>OX336388.2:2134713473-2136162069 GCA_946902985.2 Meconema thalassinum
GTAACGTCCATGCTATTCATTGGACTCCAACCAAATTTCGTATTCTGTACCTTAAGAGATGAAACTAAGAATATATTCAGTCACCAGGGCTGCCAACTGTAGTGCTCTATTAGGCTACATTATGCCAGGTATACAGTATTTCGAACTAATTAGAAATTTGGATATTACCAACTTAATTTCGTCATTATTCTAGATAGATCCATATCGATTAATCATTGGCATGAATCTTAAATTTTAAGAAATGTAGGCTCGTTAGTTCGTCACGGAACTTCTTGTTATATATATATTGATTTGAAAATATGTGTAATGTAAATATTAACAATGTAGATGTAAGTTTTACTGGTGAAGCATAATTTATTATGTATGAGGGCCTTGTCAATTTCCGCTAGGGATTCCATACTTCATGTAGGCCAAGATCTACTGTAAATAAAAAAATTAAAATATAAATGAACGAATTAATTATAATTATTCTCGTATCAGAAACATGTTACACAATTACAAACCATTTCACTAAATACAATTAGACCAGAACTGGGCGACTTGTAGTGCATTCTCTGAGGCTAGGTGTAGATCCTCCGTGGTGCAGATGGTTGGACACATACGACATTGAATCATGTGGTCGACAGTCTGATCTTCTCCGCAATCACACTTGATGTTTCCGTCTTTAGCGTAGTTCCATCTTACCATATTAGCTCTTGATTTGCCGACTCCTGATCTCAACCTATTTAGGGATTCCCATGTCATCCATGCCTCGTTATGACCCAGTGGTAATGTTTCAGATGGTGTTGTACAGCCACCAGGAAGAAGACCTTTAGCATTCCAAGATTGTAGTCTAGCATTTAGGTAGATTTAATTAGAAAGATAACTATTGCAATGGGTCCCATGTTTCGACTTCGGGAAAATTTCGACATATCTTCGCGTTTCACATCCCCCAGACCCCAAAACCACCATCAGTTCAAACGTTTATATAGAATTTATGTATGTATATACAGTATATGTATAGATATCAGTTTCTTGTGGACACGATAACTGCCGTAATTTTGCACCAATCACTTTGATTTTTAGCCTACTTTCGATTTTTGCAAAAAATTAAAGTAGACTTATGAGATCAACACAGGGCGAAAAAAGTGTGTCTGTCTGTGTGTGTGTATGTGTGTGTGTGAGTCTGTGTGTGTGTCTGTGTGTGTGTGTGTCTGTGTGTGTGTGTGTGTGTGTGTGTGAGTGTGTGTACTCTGAATGTCTGTCCCCCCTATCAATTCGAACACGGTGAATGCGAATTGAACGAAATTTGGTACAAAGGTAGCACTAGCAAAGGACACCTCAGTGTCATGTTTTATATCGCCGCCATCTTGACGGAAACGTAATGGCGGCCACACAAATGTTCAAAGCTTAAATCAAATTTAGACTAACCTAATCATCCGATCTCTACCAAATTTTGCAACAACATACCTTTATGGGAAGAGCATCCTTTGACCAAACTAATAAGTCATCAGCGTAATAGTTTACGGATGGCGGACATCTTTGTGTGAAAATCGATTCCCCCTATTAATTCGAACACGGTGCAACCGAATGGAACGAAATTTGGTACAGAGGTAGTACTAACAGAAGGCATCTCAGTGTCATGTTTTATATCGCCGCCATCTTGACGGAAACGTAATGGCGGCCACACAAATGTTCAAAGCTTAAATCAAATTACGATTAACCAAATCATCCGATCTCTACCAAATTTTGCAACAACATACCTTTATAGAGGTAGCATCCTTTGACCAAATAACTAGGTCATTAGCCTAACAGTTTGCGGATGGCGGCCATCTTTGTGTGAAAATCAATTCCCCCTATTAATTCAAACACGGTGAAACCAAATGGAACGAAATTTGGTACAGAGGTAGCACTAGCAAAGGGCATCTCAGTGTCATGTTTTATATCGCCGCCATCTTGACGGAAACGTAATGGCGGCCACACAAATGTTCAAAGCTTAAATCAAATTTAGACGAACCTAATCATCCGATCTCTACCAAATTTTGCAACAACATACCTTTAAGGGAAGAGCATCCTTTGACCAAACTAATAAGTCATCAGCGTAATAGTTTGCGGATGGCGGACATCTTTGTGTGAAAATCGATTCCCCCTATTAATTCGAACACGGTGCAACCGAATGGAACGAAATTTGGTACAGAGGTAGTACTAACAAAAGGCATCTCAGTGTCATGTTTTATATCGCCGCCATCTTGACGGAAACGTAATGGCGGCCACACAAATGTTCAAAGCTTAAATCAAATTACGACTAACCTAATCATCCGATCTCTACCAAAGTTTTCAACAACATACCTTTATAGAGGTAGCATCCTTTGACCAAATAACTAGATCATTAGCCTAACAGTTTGCGGATGGCGGCCATCTTTGTGTGAAAATCAATTCCCCCTATTAATTCAAACACGGTGAAACCAAATGGAACGAAATTTGGTACAGAGGTAGCACTAGCAAAGGGCACCTCAGTGTCATGTTTTATATCACCGCCATCTTGACAGAAACGTAATGGCGGCCACACGAATGTTCAAAGCATAAATCAAATTACGATTAACCTAATCATCCGATCTCTACCAAATTTTGCAACTACATACCTTTATGGAGGGAACATCCTTTGACCAATCTAATAGGTTATTAGCCTAATAGTTTGCGGATGGCGGCCATCTTTGTGTCAAAATCGATTCTCCCTATTAATTCAAACACAGTGAAACCGAATGGAACGAAATTTGGTACAGAGATAGCACTAGCAAAGGGCATCTCAGTGTCATGATTTATATCGCCGCCATATTGACAGAAACGTAATGGCGGCCACACAAATGTTCAAAGCTTAAATCAAATTACGATTAGCCTAATCATCCGATCTCTAGCAAATTTAGCAACAACATACCTTTATGGAGGGAGCATCCTTTGACCAAACTAATAGGTCATCAGCCTAATATTTTGCGGATGGCGGCCATCTTAGTGTGAAAATCGATTCCCCTTATCAATTCGAACACGGTGAAACCGAATGGAACGAAATTTGGTACAGAGGTAGCACTAGCAAAGGGCACCTCAGTGTCATGTTTTATATCACCGCTATCTTGACGGAAACGTAATCGCGGCCACCCAAATGTTAAAAGCTAAAATGTAATTACGACCAACCTAATAATCTAGTCTCTACCAAATTTTGCAACACCATACCCCTGTGTGGGGAACATATTCAGACCAAACTGCAAGAACATCAGCCCAATAGTTTGCAGATGGTGGCCAAGTATGTGTGCAAATCGATTCCCCCTATCAATTCAAACACGGTGAAACCGAATTGAACGAAATTTGGTACAGAGGTAGCACTAGCAAAGGGCACCTCATATTCATGTTTAATATCCCTATAGCACGTTGTATTTCAACAAGCTACTACAACCAACATTCAATCATACTCCTTGAAAAGGACAAAGAGTTATAACAATACCCATGCATTTAGGAGAAAGTAGGCTATATGTTCTTTACTGAACATCTTGTTTTACATAATATGTATCCCCTTAAAATGTCGGTTGAGTTCGTTAATGGGCAATATCGGTCAAAGGGGGTGAAAATGGGAGGCTTTTTACGAAAAATTGAAATATCGCTATAACTCTCTTAATATCTGAAATATTTAATCCATTCAAAGTTCATACTATGTGTCGGACAAGGCCCTAAAATGTATGTTTGAAAGGTTTTTCATAGCACCAACCATTGACCAAAGGGGTGGGAAAAAGTGGGTTTTTCGGGAAACATTAATCATATCTCTGTTAATAGGCACAATATCAAAACCGTACAAAATGGACAATATTCCTCCAATAATTACCTAAAACTTTTGTCTGAAATAATTTTTGATATGACCCACCATTACGCCACGGGGTGAGCAAAATGATTTAAATTATAAGAAAATGCCAAGTGCCAAGAGAACTTTACTTTTAATTGATAAGGGATGAGCCATCAGCAGTTGCTATGACAACGCCACTGCACGAGATCACATTCAGTTTTCCATCTGTCTGTGGGAAGCGACTTCGGTATCGGAACTGGTAGCATGCTGAACCTCTATGCCCAAGGTCGCGGGTTCAAACCCGGCTGAAGTCGTTAGATTTACTAAGAGAGCTAAAAAACCCTGAGTATGCTTTCCTTTGGAGGGGAAGTTCCAACGTTCGTTGCGAGTTGATGGTTCCGGTGGCATCTAGTAGCCATGTTCACAGCTAGGTGTCGATGGTAGTATTTTAATTATGTAGCCTATTTTAGGTAGATTTCATCAAAAAGCTAACTATTGCAATGGGTGCCATGTTTCGACTTCCGGAAAATTTCGACATATCTTCGCGTTTCACATCCCCCAGACACCCAAACCACCGTCAGTTCAAAAGTTTATATATATGTGTGTGTTAATATATGCATATATATCAGTTTCTTGTGGACACGATAACTGCCGTAATTTTGCACCTATCACATTGAATGTTTTAAATAATATGTATCCCCTTAAAATATCGGCCAAGTTCGTTAAAGGGCACAAACGGTCGACAGGGGTGTCGGTGAGGGCTTTTTTTTTTTCTTCGAAAAAGTGAAATATCGCTATAACTCTCTTAATATTTGAAATATCGAATCCATTCAAAGTTCATACTATGTGTCGGATAAGGCCCAAAAATGTATGTTTGAAAAGTTTTTTGATAGCACCAATCATTGACCAAAGGGGTGGGAAAAAGTGTTTTCTTTCGGGAAAGATTTATCATATCTCTCTTAATAGACACAATATCAAAACCCTACAAAATGGACAATATTCCCCTAATAATTACCTAAAACTTTGCCTGAAAGAATTTTTGAGCTCACCTACCATTACGCCAAGGGATGAGAAAAATGATTTCGGAATTAAAGAAAATGCCAAGTGCCATCAGAGGTTACCATGACAACGCTTCTAAATTGATGAGGGATGAGCTATCAGAGGTTGCCAAGACAACGCCATTGCACGAGATCACATTCATTTTTCCTTCTGACTCTGTGGGAAGCGGCTAACTGGTAGCATGCTGAACTTATATGCCCAAGGTCGCTGGCTCAAAGCCGGCCAAAGTCGTCGGATTTTCTAAGAGCGCTAAAAATCCCTCAGCATGCTTTCCTTTGGAGGGGAAGTTCCATTATTCGTTGCTAGTTGCTGGGTGCGGTGGCATCTAATAGCCAAGTTCACAGCTAGGTGTCGTTGACATTAGTATATGGTACAAAATTAGGAACTACTACTTAAAATTGGCCGTCTGCAGACCTTGCCTGAATTACAGACTAATACAGTTATCACAATTAACACCGTTTATCAGATTCTACACACACGCAATGTACACGGGGTTACATGATCACGTTGTCGCAGCCCCTAAACTGAGGAACCAACAAAAATCTCTGCGGGAGATAAAATTTTGCGTGAAGAAGTAACAGACTGTCAGATAGTTACACATCAGTTCCAAACCTTGCATAAGGACAGTGTGATCACAAGTATAAAAATGAACCCCAAATGGCAAGAAGGTTACCATCGCAATAAGACAATAAAATGATAAAAATATGCATACAAAAACTTAAAAAAAGTTAATTAACCTCCAAATGTAAAATACTTTCTTGAAATAAATGAGGCCTGATCCTGCTACGAAAACCTGCATATTTTGCCTATTATAGCCTATCCCCTAGTTTGTCCGGTGAAATCTACCTCCACCTTCCGGCCTGCCGAGAGGAATTTTTTTCTCGGTGGTTGTGAGCTTCTTTGATGTTTTTAGGAAACTCTTCCTAGATTTCAGTCTTGGTGTGTGTAATTCGTACCCATATAATGGATGAGTTCCTTCATGCTCCACCTTCTTCCTTTCCTTGTTCGCTGATATTTCTCTTCGAACAGAAGGTGGCGCTATCCCGGCGAGGTGGTAAAGCCACCCAGTTATTATTCTGCACGTATCATTGAGAGCCACATCCACCTGTTTGGCATGAGCTGAGTTATACCAAACAGGACATGCGTACTCTGCGGTGGAATAACATAATGCCATTGCAGAAGATTTGATGGTTGCTGGTTGGCTGCCCCACTGCGATCCGGCCAATCATCTGAGGAGATTGTTCCTTGTGGAAACTTTCTGCTTAGTGTTCATACAATGTTTCTTGTATGTGAGAGACCTGTCGAGTGTTACTCCTAAATATTTTGGAGTGTAACAGTTTTCCAATGTAACCCCTGACCATTAATTAATGAATATGGATTAATGAAATAAAGAATGAATAAATAAATTAATAAATAAATAATTAAATAAATAAATAAAGAAAGAAAGAAAGAAAGAATGAAATGACGAAATAGATAAAAGAACAAATAAATTAATATGTAAGTAAATAAATAAGAAAATAAATAAATAAATAAATTGATTAATTAATAAATTAGTCAATAAACAAATAATCTATTAAATAAATAATTAAGTAGATAATCGCTTATATTAATAAGTTAATAATTAATAAGTTAATAAATAATTGAATGAATAAATAAATAATTAAATAAAAATAAATTAATAAATGAATAACGAATAAAACATGAATAAATGAATCACATTCATTATAATATTGATAACTAAGAACGACAGTGGAAACACAGGAATGAATAAGCAATGCGGCGATCATCTGAAAGGAAGTCAGACCTGTGGAAGTATTGCTATGTGGGCGCTTCAATACTCGAGTTGGGAAAAGCAATTCTCAGCTCGCACTTGGGAATTCGAGCCACTTTGAAGCTAGCAATTTTGCGAAAGTTTCCCTCGCTGCGTACGAATGGTGCTATTAAGGTAGCACAAGACATGCTTAGTAGCTTCCAAATGCATTCCTTCTCTGCTGATTACTTTCGCAATCATAAAACACTTAGAACCTATCTGCTCATGATTACTCATATCTAGAGATACGTGGAATTCGTGAATTGAATGACCTGTAAGATTGACTCTACGGTTCTCTGAGTACCTAAGCTGATATCCCGTGTTGCTAAAGCGGGAAACTATTTTACTTGTGACGGTTTTGCATGTGAAAATGGACCCTATATTATAGACAGCTATGTTTGTCTTTTGTAGATCTACAATACAGAGGGAGAATATGGTGAGCATCCCGAGGGATTATGGTATCGAGAGAAGGCTGCTACAGGCAATCAACAATATTTATGTTGATAATCAGGCTGCAAATCAGCCGAAATAAATCAGTAACCTCTATGATCAACAAATTGGCAAGTGAAAAGCTAAGGGAAGTAGGTGGCTTCTGTTACTTAGGAAGTAAATTACCAGTGATGGACGAGGCAAAGAGGATATAAAATGTAGGTTGGCTCAGGCAAAGGAAGCATTTCTGCAAAAAAGGAATCTGTTGACATCGAATATAGATTTAGTTATTAGGAAGTTATTTTTGAAAGCCTATATCTGGAGCGTGGCGCTCTATGGAAGTGAAACTTGGACTATTGGTGCAGCAGGAAGGAGGAGAATTGACACGTTTGAAATGTGGTGTTACAGGAGGATGATTAACATCAGATGCAGATAGGGTTTCAAATGAAGAAGTAATAAGACGAGTGGGAGAGGAGAGATGTTTCTGGCGACTACTGATGAAGAGAGAGAGATATGTTGGTAGGACACGTACTAAGACACCCAGGAATAGCAAGCTTAGTTAAGGAAGAAAAGGTCGACGACAAGAACTGTAGAGTTAGACCAAGGTTAGAATATGTTAAACAGATTGCCACGGGTGCAGGGTGGGGTAGCTAGGTAGAGATGAAACGAATTGATCAGGACAGGGAGGCATGGAGGTCTGCATCCAGTCAAATGACTGAAGACTCAAACAACAATCAGGCTGCAGTGAGAGTTGATGATAGGATAAGTTCTTGGTTGGAGGTTGGTATTGGAGTGAAACTCTAACCACTACAGTTTATTTTATATATGAACAATTTACCGAAGGGCATAAGCTAGCTGGGTGCGATTCAATTAGGTGGAAACCAGGTAAGCAATATGGCCTATGCTGATGGCCTCGTAGTAATGGCAAATTCCGTTGAAAGCTTGCAAGCCAACATGACAGAACTTGAACAGAAATGCAGAGAGTATTGCATTCCAAATACGAAGGTTATGTTGGTAGGGAAGAAACATAAGAAAATACAAGTAGCTCTGTGAAGATCTATTTTCATATATCCTAATTATGTTAATTGCCACTATCAACATACAAAATTTCTGTTTGATTGCTGTGATACATTCGTAGATATTGAGAACCGTCTAAATATTTCAGATGGTCGCCATGTTGGATTGTTATATTTATAGGCCACAGAGTCATGTACCATTAAAGGAAAATTATTGAGTAGGGTCATTATTCAAACTTTCACTTCGATCGCATGATTACGACACAAGAATTAAATACTTAATTTTAAAATTCTCACAGCCGCCATTTTGAGGTTATGTAAAAAATTGAACGAAATTAGATACTAGTGCATTACAATGTGTATAAACATTTGCTGTACCAAGTTTCATTGCGTTTGGATCATTAAATCGCGAGAAAAGTCTATTTAAATCTTTCAAATTCGCTTGGCCGCCATGTTCCTTTTGTAGTTAACCGGTTTTAGAAAGTCATAGATAAACTTCCAGTAGTGCCCTTTATCTCCGTACAAAATGTCAGGGTGATACCGCTAATAGTTAATATGCTTTAGTTCTTCTCGTAACTACTTGTTATTTTATATTTTGAAAAATGAAAATCCACAGCCTGCTTCCAGTCGACTGACCGGGTCAGGGAATGGAATGAATGAAGCCCCCCATCTAGCGGCGAGGATATGAACTGTGCCGGCTGCCGAAGCCTGTCGCACTCCCCTGGGGCAATGATTAAATGAATGACAGATGAAATGATAGTGGAGAGTGCTGCTGGAATGAAATTTTGACAGGGAAAACCGTAGTACCCGGAGAAAAACCTGTCTGCCTCCGTTTTGTCCAGCACAGATCTTACATGGAGTGACCGGGATTTGAACCACGGACTCAGCGGTGAGAGGCCGGCATGCTGCCGCCTAAGCCACGGAGGCTCTTGTTATTTTATATTTTAATTATTTTAATTATTTTAATTTCTATATAAATATTTTGCCTTACTTTTACACTTTAATATTTTTGTTTTTATTTATACGTACATTATAAAAAATTGATCCGGTTTCTTAGGTCAAGGAGATGGTTGGTTGGTTCCTCAGTTTAGGGGCTGCGACAACGCGGTCATGTAGCCCTGTGTACTTAAGGTGTGTGTTGAATCTGTCTGATAACCGGTGTTAATTGTGATGGCTGTATTATTGTGTGTTATCTGTTTTTAATACAAGAGTAAGGACTGCAGACATTGAATTTTCAACTAGTTCGTACTTTTGCCACCAAACGCCACCGTCAACGACTACTAGTTCAGAACTCGGCTACTAGATCCCACCGCAGTCGGCTCCAGGCGACGAACGTTGGAACCTAAGAGCGTTAGTCAAATTTAACCTATAATTTAGCTTCACACAAGTGTAATTAGGGGAAGGTTCTTTAACATACCATAAATCTATGACATGGGACCGCCGCACTGGCTTTACTTCCCCTCCGAAGGAAGGCATACTGAGGATTTTTAACGCTCTTAAAATAGCCGACGACTTCGGCCAGGTTTGACCCAGCGATCTTGAGCAAAGTAGTTCAAGGAGATGCATATAAAATACACTGTATAACCAAAAAAAAAAAACGACGCACCGGGAAGTCGTTGTCGGATTGTAAGGAAATTACGTATCCAAAGACATTCGGACCGAACAGATTAAGGCTTCGTGTTCAATGAATGAATAGCGGGAGCTCCCGCGCATCCGAACTGCGCTTGCATCAGGTGTATATAAGGCGCGATTCTGAAGCGTATGCTTGAAGTAGCTCTTGCATTTGTCTGCGATATCTGAACGTCGGCTGTAAGAATGCCACGCCGAAGGATTCGTGGTCATTACGAGCAGATGTCAGAGTTTGAAGGAGGTCGTGCGATCGGATTGATAGAAGCTGGTTGGTCGAATCGAGCTGTCGCTGGACATTTGGGTCGAAGGGATGCGACGATCAGACGATGCTGGCAAGCGTGGGTCAGCAACAGCTGGCATCAGCGTCAGGACGGCAGTATTCGACCGAGGGCCACAACAACACGGGCAGACTGAGCGATTGTCAGAACAGCTGTCACAGCACCGGAGTCGTCGTTATCAACGATCCTGACTCTGACCCGCGCACATGTGTCCACCATGACATTAAGAGACGCCTGAGCGACAGGAATTTTGGCTCGCGCGGCCCGTTACGCCACTTACCACTCATACCTGTTCACCGTCAAGTCAGATTACAGTGGTGCTGCGCTCGAGCAAAGTGGAAATGTGCTGACTGGTGACATATAGTCTTTAATGACGAGTCGTTTCCAACGGAGCCCTGAAGACAACCACTGACGTGTTTGGAGACGTCCAGGCAGGCGTGGGGATCCTGCCTTGACTATCGTACGGCACACAGCCCCACAACAGGGGGTGATTGTCTGGGGGTGCCATCTCCTTAGATTGCCGGACCCCTCTGGTAGTCATTTCTGGCACACCAACAGCACAGCGATATGATGATGACATTCTACGGCCGGTTGTGTTACCGTTCCTTCAGCGACATCCTGTCCTTACTTTCCAACAGGATAATGCCCGGCCGCACACGGCACGTGTTTCTATGGACTGTCTTCAATCTTGCCCTATCCTTCCCTGGCCAGCTCGGTCGCCTGATCACTCTCCCATACAGCACATTTGGGACGTCAAGGAAAGGCGAATGCGAACATCCCGGAATGTCGCCGATTTAGCCCAACAGTTGGAGACCATTTGGCATGACATTACGCAGGCCACCATCCGGGAACTTTATCAATCCATGCCACGTCGAGTGACAGCTTGCATCCAGGCCAGGGGTGGACCAACACCTTATTGACGTCCTCACATTGTAACGCTCTAACTCTGCAATAAATCATTCGATTGTTCTGCACTTTCGATCGATTGTTGTTCTATGCCTGTTCCTCACATCCACCGAGAATTATTGCCATTGGATAATTCCTTCCTGCTGCGTGTTTTTAGCCTACTTTTCTCATTGTTGCAAAAACGAGGAAAGAGTAGACCTATGAGATCGATCCGGGAAAATGTGTGTCTGGCTGTGTGTGTGTGTGTGTGTGTGTGTGTGTGTCCCTATCAACTCCTAAACGGCTGCAGCTATCGAAGCAAAATTTGGCAAGAGTAAAGATCAATATCTGAATATCTCAAGGCCTATTTGAAAATGATGGCAGTGCTACCAACTGTTGAAATACTGTAATTGAAATTTGAGCTCCATGTTGGATATCTAGGAAGGTATGCACGGGAGCTATTCCAAGATTGGCAAACATATAGATAATAATATTTCAGTTTAATTTCCAGGTCAAATTTTTAACTGCATATAACATCTACACTATCAATTGGATTCCAACCAGATTTCGTATATTCTATCTGTACATAAACATATATGACTGTGCGTATTCTTAAGAGCCATCAGGGCTGCCAACTATTAATAAACGCTCTATATATTTGTTTATCCAAATACCAATATATCAGAAAATATGCATGCCAACAGCTCTAAACATTGCACACGTATAGCACCTGACATTCTAGATAAATTTGCAGTAACTAACATACGTCAGTGCTGCCGACATGGTTCTAAGTGTGCTGATACTGTAGGTTCAATTTTAAAATACATATAACTTCTAAACTATGAACCGTTTTCCTTTTCCACCTGTAGTCTTCCCTTTTTTTCTCTCTTTTCCTCGGCGTGTCAATTATCGGAATTGTTCTCTTTTCTTCTTGGTTATTACTGGCCAGTATAGCCGAGCAGATCAGTGGATATTTCTATAGTTGCTGATCAAGGTTTGTTATAGTGATTTCTTGCTATGCCGAATCGTGATTAGTGACACCTCTTTCCTTTTTATCTTCTTTTTCGTCACCTGTGACAACCCCTTGTTACTCTCTTGGCAGTCTTCTGTTTTTTCTATCCTGGTAGGACCTTTTTGTTTATGCACCCGCTCTCATTTTCGAGATGCCTGGCTTTTCTATCCGTTTTTACCCGTTCGTTTGTGTTTTTTTTATAAAGGTGCGCGTAGAGGTGCGAATCTAGTTCATTTAATGTAATTCCGTGATACCGGATTAATGCTGATACCATCAAGGTAGGTTACGTATTTTTGTCTTTGCTCATTGTATGGAATTCTAGGGCGTTTCGCCTATTCTAGTATGTCCATGGAGTATCTGTTTCATTCCCGTTATTCTTTGTCCCCATTTCGTCGTATCTTTTTGTGTAGGTATTTGGTCCGGTTTACTGAGTAACGTGTGATCAACAATAAGGCCTATGCCATATCTCTTATCTTTTTGTTTGCCTCTTATCTTAGGATTGCGTTTTCATATGCAAGTCCATGAGTTTGGCTTTATCCCTTCCTGACGTAACTTATTTAGATGGGTATCTTTTATTTTGTGTTGCAATACCTTTCTCGTAATTATTTTTAATATGGGTAACTTGCCCCTTTTTGTGTTTATTCTTTTACGTCATATCTACGCGCGCTTTTATTAATACTCCGTCCCCCTCGCTCTCCCTCATCTCCTTCAGGGCTATTTGATCTACCGTTCGCTCCTTTGACGGTAGACTTACTTTCCCCGACTCTTTGTCTAGCCCTTTTAATCTTTATTTTTCACAATACAATTTTACTCTTTACGAGTATACTTTCCCAGATGTGTTCCCTCCCTTTATCATTTCTCCCTATCGATCTTGACATTTACGTTTCGGTCCTTTCGACCGTTATTTTACCGAGTATCACATGCTTGTCGTCCACTTAACCTCATTCATAGCATGTAATGCTTCCTCGTCATTCCTTGATGTTATCTCTTTGGTCAATACATGACCTCTTCTTAGCCTATGTGTTGAGTATGTGTACCTTATTTAGTCTTTATTTCTTTAGGATAAGCTAAGCTAGGCCAATAATGTATAGCGCATTCGAATAGAACTTGCATTCACATGGCAGTGAATGTACGTTCAATCCATCGCCTCTGATACCTTCATAACCTTAGTCCGGTTTAATGGGCCCAGCGCCAGGCTAATTGGTACACACATCCACTGCGAACTACATCTTGCGAAAGGCCAGACTGTGCCCAACTCTAGGAATGGGTATTCCAAGTTTCAGACACCTAGATATCAAGGGAAAGGCTGTAGCCGCTTTTGAAAGTTCAGATATTTGAATATCGCGCTACATTGCTTCGAGAAGCATTTAGAAGAATTTTACCGATAGTTGGATGGCAAGTGACGTAGCGAGTAACAGCAGAGGTGGAGGCTATTTATTGATTAAATAGTTAACAATGGAGTAGAGACTTGAGACTGGGATCAGATTACTGGCACGGCCAAATGAAAGAGAATGCAATTAGTATCAAGTAAATCGGACCAGGGATTCAAGAGATATGAGGATTTCTAGATATCAGGCGATGACGCGTGACCCTGACCGTTTTGAATAAAAGCCAGCTGGAGGAGGCATGGTTAGCTCATTCTAACACAAGCACTTGGCAAGCAAGTTGCGTCTACGCTGAGCCAAGGCACATGGTTGCCGTATCTACGCAGAAGTTCTTTTCAAATCGTGATAGTCACGAGAAGTGCTGCGCAAACGAGTTGGAACTTAGTAAGTTTCTGGTGAGGAGAATCACTGAGGTGATTGTTTTTCTACAGACATTGGTGGGAATATTTATATTTCCAAAAGGACATATGCTAGACTTTGTCTAGAAAATAGTATTTTGTCACAGTCCAGTAGTAACTTAATACTTGGATGTTTAAATCCATTTCAAGTCAGTTTTCATATTTTGTAACTAGTTAACCACTTCGATCTGTCAGTACATTGAAGACTAGTCTATAACGGTGGCGTTCATTAGTCTACGCAAGGGAAACTGCAGGTTGCTTAGCGCATGGCAGATGGTGATATTAACAAACCATGCCCAGGGAACGATCTTCAGAACAGCCGTTAATTGCTTAGACTGTCAATGTTTTTCTTGTACTGATGAGATTACAGTGAGTTATGTTACAACTGACATATTTAAGAAGAGATCACTTAGATCTGACCCTATTTCAACAAACTGTTATGGCTTTGATAGAAGCTCATAGTAAAATGGAACCACAGTTTATTCAAACGTCGAAAGATACTACCACTATATCTGACTAGACGAATTGTGGGTCTACAATGGCGGCCGATACGAGGATTATACGTGCTTGTCCGATAGGGCATGTCTACGGATAAATCTGGTACAGACCAGGTTTACTACACTTCAAGACCATCAAGAAATGTAAGCCACATTTGAATTATACTAGGCCTAGCTAATTGGAACAAACTTTTTTTCTGCAGATGACCAACACATTTTTTTTCGTCGTATTTAAAGCTTGCATTGATTTACGCAAGACTTATTAGAGTTATTCTGAGCATTTTCAGCACTCAGAACAGTTTAGGATCGATGACCGAGCATTTCGAGCATTTATTTGAATTTTTCATATTTTAAGGAAACCACGGAAAACCCCCGATGTAACTGTAAAAGTTAAATTTATTTTTGTTGAGGAATGGATATTTTTCCATATTCGAAGGATTAAGAATACTTTTGGGGAAAAGAAGACTAAGTGCTGTAATATTAAGGACAAAAATGGAAAGCCTCTAACAGATAGGGAAGAAAAGGTTGAGAGATGGAAAGCTTACATAGAGAGTTTGTATAAGGGAAAGGAGATTGAGAATCATGTAATGGAAAGGGAGGAGGAAATTGATGAGGATGCGAAAGGAGATTTAATATTGAGATCAGAATTTGATAGAGCTTTGGAAGACTTAAGCAGGAACAAAGCACCAGGCATAGATGATATACCGATTGAGTTGCTACGCTGCATAGGAGATGAAGGTCTGATCAGGTTATTTCACTTGGTGTGTAGGATTTATGAGACAGGTGAGGTACCCCCTGATTTCAAGAAGAATGTTATCATCCCTATACCAAAGAAAGTGGGAGCTGACAGATGTGAAGATTACCGTACAATCAGCTTGATTACTCATGCTTCAAAGATCCTGTCTAGAATAATTTACAAGAGGATTGAAAGCCAGATAGAAACGGAGTTGGGCGAAGACCAATTTGGTTTCAGGAGAAATGTAGGAACAAGGGAAGCTGTACTAAGTCTTAGGCTGATTTTGGAAGGTAGAATAAGGAAAGATAAGAGAACGTTCATGGCTTTTGTAGACTTAGAAAAGGCTTTTGATAACGTTGATTGGACTAAATTGTTTGACATTTTGAAATCGATTGGAATAAAGTACAGGGATAGGAGGGTGATATACAATCTATACAGAAACCAGACAGCAGTCATTCAAGTTGAAGGACATGAGAGAGAAGCTGGTATTCAGAAAGGTGTAAGGCAAGGCTGCAACTTATCACCCATACTTTTCAATCTTTACATTGAACAAGCAATGAAGGAAATTAGAGAAAAATTTAAAGTGGGAGTGAAGATTCAAGGAGAAATAATTTCAACTCTGAGATTTTCTGATGACATCGTCATCTTGGCCGACAAGCCTGAGGATTTGAATGATTTTTTGAATGGTATGGACTCCGTCTTACGGAAAGAATTCATGATGAAAATTAATAAATGTAAAACAAAAATACTGGAATGCAGCCGAAATAAATCAGAAACCTCTATGGAGATCAAATTGGCAGGTGAAAAGCTGAAGGAAGTAGGAGACTTCTGTTACTTAGGAAGCAGAATAACCAGTGATGGACGAAGCAAAGAGGATATAAAAAGTAGGTTGGCTCAGGCAAAGAAAGCATTTCTACAAAAAAGGAATCTGCTGACATCGAATATAGATTTAGGTATTAGGAAGTCATTTTTGAAAGCCTTTGTCTGGAGTGTGGCGCTCTATGGAAGTGAAACTTGGACTATTGGTGCAGCAGAAAAGAGGAGAATTGAAGCATTTGAAATGTGGTGTTACAGGAGAATGATGAAGATCAGATGGGTAGATAGGGTTACAAACGAAGAGGTATTAAGACGAGTGGGAGAGGAGAGATGTTTCTGGCGACTGCTAATGAAGAGAAGAGATAGGTTGGTAGGACACACACTAAGACACCCAGGAATAGCAAGCTTAGTTATGGAAGGAAGGGTCGAGGACAAGAACTGTAGGGGTAGACCAAGGTTAGAATATGTTAAACAGATTGCCTCGGATGTAGGGTGTGGTAGCTATGTAGAGATGAAACGTTTAGCTCAGGACAGGGAGGCATGGAGAGCTGCATCAAACCAGTCAAAAGACTGAAGACTCAAACAACAACAACAAGGTTCGAACATGTGGATTCTCACATAATGAGATGATAATTAAACATATTTGAAATGATATAATTAATAATAATAATAAAAATCCACTAATAATAATAATAATAATAATTTTCATAATTTTTCTAAATAATTCTGGGATATTATATTTTCTAATAATCATATGTATTGAGAAAGAGCCTATGAAGTAGTTTAATCATTTCTAGTTCGGAACAGGAGATTTTCCGAAGGAGAGTGGTTAGCGCAAGCAACATTTCAGTTCTCGTTGAACAGTTGATATTTGCAATGAGTAAAGTACATTTTTCAGATAACACCGAGAGGCATGAAACGGGAAGCAAATGATATTTGTATCAAATAGGATATTTTTGTATTTATATAAAATCATGACGTAAATACACTCGAAAGTGAAGTGAAGCTTTTCATAAGTATGGTAAATTCACGGGTTGAACTGAATGGTAAAATAAAATAAACTTGTAAGTTTATTAATCTTCCAGTGTTGATAACAAGCAGAGGCTTGATTTATTGTATAAATTTTGGGAAGATAATTTATGTGTGGAGTAGTTGAAATGCCATTCCCAGGTGCGCATGTTAAGTCGCAGGAATGAAGAGGTTTTTTCGAGCATCAATCAAATAGCAGGTTCGATGGCTCAGGTTTATAGTAGGAGTATTGGAGCCACACATTTCGTCGTATGAATAACCCGAAGGTTATTTCTTTGAAACCATCAGTTCTTATTTCAACCTTGTTTACGAATTCCATTTAAGACTTTGATTTAGCTAGAACCCGGATTTGTCATGATAGTAGTTTATTCTTCTTCAGAGGAAGACCTTTGCCGTTGTTGTTGTTGTTGTAATATTGTGTTCTTACACAAATAATAGAATGGGCCACTGCCAATTTAAAAATAATTCTTTAACCACGAATAATTTGAAGGATATTTTCAATCCTAGTGCCATGAACTAAATGCATTCATTATAAAGCTACAATTCTAATTTCCGCATTCTGTCGAAGAATTGCAAGTTGTAAAAGTTACTTGAAATGGCCATAAATATAAATATTTTTTTTATAATAATGATTCCAAGTGGAAAATTGAATAGTTGAATGGTTCAACCATTTATTGATCAAGTTGATGATTCATAAATCATGTATTTTGTTTGGAACTTGAAGTTCATAATCGAGTCACTTCTCGAATGTTTAATGTCAGAAGAACAATTAATTGTTGTTGTGCTTCGCACAGTTCTTCGATGCTATGCTCAAGGTCAAATACTTTTCAGATGTTATTAATATGTATAAATAATTTGTGTTGCTTCGATGATGATAATAATATTTTCGACGATATATTTTTGAAACTGGAAAACAAGTGAAAATCTAAGAATTCTATAAACATTTATTCTACGAGTGTTAATATCATGTAAATAGTCAAACAGTGATCTACGTTATTTCCAGTATAGACAATTAATTTTGAACTGGAATTAAGTATTAATAATTTTGGAACACAGTCCACAGGACTATTAATCGGACTTGTGTTTCCAAAAAGATTGTCAAATGTGTTTGGAAGATTTCTGTATATTGTGTGTAAATAAGAGTGTGGATCGCCACACGTGGATGATGCTGCTTTGAGCATCTTTGCAGTCAGATTTTAACTTTAAAATAAACTGAGATAATTTTACCAGATGTGTTTCTCCCAATTAAATCTCCTTCTATCCTTATTGTTGCATTGAGCCAAAAATCAGTAAAGCATTTTTTAAATTTGATGTCGTTTTTGCGATTTGCTTTAACCCATCTGGCGCTCCGGGATATTTTGATTCTCGTGCTGACTGATTATTGGTAAAATGCATATGTGGTCGTGCGGACTCCGGTCTAAACGGGCACATAAAATATGATAGAGAGAGAAATGGCTTCGAACGTGGGTCTCGATTTAGACATGGTCAATCGCATGCCGATTTGAAATTGTGATAATTTTTATAGAAATATTTTGGGAGTTGAGAGATGTCTGGTTTGGATGAATAAATTAATAGGAAACCTAATTAGTGGGGAAAATTAAAAATTTAACTGGTTAATAATTAGAATGGGTTTGATTATTTTTGATAATGGCTTAACCATTAGGGCGTCAAGTAAATTCAGTAGTAAACGTTCGATGACTGGTTATACACATTATTAGAATCCAGGTGGAGGATATTTGAGAACTTGCATATTTTTCTTGTGATATTGTGGTAAATGTAATTCGTAAAAGTAGAGAATTTTGTTTTTCCATCACGTCGATATTAGGACAAATCTCATTTTATTATAGTGTTCCAATTAGCTATTCATATTTCTTGTTCTAGTTATAAGCTTGTGTTTGCCACTGTTGTATACCCCTAAGTTTTGAATAATAATTGAAAATTATGGAAGAAATGGTGAGGATGATGAGGAGTTTGGAGGAGAGTTCAAAGGAGGCTGGACTGCGTGTAGCAGCCATTATGAAAGAAAATACTGAGGCTTTGGAAAGGAAACTTAAAGAAAATTCTGATTCTTTAGAAAATAAACTTAAAGAAAGTTTAAACGATAAACTTAAAGAAAATTCTGATTCTTTAGAAAGTAAACTTAAAGAAAATTCTGATAATTTGAAAGAAAGTTTAGATGAAAAACTTAAAGAAAATTCTGATTCTTTAGAAAATAAACTTAAAGAAAGTTTGAATGATAAACTTAAAGAAAGTTCTGATTCTTTAAAAAGTAATTTGAAAGAAAATTTAAACAGTAAATTTAATTCAATGGAAAGTAAATTTAAAGAGAATTCTGAAATCTTGAAAATGACACTTGAAAGTAAAATGAATAAATTATGCGATAAAGCACATGAGCTCGAAACTTCATTAGCTACTAACGCAAGTTTAATGGACGATAAATTTCGCGATGCCGATCTTCGATCTCAAAGCTTAGCTGATAGGATAGAACATGGTCTTAGGAAAGTTGGTGAAGACATGGTCAACCTGGAAGTCAGAGTGAAGAAGGAGAGTAACGAGATGGGAATTTTAGTTGTTCAACGTTTAACGGAACAATTCAAAGAACTTGTCATGGGAGAAATAAGAGAAGGTGTGATTAGTGAATTGCAGACTGAAATTAAAACCACAGTTGTCAATGAAATTAAAGACACACTCAAGCTGGAGAATCAAGAGGGAATCAAGGAGATTAGGGAATCTTTGTCATCCCACATTGAAGTAATTGCCAAAGATATCCAAGCAACTCAGAAGGACATATCAGATATGACAGGGTCATTGAAAAGTCATGAGGCTGTTATGAACCAGATATCCACTGATGTTAAAGACAAT
Organism: Meconema thalassinum; assembly: GCA_946902985.2. NCBI lineage: Eukaryota > Metazoa > Arthropoda > Insecta > Orthoptera > Tettigoniidae > Meconema > Meconema thalassinum. Next base: position 2,134,733,123 of record OX336388.2, read on the forward strand.
TGTAAAGAAACTGAAGCAATTAAGAAGATGGCAGAAGAAAACCAGAAGTTACTTGAGGCTATGAAAACTCAAATAAAGGATGAGAAACAGTCTGATCATCTGTTTAAAATGCCAAATGTAAGGGGAAAGGAACAGATACAGATAAATCTAGGAGGAGCTAGAGAGACTGAAAGACAGGATGAGGTCAGGACAGTATTTCAATCCAACCCCATAACTGTATTTAAAAATATAGAAGACAAGCCTTCTAAATTTTCAGGGCGAGATTCTGTAACACCCGTGGAATTTTTGAGAGAAGCAGGTGATTACCTGAAAGATTCTAAGATCCCTAAAGAAAGACAGATCCGAGTGATAGGGAAGTTCTTGGAAGGTCCTGCACTTCTTTGGTTTAGAGCTTTTTGATCCACTCTAACCACTTTTGAGGAGTTTTCTCGTGGGCTATTGAAGAAGTTTTGGTCCCCGGAAACCCAACAGCAAGTCAGAGCAGAGTTATATTCGAAGAGATTCTCGACGTCACAACCTACTCGATACTCTACGTACTTTTCTGGACAGCTGTCTAAACTTCAACATTTAGATCCGCCGATGCCAGATAACGAGTTGATTACTGCATTGATACGTCAGTTTCCAGCAGACGTCCAGAGGACTTTGATCGCTGCTGATATCTATAATATGGAACAATTTGATGAAGTATTACAGAAGCTGGATCATACAAACGCTCAATTCTTCCATCAGAAGGGAGCAAAGAATAACAACGCTGTGTATGCTGTTATGGCTGACAGTTATTCTCAGACACCTCGAGAGATTCGAGAGGAGCGAGAAGAGAAAACGCCGAGGGAAGACCCAAATAAAGGAGGATGGAACCAGTATAGTAACAGATACAGTTACAAACCATATGCGAGACCGGATGGTGGTAATCGATACAATACTCGATGGAGAAGGCCACGAGATAGTCAAGGAAGGTACCAGGAAAGAAGATATTATGGTAGAAACAACTACAATAATAGAGGGAATGTAGATACTCGTCAGTCCAATGAAGAGTTTAACAAGGACACAAGGAAAAATTTGGAAGCAAGACACCAAGATAACTTGCAATTTTTGGAGCAGAGGCCCTATGATCCAGGTCCATCGGGAACACAACAATCCCGGGGGAATGGTAATGAAAAAAAAACTTCGAATTCACAGTAGAAGATAGAATTTTGAATACTTTCACTTCCAGAATTATTAAATGGCAAGCAGAGGATGATGACTTAATTCAACAGAATGACGAACGAAAAGGAATGGGTACAAGAATTAGAATGCCAATCATATCATGCGAAGTATTCGGTATGCCTGTCGATACTTTGATCGATACTGGGGCTATGCTTTGTCTGGTGAGTGAGAAGCTTTATATTCTGTGGAAACTCAAAGAGAATTTAGAGGAGATTCCAGTATCAGGAATTAAGATCCAAGGAATAATACCCAATAAAATATCTCTGTGTAAAACACAATTATACTTATGTATTACGATTGGAGGACATGATTTCCGACATGTATTTGTTGTAATGAAGGACATGGCTTTTGACATGATATTGGGAGCATATTTCATTCAGAAATATCAAGCAGTGATAGATATGAAGACAGAGACGATTAGATTCAAGAATACCGAAGAGATTAACTTCGAGGGAAAAGAAGAGGAAGACATCGAGGGAGATGCTCAATGGTCTCTGATTTTTCACGAAGCCGAAGGAAGAGAAGTCTACACTGAGAAGGAGTCCCCAGAGCTAGGGAAAATTTTGGAAGAGTATCACGATATTTTTGACATTAAGCCTGGTGAAATTAAGGATTTTGAATATCATATTCGTGTAAATGATGATGCACCTTTTCATGCTAAATTGTATCCAGTAGCAGAAAAGCATCGAGAAAGAGTAAAAGTTCTTATCAAGGAGATGGAAAGCAACAATGTGATTGAAAAGTATACTACATCTTATGTCAATCCATTAGCAGTAGTGTCTAAGCAAGATGGAAGTCTGAGGCTATGTTTAGACGCGCGAAATTTGAATTCAAGATTACTGCCAGAGTATGACAGACCACCAATCATTAGGGAACTGTTAAGGAAATTCCAAGGCAAGGTCTGGCTCTCTAATATTGATCTCACTTCGTCCTACCATCATATTAGGCTTAGTGAAGATTCTAAGAAGTTTACAGGATTTATGTTTGACCAGCAGACATATGTATTCCGCCGTTTACCATTTGGAGTCAAAACATCTGGTTCCGTTTTGATCAGAGCCCTGGAACAAAATTTGAGTCCTGAAGTAAAAGGGATAGCAATTCGTTATATTGATGATATCTTGATTGCGTCCGAGACTAAGGAGGAACATTTGCTACATCTTCAAATGTTATTCGCAGATTTGAGAAAAGCGAACTTCAAAGTAAACCTTCGAAAATGTCAGTTCTTTCGAAAGGAAATAAAATTTTTGGGTCACATTTTGGATGGAGAAGGATACCGTCCCAATGAGACGAAGATACAAGCAATTGCAAATTTCCCTAGACCTACTAGAGTGAAGAATGTCCGCAGTTTTCTCGGGACATGCCAATTCTTTGCAGGGCATTGTCCGAACTTCACAAAGACAGTTGCGCCATTGCAGGAATTGTTAAAGAAAGGAAATAAATGGAAATGGGATAAAGATTGTGAAAAATCATTTCAAGATGCCAAGAGGTTATTGGTAAACAGTGTGAAATTGGAGTATCCTGACTTTACCAAGAATTTCATCATAGAATCTGATGCATCCACCGTATGGATTGGAGCTATTCTACTTCAAGAAGATGAAGACCACAAGAGACATTACCTGGCGTTCATTAGCAGGAAACTTCGTCCATCAGAGAGAAATTATTACACCACAGAGTTAGAAGCACTTGCTGTAATATTCGCATTGGAGTCGTGGAAGAAAATGTTAATTGGACATTCAGTCATTGTGAGGACTGATCACCACGCATTGGAGTTCATTTTGAGAACAAACTTTGCCAGCGATAGAATAACTAGATGGTCACTTTTTATTCAGCAATTCAACCTAGTTATTGAACACACTCCTGGAAAGTTGAATGTGGGAGCTGATTTGTTGAGTAGAGCAGTGGAGTCTACATCTAAGGTTTTTCAAGTTAACCTGACGCAGGAAGATGAAGATACCTTGAGAAGGTTAAGGTTATTGCATTTATCCCAGAGGAGAGACCGACGTCTCAGAAACATTTTTCGTTTTCTACAGGGAAACATGGATCCAAATGATGATGATTTTGTGGAAACTGAAAGAATTTCAAGAGATTTTATGATGTTAGATGGTTTAATCTACAAGTTTGCAGATCCCGACCATACGAAGCTGAGAGTAGTGATACCTCCACGATTGCAAAAACCCATTATTTGGATGGCACATCGAATCGCAGGTCATGCTGGAGTAGATAAGACGGTTAACATGATTCAAGAGAAATTTTCGTGGGAGCGAATGCGACAAACTGTCAGAAACACTATTCGCGAATGCGACTTATGCCAAAGGAGTAAACATAATTCTAGATTACTGAGAGAATTACCAAGGCCTATTATTCCTTCTAAGCCTTGCGAAATCTTCGCGACTGATTTATATGGTCCTCTCCCAAAGTCTAAAAGAGGTAACCGATATATTTTGGTGACTATGGATGTTTTTAGCAAATACACCATGTTACATCCAATTCAGAAGGCAAACGCAAAGTAGTGTGCAAAGAGAATTAGAGACAGCGTGATTCCGGAAGCAGGCAAACCGGAATTCCTTTTATCAGATCGTGGACCTCAATTTACATCTTTGGAGTTTCGAACCATCATGAATAATCTTGGGATTAGACAATTGTTTTGTTCTATTAGACATCCAGAGAGCAATCCAGCGGAACGCGTGATGGCTGAGATAGCAAAATTTTGCCGCCTCTATTGTCCAAATGAGCATTGGAAATGGATGGATGTTCTTTCTTTAGCATCCGAATCCATCAACTCTACTATTCATGAGAGTACTGGACAGATTCCCATGTTGCTTCATCATGGAATTAAACCAACACGATTATGGGATCGAATCATCTCTATTCCACCTGAGATTGAACCAAGTCGTCAGATGAGGGAAACTCTAGCGTTAGACAAGTTAAGGAGCCAAGCTGAGAAGAGAGAGCGCAGAGTGAGAGGGAAGCGTTTTCGCAGACCCTTGCGCGTAGGAACTCTTGTTTTAGTGAAAAGACGTACACCCTCTGACGTGCAAAATCGAGTGTACTCGAAATTTGCAAGCCTTTACGCTGGACCCTATCGTATTGTGGAAGTAAACAATAATGGAAGCTATGAAGTAGCCAATACACGAACTGGTAACATCGTGGGAAATTATAATGCATCGAATTTGAAGATCTATTATTCAAGAACCAGATGATTTAATGTGTAGATAGGAAAAATAAAAATTTTTCAATTTTTATTTTTTGCTAGGTGTGGGGTGGATGTGCCCAACTCTAGGAATGGGTATTCCAAGTTTCAGACACCTAGATATCAAGGGAAAGGCTGTAGCCGCTTTTGAAAGTTCAGATATTTGAATATCGCGCTACATTGCTTCGAGAAGCATTTAGAAGAATTTTACCGATAGTTGGATGGCAAGTGACGTAGCGAGTAACAGCAGAGGTGGAGGCTATTTATTGATTAAATAGTTAACTATGGAGTAGAGACTTGAGACTGGGATCAGATTACTGGCACGGCCAAATGAAAGAGAATGCAATTAGTATCAAGTAAATCGGACCAGGGATTCAAGAGATATGAGGATTTCTAGATATCAGGCGATGACGCGTGACCCTGACCGTTTTGAATAAAAGCCAGCTGGAGGAGGCATGGTTAGCTCATTCTAACACAAGCACTTGGCAAGCAAGTTGCGTCTACGCTGAGCCAAGGCACATGGTTGCCGTATCTACGCAGAAGTTCTTTTCAAATCGTGATAGTCACGAGAAGTGCTGCGCAAACGAGTTGGAACTTAGTAAGTTTCTGGTGAGGAGAATCACTGAGGTGATTGTTTTTCTACAGACATTGGTGGGAATATTTATATTTCCAAAAGGACATATGCTAGACTTTGTCTAGAAAATAGTATTTTGTCACAGTCCAGTAGTAACTTAATACTTGGATGTTTAAATCCATTTCAAGTCAGTTTTCATATTTTGTAACTAGTTAACCACTTCGATCTGTCAGTACATTGAAGACTAGTCTATAACGGTGGCGTTCATTAGTCTACGCAAGGGAAACTGCAGGTTGCTTAGCGCATGGCAGATGGTGATATTAACAAACCATGCCCAGGGAACGATCTTCAGAACAGCCGTTAATTGCTTAGACTGTCAATGTTTTTCTTGTACTGATGAGATTACAGTGAGTTATGTTACAACTGACATATTTAAGAAGAGATCACTTAGATCTGACCCTATTTCAACAAACTGTTATGGCTTTGATAGAAGCTCATAGTAAAATGGAACCACAGTTTATTCAAACGTCGAAAGATACTACCACTATGTCTGACTAGACGAATTGTGGGTCTACAATGGCGGCCGATACGAGGATTATACGTGCTTGTCCGATAGGGCATGTCTACGGATAAATCTGGTACAGACCAGGTTTACTACACTTCAAGACCATCAAGAAATGTAAGCCACATTTGAATTATACTAGGCCTAGCTAATTGGAACAAACTTTTTTTCTGCAGATGACCAACACATTTTTTTTCGTCGTATTTAAAGCTTGCATTGATTTACGCAAGACTTATTAGAGTTATTCTGAGCATTTTCAGCACTCAGAACAGTTTAGGATCGATGACCGAGCATTTCGAGCATTTATTTGAATTTTTCATATTTTAAGGAAACCACGGAAAACCCCCGATGTAACTGTAAAAGTTAAATTTATTTTTGTTGAGGAATGGATATTTTTCCATATTCGAAGGTTCGAACATGTGGATTCTCACATAATGAGATGATAATTAAACATATTTGAAATGATATAATTAATAATAATAATAAAAATCCACTAATAATAATAATAATAATTTTCATAATTTTTCTAAATAATTCTGGGATATTATATTTTCTAATAATCATATGTATTGAGAAAGAGCCTATGAAGTAGTTTAATCATTTCTAGTTTGGAACAGGAGATTTTCCGAAGGAGAGTGGTTAGCGCAAGCCCGCATTCAAACAACATTTCAGTTCTCGTTGAACAGTTGATATTTGCAATGAGTAAAGTACATTTTTCAGATAACACGGAGAGGCATGAAACGGGAAGCAAATGATATTTGTATCAAATAGGATATTTTTGTATTTATATAAAATCATGACGTAAATACACTCGAAAGTGAAGTGAAGCTTTTCATAAGTATGGTAAATTCACGGGTTGAACTGAATGGTAAAATAAAATAAACTTGTAAGTTTATTAATCTTCCAGTGTTGATAACAAGCAGAGGCTTGATTTATTGTATAAATTTTGGGAAGATAATTTATGTGTGGAGTAGTTGAAATGCCATTCCCAGGTGCGCATGTTAAGTCGCAGGAATGAAGAGGTTTTTTCGAGCATCAATCAAATAGCAGGTTCGATGGCTCAGGTTTATAGTAGGAGTATTGGAGCCACACATTTCGTCGTATGAATAACCCGAAGGTTATTTCTTTGAAACCATCAGTTCTTATTTCAACCTTGTTTACGAATTCCATTTAAGACTTTGATTTTGCTAGAACCCGGATTTGTCATGATAGTAGTTTATTCTTCTTCAAAGGAAGACCTTTGCCGTTGTTGTTGTTGTTGTAATATTGTGTTCTTACACAAATAATAGAATGGGCCACTGCCAATTTAAAAATAATTCTTTAACCACGAATAATTTGAAGGATATTTTCAATCCTAGTGCCATGAACTAAATGAATTCATTATAAAGCTACAATTCTAATTTCCGCATTCTGTCGAAGAATTGCAAGTTGTAAAAGTTACTAGAAATGGCCATAAATATAAATATTTTTTTATAATAATGATTCCAAGTGGAAAATTGAATAGTTGAATGGTTCAACCATTTATTGATCAAGTTGATGATTCATAAATCATGTATTTTGTTTGGAACTTGAAGTTCATAATCGAGTCACTTCTCGAATGTTTAATGTCAGAAGAACAATTAATTGTTGTTGTGCTTCGCACAGTTCTTCGATGCTATGCTCAAGGTCAAATACTTTTCAGAGGTTATTAATATGTATAAATAATTTGTGTTGCTTCGATGATGATAATAATATTTTCGACGATATATTTTTGAAACTGGAAAACAAGTGAAAATCTAAGAATTCTATAAACATTTATTCTACGAGTGTTAATATCATGTAAATAGTCAAACAGTGATCTACGTTATTTCCAGTATAGACAATTAATTTTGAACTGGAATTAAGTATTAATAATTTTGGAACACAGTCCACAGGACTATTAATCGGACTTGTGTTTCCAAAAAGATTTTCAAATGTGTTTGGAAGATTTCTGTATATTGTGTGTAAATAAGAGTGTGGATCGCCACACGTGGATGATGCTGCTTTGAGCATCTTTGCAGTCAGATTTTAACTTTAAAATAAACTGAGATAATTTTACCAGATGTGTTTCTCCCAATTAAATCTCCTTCTATCCTTATTGTTGCATTGAGCCAAAAATCAGTAAAGCATTTTTTAAATTTGATGTCGTTTTTGCGATTTGCTTTAACCCATCTGGCGCTCCGGGATATTTTGATTCTCGTGCTGACTGATTATTGGTAAAATGCATATGTGGTCGTGCGGACTCCGGTCTAAACGGGCACAAGACGGCACAGCTAACAAATGGATTTCATCCAAAATTGGCACAACAATAAATCATAATATTTCAGATTATTTCTGATCAACACTTGCATGACATTGTTGCCAACATGATTTTACGAGTGCTGATAGATTCAATGTCTAACTGCATGTAACGTCCATGCTATCTCTTGGATTTGAACCAAATTTTGTTTTCTGTACTTTAAGAGTTGGAACTAAGAATATATTCAGTCACCAGGGCTGCCAACTGTAGTGCTCTATTAGGCAACATTATACCAGGTATATTTCGAACTAATTAGAAATTTCGAAATTACCAACTTAATTTCGTCATTATTCTACATAGGTCCATATAGATCAATCATTGGAATGAATCTTAAATTTTAAGAAAAGTAGGCTCTTTAGTTCGTCACGGAACTTCTTGTTTTTTTTTTGTCATTTTAAATGATCTTGTCGACTTCGTCGTTACGCTGTGGCCTGGCGTTACGTTACGGTGACAGGACGAAATGTACCCAGATGCACTGAGGTGTGTGATGTCATAATACCGCTTGGTGCATGTGTTCCCCGACAATCTCTACTTCGTTAGTATAAGTGAAATATCTCCGATTCTTGGATGTCACGGGTAATCTCGATAACCACTGGATGGATTTTGATGCGGTTTTCACCATTCTATAAAGGATATCTCGAGGAAAGATTCTGAAGAAAATAATTTATGTATGATCAAAGGAAGCCAAGCAGTAACTATTTCAGTGAAAAAGTCGAAGACAAACTTGGCGTCCGTGCGCTTCTTAAGCTTACGCTAGGGAAACCGTTAAACATATCAATATACTATGAGCGTAAGAATTGGTCAGCATGAAAAATTCTACAAAAAAAAGTCCGCGAGAGCATATCTCTATCTTCAATACAACGCCCACTATAAGTGTTTTTAGACTGGATGGAAGGGGCACGTCCCCGCGCGCTCTGGTGAGTGCGACAGCAACCCGCGCGCTAGACCTTGCTTTGCCCTTGGTTTGCACTTGCCGTTCGCGAGTAATTTGAAACAAGGTAAAGTATTATAAAGCAAGATAAGATTTATGGAGATAATGAATTCATTTTCTAGGATTTTCAGCATTTGTATCATTTAAAATGATACAAAGTCTAGTCTTTCAGACTGACTGTCACTTTTGTTTTTTGTTACACAGTGCATTTGAGTTATAGAACTACTAGCACTTCCTTCTGTAAATTTGTCTAAATATGGCTGAAAGATTCAACCATCAACATCTATGACAATATAAATGTCCTACCAATACGTGGTTAAGATATAGACCGCCAACCTGTGTGGCGCTGTTCCGCACACAGCCAGTACAAGTAGTCTACATTTAGCACTTGGTATGACACACACGACAAAACATTAATGATGCCATCCAATTAGTGTGTGAGAGCTCATGTGTAGCGGTAATTGGACGCAAGACGCCTTCTTCAGATCCAGCTGAGGCGGTACAGGAAGAAGCAAATAGGCGGGCTTGCGGAATGAATAGCCACATTCATGCACTGCCTGGCACGAGTCCACCTCTTGGCTTTGACTAAAAATCCTCTCTTCTCGCAGTTTCCGGAGTGTCACTCATCGTATGCGTGTGATTAATGCCGTGGAGCAAATGATAAGGCTTTGAACTATAAGGCTGACGAAGTTTACAGCTCTGAGGATGTGCATGAGAAAACCTGCTGCCAGAGTGGGGCAAGAAAATAGGATTTATCTATTTTTGTTTTTCTGTGGCGTAGTCGGTAGCATGCTGAGCTGCTATTACCAAGTGCGTGGGTTCAAACCCTGCCAAAGTTGTCGGAATTTTAAGAGCGTTAAAATCCTTCAGCATGCCTTCCTTCGGAGGGGGAAATAACGCCGACGGTCCCATGTCATAGTTTTATGACATGAAGAAGAACCTACCGCTGCAATTCGTAGTGTGCGGCAAAATTTGTAGGTTATGTTTGGCTAGTTAAAAACGCTCTGTCAGTTACAACGTTCACCGCTAGGTGTTAGTGACAGTAGCATCTGGTAACCAAAGTTGGAACTAGTTTGGAGCCCTCGGGCGTTCAATCAATAATATATCCTGCTCTGGTCATTGACTGAGATTCATATAATACATTACTTATTTATTTAGCGTATGATGCTTCATTTGACAATCGTTTGAAATGTAGTTTACATATAATTGCTATTAGAAAAAATATACACATTTATATATATGGATATAAAGCATTACAGACTAACTAGGAGACACGCATACACACATACACACACACACATACACACACACAGCTGCAGATTCTGAGATTTCATCACAAGTGGATGTCTAGTCCTTCCAACCAAGTGAGTGCCGCAGGGATTACTTGATGTAGCTCCTCCATAGGCCCAGTGAATGCTCGTAGAGAACATTCTTTCACGATGTGGCTGATGGTTTGCACTTCAGCACCACAGTTGCAGGAAGGAGACTCCAACCACCCCCATTGGTGTAGTGCAGAAGCAGTTCTTCCAACGCCGCAGCGTATCCTGTTTAGTCTGGTCCAGATGGTGCGTGGGAGTTTGAACCCAGGAGGTTTTGCTGTTGGATCATCGATGTTGGTTAGACCATGTGGGTGTAATCTGGCACATTCTTGCTTCCATGCTTCGTCAGGTCTAAAAGGTATGTCAGCTAGATTCCTGACCGTCTTCCAGGCAGGTTTCCGGGATTTCAGTCTCGCTACGTCGTTTTCATCTGTATCCTGGTGGATGGGAAGTGAGCTGTTCATCATCACCTTAGTCCATAATCTGACAAGGGCATTTTGTCGTCTGATGTGAGGAGGTTGAATGCGGCTCAGTACGGGTAACCACTGTACAGGAGTAGAGTGCAGGGTGCCAGATATGATTCTCATTGTGTGGCGTAGCTGGACGTCGACCAGACGAGTATGGGAACTATTCAGCCATACAGCAGAACAGTATTCAGCTGAAGAATGTACTAGTGCTAAAGCATAAAATATTATGATGATTCCTGAACACGTTTAAAACACTTTCATTATATATTTGTATGTGCCTTTAGAAAAGGGGATGACGGGGATGCTGATATTCAGCAAGGTGTTAAGCAAGGCCGCAATTTATCACCCATACTTTTCAAGCTGTACATTGAACAAGCAATGAGGGAAATTAGAGATATATTTAAAGTAGGAGTAAGGATTCTTAAAAAATCCGCGTTTGAACCTACGATCTTGGGCATAGCAGTTCAGCATGCTACCCACTACGCCACCGAAGCCGCTAACGACGAGTTAAAACCACAATTGTACATTTCTAACAAAATTATATGGACCCTATACTGTTTGTATTGAATTGTGAGTATCTCAATAATTTACCAGTCACATCTAAATAACTCAATCAGCATGATGTGCATTTGTAAGTATAGATATGGGTGTCGCATCCACGCGATGTATTGTAATGCTTTCCAAGAACAGCATGCCTTTGGCATATATCGAAGGTAGAAATCTCAATTCCATAAATCAGTTTGATAATTTCAACACCATCGATCGAAACTCAAGTTTGAAAACAACATATTTCAGTGCTTGAAATGTTATTTTTTATTTATATGTTGTTAGTATTATTTCAATCAAAATATTGTGAGGATGTGCCCTTTATTTTATTTTATTTATGTTTAACGCTGAAGGAGATATCATTGAAAATAGAAACATGTATTAAAACTCATTAAAACTCATTAAACATACATGTATTAAACATGTATGTTTAATAATATTAATAAACATGATATAATTGCAGTATGTGGTATTCATAAGGCGGATCAAATAATACAAATAATAATAAAAATAATAATATCGTATGGCATCGGATGCCGGGTGCAAGCTTTGTTATTTGACACCCAGAGGGTAGCTTGCATGTCGAATTTCGTTGCTCCTTGAAGTGCTATGAAAGTCAAGGAGGTTAGATATCTAAGGTCCTTGAACACTATAGCGCTATCTAGTAGAGAAATGAGGAACTTTGTGTTGGCGGAAACTCCCGAGATTGATTTTGCCATTATGAAAACGCCTACTGAATTCAAATGGGTTCTTTGACATGCCAACATCGTATGACATGGTGTCGTAATTTTTGCAACCTGCAAGCTTGGAGTTAGTAGACCGACATGTTGACCACCCACCCTCCGTGGCAAGTATAATACAAATAAAACATAATGAACATTTTAGCGGTAAATAATGATTATGATATATGAAGAGGTAATTTCCAAAGTTAGGTGCATAAATGATTGATGTTTTTTTCAGTTTCTTAAGCAAATTTATAGGTTCTCTCAACGTATAGCAAAGGTTTTAAGTCGCAATACGTCGTATATCCCATATTCACAGAGATCTACAAACTAAGTGTATTTACTAAGTGACGTAATTCCACCGTGTATTTTTCCCCAATGTATCTAACATCCATGTTGAATAATCCACTGGCTCTCTGGACATTACGTGATATGGAGAAGTTAGCACTGTACAAGTTCTTGGCAGGGACTGACATCTCTATACATGGAAAACCTCATCTAGGGAATATATTAAATCAAAACAGGATTTTAATATCTCCGAGTTGAAATCGATTCAGATAAGTGCAAACCAAGAGTTCCACAAATCAATTTTTTCTGGGCTGACAGGATGTATTCAGACATTGCTGAAGAGGGGTAAAATTTGTTCATCTCTCAAGCCCACACAAGAGCAGTTATGTCGACGAGAGAAAGAGGAGAACATAAAAGCCATACAAATGCTTCTAAATAAACTTGGCATAATGCAATGCCGTTTTATCAACATGCGTTTGCTCTAGCTGGCAATATTAATAAAGATAGTGACAGAGTGGGCGATGTTTGAAGATGATGTAATCAAATTCCATGTGCTGAACATTATTTTAAAATGTATTAATTTAATTTTTCAATAATATCACTGCTCTACATAATCAACCTGTAACATGACGTCAGGATCGCTAGAAACTAAGAACTCAACGTATATCCGAGTGAATGTTGCCCACTGAATCTCCATACACTGGACATTAACGGGACTGAGCAACATGGAAACTACTGAACCGCTTGAGGGATGGCGTTGGAAGAGCTGATGTCAGTCTTAAAATGTAGGGAAGTCCCAAACTCTGTGACTGTGGAGAACTACAATCTAGGCCACTTGTTGTCTCTGCCCTGCCAATTGTTTACTTCAAGACCTCACTCAAGCTACACAAGTGGAAATTGATGTTGCTCGCTTCAGGGCTGAAACCGTGTGAACGCTGAGTGCAGTTGGATGTACTTCTCCTCGACTCTGATTGAAGTTATATATTTGTAACTGTGTATACCACATTTTGATGCATATCATCAACCCTCTGGCATGAAATAAAATAATATTAATGATAATACTAATAATAAAGGGGCATGGCTGATGTAAATCTTTATATTTGCCGCTCAGCGCCTATCTGCACATAGTGAGGAGGATGAATATGTGTCAAACATCTAGTCCCAAGCTTGAGGTTTTTAACAGGTTATAATCCCATATCTCAGCCAAGAATCCAACCTGGCACCCTTAGGGTGAAAGTCCAGCGTGGTAGCCACGAGACTGGATACTTCCATGTGTATTAGCCATTAGGTTAGAATCATACTTCATCGAGGGCGGTGAAGTTCTACAGCAGTTTGTGTAGCCCTAACAATACCAGGAGAGGCTACAAAGCCAGTATTCCTCCAGACAGGCTGTAAATATAGCACTATCATCCACGTTAATGACCAGGCCAGCCGTATTTCGTGAATAATTCCGAAGCGTTTTACGCAGGGAAGCGGTCGTTATGACATCATAAACTTCCAGAGCCGTAACATTCCCTAGGTCTCCTATGGTCACACGTCTCCGGTCAGTTAAATGTATCTCTAAGTGGGCCATAACTTGCAGGACGTGGGTTGACAGACAGAGAGAATCGCTTCCACCTACTTGTAACCAGATCCTCTCTTTCATCTTAAATGTTGACTTCTTTCGGCCAACTCTCGCTCTCTTTCGACCCCGACGGTAATAAGGTATCTGAGGCCTTAATTGCCTTGCCTTGACTGGCATATCCCCATTTTTAGTCTACTTTTCTCATTTTGCAAAAATGAGGAAAAAGTAAACTTGTGAGATCGATCCGGGAAAATGTCTGTCCGTTTGTCCTTCTCCTAAACGGCTGCAGCAAACGAAACCAAATTTAGTAAGAGTAAAGATCTATACCCGAATATCTCACAGCCATATTTGAAATTGACGCTAGTGCTACCAACTGATAAAAAATCACAATTGAAATTTGAGCTCTATGTTGGGTATCTCCGAAGTTATGAATGCGAACTATTCCAAAATTATCTCACATTCCAGATTAATTTTCAGAAGTCCACATATACCAGAGTTGCCAATATGATTCTAAGCCTGCCGATAGGTCCAATTATTAAATGCTTGTAACTTCAATACTGTCGATTGGATTTCAACCAAATTTCGTATGTACTATGCGTACTACATCAGATATGACTGTTCGTATTCTAAAGAGCCACCAGGCCGGCCAGCTGTTAATAAATGTTATCTATATGTTTTCAACCTAATATCTACATATCAGAAAGTGTGTGAGACAACAGCTCCAAACTTTGCACACGTATAGTACCTGACATTCTACCTTAGTTTGGTGTAACTTATATACATTAGTGCTGCCAACACGATTCTAAGCCTGCTGATTGGTCCAGTTTTTAAGTGCATCTAAACTTCTATACTATCAATTGGATTTCAAGCAAATTTCATAAGTTCTTTGTGTATTATAACAGATATGACTATGATTATATTTGAGAGCCAGCAGAGCTGCCAACATTTAATAAATGCTCATTCAATTTCTTTATCCTAATAACTTACCAATATATCAGAAAATATGCAAGTCATCAGCTCTAAACTTTGCACACGTATAGTACCTGACATTCTAGATTAATTTGGAGTAACTAATATACCACAGTGCAGCCAACATGATTCTAAGCTTCCTGACAGTTTCAATATTAAATTACATGTAACTTCTATACTAACAAATGGATTTTATCCAAAATTGGCCCTAGAATAGATCGTAATATTTCAGATTAATTCTGAGCATCACATACTGAACCCTTTATCCTCTGTTGGATAAATAATTCTATGTTTTATTTCTCCAATTAATAAATATTTCCACCAGCATCATGAAAGTAGCCAGACGGAGATGAGGAAATTTCAAGCATTGGTTGGTGACAGCGGGGACATACCTGAAGCAGATTGACAATAGGCTAAATACTTTAGCTGTGAAAGGAAATAGCCTAGCGATGTGTCAGAAGGACAGGTGTTGGCCGCCTCAAATAGAAGCGACGCGCAGTGAGACATGCTGCTGGTATGTTCATTGTGATATTCGCGCCTAGAAGAAATATGATGCAGTAACGTGAGTGGCTGATGAGCATGCTAGACACTCCTACGACGCCAAGATCTGCTATAAACCGCCAAATTACAGTAAATGTGAGAACCAATGAGAGAAGAATGCCTAGTTAACGCGGCAAGTCCGGCTTGGGTACGCAATGGCTAGCATTCACGCGGGAAATCGCCTAGACAAAATCTCTACGATCGATTCTAGGATTAATGGGCATATTCTTGACCTATGCAATATTACGAGTTCAGTGATATTTATTTCATTCCTGTACCACAATTATTTCGAGAAATTTTTACATAAATTCCCCCCCCCCCCCCCATCGAGACCTAGGGCCAGTTCATTTATAAGTGGCATGAAGAGCCAAGACATTGACTATTACTTGTGGGACATATTTTTGTAAATACTTTGCTTGTGTGATTAACGTAGTATATTTAGTTTTGGTCTGACACACTTTTGTATGGAAGCAGCTCGCACAAACGTTGTTAGTGGAAGGTTCTTGTTTTTGTATTGTGTTAACTAACGTAGCTATGTGAACGGCCGTGTTTGCATATGTTACGCAATGCGGTTAAAACGTCTCACGGAGATCTGTTGTGTTTCAGAAGTAGGACTGAATTAATGTAATTATACAGTAGATTGGAGGGTAATTAAAATTGTTTAAGATTTATTATTGATCAGATTCAGTGTGACTATTGCCGATTGGAGCAATGTAATTTGTGACGAAGAGTAATCAGCTCTATCGTAGGTTTTAAATAATGTGTTTAATGTTTGCGAGCACCTATTCAGCAGACCTGTGTGAAAAGCGTCATGTCAGTCCCAGATGTGTGTATGTGTGTATTTTTGTGGTATTACAAGCGGGAATTTCAGCTGAGACTGATTTCTGTCAGCTTGGTACCCGGTCCATATTGTATCCTTGCGAGGGCAATTGTGGATATGTGATTATGTTTGACCATTGTTGAGTCGGATGAGATTTTTGTTGCTGTTGATTCCTTGAGATAGCGGCACAGCTGGTCAGCTATTTATATACACTGGAGTGGGACACGACAAGTATTTGAGGAAAGGGGGAGATGTTTCACAAGGCTGTCTGAACGTGCAAACATGGTCATTAGCGAGGAGTGCTCGTTGGCTCCCTAATTACTTGAATTACAGATAAGAACTGATCAATGGTAAAAATTGTTGAAATAAATGGGAGTTGCCTACGAATCACGATAATCTCCGAAGCGTTACCTTAACATGCAGTTTTGTTCATATAAAGTAATCTTAGCCGGTCAGGCTTTTGTTGTTGTTGGTTTATTCCTGGTTTATTTTCATTTCAGTGACCCGTGAGTCAAGTGCAATGCTGTCTTTCCTTGTGTGTATTGAGCAATTGGCCAGTTGGTAGCTCATGTTGTTAAGTGCGTCATCGCGCTAATGAGGATCTCAGAGAGATTCCTGTAAATAATAGATTTGTAGTGTGTGTGTCAGCATTAGAGTTTTTAAGGGTTTTTATTAATGTCATGCCCATATCCATAAACGTTGATTTACGTGATGATTGTTCGTGAGCACCGTGGCTGTTAACCCGTTGTAAACGAACGGTCATCCAAGTACTCATTTTCTCGTAGTTAGTCATCACGCGCACATAAAACTCAAATGCAAGGTAGTGGAACTAGGATCCACAATTTTATTATAAAGGGGGAGATCCGTCTGACTCCTCAAAGTGTTAGATATTCCTGTCAGGAAAAAAATTCAGGGAGGATATATTTTTATTATTGTTTGTTTATTTTCTTTTATGCACAATTAGTTATTAAATTATGTTATTATCTTACGTCTTGTCTCCTTACTTTCTTAATTATAGTTTTAATCCTATGACCCTTGCCTCAGTAAAGCATGTTGTTTGGCGGACGTATACATCACACTATGAACTGAGCGCGACCCCTTGATCAAGATTCTTGCATAAAACACTGCTATTCTGAAGGGTTCATAGGGATAAAACTGGCGCGGCCAAGCGTGGGGCCATTTACTGTGGTGTAACGGCGGAGATTACACATGTCAATAGTGGCGCATTTGAGTAAAACTGACATGCCGCAAGTGCAGGCAGATATGACAGTATTTAATCACCGGGAAGTGATATTTTATTAATAGTAATTGAGGCGAAGTGGATACCGCCAAATGTGTGAAAAATAAATTAAAATCAGGAGTTTGCAATGTAAAATACGGTTCACGTTTTTGTTTTTTAAATTATAGTAAAATTAATATGTGATACCTGGCGCCCAATGATAAAGTTAAAATTAGATTTGTTTAGAAAGCCAAACTCATGGAAATATTAGGAGGCTGTAGCCTAAAATGACAATTAATACTTTGTTAATTAGTCAGTGTTAATATCAGATTAGGATAACAATTTAATGACTAAATACGTGCTTGGGTTTAAAATTAAATTGAGTAAAACTAGAACCACTCAGAGATGCAATTGACTAGTGGGAGTAAATGTAAAAATAAATGAACTGAGTTGGATAAAGAAAGTAAATGTGCATTGGATTTTATGTGTGTGTCAAAGGGCATTGCTTTATGCCATTTCCCTAATGTCTCATATAAAGTGTGTAATATGGCAACGGTGGAGCAGATCCAGGAGATCATTGAGAGTGCGGCGAGGAGAACTCAGGAATTGTTGGATACTAAATTGGCGGAACAAAGTGTATCGCTAAACACGAAGTTATCTGAACAAATAAAAACTAAACTATCAGAACAGAGTCAATCTATAAACACTAGTATGTTAGAACAAAGTGAAGCAATAAACAATACTATGTTAGAACAAAGTGAGTCTATAAACAAATTATATGAACAGAGTGAATCGCTAAAAACTAAACTAGCTGAACAAAGTGAATCATTGCGGACACAATTAAATAACAGTAGAATTGAACAAAATGAATATCAGGCGGAACAAGCTAGGTTATTAAAGAGTGAAATTAATGACACTATCAATTCGCAGTTAGAGGCGCAAAATATTAAAAACACGAACCAATTAGCTTCGTTAACCGCAGAAATGAAAGATCACATTAATCAACAGATGGTATTACTGGCCCTAGATGTTAGCAAAAATAATGAGAAACAATTAGAGCAGATTAAAAAATGGAAGGTATTTTTGATCAAAAACTTAGCATTCTGGATGAAACGGTGTTAGCTAAACTAGAGCAAATTGAAATAGCATGCACAATGAATACAAGCGAGGTCAAAATAGCTCAGGATAAGTTGGAAGGACGATTTAAGGAGATGGAGAAAAGTGGCAGGGTCATTCAACAACAATTATCAGCAGTAGATGAAAACATATCCGGCATAATTAAAGATATGGACCGTCTCGAGATAAAATCAGCGGAACAATGGGAAAGCCTAAAAACGGAGTAAGAGCAATTTAAGAGTACATTAGACGAAAGGCTGAGCCAGATAGAAAGTAATCAGGATGACACAAAAAGCCACATCGAAGGGCAAGTAAGCACGATTAAAGAACAGATTAGGAAAGATTGGAAGAAAATGAATATAGATTCTAAAGAGGAAAGATCCACCATTCTTAAAACAGTAGGCGAAAATCACACGCGTATCCAAGATTTGGAGCAAGAAGTGAAAAATAAACTTAAAGAGCAGACGGACAGGATCATAAAAGCCGAACTCCGCTCATTAGAACAATCATCTTTATTTAGAACGGGAACATTGAAAGACAAGCCGGATGACTCAAATAGTCCAGAGTCCAGCGCAGCAGGAAGTCAGACTCAGGCAGACAGCCCATTAACAACAAACACGGAAGGATTTCGTAAGAATATCGATAGGAGCTCAACACCACAAGACGGTCATCAGCCCACACAACTTATTCAAGTAATTCGCTCAAATGACTACAAACCGCAGACGTACACGGAAAATTCGGGGGTGACACCTAAAGCCTTTATCAAAGAGATGGAAGACCATTTCAATGACAACGGGGTACCTGAAGCACGTAGATTGAGGATGATGGAGAGATTTTTATCAGGAAATGTCATCACATGGTTTTTAAGCTTCAAATATACATTTGGAAACATGTCAGATTTCAACTTAGCGTTTCTGCGCAAATATTGGTCGCCCGCATTACAACAGAGTCTAAGGATGGAGCTTTACTCTAGGAAGTACCAAACCACCCAGCAAACAAAATACTCAGATTTCTTTAACATGCAAATGTTAAAATTTCGCGACCTTGATTACCCTTTAAATGAAGCAGATCTGGTGATGACTATAGCGAGACAAATGCCAGTCAACGTACAACAAGTACTAGTCGCAGCGAACGTTAGTACGGCCCTACATGCAGAGCAGATACTACGGCAAATAGATGAGACTACATCTCATAGTCATTATAGAGGAGGAAGACAGCTGGAGTTAGTCAATACTACAGAGGTCATAAAACCAAAACAGGCAAACACCAAAATGCAGGGCACTAACACAAGCACTCCCACACCTAGGCGAAACCAGGAAAAAGGAGAAAACAGACCATATCAGCGTAACGAAAATCACTACAACAATAGGTCATACCAAGGTAACAATAGATACCAACAGAGAGGATATCAGCAATGGCGTGAAAATCGAAGAAATGACAGGCCTTATGGAAGATACGGTGATTACAATGCCAATCAACGATGGAAAGGAAGAAGAGACCAAAATCAAGGAGAGCCACGTAACTATCGAGATGACTGGGATGATAGGCACGCTCAATCGCAAAATTACTTAGAGGAGTTACACGCTAGTCAAGGTGGAGAGCTAGGAAGATGGGAAAAGGCCATTGGGAACATGAAGAATCCTGATACACATACTGAGGAAGCTGGAAGTCTATTGAGACAACAGGGATATCAAGGACATGAGCGACAGAAGGATGATGGGAGTCGCAATGGAGCTAAAAAAAATGTTAAATTTGGATAAAGGAGACAGGCTACAAACACAACAGTCGGAAGTTGAAGATGGATGGATAGTAGCGAACATACAAGAATGGATTGCTTTGCCAGAAGACTGCCTGGAGGAGACGGTGAAACCACGGAACGATGAAATTAGGCAATTACCCATTATTTACGCGAGGATTGGTGGAATTAATATAAGATGTTTATTGGATACGGGGTCACAGATCAGTCTGGTATCGGAGGCCTTGGTTTGAGAGTTGGGACGGAGTCAGAATATTCCTGTAATTCCGGTACCACAGCTCAAAGTGAGGGGTGTTATTCCTGAACGCACCGTCACTTGTAAACGTCAGGCATACTTAGAGCTGAACATATTGGAACACACTTTTGGGCAAACATTCATTATCATGGCAAAGATGAATTTCAATATAATTCTTGGTGCAAATTTTATTTGTGACTATCAAGCAGTGATAGATTTGGACAAGAATACTGTCAGTTTTAGAGAATATGATCAACTGAAAAATGTGGGATTGCATATGGATGAAATCACTACCGGAAGAGATGTAAATTCTTGGGCATTGGAAGCAATATCGGAAGAGACGGAAGAGGAGGTACGAAAGGCAGAAGATAACATCATAGAAGGAGCTGTTGTGGAACTAGACGAGGAGAGTGAATCCCAGGAGATATGGTCTTTATTAACAGAAGGAGATAACAGTGATGCACAATTTGAAGAGTTACTACAGGAGCGGCTAAATGACATTCAACTTGGGGGTGAACACAGAAAGCAATTGGAAGAGATTTTAAGGAAGCACAAAACAGTATTTGATACAGTACCTGGGAAAATATTAAATTTTAAATATTCTATGCAAGTCGAGGATTGGTCACCTTTCAAAAGCAGATTGTACCCAATTCCTGAAAAGTATCGTGGTCAAGTTAAGGTCATTATAGATGAGATGTTACAAGCTGGAGTGATAAGGAAGACACCGACACCTTATCTAAATGCGATTTTGGCAGTCACAAAACCAAATAGATCTATTTGACTTTGTTTAGATGCCAGAAACCTCAACACAAGACTCATTTTTCCTGAGTATGACAGAGCGCCAATCATCAGAGACGTACTAAAAGGCTTTAAAAACAAGAGCATTTATTCATCAGTCGACCTGACGAGCTCGTTCCACCATATTGAATTGGATGAGAAGTCACAGCTTCTAACTGGCTTCTTATTCGATAACCAGACGTTTTGCTTCGTTCGAATGCCCTTTGGAGTCAAAACAGCGGGCTGTGCTTTAATCCGAGCTCTGGACCGGAATTTAACCGAGGAAGTTTAGGAGATGACGGTACGCTACATTGATGACATTTTGCTGGCATCCGACAACATTGAAACTCACATGGAAAATTTAGATAAAGTATTAGGCAACCTGAATGCATCTAATTTCAAAGTAAATCTGAAGAAATCGCATTTCTTCAAGAGCGAGATCTTATATTTGGGTCACGTCATTGACAAGGAGGGAGTGAAGCCAAACCCAGCTAAGATTGAAGCGATAAAGAATTTCCCTACACCAACGAGAGTCAAGCACATTCGGGCTTTCTTAGGCGTAACGGGATTCTTTAAGGAAAACTGTCCAGGTTACACGGAGACTGTAGCTCCCATGCAGGAAATGCTAAAGAAAAATAATAAACGGTTATGGAATGCGGAGTGTGAGAAGGCATTCCAAGCAACAAAGCAGCTATTGGAAAACTGCATTAAATTAAGATATCCAGATTTCAAGCACAAATTTATAATCCAAGCGGATGCTTCACTAATTGGTATAGGTGCTATGCTTTACCAAGAGGATCCAGCTAACCTGCAGCACAAAACATATTTGGCATTTGTCAGCCGAAAATTGCGTAAGCACGAGCGCAATTATACGGTAACGGAACTAGAGCTGTTGGCCATACTTCATGCGCTACAACAATGGAAACGAATAATTTACGGGTACCCTATTGTTGTCAGGACCGACCACAAGTCATTAACATTCTTGTTTAAGACGTCGATGGCAAGCGAACGTGTGACACGTTGGTCTATATATATTCAGCAGTTCAGCATTGAGATTGAACATTGCCCAGGGAAGATGAACGTGATACCGGATGCACTCAGCAGGAACCCAGAGCCTGATAATGAAGAAACCGCGATGGTACAACACTTGGAGTTAACACCGAAGGACCGGGAATTCTTGGAGGAGTTACGTGAGATACAGCGAGAACAGGAAGCGGAACCATGGATGATGCTTTTAATTCAATACTTCAGAAAGCAACTACCTACAGGAACACCTGCATTTCGAGAAGCGAAAGCCAAAGAAGGAAGATATGTTTATGTCAACAATTTGCTGCACAAATGGGTAGATAATGACCACACCAAGTTACGCATATTAGTACCTGCATCGTTACAACGAGGATTGACATGGCATACGCACGAAAGTTACGGTCATGTGGGCGTAGATAAGTGCGAAGCGACGATAGGAGAGACATTTACATGGCCACGTATGAGAACAACTATATGTGACGTCATTACAAATTGTGATCCGTGTCAGAGGACAAAGCCCAATAATTACTTAATGAGGCAGTATCCTAGACTATTGCTACCTCAGAAACCATGTGAGCTACTGGCACTCGACTGTTTCGGTCCAATTCCGAAGGGAAGGCGAGGTTGCCGTCATTTGCTAGTGTGCATTGATGTATTTTCTAAATTCGTAGTACTATGCCCTATTCAGAAAACGACATCGAAGCTGGTACTCAGTCGCATTCGAAATAGAGTTATTCCAATCCTTGGAAAACCAGAGTTTATATTATCAGACCATGGCAGTTATTTCACAAGCGCCGAATTCAAGAATGGTATGGAAGATATGGATATAAAACACGTTTTAAGCAGTATCCGACATGCTCAAGCAAATCCAAGTGAAAGAGCAATTAAGTGTGTAACTTCATATTTGAGGATCTTCATTCCGAACGAACACCACAAATGGGTCGATAAAATTAAGGATGTAGAGACATGCATGAATTCTACCAGGCACGAGTCAACAGGACAAATCCCTATGGTCCTACACAAGAACGAGTATCCAGTAAGAACGTGGAAAAGCATCATTAACTGCCCACAAGATCCAATGATAGCACCTGACTTGCGAATTGAGAGGACGAGAGCCTACATGAGAAAACAAGCAGACCGCAGATTACGGCGAGTAAGAAATAAGAGGTTTCACAGTGATCTTGAAATCAACCAGCTCGTTTTGGTGAAACGACCTGCTACATCGGACCCAGAAAAGAAGATCTTCATTAAATTCTGCGAAAAGTTCATAGGAACCTATTCTATCGTAAGAAACCTTGGAAACAATGCTTACAGAGTGAAAGAATTGAGTACAGGAACAATGTCAGTCTACAACGCTGCCAACCTAAAAAAAAGTATCGTAGAAGTGAGCCATGGGAGCGCCAAAATTAATGATGCAGTTTGAATATATGGACGTACTAATATCAACCAAGTGCACGGGGAGCAGTTGAGTACGGCACGTAAACGAGGAAGTAGTGTTGTTGTTGACAAACATTAACGAGACGAGCAGAGTGTTGCCGCAGGCACCAGAGCGTCATGCAAGCAGACTGAGAGGGGAGATACGAGCAGGAAATGAAAACGAGTAAATGCCATTGAAGACAGGAGCGACTAGACCAAGTAATAGAAGAGGGGTGATTCCGAAATAAAACAATTTGGCCAACGGAAGTCTTGTAAAATTATCGACTTTATTCCTAAGTTCGAAATTTTGTGAGTGGGAGAGTTGTGAACCCTTTATCCTCTGTTGGATAAATGATTCTATGTTTTATTTCTCCAATTAATAAATATTTCCACCAGCATCATGAAAGTAGCCAGACGGAGATGAGGAAATGTCAAGCATTGGTTGGAGACAGCGGGGACATACCTGAAGCAGATTGACAATAGGCTAAATACTTTAGCTGTGAAAGGAAATAGCCTAGCGATGTGTCAGAAGGACAGGTGTTGGCCGCCTCAAATAGAAGCGACGCGCAGTGAGACATGCTGCTGGTATGTTCATTGTGATATTCGCGCCTAGAAGAAATATGATGCAGTAACGTGAGTGGCTGATGAGCATGCTAGACACTCCTACGACGCCAAGATCTGCTATAAACCGCCAAATTACAGTAAATGTGAGAACCAATGAGAGAAGAATGCCTAGTTAACGCGGCAAGTCCGGCTTGGGTACGCAATGGCTAGCATTCACGCGGGAAATCGCCTAGACAAAATCTCTACGATCGATTCTAGGATTAATGGGCATATTCTTGACCTATGCAATATTACGAGTTCAGTGATATTTATTTCATTCCTGTACCACAATTATTTCGAGAAATTTTTACATAAATTCCCCCCCCCCCCATCGAGACCTAGGGCCAGTTCATTTATAAGTGGCATGAAGAGCCAAGACATTGACTATTACTTGTGTGCGTCGAAGGACGTAAGACTATTACTGTGTTCGTCTGCGGAAAGAACGACTTCTATTTTGTGTGTCGTGGAAACACAGAAATTTTTGTAAAGTGTTAAATTCAGTGATAGATAGTACTATATTTGTAGGGGCAGTATCGTCGATAATTCGCCAACGAACTGTGACAGGGAAAGTAGTACCTGAACAGCGAATTTAGTAGTCAGATATCAAGTGTATAGTAATCTAATTTTTGAAGCAGCGCCAGAGATGACATCGACGACTACAGAGGAAGTTTGGAATTCTCAACAATCCGTCCAGATGGCTGAGATGAGATAGAACCATTCAGTTGGGAAATGGCAGCTGACGTTATTTGACGGGTGACTACAAGAGAGATGAGTACAAAATAATATTCTTTATTATTTGATAAATTAACTTATGGTTTATGGGACATATTTTTGTAAATACTTTGCTTGTGTGATTAACGTAGTATATTTAGTTTTGGTCTGACACACTTTTGTATGGAAGCAGCTCGCACAAATGTTGTTAGTGGAAGGTTATTGTTTTGTATTGTGTTAACTAACGTAGCTATGTGAACGGCCGTGTTTGCATATGTTACGCAATGCGGTTAAAAACGTCTCTCGGAGATCTGTTGTGTTTCAGAAGTAGGACTGAATTAATGTAATTATACAGTCGATTGGAGGGTAATTAAAATTGTTTAAGATTTATTATTGATCAGATTCAGTGTGACTATTGCCGATTGGAGCAATGTAATTTGTGACGAAGAGTAATCAGCTCTATCGTAGGTTTTAAATAATGTGTTTAATGTTTGCGAGCACCTATTCAGCAGACCTGTGTGAAAAGCGTCATGTCAGTCCCAGATGTGTGTATGTGTGTATTTTTGTGGTATTACAAGCGGGAATTTCAGCTGAGACTGATTTCTGTCAGCTTGGTACCCGGTCCATATTGTATCCTTGCGAGGGCAATTGTGGATATGTGATTATGTCTGACCATTGTTGAGTTGGATGAGATTTTTGTTGCTGTTGATTCCTTGAGATAGTGGCACAGCTGGTCAGCTATTTATATACACTGGAGTGGGACACGACAAGTATTTGAGGAAAGGGGGAGATGTTTCACAAGGCTGTCTGAACGTGCAAACATGGTCATTAGCGAGGAGTGCTCGTTGGCTCCCTAATTACTTGAATTACAGATAAGAACTGATCAATGGTAAAAATTGTTGAAATAAATGGGAGTTGCCTACGAATCACGATAATCTCCGAAGCGTTACCTTAACATGCAGTTTTGTTCATATAAAGTAATCTTAGCCGGTCAGGCTTTTGTTGTTGTTGGTTTATTCCTGGTTTATTCTCATTTCAGTGACCCGTGAGTCAAGTGCAATGCTGTCTTTCCTTGTGTGTATTGAGCAATAGGCCAGTTGGTAGCTCATGTTGTTAAGTGCGTCATCGCGCTAATGAGGATCTCAGAGAGATTCCTGTAAATAATAGATTTGTAGTGTGTGTGTCAGCATTAGAGTTTTTAAGGGTTTTTATTAATGTCATGCCCATATCCATAAACGTTGATTTACGTGATGATTGTTCGTGAGCACCGTGGCTGTTAACCCGTTGTAAACGAACGGTCATCCAAGTACTCATTTTCTCGTAGTTAGTCATCACGCGCACATAAAACTCAAATGCAAGGTAGTGGAACTAGGATCCACAATTTTATTATAAAGGGGGAGATCCGTCTGACTCCTCAAAGTGTTAGATATTCCTGTCAGGAAAAAAAATCAGGGAGGATATATTTTTTATTATTGTTTGTTTATTTTCTTTTATGCACAATTAGTTATTAAATTATGTTATTATCTTACGTCTTGTCTCCTTACTTTCTTAATTATAGTTTTAATCCTATGACCCTTGCCTCAGTAAAGCATGTTGTTTGGTGGACGTATACATCACACTATGAACTGAGCGCGACCCCTTGATCAAGATTCTTGCATAAAACACTGCTATTCTGAAGGGTTCAATACATGGCATTGTTCCCAACATGATTTTACGCGCACTGATAAATGCAATATCAAACAGCATGTAACGTCCATACTATCCATTAGACTTCTACCAAATTTTGAATGTGCATTCTGTACCTTAATATATTCAGTCACCAGGGTGGCCAAATAAAGTAAGTTACTCTATTATGCGTCACTATTTTATGTGTATTTCGACTTCAGTACTTATAAATGTTAGTATTACCAACTTGATTTCGTCATTGTTCTAGATAGATTGGCATGAATCTTAAATTTTAAGAAAAGTAGGTTGTTTATTTCGTCACGGATCTACTTGTTCGTGGGATGAGAACACTTCTTATTATACCCTACAGTGGTGTAGTGGCTTGCAGTTTAGCCTGTCACCGTGGATGTCCGGATTCAATTCTGGGAGATGCTAAGAAAATTAATTCTGCCTCGTGTGTTAGCACTCACCTTTCCTCTTCATGGTATCTCTCTTCTGCTCTAGGCAAATTCTGGAACGGTTCCCAAATTTAGGCCACGGCTGCCCCCCACCCAAAATCCTACCTCCAACTAAAAATGCACACACTGGTATGACCATAACATTGTCATAGGTTAGCAGATTCCACACACAACCAAGTACATGAGGCTACATGGCCACGATATCACAAAACATCATAATGAACAAAATTATTTATTTATTTATTATGTAATTATTTAATTAGCTTATTTAGTTATTGTATTACTTACCTATTTAATGAAGTATTGATTTATTTATTTATATATGTATTTATTTATTTATTGATTTATGGATTGATTTTTCTTTTGTACTTATTCATTATTTAATGTATTTACATATTTATTGATTTATTTATATTTTATTTATATATTTTTTATTTATTGATTCATTGATTTATTTATATTTTATTTATTTATTATTTATTTATTGATTAATGAATTGTCCTAACTAGGATTGAGGGGTATGCTGTGCCTTATGGCATCTTGGGGAAAACCAAGTAGCTATATTGTAAATAATATATTCTTCTTCATTCTTATTTTATTATTAGCCTATTATTATTATTATTATTATTATTATTATTATTATTATTTTATTATTATTATTATTTTTATTATTATTATTCTTTAATCGTATCGGCCAACTAAGGACCACGTTATTTCAACTGGCTTCTCTGGGCTTTGATCTTCGCCTAGTGTTCGTTCATACGTTGCCGGTATTGCTCTTTTCTTTCTTCCGTCCACATCTTTCCCGTCTTCAACTTCGGTTTTTCTTGAAAACCCTGGTGGTCGTGTATTTTCTTCCTGAGGGGATTGCGTTCTTGAATATCCCCACAGGTAATTTCCATCTATTGCAGGTCACTTTCCACCCCTTCGAACCAGGCTGGCTTGGTCTTCTTATTTTTAGCCTACTTTTCACATTTTGCAAAAATGAGGAAAAAGTAGACTTATGAGATCGGGCAAATGTGTGTCTGTCTGTCTGTCTGTCTGTCCTTCTGTCTGTCTGTCTGTCCTTCTGTCTGTCTGTCTGTCTGCCTGTGTGTGTGTCCCCCCCTATCAACTCCTAAACGGCTGCAGCAATCAAAACCAAATTTAGTATGAGTAAAGATGTGCACCGGAATATCTCACGTCCATATTTGAAAATGATGTCAGTGCAACCAACTGCTTAAAAAACGCACTAGAAATTTGAGCTCCATGTTGGATATCTTGCAAAGTATGCATGGGAGCTATTCCAAAATTGGCACACATGCACATAATACTATTTTAGTTTAATTTCCGGGAGGCCAACAATGACAGTGTTGCCAAAATAATTTTAAGCCTTCTGATATGTCCAATATTTAAATGCATATAACTTCTGCACTATCAATTGGATTTCAACCAAATTTTGTATGTAACATCTGTACATAAACAGATATGACTGAGCATATTCTTAAGAGCCAACAGGGCTACCAACTGTTAATAATTGATCTCTCTGTTTTTTTTAATCCAAATACCAATATATCAGAAAGTATGCAAGCCAACAGCTTTACACTATGCACACGTATATTCTGACATTTTAGATTAATTTGGAGTAACTTATATACGTCAGTTCTACCAACATGATTATAAGCCTGCTGATAGTTCCAATTTTTAAATACATGTAACTTCTTTACTATCAGTTGGATTTCAACCAAATTTCGTATGTACTATGTGTACCATAACAGATATGACTATAAGTATTGTTAAGAGCAATCAGGGCTGCCAACTGTTAATAAATGCTGTCTATATTGTTTTTACCCTAATATCAATATACCAGAAAGTATGCAAGCCAACAGCTCTATACTTTGCACACGTATAGCACCTGATATTCTAGATTAATTTGCAATAATTAATACAAGGCAGTGCTGCCAACATGATTCTATGCCTGCTGATATGTCCAATTTTAAAATACATGTAACTTCTATACTAACAAATGGATTTCATCCAAAATTGGCACAACAAGATATCATAATATTTCAGATTATTTCTGACCAGCACACGCATGGTATTGTTGGCAACATGCTTTTACGCGTGCTGATAGATCCAGTGATTAACTGCATGTAACGACCATTGGACTTCAGCCAAATTTTGTATTCTGTACCTTAAGAGATGGAACTAAGAATATATTCAGTCACCCGGGCTGCCAACTGTAGTGCTCTATTAGGCTACATCATACCAGGTATATTTTGAACTAATTAGATATTTCGATATTACCAACTTAATTTTGTCATTATTCTAGATAGGTCCATATACTGTAGAATAATCATTGGCATGAAAAGTAGGCTGTATAGTTCTTCCCGGAACTTCTTGTTAAAATAATTAAAGATCCGGTTCGTCAATCGTGTGGGTTTCATTCTAAGCTAGTGGCCATAAAATGCAATCCTCCTTTTCCTCATTACATCAGAGATCTTCTGGACATGAATATACAGCTCATAGTTATGCCGTCGTGTATATTCACCGTTGTCTTTAATCGGGCCAAGAATTTTTCTAGAGATCTTTCTTTCCTTGATCTCCAATTTTTCTACCAGGCCTTTCTTGTTCATGGTGAGGCATTCCGCTGCGTACAGAGCCTCTGTTCGTATGACAGTGCAATAATGCCTAAGTTTTGCGTTCAGGGATATTGACTTTTTGTTGTAAACGTCCTTGGTGAGTTGGTACGCCATTTCCATTTTGTTCATGCGCGAAGTGAAGGTTTCTTTCTCACATACGTTGGATTCTACCCACTCGCCAAGATATTTAAACTTATCTGTCCGTTTGATTTTCCCCTGGTTTACTTTTAGCTCCCTTGGTGCTGGCTTGATGTTAGTTATGAAGTGTGTTTTCTCCAAAGAGATCTGAAGACCAACTTTTGTTGCCTGTACCTGCACCTGGTTAATTTGTTTTGTGGCCATGTCTAAAGAGTCGGAGAAAATTGCAAGATCATCTGCAAAAGCTAGGCAATCAATAGAAAGGTTCATGTTCTTGTAACCCAGTCGTACTCCATTTTGGACCCCATCGTTCATTATTAGGCCTATTATTATTATTTTAATTTATTTATTTCATTTCGTATCGGCCATCTATGGACCGCGTCATTGCAACTGTTTTATTCTTCAGGCTTTGATGTTTGCCCATCGTTCTATGTGGGTTACCTTCCTCCCTGGGTCCAAATCTTTCCCGTTTTTAGCCTTGGATATCTTAGCATGCTTCAAGTTTTCTCTCTAGTGGGATGCGCTCCTGAATGTCAGGTGATATAAACTCCACTTCTTTTAGATCTCTATAGAGTTCAGATAACCCATTTGGTGTTCCTCTCTTCAATAAGTAATGAAGCGGATGGTCTGACTCGCTGGGCTCATTCGCTTGATTTATTTATTTATTATTTATTTAAGCATTAATTTTATATATTTTTATTTTATTTAATCATAGTTCCTTTTTATTAATTTTATTTAATCATAATGTATTTATTTGATTATTTATTTATTTATTTATTTATTTACTTATTGTTTATTATCTATATTTTATTTATTCATATCTAGTTATTTATTATTAAATTATATCATTTATTGATAAAGTATTTACATGTTTCATTTGTTATGTATTTGATTATTTGTATACCTACTTAGTTATTGATTTGTTTGTTTATTTGTTTATTTATTTATTAATTTACTACCATCAAAAAACAGGGACGTATAGTTTCGTAGTCGGGTTGTTTCGATAACAACACCAACAACAACAAACATCGTCATCAACATCATCAAATCTGAAATGGAATACTCGCAGTGTCGCATTGTAATAGCCACCGCAAAATGCCAAAGGAATGCAATGCTCTTGTAGGAGAGCAGTTATTTATAAGTGCGAATGAGATAATAGGAGCGACCTAAGAACATTCTTCAAGAAGCGACCCGCACGAAAGTCAGCCAAGATCGTGCCAACTATGTGCACTACTACTCTCTTCTCAAACATAGGACTCACAGTGAGCCGTAAGGATTAAAGATTACACTGCTTGTTTTGATATTTAATTTGAGGTGCTTGGACATCGAGGTCCTTTAGCCTAGTGTTCTTGGGAGAGGTGATACTGAACCGTGTTATTTCTTCCTCAATGTGACTGCAGACTAATACGAGGGAAATTTCTAATGTTCAGTATCGTTTTCGGGATATGTTTGTAGTGCATTAGTACCATACGGGATGCAGGCAGAGAAATATTGACCTTCCTGCCAACACGCGTTAGTTGGGTTGCAGCAAACGATATTGGAAGGAGCTGCTGAATCACCCGGTATATGAGATGTTTTCTGATTGGGACACGGTTTATTTGACTCGACCCATAGGACCATGATCCTGTAATAAGCGCATTCTGCAACAGAATGTGCATACCATCTTATTTTCTGGTGAAACAAATAGATCCAAAGGGCAGAGCGGTGACAATTCGGCGCTTCAACTTATATCACAAAAGACAACACAGTCCATTGGCGATGTTCTGTCGAAGACAGCAACAACAGGCAGTATGACAAGTGGTCACCAAGATCACGATCGCCTTGTTCACTTGTAATGTAACCGTACACATTCTTCCTTCATAGTTTTTGGGGCGTGCTTGTTATTTCACAATGAGGGATACTTAAAAAAAAACATTCCTCCTTTTATTATCACATTGTCTACATCCCATAAATCTTCCATTATTCGCACAATAATCATTTTCCACTGTTTCTATTACCAGAATCAGACCTCACCACTAAACCTATCCAATCTTCCTGATTAGCAGCACTTTCCATGCCCATACTTTTTTCTTCATTTATCATTGCAATAATCCCATCTTCACAAGCACCACAATAATCTCCATAGATAAAAAAAAAAAAAAAAAAATCTTCCAGTATGGACTCATAAAAAGAAGTCAAAGATATATCTAAAACCAAAACAGCATCAAAAAGAATATATAAAACATCTAACTTAGATGAGCATGGCCTCCTTCTACCTCACTGCCAGATCATTACAAGGAATACCATAGCTCAAGGCTCAATACTCCCTGTAATGATCTATTAGCAAAGAGGTAGCCATGTTATAACCTTAACCTATCATAATCAAAGAGAAACTATACAGTGACAGTAAGTTGAGTAGGTGTGTCTCTCATTAATTTGGCTGCAGCAACATCTCCAATAATATCAGAGGAAGTGAATATATATCGACCGTGAAATAATCTCCCTGATTGAAAATTATTACGGAACTGTAAATAACACGTAAAAGTCAACCGTCCGCGAAGCATTTTAGAATTAGCTGCTTGTGTGATGTTTTCTCATGCGTATAAAGGATGTGAATGTTATTTTGAATATTCTAAACTAATGATCTTGAGATGATTCCATTTTTGAAGGTTTCCGCTCTCAACATAGAACGTGGGTAGAAATCCTCTCTGCCACGTGTGAAGTCACGGCAAAATCATCTCCCGGATTCAACTTACGATGAAAGAATCGCGTTTTACGCTACATTTCCCTAAAATTGAACTGTGCTGCCATCTTGTTTAAAGAAATAGACACTAACGACACGTACAAGCGAAGTAACTTGAGAGTCGTTCCTTCGTTAACTTCTCGCTTTGAAGACAGCAGTCGTTAGGGAAAATTTATGGAGTAGAAACTTCCAGAAGAAAAGAAAAACTTATGGTAGTGTCTCTCACTTGGTGCGGCAGTCAGTGCTATAAGTTAGGTCCGATGAAACTATGTCTTCAGGGGCGTGCAATAATGCTCTGTGTTCTTAGGCACGTTTGGAATATATACGACAACCTGCGTTCTTGTACTGTCAGTCAGCACTAGTGTATGTCATAAGAGGTGGCCACGGCTTTAAGTTAATTACACTGATGTGCATTTCAATTTTCCTTCTATTACAACGGAAAATAATACTGATTCATGTTAAGTAAAGCGACCTGGATTCACACCTGTGTTCAGATTTTCTGTATCACGTAATTTTTAAATACAATCGAAAGAACATGAAGATTGGCCAAGTTCATCGTAAAAATACATACAATTATAATTAGGGCTCGTCAATCCCCATTGCTCAATCTTTTCATTTATTACGTCTAACTGTTCTTGTACCTCCATCTCATCCTCGCCCCAGATCACAACATCGTCTGCAAACAACATTACCTTAATCTTTGCCCTACTATAGTCTTTAATTTCTGCCTTCATGATGTCATCCAACACCATTAATAACAATAATGGTGCTTTAGTACAGTGTCAATTTTAAACCATTCCGATGTCCCGACTCTAGTCTTCACACTACTGTAGCTATCCATGAACATTCCTTTTATCATGTCTCTCAGTTCCTTGCCTATCCCCCAATTTGTCAAGCTTTCCCAAACGTTTGTTCGAAAAGATCTCGGATTTTTAGAAACTGATTCCAAGGACATATTCAACAGGTTAAAATTTAGAACGCTGATCAGAACATCCGACACTCTCCAGTGATTGACAACTAAAATATTGCGTCCTGGAGTGGGAGTGAAGTGGGCTCAGGAAACGAAAGCTACCCATAGTGCAAGGATGAAGGAATACTGGGCTAAGAAGAAACCTCTCTAGAGTTAGGAAGCACGTGGTTCAAGGAGCCTCAACCAACTAAGAAGAAGAGAAATAAATAACTATATAACAAAATTCAATAAATAAATGAATTTTCATTTAAATTTTGTCTAGAGTAATATTGTTTAGTATGTGAAACGCACTTGTAATGCAAGTCTTCCTCCCTAACTAGCTACTATTCCTGTGATTCACTTAAGCAGTAAGCCCTAAACCACAGTAGAATTGTAAAGTAATATGTGGAAATGAACTACAAGGACTCTAGTGTGTTGAAGAGCTCTATCAAAGTTCCAACGATCACCACTAGGTGTCAGTGGCACCTTGTAGCGAAAGTTGGAACTACTTTAAATTGAACGGAACTAGTAGATCACCCCATGGGTGTCCACTTGAAGTAGCTACAGTCTCTGGCGAGCCGAACATGTCCTCGGACACTCCCGACACTAAACGCCATACGCTAAAACAATAATAATAATAATAATAATAACTTCCACAACATACGAAATAGTGTTTGTCCTTTATTAATGTGTTGAAGGATCTCATGTGGTCGCGTCCATGATGCAGTGGTCAGCGTGCTTAGCTGCCACCCCGGAGGTCCAAGGTTCAATTCCAGGGTCTGCCACGAAATAGTGTTTGTCCTTTATTAATGTGTTGAAGGATCTCATGTGGTCGCCTCCATGATGCAGTGGTCAGCGTGCTTAGCTGCCACCCCGGAGGTCCTAGGTTCAATTCCAGGGTCTGCCACGAAATAGTGTTTGTCCTTTATTAATGTGTTGAAGGATCTCATGTGGTCGCCTCCATGATGCAGTGGTCAGCGTGCTTAGCTGCCACCCCGGAGGTCCAAGGTTCAATTCCAGGGTCTGCCACGAAATAGTGTTTGTCCTTTATTAATGTGTTGAAGGATCTCATGTGGTCGCCTCCATGATGCAGTGGTCAGCGTGTTTAGCTGCCACCCCGGAGGTCCAAGGTTCAATTCCAGGGTCTGCCACGAAATAGTGTTTGTCCTTTATTAATGTGTTGAAGGATCTCATGTGGTCGCCTCCATGATGCAGTGGTCAGCGTGCTTAGCTGCCACCCCGGAGGTCCAAGGTTCAATTCCAGGGTCTGCCACGAAATAGTGTTTGTCCTTTATTAATGTGTTGAAGGAACTCATGTGGTCGCCTCCATGATGCAGTGGTCAGCGTGCTTAGCTGCCACCCCGGAGGTCCTAGGTTCGATTCCAGGGTCTGCCACGAAATAGTGTTTGTCCTTTATTAATGTGTTGAAGGATCTCATGTGGTCGCCTCCATGATGCAGTGGTCAGCGTGCTTAGCTGCCACCCCGGAGGTCCAAGGTTCAATTCCAGAGTCTGCCACGAAATAGTGTTTGTCCTTTATTAATGTGTTGAAGGATCTCATGTGGTCGCCTCCATGATGCAGTGGTCAGCGTGCTTAGCTGCCACCCCGGAGGTCCAAGGTTCAATTCCAGGGTCTGCCACGAAATAGTGTTTGTCCTTTATTAATGTGTTGAAGGATCTCATGTGGTCGCCTCCATGATGCAGTGGTCAGCGTGCTTAGCTGCCACCCCGGAGGTCCAAGGTTCAATTCCAGGGTCTGCCACGAAATAGTGTTTGTCCTTTATTAATGTGTTGAAGGATCTCATGTGGTCGCCTCCATGATGCAGTGGTCAGCGTGCTTAGCTGCCACCCCGGAGGTCCTAGGTTCAATTCCAGGGTCTGCCACGAAATAGTGTTTGTCCTTTATTAATGTGTTGAAGGATCTCATGTGGTCGCCTCCATGATGCAGTGGTCAGCGTGCTTAGCTGCCACCCCGGAGGTCCAAGGTTCAATTCCAGGGTCTGCCACGAAATAGTGTTTGTCCTTTATTAATGTGTTGAAGGATCTCATGTGGTCGCCTCCATGATGCAGTGGTCAGCGTGCTTAGCTGCCACCCCGGAGGTCCTAGGTTCAATTCCAGGGTCTGCCACGAAATAGTGTTTGTCCTTTATTAATGTGTTGAAGGATCTCATGTGGTCACCTCCATGATGCAGTGGTCAGCGTGCTTAGCTGCCACCCCGGAGGTCCAAGGTTCAATTCCAGGGTCTGCCACGAAATAGTGTTTGTCCTTTATTAATGTGTTGAAGGATCTCATGTGGTCGCCTCCATGATGCAGTGGTCAGCGTGCTTAGCTGCCACCCCGGAGGTCCAAGGTTCAATTCCAGGGTCTGCCACGAAATAGTGTTTGTCTTTTATTAATGTGTTGAAGGATCTCATGTGGTCGCCTCCATGATGCAGTGGTCAGCGTGCTTAGCTGCCACCCCGGAGGTCCAAGGTTCAATTCCAGGGTCTGCCACGAAATAGTGTTTGTCCTTTATTAATGTGTTGAAGGATCTCATGTGGTCGCCTCCATGATGCAGTGGTCAGCGTGCTTAGCTGCCACCCCGGAGGTCCAAGGTTCAATTCCAGGGTCTGCCACGAAATAGTGTTTGTCCTTTATTAATGTGTTGAAGGATCTCATGTGGTCGCCTCCATGATGCAGTGGTCAGCGTGCTTAGCTGCCACCCCGGAGGTCCAAGGTTCAATTCCAGGGTCTGCCACGAAATAGTGTTTGTCATTTATTAATGTGTTTAAGGATCTCATGTGGTCGCCTCCATGATGCAGTGGTCAGCGTGCTTAGCTGCCACCCCGGAGGTCCAAGGTTCAATTCCAGGGTCGGCCACGAAATAGTGTTTGTCCTTTATTAATGTGTTGAAGGATCTCATGTGGTCGCCTCCATGATGCAGTGGTCAGCGTGCTTAGCTGCCACCCCGGAGGTCCAAGGTTCAATTCCAGGGTCTGCCACGAAATAGTGTTTGTCCTTTATTAATGTGTTGAAGGATCTCATGTGGTCGCCTCCATGATGCAGTGGTCAGCGTGCTTAGCTGCCACCCCGGAGGTCCAAGGTTCAATTCCAGGGTCTGCCACGAAATAGTGTTTGTCCTTTATTAATGTGTTGAAGGATCTCATGTGGTCGCCTCCATGATGCAGTGGTCAGCGTGCTTAGCTGCCACCCCGGAGGTCCAAGGTTCAATTCCAGGGTCTGCCACGAAATAGTGTTTGTCCTTTATTAATGTGTTGAAGGATCTCATGAGGTCGCCTCCATGATGCAGTGGTCAGCGTGCTTAGCTGCCACCCCGGAGGTCCTAGGTTCAATTCCAGGGTCTGCCACGAAATAGTGTTTGTCCTTTATTAATGTGTTGAAGGATCTCATGTGGTCGCCTCCATGATGCAGTGGTCAGCGTGCTTAGCTGCCACCCCGGAGGTCCAAGGTTCAATTCCAGGGTCTGCCACGAAATAGTGTTTGTCCTTTATTAATGTGTTGAAGGATCTCATGTGGTCGCCTCCATGATGCAGTGGTCAGCGTTCTTAGCTGCCACCCCGGAGGTCCAAGGTTCAATTCCAGGGTCTGCCACGAAATAGTGTTTGTCCTTTATTAATGTGTTGAAGGATCTCATGTGGTCGCCTCCATGATGCAGTGGTCAGCGTGCTTAGCTGCCACCCCGGAGGTCCTAGGTTCAATTCCAGGGTCTGCCACGAAATAGTGTTTGTCCTTTATTAATGTGTTGAAGGATCTCATGTGGTCGCCTCCATGATGCAGTGGTCAGCGTGCTTAGCTGCCACCCCGGAGGTCCAAGGTTCAATTCCAGGGTCTGCCACGAAATAGTGTTTGTCCTTTATTAATGTGTTGAAGGATCTCATGTGGTCGCCTCCATGATGCAGTGGTCAGCGTGCTTAGCTGCCACCCCGGAGGTCCAAGGTTCAATTCCAGGGTCTGCCACGAAATAGTGTTTGTCCTTTATTAATGTGTTGAAGGATCTCATGTGGTCGCCTCCATGATGCAGTGGTCAGCGTGCTTAGCTGCCACCCCGGAGGTCCTAGGTTCAATTCCAGAGTCTGCCACGAAATAGTGTTTGTCCTTTATTAATGTGTTGAAGGATCTCATGTGGTCGCCTCCATGATGCAGTGGTCAGCGTGCTTAGCTGCCACCCCGGAGGTCCAAGGTTCAATTCCAGGGTCTGCCACGAAATATTGTTTGTCCTTTATTAATGTGTTGAAGGATCTCATGTGGTCGCCTCCATGATGCAGTGGTCACGTGCTTAGCTGCCACCCCGGAGGTCCAAGGTTCAATTCCAGGGTCTGCCAAGAAATAGTGTTTGTCCTTTATTAATGTGTTGAAGGATCTCATGTGGTCGCCTCCATGATGCAGTGGTCAGCGTGCTTAGCTGCCACCCCGGAGGTCCAAGGTTCAATTCCAGGGTCTGCCACGAAATAGTGTTTGTCCTTTATTAATGTGTTGAAGGATCTCATGTGGTCGCCTCCATGATGCAGTGGTCAGCGTGCTTAGCTGCCACCCCGGAGGTCCTAGGTTCAATTCCAGGGTCTGCCACGAAATATAGTTTGTCCTTTATTAATGTGTTGAAGGATCTCATGTGGTCGCCTCCATGATGCAGTGGTCAGCGTGCTTAGCTGCCACCCCGGAGGTCCTAGGTTCAATTCCAGGGTCTGCCACGAAATAGTGTTTGTCCTTTATTAATGTGTTGAAGGATCTCATGTGGTCGCCTCCATGATGCAGTGGTCAGCGTGCTTAGCTGCCACCCCGGAGGTCCAAGGTTCAATTCCAGGGTCTGCCACGAAATAGTGTTTGTCCTTTATTAATGTGTTGAAGGATCTCATGTGGTCGCCTCCATGATGCAGTGGTCAGCGTGCTTAGCTGCCACCCCGGAGGTCCAAGGTTCAATTCCAGGGTCTGCCACGAAATAGTGTTTGTCCTTTATTAATGTGTTGAAGGATCTCATGTGGTCGCCTCCATGATGCAGTGGTCAGCGTGCTTAGCTGCCACCCCGGAGGTCCAAGGTTCAATTCCAGGGTCTGCCACGAAATAGTGTTTGTCCTTTATTAATGTGTTGAAGGATCTCATGTGGTCGCCTCCATGATGCAGTGGTCAGCGTGCTTAGCTGCCACCCCGGAGGTCCTATGTTCAATTCCAGGGTCTGCCACGAAATAGTGTTTGTCCTTTATTAATGTGTTGAAGGATTTCATGTGGTCGCCTCCATGATGCAGTGGTCAGCGTGCTTAGCTGCCACCCCGGAGGTCCAAGGTTCAATTCCAGGGTCTGCCACGAAATAGTGTTTGTCCTTTATTAATGTGTTGAAGGATGTCATGTGGTCGCCTCCATGATGCAGTGGTCAGCGTGCTTAGCTGCCACCCCGGAGGTCCTAGGTTAAATTCCAGGGTCTGCCACGAAATAGTGTTTGTCCTTTATTAATGTGTTGAAGGATCTCATGTGGTCGCCTCCATGATGCAGTGGTCAGCGTGCTTAGCTGCCACCCCGGAGGTCCAAGGTTCAATTCCAGGGTCTGCCACGAAATAGTGTTTGTCCTTTATTAATG
The DNA here is from genome assembly GCA_946902985.2 of Meconema thalassinum. Lineage (NCBI taxonomy): Eukaryota > Metazoa > Arthropoda > Insecta > Orthoptera > Tettigoniidae > Meconema > Meconema thalassinum. The sequence continues at coordinate 2,134,772,119 of OX336388.2, forward strand.
TGTTGAAGGATCTCATGTGGTCGCCTCCATGATGCAGTGGTCAGCGTGCTTAGCTGCCACCCCGGAGGTCCAAGGTTCAATTCCAGGGTCTGCCACGAAATAGTGTTTGTCCTTTATTAATGTGTTGAAGGATCTCATGTGGTCGCCTCCATGATGCAGTGGTCAGCGTGCTTAGCTGCCACCACGGAGGTCCAAGGTTCAATTCCAGGGTCTGCCACGAAATAGTGTTTGTCTTTTATTAATGTGTTGAAGGATCTCATGTGGTCGCCTCCATGATGCAGTGGTCAGCGTGCTTAGCTGCCACCCCGGAGGTCCAAGGTTCAATTCCAGGGTCTGCCACGAAATAGTGTTTGTCCTTTATTAATGTGTTGAAGGATCTCATGTGGTCGCCTCCATGATGCAGTGGTCAGCGTGCTTAGCTGCCACCCCGGAGGTCCTATGTTCAATTCCAGGGTCTGCCACGAAATAGTGTTTGTCCTTTATTAATGTGTTGAAGGATCTCATGTGGTCGCCTCCATGATGCAGTGGTCAGCGTGCTTAGCTGCCACCCCGGAGGTCCTAGGTTCAATTCTAGGGTCTGCCACGAAATAGTGTTTGTCCTTTATTAATGTGTTGAAGGATCTCATGTGGTCGCCTCCATGATGCAGTGGTCAGCGTGCTTAGCTGCCACCCCGGAGGTCCTAGGTTCAATTCCAGGGTCTGCCACGAAATAGTGTTTGTCCTTTATTAATGTGTTGAAGGATCTCATGTGGTCGCCTCCATGATGCAGTGGTCAGCGTGCTTAGCTGCCACCCCGGAGGTCCAAGGTTCAATTCCAGGGTCTGCCACGAAATAGTGTTTGTCCTTTATTAATGTGTTGAAGGATCTCATGTGGTCGCCTCCATGATGCAGTGGTCAGCGTGCTTAGCTGCCACCCCGGAGGTCCAAGGTTCAATTCCAGGGTCTGCCACGAAATAGTGTTTGTCCTTTATTAATGTGTTGAAGGATCTCATGTGGTCGCGTCCATGATGCAGTGGTCAGCGTGCTTAGCTGCCACCCCGGAGGTCCAAGGTTCAATTCCAGGGTCTGCCACGAAATAGTGTTTGTCCTTTATTAATGTGTTGAAGGATCTCATGTGGTCGCCTCCATGATGCAGTGGTCAGCGTGCTTAGCTGCCACCCCGGAGGTCCAAGGTTCAATTCCAGGGTCTGCCACGAAATAGTGTTTGTCCTTTATTAATGTGTTGAAGGATCTCATGTGGTCGCCTCCATGATGCAGTGGTCAGCGTGCTTAGCTGCCACCCCGGAGGTCCAAGGTTCAATTCCAGGGTCTGCCACGAAATAGTGTTTGTCCTTTATTAATGTGTTGAAGGATCTCATGTGGTCGCCTCCATGATGCAGTGGTCAGCGTGCTTAGCTGCCACCCCGGAGGTCCAAGGTTCAATTCCAGGGTCTGCCACGAAATAGTGTTTGTCCTTTATTAATGTGTTGAAGGATCTCATGTGGTCGCCTCCATGATGCAGTGGTCAGCGTGCTTAGCTGCCACCCCGGAGGTCCAAGGTTCATTTCCAGGGTCTGCCACGAAATAGTGTTTGTCCTTTATTAATGTGTTGAAGGATCTCATGTGGTCGCCTCCATGATGCAGTGGTCAGCGTGCTTAGCTGCCACCCCGGAGGTCCTAGGTTCAATTCCAGGGTCTGCCACGAAATAGTGTTTGTCCTTTATTAATGTGTTGAAGGATCTCATGTGGTCGCCTCCATGATGCAGTGGTCAGCGTGCTTAGCTGCCACCCCGGAGGTCCAAGGTTCAATTCCAGGGTCTGCCACGAAATAGTGTTTGTCCTTTATTAATGTGTTGAAGGATCTCATGTGGTCGCCTCCATGATGCAGTGGTCAGCGTGCTTAGCTGCCACCCCGGAGGTCCAAGGTTCAATTCCAGGGTCTGCCACGAAATAGTGTTTGTCCTTTATTAATGTGTTGAAGGATCTCATGTGGTCGCCTCCATGATGCAGTGGTCAGCGTGCTTAGCTGCCACCCCGGAGGTCCAAGGTTCAATTCCAGGGTCTGCCACGAAATAGTGTTTGTCCTTTATTAATGTGTTTAAGGATCTCATGTGGTCGCCTCCATGATGCAGTGGTCAGCGTGCTTAGCTGCCACCCCGGAGGTCCTATGTTCAATTCCAGGGTCTGCCACGAAATAGTGTTTGTCCTTTATTAATGTGTTGAAGGATCTCATGTGGTCGCCTCCATGATGCAGTGGTCAGCGTGCTTAGCTGCCACCCCGGAGGTCCAAGGTTCAATTCCAGGGTCTGCCACGAAATAGTGTTTGTCCTTTATTAATGTGTTGAAGGATCTCATGTGGTCGCCTCCATGATGCAGTGGTCAGCGTGCTTAGCTGCCACCCCGGAGGTCCAAGGTTCAATTCCAGGGTCTGCCACGAAATAGTGTTTGTCCTTTATTAATGTGTTGAAGGATCTCATGTGGTCGCGTCCATGATGCAGTGGTCAGCGTGCTTAGCTGCCACCCCGGAGGTCCTAGGTTCAATTCCAGGGTCTGCCACGAAATAGTGTTTGTCCTTTATTAATGTGTTGAAGGATCTCATGTGGTCGCCTCCATGATGCAGTGGTCAGCGTGCTTAGCTGCCACCCCGGAGGTCCAAGGTTCAATTCCAGGGTCTGCCACAAAATTTGAAAGGTGGTATGAGGACTAGAACGGGCTCTACTCAGCCTTGGGTGGTCCAAATTCTCAGAGGGGGTTCGATTTCTACCTCAACCATCCTCGAAGTGGTTTTCCATGGTTTCCCACTTTGTCTTCGAGAAAATACCAGGATGATACCTACCGTCAGGCCACGGCCGCCTCCTTCCCTCTTCCTACTCTATCCCTCCCTTTCTTCCCATCCCGTCCCATCTCCCATGAGGTCCCTTGTTCACTGCAGGTGTGGCCGCCTGAGCGAGGCGCTAGTCCCACCTCCCCAGATGTATTTTTCACCCCGAAGTCAAGCTCGAGGACACTGCCTGTAGCGACGGTAAAGGTGGGATCCCTCGCTGAGTCCGTGGGAATAGTCTACCTAGAGGGTGAACTGACTACGAAAATGATCTCATATGGATACTTATCTGGAATTGTAAAAAGTCCACAGGCTGCTCAAAGAATCACTTCTTGATGTAATACACTCTTATTATGAAATGTACTATTACTCTGAATTCTTTGATTTTGATTGTTGTTGTTTGAGTCTTCAGTCTTTTGACTGGTTTGATGCAGCTCTCCAATTCCTCCCTGTCCTGAGCTAATCGTTACATCTCTACATAGCTACCACACCCTACATCCGAGGCAATCTGTTTAACATATTCTAACCTTGGTCTACCCCTACAATTCTTGTCCTCGACCCTTCCCTCCATAACTAAGCTTGCTATTCCGGGTGTCTTAGTATGTGTCCTACCAACCTATCTCTTCTCTTCATTAGCAGTCGCCAGAAACATTTCTCCTCTCCCACTAGTCTTAATACCTCTTCGTTTGTAACCCTATCTACCCATCTGATCTTCATCATTCTCCTGTAACAATACATTTCAAATGCTTCAATTCTCCTCTTTTCTGCTGCACCAATAGTCCATGTTTCACTTCCATAGAGCGCCACGCTCCAGACAAAGGCTTTCAAAAATTACTTCCTAATACCTAAATCTATATTCGATGTCAACAGATTCCTTTTCTGTAGAAATGCTTTCCTTCCCTGAGCTAACCTACTTTTTATATCCTCTTTGCTTCGTCCATCACTGGTTATTTTGCTCCTACTTCCTTCAGCTTTTCACCTGCCAATTTGATCTCCATAGAGGTTTCTGATTTATTTCGGCTGCATTCCAGTATTTTAGTTTTTCATTTATTAATTTTCATCATGAATTGTTTCCGTAAGACGGAGTCCATACCATTCAAAAACTCATTCAAATCCTCAGGCTTGTCGGCCAAGATGACTATGTCATCAGCAAATCTCAGAGTTGAAATTATTACTCCTTGAATCTTCACTCCCACTTTAAATTTTTCTCCAATTTCCTTCATTGCTTGTTCAATGTAAAGATTGAAAAGTATGTGTATTAAGTTGCAGCCTTGCCTTACACCTTTCTGAATACCAGCTTCTCTCTCATGTCCTTCAGCTCGAATGACTGCTGTCTGGTTTCTGTATAGATTGTATATCACCCTCCTACCCCTGTACTTTGATTAGCTATTATAAAAGCAGTAATTTCTTGAGAAGTTTTCAGAACATGTCAGAATGAAATACGGTCTTTATTTGTTTAGTCTGAGTGAAACCTTCATGGGAACAGTTTTACTTTCGCTATATGGACTGAGCTGCATGCCCCTCTTCTTATACACAGCATGCACATCACATCACATCACAGTTAAACTAATGGGCACGACATTGCGCAAAACGAACAGATTAAAACATCTGACGCCGCGGGTCTTTCTCCTAGTTTATCTGGTAATTTGCACAATTGTAACAATCATTAGGGAGCATTCATTAGCTAAGTACCATTTATCTTTATGAGATGTACTTTATCTGCATCGAAATCATTCATTCTTCATGAGCGTTTTTAATTACGTAGTGAATATTGTTACAATGATCAGAGATAACGCTCTCTTCATTAGGAGTAAGTGCTCATTCACTAAGCAGCCAGTTTTTGTTCATAAACATTTTCATTTTTGATTTGAGTTTTGCGCAGTATAATATTGTATACTGCGTGAGACGCATTTGTAATGCAAGGTTCACCTTTGGGAGTAGTAAAGGACGCGATACGAAAGTAAATTGGCGGCTTCAACACTATTACACTATTAATACAACATAAAACATAGGAGAAAATTAGTGATACAGAAAACGTTTGGAACAGGTGCATATGTTCCGGAAGTAAGCGTACCCCCCTCCCCCGTTTATTTTCAACATTATGATAGTTATGGTTGAATGTTGTTATATAAGGTTTTGAAATGTAGTTTCCATTTGAGCTGATGAATTATCAATAAATGATAAAGATGGTCCGGTTAGCTCAAACAATGCCAGCGTTTCGCCCCAGTGTGCCGTTGGGGTCGTCAGTTGGTACAGACACACCTTCAAACCCTTATTTGGATTGCCAAGGTAAGGCTTTTGTTTTTATGATTTTGACTCCCGTAGCACATTGGCATGCCCGTGACGTCAATACTGCTTGTATTTTGTGTCTTGCATGGCATTCTCAGTATGTGCTAGCCACGCGTATTGGTAGGTGTGTCTGTACCAACTGACGAGCCCAACGGCACACCGGGGTGAAACGCTGGCATTGTTTGAGCTAACCGGACCATTTTTATCATTTATTGAGAACTAGCTGAAGTACCCGTGCTTCGCTACGCGTCATAAATAAATTAAAATGTGAAGGTGACAGTTAAAACAGGGGATAGGCGAGGTGCTGCGCAGAGGGAGATTAAGGATGGAACATTTTGTCCAACTACACCGCTCGGCGTTGACCGTGTTTTATAGCACAAATTTAGGTTTTACTCGCTAACAGTTGCAGATACCTTTCGGATAGAAAATTTAATTTTAAACCTCGCATATGCCATCAAAAGTTTGCTATTTCTTAGCGTTCTCTTTTTATTTGAAATGGAAATATGAAAGTTTGAAACCAAAGGGTGTAGTGACGTCACTAAAATGGTCGCAATTTTAAATAGTGCAAAGTATTGAAATCAAAAGTAACCTTTATGTTAACCAGGTAAATCAGCTACTTCCATGTAAAATTCACGTAAATCGGACCAGTGGTACTTGCGAGATTGAGTAATACACAGACACACACCATCTCAATTTTAGCCTCGCATCGCTCCCGTCATAGTCGTATCATATTGTTTTTCAATGAAATGAAGGTTTAACCCCGTTAACACCACTTTAGAACCTGAATACCCAAAAATCCCTCCGTAGTAGACGTTTTCGACACACAACAAACAAACATATCCCCAAAATATCATTCTTCTAACTTTAATAGTTTTGGTTGGTCGATGAGAGCAAACATCCAAAAATCCTTCCTTAGTGGACGTTTTTCTTCCAGAAAATCACCCCTCCCCATAAGCCCCTTAAATTGCATTTATGAAAACACGGTCGAACACCTAGTTATTTTATTTATTTATTCATTTGTTTATTTATTTTTAAGCTGATAGATTTCCTCCGAGTTTCAGACTCCTCCCTATGTCGTTTAAGAGATACACGCTCAGTTAGGAATCTTTCAACCCCCACTTTTCATCCCTTTTACCTCATAATATACACTACATCGAAAAACCATTAGACATGTGTCAGCTTATTTTTAATGATTAGTATATGTGCCAAGTATCACATCCCCAAATGAAACCACTCGTGTGATATTGTTATTCAATGGAAAGCACGTTTACCCCCTTAACACCTCTTTAGAACCTGAATATCCAAAACTCTTTCCTTAGTGGACGTTTTCGACATACAACGAACATATCCCCAAAATTTCATGTTTCTAACTTCAATAATTTTGGCTCGGCGATGAAGAGTGAGTGAGTCAGTCAGGACATTTTCTTTCATTTATTTTTGATAATTTCACCCCTCCCTATGAACCCCTTAAATTGGATTTATGAAACAAACGGTCAAACACCTATTTACTTATTTAAAGCTGTTTTCCCCCTGAGTTTGATGAGTGAGTAAGTGAGTCAATCAGTTAGGACACTTTCTTTCCTGTTTTTTTTTTCCCCCCAGAATTTCACCCCTCTCCAAGGGCCCCTTAAATTGGATTAATGAAAAAACGTTCGAACACCTATTTACCTGTATTTTAAGCTGTTTTTCCCACCGAATTTCAAACTTCACGCCTATGTCGTTTCAGAGATACACGCTCCGTCAAGAATCCCTCAACCCCCAATTTTCACCCCATTCACCTCATAATATACACCACATCGATAAACCCTTAGACATATGTCTGATTATTTTTAATGATTAGTTTATATACCGAATATCACATCCCAAAACAAACAATTCATGAGATATCGTTATTCAATGAAATGCACGTTTACCCCCTTGACACGCCTCTAAAACCCGAATAAACAAAAATCATTCCTTAGTTAACGTTTTCGACATACAGCGAACATCTTCCCAAAATTTCATGTTTCCAACTTTAATAGTTTTCGCTGGGCGTGATGAGTGAGTGAGTCAGACAGGACATTTTCTTTCATTTATTTTACCAGAATTTCACCCCTCCCCATGGGCCCATTAAATTGGATTGATTAAAAAACGCTTGAACACCTATTAACTTATTTCTTAAGCTGTCTTTTTACCCTGAGTCAGTCGGTTAGGACACTTTCTCTCCTTTTTCCCCCCAGAATTTCACCCCACCCCATTGGCCCCTTAAATTAATTTATGAAAAAACAGTCGAAAACCGATTTACTTACTTTTTAAGCTGATTTTTTTTCGCTGAGTTTCAAATTTCTCGCCTATGTCGTTTAAGAGATAGGCCTACACGCTCCATTAGGAATCCTTCAACCCCCACTTTTCAGCCCTTTCACCTCATAATAATACACCATATCGAAAAACGCTTAAACACATGTCTGCGTATTTCTAATGATTAGTTTATATGCCGAGTATCACATCCACAAATGAAACCACTCGTGAGATATTGATATTCAATGAAATGCAGGTTTAACCCCCTTAAGACCCTTTTAGAACCCGAATATCCAAAAAACCTCCCTTAGTGTACGGTTTTGACATACAACGAACATATCCCCGAAATGTCATGTTTCCAACTTCAATATTTTTGGATGGGCGATGATGAGTGAGTGAATGAGTCAGGACATTTCCTTTCAATTTTTTTTCTTCAGAATTTCACCCCTCCCGATGAACCCCTTCAATTTGATTGAAAAACAAACTGTCGAAAAGCTATTTACTTACTTTAAAGCAGTTTTTAGCCTATTTTCAATTTTGAAAAAATAGGCTTATGAGATCACCTTTTGTCCGTGTGTGTGTGCGTGCGCGCGCGTGTGTGTGTGTGTGTGTGTGTGATTCGTGTGTGTGTCCCCCCCTAATAAAATCTAAACGGCAGGAGCGATATCAATGAAACTCGGAAAGTTCATAGTACTATTCCCGGCGACCTCGACCGTGCCCTTCAAATTTTGTTACGACTCACCAATCCAACATGGCGGCTGTGCGAAATATTTCACCAGCATTCAATATCTCCGAAACTATTCCCGATATAATCCTGGAATATTTTACGGTGATAAAGGGGACTAGTAGAAGTTCACCTATGTGACTTTTGAAAACCAGGTAACTACAAAACCAACATGGCGGCCAAGCGAATTTGCGATTTTTAAATAGACGTTTCTCGCGATTTGACCAACCAAACGCAATGAAACTTGGTACAGTATATGTTTATATACATTGTAATGCACCGACATCTAACTTCGTTCAATTGTTTACATAATCACAAGATGGCGGATGTGCGAAATATTTCACCGGCATTCTATATCTCTGAAACTATTAGCGGTATCTCCCTAAAATTTTGTACGGAGATAAAGGGAACTACTGGAATTCCATCTATATGATTTTCAAAAACCGGTTAACTACAAAACGAACATGGCGGCCAAGCGAATTTGAACATTTTAAATAGACCTTTCTCGCGATTTAATGTTCCAAGCGCTCTGAAACCTGGTACAGGAAATATTTATACACATTGTAATCCACTGGTATCTAATTTAGTTCAATTGTTTGCATAACCTCAATATGGCGGCAGTGCGAATTTTAAAATTAAGTTTTTATTTCTTGTGATGTAGTCGTGCGATCGAGGTGAAAGTTTGAATAATGAACCTACGCAATAATTTTCCTTTAATGGTACATGACTCTATGGCCTATACATTTAACAATCCAACATGGCGACCATCCGAAATATTTAGACGATACTGAATATCTACGAATCTATTTTAGCAATCAAACTAAATTTTTTAATGTTCATAGGGGCTATGAACTTAAGTTCACCTATAGGACTTTAAATAACCTGGTGATCACAAATCCAACATGGCGGTGACGCGAATTATAAATATTCACATGGACGTTTCTCGCAATTTAGCCATCCGCGTGCAGTGAAACTTGGTACAGTAAATCTTTATGTTAATCCACTGGCATCTAATTTATTTCAATTGTTTCCATAACCTCAAGATGGCAGCTGTGAAAAATTTTTAAATCTCCTTGTTTTTTCTTGTGTCCTAATTATGCGATTGAAGTTTGAATGCTATACGTTCACAATAATCTGCATGTAACAGTACATAACTCTAGGACCTACATATATAAAATCCAACATGGCGACCATCCGAAATATTTAGTCGGTTCTCAATATCTACGAATCTATTACAGCAATCAAACTGAAATTGTGTATGTTGATAGTGGCAATTAACATAAGTAGGATATATGAAAATAGGCTGTATAGTTCTTCACGGAACTACTTGTTTCCTGTGAGTTTGATGAGTGAGTCAGTCAGTCAATCAGTTAGGACACTTTCTTTCCTGTCCCTCCCCCCGAATTTCATCCCTCCCCATGGGCCCCTTAAATTGGATTTATGGAAAAGCGGTCAAACACATATTTACTTATTTTTATGGTGATTTTTTTTTCGCTGAGTTTCAAACTCCTCGCCTATGTCGTTTAAGAGATACACGCTCCGTTATGAATCTTTCAATCCCCACTTTTCACCCCTTTAACCTCATAAACACATCGAAAAACCCTCAGACACGTGTCTTGTTACTTTTTAATGATAAGTTTATATGCCGTGTATCACATCCCCCAATGAAACCAATCGGGAGGTATAGTTATTCAATAAAATGCAGGTTTAACCCCCTTAAGACCCCTTTAGAACCTGAATATCCGAAAATCCTCCCTTAGTAGACGGTTTTGACATACAATGAACATATCCCCAAACTGTCATGTTTCTAACTTCAATAATTTTGGCTAGGCGATGATGAGTGAGTGAGTAAGTGAGTGAGTCTGGACATTTTCTTTCAATTTTCTTTTTTCAGAAATTCACCCCTCCCCATGAACCCCTTAAATTTGATTTATGAAAAAAAAAACTGTCGAACAGCTATTTACTTACTTTAAAGCAGTTTTTCCCCCCTGAGTTTGATGAGTGAGCCAGTCAGTCAATCAGTTAGGACACTTTCTTTCCTGTTCCCCCCCCCCCCCAGAATTTCATCTCTCCCCATGGGCCCCTTAAATTGGATTTATGAAAAAACTGTCAAACACATATTTACTTTTTTATGTTGATTTTTTTTCGCTGTGTTTCAAACTCCTCGCCTATGTCGTTTAAGAGACACACGCTCCGTTAAGAATCTTTTAATCCCCACTTTTCACCCCTTTCACCTCATAATATACACCACATCGAAAAACCCTCAGACACATGTCTTCTTATTTTTAATGATGAGTTTATATGCCGAGTATCACATCCCCCCATGAAACCAATCGGGAGATATTGCTATTCAATTAAATGCAGGTCTACCCCCTTAACACCCCTTTAGAACCTGAATAGCCAAAATTTCTCTCTTAGTGGGCATTTGCGGCCCTTGAGGAAGCTGCATACCAGATTTCATTCCAATCCGTTCGGTGGTTTCTGAGATTTCGTGATGAATAAATGAATGAGTGAGTGAGTGAGAGAGTGGTATTTGAAAAATATATAGTAGAAAGAAGATAGTGTCAAGTCTTTGTTGTGCTAAACTCGGTTGACAGTGCTGTGTGAGCAGCTAAGTAACTAACGGGATTTCAAGTAAAGATCCTCATTTTCTATGCCGGTAGTGCTGAGCGCAATTGGCATCAAGTCGGCCGTGTCTCGACTTGAGCTATGTTGCCATGGAAACTATCTGCCTTGCCATTCCTTCATGAGTATATTTTATGATTTGATTAGCCTGTTTTTGAGTGAAAAAGGGCCAAAATCAGAAGAATGAGAAAGACTATCGAAAATACATGTAGCCAGCGGTTCCTTCTGGGTCCTAAACTATGTGTATGCAAAATATGGTTGAGATTGGTGGAACGGTGTAGATTTGTATACGGAACCAACATATATACATACATACATACATACATACAGACTTTCACTTTTATATATTAGATGTCGTTATACACAGTAACCTTGAAGTCTTAAGGGTCATAAACATCAGTATGAGCACCATCCTGGTCGTAACACAGCTGATTTCTGCGCCATGTTCTCACAGATGTTTTGCGGAGATTCTCCGGGTCACGAGGGTGAAGGTGTGTTCCACAGGTGCTCGTAATTGCGGTGTGGTGTGATATCGAGTGTTTCTTACTTGTTGCTTTATGGAACCCCAGAGAGCATTGTCTGGTGTCGTCAAATCGGGTCTTCTTGGAGGCCAGGCAAATAGAGCTGGTAAAGATGCAGAACTTCTCCCCATCCACCCGCCAGGTAAGGTGTGATTCAGGAAATTGCTCACGTGAATCGGGAGGTGTGTTGGAGCTCCATCCTGTTGTAAGACAACAGTGTCTTTGATACAACTTTTTTAGCAATTGTGGCACCATCCACTCATTAAGCATCTCTTGGTAAAAAATGTCCTTTAACATTGTCTTTGAACACGAAAGGCCGGCCTCCAAGGAGACCCGATCTGACGACAATGCTCTCTGGGGATTCATTGAGCAAGTAAGAAACACTCGATATCACACAACCCAGCAATTACGAGCATCTGTGGAACACACCTTCACCTTCATAACTACGGAGTATCTCCGCAAAACATCTGTGAGAACATGGCGCAGAATTCAGATGTTATGACCCTTAAGTCTTCAAGGTTACTGTGTATAACAAACAATCAACCATAACTATCATAATGTAAAGGGGGGTTTATGCCTGTAGATTTTTAGCCCACCTTTCACATTTTGCAAAAATGAGGAAAAAGTAGACTTATGAGATCGGTCCGGGCAAATGTGTGTGTGTCTGTCCTTCTGTCTGTGCCCCCCCCCTATCAACTCCTAAACAGCTGCAGCAATGGAAAGAAAATTTGGTATGAGTTAGGATCTATACCTGAATATCTCAATGCCGTCTTTGAAGTTGATGTCCGTTCTACCAACTGCTGAAAAATCGCAATTGAAATTTGAGCTCCATGTTGGATATCTTGGAAAGTATGCATGGGAGCTATTTCTAAATTGGCACACGTATAGATAGTAATATTTCAGTTTAATTTCCAGGAGGCAATACATGGCAGTTTGCCCAAATGATTCTATGCCTGCTGATTGGTCCAATTTTAAAATGCATGTAACTTCTATCCTAACTAATGGAATTCATTCAAAATTGGCACAACAATAGATCGTATTGTTTCGGATTATTTCTGACCAAAACATGCATGACATTGTTGCCAACATGATTTTACGTACGCTGTTAAATCCAATGTCTAACTGCATGTAACGTCCATGCTATCCATTGAACTTCAACCAAAGTTTGTGTTCTGTACCTTAAGAGATCGAACTAACAATATATTCAGTCACCATGGCTGCCAACTGAAGTGCTCTATTATGCTACATAATGCCAGGTATACTGTAGTTCGAACTCATTACAAATTTCTATATTACCAACTTAATTTCGTCATTATTCTAGATAGATCCATATTCATTCATTCATTCATTCATTCATTTATTTGCAATGTGTCCCCCGGTGGCAATTTGGATATACATAACAAATACATAATTATACATAACAATACATAATTATACATAACAATTCAATAACAATTATACAACAATTAAACTGGAGTATTTACACAAATAGTCAGTCTTTTCTTAAACACACCTATATGTTTGGGAAAAGGCTCTAAGACTGCGGCAGGTAGAGAGTTCCAGTTATCAATGGCACGGTTTACAAAAGAATATTTACCATAATTTGTTCGCTGTGGTCGGCCCTTAACTTTGAAAGCATGATCGCTCCTACCCATGTAAGTGGGCTTTCCCAATCGTTTGCTAAGCTCACCCCATGCTGGTTGATTTGTATACGTGTTGTACATAGCGCAGAGTCTAGATTTCATCCTCCTAGCCTCCAGTGATTCCCACCCAAGTTTCTTTAACATACGGCTCACACTGCTCCTGGGATTAAAGTCACTGAGCACAAATCTAGCGGCCTTTCTTTGTACCATTTCCAACTCATTGATGAGCCCTACTTGATATGGATCCCAAACCGCCGAGGCATATTCCAGAATAGGTCTTACAAGTGACAAATAGCCTAATTCTTTAGCAGAGGTACTACTTCCTTTTAATACCCTCATTACAAAGTGCAGGGATTTGTAAGCTTTTGAAACTACACATCCTACATGACTACTCCATTTCATATCATTCCTTACGTGAACGCCCAAATATTTGCAAGAATCTTCTTCTACAAGTATTTCCGAGCCAATGTTATATTGAAAATCCTGCCTTCGCACTTTCCCTATTTTTAAGAGACTACATTTTCTTGTGTTTATTTTCATTTTATTTACAATCGCCCACTTATAGACCAGGTTCAGGTCCTCTTGCAGCACTGCATTGTCTTGTGAGTCATGTATCTTTCGATATATTACACAATCATCCGCAAACAATCGACAGTCACTGCGAATTCCATTAGGTAAGTCATTTATAAACGCCAAAAACAACAAAGTTCCGATTACGCTGCCCTGAGGGATACCCGACGTTACGGTAATTTCATCCGAGAATATGCCTTCGACTTTCACTTTCTGGGAACGACCCGTCAAAAATTCTTGGATCCATAAAATTACTCTTCTATCAATCTTCGTCGAAGCTAATTTATGGAGTAGCATGTCATGCGGCACGACATCAAATGCCTTCGCAAAATCTATAACCACGGCGTCGACTGAAACTCCATGGTCTAACGATTCGCTAATGTCTTGAAAAAGGGATAGCATCTGACTCTCGCATGAGTAACCTTTCCGAAATCCATGCTGCCTATCATTAAACCATGATAATGTTTCCCACTGTTCCCACAAGTAATCGCAAATGAGATGCTCCATCTGCTTACAAACGATGGACGTAAGGCTAACCGGCCTGTAGTTGCCGAATTCAAGTCTGCTCCCTCCCTTAAATATTGGGACTACCGTAGCTCTTTTCCAGTCATCTGGGATTTGCGCATTGTTTATGGACACATTAAATATCACCTCCAAGTATCGTGCCACGGCCCTACCTCCTAATTTAAGTACTTCACTAACAATATTATCAGGACCCTTTGATACATTGAAACGCAGTTTTTGTATTAGCTTTACAATTGCTGACTGGTTTATTTGGAACAGGGGAGCCCCTGATTCGTCGTTAAGGACCAACACACAGCTATTGGATTTGTTGAACACACTACCGTAAAAGACATTTAATTCATTAGCAATGGCCTGTTTCTCAGTAATTAATTTACCGTCACCGGACATTATCATCGACAAATTATTTGAATTTCCCTTTCTTCTCCTAACATAACTGTAATTTTTTTTCCACCCACCCCCTCCCGAACCAAGTAAACCTTGCATATAACTGTCATGAGCAGCCCTCTTTTTTAAGACGAGCTCTCTTGATAAGGACTTAAATTTCAACATATACTTGTCACTATCATGTCTTTTATTGTATAATTTCCTAATTTTCCGTTTTAGCCTCCTAATTTCTCGTGTGTAATACTCAGGGTCTGGGTTTTGTTTCAGCAATTTAAATGGGAGAAATTTATCAACAGCGCTATTTAAAATTTTCAAAAAGTTAGTCCACAGGATATTAATGTGATTTCCTTCCGATGCCCATCCTACAAATAGCTCATTCAAATACCCCTGAAACTTGCCCTGATCCGCTCTGCGATACTGGAATATGATCTTTTTTGCTACATCAGAGTCTAATTTTGTAACGCCGCCATATCTAATATTTAATTCAACCCCAGAATGGTCACTAATTCCTGGTACTTTCAGACAGTTAATATACAGCTCTACAGGCCTTACGAGATAAACATCTAAGGTATTATTGTCTCTAGTTGGGAAGTCAACTACTTGGGAAAATCCCCCCTCCCTTAAGAATTTATTTGCAGCGCTCTGAGTTTGACCACAGCTAGTTGACTCACCAGACCAGTCTACTTTGGGGAGTTTTAAATCTCCAGCAATTATTATGCTCTTTTTCATAGCATTACCCGTACAAGTTTTATCATACAGTGTTTCGAGGAGAGAAAAGTTATCTTTCGGTGCTCTATACGCCTCTATCACCTGAAGAGGGAATTTATTTCCTTTATCCGAAATTTGTACACATAACATTTCATGATCCATATCAGCCCACTTTAAGAAACTAGCTATATTTTTGCGCACACAAATAAATAGCCCACCACCTCGCTTCCCCCGATCCCTTCTGTACATTTCGTAGGTCCCTTGAATTATTTCGCTACTATTTATGTCCTCATGTAACCAAGATTCAATTGCAATGACAATGTCCGGAGAATACGTCTCTACAAGATTCCAAAATTCAATTAATTTATTTCCTAAACTCTGACAATTAACCTGCAGTAATCTTAGAGTCTTACCTCCGCAGAAAATATCTTGAAGTAGCTCCTTCTGTTCCCATCGGCTGGCAACCTCTGGACCTGCTCCTCCTCACAAAAGCCGGCACGAACCGATGACCCTGTCATGTAGGCTCCCTAGGTTGTAAGCGCCCCGTCGATTTAGATGCAGCCCGTCTCGGGCGAAGTCACGGCCACCAATCCAGCAGTCAGCTTCTACGTACACTAATCCCAGTTGTGCACATACCCAGTCCATGCGGTCATTTACAGTCTTAACTCGCCTTAACGGAACATCTCCCCGCCGAACAATGCCACTCATTATAATTTTTGCATTTCTAAACTTGCTTTTATCTTTTCTGCCTAGTTCGTAGAGCTCCCCCATGATGTAATCAGCTGTAGCCCTCTTCTTCAAATCGTTCGTCCCAACCAACAACACTTTAACTTTTTCACAGTCCTCTATATTTGCTTCTTCCACTTGTCGGGCAAGCTGGTCAATTTTAATCCCCGGATAACACCGCACTTTTGCACCTGATTTCCTCGAGATATTCGCACTCCATCGTATCATAGAATCACCCATTATGATAACGTCATCCTCAGTTTGCTCCTGCACGCCCTCTTCCACACTGATCCCAGTAGAAAGCCGTTCAGTCACATCCTTCACCGTTTCTTCTGATTCACGAAGCTTAGCTCTAAGTTCCTGTATTATTTTATCCCTTGCTTTGATTTGCACCCTCAAACAGTCCGGCGTATCACATACTTTACAAAACCAATTTCCAACATCACAATCCTCCTTCTTGACCTTAATACAGCCGAAGTGAAACCATTTCTCACATAGTCCACACTCAACACCATTCTTCAATGTTTTACTGCACGTCGAACACTTTAAAACTGTCACTGGATCATTTGCCTGATTCACATTTGGAGTAACAGACCCTGGATTAATCATTGGCATGAATCTTAAATTTAAAAAGAAGTAGGCTCTTTAGTTCGTCACGGAACTTGTTGTTTGGGAACGGGTTGGCCGTTTCTTAGTCTAGTAGATATTAACAAAAATAACTACTTTTTCTGGTGCTTAATGCTTTAGTGTTTATGAATTACAGTTGCCACACTTTCTGAGTTTGTGCTGTGCTATTTTGTTATTAAAGGACAGAGACCGTTTGTGGGTGTCATTGTGGTCTTGTTAGTGTTTTGTAGGTAGTAGGGCTACCGATGAGACACGGATTGACGTGTACCCGTGTAACCCGTGACACGTGTACTCGGGTAGGTACGCTCTAAGAATCCGTGTAGCAGTAAGTACACGGGTACACGGGTACACGGGTAGTACCACCCGTGTACCCGTGTATGAAGGTCCGCGTACACAGGTTTCACGGGTATATATGTCTTATCGTGTGCCCATGTGGCTTTCTCGATTTTGGAAGAATGTTTTTGACATTTTGTTGCACTAATGGCCCATTTAATTGAAAAAAAAATGTAGAATCGGGAAGACGAACACAGCAAACATAAAAATATAAAGTTTTTGCTATTACGAAGAATAAGTGAAACGACAACACTGCGTATTTTGTGAAAGGATGTTTTCGAAATACTATGAACACGGCACCGAATGATTCAAATTTTCGGGCACCACGCATCCCTTATTCGTTAGGGCGCCCCTGGTGGGCGTTCATTTCAGTACGAACATAGTAGTCAAACCACAGCTAGCACGCGCTGCGTGGTAGAGGAGAAGCAGTTGGGTATGGAAGTACGCGGAACGGAAAGGAGATAAGGCCTATTGCTCTCTATGTTCTTCTACCGAAAACAATGAGTATTCCTGTGCTTGTGGGTCTACGGGAGCCATCGGACGCCACTTGAAAACGATACACCGGAAGATGGAAAATCAACAAACGTCGCCAAGCAAACGTGGATAAGTAATTATGTATACAAATCGTGTAACGCCATACGTATGCGTAAGCGTACCGTGGTTACCACGACCTCCTACAGAAATGTCTTTCCGATTTGACAATAAATAGTCTAGTACTGTTTACGTTGGTTTTGTTTACATACGACCAACTTCTGTGAACAACACACTATCACGGCTAGACGCAAGCGCTTCCGCGACACTCCCACCGCCTTTGGTCATTAGGCCATGTCATCAGCGCCGAAGGCGAAGTGGTGTAGCGCCGGCGCCGCGGCGCTGCCTTCCCCAAAGGGAACTGGGCATATGTTGAAATTTACCGCTTTCCCAGACATTTCAGTCTAATGTAGACTACTTGACTGATTCGCTACGATCTGTATTATTTTCGGTTCATGCCACCGTCACACTCGCTTATCCACTTACCGCGCGCCACCATGGCAGCACGCCGCCGCTCACTCCGTCGCGCACCGGTATTTAGCGCACACGTTAAAAAGGAATATACGAGCCTTACAGTAGTCGCATATGATGTGTAACATGTGACATGTTATCCTACTATGTGTGTCCCGGGAGCGCAAATCCCTTGTTAACAGTGAACTCTGTTGGTCATTGAAATAACTACTTGTATAATCCAGTGCAAATTCCTGACCTTAATAGATCATAACTGTTATTTGCTAAGACGTTGTATCTTAATCCATTGATAACATTCATTTTGGGAGGACATATTTAGGTCTGTGTTTACAGCGTTGGTCTCCCAACCTGCCTGCTGGGGTTCTAATCCTAACAGAGTTGTATTTTTTTTGCTTGATTTTTTATATTTATTGTTATTTGAGTACTGAGGCGTTATACAATTGAGCGTTATATTGTGAAGTTTACAATGGAAAATATATATTAAATTAAAACAAAGTTCTCCAATGGATCTGCAGTAGTGACATCTACCTTCAACTAGTTGAATTATGGTATGCGGGAGCACGGCCGACTGGATGCGCTCGCATCCAGTTGGCCGTGGCGGAAGCAATCCACTGCCTACTTGATGCGAGCTGCGCTCTATACCGGCCAGTTAGTAAACCAATGCCAGCGATGTTATTGAAAATGGCCTCTTTTTGCTGATAGAGTGCACTGCTAAGTATCGGCGTCATTAAACATTAGGTGTGCAGAAGGTATATTAAATGTGTTTCCCCCAGTGATACGTTTAGACCAACGAAGTTTCAATTATTGTTAGTGGTCTGTGTTAATATACTGAATTCCTATGTTGTTTGGAGTGTTTGTTGATGCGATATAGATTCCACATAGCCACATGGCCGACAGTACATCGAGTGCTTACATTAAAGAATACAGCAAAAGTATGAAGATTTAATAAATCGTAATTGTTTTCAGCATGACAATGATTTATTGTAGGAATATCTTAAATGGGGTCTCTAAACCTTGAACTAACCTGTATGCGATATACATTCTCCATAGCCACATGGCCTACAGTATGTCGTTGTACCGATCTCCGCCACCACGCGCGCTCATTGTTTCAGTCCCATGCACTTCCGTCCCATCCACTTCAGTCCCTTTTCCAAAATCACTTCCACAAAAATGTCCAGCTACCGAGTGCCACAAAAATATCCCGATACCGATTGGAAAGATGTTACACATCAATAAATAGCGATAGTTCTTCGCATAAGTCATACAACTCTTCGATGACGTATACTATTTAGACGGTGGATTGTTTAAATGAGGGAAATTGCATACCGTAAATTATAAAAGGTCCCAACAATTAGACAGATGGGCTTATCGGGAACGCAACGGTGGCGACCTACGGGAGCTTCAGGACGAGCGTGCGCGGCGTGGGGTTGTGTCTGGAAGCGGGTGCTGTGTACATAGACAATTTCACAGATATTAGCGAATCAGTCGAGTCATCCTGCTCTCCGAACAGAAATGGCCGGACAAGCGTGCATTTCAATCGTTGTCAAGTGCAATATTCACGGTGGTGGCGCGTACCGGCGAAATGGAAAGGCGGTGATCTTGTTTATCTCCAATGCAATTTTCCACGATTTGCGCTTATAATGCACAGGACCTTCCTCGTTGTGAAGGCTTTCATTTCGCACCGACATTAAAAATGATATGGTATTATTACAGGCATGAAGCGGAGGCAACAAAGGAAGACACTGAAGATGGTGACCATGTTGATGATGAGGAGCAGGAACAGGTATGGTCATCCAGAGCCAAGAGACGACGCAGGCGACGCGTGGAAGGTAACGCACACCGTCCGTGCGATACCATACGCTCAGAGGAAATACATCAGGCTCTTGCAAGGATGGTTGCTGTGAACCAACTGCCTTTGTCATTTTGTGCCAGTGATGGGTTTAGGCAGTTCATGGCAGTTGTAGAGCCCAATTACTTGTGTATTTCAGAGGATGCCCTTAAGCGGAGACTGGCTCTACTAGCCGATGGTGTCAGAGAGAATGTGCGGTGTGAACTATCAGCGGCATCAAGCGTTGCCCTTACATCTGACTGTTGGACATCTCACTCACTAACCTCTTTCCTGACGGTAACGGCTCACACCATCGACTCCCAGTGGGTTCCAAAGGCGATGACGCTTACCACGCATGAAATGGAAGACCGCCACACCTCCGAAAATCTGGCATCGGAATTGCAATTGGTTGCAGAAGAATGGAATGTGCAGGACAAGATCACCGCCATCGTCACTGACAACGCGTACAACGTCATCAACGCTGTGCGCGCTCTTGATGTGCTGGAGAAGGATAAAGTGATTTGTGCTGCACATTCTGTACAGCTTGCTGCAAACAAGGCTCTTGCTCATGGAAAGGCTGCTAATGTGTGTCTGAGTGCAAGAAAGTTAGTTGGCCATTTTCGGCACTCTAACGTTGCCGCTAGTGCGCTGACAAAAATGCAAGCACAACTTTCAATGCCCGAACAACCCCTGATTCAGAGCTGCAACACCCGCTGGAATTCAACTTTTGCCATGATCGAGCGCCTTTTGAAAAACAGGAACCCCGTCAGCAACGTCCTAGGTGACCGGACATGCACGCCAATGGCCACAGCACAGAAGCTCCAAGTAACTGAACAGGAGTGGCATCACATGGAGGTTTTAAACGAGCTTCTTAAACCTGTGGAAGTGGTAACCACTCTCTTTTGCGGTGACAATTCTCCCATATCGATAGTCCGGCCACTAATACAGACGCTAATTAAAAGTCACCTCAGCACCCAGGAGTTGTCGGACGACAGCTTCCTAGAGGACGTGCAGTCTACCTTGGTCTGTGAATTTAACGATCGGTTCGGCCTCCTATGGATAAATGATAGTACTGTCACAGCCAGACAGACTGCATCTTTCCTCGACCCGAGGTATAAGGATTTGGTAGATGAGACAGCAGAGGCTCGACGATGTATTCGCGACAGAGTGCTTCATAAGCTTCAGAGCGATGCACCAGCTGAAGTCTTGGTTAATCCCGATCAACCCTCCACCAGCAGTGCCCTGGAGTTCTTGTATCAAATGCCATGTGGGAGAAAGAACCGCACTGAATCTCAATTTGAAGATTTTCTTTCGGAGGCACAGATTAGTTTCGACATGAACCCGTTCGAGTGGTGGAAAGCAAGGGAACACAAATATCCTGCGGTTGCTGCTCTAGCGAAAAAATACTTGTGTATTCCAGCAACATCCACAAGCTCCGAAAGGTGCTTTTCCTCTGCTGGAAACATTGTCACAGCCAAACGGAATTGTCTTCTGCCATAAAATTTAAACCTCTTAGTATTCTTGTTCCAAAACAAAGCTTTCTTAAAGTAAATTGGTCAATGAGTCATAATTCTAGAAATTGTTGTTCTTATTATACTGTAATATTTTGTATTCGTTTCCTACGCCTGATATTTTAATTTTGTTGTTTCATTACATTCTGGTCAAATGATAGTGCAAATAATAAATTATATTCCGTTACATATAGTTTTGTATCTACTCCTCTCTCACCCTCGGAACTAACCTTTATAATCAATCAAATAATTAATTAATTTCACACTGCTTCGATTCGAATAAACGCGTGCGGACACATTGCACACGCAAACACGATTTCTAAATGCATGTATAAATGGCACGATATTGCCGTGAACAGATGTTCGAGCAAGGTTACCAGACACGGCACTCTTTAACAATATTCGATGTGACCCGTGTACCCGGTCGTAATTACACGAATACACGGGTACACGGGTAAATAGTAGAAACCGGATTCTTAGCACACGGATCTTAAAAACACGGTTGTGCGGGTACACGGGTACACGGGTAATAGGGAGCACTAGTAGGTAGGTGGCGTTGCGATCAGGTTCTAAAAAGTTTTTAAATTATTTTTTATTAAGCTCAAAAGGGTCTTCCTTCCCCACTAATTTTCCCAAGCCCGTTCCCTTAGCAGTAGTTTCTTCTGAGAAGTTCATGGATAATTGACTTTCTGAGAATAATTCATAGTTATGTTTTTGTACCATAAGTGGCGGAGATGTCGAATTATTGGTATTTGACGTAGGCTTCCATGGAAATGATTTGAGTTCTTTCCTTTAAATATCAATGTCAATTGTCACTTAGTACCGTATATAGTTCATCAAAAATTCAAATATGTTTGCTGAACCTGCTCTATATAATCCGACAGGACAACGTCTGCCGGGTCCACTAGTATATGTATGCAGTATATATAGCCTAGTATCTATATACTGTATATTACAAGGGGTGTTCAAATGAAAAGGTACGAAACGATACTGTGGGTACAATGTATTCGTTATTCAAAAGTAATCACCACAGACCTGTGCACAGGTGTCCCATTGCTTTACTAGCTGCAGGATTCCCTGTTCCCAGAAGTCTTGTGGTTGTTACAGTTGACAATCATGTCCTTTACTTCGTCGTCCGATTGGAAATGTTTTCCCTTGAGATGTTCTTTTAACGGACCAAACATATGGGAGTCCCAGGGTGACAAGTCTGGACTGTAGGGCGGAGATCAAGTTTCTCCCACTTGAACCTGCCCAATACACCTTGTGTGACGTTAGAGACGTGTGGGCGAGCGTTATCATGGAGAAGAAACACTCCCTTCGTGAGCCGTCTACGGTGTGTCGCACAATACACGTCACTGTTAATGGTTCGTCTCAAGGGAAAACGTTTCCAATCGGACGACGAACTAAAGGACACCGTACAGGATTGTCTCCTGTCACAACCACAAGACTTCTGGGAACAGGGAACCCTGCGGCTAGTGAAGCAATGGGACACCTGTGCACAGGCCTGTGGGGATTACTTTTGAAACACGAATAAATTGTACCCACAGTATCGTTTGGTACCTTTTGATTTGAACACACTTCTTATACACTGTACCTATTTACACACATACACGCCCAACCACACAGGGATAAAATGACCACGCTGTCTAACAAGTACAACTACATTAGGAAGTACGGTATTTTATTTTTGATGGAACACGGGGTTATATAAAGTTTGCTCCACAATGAGGGATTCACAGGGTGAGGCTGTCTTTAATGTCCCCGTCATGAGACGTCTCTTTCTATTTTTAGCCTATTTTCAATTTTGAAAAAATAGGCTTATGAGATCACCTTTTGTCCGTGTGTGTGTGTGTGTGTGTGTGTGTGTGTGTGTGTGTGTGTGTGTGTGAGGTGTGTGTGTGTGTCCCCTAATAACTTTTACACGGCTGGAGCGATTTCAATGAAACTCGGTAAGTTCATAGTACTATTCCGGGCGACCTCGACAGTGCCCTTCAAATTTTGTTACGTCTTACCAATCCAACATGGCGGCTGTGCGAAATAATTCATCAGCATTCAATATCTCCAAAACTATTACAGATATCACCCTGGAATTTATTACGGTGTTAAAGGGAACTACTAGAAGTTCACCTATGTGACTTTTGAAAATCTGGTAACTTCAAAACCAACATGGCGGCCACGCGAATTTTCGACTTTTAAATAGACGTTTCTCGCGATTTAAGCAACCAAACGCAATAAAACTTGGTACAGTATATGTTTATACACATTGTAATGCACCGATATCGAACCTGGATCAATTGTTTATATAACCACAAGATGGCGGATGAACGAAATATATCACCGGCATTCTATATCTCTGAAACTATTATCTGTATCACCCTGAAATTTTATACGGAGATAAAGGGCACTACTGGAAGTTCACCTATAAGACTTTCAAAAAGCGGTTAACTACAAAACGAATATGGCGGCCAAGCGAATTTGAAAATTTTAAATAGACTTTTCTCGCGATTTAATGTTCCAAACACAATGAAATCTGGTACAGGAAATGTTTATACACATCGTAATGCACTGGTATCTAATTTAGTTCAATTGCTTATATAACCTCAAGATGGCGGCTGTGCGAATTTTAAAATTAAGTTTTTATTTCTTGTGTCGTAATCAAGCAATCGAAGTGAAAGTTTGAATAATGAACCTAAGCAATAATTTTCCTTCAATGGTACATGACACTATGGCCTATACAATTAACAATCCAACATGGCAACCATCCGAAATATTCAGACGATTCTGAATATCTACGAATCTATTATAGCAATCAACCTAATATTTTATGTTCATAGGGGCTATGAACTTAAGTTCACCTATAGGACTTTAAATAACCTGGTGATCACAAATCCAACATGGCGGTGACGCGAAGTATAAATATTCACATGGACGTTTCTCGCAATTTAACCATCCGAGTGCAGTGAAACTTGGTACAGTAAATCCTTTTACGAATTTTAATCCACTGTCATCAAATTTACTTAATTGTTTCCATAACCACAAGATGGCAGCTGTGCGAAATTTTAAAATCTCCTTATTACTTCTTGTGTCCTAATCATGCGATTGAAGTTTGAATGCTACACGTACACAATAATCTTCATGTAACATTACAAAACTCTAGGACCTACATATATAATATCCAACATGGCGACCATCCGAAATATTTAGTCGGTACTCAATATCTACGAATCTATTACAGCAATCAAACTGAAATTTTGTATGTTGATAGTGGCATTTAACATAAGTAGGATATATGAAAATAGGCTGTATAGTTCTTCACGGAACTATTTGTTGGTGACTGGGATATGACCTAGAAGTTGAGTAATAAACAGGTTATAAGTTCCGTCTTATCAATACTTTTTATTAAATATGATCACTGTGTGGTCATTGGTGGGACATGTTTCCAGGCCTAATTATTAGTTTTGACGCCTTCATCAGCCGATATGAATGAATAAGACACCAGATAATTGTTTGGCGTAACACTAAAAAGTCCCTTATCACTACAACTTATATGGTGACCCATAAAGGTATTATTGAAGAATTGGACGCCTAAAGTAACACAAAATTATGTAAAAGGTCTTATAAACTAGGAACACTTTCAATAGGGTTAGTTTAAATCTTGAGAAGAGTTCATCAACGAGACAATCTATGAAAATGAACACACGCTTAACTGTGGTCTACAGATGTTAATGAAATATAAAATGTATTGGTTCAGTACGGTAGCATTAGTTGAGAATACCATGGAACATGTTGTTGGAATCTAGTAATTACGAAGGAAGTATTTAATATTTCAATACTTCAGCAGTAATGGAAAAATATAAAAACAATGAAGTCATTGTGCTGAAATAATATATTGCCAATAGAATGTTTATGAAGTGTATAATTTCAGCATATGAAATGGTAGAGATTGGCCTCTAGTCCGTCTAAAAAGAAGAAATATGGGGACAAATTGTAAGGGAGAATTGAGTAGTTCTTCACGGAACTACTTGTTGGTGACTGGGATATGACCTAGAAGTTGAGTAATAAACAGGTTATAAGTTCCGTCTTATCAATACTTTTTATTAAATATGATCACTGATAAACTTCATAACCAGTAATACAATATAACCTGGTTTGAGCTACAGTACGTTTAATAAGATAAATTATTAAATTTACAACTTACATGAGGTTAAATTGAATGCTTATGTCGGCTCTGGTTCGTCTTTTATTACTCAATTAGTTTATCAATACAGAACCAGAATGAATCTTTTAAGTTCTAAATCCTAAAAGTTTTCAATAAAATATTTTCTCTACGAAAGGCCATCGAAGCTGGTATGAAATAAGAGCAGTAGAGAGCCACGCGACCTAACTTTGTTATTTCCTAGATAATAGTTTGAATGTTGAATACCTTATGTTTGAAATGAAAGCCTTCCGAAAGATAAATTGAAAGAGGTGATTATCACTTCCATATCCTCGCTGTATAATCGCTCTCGCTTTGGGCTACGTTACCTCCTCAGCTGACTAATTGCAAATATCCTGTTGCAGAGTAATCGATATTACTGATCTTCAGCGCCGAATATAATCCACGCTTTATTAGCACTGGTGATATCGAGATTTTGCATAGCACAGTTGCCAGCCAGACAGCAGCTCTGAGTGCTATGGTACTTAACTTGATACCGTACAGGTTTAGCCTGTAAGTATTCGAAGGAATTAAGATCTACTATATAAAGCTCAAATACCACTCACTCACTAACTCACTCACTGACTGATTCATTCATCACGAAATCTCAGAAACCACCGAACGGATTGGAATGAAATTTGGTATGCAGCTTCCTCAAGGGCCGCAAACGCCCACTAAGAAAGGATTTTTGGATATTTAGGTTCTAAAGGGGTGTTAAGGGGGTAGACCTGCATTTCATTGAATAACAATATCTCCCGATTGGGTTCATTGGGGAATGTGATACTCGGCATATAAACTTATCATTAAAAATAAGAAGACACGTGTCTGAGGGTTTTTCGATGTGGTGTATATTATGAGGTGAAAGGGGTGAAAAGTGGGGGTTGAAGGATTCCTAACGGAGCGTGTATCTCTTAAACGACATAGGCGAGGAGTCTGGAACTCAGCCGAAAAAAATCAGCATAAAAAATAACTAAACAGGTGTTTAACGTTTTTTCATAAATCCAATTTAAGGGGCCCATGGGGAGGGGTGAAATTATGGGGGAGGGGGGAAACGTAATATGTCTGAACATGGCCTATGTTGTAGACAATAACACATTACATCTTTTTTGTATCTTGCTATTTCATCATACGACGAATACTTAGGAAGTTATTAATGATTTTGTATTTTTTGGCCGGAATTTTCTAAGTCCCAGGAATGACATAAAATTAATTCGAATGAAATTTCAAAAAATAGTTTTTTTTAATACTTTTATTATATTTTTCACGTCTTTTAGGGTCCGAAACCAACATGATATTTTGATGTTTTTTTTTCGTCCCATTCATTTTTGGTCTCAGGTGGTAGAATTATTTTCCACTAGGATCCATGCTTATCTATCTATTTAACTAATGTTATAACAGGATTACAAATGTTATTGCGGGCGAAGCCGCGGGTAACAGCTAGTATCCAATAAAGGATACTTGAAATATATTTAAAATTGCGCATAAGCAAATCTTTATATACATTTAGGTTATTTAATAGTACATTATGCAACGAGCCTATAATGGCTATAATTAAGACACGAGTATTTTTTATAAAACGAGCGTATGCGAGTTTTATAATTTCCATACGAGTGTCTTAATTACCATTATAGGCGAGTAGCATACGACTGTTTATGTTCGACGATAATTATAACTTTATTATATGTTTTAACATAAATATTCATAAATATCTGTTCAGTAACTAGAATTTTGTGATCGGGTGGTGTGCTAGGTAGCATATCTCTGTGTTCCAAGCTCTCTGGTCGACCGACGCATGCGTTCTGTGTGCTTCAGTGCCATATGTGCAGATCGTGAACCAGTATTCAGTAAAACTGTCACCGTAGTCGCTTGAAATCAACGCGCTGTGTAGAAATTGGGATTGGGTATATTAAGGTACAGTGCTATTTCTTGTCTCATTTTCACCAGTTTATTTACGCGAACATATGGACGGTGCACTTTCGGTAATTTATATAGACATGTTGGATTTTGAGCGCATCCTTATCTAATTGGTCAAACAGCTGTTTCTTGAGCTGTGATTGGTGGGATAAACTGTTTCATAATGAAAAATCGTGTTATAATGAGCCTCATTATGATACAGTTTTCAGACACATAATAGTGAGGGTCGAACATAAATTTTATTGCAGCTGGAAAGCCTTTAGTTGCAAAATTGTAAAATAAACATGCAGAGCTTCTATGCCCAAGACCGCGGGTTCAAACCCGGCCGAAGCCGTGGAATTTTTTAAGAACTAAAAAAATCCTCAGTACGCCTTCGGAGGGGAAGTAAACCCGAAGTAAAGCTGGCGGTCCCATGTCATAAATTTATGGCATGTTAAAGAACCTTCCACTAATTACACCTGTGTGAAGCTAAATTAATATAGGTTAAACATTTGACTAACGTTTTTAGGTTCCTACGTTCGTCGTCAAGAGCCGACTGCGGTGGCATCGGGTAACTACAGTAATTCTAGTTGGTCGTTGACGGCAGAGTTTGACGGTAAAAGTAGGAACTACTTGAAAAATTCAATGCCTGCAGTCTTTACTTGAATTAAAACGGATAACACACACTAATACTGACAAGCCTACGGCCTAGCCGGATCCCATGAGAACTCCGCAGATAAGCAACATTGGGCGAAGTCGGAACTTGAATGGTATGCCGGTTCTAGGCACTGCGCTCTGTTGGCCAACATAAGGAGAAGCTGAAAGGCACTGGCCACCCTACCGCAAGTAAACTCCGGCTGGGGCTAACCTCGAGGCTCGGACCTGCCTTCTTGCAGACTACCAATATTTATAATACAGTCATAACAAATAACACCGGTTATCAGACAGATTCTACACACACCCAAAGTACACGGGGCTACATGACCGTGTTGTCGCAGCCCCTGAACTGAGGAACCAATCACCCAACCAATAGTCACTGAGCGTTTTTGTTCTTTTTTTTTTTGCACCACATTTTTTTTTTTTTTTTTTTTTTTGTCGTTTACCCTCCAGGTTGGTGGAACCCACGGACTCAGCGAGGGAACTCATCACTACCGCCTCTACAGGCAGTGTCCTAGAGCTGGGAACATCAAATCGGAATGGATACAACTCGTGAGGTGGGATTGGCACCTCGCCCAGGCGGCCTCACCTGCAAAGCGAACAGGGGCTTCATGAGGGAAGGTAAGGGATGGTTAGGATGGATAGACAAGGAAGACGGAAGGAGGTGGCCGTGGCCTTGAAGAAGGTACTGTACCCTTTTACCTACCAATACCTGTTGAATCCCTGGATAACATCTGGATCGTAGAACCTGAAAAATCCCCGGCTAGAATAACCCCCCAAGTTCTACCAACAGACGCAGGGATAATAGGGCCACTCGAATACCTAACAGGATGTATTAAGACTGACCAAGGCTAAGAGAAAGAAAAGACTAGCTCAAAACACAAGAATTCTTCAAAAGGAAGAATGAATCTCAAAGGTGTGGTAAACCCTAAAATATCTAGCGATGGCCCCCTTAATACACCCTTCCATCACCTCTATAAAGCATCACGCAATAATTAAAACCAAATAATAAATTACTTTATTGCAAGAATAAACATGACAAGAAATATAAATTTTGTCGATACAACGACCAATCAAAATTATCCTTAATTAAACTGGATTGTCATTCAGCTATGAAATATGGGAAAGGCTTCCAAAAAGAATTACCCATTATCTCAACTAACTTTTAGTTCTTTCAAAAATAAAGTAATAATAATAATATTCGATCCCATCGGATAAACACACACTAAAAAAATTATATGTATTGAATAAATTAGATTAATTTCGGTTCATTAACTGAATGAACATCTTACACAAAAATACCCTGATTATAACCAATAATTTTACACAACATTTTCAATAGCATTATATGGTCTTGTTATTTAACGATGAAATTCATATGGCATATTTACAGAATATACAAATTTATACAAAATTCTAGAATAATTTCGATTATTCTCCTCCCACTGACTTAATGTCACGACATTCACTTCTGCTTAAAATTGTTTAATTGTTTCATTTCTAATTTCAGGGTATTTCTACCGAACAGTTAAGTTAAGTAAAAATTAATCATAGATTCAGCATTAAATAGTTATCGGTGATCCTTGTTAAACATACATGTTATAGCAAAGTCGTTATAATAATTTTACTGGAAATATTGAACTGGATATCCACTCAAGATTCTCAATAATAATGCTCAGAAAAATATTAATCTTCACACAGGCATTACTTCACGATAACAACAGCGATAAAGTCACCTATGACAAAATATTAACCATACTAGGTTAAAAACAACGCCTCTCTGGGTTGAAACCCCATTCAATCTATTCCTGATTGGCACACGTGGCTCAATCTTCAACAAGAAAATTTGCTTCGCAAAGCACTGTATCAAAATACTTAAACACAAGAGCATTATTCCTAATTCATGCCTCTTAAAATCGAACATGCACCTATAATTGGAGCCTTACTGTTATAAATCCACAATTATGAAAATCAGCTGTTTATAATAAAAGCTTGAACTCGTGCTCAGAAAAATAATTTGATTCTGTAACAGATTATTAATAAAGCCTAGTGGATTCCAGAAATACTCCACCTATTTTTAGAAAACTTGCCTTACATTGATGTATTACATTATTCATAATTCTTAAACGTATGACTTATAGTAAGTCATTCCTGGGATTATCTTCGCATATTTGGATGTCGTTCAAATACCCTCTTAATAGAGAAAAACTATTGCACCAAAGGCAATGATATCAATTTAATCCAGTGTTAACTTCATAAGAGAAGAAAAGTATAACACTCCCAACCACTCAAACTGAGGTTGTAAAAGCGATTTATAAAAATAAATCCAATCTCAAAATAAGATCTTCCCTGAATTTCCCGAACGCGAAAATGTCGATGGATTAGTCCTACAAAATGGATCTAGGTTAACTACAAAGGCTAAGCGACTAATGACCCATTAGTCAATCCACTTCGAAAATCACGCTCAGAAAATACAAGTTAAATCTGTTAATAAACTGAAGAAAAAAAGTCTAAAGACTCGAAGTAACATTCAGAATAACAGGATCCGAAAACTTACTAATATCGTAATAATAATACCGAAAGAAAAATTCTCCTCAAAGAATACGATAATCCACGCGAAAGTGCTTAAAGAACAATACACTAGAATATGTAAAACTCAGTCAGAGTTCTCAACGCCGCTTTAAGAAAAAAAAAATGCGTTACTAAAATATTCTTACTCAAAAGTCTGGAGATCTTCCTCCTACAGTGACTTCTCGACAAATAAGCATGAGCATATCAGTTTAAATACTGTAAAATACTATTGAAATTTTGAATTTATCAATCAAAATACAAAAAGGATGCACTCATTTTTATGAGTCAAAATCCTGGCATCATAGAAGGTCAGCTTCGAAATAAGCATCGAACCTGCACTTTCTACTCAACCATTTAATCTACAAAATCAAATATGGCAATGTGTGATTGTTCAATTGTCCAGGCTACACTACTGTAACAAGATGAAGTGATCTATACCTTTGGCGAATCTGGATGAGGAAAAAAAAATATCGTTGGCCATACTAGGCTCCAGACCAACACAAAACATGCCGGACTCCAACTGGGTCTCCAGAGAACGAACCATAGTCCTCCTAGGCTCGAACAACTCCCGGCCTGTCGAAATGGTCCCAATATATCCTGGCGATATATTTCCACACGCATTAGAATGCCGATGGCTGAACCGCAAACAGTTTATCAACTCGTCACGAAGCGAGAGTGAATTCGAACAGCTGCTAAATAGTTCCAATACAAGGATGCGAATGTGAGCAAGTTCACACGCGTCCACGCGGTCCCTTGCATTACGAGACTCGCTTGTACACTTCATAGTAAATGAACGTTGCTGCTAACTGTTCCCGCTACCACTCTGCTAATGCAGTATTCCTATTGTAACCTAGCCTATCATCGTAATGGATATAGGCTTCATTGTATTCCTTCCCTATGACACCTTGCTTATGAATGTGCTTTTTTTAAAGAAGTATTGCCACTGTGAAAAGTTTGAATCAAGTCTAGGCTGCATTTTCAAGAAGGTTTACAAGCAGAGTGTTACGACATAATACAGCCGAGCTGGTGGCCGCGATTACGAATGTATTCTTCCGCATAGCCCGTTAGTGGCTGTCGACACACGGTCGCAAAGATAAACTTATTACATGTTTAAAACCATGTCTGATCCCCATTAAGCAAATCTCTACTCCACGTAGAATGCTGAACGAACCAGCGTATAACCTTCGGCGCGCTTACACGTTTTGAAAATCCCGTTAACTTGCGATTTCAATTTCACTATTGCCAGGCTTATATCTGCACGCTGTCGGTTTCTCAAGTACTAGCTCTCCACACGAGGTCGCTTGAGCAAGACATCCGCTTCCCCCACTCCTCTATACGCCACGAGTCGATATAAAATATATCGCAGTCGAAGTATAATCACTAGTGACTTAACAGATCTTCTTCTGTTTTTCATACTTGCTTTGTAATAGCTTTCTGCCATGGAAATATGCATACAGACATATGTAACTGCTTACATATAGCGCTAAATATACATTAATTTGTATTAATCATTCTCAGGTGAATCGATCGATATAATGTTAGACAATGTCAACATGATTATTATCGATGACCTTCGGGCTTCTCGTCGGAAACACGAGCTCTACCGATCCATTCTTGAAAGCAGAACTTTTGTTTGCTGTAGACCAGCTGTTATGATAGACTTCAGTGGCTAGTTTGAAGGTTACAGGGCGTTTCAAAACACTGTATCCATATCTGTACTTAAGACCTTTAGGAATAATGGTGCAGTACCATCCCGGCATTTGCCCGAAGATGAAGTGGGAAACCACGGAAAACCACTTCGAGGATGGCTGAGGGGGAATCGAACCCCCTCTACTCATTTGGGCTACCCGAGGCTGAGAAGACCCCGTTCCAGTCCTCGTACCACTTTTCAAATTTCGTGGCAGAGCCAGGAATCGAACCCAGGACCTCCGGGGCGGCAGCTAATTATGCTGACCGCTAAGCTACGGAGGCGACTATAAAGTGATAATATTCATAGTATTGGTACACAATATACATATATATTGACCATTTGCGTGGTGGAATTGTTTGGCTGAGCATAATTTTTGATGAAAACCATGTATGGTAAGCCTCTGCGTTTGGTTTGCTATTGTCCAATTTCTGTTTATCATAACATCTGTTCCAAAAAATTATTCAATGATTTCTTCTTGCTCTCTTTTTCGTCTTACTATCACTGTATTGTATGCGTCTGTACATAGTAGCTTTAGCTGAATCCTTAAATTCTCCAGGAAGAAACTTTCTCTGCAAAGGGCATATATCATCCAATTTGGGGCGTACTTCCCTGCTGCTAGAGCTCTTTTCAAAAATCTAGTTTTGTCCTTGTCAATTCTCTCCATATTCCTGAAACTCTCAGAAAATTTGGCATTCCTGGTTGTCTTGGTTAACTAATCACAAAAGGACTGTAATAAGTATTTGCATTGCTGGTTAATCTACACTACCCGTGTCCCTGAAACAAATTCTTTTCACAGTGCTTTATTTGATCGTATGTTGATCATAACAAGAAATTGATAACTCCAGGTCAAAGGTTTTCAACCACACTACAGCACTTTCTGAAGGATGAATCAGGTCACTGGGGCTTCAGGAGTAGGCATGAAGAGGGCAGCACAGGATGAAATGATCCATGGTCTGCTCCTCTTCACTGCATTCACACTTTGTAGAATCCATCCAGCCCCACTTATGGCGCAAGAAATTACAGGGTCCATGCCCAGTTTTCAGTCAGTTGAGAAGACACCATAGTTTTCTTGGGAGGTCAAATCCATTCATTTTCCAAGTTGGACTTAACCCATGAGCTTTAGTACCAGATGTTGAATTTGACCACTCTTCCCACAAGCTCCGGAGTAGGATAAAACTATCCCTCAAGAGTTGGCCGGCCAATACACTTGCTGGTCTCCTAGATCGAAGTCGTTGTGGAGTGTTGTTTGAGTCTTACGTGTTTTGACTGGTTTGATGCAGCTCTCCATGACTCCCTGTCCTGAGCTAATCGTTTCATCTCTTCATAGCTACCACACCCTACATCCGAAGCAATCTGTTTAACATATTCTAACCTTGGTCTACCCCTACAGTTCTTGTCCTCGACCCTTCCTTCCATAACTAAGCTTGCTATTCCTGGGCGTCTTAGTATGAGTCCTACCA
This sequence comes from Meconema thalassinum, assembly GCA_946902985.2. Classification (NCBI taxonomy): domain Eukaryota; kingdom Metazoa; phylum Arthropoda; class Insecta; order Orthoptera; family Tettigoniidae; genus Meconema; species Meconema thalassinum. The sequence goes on from OX336388.2 coordinate 2,134,805,678, forward strand.
ACCTATCTCTTCTCTTCATTAGCGTTCGCCAGAAACATCTTTCCTCTCCCAATCGTCTTAATACCTCTTCGTTTGTAACCCTATCTACCACCTGATCTTCATAATTCTCCTGTAACACCACATTTCAAACGCTTCAATTCTCCTCTTTTCTGCTGCACCAATAGTCCAAGTTTCACTTCCATAGAGCGCGACGCTCCAGACAAAGGTTTTCAAAAATGTCTTCCTAATACCTAAATCTATATTCGATGTCAACAGATTCCTTTTCTGTAGAAATGCTTTCCATGCCTGAGCCAACCTACTTTTTATATCCTCTTTGCTTCGTCCATCACTGGTTATTTTGCTTCCTAAGTAACAGAAGTCTCCTACTTCCTTTAGTTTCTCCCCTACCATTTTGATGTCCATAGAGTTTTCTGATTTATTGCGGCTGCATTCCAATATTATTGTTTTACATTTATTAATTTTCATCATGAATTCTTTCCTCAAGACGGAGTCCATACCATTCAAAAACTCATTCAAATCCTCAGGCGTGTCAGCCAAGATGACGATGTCATCAGCAAATCTCAGAGTTGAAATTATTTCTCCTTGAATCTTCACTCCCACTTTAAATTTCTCTCTAATTTCCTTCATTGCTTGTTTAATGTAAAGATTGAAAAGTATGGGTGATAAGATGCAACCTTGCCTCACACCTTTCTGTGCAGATGGGTAACAAAATTCCTGGTGAACTGGTAATGAGGGAGATGACCGGATCTTCTTTGCGTCTCTCAGCAGAGCTTCCTTTCCCCTCAGGTGGTCGGCTTCAGTGGCGTAGTTGCTAGCAAACTGAGTTTCTATGCCCAAGGTCGCGGGTTCAAACCCGGCCGAAGCGTCGGATTTTTAAGAGCGTTAATAATCCCTCAGTATGCCTTCCTTCGGAGGGGAAGTAAAGCCGGCGGTCCCTTGCCTTAGATTCATGGCATGTGAAAGACCCTTCCTCTAACTAAACTTGTGTGAAGCAAATTTTGTAGGTTAGGTTTGATTAATGCTCTTAAGTTCCAAAGTTCGTCATCAGGCACTGGTTGCGATGGCATCTAGTAGTAGCGAAGTTCACAGCTAGGTGTCGTGGACGGTAGCATTTGGTAGCAAATGTAGGAACTACTTGAAATTATTGTCTGCAGTCCTTACTTGAATTGAAACAGACAACACACACTAATACAGCCATCACAATTAACACCGTTTATCAGACAGATTCTACACACACCCAAAGTACACGGGGCTACATGACCGCGTTGTCGCAGCCCCTAAACTAAGGAACCCTTAATTGGGGTGGTGGGATATGACTAAGGACGGGTAAAGTACAGCAAATCCAGCTACTTAACCCAGATGTTTCGAGTATGGGTGCAAAGCTGACAGATCGATGATCAGGACGCTCGTAGTGGTATAAAGCAGTAGAGGTAATTAATTAGCTCAGGGTGAGTTGAACTGATTAAAGTGACGTCAGTAGTAACGAACGTTTCCTGATAATCAGTTCAATGATTCAGCAGTAAGTTAATGGAAATATAGACATTTGCACACCAACCATTTGTAATTAGATTTAGTGACAGCAGCGTCACAGCCTGGTCTCCATTTGTAGACTCTACAACCCAACGACTATTGCAAAGACAACAGCAGAGAATAATCATGTCATGTTATGGTATACAGTATTATGTTTATTTTACAATTTTGCAACTAATGACTTTTCAGCTGCAATAAAATCTATAATAATATTCATACATGTATAATACATTAATTGAAATGTAAATGGCACTACAGTGAAACGTGGCTAATTCGAACTTCCATAATTCGAAATCTTCCTTAATTCGAATTTTTCTCTTGGTCGCTAACATTTTATATACAATCAATGCTAAAAAATCGTGGTTAATTCGAATTATATTTTGGATAATTCGAAGTTTTTACGTGAAAAAACTCATCGGAAGCCAAACAGTTGGGTCAGGAACTCCCGAAAAACGACAAACTACATCACAGAACTTACACGTTTTTTTTTGGAAAGTAGAAATGACGTAAGTGATTCTGTTTTCCATTCCTTAAATTTGTTAGATTCTCTTGTCATGGCCGAGAGACTTAATTGTAGAAAACAGGTAAAAACCTCTAACTTGTTTGAAAACTGTAGATTTAACTGTCGTTAAATAGGTGAACAGTACATTTTGGTTTTATTTTATCATTTGAAACATTTGAGGTTAATCACAATACAGTCATTATAAAGTACCGTTGTCTGTTAATCTGCTTTGATGAATGTAAATCATTATGTAGAAGTAATACAATATATTCTCTCTATCCATTTCAAAGAACGTTCTTAATTCGAATTTTTGGATAATTCGAACTTTTTTACTGGTCCCTTGAGGTTCGAATTATCCAAGTTCCACTGTATATAAAACCACCAAGAGTAAACAAATGTAATATTGTAAGTTGTTTAATATAACAGTTGGTCAACATGAATGCACCCAAATAGAGCTTGGTTATGCATACACCGACGGTTGCATTACCAACACTGCAACTAAATAATTGTACATATTGTATATATTTTTCACCTGTATTCTCAAACATAGGTGTTATAGCCTAAGTGTAATGGATCTGATGATGATCACTTGACGGTGGGTGTGTGGTTATAGTGTCGCACTACCAACCCCAAGATTGCAGGTTCGCCCCTGACCATGGTAAGTGATTTTTGAAGGCGACAAAAATCACGACACTCATGTCATACGTTGTTGGCATGATAAATAACCCATTTGAATTCAGTAGCCCGTGATCAAAGTCAAAATTAATCTCGGGATTTTCCGCCAACACAAAGTTCCTCCATTCGCTACTTGAAAGCGCTGTAGTGTCAATGAGTTTAGATATCTAACGTCCTTGACTTTCATAGCGTTCAAAGGAACGACGAAATTCGACATGCAAGCTACCCTCTGGGTGTCAATTAACAAAGCTTGCACCAGGCACCCGAGGCCATACGATATTATTATATTATACTTGACGATCGAAACTGGTCATCCTCGAGTATTTATTAATCTCATGTAATTTATTTCAGGATTAGGGAATAACCCAGCTCTATTTGGGTACATTCGTGTTGACCGACTGAAAAGCACCAAATTTTTGTTATCTTAGAGAAAAAAATTATAAAAGTTTTTGTTGTTCTCAAGGTTAAAAATCAAAAGAATTTGTAAATATCTACAAATAAAAGGAGTCTCTATACGTTAAAATGAAATTAAACTTTCCTCAGATATTTATGCGTCGAGTGGGCGTCTTGAGATGTATTCTGCAATAAACAAAATGTTGAGTGATAATTATTTACAATTACTATACAAAGAGAATAAAGTATTTTAAAATGAGTAAAGAAAGTCAGGTGTCTTAATACAGCTTGAATGCCCAATTTGCAATATGTTGTATTGTAGTTGTTGTCTGAGAAATTCTGTAGGCTACCATGTTTCAGTTATTTCTGGTTCAGGCAACTGTGCTATCGAAATTAAGAGGAGAGCTGCTGTGGCCAAATTATAATAAAATGTACTGTATATTTATAATAAACTATTTATTACCTTAAGTCAATATTCAGTACACTAAACTGTGTGTGACCTTCCTCAGCGTAATATAAGATAAGTAACATACAACTTAATTTAAAACCAGAAGTTCCGTGACAAACTAAAGAGCCTACTTTTCTCGAAATGTAAGATTCATTCCAAAGATAAATCTATATGGACCTAATTAGAATAATGACGAAATTGAGTTGGTAATATCGAAACTTCTAATTATTTCGAAATATAACGGGCATAATGTAGAGCACTAGAGTTTGCAGCCCTGGTGTCTGAATATATTCTTAGTTCCATCTCTTAAGGTATAGAATACAAAATTTGGTTGAAGTCCAAAGGATAGCATATGGAAGTTGGACCTATCAGCGAGCGTAAAATCATGTTAGCAACAATGCCATGCATGTGTTAGTCAGAAATAAACTTAACTATTGTGACCTATTGCTGTGCCAATTTTGGTTGAAATCCATTTATTTGTATAGAAGTTACATGTATTTTGAAATTGGACCAATCAGCAGGCTTAGAATCATGTTGCAAGCACTGACGTATATTAGTTACTCCAAATTAATCTAGAATGCAAGTTACTATACTTGTGCAATGTTTAGAGCTGTTGGCTTGAATACTTTCTGATATATTGATATTAGGATAAAAAAAATAGAGACAGCATTTATTAAGAGTTGGCAGCCCTGGTTCCTCTTAAGAATACGCATAGTCATACCTGTTATAGTACACATAGCACATACGAAATTGGGTTGAAATCCAATTGATAGTATAGAAGTTACATGTATTTACAATTGGTCCTATAAGCAGGCTTAGAATCATGTTGGTAGTACTGAGGTCCATTAGTTACTCCAAATTAATCTAGAATTTCAGGTACTATACGTGTGCATAATTTAAAGTTGTCGGCTTACATACTTTCTGATATATTGGTATTTGGATTTAAAAAAAATTGAGAGTGCTTTTATTAACAATTGGCAGCCCTGGTGGCACTTAAGATTACACTCAGTCATATCTGTCTATCTACACATACGAAATTTGGTTCAGGATATTAATTAATACTTTCATTGCAGCCAAATAGCAATCGAAAATAAAGAATGAACATGTACACTAAAATTGCCCTCTGGCGATTTGAATTGCGTAGACTTTGATCGATTGTTTTATTTTACTACAGAGCTCTAAGTGGTAGCATTCACAAGCTTGTCCACATAATTGGAATTCGTGCGTAGTTGTAGGGTCATAGAAAGATTTGTTAACACAATTATAAGGTGGAGAAAGCAATGACAGTCAGACGAGTAGACACATGCCTCAACTAGAAGTTGGATGTTGCCCACGTCCGGTAGATCATGTCTCCAGTTCCATAGAATTCTTGAGATATGTCATCTCTTTTTTTCCTTCAATGATGTTAGTAGTGTTTCCGAGGTTCTCGTGTTTGGTAGAGCATCAACCAATAAATGATTCTATTATACAACTTTAAAAACACAAAGAGTTACAACTATACCAATACATTTAGGAGAAATTAGGCTATATTTTCTTTACTGAACACCTTGTTTTCAGCCTACTTTTCACATTTTGAGATCGATGTGGGCAAATGTGTGTCTGTCTGTCCTTCTGGCTGTGTGTGTGTGTGTGTCTTATCCGCCTATCAACTCCTAAATGGCTGCAGCTATCGAAACAAAATTTGGTATGAGTAAAGACCTATACCTGAATATATCGATGCCATCTTGGAAAATTATGTCAGTGATACCAACTGCTTAAAAATCGCAATTGAAATTTGAGCTCCATGTTGGATATCTTGGAAGGTATTCATGGGAGATATTTCAAAATTGGCACACCTATAGATGATAATATTTCAGTTTAATTTCCAGGAGGCCATATATGAAAGTGTTGCCAAAATGATTCTAAGCCTGCTGATAAGTCCAAATTTATAAACATGTAACTTCTATACTGTCATTTGCATTTCAACAAAATTTCGTATGTGCTATGTGTACCATAACAGATATGACTATGCGTCTTCTTAAGAGCAACCAGGGCTGCCAACTGTTAATAAATGCTGTCTCTATTTTTGTTATCTTTATATCAATATATCAGAAAATATGTAAGCCAATAGCTATAAACTTTAAACACGTATAGTACCTGGCATTCTAGATTAATTTGGAGTAACTAATATACGTCAGTGCTGCCAACATGATTCTAAGCCTGCTGATAGGTCCAATTTTAAAATGCATGTAACTTCTATACTAACTAATGGCTTTCATTCAAAATTGGCCCAACAATATATCATATTATTTCAGATCATTTCTGACCAACACATGCATGACATTGTTGCCAACATGATTTTACGTGCGCTGTTTGATCCAATGTTTAACGGCATGTAACGTCCATACTATCCATTGGACTTCAACCAAATTTTGTATTCTATACCTTAAGAGATAGAGATACGAATATATTCAGTCACCAGGGCTGCCAACTGTAATGCTCTATTAGGCTAAATTTTGCCAGGTATACTGTATTTCGAACTAATTAGAAATTTCCATATAACAAACTTAATTTCGTCATTATTCTAGATAGATCCATTTAGATGAATCATTGGCATGAAACTTAAAATTTAAGAAAAGTAGGCTCTTTAGTTCCTCATGAACTTCTTGTTCTTATTATTAAGATCTCATGTCTCCTGCCCAATATACTTGGTGTGGACCGACTGAAAGCTATCAACCAATTTGCTCCTCGAGGCAGCTTGAAAAGTCCTCGACAAGTGAATTGTGGCCCCACGTCATGATCCAATATGCCCGCTAAATCAATACAGCAACATCACATTGGAGAAAGCGGTCTGCTCGGCCCCGTCACTCAACTCCAAGCGAGATGGTCTCGTCACCAGATTCACAGGCTCTTCAATAAGTACGGTAACTAAATGCAAAACAAAAATATTGGAAGGCAGCCGAAAGAAATAAGAAATCTCTATGGACATCAAATTGGCAGGTGAAAAACTAAAGGAAGTAGGAGACTTCTGTTACTTAGGAAGCAAAATAACCAGTGATGGACGAAGCAAAGAGGATATAAAAAGTAGGTTAGCACAGGCAAGGAAAGCATTTCTACAGAAAAGGAATCTGTTGACATCGAATATAGATTTACGTATTAGGAAGTCATTTTGAAGGCCTTTGTTTGGAGCGTGGCAATCTATGGAAGTGAAATTTGGACTATTGGGGCAGCAGAAAAGAGGAGAATTGAAGTGTTTGAAATGTGGTGTTACAGGAGAATGATGAATGATGAAGATCAGAAGGGTAGATAGGGTTACAAACGAAGGGGTATTAAGACGAGAGGGAGAGGAGGGATGTTTCTGACGACTGCTAATGAAGAGAAGAGATAGGTTGGTAGGACAAACTCTAAAACACCTAGGAATGGGAAGCTTAGTTTTGGAAGGAAGGGTCGAGGACAAGAACTCTAGGGGTAGTCCAAGATTAGAATATGTTTAACAGATTGCCTCGGATGTAGGGTGTGGTAGCTATGTAGAAATCAAATGATTGGCTCAGGACAGGGAGGCGTGGAGAACTGCACCAGTCAAAATACTGAAGACTCAAACTATAACAACAATAACACGCCTTATTAGCAGCTGGGGCCTTAATACTTTTTGAAAGTAAGAGGAAGCCGACCAAACTTTCTCAACGATCATGGAAACTGTACATTACCTGTAAGATATTTTTTAGGAAGAGGCAAGTGGTCCTCCAGTTAGCACAACATTAATTCCAAATAATTGCCCAATACATAAGCCTACTAAAAACATGAATTGCCTTACTCACTGGATCAAATTGCATACGGGCCGCGAGATTTGAAATATGCCTGCAAATAATAACGACCAAACGTTTGGTGCTTTTCAGTCGGTCAACACGATTATACCCAAATGAGATGGGTTATTCCCTAATCCTGAAAAAAAAAATACATGCGATTAGTAAATACACTTGGACGACCAGTTTCGATCGTCAAGCGATCATCATCAGATCCATTACACTTAGACTATAAAATCAATGTCTGAAAGTATGGGTGAAAATATATACTTATTTAGTTGCAGTATTAGTAATGGAACTCGTCAATGTGTGTTAGTTGTGGGCTATGTGATGTTTTGTTGAGATACTGAAAGTGGTGATTGACCTCCGGAATTTGCCTGTTTGGAGTGAATATGCTGTTGTTGTAAATGGTCAATTCAGATTTTATTGTACAGGCTACGTATCTGGTTGAGTCTTGCGTGGTCCTGTTGAGAGCAGTTCACTTGTTCACTGTTTGTACTCAACTGAATGGAAGTTCCTGTGTGTGAGGGTCCGTTATCTAGCTGGGCTGTTCCCTCTCCCCCTCTCTCGCATTCCTAAGTGCTGTGTGTTCTCCGTGCAAGTGTACCTGTAATGCGTTGCCAAGTCTAGTCTCTCAAATGTGGTGTATGTTACTGTATTCAGGATAACCTTCAACTATTAATGAGCTTGCCACTGTGAGTGAGTGGTTATCGTGTCAGATTGCTAGCCCCAAGCTTGGAGGTGGTAATTGATTTTTGAAAGGTATCAAAAATCACGACACGCATGCCATACGATGTTTGCATGTTAAAGAACCCATTTGAATTCAGTAGCCCATGTTTTTAATGGCAAAATTAATGTTGGGATTTTCCGCCAACACAAAGCTCCTCATTTCTCTACTAGAAAGCGATATAGTGTCAAAGAGCTTAGTTATCTTTCATAGTGCTTCAAAAAACAACAAAATTCGACATGCAAGCTGCCCTCTGGGTGTCAAATAACAAAGCTTGCACCCGGCACTCGAGGCCGTGCGATATTATTGATATTATTATTATCAGGGGGGAGGTACACCTTCACAAGAGTAAAAACCACAGATATTTAAAATTGTTTCCCTCAGTATCCATTTGTTCTGTTGATATGAAAGTTTGCACACTCCTAGAACTGTCCTTTGTCTTTAGCTTTCAACTTGAATATTTGCAATTAACTTTCCCTAGTTATTAAAAAAATAATTTCCAAAAATTGGACTAATTTATACATTGATCATGCTTTTCCTCGATAATTTCCACAAAACCCCACATTTCTAGAAGATTATTGTTTTAGAATGTTCATAATGCTTGTGTTAACAATGTGAACTAACATCTTTTGCCTATCTTTTGAAATAATATTATTTTCTCCCTTTTTTATAAGAGTAGATTTTTTTGACATTCTTTTGACATTTTAGTGAGCTGTGTTCACTCAGAAAATACAAAAAAGAAATGTTACAGCAATGGTTTTAGTTCACATTCTTAAGACACATGAGATACACGTATATACGAAATTTCAAAAAAATATCTCAAAAACTCTTTGAGTTACGAAGGAAAACAAAAGAAAAAATTAAAGTTTGGGGAACGAGCGTTGAACTTACCAATGGGAGGAAACGCTTTTGAGATATCTTGATGAAATTTTGTATTCTCTTGTATCATTTGTGTCTTAAGATTGTTAACTGGAACAATTGCTGTAACGATCGTTTTTTGTATTTTCTGAGTAAACATAGCTCATTAAAATGTAAAAAAAAAAGGTCAAAAAATCTACTCTTATAAAAAAGGGAGAAAAAATATTATTTGAAAGGATAGGCAAACGATGTTAGTTCACATTGTTAACATAAGCATTATGAACATTCTAAAATAATAATCTCCCAGAAATGTGACGTTTTATTGAAATTATCAAGGAAAGGCATGATCAATGTATAAATAAGTCCAATTTTTTGAAATTTTTATTTTAATAACTAGAGAAAGTTAATTGCAAATATTCAAGTTGAAAACTAAAGATCAAGGACAGTTCTAGGAGTTTGCGAACGTTCATACCTACAGAACAAAGGCATACCGAGGAAAACTATTTTAAATATCTGTGGTTTTTACTCTTGTAAAGGTGTACCTCCCCCCTTGACCTGGTTTAAAATTCTCCATGCATAAGCTAACAAGCCCTCTTTAAACGCAAACGGACTAATGAGTATGTCCCGGCACCTGAAAAGCACCAAACTTTTGTTTACTTAGGCAATACTGAAAAATTACCTCAAATACCATAATAATAATGACCACAAACACGGAAGTGCAGGTGTTGTATCATGGTGCATTCATATTCCGTTGAACACACGAATCGCTCCATGTTATTAGTTCAACAATATTGTTCTCTGCTCTTGCTTGATCCAATATTAACCTGAATTTACTGGCGATATAATTTCCTGTTCTTCAGTCCACAGTAAACTTGTCTGGTTGTTGACAAATCCACTGTCAAATTGTATGTGTTCTGTTTACTCCTATACAAAATAAATGAACTTTCGTCTGCCCTATGGCAGGCAATTATATTCTGCAAATCAACGCTTAACACAGGTCGAACATCAATTCCCCTCGATTTTCCTTAATTCCACTCGGTCCTCAAAGGGACCCAAAAATGAGTTCCTCAACTTCGCTCAGGCTTTGGCAAGGGGTCGGCAAAGGGGTTATCCCCAATGACGTAAACAAATGTCATAACCCTCCTGCACGCATAACAAGGGCCGGGTCAAACACCTTCTGCAGCACATTTCCTGTCCATATTTTTATTTAACAACAGTGATTAATATCTAGTTATTTATGTATTATGTTTATTCTGATTTAACGAATGAGCGGACTTGACTTCAGAGCATTTGACCGATGGCGTGGTGGTGTTCGCAAGACATTGTTGTGTCATTGGTCAACCGCTCTGATGTCAAGTCCGCTCATTCGTTAAATCAAGTATAAAGTGTTACGCACATTGTAGTACTGATGAAATATAACTGACCACAGTAGGTTATTTTGAGAAGTTATACTTAATTTGTTATCATTATTAGAAGTTATATTAGAAGCATTGATTATAATCAAAGGTAGAAGTGAGCATGGAAGACTTGTGTCGTTCTAAGAATGCATAAGGATAAAGAGACCATGACCGAGCGGAGTTGAGGGACTCCTCTGGCGACTACCTGGAGTGTAGAGTGGAATTGAGGTAACCTGGCTACCTGACTCTGGTACCCGAGTGGAATTGATGCCCGCCCTTAATACAGGTACAGGGTCTTTCACTCAAAGCCGAAGTTCAGACGAGCACATGCCAACACGGAGCTGAGACAGTTGCGACACAGGATTTGACGAGTAAAGTTGACTTCGTTATTTCGTTTATAGCCTATTTTAAATTACACCTGTTATAAGTTTTTAACGTGTGTACATTGTTATTGTTTAATTGTTATTGTGTTTCAAAAGTGACAGTCAGTCGGAAAGACTAGACTTTGTATCATTTTAAATGCTACAAATGCTGAAAAATGCTAGAAAGGCTGGAGGCTTCTCGCTTCGCTCGAAGCCAAAGACTCTTAACATGTTAGAAAATTATCTGCATAATACTTATCTTGCTTTATAATACTTTACCTTGTTTCAAATTACTCGTGAACGGCAAGTGCAAACTAAGGGCAAAGCAAGGTCAAGCGCACGGAGGGAGATGGATGGATGACGTGCCCCTGCCATCCAGTCTAAAACATCTATAGTTGGCGATGTATTGAAGATAGAGATAATGCTCTCACCGACTTTTTGTAGAACTTTACATGCTGACCAATTCTTACGCTCATAGTATATTGATTTTTTTACGGTTTGCCCTGTGTAAGCTTAAGAAGCGCACGGACGCCAAGTTTGTTTTCGACTTTTTCACTGAAATCGTTACTGCTTGGCTTACTTTCATCATACATAAATTATTTTCTACCGAATCTTACCTCGAGATATCCTTTACAGAATGGTGAAAACCGCATCAAAATCCATCCAGTGGTTCTCGAGATTACCCGTGACATCCAAGAATCGGGGATTCTTGTCTTATACTAACGAAGTAGAGATTGTCGGGGAACACATGCACCAAGCGGTACTATGACGTCACACACCTCAGTGCATCTAGGTACATTTCGTTCCGTCACCGTAACGTAACGCCAGACCCCAGCGTAACGACGAAGTCGACAAGATCATTCAAAATGATAAAATTTTATAACATGTTATTGCTAAGTGTTAAAGCCAATTGCTTCAAATTAATATTGATGGAGAAAATTGAAAAACAAGGTTTATACAACACACCCTCACACTCTAGATGAACTCAAACTAAATATCACGAGACAAATTGAGGCTATCTCGGTAGATGGACTAATGCGTGTGAATGAAAATTTCTTTAGAAGACGCCAGAAATGTGTAGATGCAGGTGGAGGACATTTTCAACATTTTCTGTGACAAGGTGAGTGCTGATTTTACTTTGTTAATGCGTTGTTATGTGCGCTCTCTCGACCCCAAGCTTAGCGAGTTGCCAGGTGCTCGTCCGACCATCCACACACCGCCCGGTCGGGCCACTTTGAGTGAAAGACACTGTATATTCTTAATTATTCAGTACCTACCACTTTCAGCTTCAGTTCAGAATTTTCAAGTTATAATTAAAAAAAACGAGCCTTACAGTAGTGGCATATGATGTGTAACATGTGACATGTTATCCTACTATGTGCTTACCGGGAGCGCAAATCCCTTGTTAACAGTGAACTCTGTTGGTCATTGAAATAACTACTTGTAGAACTCCAGTGCCAATGATTTATTGTAGGAATATCTTTAATGGGGCTTCTAAACCTTGAAGTAAACCGTATGCGTTATAAATTCCACATAGGGTTGTATGTTAGCCGACAGTACCTCGAATGCTTACATTAAATAAGAATCTTTAATGGGGTTCCAAACCTTTAAGTAAACCGTATGCTATATACATTCCACATAGGGCTGTATGTTGGCCGACAGTACCTCAAATGCTTACATTAAATAAGAATACAGCAAAAGTGTGAAGATTTAATAATTCATAATTGTTTTCCGCAAATATTATATAATGAATACTTTCACACCAAAGAACGACAACTTGAAGATCATTTATTGTAGGAATATATTTAATAGAGCCTCCAATCCTTGAAGTAAACCGTTTGCGATATACATTCCACATAGCCACATGACCGACAGTACGTCGTGGTACCAATCTCCACCACCACGCGCGCTCATTGTTTCCTTCCCATTTCCGACCCTTTTCCAAAATCACTCCCACAAAAAATATCTAGCTACCGAGTGGAAAGATGTTACACATCAAAAGTCACATCAGGCCGGTAACAGAGTCATATTTATGTGTTACGTTCTCACTTCACAGGAGCTCAATATAAGTACAGAACTGAATTGTACAGTAGTAAGATCTGACCTCCCCATACTACTCTCGTTTCAACGGCATTGGAGATGAGCTGCGATTAATTTACGAGCGGTGGTTTCCTTTTGAATGGTCTGATGCCCTCACTGACATCAAAAGATGAATGTAAGTGGGCCAAGGAGGAAGCAGGCATGGTCTATTACAAGGTACCATCCCGGCATTTGCATGGAGATTGAACTGGAAGACCACGAAACGCCATTACAAGACGCCTAAAGGTGGGGTTTGAACACACTCGTACATAGACAGCTTATACAGGATGAAGTACAAATGCCACACTTGGAGTTCGGCATGCGGTTCCTCGTAGAAAATTACGACGAAAGTTTATCTAGGTAAACCTAGCCCCGCCAATAGGTTCAATAGAAATGCAAGTTAAGAACCGAGGGTCTGGCAAAGCTGTAACTGCGTGCAGCATAGCCAAGAAAAGGTCGAATGAACTCGGCACTATCCCGGAGGTGTCACATTAGCTCAGTGGTACGAGGTAGTGCCAGGTATGTGGACCTACCGTTGGTCGAGTCACGTTCAAGCCCAAGAATTTTTCAGTTAATGTATCAAATTGTATCCAATGTACACCTCCACAATGCAATACATTATGTGTTGTGTTTACATGGACTTCTTACAAACATAAACGACCACTTTGTTTCGTCCATGGCACAAATAAAGCCAATAGAACCTAATAGTGGATACAGTAACATTGCCTTTACCCAATGGGGTACAAAGGACACAATAATTAGACTACACAAGATTGATCATTATGCTACGCACAATAATTCCATTCTGTACGTTTGACGACCAGTCTTATCTCCACAGAGCCGGTACGTACACTTACGAGCATCTTCAGAGATGTTCAAAGTGACCACCGTCATGTGTTAGGCTATTGTCATGCAACACAATGATGTCCTCCTTATAAACGCAGATAAACGACGGGAACTAGGTAACCGACGTCACAAAAAAAGACCTGAAATAAATTCGAACTGTAGCTCCATGGTGGATTTGGGTTTAAAAACCCAGCAGTCTACTCAGTGAGCTACGACGGCTCGTACGGTAGTGCGAGGTGATACACATTCCTCTGTACATTCTGGTGCGCTGCAGGATGTGACAGTCTTATCTGCTTCTCGTTTTCAAACTTGTGTTTTCAAACTGCACCCGCTCCGATTTTGCTATAGAAACTTTTGTCTTGCACTTGGATGAGGAATCGCATGACGACCTTCAAGTGCGGCATTTCTTCTTCACCCTGTACACAAGGCCTTACGCTGAACCTAAGTACCACAGTTCATACTGGCAATGACGATATCATACTCAAAACCATGAGTAATTTCACCTTCTCCACGACATCCAGTATTCTGCTTTCACTCTGCGACACCCATTTCCCACATCGCACAGCGGACATCTCCAGCATTATTCTTGCAAATTTTATTCCCTCGTACTTAAAGCTCGAATAAAAGATACACTTTTATTTCCCTTCCGGCTCTTAAGTCGATTCTTTTGCAATCTCCAAAAAATTTACGTCCTCAGAAGTTTGAGTCTCAGAAAGTGATGAAAGCAGAGGCGGATTGGAATTCTTAATGAAGGTCGACGACGCTTGAGGGTTTGCGAGAACTCTCGTCCATTTGCTCCGAGTGAGAGTGACTAACAGCCGCCGTCGGAGCCTATAGTTAAAGCCCTACGTGGGCTGAACGGGATTCACAAAGCAAGCGGGTTGTGTTTCAACATAACCTGATCTGTACTAACTATACTGCACATGTTGAGAAATCGCGGAGAAGATATTTACTGTAGTTATTGCAGGTCAATGATTTGGTTTTTGAATATTGTTGCGCAAAAAATGTTATTATCGAAATTGCATAATACCAATCAGGGGATAAGAAACGAAAAAATCGTTTATATATCCGGAAACCAAGCACAGCTAACGGCTGAATCATTCCAGTAGTTCCCTGGGAATAGTTTTAACAATAATAGTTTTGTTGGCGGGTTTTGACGCTAATATATTTGCTTCGCTTTGTGCTGTCCACGAATGCTAGAGGAAAACACTGTCGTTTGAAAATAAACGATTTGGGACCTGTTCATCCGAAACACCACTTTGGTTTTGCATAGCCCTACCCAACTGATAAGGGAGTGACGGGTTGAGGGGAAGGTGGAAGGTGGGGAATGCAACGCAGCACGGCAGGTCACTGCCTGGTGGCCGGGAGGTATCCCGTGCTGCTAGGATTGAAGGTCAGCTTTACCTTTTACCACCTCCTCGCTCATGCCGTCACCCGGTAGGTTTTTGGAGTTCAATGTTGGCATTCAAAATTGAAAGTGGCCCGTGCGGTTTTCACTACGTCATTGTACCGGGTGCCCGAGAATGTTCTTCGCAGTGGGTACGTGCAGCTATGAGTGGTTGAGTCATGAGTTTACTTGGCTGCACTACACTGTGTCCTTGAAAGCGGGACTCCCCCGTGTGGGCTGTCAGTGTGAATTGCGATAAGCCAGCGAGCCTGCATGTCTTCAGTGTGTATTACAGTAAGCGAGCGCTCAGATAGATTATTGGAAGAGTGCAACAGGATACAGGCGGTAATAATTACTACTGAAGAGAGAGTACTTTTGGTGGAATACGTTTTTCGCGAATGCGATCGGTTTACAGAAAATGTAAAATTAAGATTTCAGGCGCGGATTCCTAATTCAAAGTGTCCAAACCTTGATACCGTTCGGGATTTGTTAAGTAAATTTCGTGTGACTGACTCAGTTCACGATGTACCGGGAACAGGCAGGCCTACGCTTTCAACATACGAAAAACTTGATGAAATCTCCGATATAATGCTGCGTACTCCAAGTAAATCAACACGAAAATTAGCTCAAAAAACAGGAATCTCTAAGTCGACAGCACATAAAGCTGTAAGAGACAAGCTTCAGTTGTTCCCTTATAAAGTTACCGTGGTTCATGAATTAAAACAAACTGAATTCGGAAAAAGAGTGATGTACTGTGAATAGTTCCAGCATCGGTTATGAAAGGCTGTGGTGAGTACAAAGTTTAATGTTTATTTGTTATGATGCAAGCGGCAGCCGTGCTACCAACGTAACTGCTGTAGCTAGCTCTACCAGACGCATGTAGGCACTGCGGAGAACATTCCCGGACTCACTGTACAAATGTGTAGGAATATTGTGGACTAAAATTTCAACCAGATTTGAATTTTACACCATAATCCGTTCCCTTGTATGTAAGTGATGTTGTTGTTTGAGTCTTCAGTCTTTTGACTGGTTTGAAGCAGTTCTCCATGCCTCCCTGTCCTGAGCTAATCGTTTCATCTCTACATAGCTACCACACCCTACATCTGAGGCAATCTGTTTAACATATTCTAACCTTGGTCTACCCCTACAGTTCTTGTCCTCGACCCTTCCTTCCATAACTAAGCTTGCTATTCCTGGGTGTCTTAGTACGTGTCCTACTAACCTATCTCTTCTCTTCATTAGCAGTCGCCAGAAACATCTCTCCTCTCCCACTCGCCTTAATACCTCTTCGTTTGTATCCCTATCTACCCATCTGATCGTCATCATTCTCCTGTAACACCACATTTCAAATGCCTCAATTCTCCTCTTTTCTGCTGCACCAATAGTCCAAGTTTCACTTCCATAGAGCGCCACGCTCCAGACAAAGGCTTTCAAAAATGACTTCCTAATACCTAAATCTATATTCGATGTCAACAGATTCCTTTTTTGTAGAAAGGCTTTCCTTGCCTGAGCCAACCTACTTTTTATATCCTCTTTGCTTCGTCCATCACTGGTTATTCTGCTTCCTAAGTAACAGAAGTCTCCTACTTCCTTCAGCTTTTCACCTGCCAATTTGATGTCAATAGAGTTTTCTGATTTATTTCGGCTGCATTCCAGTATTTTTGTTTTACATTTATTAATTTTCATCATGAAGTCCTTCCATAAGACGGAATCCATGCCATTCAAAAACTCATTCAAATCCTCAGGCTTGTCGGCCTAGATGACGATGTCATCAGCAAATCTCAGAGTTGAAATTATTTCTCCTTGAATCTTCACTCCCACTTTAAATTTTCCTCCAATTTCCTTCATTGCTTGTTCTATGTAAAGATTGAAAAGTATGGGTGATAAGTTGCAGCCTTGCCGTACACCTTTCATAATACCAGCTTCTCTCTCATATCCTTCAGCTCGAATGACTGCTGTCTGCTGTAGAAGTTGTAAATAATTTCATCCATACATTTTAGGGCCTAAGTGTAATTGATCTGATGATGATCGCTTGTCATCCAAGTCAAGTATCCTAGCCTCTACACTTTAATAGGACCATTGGGAGGGAATAGGCTGACGTCTCCTGGAAGAGGGTGCGCATGAAGTAAGGGGATATACAGGGTAGTTATGGCAGGAAGCACTGTACAACCATTGCTGCACAGAATTTACGACGCGTCACATGCGAGTTGCCTTCCATCCTCTCAACGACGTACAAACACAATTACAGGATACGCAATTTTTAATGATCCTGCTGACAGCATGTTTGTTCCCTCGCTTCCACCCTTCACGAGCGACCACGAGCCCTTTTATCACACTGAAGTGCGTGTTGTTACAGAAGTAGCTCATGCGTAACGTTGACACATTGTTTCACACAGTGAATGCTCCGAGGTTCAAATCCCAGTGTTGGCAGTGAACAATATGAATGAGGTTACTCCCCTGCATTTCCAAATCCCATACATACAAATGACAGGATGGTACCACTTCTTGGTGTAGTGGCTAGATGTTATATACAGAAACCACACAGCAGTCTTCCGAGATAAAGCACATGAGAGAGAAGCTGGTATTCAGAAAGATGTAAGGCAAGGCTGCAACTTATCCTCCGTACTTTTCAATCTTTAAAATGAAAAAGCAATGAAGGAAATTGGAGGGAATATTAAAGTGAGAGTGATGATTCAAGGAGAAATCATTTCAACACTGAGATTTGCTGATGACATTGTAATCTTGGCTGACACGGCAGAGGAAGATTTTAATAAGTTTTTGAATGGTTTGAACTCCGTTTTAAGGAAAGAATACATAGTGAAAATTAATAAATGTAATACAAAAATATTGGAATGCAGCCGAAATAAATCACAAACCCCTGGACATCAACTTGGCAGGTGAAAAATTAGTAGGAGACTATTGTTACTCAGGAAGCAAAATATCCAGTGATGGACGAAGCAAAGAGTAGTTTGGCTCAGACAAGGAAAGCATTTCTACAAAAGAGGAATCTGTTGACATCGAATATAGACTCAGCAATTGAGAAGTCATATTTGAAAGCCTTTATCTGGAGCGTGGCGCTCTATAGAAGTGAAACTTGGACCATTGGTGCAGCAAAAAAGAGGAGAATTGAAGCGTTTCAAATGTAGTCTTACAGGAGAATGATGAAGATCAGATGGGTAGAAAGGGTTACAAACGAAGAGGTATTAAGACGAGTGGGAGAGGAGAGATGTTTCTGGCGACTGCTAATGAACAGAAGAGATAGGTTGGTATGATACAGACTAAGACACCCCGGAATAGCAAGCTTAATTATGGAAGTAAGGGTCGAGGACAAGAACTGTAGTGGTAGACCAAGGTTAGAATATGTTAAATAGATTACCTTGGATGTAGGGTGAGGTAGCTATGTAGAGATGAAACGATTAGCTCAGGACAGGGAGGCATGGAGACTGCATCAAACCAGTCAAAAGACTGAAGACTCAAACAACAACCCCTGAGGTCCAGGTTAGATTCACACCTCAGCCATCTTAGGAAAACTTTTCAATGATTTCTCGCTTCAACTCCAGGCGAATGCAAGGATGGTAAATTTAAAAAAACCTTGAGAACTGACGTGAAAAATTATAATACGAGAACTTGCGCCGGGTCATTTTGACGCATAGTGCGACAGCCCTTTTTGCTAGTCGTGCGGACTTACATGAAGAAATTTACACCTGGTGTCTTCCGATAAACCAATCCCAAAATTATAATGAGGTTCAGTTACTTTTTTCGAAATTTACACGAAGAAATATAACAATAACTATCGCATCAGTATAATTGACCTTGATTGTGGTGGCAAAGCAATTATATTCAATTTTTGTCACCTAACATAAAAGTTTCAAACAAATATCTACATCATTCTAAGGTATAAATCTCAATTGCCATTTCCAGCCTATGTGAAATCGAGACTTTCATTCTTTAAAAATACATGGCTGTCCAAAATGTTGACTTTTATTCACGCGGGTTGGTTGCAATGTCCACAAATAATTTAAGACACGTAAAAGTTGAGTGTTGGCAAAAATTCATTATACCACTGAAGTGACACTCCGCTTTCATTTTCCTATTAGCACTGCAAGGGCAATAGCACTGTTCTATGTTCTTGTGCTTCACCTATAAAAGGAGGCTTTTCACCCTTTATTTCATATCGTCGTAACTAAGTTAAGTCAAGAATTGTTACGCAAGAACTGGCACCATGGGTAAATCTGACCCGACTTGTAGCCAAACATGCTAGCCGCTACACCAGTAGCTGGTAACAGAAAAAGGCGGTGTTGTCTTT
Organism: Meconema thalassinum; assembly: GCA_946902985.2. Taxonomy (NCBI): domain Eukaryota; kingdom Metazoa; phylum Arthropoda; class Insecta; order Orthoptera; family Tettigoniidae; genus Meconema; species Meconema thalassinum. Next base: position 2,134,824,970 of record OX336388.2, read on the forward strand.
GAAATCTTGCACTTTATGTATGCTAATGTCAAGACCGCCAGACGCAATACAATACGACATCTCGTAAGAGGACCCAAGCATGGCCACAGATTACCATAAGAATGACCTCTTCATGTTAGAGAATGTCATTACAAGAGCTCGCTTTGATCGAAGCAGGAAATTTCATGAAGGATAATACATCCGATATGGTATTTTAAGTTTGTCATTTATGGCTCATAATTTGCATAATTACTTCCCTAATGAATGTGGTAAAGCTGCGCCAACTGTATTCTACATTCGTGACCTTCTTAAGCGACATATCTTACTTAAAAATAAAACCATACGCTGTCGTCTTTTCCACGGAGAAGAATAGTAGAGTGGTGCTTTCGCCATATTAAAAGAGAAGGCAGTACGGCAGCAATAGAAACATGTTTCAATACAACCACATGGCTTAACATGAGCTGCTTTTTAAGCCATTTGACCTCAGGAGAAGAAAAACAACCATTAAGTAGAGAAGACGTGATTAGAAGAACGCACACCAATTCGCCTCGGAGTGAATTGCTAAGATCCACCGCTAAAAGCACACAAAAGCATGGCTGTGTATGCAACTTTCCTCAACACTTCACAATCCGATACATTGAGTCATGTTTAGCCTAATTTTCTCATTTTCCAAATATGAGGAAAAACTAGACTTATGAGATCGATCCGGGAAAATGTGCGTCTGTCAGTCAGTCAGTCAGTCCTTATGTCGGTCTGCCTTTGTGCGTTTCCCCCCTCTATCAACTCCTAAACGGCTGCAACTATCGAAACCAAATTTGGTAATAGTAACGACCTATACCGGCATATTTCACGGCCATATTTGAAATTGACGTCAGTGCTACCAACTGCTGAAAAATCGCTATTGAAATTTGAGCTCTATGTTGGATATCTCAGAAGTTATGTATGCGAACTATTCCGAAATTGGTACACTTCTAGATAATAACATTCCAGAACAATTTTCAGATGTCCATACACGCTAGTGTTGCCAACATGATTCTAAGCCTGCCAATAAGTCCAATTTCTAAATGCATGTAACTTCTATGCTATCGATTGGATTTCGAACTAATTCCGTATGTACTATGTGTACTACACCATATATGACTGTGCGTATTCTAAAGAACCACCAGGGCTGCCAACTGTTAATAAATGATCTCTCTATATTTTAACCCTAATATCAATATATCAGAAAGTATGCAAGCCGACAGCTCTGAACTTTGCACACGTATAGTACCTGAAATTCCACCTTAGTTTGGTGTAACTTGTATACATCAGTGCTGCCAACACGATTCTTAGACTGCTGACAGTTCCAGTTTGAAACGCATACCTTCTACACTAACAAATGGATTTCAACCAAAATTCGTATGTGCAAATTGTACTATAACAGTTATGACTATGCGTATTCGTAAGAACCAGCAGGGCTGCCAACTGTTAATAAATGTTCTTTCTATTTGCTTAATACAAATATCAATATATCAGAAAGTATGCAAGCCATCAGCTTTAAACTTTGCACACGTATAGTACCTGACATTCTAGATTAATTTGGAGTTACTAATATAAGTCACTGCTGCCAACATGATTCTAAGCTTCCTATTATTTTCAACTTTTAATTACATGTAAGTTCTATACTAACAAATGGATTTTATCCAAAATAGGCACTATAATAGATCGTAATTTTTCAGATTAATTCTGGAGCATCACATACGTGACATTGTTCCCAACATGATTTTACGTGCACTGATAAATCCAATATCGAACAGCATGTACTATCCATTAGGCTTCAACCACATTTTGTATGGAACTAAAAATATATTCAGAATCACCAGGGCTGCCAACTGTAGTAAGTTACTCTATTAGGCTACACTATTTCAGGTGTATTTCAAACAGCAGTACATTGAATTATTAGTATTACCAACTTGATTTGGTCATTATTCTAAATACGTCTATATGGATTGGTATGAATCTTAATTTTTAAGAAAAGTAGGCTCTTTAGTTCGTCACCGAACTACTTGTTCTGTATTGATGTGCATAATTAAATCATTTATTGGCTTAATCCACCTATGAGTTCAACATTTTGCCTAACACTTATAGTGGGACATGTTTCGATCAATATGTAACCTTTATCAGCCACATATGTATAACTCAAGTCCCACATCAATACTTTTACCTAAAACAAAGCGGCCTCAGTGGCGTAGTTGGTAGCATGCTGAGCTTCTAAACCCGGCCGAAATCGTCGGATTTTAAGAGCGTTAAAAATCCCTCAGTATGCCTTCCATCGGAGGGGAAGTAAATCCGGCAGTTGCATGTTATAGATTTATAGCATATTAAAGAACCTTCCACTAATTACTCTTGTGTGAAGCTAAATTAAAGGTTAGATTTGACTAATGCTCTTAGGTTCCAACGTTCGTCGCCAGAAGCCGACTGCGGTAGCAACTAGTAGACAAGTTCAGAACTAGTTGTCGTTGACGGTGGCGTTTGATAGCAAAAGTAGGAACTACCTAATAATTGAGTGTCTACAGTTCTTACTTCAGTTAAAATCAGATAAAACACACTAATACAGCCATCACAATTAACACCAGTTATCAGAGAGATTCTACACATACCCAAAGTACACGGGGCTACATGACTGCGTTGTCGCAGCCCCTAAACTGAGGAACCAAATAGGAATGTACAAGGACGCCAACAGATGTGGAAACCTATAAGTCAAAACAGCGAGCATTGGCAGCAGTGAATGTGTGTGATGTAAAATGGTAACATGCTTATACGCTAGCATGAAATAGAATTATATTGGTAACACTTATTTTGACAATTTACTGTAAATATCTGAAATACCTTGGACTTACAGTTTACAAAACTTGAAGTGTGCTCCATACACATATTCCGACATATTGAATCTAGATTTGACATAATTATAGGCAGTTATTTGCTCTTATATTAAGCATAATTATATGTCATAAAGCATCAATTACACGTATAAATTTGGGATGAAATCCACTCGTTAGTTTAAAGGTCTCATGCAGTTCATCTTTGAACCTATCAACACGCGTAGAATCATGTTGGCAACAATGATATATCTAGGTTACTCAATATTTTTCTGGGATATTATGTTGTATAAATTTGCAAAGTTTATATATGATGGCCTGCATTCTTACCAATCTACTGAGGCTTGGATTCTAAACTATGGAGAGTATTTATCAACAGTTGGGAGGCCTGGCGGGTTTGAATATATTCTTAGTTCCATCTCTTAAACATTGAACCTTCTCATTGTAATGGTGTTGGTGAAGACATTGGTGTATCGCACGGAAAAGATCAGTAGGATATATGAAAATAGGCTAATTAGTTCTTTACGGAACAACCTGTTCTTTGATAAGTTTAGGAAGTTTTGAAGCCTTGCATTCTTTACCAAGTTAGATAAATAATGCAACCATTATTCTTCGTCGGATTAATGCGTATGTTACATGCTACCCCCCACTCCCTGTAGCACGTTCGTTAATTGGATTACAGTGGGTAAAGCACAACACTTATGGTCCTTTAAAGAAATATTAGCTTTATTGCAGTTCAGAAATATACACCACACAATAAGCATATAGAAACCATTAGTAATCTTACTCAAGTTTCTTACTGGTGGAGCACTCTCGCCCCTTTCACGTACTCATGCAGTCAATCCTTCACTAATTAGACCCGCGTCCTCGCTAGAAATACCTGCACCTCTCCCTGAGTACACAAACTACAGTTATTTACGATAGCCAGTCACTCACCACTAAATGCTTGAATACTACACACTGCTTCGCTGTCCGCAAGCTAGGGAACAGTCCACTGGGTTTCGCAATTCGCACGGCACTTCACCACAATAATTACCTCTGTCGCATTAGGTAAAAACACACCCGCTAAAACACAGTCGTCTCTCCCTGGCCAGGGTCACTCTTATATAGCGGGGCTGATGACTCAACAGAAGCTTCCAGAGCAGACCAGGGTTCATGGCTACTCTCAGACCTTCCCGAGAGTTCTAATACTAGGTAGGCCGCGAATGTTCGGGACAGTTTCTTTGTTACTGCTGCCTCGTTGTGCAAGCCGCTGGTTAACACAGAGGCAGGGGTAGCCTGGGGCTGACTGTGAATCACGCGGCGAGGTGATGAAGCAACACCGCACCCGTAACACATACAAGCATCTAAAGATACTGTGCAAATTTCGAGTATACCGATGCAATAATTTCAGAGATAATGTACCATATATGCATAAAAATAAAAGGTATATGAATAAAGATTTGATAGATGTTTACCAATGTTGAAAAACTTCTAAAACCCTTACACATGAAACAGATTAAAATTATGCTCCAAATAAACTTGCTATGATATTTTAATATTGTTGTACCCTGAAGTCCCCACAGTGTACACCTACCCCATATCATCCCCATCTTTCCACTCATCACCCCCCCCCCCCCTCCATTTCTACATTTCTACACCTACACCAAGGAAGCAACAACAACCACACCGTCTAACTATCAGGTCATTACTCCCTAGGCCTGGCTAGCCACCTTTACTTCCTCATACAAGGCTTGTAAACCAAACGGAATTTGCTGATGCCTGACGCAGCACCTACGAACCCAATAAATTGTCCGCCACCCCAATGGTCGGGGCCTCTGTCTCGTCACCGTCACTATCAGCGTCACTGTCACTGTCACTGACACTGTTACGCCGTTTCGCCAGACCGTCCAGCAGAGTCGGTAAGAGTACTTTTGGGGTCTCCCAAAACATCTCCTTTCAAATCCAAACCCGTAAAACTTGTAATCACCACACTCATTATTATAATTGCACTTCGCTATTATTCAAATAGCGAGTCTGCCTGACAAATAGCAAATTAAAAGCATTTCACATTCTTTCAGGTTATTTCTTTACATTTCTTTAAACCTTGTGTAAACGCTAGCCTTTCGCCTATAAATCCTAAATTACTACACCTTGCTGACCATTTAAGGCATAGTTATTGTTCTCCAGCGCCATAAGCCCGCGTCAGCGCTAATCTCGCGCATTCGGTGCCAGTAGCCTGCTTGCATTCCCTGTACGCAGCTCCCTCTTGCACTTGACACTACAGGCTACCGCTTCGCCCCAAAAACACACAGTTAAGAACCAAATTCAAATCACCTAACAAATTGGTGAGACACCAGGTACACTCAAAACTCCTAATAGTTGGTGGTTAGGCACCAAAACAACCCCAATTACCTAACAAATTGGTAAATGCGGCGGGTACATTCTACCCGTTAAGGATAAACACTTTTTAACCCCTAACAAATTGCTGAAGTCACTGGGACTATCGCGTGTTCTCCCACACAGAAACAGGTAGCCTGAGAAATTTCTTTCGTTAACAATAGAGTGCTCATCCAAAACCTCAGCGGGAGTATGATTTAAGATGGAAAGATTTTTATAATTAACAAGCTGTACCCGGCATGCGTTGCAATGCCAATCAAAGAAAGTGTTGGCGTTGAAATTCTGTTCCTTGAAGCAGGGACCCGGAACAGAACTGAAATGCGTTACGTAACGCTGTGTTCCACGTTACGTTACGTATGCCATACCGCGGCCCCGAGCTGGCTTGCGGTATCGTTCCGGAACTGTAACTTGGAACTCAGTATGAGCATGTGGAACGTTACAGCGCTGGAACGGTACAGTCGGAACTCGACTCCCAACTGTACCGAGCATCAAGGTACGTGTTAGCGGAACGTTACGTATGGAACGGTACATGACTGGAACGATTCCTCAGCGTTACCAGTTGGAAAGTTACTCTGCGTACCGTTCTTGGTTATCGAAATAGAGTAACGTTTCCACCAATACCCGGTTACACTGTGTACCGTTCCAGGTTATACCAACCAGCCACCCGGTATCTATGGGTAACGTTCCAGGTTCTCATGTTCCAACGGAAAGTGGAACGGTACAGAGCCTGTAACAGTACAGCAGCATTTCCCAAAATGTACGTAGGCCTACAGACTATTACAGGACTGTTACCGGTACTACTGTCCATTAGCTATTAAAACCATTATGGCTTTTACACCGAATTTTACGTAGACTATTACGGCTATTACACAGTCTATTTAGTTACCACGGCAATTGTAACACTGCGTTTATTACACTGTTACGCTGGTTGTTACAAACTGTCACATAATAGCCTAATTACACAACAACTACATCAATTGCATACCTGTTATCTAATCTAGGGGCATTTCTTTCATGATATCGAAATACTCTATCTAGCCTAAGGATATTTTTCAGTATCTACTGTCCTACCTAGAACCCTGATGAAAAGATCCTTTTTTCTGCGTCAACAACTATCCCAGTTTGAACGATGCCATATGCAATTCCAGGCAAATTATTTATTCAAACATAGGATAATTACTTCTTGAAATATCAATAAAAATAAAAATAAAAATACTGATTTCAGTCTGAGTGCATGCCGCATCAGACAGGGCAAGGCACGTTGCTCGTTTCGATCGCGGTCATACTGTAGCCTACGTTAGAAATATGTTACCTGAAAACAATACGATGGATCCCATTGATTCGATATATTTATTGTTGCTCCATATAGAGGTTTGGAACATAGGTTATTGTTCATCGGTCCATGTAGTTGAGGTTTTTATGGAATTTGTCTGATAGGTCTAAACTTTGTAATTGTGATGTCTGTAGTAACGTGTGTATTTGTAATGATGGCATGGCTTGGGAAGGAGTAGGCCGTGGCCTTGACTTAGGAACTATCCACGCATTTTCCTGGAGTAGAAGTGGGAAACCACGGAAAACCAATCTAAGATGGCTTGGATGGGAATCCAACTCACCTTCTCGCAGTGTTGCCATATAAGGCAGAGTGTAACCTACACAGCAAACTTTAGCTCCTTTGTGACCAATAATAGTATTTCTTTTCTAAATTAAACCTCCCGTTCTTGCTTTTCGTTTACTTGTTAGCCTATTTTCATTTAGTAGTGATAGAAGCCATTTTTCAGTGATGCTTAGTTCTAATAATGAAGGCTATTCAGTCGTGTTGACCGACTGAAAAGCTTCCTTTATTATTTACATTTATGAAAGATAGACGTATGACATCACATATAGTCCGTGTGTGTGTACGTATGTGTGTGTTTGCATGTGTCCGTCGCCTCGCTCCCCTCCCTAATAAAATCTAAACTGCTGGAGCGATTTCAACGAAACTCGGTATGGTCATAGTACTATTTTGTCCAACTCCGACTGTGCTCTTCAAATTGTATTACATCTCACCAATCCAACATGGCAATTGTGCGAAATATTTGGCCGGCATTCCATATCTCCGAAACTATTACAGATATCATCCTGACGTTTTGTATGAAGGAAAAAAGCACTAATAGAAGTGTAACGATGGGACTCTCAAAAACCTCTTTACAAAAGGAACATGGCTATACCATACCAAATCATTTTAATATACAGTAATCTATATTTTATTAACACAACTCAACATCGCATCCAAAGACATTCCAAAGACACTAAACTCAAAGATAACAAAATCAAAACTATGTAAATCAAAACACTGTCTATTTTCTAAATCAAAATACTGTCTATTTTCTACAGGAAGTAGATTGCTCGAAAGAGCTTTAGTTCACTTTCTCCACATTCTCCCACCTTGCAAAAGGTAGTTTTGCAACACACACTCATAAACTGAAATAAACATTCTAAAATTATAGTTGAACATTGAGCTCAGGAATGTGAACCACTATAAGTCTAGTTTCTTGAGTTGCCTAACAGTTCTACCACAACGAGTCTTGAATTCACTCTCCTTTTCAGTTCCTGAGTTACTGCAGGGAATATCTTCATTAAGGACCGGCTCACTTAGTTGGTGTTGTGAAGTGTTGATAGAATCACCTTTGTTAAGACAGTTTATCTCTAACGAATTAAGTCGCTGTACTGGACGAAGTAGAATGCCATTTGCTGTCTTAATTTTAACAAGACGAGTCACATTGTCTCTTCCAGGTAACAGCTCCACCACTCTCCCTAAGGGCCAGTTGATACGTTTCTTGTTGTCGCTCTCCACCAGTACTGTCCCCGTAAATCCGGATAGTAGGCTGTCAGATATCCGCCCCCTCAATCGGATTGCCAATAAACAAACGCACCGGCACAGCTACATCAATGAAAATGGCACTGGCAGATACTACCGAGATTAGAGCACAGCAGTTAACAAGAAATTATTGTGGAACACACCAAAATATACGGGGGTTCATACTTACCTTTACTTACCTATTCAAATTAATCTCGGGTATGGGTTGCCAACTGGATCACTTAAAGTATGCCCACACAATAACCTCCACCATGATATTTAAAATGAACCAAAACGGAAACAAGAAACTTTAAACTGTACAATAATTTATTTCACATAAAGGGGTGATTCTAACAAAAACTCAACAAAATACACGTGGCAATCAGAAGCCATTGTCAATATAATCATGTCCTCCTGTAGGACTTGTAGACGTTACATAAAAAATTTTATCTTTCACTTGCTTATAAACAACGTAATAATAGTAATACACTTGGAATGGATGAGGGAATTGGAACGAGACATGTAGCAATTGTTTTCCTCTTTCATAAACATCACACTTTATTTATAACTGCAAGCCTGTTGTATAGTCGACCTTGGCCTCTAACATACAGTTGTCAGGCCAGCTGCGATCCACCCTACATCATGTCGCATGCCTACGTCGTCAAGTGGACCCACCTGTCCAGCTAACCTTAGCATATGCTCGTAACCTCAGAGCCTAGCTCCTTTTCAAACACTTTAAATGTCCTCAACTCAACTCAAATATTATCACGTAAATCTTTTAAATGCTCCAATCAAATATTACTGGATTACTCTAATAATCCCAAAACTTGTTTAATTACATAATCCATATGTATAATTAGCGTTCTTTAGAGTATATTAACAAAACTCTTAATGTTTATAACAAATGCTCATTAATTGTTTATAACAATTATAATTGTTTATAATATTGTCAAACGACAATTGAAAAATCTATACACGCCTCTCTTAATTCCTTTCATTTCCAATTATTGTTAAAGATATTTACACAACTATTTACAATATTAATATTATTTATTTTAGAAATACATTAAACCACACGTTTATCCGGTTGATAATTACTCAAATCAGGTTAATATAATCGACCAATGAAGGTTAGTTATATTTATGCTTATATTCAGGTTTAATAAGTTTTAATAATTATTATTATTATTTGTGACGGTAACCTCCATTCAAAATCGTTATCTCAAATTATTTAAACACTCTTGTTAATTTTAACAGTAATTTCACATGATTAATTTTCAAAGGACCTGGACAATAAACTCAGCGGAAAATACTTCGCTTCAAACGCACAAATTGCATAAAATAGGCCCAGAATTCATCATATATTTCCATATATATGGCATAAAAATCTTCCACAATCCATACACAAAACCTCCACTTATAATCTCATCAACTTGATTAATATTACTGTGGGAATCTCCTTCACTTATTCAAGGGCATTATTCATCAGCGACTTTTACACGTCCACTGAACTAACGATTATACATCCATAGTTCCACTTCAAAAATTCTTATATTCATTAATTGCTTCAAAACTGTTATTTTATTTAACCTTCGTGGGTTTCATTCATGAATCGATATGAAGTAAAAATTTGCCAAACACAAATAAATTTAATAGCAAATACGATTATACACGCCTCTCTGGTCTATCAAAATTGAGATTAATATCTCCTAAGTAATGTAGTATAAAAAAATACTATCTTCTAACAAAGTTCATCTAAACTGCAAAATAGTCGAATAGAATACAATTAGACTGTGGAATGCAAACATTATTGTTCCAATCTAGTATTGAGAAAAATTCCTATTAAATGTTCATTACTATAGTGTATTCAATAAATCGTAATCAAAGTTCATAGTTCATAAAATTGTATATAATGCAATGGTAATTTCAGAACTGACGATAAATGTCTATGTTGCAATCATGTTCATAAAACGACTAGTATTTCCAAGATCGTCGATACAGAAATATATTTTAACGCTCTAAAATCTTTTAATTATTCTTCTTTCTTGAGGATGACAGAAAATTGGTCAAAGTAATTTACTGAATAGAATTACTTTAATAAAAAGACACGCTGTCTGAATTCAAATCTGCCATAGAAAATCATTAACTTTACAGTCAAATCGTGACTACAAAAATATGCAAATTACTGAAAGAATATAAATTATCAGTCTCAACTGATCCAAAATTATTTAAATCTGCCAATAACATAACAATGTCTTAATAAATCGTAGAAAAAGGCATAAATCATCGAAGTGTACTGAGTACAGAATTATCAAGCAAGAATATGGGGCAAAATATAGGACAGAACATATGAGAAAAATTGTTGCTCAGACATCGCTAAATGGCTCAAATAAAACAAGAAACGTTCACGACTACCTTATCTGTTGATTGAAGTTCTAGAGGAAAATCTTCCAAAGAAGACTGGTGATGGTTCCATTTCACCAAAAAGATGTGCTCCGTCCTCGAACCTGGAACCGGCGCCCTCGGAGAATAGAACTGCTTCCTCCTCCGGAAATTGCACTGCTCCGTGTATACGATAGACATCCTTCTGGCAAAACTCTTCTTTGTGAGCCGGGTCTACCCTGGCCTCTCTTGATAGTTCCCTGACGTTCTGGTAGAAATTCGCCATGAAGTTTATTGCAGTTATTTCCGTAGAAATATTCATATTTGTGGAGTATGAATACGTTTCCACTGCCATTTGAAATAATTCAGCGTTGGACTACGAGGCATGAGTGTAGTTGGATGTTCACTACATGCTCGCTTTTGTAGAAAGACGATTAGCGAAGTTCCATGCTGCTATTTCACTCCATTGATATATGTCCCAATTGCATTAAAGTCCTTAGCCTTCCATCTCCATTTCCGTTATAATAGTTGAAAGAACTGCCATATTATATTGTTCCATGTTAGAATGCAGCGTTATATCATCAAAAGCAATATGAAGTAGCACGGTTGCAATACCAGTGTCAGCCGTAGCGTAGAGTGTGATATTTTAAAAGTGCTTCTCAGGTGGCGAGAAAATCACTTTAGTCTGCCGACTTAAAATGCCAATATCTTTCGAATTATAATCTTGAAAATGTTCAACCTTTCTACACACTTTAATATAGTACTGCACAATCGAATTAGCTTAAAGGCATTAGTCAACTCTTGATATGTTATCTTGTAGACTTGAAAATGTGTGCGTTTCAACTTCGCCTAGTTTCAAACACCGTAAAATGGAACTGCGGCACGCTCGAAGCTCGTTCGATGCGGTGGGCTTTACCACACGCTAAAGACGACTTGTTTCACTTATTCACTCGAAAACGACTATAACATAAGAAATATATATGCGGTATCAGACATATGAGATATATGAGAGCTCCTCTCTGCTGTGCAAGACCTTTTATCAACTTCTTAAGGGGCGTATCCATCCCTTCCATAGCTTGTTTCTCCGTCATTGCTAGAAGTTCTAACTTTGGCTATACTTGACGGATTTTCAAATTTCAAAAACTCAAAAATAATTTCTTCAAAATTCCAAATCAATGCCATAACTGAAAATAGTTTTCCACAATTCTGCATTCCAAAAGTAATTAAATATGATAGTTTCAGTAATCTCCGTCTCCCTCCAAACTATCGTTCATTGGTTTGAGTGTCTCCTCCAATCGCGTAACTTCTTCCTCAGCACAATTCCATGCTTCCCTGCGACTGCGTCGTAAATCTCAGATCTTTCTCGAACAAAATCATGACGTCACCAAGAATCTCAGCTCAAGCAGCCTACTTGCATGAAGTCTGCGTCATCCGTGCCTACGTCATGAATATCCACGTCACAACTATGACAGCCATAACTTAATTCATATTTGCCAATACAGCCACCGTGGTCTCAATATAATTCAATTTACGGGGGCAGTACTATGTCTCCTAATTGTATGGATCCCTGTTGCTTTTTGCTCCGTGATCGGAGAAATCCCAGGTATTCTTTTTTGAAGCGATTTCTCAGGCTCTCCCGAACAGCTTGTAGATAACGCCATCTGTCGTTTAAACTGCTGGTTTGAATTTGGTCTAAGTCGGTTACATCATTACCCTCTAGGCTCTGTAGGAACATGGAGGGTCTGAGTGGCTTGAGTTCATCTTCTTCAGAAAGATAAGTCAAAGGTCGATTGTTCATCAGGTTCTCACAATCGCACAGAAGAGTACACATTTCCTCATAATTTAGGCAAGCTTTACCCAAATTACGGCGAAGCAAATCCTTTAGAATCTTAATCAACCTTTCCCAGAATCCTCCCCACCTGGCTGCAGTGGGAGGGTTCAGCTTCCATTTAATCTTCAGAAGGCTGCATATCCTCTCTATTTCAGTCCAATCCAATTGCTCCATGGTTCTGCGAAGTCCGGTGAAATTCGTCCCATTGTCCGAATACATGGTATTCACCCTTTCTCTTCTTGCCACAAATCGGCGTAGTGCTTGGATATACGCTACTGTACTAAGTGAAGTGATCAATACCAGATGTACAGCCCAATAAACTGCACAAGTGAATATCACAATCCATCCCTTTTCTCCTCATCGTAGAAACACAGGGCCGGCCAAGTCTGTGCCCGTGATCTGGAAAACACTCGATGCCTTGATTCGATCCTGTGGCAACGGAGGAAAAGGTACCTCAAAACCCTTAGCAGAGTTACGACGACAGATCACGCATTTCCGAACAACTGCTGCCACCGTCCTTCTTCCTCTAATTATCCAAACCCTTTGGCGCAACAAAACAAGCAGTGTGTGCGTCCCAGCATGGTTATTGAATCGATGAAATTGTTCAATCATTCTTTCAACCATCACATGTTTTGATGGAAGTACAACTGGATAGGTATACTCAGGAGTGTCGTCAGAATCAACGACTCTTGACTTCATGTGTAGAATTCCTTCATCGTCTGTGAACACCTCCAGATTCTTCAATTGTTCTTTTCTCTCTTCTTCATAAAGCGTTTCCTTCTGGATAAGGAAGTACATTTTCTTCTCAGCATAGAGAAACTCTTCGCTATGAATTTCCATTGATACGTGGTCTCTACGATTCCTTTGTTTCAATCTCAAAATCCAGGCAATGGTCCTAACGATTTTGATGTATCCAGAGAATCGTGAACTTAATTGCAGTAAAATAGTTTCCACAACAGTGTTCTTAGCAGCTACAACTGTCTTCCTCCTTTCCCTGTTGACTTCTTCCAACAATGGTTCAGGACGATTAAATACCCATTCTTCTTCTTTACATTTAAGCCAAGACGGATCCTCCCACCATCTGGATCTCCAAAGTTGTGTTGTTGAACACCCTCTAGACAGGAGATCTGCTGGATTGAGGCTGCCCGGTATGTGTCTCCATGAACTAGCCTTACTGTACTCATGAATTTCCTTTACCCGATTCTCTACGAACACCGACCAAAGCCCTTTATTAACAATCCAAGCCAAGACTGCTGTTGAATCGGACCAAAACACTGTGTGTATGTCATTCCGGTGTAGGCATCGAAGGCTCAACCGAGACATTCTAACTCCAAGGAGCGCTCCCATCAGTTCAAGGCGGGGTAGTGTCAGTTCTTTGAGAGGCGCCACTCTAGATTTAGCCATCAGAAGACTCAGTTTGAACTTACCTTCTTCTTCCGTTCTCAGAAATATGCAACAACCAAACGCTCTTTTGCTAGCGTCCACAAATACATGCAAAGTGCTGTTGTCATTCAGGAAAATCCTTCTAGGTATCCGACAGTCATGTAGGTATTGCAACTGCTGAGTCCATCGACAGAATTCCTCACAAATGTCTCCTGGTAAAACCTCATCCCATCCAATACTTTTCTGCCATGTCTTCTGCAGAATGAGCTCGGGAATCAGAGTTACTGGGGCTGAAAATCCAATCGGATCAAATAATTTTGCACGCTGGATAGTACCACTCTTCGGGTTACTAAACCGGTAGTCGGGCTGAAGTTACATCCAAGTTCATCTACGTCGCAATACCAACGAAGTCCTAAGACATTCTCAGTTTTACCAACACCACAATCAAAGGAATTCACCCATCCCCTCAAATTGAAACCTGCGGATAACATCAATTCTTGTGCCTTTAAAATAAAGGGTCCAATTTCTTCCTTTGAAGCGACTCCAGTAAGACAGTTGTCCACATAAAATGCAGGTTTCATTTTTGTAGCTACTTCCTTCAAATGAGTTGGGGGCTCTTCCAGAAGGTTGTTCAGTACAGAAACCAATAGGTAGGGACTGGAACAAACACCAAAAACCACCCGGCAATGTCGAAAAGTGGTAATCTTATCATTATCCCACCAGAGAAAACGGAGCATATCCCTGTCTTCAGGATCAATTATAATCTGCAGGAATGCCTTCTCTATATCAGCTATTAGACCTATAGGATAGGTTCGAAAATTGGTCAGCACTGATGGAACAAGTTCGATGAGGTTGGGTCCGGGCTCGAGGCAATCATTCAAGGAATGACCATTTCAGACTTTGTTGGAAGCATCGAACACAGGCCTTATCTTTGTAGTGCCACCATCTTTCAGCACAGCTCTATGAGGCAAATAATGTGTACGTCCATCCAAAACCTCGTTTTCAACACCTTCGATAATCCCTTTGTTTACCCATTCCTGTAACACCTCATCATAATCCTGAAATTTCTGCATCCTTCGTAACTTTCTTGAAGTGTTCAATAATCGTTTCTGAGAAATTTCACGATTCGTTTCGAGAGAAGTACAACCATCAATCCAGGGTAGTTTGACAATGTAGCGCCCAGATTCCTCTTCTCTCTTCACAGTCCAATCGAAGAACATCTGAACTTCTTGTTCCCTTTCTTCTTTTTTTATCTGTTCGCCAGGATATTTTATACCCAAAGTCTCAATTTCCCACAAATCCACTACTCTTGTTGATTGAGTTAAAGTAAGTAGAGTGTAAGACGAGGCAGTAGTTGAAGTGATCTCAGAAGAGCCCATAAGTGTCCACCCTAAACAAGTTCTCACAGCTACTAGACTCTTGTTTACATGTAGAAAGTCTGGCGTGATTATCTGAGCCCACACGTCAGCTCCTAACAATACCTGAATGTCAGTACTGTTGCCACCATTATCTTGGCCAACATCACTAAGTTCAACTCCCTTGTCCCTCAGTAAATTAAACAAGTCAGCATCAACTAGGGGAGCACCTCCACAGATACTATCAGAGCCTAACACTGCAACCTCACATCTGTTTTCCTCGTTCATACCCAGCAAAGTTATTTGATAGGACTCGAAACAAACAGGTGCTGTTTTCCTACCTCCAAATAATTCTTGACTTAGTGTTACCTTTTCAGTTTGTTCCAACTCTAATTTCTTAGCGCAAGACTTCTTTATGTAGCTTCTCTGCGATCCACTGTCACACAGAACTCTTACTCTGTGCGTGGATCCACCAAAAAATACTCTAGCAACTAAAGTCTGCAGATAGGTCACATGTCCTTTATTACTACCTTCCATCATGCTAACTGTTTTTGGAACCGAATTACCTTCTGGTTCATCTGAGTCTGTTTTCGCACACATCAAAGCGTAATGTTTCCCCTTGCAAAATGGGCACTTCACAAACATCTTACACTTAACACTGACATGTCCCGGTCGTAGACACCTAAAACAAGCTCCCTTTTTCTTTAACGTTACTTGGCGTTCTTCTTGAGAATAATCAATAGTTACAGCACAGTCTTGAGAAAGATGTGAGGTTCTGCCACAGAATATACAAGCCGTATCTTTATTATTTCTGTTTCCCTTACTAACTGAAACATCCTCTATTGAAATTAAAGAAGCCGCTGAAGGTATGTCCCTATTCTTAGTCTTGGTCCTATCATCTTGCTTAACTCGATCCGTCCTCTCGTTAACTTCAAAAGAACTTTGTCTTAGCTTAAGCCGTTCTTCACCTTCTACCTCAGTCTTTAAGAAGGCTAACAATTCACTCAAGCAACAGTCAGGTTCCTTGGTAGACGTTTCTTTTGATACACGATACCTGTCCCAAGTTCTAAACATAACCTCTGGCAAGGCACTCTCTACTAGTGGAAATAACATTGCAGCATATTTCACCTTTGTTACTCCCAAGGAATGAAGTGCTCTCAACTGTCCCTCCAGACTGTCATACAGTTGGGCGCTGGATCTTAAACTATCCTTCTTTAACACCAAGGATAAAAGTTCCCTAACATAGTACTTAATGAGCAACTCATCCTTCCCATACCTAGACTTCAACAATTCTATAGCCTTTTTGTAGTTTTCCTTTGAAGGAGGAACGTTTTCTACCAACTTCTGAGCACACGAACCAGGTTCCATACACTGAATCAAATAAACAAATTTATCTTCATCTTTAAGGCTGCTATCTTCATGTATTTTAGTAAATTGCGCCCAAAACTCAATCCAGCACTTCACGTTTCCGTCAATTTATTTCAGTTCTAGTTTTGGTAGTCTTAGTAGTCTCTGATTAGAAGTACGTGAACAGTTACTCATTTTAGCTTCATAAACGACTTGATCTCCAACTTGTAAGGCCTGCACCTTTTCCCTAACCTTAAAATATTTCAAGTCGTACTCACTGCAATTGTTGATCTCTGTTTCAAGCACGATGTCTTCAAGGTCTTCCTTTAGCAGCAGCTCATTGTAAACTTCATCATCCAGACGTTTTAACTTCTCGTAGCGTTCCACAAGTGAAGCATATCTGCTACGAATCTCCACGTGGTCACCATCAGCAAGCGCCAACAGTTCTTCAAGCTTGATTACCTCACGTGTAAATACGCCGCGTAATACTCGACGTTCGGTCATCGTTGTTCTGTTTTATTTGATGTTGAGATTGCCAGTAGTCCTGTCACGGTCGCCAGTTATATACCATACCAAATCATTTTAATATACAGTAATCAATATTTTATTATCACAACTCAACATCGCATCCAAAGACATTCCAAAGACACTACACTCAAAGATAACAAAATCAAAACTATGTATATCAAAACACTGTCTATTTTCTACAGGAAGTAGATTGCTCGAAAGAGCTTTAGTTCACTTTCTCCACAATGGCGGCCAAGCGAAGTTGTTGTATTTAAGTAGCCTGCATAGCATAGCACTGCGACAGCTTTACTACGAGTGACAGATGATATCAGATGTGCAATGGACCAACGGGACGTGACTGTACTGACATTATTAGATCTCAGTAGTGCCTTCGACACCGTCAACCCTCAGTTACTACTGCAGAAACTTCGAGAACTAAATTTTAATAGTGTGTCACTCCGGTTCTTTTCCTCTTACCTTGAAAATCGCCGGCAACGTGTGATAGTGGGAAATGTGAGTTCGGGATGGCAAAGTAAGACCCTCGGTGTCCCTCAGGGTTCGGTTCTTGGGCCACTGTTATTTATCATCCAAATAAATGACATATCAAAAGCCCTTAATTTCTGCAAATTGCAAGTGTATGCAGATGATGTACAGATCTACTATCATTCAAAACCGAGTGATATCAATAATGCAATCATTAAAATAAATTCTGACCTACAACAGCTTAGTGACTATGCTTATAAATACAGTTTATTAATAAACCCAAATAAAACTCAAGTGATTATTATCGGTACCAGTATAAACTTATATTCCCTCAAGCAACGTGACATCTCTCGAATAATTTTAAGCAATAAAATCATACCCTACTCTACTTCAGTGACAAACTTAGGAATTATTATGACTGAGACCTTAAATTGGACTAAACAGGTGATAAGCACATGTAATAAAGTACACAAATGCTTATATCCTCTGAAACGGTTCGGTAATGTATTCTCTGTTCGGCTTAAAGTACAACTAATTCGCTCTCTGATACTACCTATATTTGACTACTGTGACACTGTGTTGACTGAAATAACCTGCGACAGTAACAAGAAACTGGACCGGTGCCTCAACAACTGTGTAAGATATATATTTGGCCTGCGATATGATGATCATATAACACCCTATTATAAGGAGCTGTCGTGGCTTCGAGTGCACCAGCGTCGTGAACTCCACATGTTATCACTACTGCACAAAATACTTTCCACTAATACACCTAACTATCTTGTTTCACCGTTTTCTTACCTCTCGTCCTATCATGACCACAATACGAGATCTGGCTCCTCTCTTGCCATACCTATAAACCGTACTGCTGTTTACAACCGCTCGTTCATAATGTCTGCGTCCAGGTCATGGAATTTGCTACCTGTGAACATTAGAGACAATCCCTCTCATCGCAAATTTAAAGTGGCCTGCAGCGAGTACTTGCTGGGTGGATCCCGCTGACTTCCGGGATAAATGTTGAATGAACGAGTGTATGAATGAGATGAATGATCGGATTACTGTAGTTACGTCATTTAAGGGTACTTTACTTTGTGTATTTTTGAAATTAATGATTCTACCATTATTCATATTATCACTATTCTTATTGCTATTAATATTATTTCTGCTATTGGTATTTGTAATTATAAGTCATGTAGATGTAAACTCATCTAGTGGTTAAGTGTAAGAGAGGGCCTTGAGCCCTAACTTCGCCACCAATAAAGGCATTATCTATCTATCTATCTATCTTTTCTCGCATTTAAACCAAACGAGCGCCGTCACACATGGTACAGCAAATGGTATACATCTTGTAATGCACTGACATCCTATTCAGCTCAATTGTTTACATAACATCAAGATGGCGGCTGTGCGAAATTTTAAAATTAAGGTTTAATTTTTTGTGTCCTAATCATGCGATCGAAACCAACGTTTGAACAATGAACCTACGCAATAATCATCTAATAGTACATAGCTCTATGGCCTACAAAGTATATAAAAATCCAATATGGTGGCCATCGGAAATATTTAGACGATTCTCAATGTCAACTAATCTGTGACAGCAATCAAACTTAATTGTTTTTTTAACCACGAAATGGCGCCAGCGTCAAATTTTAAAATCTCGCTTTTGGCCTATTTCTATTTATGAAAAAATAGGCTTATGGGATCACCTTTCATCCGTGTGTGTGCCCCCCCCCCCCCACTAATAAAATATAAGTGGATGGATAGATTTCAATTAAATTCGGTAAGGTCATAGTACTATTCTGGCCGACCCCGACCGTGCCCTACAAATTTTATTACGTTTCAAAAATCCAACATGGCGGCTGTGCGAAATATTTCACTGGCATTCTATATCTCCGAATCTCAGAAGACGTCTGTTACTTAGGAAGCAAAATAACCAGTAATGGACGGAGGAAAGAGGATATAAAAAGTAGGTTGGATCAGGCAAGAAAAACATTTCTACAGAAAAGAAATCTGTTGGCATCGAGCGTGGTGTTACAGGAGAATGATGAAGATCAGATGGGTAGATAGGGTTACAAACGAAGAGGTATTACGACGAGTGGGAGAGAAGAGATGTTTCTGGCGACTGCTAATGAAGAGAAGAGATAGGTTGGTAGGACACTTACTAAGACACCCAGGAATAGCAAACTTAGTTATGGAAGGAAAGGTCGAGGACAAGAACTGTAGGGGTAGACCGAGATTAGAATATGTTAGTTTGCCTCGAATGTAGGGTGTGGTAACTATGTAGAGATGAAACGCCTAGCTCAGGACAGGGAGGCATGGAGAGCGGGATAAAACCAGTCAAAAGACTGAAGACTCAAACAACAACATCAGCCGATATGAATGAATTGATAAATATCAAAGACACAAGATAAATGTATAGCGTAACACTAAAACGTCCCTTGGTATTAAACCTTAAATGGTGCACCATAAAGAAGGATGGAAAATTGAACGCCTAAATCAACATACCGTAACATGATGTATGAAAATATGATAAAATAATCATTTGCAACAAATTTCAAACACATATTAAAACCCTAAAAATGCCTGATTTTCCTACAGACCACTGCCAGTGGAAGAACGTGGCTAGTATTAAGGGACTTTTTTCAAGAAATATTGTGTGTCAGTGTGTGTATATGTGTGCTCGCCCCTTTCAATTGAAACACGAAATTTTGTCCAGAGGTAGCACTAGAAAAGGACACCTCAGTGTCATGTTTATTTTGCCGCCATCTTTACGAAATCTCAATTGTGGCTACTCAATTGGTCAAAACTTAACATTAATAAACGACTAAACTAATCATCAGGGACCCGGAACAGAACTGAAATGCGTTACGTACCGCTGTGTATGCCATACCGCGGCCCCGAGCTGGCTTGCGGTATCGTTCCGTAACTGTAACTTGGAACTCGGTACGAGCAAGTGGAACGTTACAGCCCTGGAACGGTACAGTCGGAACTCGACTCCCAACTGTACCGAACATCAAGGTACGTGTTAGCGGAACGTTACGTATGGAACGTTACAGTCGGAACTCGCCTCCTAACTGTACCGAGTATCAAGGTTCGTGTTAGCGGAACTTTAGCTCCTTTGTGACCAATAATAGTATTTCTCTTCTAAATTAAACCTCCCGTTCTTGCTTTCCGTTTACTTGCTAGCCTATTTTCATTTAGTAGTGATAGAAGCCATTTTTCAGTGATGCTTAATTCTAATGATGAAAGCTTTTCAGTCGTGTTGACCGACTGAAAAGCTTCCTTTACTATGTACATTTATGAAAGATAGGCCTATGTCATCACATATAGTCCATGTGTGTGTACGATTCTCAATGTCAACTAATCTGTGACAGCAATCAAACTTAATTGTTTTTTTAACCACGAAATGGCGTCAGTGTCAATTTTAAAATCTCGTTTTTAGCCTATTTCTATTTATGAAAAAATAGGCTTATGAGATCACCTTTTGTCCGTGTGTGTCGGTGTGTTTGCCCCCAACTCCCACTAATAAAATCTAAGTGGCTGGATAGATTTCAATTAAATTCGGTAAGGTCATAGTACTATTCTGGCCAATCACGACCGTGCCCTACAAATTTTATTACTTTTCAACAATCCAACATGGCGGCTGTGTGAAATATTTCACTGGCATTCAATATCTCCGAATCTCGGAAGATTCTGTTAAGTTACTTAGGAAGCAAAATAACCAGTGATGGTTGGAGCAAAGAGGATATAAAAAGTAGGTTGGCTCAGGCAAGGAAAGCATTTCTACAGAAAAGGAATCTGTTGACATCGAGCGTGGCACTCTATGGAAGTGAAAATTGGACTATTGGTGCAGCAGAAAAGAGGAGATTTGAAGCGTTAGAAATGTGGTGTTACAGGAGAATGATGAAGATCAGATGGGAAGAGAGGGTTACAAACGAAGAGGTATTAAGACGAGTGGGAGAGGAGAGATGTTTCTGGCGACTGCTAATGAAGAGAAGAGATAGGTTGGTAGGACACATACTAAGACACCCAGGAATAGCAAACTTAGTTATGGAAGGAAGGGTCGAGGACAAGAACTGTAAGGATAGACCGAGATTAGAATATGTTAAAGAGTTTGCCTCGAATGTAGGGTGTGGTAGCTATGTTGAGATGAAACGCTTAGCTCAGGACAGGGTGACATGGAAAGCTGCATCAAACCAGTCAAAAGACTGAAGACTCAAACAACAACATCAGCCAACATGAATGAATTGATTAATATCAAAGACACAAGATAAATGTATAGCGTAACACTAAAAAGTCTCTTGGTATTAAACCTTACATGGTGCACCATAAAGATGGATGGAAAATTGAACGCCTAAATCAACATACCGTAACATGATGTATGAAAATATGATAAAATAATCATTTGCAACAAATTTCAAACACATATTAAAACTCTAACAAGAAGTTCCGTGACGAACTGAAGAGCCTACCTTCCCTAAAATTAAGATTCATGCCAATGATTAATCTACAGTATATGAACCTATCTAGAATAATGACGAAATGAGTTGGTAATATCGAAATGTCTAATTAGTTCGAAATATACCTGGTATAATGTAGCCTAATCGAGCACTACAGTTGGCAGCCCTGGCGACTTAATATATACGACTTAGTTCCATCTCTTAAGGTACAGAATACACAATTTGGTAGAAGTCCAATTAATTTTACATGCAGTTATACTCTGGATTTATCAGCACTCGTAAAAGCATGTTTGGCAACAATGTCATGCGTGTGCTGGTCAGAAATGATCTGAAATATTATGATATCTTGTTGTGCCAATTTTGAATGAAATCCATTTGTTAGTATAGAAGTTACATGTTTTCTTAAATTGGACCTATCTGTAGGAATAGAATCATGTTGGCAGCACTTACTTACATTGATTACTCCAAATTTATCTAGAATGCCAGGTGCTATACGTGTGGAAAGTATGGAGCTGTTGGCTTGCATTTTTTCTGATATATTGATCATGGGGAAAAAATATAGACAGCATTTATTAACAGTTGGCAGCCCTGATTGCTCTTAAGAATAAGCATAGTCATATCTGTTAAGGTACACATAGCGCATACGAAATTTGGTTGAAATACAACTGATAGTATAGGAGTTACATGTATTTAAAAATTGGTGCTATCAGCAGGCTTAGAATCATGTTGGTAGAACTGACTGTATATGTTACTAAAAATTTATCTAAAATGTAAGGTACTATACGTGTTCATAGTTTAAAGCTGTCGGCTTGCATACTTTCTGATATACAGGTATTTGGATAAAAAATAGAGAGAGAATTATTAACAGTTGGCAGCCCTGTTGGTTCTTAAGAATACGCTCAGTAATATCTGTTTATGTCCACATATTAAATACAACATTTGGTTGAAATCCAATTGATAGAGCAGAAGTTATATGCATTTAAAAACTTGACTTATCAGAAAGCTTAAAATTATTTTGGCAACACTGTCATGTATGGCCTCATGGAAATTAAACAGAAATATCATTATCTACATCTGTGCCGATTTTGGAATAGCTCCCAAGCATACCTTTCAAGATATCCAACATGGAGCTCAAATTTCTGGTGCGTTTTTTCAGCAGTTGGTAGCAGCGACATTATTTTCAAATATGGGCTTGAGATATTCCGGTATACATCTTTACTCATACTAAAAATTGTTTTCGATTGCTGCAGCCGTTTATGAGTTGATAGGGGGGGGGTGGGGGGTGGGGAGGACACACACTGCCAGCCAGACAGACAGATAGACAGACAGACAGACACACAGACACACACACATTTTCCCGGATCGATCTCAAAAGTCTACTTTTTCCTCATTTTTGCAAAATGTTAAAAGTAGACTAATAATTCCTGATTTTCGCAGAGATCACTGCCAGTGGAAGAACGTGGCTAGTATTAAGGGACTTTTTTCAAGAAACATTGTGTGTCTGTGTGTGTATATGTCTGCTCCCCTCTATCAATTGAAACACGAAATTTTGTACAGAGATAGCACTAGAAAAGGGCACCTCTGTGTTATGTTTATTTTGCCGCCATCTTTACCAAATCTCAATTGTGGCTACTCAATTGGTCAAAACTTAACATTAACAAGTAGTTCCGTGAAGAACTATACAGCCTATTTTCATATATCCTACTTATGTTAATTGCCTATAGCAACATACACAATTTCAGTTTGATTGCAGTAATAGATTCGTAGATATTGAGAACCGACTAAAAATTTCAGATGGTCGCCATGTTGGATTTTATATATGTAGGTCCTAGAGTTATGTACTGTTACATGCAGATTATTGTGTACGTGTAGTATTCAAATTACAATCGCATAATTAGGACACAAGAAGTAACAAGGAGATTTTAAAATTTCGCACAGCTGCCATCTTGAGGTTATGGAAACAATTGAAATAAATTAGATGCCAGTGGATTACAATTCGTATAAGGATTTACTGTTCCAAGTTTCACTACACTCGGATGGTTAAATTGCGAGAAACGTCCATGTGAATTTTATATTTCGCGTCGCCTCCATGTTGGATTTGTGAACACCAAGTTATTTAAAGTCCTATAGGTGAACTTAAGTTCATAGCCCCTATGAACATTAAGAAATTCAGTTTGATTGCTATAATAGATTCGTAGATATTCAGAGCCGACTAAATATTTTGGATGGTCGCCATGTTGAATTGTTAAATGTATAGGCCATAGAGTCATGTACCATTAAAAGAAAATTATTGCGTAGGTTCAATATTCAAACTTTCAATTCGATCGCATGACTACATCACAAGAAATAAAAACTTAATTTTAAAATTCGCACATCCGCCATCTTGAGGTTATGCAAACAATTGAACAAAATTAGATACCAGTGCATTACAATGTGTATAAATATTTCCTGTACCAGATTTCAGTGCGTTTGGAACATTAAATCGCGAGAAAGGTCTGTTTAAAATTTTCAAATTCGCCTGGCTGCCATGTTCGTTTTGTAGTTAACCGGTTTCTGAAAGGCTTATAGATGGACTTCCGTAGTGCCCTTTATCTCCGTAAAAGATTTCAGGGAGATACGGCTAATAGTTTCACAGATATGGAATGCCGTTGAAATATTTTGCACCTCCGCCATCTTGTGGTTATGTAAACAATTGAACAAAGTTAGATGTCGGTGCATTACAATGTATATAAACATATACTGTACCATGTTTCATTGCGTTTGGTTGGTTAAATCGCGAGAAACGTCTATTTAAAAGTCGCAACTTCGCTTGGCCGCCATGTCCGTTTTGTAGTTACCAGATTTTCAAAGGTCACATAAGTGAACTTATAGTTGTTCCCTTTATCACCATACAAAATGTCAGGGTAATATCTGTAATAGTTTCGGAGATATTGAATGCTGGTGAAATATTTCGCACAGCTGCCATGTTGGATTGGTGAGTCGTAACAAAATTTGAAGGGCACGGTCGGGGTCGCAGGGAATAGTGCTATGAACTTAACGAGTTTCATTGAAATCGCTCCAGCCGTTTAGATTTTATTAGGGGGGGGACACACACACGAATCACACACACACACACACGGACAAAAGGTGATCTCATAAGCCTATTTTTTCAAAATTGAAAATAGGCTAATAAACGACTAAACTAATCATCAGGGAGCCGGAACAGAACGAAAATGCGTTACGTACCGCTGTGTATCACATTACGTAACGTATGCCATAACGCGGCCCCAAGCTGGCTTGCGGTATCGTTCCGTAACTGTAACTTAGAACTCGGTACGAGCAAGTGGAAAGATTCAGCCCTGGAACGGTACAGTCGGAACTCGACTCCTAACTGTACCGAGCATCAAGGTACGTGTTAGCGGAACTTTAGCTCCTTAGTGACCAATAATATTATTTCTTTTCTAACTTAAACCTCCCGTTGTTGCTTTTCGTTTACTTGTTGGCCTATTTTCATTTAGTATTGATAGAAGCCATTTTTCAGTGATGCTTAATTCTAATAATGAAAGCTATTCAGTCGTGTTGACCGACTGAAAAGCTTCCTTTATTATTTACATTTATGAAAGATAGGCCTATGACATCACATAGAGTCCGTGTGTGTGTTTGCATGTGACCGTCGCCTCGCTCCCCTCCCTAGTAAAATCTAAACTGCTGGAGCGATTTCAACGAAACTCGGTAAGGTCATAGTACTATTTTGTCCAACCCCGACTGTGCTCTTCAAATTTTATTACATCTCACCAATCCAACTTGGCGATTGCGCGAAATATTTCACCGGCATTCCAAATCTCCGAAACTATTACAGATATCACCCTGACGTTTTGTTTGGTGGAAAAAAGCACTAATATAATTGTAAATAAGGGACTCTCAAAAAGCTCTTTACAAAACGAACATGGCGGCCAAGCGAAGTTGTTGTATTTAAATAGACTTTTCTCGCATTTAAACCAACCGAGCGCCGTCACACATGGTACAGCAAATGGTATACACCTTGTAATACACTGACATCCTATTCAGCTCAATTGTTTACATAACTTCAAGATGTCGGCTGTGCGAAATTTTAAAATTAAGGTTTAATTTCTTGTGTCCTAATCATACGATCGAAACCAACGTTTGAACAATGCACCTAGGCAATAATCATCAGCTAATAGTACATAGCTCTATGGCCTACAATGTATATATAAATCCAATATGGTGACCATCCGAAATATTTAGACGATGCTCAATGTCAACTAATCTCTGACAGCAATCAAACTTAATTGTTTTCTTAACCACAAGATGGCGCTAGTGTCAGATTTTAAAATCTCGTTTTTTGCCTATTTCTATTTATGAAAAAATAGGCTTATGAGATCACCTTTTGTCCGTGGGTGTCCGTGTGTGTGCCCCCACCCCCCACTAATAAAATCTAAGTGGCTGGATAGATTTCTATTAAATTCGGTAAGGTCATAGTACTATTCAGGCCGACCCCGACCGTGCCCTACAAATTTTATTACGTTTCAATAATCCAACATGGCGGCTGTGCGATATATTTCACTGGCATTCTATATCTCCGAATCTCAGAAGACTTCTGTTACTTAGGAAGCTAAATAACCAGTGATGGTTGGAGGAAAGAGGATATAAGAAGTAGGTTGGCTCAGGCAAGGAAGGCATTTCTACAGAAAAGGAATCTGTTGACATCGAGCGTGGCACTCTATGGAAGTGAAAATTGGACTATTGGTGCAGCAGAAAAGAGGAGATTTGAAGCGTTTGAAATGTGGTGTTACAGGAGAATGATGAAGATCAGATGGGAAGAGAGGGTTACAAACGAAGAGCTATTAAGGCGAGTGGGAGAGGAGAGATGTTTCTGGCGACTGCTAATGAAGAGAAGAGATAGGTTGGTAGGACACATACTAAGACACCCAGGAATAGCAAACTTAGTTATGGAAGGAAGGTCGAGGACAAGAACTGTAGGGGTAGACCGAGATTAGAATATGTTAAACAGTTTGCCTCGAATGTGGGGTGTAGTAGCTGTGTGGAGATGAAACGCTTAGCTCAGGACAGGGAGGCATGTAGAGCGGGATAAAAGCAGTCAAAAGACTGAAGACTCAAACAACAACATCAGCCAACATGAATGAATTGATTAATATCAAAGACACAAGATAAATGTATAGCGTAACACTAAAAAGTCTCTTGGTATTAAACCTTACATGGTGCACCATAAAGATGGATGGAAAATTGAACGCCTAAATCAACATACCGTAACATGATGTATGAAAATATGATAAAATAATCATTTGCAACAAATTTCAAACACATATTAAAACTCTAACAAGAAGTTCCGTGACGAACTAAAGAGCCTACCTTCCCTAAAATTAAGATTCATGCCAATGATTAATCTACAGTATATGAACCTCTCTAGAATAATGACGAAATTAAGTTGTTAATATCGAAATGTCTAATTAGTTCGAAATATACCTGGTATAATGTAGCCTAATAGAGCAGTACTGTTGGCAGCCCTGGCGACTTAATATATACATCTTCGTTCCATCTCTTAAGGTACAGAATACACAATTTGGTTGAATTCCAATGAACTTTACATGCAGTTAGACTCTGGATTTATCAGCACGCGTAAAATTATGTTTGGCAACAATGTCATGCGTGTGCTGGTCAGAAATGATCAGAAATATTATGATATCTTGTTGTGCCAATTATGGATGAAATCGATTTTTAGTATACAAGTTACATGTTTTTTTAAATTGAACCTATCTGCAGGCATAGAATCATGTTGGTAGCACTGTCTTATATTGATTTCTCCAAATTTATCTAGAATGCCAGGTGCTATACGTGTGCAAATTATGGAGCTGTTGGCTTGCATATTTTCTGATTTATTGATATTAGGGAAAAAATATATAGACAGCATTTATTAACAGTTGGCAGCCCTGATTCCTCTTAAGAATAAGCATAGTCATATCTGTTATGGTACACATAGCACATGCGAAATTTGGTTGAAATCCAACTGATAGTATAGGAGTTACATGTATTTAAAATTTGGTGCTATCAGCAGGCTTAGAATCATGTTGGTAGAACTGACTATATAAGTTACTCCAAATTAATCTAAAATTTAAGGTACTAAACGTGTGCATAGTTTAAAGCTGTCGGCTTGCATACTTTCTGATATTTTGGTATTTGGATAAAAAATAGAGAGAGCAATTATTAACAGTTGGCAGCCCTTGTGGTTCTTAAGAATACGCTCAGTCATATCTGTTTATGTCCACATATTACATACAAAATTTAGTTGAAATCCAATTGATAGTGCAGAAGTTATATGCATTTAAAAACTTGACCTATCAGAAAGCTTAAAATTATTTTGGCAACATTGTCACGCATGGCCTCCTGGAAATTAAACAGAAATAGCATTATCTACTTGTGTGCCAATTTTGGAATAGCTTCCATGCATACCTTGCAAGATATCCAACATGGAGCTCAAATTTCTAGTGTGTTTTCTTCAGCAGTTGGTAGCTCTGACATCATTTTCAAATATTGGCTTGAGATATTCCGGTATACATCTTTACTCATACTAAAAAATGGTTTCGATTGCTGAAGCCGTTTATGAGTTGATAGGGGGGGGGGGGGAGACACACACAGAGCCAGACAGACGGACAGACAGGTAGCCATACAGAAACACATTTTCCCGGATCGATCTCATAAGTCTACTTTATTCTCATTTTTGCAAAATGTCAAAAGTAGACTGAAAATGCCTGATTTTCTTACAGATCACTGCCAGTAGAAGAACGTGGCTAGTATTAAGGGACTTTTTTTTTTCAAGAAACATTGTGTATCTGTGTGTGTATATGTCGGCTCCCCCCTATCAATTGAAACACGACATTTTGTACAGAAGTAGCACTATAAAAGGGCACCTCAGTGTCATGTTTATTTTGCCGCCATCTTTACCAAATCTCAATTGCAGCTACTCAATTGGTCAAAACTTAACATTAATAAACGACTAAACTAATCATCAGGGACACGGAACAGAACTGAAATGCGTTACGTACCGCTTGTGTTCCACGTAACGTAACGTACGCCATAACGCGGCCCCGAGCTGGCTTGCGGTATCGTTCCGGAACTGTAACTTGGAACTCAGAACGAGCGTGTGGAACGTTACAGCCCTGGAACGGTACAGTCGGAACTCGCCTCCTAACTGTACCGAGCATCAAGGTACGTGTAAGCGGAACTTTATCTCCTTTGTGACCAATAATAGTATTTCTTTTCAAAATTAAACTTCCCGTTCCTGCTTTTCGTTTACTTGTTGGCCTATTGTCATTTAGTATTGATAGAAGCCATTTTTCAGTGATGCTTAATTCTAATAATGAAAGCTATTCAGTCGTGTTGACCGACTGAAAAGCTTCCTTTATTATTTACATTTATGAAAGATAGGCCTATGACATCACATAGAGTCCGTGTGTGTGTTCGTATGTGTGTGTTTGCATGTGACCGTCGCCTCGCTCCTCTCCCTAATAAAATCTAAACTGCTGGAGCGATTTCAACAAAACTCGGTAAGGTCATAGTACTATTTTGTCCAACCCCGACTGTGCTCTTCAAATTTTATTACATCACACCAATCCAACTTGGCAATTGCGCGAAATATTTCACCGGCATTCCAAATCTCCGAAACTATTACAGATATCACCCTGACGTTTTGTATGGTGGAAAAAAGCACTAATAGAAGTGTAACGATGGGACTCTCAAAAACCTCTTTACAAAACGAACATGGCGGTCAAGCGAAGTTGTTGTATTTAAATAGACTTTTCTCGAATTTAAACCATCCGAGTGCCGTCACACATGGTACATCAAATGGTATGCACCTTGTAATGCACTGACGTCCTATTCAGCTCAATTGTTCACATAACTTCAAGATGGCGGCTGTGCGAAATTTTAAAATTAAGGTTTAATTTCTTGTGTCCTAATCATGCGATCGAAACCAACGTTTTAAAAATGAACCTACGCAATTATCATCATCTAATAGTACATAGCTCTATGGCCTACAAAGTATATAAAAATCCAATATGGTGACTTTCCGAAATATTTTGACGATTCTCAATATCAACTAATCTGTGACAGCAATGAAACTTAATTGTTTTTTTAACCACGAGATGGCGCCAGTGTCAAATTTTAAAATCTCGCCTTTTAGCCTATTTCTATGTATGAAAAAATAGGCTTATGGTTCACCTTTTGTCCGTGTGTGTGCGTCCGTGTGTGAGCCCCCACGCCCCACTAATAAAATCTAAGTGGCTGGATAAATTTCAATTAAATTTGGAAAGGTCATAGTACTATTCTGGCCGACCCCGACCGTGCCCTACAAATTTTATTACGTTTCAACAATCCAACGTCGCGTCTGTGCGAAATATTTCACTGTCATTCTATATCTCCGAATCTATTACTCATATCAACCTGAAATTTTGTACGGTGATAAAAGGCACTACTACAAAATCGTTCAAGGGTCTTTCAGAAACCTGTTAACTACAAAACGAACATGGCGACCATGCGAATTTGAAACATTTAAATAGACTTTTCTGGCGGGTTAAAAATCCGAACGCAGTGAAACTTGGTACAGCAATTCTTTATACACTTTGCAATGCACTGACATATATTTTTGTCAAATTGTTTACACAACCTCAAGATGGCAGCTGTGCATATTTTTAAAATTAAGTTTTAATTTTTTGTGTCGCAATCATGCGATCGAAATCAACGTTTGAATAATGAACCTACGCAATAATAGTCATCTAATAGTACATAACTCTATGGCCTAAATATGTTACAATCCAACATGGCGAGCATCCAAAATATTTAGACGGATCACAAAATCTGATAATCTGACAGCAGTCAAACTGACATTTTGTGTGTTGATAGAGGCTATAAACATAAGTTCACCTGTGGAACTTTCATAACCTGGTGATCACAAATCCAACCTGCCGGCGACGCGAAATGCCAATATTGAAAAGGATGAGCACAGTGAAACTTGGTATGGTATATGCTTATACAAATTTTAATCCACTAGCATCTAATTTATTTCAATTTTTTTTTCAGAACCAGAAGATGGAGGCTGTACAAAATTTTAAAATCTCGTTTTTACCATTTCTTGTGTCCTAATCATGCAATTGAAGTTTGAATAATACTCTTACACAATAATCTTCATGTAATAGTACATAACTCTAAGGCCTACATATATAACAATCCAACAAGAGTTTAGTGCTTTTCAGTCGGTCAACACGAATGTACCCAAAAGAGATGGGTTATGCCCTAATCCTGAAATAAATTACATGAGATTAATAAAACACTAGGATGACCATCCTAGTGTTTTAGGGCATAACCCATCTCTTTTGGGTACATTCGTGTTGACCGACTGAAAAGCACTAAACTCTTGTTTACTAAGGCAACACTGAAAATATGGCTTCAAACACCACAATATAACAATCCAACATGTCGACTATCCGATATATTTAGACGGTTCTCAATATCTACGAATCTATTTCAGCAATCAAACTGAATTTTGTATGTTGATAGAGGCAATTAACATAAGCAGGATAAATGAAACTGGGCTACACATTTCTTCACGGAAATACTTGTTATTTCTTGTGTCCTAATTATGCGATTGAAGTTTGAATAATACATTTACGCAATAATCTTCATGTTCTTATATTATATTTTTAAACGTATGGCTTTTAGTGCCGGGAGTGTCCGAGTACATGTTCGGCTCGCTCAAGTTTGCAGCTACTTCTATGCGGACACCCATGGGGTGAGCTACAAGTACCGTCCCGTGTGGTGGTTGTCTGGCGAGAAAAGTGTGAATGTAAGGATGAGGAATTGGAAGGTAGAGGCTGTGGCCTATAGTTGGGGAGTAACCCCGGCATTTGCCTGGAAGGAAGATAGGAAACTACAGAAAACCATCTTCAAGGTTGCCGGTGGAGGGTTTCGAGCCTCCTCACCTACCGGATGTGAGCGACTGCCTGCAGTCACGCCGTAACGAGCACGGCTAACTCAACCGGTATCTTCAGGTAATAGTAGTCTACAAAACTCTATGGCCTACATACCGAACGGTCCACTGGCCCCTTGCGATCCAGTTTTATGTATTCTGTCACATGTACTACAATTCTGAAAGACATAGGTCCCTCTCCCTAAACCGGGCTATTATAACGAGATGTGTGTTTACGGGCTAGAAGACAGCAGGAATCGTGAGCGCCACTATTAATTCAGTATGGGTACCTCGAATGAACCCGTTAAACGAGCCGAGATACGCAGAACACACACTTGAAAACAAGAGGTGCACGCACACACCGATAGCAGGTATTGTATAGACCGGGAGGTGCGCGCTGCAGGTCAAATGTCGCAGTAGCTCACATGGCAAGCGCGCGATTGGAGTTGCCTGGCAAGTGGCAAGGTTATATACTTAATCGTTTTCACAGACTGATTAGTTTTTTTTTCGTTATCTTTTTACCCTCCTGGGTTGGCTTTTCCCACGGACTAAGCGAAGGACGGTGTCCTGCAGCTTGAGGCTCTGAATCAGGGAATACAACTGGGGAGTGTAACTAGCAATTCGTCCAGGCGGCCTCACCTGCGAAGTGAACAGGGGCCTGATGAGGGGATGGGAAGAGTGAGAGGGATAGGCAAGGAAGAGGGAAGGAGGCGGTCGTGGCCTTTGGTTAGGTACTGAACCTTTCCAGCATTTGCCCGAAGACGAAGTGGGAAACCACGGAAAACCACTCGAAGATGGATGAGGTGGGAATCGAACCCACTCTACTCTTCTTCCCGAGGCTGAGTAGACCCCGTTTCAGCCCTCATACCACTTGTCAAATTTCTTGTTAGAGCCGGGTATCGAACCTCAGACCTCCGGGGTGGCATTTATGCACGCTGACCACTACACCACGGAGGCGACACGATTTGTTTATTTGGCTCTGTAAAAGACCATATCATTGCGGAGGCCCGGGTTCAAATCTCGGCTCTGCCACGAAATTTTGTTCCTGATCTGAGGCCTGGAACGGGGTTCATCCAACCTCGTGGGGCACACAGACTTAGTAGAGGCAGGTTCGCTTCCTGCCTCAGCCATCCTAGAAGTGGTTTTCCGTGGTTTCCCACGTCTCCTCCAGGCGATTGCTGGGATGGTTCCTTTCGACAGGACCACGGCACCTTTCTTCCCACTCCCTTCGCTGCCCTTTCCTTCATTAGACCCAAGTTCGTGGTCACTTAGGCGATTGGCTTGTCACCATCCCCAGTTGTATCTGATGTCAAGGTGTGTTCAGCTCCGAGGCACTGTCCTGGAACTCGACGGTAGAGGACTGATCCCTCGCAAAGTCCGAGGGTAAAGCCGAGCTTGGAGGGTAAGCGATCAAATAAAAAGAAAAAGAAAAGAAAACCGTGTGTATCGTTGCATAAGCTAAGGTGCTGGATTGGACAAGGATGAGGAGGTGATTGTCTCTGGCTAGGGCACAGGCAACCAGTTAGCTACGTCGTACATGTTCCAAGCTTCGTAGACCACAGTTAGGGCAAAGTGTGCCCCATTGGAACGAAAACAACATGTGATGGCAAGTCAGTATGTAGCTGCGCGAACTCGCTCCTTCGACGTAATTCACAACACGAAGCCTATTCACTGCCTCGAGATGTATTCCAGCGAAGAGCATATGAATATGTTCAGGCGCGGATCTAGAGTTTGGCTCTGGGGGGGGGGGGGGGTCAGCGAATCGAAATAGTTAAGCAAAATGGTATCACTAAAAACGCAATCACAAAATAACCAAACGTACAAAACCAGACCAATTTTTTGCAAGCTACATGGATAGAAATTTGATGCGTTTAGCGCACCTAAAATATTCGTACAAATTGCAACGGCGTGTTTTGCGACTTTTACATCAAGCTTCGAGAAAAATACCAAAGTACGTTGCAGTTTCGGCAAGTCGGGTTGGTACCGACAAAGGGAGAAAGTCACAGCTTAAATTGCCAACCAAGCTTGCAGTTTGGACGTCGGAAAAATTTTTTGGTGCGAAAAAAGCCCCAATTCCTATTCGTGCATTGCTGCACATTCATCGTGACATCACTATAAACATCGATTCAGTAATCACAAGGTTTGCTAAACAAAATAGACGAGTTGATTTTGTTACATAAATACTCGTTTTTATATAACAGGTATGAAGTAGTAAATAAGTACAGTTGTAACAGAACATAATAATTGCAACAAAGAAATTTTCAGTATTGAATAAAATGAAAACAAAACCTGTTTTTCAGTTAAAATTCGTTAAGTTTCATTTGTCTGGTTATTGTGTTTTGGTTTTTTGAGTTTGTAAAAAAATTGTTCTCCGTTTGGGGAGGGGGGGGGGGTCATGACCCCCGTGACTCCCCCCCTTGAATCCGCGCCTGAATATGTTATATTAATGGAGGAGCTTGACAGAATGCATACCAGGCGCATGGCCTGTACCAAGAACTCTATCCCGATAGACAACGACCGACAGGCATGGTATTTCGGAGTGTGGAAAGACGCCTGGGAGATACTGGATCCCTGGGAAAAACACGGCCTGTTTGAGATCATCGCGTGACGTCTGCTCACAATGAAGAGGTTGTGTTTGACGATATCCGGCGTCACCCTCATACTACCACATGGGCCATTGCACTGGAGACGAACATCAGCCGAGTGTCTGTTATGCGGATAATGCACACCCACTGGTCTCACCCGTACCATCTGCACTTACACCTGGAGATACATGGTCATGATTTCGAAGCACGGGTGGCGTTCTGTGGAAACTGATCCGGCTTTTCTAGCGACCATCTTATTTACGGACGAAGCACGATTCCACAACAATGGAACCGTTTATCGTCATAATATGCATTACTGGAGTGTGGATAATCCCCATTGGGTGCAACAGACATCCTTTTAGGTACACCCCCGTGTGGGTTGCGGGTTAGAATACACACACGGTATGCTCTGCTTGTCGTAGGAGGACACTAATAGGGCCGACAAGACAGACTGACATGACTGACTTTGATTTTGAAGACTCCCTGTTGATGGGAAGAGAAAATTCATCTACGGTATCCCCTGCCTGTATAAGGTCTTTTCCGACTTCCGGTCCCATTTTTGGTTTGACCCTTAGAAATAAACGTCATGCTGCCTGCGGAAGGGCCACCAACTTGGCCATCTGGCCAGAAAGCCTGGACGGTATTCCCCATCCCGTCAGGTGGGTGCGCCATGTACCCCTGCAGTGGTATCCGCCTCACAACGGAGGTCCCTGCACGGCCGAATAATTTCGCCAAACATATCACTGTGCATGCCGAGGGGGAAATGCCTATTCAAGGCACTGGGACCCCGGGCAATACCTGCTATGCCAGGTAGGTATTGCCTTGGCTGGGTGGCGCCCACAGTGATGACCCTCGTTCGGAGTAGGTTGTATTCGGGGAGGGTGATTTCGGGATGACGCGAAAGCGGCCCAATAAATCATCAGAGGGTGTCCCCCTTTAATAGCCGTCTCTTGAATGTCGGATCAGGGATAAAACGTTCAATGCACGTTTCCCTGTTGACAAGTCACATCGCTACCTGGTAGCTATCATGACAGACGGGGATTATTTCAAAGTGGTGAAATCAATGATCTTTTCCGAGGAATTCGAGGGGAAATTTGGAGATCTAAACGGGATTTCCAAGCTCCGGAACGGACAGCTCCTACTGCATACAATTAGCCGACAGCAAACCGAAACGTTGCTGGAATGCACGCATTTCAGCGAAATTCCCGTTAAGGTCTCAAAACACGAAACGATGAATGAGGTCCGTGGAGTTATTTTCCATCGTAAATTCATTTTGAATAGCGATGCGGAATTGTTGCGGAATCTGGGGAAGATAGGCGTCACCAAGATTGGGCGCATCACCCGAAAGATTGGAGAGAACAGCGTCGATACCGGCGCTTTTATTCTCCATTTTGAGGGTGATGTTTTACCTAAGCAGATGTAGGTC
Organism: Meconema thalassinum; assembly: GCA_946902985.2. Taxonomy (NCBI): domain Eukaryota; kingdom Metazoa; phylum Arthropoda; class Insecta; order Orthoptera; family Tettigoniidae; genus Meconema; species Meconema thalassinum. The sequence goes on from OX336388.2 coordinate 2,134,860,760, forward strand.
ACATCGAACCACTGCGATGTTCGACCGTACATCCCTCCACCTATGTGATGTTATCAATGCCAGAAATTCGGGCATGTTTCTGCCAGGTGCACTGCCAAGGCCGTGTGCAGAGAGTGAGACAAGGGGACACATGAGGGTGAGAGGTGTACGCCTCCCCCGATTTGTCCTATACCAGACCCAAAACAACTGTGAACATGGGCTCGCCCATTAGCGTGCGTCCAGCGGTGCGCTGTTGCCACAGTGAGACTGGCAGAGATGACACAGCTCTACGCTCGCAGTATACACACGACCTTCCCCCAGAACACAAGGCGCTCCGAATGCAAGCGCATGTACGAGCTGGGGGACCTGATCCTACGAATATCTATCCTCACAACGGATTGCACACAATGTGATATGAGACAGATATAAGATGCCACACAAACGTTATTCGTGAAAGTGACCACCAGCGACCAGCATTCTTGGCTGGCGCGCAGGAGGTTCAGGTTCGATTCCCGGCTCTGCCAAGCTATTTAATTTTAGTCTGAGGGCTAGAACAGGGTTCGCTCAATCTCGTGAGGCAAAGCTGGGAAGATGTAGGTAAAATTCCTACCTCAGTCATCCTGAAAGTGGTTTCTCATTTATACCCCTGGCAAATGCCGGGATGGTTCCAAACTTAAGGACACGGCCGCCTCCTTCCCAATCCTCACCAGAATAATAATAATACACACACTCTAATACAGACACCACAGTAACCCAGATTTTCAGACAAGTACACGGGGCTAAAGTACCAATATGTCCAAGCCCCTCAAATGAAACAACAATTACAACGTTATTATATCACATGACGTAATCTACACCCCAAGCCATTCTGAGTAACATTGCTTGGTAGCCCTTTATAAGGTAATAGAAAGAGAGAATACAATTTTTGGGATCAGTTTTTGTTTATTGGAGACCACCTTGTGGTGTACTGGCTAGCACATTGCTGTCCATTCTTGGCTGTCAACGCGGAGTCCCGGGTACGATTCCCAACAAATGTAATTCTGGTCTGAGGGCTGGAACACGGTACACTCAGCCTCGTGATGCAAACCTAGGAATATGTGGGTTGGATTCCTACCTTAGCCATCCTGGAAGTGGTTCTTCTGTGGATTCGCACTTCTACTCCAGGCAAATGCCGGGATGGTACCTAACGTAAGGCCACGGCCGCTTCCTACGCAAATCCTTCCTCAATTACAAATATACACACTAGTAGAGACATCACAGTGTCACAGGTTATCAGATAAATTCCACACACACCCAAATACACGGGGCTACATGACCACGATGTCACAAAGCCCTTACAACAATAATAATCAACAACAACAACAACTCTTGCTGTCACCCATGATGTCCAGATTCGATTCACGGCTCAATCAAGACATTTAGTTCTGGTCTTAGGGTTAGAACCGGGTACTCTATGCCTCGTGAGGTAAGACTGTGAAGAGGTGAGTTTTATTCGACTCAATTTTAAAAAAGGAAACATATTTGCTGACAACACAACAACACAGGTTATCAGATTTTGTGTCTTCACGTACTTCTGTATTCGAAAGATTCTTTAAAAGGCCGTATACCCTGAAAAATATTGTTCTTGCCTCGCTGTTCGACTGCCACTCGACTTGCTACGGAACATTGTTATGAGTTCAAAACTTCAGCTCACAGCACTAACTTCTATAAGCTCCACTACTGAATTGATACAGCCATGCTGTCACTGTTATCTTCCCCAGCGAAACTAAATATTTCAACACCTAACCATTCTTCGCTCTAATTATCCCTTCAGTTCAAGAGCAGATGATATCTCCCGAACGGCTGGTCGTATCGTCATGGGGTTTGCACAGTCAGCTTCAAAATGTTTAGCTCTGTAACATAGGTTCATCTAAATAATTGGATAATTAATGATTTTCGTGCGCGGAGAGAAATAGGGATTTCGTACGGCACAGCGAGCCCAGATTGCGTAGTTAACTAGGAAACGCCGCTCTATGCAATTGGCTGGCGCGGGTGAGCGCGTGAATCTGGCTCCTCCCTCATGTTCACAGTTGTTTTGGGCCTGGTATAACTGCCAAGGAAGCCACTCTCCACGATCGAAGCAGTGCCCTGAGTTCTGTAAAGAAGCCACAATCCAAGAAATCAGAACATTGCATCGGCTTTCATATCACGATGCTCGCAAGAGGTACCGTGATATTAATGCCCCCGAATTTCGGGTGACGTATGTGGCCGCAGCGACGCCCTCATTCACCCCTGCTGTCACAGTTCCCAGTGTAGTACCCTTGACATCCGGTAATTCAGAAGATTTGAAATCACCCCTCGCTGTACCTGCGAAAATTGTCTGCCCGAAGGAGGTCCCACAACCTTCTTCGGGCAAAGAAAAGAAGGCGACAGTTATACAATCTAAACCGGCAAAATCGGAGAAGTCCTCTTCTTCTTCTTCTTCTTCTTCGAACCGGTCGGCTAACATGTCTTCCTCAGTTAACAGGGGAAAGAAGAGTTTGCCGACCAGGGCTGGTTCGTCGCCATCTCTCTCGCCCTCCTCCTGACGGAGTGGCTACTGACTCTGCTGGCCTTCCCGCTCCCACGACCATCAAGGGAGGGAAGCCGGCTGAATCCAAACTCGTCCGTATGGAGGAACTCCCCTACAAATAGGAAAATACATCAGCGGAGGAGAGAGGAACGGTTCAGCGCCGTTTCTCTTCCTTTCCTAGAGACAGGGCTGCTCAGGTATCTGCTGGCCATTCCACTCCCACCACCACCAGTGGAGCGGTGTCAGCAGGAGCGGCCATGTTTTGTAAGGAACTGGCGTCAGTGGGGAAGCGACCATCTACTTCCCCAAATAGACGTCAGCGCCGATCAAGAAAGAAATCTCTTCGGGACATGTCCCCGGACAGACACCCAGTCTTCGGACCGGGAGAAAGTCCCTCGACACCGCTCTCGCTCTTCCCCAAGAGCGAGACTCGTGAAGTCTCAGCTCCCCCCCCCCCCCCCCTCCTTTTCTCCTTCTGGGATATGTTAATGCCCACAACACCATCTAGGGCTCCGCTACCACTAGTGATGGAGGGAGAGATTTTGAGAGACTGATCAGGCGCTGGAGCTGTATTTGTTAAACACAGGGGAACCTACGCACTTCTCTATTGCACACGGTACTTATTCAAATGTCGATATCACCTTGTGCTGTCGTGCGCTGGTTCCCCTGCTACAGTGGGGTGTAAACGACGACCTTTGTATTAGTGACCATTTCCCGATTATCGTTACTCTTCCGACGGCTGATTGGACAACTTTCACAGCACGTGCTGATTTTGCCGAAGATACCTTTGAGAGTGTCTATGATCATACCATTCACATAACGCATGGTATTTCGGCTGCTGCTGAGGAAACAATACCTTCCTCATCCGGCAACTCCCACCGGAAACTTGCCCCTTGGTGGACAGCCGAGATTGCAGCAGCCTTTAAAGATCGTCGACGTGCTTTCAAATGCTATCGGAGGCAAAACACTATGGCCAACCTTATCACCTTCAAAAGGATGCGTGCTAGAGCCCGATATCTGATTCGGGAGAGTAATAAAACGACGTGGGAAAAGTATGTGTTGTTTATGACGACACATACTCCTTCATCTCAAGTGTGGACTAAGCTTCGTCGGATCTCCGGACTCCCGATATCATTGATGGCACACGGAGTCTCCATCATCGGAGACATCATCACGGACCAACTCGCCATTGCCAACCGTATTGGATCGGACTTCAATGATGTATCCTGTTCTGGGAGTTACGATCCTACGTTTCTGACTCTGAAGCGGGAGGCGGAGGCTCACCCCTTGTCCTTTGCCACTGCTGCTTTGGAGTCCTACAATGTACCATTCTCTGAAAGGGAACTGCGCAGTGCGCTTTCACTGTGTAGGGATACGTCTCCCGGACCGGATAACATACAGAATCAAATGTTAAAACATCTGTGCGAATCCAGTATAAATCAATTGTTGGTCCTCTTCAATCGTATATGGATTGATGGGCAGTTTCCATCTCAATGGCGATAGTGGATCATGATACCGGTTCCCAAGGCTGGAAAGGATCCCAAACTTGTCAGCAGCTACAGGCCTCTCAAATGCCCTATGTAAGCTGCGATAGAAGATGGTGAACCATCGACTGGTGTGGTTCCTGGAAGAGAGAGGCTTACTGTCAGGGTACCAGTCTAGATTTCGCTCCCATATGTCCACCACCTTCCATCTGGTGCGACTTGTGAGCGCCATACAGGAGGCATTTCTCCGAATTACCTACGACACCATATGGCGCTACGAGATCCTTTCCACCCTTCATGAGTGGGGACTCCGTGGTAATCTACCGACTTTCATTACGAATTTCATGTAGTCCGACTCTTCCGTGTAAGGGTCGGTAGAACATATCGCAATATTATACCCAAGAAAACGAAGTTCCTCAGGGTTCTGTTCTGTCACCTTGTTCGAGGTTGTCATATCTTTTGGCCAAAGATGCTACATTAAGATTGTTATTTTTTTCTCTATTATCATTTTTTCCACTGTTGTAAAATTAACTGTCATGGCATCCAGAAGTGTCAATAAATGGTTGTTTTGAATTGATATATTTTCCTTAAATATAAAAGAAGAAAGAATCTGCGATACGCCGGTGAGCGTAAAAGTAAAATAAGTGGCGACCAGTGATAGGATAAATATATCAATATATTTTAATTATGGAGACAACCCAACGTGAACTGGATCGAGCGATAAATCTACGTAAGGTAACACGGGCGGCGTTTTCGAGGCAGTTGAATAACCTCAAAGGTGAAATTGATGACGTCCAGATGACAGCTCATGAAAAGCGAAGGAAAGTTCAGGTTTCCCTTTCTTTACTTCGGAAGAAAAATGATGAGCTCCTGCAGCTGGATGGTAAGGTCGTAAGTATAAAACTTGACGTCGGCCAAGAGGACTTGGACGACGAATGTAGACTTGCCGATGACTATCAACGTCAATTTCTTGATATAGAGGTGAGTGTTGAATATATTCTACCTTCAGGAGGTATCGCTCAAGACAACAGTGATTGTAGCAGTGTAGATCTTGTGAGTAAGAGAAAATTCAAACTACCTAAATTAGAACTAAGGAAATTTGATGGCGATGTAAAACAGTGGATACAGTTCAGGGGCCAGTTTGAAAAGATAGACAAGGATCCGGATATTGCACCGGAAGATAAGTTTCAATACTTAATGCAAGCTACAGTGAAAGGGTCTCGTGCTCGAGAAATTACTGAAAGTTTTCCACCTATTGGGGAAAATTATACGAAGGCAGTAGAATGTTTAAAGAGCAGGTTCGGTAGAGATGATCTGTTGGTTGAAATTTACGCAAGAGAGTTGTTATCTGTAGTTCTTAAGAAATCTTCCACTCCCGGTGATGGCAATTCAATGTGTAGCCTTTATGACAACTTGGAATCGCACATACGGTCACTTGAAACCTTAGGTGTTACAACAGATAAGTGTGCATCTATGTTGTATCCTTTAGTAGAGTCATGTTTGCCTGAGGAGTTTCTTAGAGCCTGTCAAAGAAGTTCCAAATTTGCACACACACATGATTCGAAAGATAGGTTAGACAATCTCATGCTATTCATGAAAAGGGAAGTGGAAGCCGAGGAACGGATCAGTTTAGCAATTTCCGGTTTTGGAATCAAAGATAATAACAGGAGTAGAGACCAACCCAAATTGTCAGAGCACATTGCTACTGCAGCTGACTTGTTAAACACTAACCCAGTTGAGGAGAGGAGAGGGTACTGTATTTTTTGTGGAGGTCAACATGATGCCCTTAATTGCTTTAAAGCACACTAATTAGGTCTATCTGAGAAACAGAAGGTCCTAAAGGACAAGAGTGGGTGTTTTAAGTGCTTTAAGAAGGGACACTGTGTCAATAAATGTAAAGCCGTAGTACGGTGCATTATTTTTAGTAAGAGCCACCAAGTTCTGATGTGCCCTGATTTACCTCAGAATAAACAAAATATATCCCATAATAATGTCGAACACAGGCAATCCGGGGGGAAGAATGAACAAAAGACAAATTCGCTGAGTAATATTTCTAAATATCCTAAAGTTATTTTGCAAACTTTGGTTATAAAGATGAAAGGTATTGGCTCTTCCTTCTCTGTTAGAGCCTTAATTGACTCAAGATCCCAAAGATCCTATGTTAAGAAAGACATTGTTAAAAGATTAGGTTACACTCCAGTCAGAACTGCAACAATTAAAAATGACCTTTTTGGGGGAGTGAAAACGAGTGTTAATGAACATTCATGTTACAAATTATAAATTGAAAGCCTGGATGGAAAATATCAATGTAATTTTGAAGTATTGGATCAGGTTTTAATATGTAATGGCATCCCTTCGGTCAAGAAAGGACCTTGGTTGAATGAACTTGAGGAAGGGAATATCAGCCTAACAGATATTGGGGATGAGTCTAGGCCTGTGGACTTGCTGATTGGAGCGGATGTAGCCGACAAACTTCTGACAGGAAATATTAAAGTTCTATCTTCTGGTTTGGTTGCTGTGGAAACAAATTTAGGCTGGACTTTGATGGGGAAAGTTCCACAACAATCTTCTGTTAACTTGGCAGAAGAAGTTACAGCTCTGTTTGTTAATGAGATCAACGATCGCTGGAGCCTAGATACCATTGGATTCTCAGACTCAGCTGTTAAAATGTCCAGAAATGAAAGACAGCTTCAAATTAGAGATGATTTTCTAAGAGGTATTACTGTAAATGATGAGAGACGTTACGAAGTTTCATTGCTATGGAAAGAAGATAGCTTGGCTCTTCCTAGTAACAGGGAGCTAGCACTCAAAAGGTTAGAATCTACCACTAGAAAGCTTCAGTCTCAAAATCTTCTCATTTCATACGATACAGTTCCAGCTGAGTGGGAAGAACTGGGAATTATTGAAGAAGTACCAGTCAAAGAAGTAGGGAATTATGGACACTACCTACCACATCGAACTGTTATTAAGGAGAATAGCACCACCAGAGTTCGTCCTGTATTTGACGTGTCAGCAAGAGGTAGAAATGCTCCTTCTCTCAATCATTGTTTAGAGTGTGGACCCAATCTGATTGAACTGATTCCTTCCCTGTTACTAAAATTTCGGGAAGGGAGATTTGGGGTGACAGCTGATGTAGAAATGGCTTTTCTACAAATAAGTGTTCGTCAAGAAGACAGAGATTTTCTTAGGTTCTTCTGGTGTGATCCAAATGACTGGAAGAATATAAAGATATTTCGGCATCGGAGGGTGGTATTTGGATTAAAATGTAGCACTTTCCTTTTAGGAGCAGTTCTTGATTACCATTTGGACAAGGCAATGGAAGATTGTCAATATAGTAAAGGACAGATATCAAGACTTAAACAGAGCCTTTATGTGGACAATGTTGTAACCAGTGTTGATACTGAATCAGAACTGAAAGAATTCATTAATGAAGCACGTGATATAATGCAGGAAGGAAAGTTCGACCTCAGAGGTTGGCAGGCCAACAATGACGCTTTCATTCTTGTAGGACAGACAGCGGTGCTAGGTTTACGATGGGATTTGGAATCTGACAATTTATTGTTAAACTTGGAATGGTTACAGAACCATGAATTGGGAGTGATCACGAAAAGATCCATTCTGTCAGTTGCACAAAAGATATTTGATCCGATTGGCATAGTTAGTCCAGTACTTCTAGTTCCTAAATTGTTATTACAAAAGATATGGCTAAGTGGTATATCTTGAGATGAAGAGGTTACTACTGATATTAAGGACCAATTTGTAACCTGGTATTTAAGCCTTTTTCTCCTGAAAGAGATGAGAATTCCACGCTGGTTTCATTATTCCAAGAACCACAGGGATGTCAGTCTACATATTTTGTGTGATGCTAGTGCACAGGCCTACGCTGCAGTAGTCTCCATACGACTACAAATTGACGGTGAGAGTAAGGTACACCTTCTTGCAGCCAGAGCAAGAGTAGCCCCTTAAACACAGTCATCATTCCCCGAATGGAACTAATTGCTGCAACAGTGGGGGATAGATTAGGTAATTCAGTGCTAGAAGGACTAAACTACCAAGATATCAAGTTGAATTTCTAGACTGATTCGACAACGGTTTTAGCATGGATTCTATAGGAAGAAACATGGACTGTGTTTGTCAACAACCGTGTTAAAGAAATCCATCGGTTGACTTTACCAGAAATGTGGAGATATGTTCCTGGCCATTTGAATCCTGCAGATTTTCCTTCAAGAGTTGTCTGGCAGAAAAATTGTTAGCACTTCAATGGTGGGAGGGGCCAGAGTTTTTACGAAAGGACCGGCCAGAGTGGCCTGGTGAATTTCCACCTGCAGAGGCAGAGCTGATTTTGCAAGAAAAGAGAAAATCAACTCAAATAATGAGTTACTTTGTAGATACTTCATGTAGCACCCCAAAACATGTAAATTATGATCAGTGCATGTACCACGATTTTAATTGGTATTACTTATATTTTTCAAGCTATGGAAAAATAATTCGGTTGGTTGCTTGGATAAAGAGGTTTATCCAAAATACGCGAAGAGCAAACCTTACAAGAGCTCGTGGAGAATTATCATGTGAGGAGATAATGTCAGCAGAAAAAATAGTCGCAAGATTGGTACAGGAAGAGCCTTTCTCGTCAAAAAATGACAAATGTCTCATTAGCCTAAATGTGTTTAGGGATGAGAAGGGAAGTCAAGAGTAACCACTAAAATTGGTAGAGCTGTAAATACACCAAAGAGATTGGATTTATGATTACTGTATTTTGAGGTAATTATAGTTATTTATGTATGGTTGAGTTGTTCTTCCACCAACTCAAGGTGGGAGTGTGTCATATCTTTTGGCCAAAGATGCTACATTAAGATTGTCATTTTTTTCTTTATTATCTTTTTTCCACTGTTGTAAAATTAACTGTCATGGCATCCAGAAGTGTCAATAAATGGTTGTTTTGAATTGATATATTTTCCTTAAATATAAAAGAAGAAAGAATCTGCGATACGCCGATGAGCGTAAAAGTAAAAGAGGTTGCCATAAACGGCATTGTTACCGCCACCGGGCCCACGATAGTTCCATCGCTGTATGTAGCCGATTTAGCTCTGCTTTACAGCTCTGGAAGTATGTCAATCGTGGAACGGCAATTGCAGATAGCTATTAACCGGGTGGACAGGTGGGCTCACGACCGGTTTTCATCAGCGAAATCCCCCGTCGTCCATTTTTGTCGGCTCCGAAGGCTACACTTACACCCTGAACTACATCTCAGGTATGCTGCGTTGCCGTTGGTTGACACTTATCGCTTCTTGGGGCTCCATTTTGACAGCAAATTAATGTGGCAGCCCCATATACGGCAACTAAGAACGACGTGTCTCAGGAAACTGAACATGCTCAAGTTTCTTAGTAGCACTACGTGGGGGGCTGACGGAGCGGTGCTGCTACGGTTCTACCAAGCCCTCGTCGTGTCCCGGCTAGACTATGGTTCTGCGGCTTACGGTTCAGAAAGACCGGCAACCTTGAAAATGCTGGACAGTATCCACCATAGTGGCGTTGGCTGGCTACTGGTGCCTTCCGGACCAGCCCGATACCCAGCCAACTCGTCGAATCGGGTGTTCCACCTCTAAATTATCGACGCCATCTTATGCTTTTGGCATTTACTACTAATGTGCGTCAGTACCCAATACGACCAGAGGTACGCCAGCCAGCCTCGAACCACTCGGCCTGTTGGTATTAGACTCGATAGCTCGTGTACTGAAATAGGAGTGGCTGTGGGCCCTAGCCTACTTTTCACATTTTGCAAAAATGAGGAAAAAGTAGACTTATGAGATCGATCCGGGAAAATGTGTGTCTGTCTGTCTGGCTGTGTGTGTGTTCCCCCCTATCAACTCCTAAACAGCTGCAGCAATCAAAACCAAATTTAGTATGAGTAAAGATGTGCACCGAAATATCTCACGTCCATATTTGAAAATGATGTCAGTGCTACCAACTGCTGAAAAACGCACCAGAAATTTGAGCTCCATGTTGGATATCTTGCAAGGTATGCATGGGAGCTATTCCAAAATCGGCACACATGTAGATAATACTATTTCAGTTTAATTTCCAGGAGGCCATACATGACAATGTTGCCAACATAATTTTAAGCCTTCTGATAGGTCCAATGTTTAAATGCATATAACTTCTACACTATCAATGGGATTTCAACCAAATTTTGTATGTAAAATGTGCACATAAACAGATATGACTGAGCGTATTCTTAAGAGCCACCAAGGCTGCCAACTGTTAATAATTGCTCTCTCTATTTTTTTATCCAAATGCCAATATATCAGAAAGTATGCAAGCCGACAGCTTTAAACTATGCACACGTATATCCTGACATTTTTGATTAATTTGGAGTAACTTATATACATCAGTTCTACCAACATGATTCTAAGCCTGCTGATAGTACCAATTTTAAATACATGTAACTTCTATACTATCAGTTGGATTTCAACCAAATTTCGTATGTGCTATGTGTAACATAACAGATATGACTATAAGTATTGTTAAGAGCAATCAGGGCTGCCAACTGTTAATAAATGCTGTCTATATTTTTTACCCTAATATCAATATATCAGAAAGTATGTAAGCCAACAGCTCTATACTTTGCACACGTATAGCACCTGACTTTCTAGATTAATTTGGAGTAATTAATATAAGTCAGTGCTACCAACATGATTCTATGCCTGCTGATAGGTCCAATTTTAAAATACATGTAACTTCTATACTAACAAATGGATTTCATCCAAAATTGGCCCAACAAGATATCATAATATTTCAGATTATTTCTGACCAGCACACGCATGGTATTGTTGGCAACATGCTTTTACGCGTGCTGATAGATCCAGTGTCTAACTGCATGTAACGTCCATTGGACTTTAACCAAATTTTGTATTCTGTACCTTAAGAGGTGGAACTAAGAATATATTCAGTCACCAGGGCTGCCAACTGTAGTGCGTTATTAGGCTACATTACACCAGGTATGTTTTGAACTAATTAGATATTTCGATATCACCAACTTAATTTCGTCATTATTCTAGATAACTTAGGTTCATATACTGTAGAATAATCATTGGCATGAAAAGTAGGCTGTATAGTTTTTCACGGAACTTCTTGTCTTACTTACGAAACCACCCAACCATCTTCTTCTTTCCTGGCGTTTATCCCAGTACAGAGTCCGCTGCTCTACCACCCAACCATCAGAATATAATAAATAGGGGCCGGATTTTGGTTGTTTTTAAAATTGTCATTTTAGGTTTTCAAAAACATAAAATTGTTCTTTTTAGTTTTTTAGTTTTAGGGTAGCGAAAGTTGACATACATTACATAAGGCATAAAATTAATACCTCATGGTTCAAATCCCGGTCACTCCATGTGAGATCTGTGCTGGACAAAACGGAGGCAGACAGGTTTTACTCCGGGTACTCCGGTTTTCCCTGTCAAAATTTCATTCCAGCATCACTCTCCACTATCATTTCATTTCATCTGTTATTCATTTAATCATTGGCCCAGAGGAGTGCGTCAGGCCTCGGCAGCCGGTACAGTCCATATCCTCGCCGCTAGATGGGGGCTTCATTCATTCCATTCCTGACCCGGTCGGAGACTGGAAGCAGGCTGTGGATTTTCATTTTCATGCGTAATCAAATTATCACCGATAACTTTACACTTTTAGGGATTGCAATAAAGCCAAGGATGTCGGAGATGATTTTCACACTCTATCTCGTTCAAATAATGTTGATTCTTTACAATATTGGATTCTTGGGAATAATAAGAGATTTATTCGCTCTTTCCTCTCGGTAAATAACCAAACAATAATATATAAGCTGGAAAGTGCGGAAAATATTTCATTTTTCCATTAGGTAGGATTGTTTTCAATCAACTGGAGCTAGGAATAAACACTATCTTCACATTTAATTTCAAGGATTATGGACACAATTTGAAATATACTACAATAAATGGTACAAAACTGCAATTAGTTATTTTTAGGTATTCGCGTATTATTTAGTTTATTAGGTAGTACGGAATTTCAGTGTGATTCGTAAAAGTATTTAGAAGTATGGGAAAAATAGATAAGAACCTAAGAATCCGGTTCCTAATAATAGGCTAACTGCGCCCCGATAGTATAAGGTAGTTTCTCTGTTGCTGGATAGCGAATTTTTGTACAAACTCATTTGTCTAGAATAATGAAAAATATAATAATAATAGTATACTAATAATAATCATTATTGACTAATAATTATGAAAATAATAAAAACTGTCTAATGATGATAATAATAATAATAATAACAATAGTCTAATAATAAGTATTTCGCTGTCCTCTTGGAGTGACGATGTGGGTAGTCATAATATAGCCTTATTCTGAAAGCAGAGACATGAAATGATTGTCAATGATATGTAAGCCAACCAAAATTTGATTAAACTAGAGAATCGTCTGTACTCCCCTCTCCAACTCCAGGCAGCTTGAAATGTATAAATGTTATATGTGGACTCAAACCTCATGTCTCGGTGATAATCAACGTTGAAGTACAAACAAACACTACGGTGTTCCCGCAACTTAGATCTACTTAGTTATATACGGAAAATGTGCCACGGAACCGCTTGATAGCACTGTGCTTTGCCCATTGCCCTACCTCACAAATCGTGTACGGTATCCCAAAGAAATTTTGATCAACCGATCACAACGAGGGGACGGAGTCGCGCAGCTTCTTTTGGGGTACAGGATCTCTACATTTGCTGAAACAGAAGGCTGGCGTGCTGTGAGGTGAGCGGGAAAATGGGATTGCGTGAGTAAATGCATGCACGTCGTCCCAATAAAAATAACAGCTACATCGCACGCCTTCTGCTTGACCTTGAGACGTCATAATGCAGCCTTGTAACAATACAATCCCGTTAATTTGTAACGTTCCGTTCCGTGTGTTTGTTCCGTTATTATAAGTAGAATGTTCCGATCTGTAACGTATCGGATATTCCTCTGTTCATTTCGGTACGGGACAACGTAACGTTCCACCCGTCTCCAATACGCTGTACCGGTACAGGCTCGGCTAACATTCCACTGTTCCAGATACCGGGTACGGTTTCAGAATCAGTTCCGTTCCAGGACGGTAACGTTACGCTTGGAACAGACAGCGGTAACGTTACAACTTGGAAATAACCTTGGAGATAACGGAATTTCTCCGTTCCACATAGACAAGAGTTCCGTTCCGCGTTACGTTCTGTTCCGGGTCCCTGCCTTGAAGTGCTTTTGGATTCACAGCATGATTTTCAATTTCCGTTAACTGCCTCTAAGCTATCGTAAAATGGATTTTCTAATTTAGAATCATTCGTGGGAGCGTGCACAACAACTTTCAAAAGTTTCATCGCATTCGGATGAATGGCATATGCACGTATACGGCATTTTGTTTGAACGAATCGTGCGCTGTCACTCATTTGTTGATTCTACTCGTACGCTACCTATTGAGAAATGGAATTTACTAAGTCGAACCCCTACCCTGGCGTGTACACAATAACTCATCACAGTTTCATCACAATCGAAGAAGGTTATATGAACGCATAGGGGATGTTGTTTAGACGCTTCGCGCGTCGTCACCCATTTGTTGCATATACTCGTGCGCTACCTATTGAGAAATGGATTTACTAATCCAAACCCCTTCCCTGGCGTGTACACAATAACTCAGCAATGTTTCATCGCAATCGGAAGAATGGTATATGCACTTATACGGGGTTTTGTTTAAACGATTCGCGCCCCGTCACTCATTTGTTGAATCTACTCGTGCGCTACCTACTGTAAAATGTATTTACTAAGTTAGAAACCGTCACGTAAGTGTCCACAACATCTCACCCAAGTTTCATCGCTATCGGACTAATGGGATATGAAGACATAGGGGACTGTATTGAAACGCTCCGCGTGTCGTCGTTCATTTGTCGAATCAACTCGTGTGCTACCTACTGTGAAATGTATTTACTAAGCCGGAAACCTTCCTTGGAGTATCCACCATGTTTCACCCCAGTTTCACCGCTAACGGCAGAATGGTATATGACCTTATACGGGACTTTGCTGAAACGCTAATGGGATATGAAGACATAGGGGACTGTATTGAAACGCTCCGCGTGTCGTCGTTCACTTGACGAATCTACTCGTGTGCTACCTACTGTGAAATGTATTTACTAAGCCAGAAACCTTCCTTGGAGTGTCCACCATATTTCACCCAAGTTTCACCGCTAACGCCAGAATGGTATATGACCTTATACGGGACTTTGTTGAAACGCTTCGCGCGTCGTCCCTCATTTGTTGAATCTACTTGTGTGCTGCCTATTGTATAGAGGATTTACTAAGCCAGAAACCTTTTCTGGAGTGTACACAACAATTCACCAAACATTTATCACTATCAGACGAATGGTATATGACCTTATACGGGACTTTGTTGAAACGCTTCGCGTGTCATCGCTCATTTGTTGAATCTACTGGTGCGCTACCTATTGTAAAATGGATGTACTAAGCCAGAAACCTTCCCTGGAGTGTACACAACATCTCACCCAAGTTTCATCGCTATCGGATGAATGGTATATGACCTTATATGACACTTTGTTGAAACGCTAAGTGCGTCGTCGCTCATTTGATGATTCTACTCGTGCTCTACCTATTTTTAAAAGGATTTACTAAGCCAGAAACTTCCCTGGAGTGCACACAACATCTCAGCCTAGTTTCATCGCTATCGGACGAATGGTATATGAACGCATACGTGACTTTGTTGAAATGCTTCGCGCGTCGTAGCTCATTTGTTGAATCTACTCGTGCGCTGCCTATTGTAAAGTGGATTTACTAAGCCAGAAAAGTTCCGTGAAGTGTACACAACATTTTACGCAAGTTTCGTAGCTATCGGACGAATGGTATATAATTGCATACGGGACTTGGTTGAAACGCTTCGCGCATCGTCGCTCATTTGTTGATTCTACTCGTGCTCTACCTATTTTAAAGGGATTTACTAAGCCAGAAACCTTCCCTGGAGTGCACACAACATCTCAGCCTAGTTTCATCGCTATCGGACGAGTGGTATATGAACGCATACGTGACTTTGTTGAAATGCTACGCGTGTCGTCGCACATTTGTTGAATCTACTCGTGCGCTATCTACTGTGAAATGTATAAACTAATTTTGAAACCTTCACGTAAGTGTATACAACATCTCACCCAAGTTTCATCGCTATCGGACGAATGGTATAGGAACACATACGGGACTTGGTTGAAACGCTTCGCGCATCGTCGCTCAATTGTTGAATCTACGCGTGCGTTACCTATTGTAAAATGGATTTACTAAGTCAGATACCTTCCTTGGAGTGTACTCAACATCTCACCCAAGTTTCATCGCAATCGGATGAATGGTATATGAACGCATAGGAGACATACACACCCACAGACAGACAGACAGACAAACAATCACGTAAAATTGATTTTTAGCCTACTTTTCACATTTTGCAAAAATGAGGAAAAACGAGACTTATGAGATCGATCCGGGAAAATGTGTGTCTGTCTGTCTGTCTGTCTGGCTGTGTGTGTCCCCCCCCCCCCCCACTATCAACTCCTAAACGGCTGCAGCAATCAATACCAAATTTAGTATGTGTAAAGATGTGCACCGGAATATCTCACGTCCATATTTGAAAATGATGTCAGTGCTACCAACTGCTGAAAAAACGCACTAGAAATTTGAGCTCCATGTTGGATATCTTGCAAGGTATGCTTGGGAGCTATTCCAAAATTGGCACACATGTAGATAATACTATTTCAGTTTAATTTCCAGGAGGCCATACATGACAGTGTTGCCAAAATAATTTTAAGCCTTCTGATAATTCCAATGTTTAAATGCATATAACTTCTACACTATCAATTGGATTTCAACCAAATTTTGTATGTAAAATGTGTATATAAACAGATATGTCTGAGTGTATTCTTAAGAGCCACCAGGGCTGCCAACTGTTAATAATTGCTCTCTCTATTTTTTTTATCCAAATACCAATATATCGGAATGTATGCAAGCCGACAGATTTAAACTATGCACACGTATAATCTGACATTTTAGATTAATTTGGAGTAACTTATATACTTCAGTTCTACCAACATGATTATAAGCTTACTGATAGTACCAATTTTTAAATACATGTAAGTTCTATACTATCAGTTGGATTTCAACCAAATTTCGTATGTGCAATGTGTAACATAACAGATATGACTATAAGTATTGTTAAGAGCAATCAGGGCTACCAACTGTTAATAAATGCTTTCTATATTATTTTTACCTTAAGATCAATATATCAGAAAGTATGCAAGCCAACAGCTCTATACTTTGCACACGTATAGCACCTGACATTCTAGATTAATTTGGAGTAATTAATACAAGGCAGTGCTGCCAACATGATTCTATGCCTGCTGATATGTCCAATTTTAAAATACATGTAACTTCTATACTAACAAATGGATTTCATCCGAAATTGGCACAACAAGATATAATATTTCAGATTATTTCTGACAAGCACACACATGGCATTGTTGCCAACATGCTTTTACGCGTGCTGATAGATCCAGTGTCTAACTGCATGTAACGTCCAATAGACTTCAACCAAATTTTGTGTTCTGTACCTTAAGAGATGGAACTAAGAATATATTCAGTCACCAGGGCTACCAACTGTAGTGCTCTATTAGGCTACATTATACCAGGTATATTTTGAAATAATTAGATATTTCGATATTACCAACTTAATTTCGTCATTATTCTAGATAGATTCATATACTGTAGAATAATCATTGGCATGAAAAGTAGGCTGTATAGTTCTTCGCGGAACTTCTTGTTATATATATAGATTAACAGTGGCTTTTTTCCAGGAGTTTTCATTTTTTTGATGTGTAAGACCTTTCCGCTCGGTTACTGGATAGTTTTGTGGGAGTGATTTTGAAAATTGGGGACGGATGTGGATCGGAACGATCGAGGTGGCAGTGGTGGATCAAACGGAAGTATGCACTGCCCGCTCGATCGATCAAACGGAAGTGTACTAGCTGGCAGTGGTAGACATCGGAAGTATGCACTGCCCGCTCGATCGATCAAACGGAAGTGTACTAGCTGGCAGTGGTAGACAACGGAAGTATGCACTGCCCGCTCGATCGATCAAACGGAAGTGTACTAGCAGGCAGTGGTAACATGCAAAGGCAGCGTGATTTTTGTACAATTGAAAATGTGTGTATTGGAAACAAGACAGTGTGTGCTCTGTAGCGCGAGAATGTTATGATAATACAGTAGGCAGTGCATTTAGCAGGCACTGGTTTGACAAGCACAGTGTCAAATGTTTCACCGACTTTCATTTGTCATTGAGGAGTTTATGAAGCTTCACGTTCAAGGTTGAATATCACATGGGGTAGGAAGTGAAAACTTGAGACTAATGTTGTTGAGTGTATGATAAAATAAAGACGACAAATGACATTTAAGTAAGCGGCATTATTGTCATACTGTGGGTGGTAATCAAATATTAAATGCATAAGAGAATGTTGTTATATGAGTGGAATAAAAGCTGTATTTTTATCATTTGTGAGACTAGTTCATTTCATGATTGTAGGAAGCCATGTTTCGATTGTTTACGACGAATTATATGAGAGCCTTGAGAATAATGAATGTTATAGTTACTGAGGAGTGTGCACACAGTATTTCAGAGTAGAGTCGACGTTGTGTGTCACTTTGTTATTATGAATTATTCATGTAAAAGGAAGGAAGCTTGTGGTTATGTGTGACCGTTAATCTCACGATCATGATCCACGGTACCTCCCTCTTACGTGGAATGCGAACCACAGGACATGGCATTTCAATTCGAAAATCTCACATGTATTGACCGGGAATCGAACGTGGGTTACCTTGGTGAGAGACCAACAGCTTGACCGCTGCGCCACAAGTGTGACAGTAGCATATCTCCAATTCAATCTATACATTCATCATAGTACCAGTATGAAAACGGAGCGTAAATTTACATCTTAAGAATGTTCAGGCTGTGTAGTATACGAGTAGGATAACATGTCAGATGTTACACATCATATGCGACTACTGTAAGGCTCGTATCTTTTCTTTTTTTTTTTTTTTGTCATTTTCCAGATGTTTTCCAGGAGTTTTGCAGACCTAATAAAAATCCAGGAGTTTTCCAGGATTTCCAGGTTTTCCAGGAGTAGTGGCCACCATGTTATAGTAACTTACAACGATTGCGTCCACAACTTTCAAATAAGGTTTCGACCTGTCTTACCCGATGCTTCCCTTGTCAGACAAACAATGTGTGTAATTAAACTCGTGCTGGATAATTGTTCGCCTCGAAAATGCTCTGTACTGAGGAGGTAGCACAATGAACAACAACCACATAATCTGTTTTCCGGAATTAATCCGCAATGCAGCGGGCTATGGAGTGAAAAAGATAACAGAACGGTTGACATACATGTCATGTTCACATTGATACAATTATTAGTGGACGTGATGCTGATTTCAACTGTTTGCTGAACTGTTTATTTTTCCATTCACTTTCCTATAGCATCACTTCCAATTTAGTTCAATATTATCCTTGGTTGGCTGGTTCCTCAATTTAGGGGCTGTGACAACGCGGTAATGTAGTCCCGTGAACTTTGGGTGTACGTAGAATCTGTCTGATGAAATGAAAATCCACAGCCTGCTTCCAGTCTCCGACCGGGTCAGGAATGGAATGAATGAAGCCCCCATCTAACGGCGAGGATATGAACTGTGCCGGCTGCCGAGGCCTGACGCACTCCTCTGGGGCAATGATTAAATGAATGACAGATGAAATGAAATGATAGTGGAGAGTGTTGCTGGAATGAAATTTTGACAGGGAAAACCGGAGTACCCAGAGAAAAACCTGTCTGCCTCCGTTTTGTCCAGCACAGATCTCACAGGGAGTGACCGGGATTTGAACCACGGACCCAGCGGTGAGAGGCCGGCTTGCTGCCGCCTAAGCCACGGAGGCTCAATCTGTCTGATAATCGGTGTTAATTGTGGTGGCAGTATTAGTATTGTGTTAACTATTTTTAATTCAAGTAAGGACTGCAGACATTCAATTTTCAAATAGTTCTTACTTTTGCTACCAAATGCCACCGTCAACGGAACTAGATCTGAACTTGGTTACTAGATGTCACCGCAGTCGGCTCCTGGCGACGAACGTTGTAACCTAAGAGCGTTAGTGAAATATAACATATAATTTTGCTTCACACAAGTGCAATTACCAGAATGTTCTTTTGCATGCCATAAATCAATGACATGGGACCTCCAGCTTTACTTCCCTCCGAAGGAAAGCATACTGAGGGATATTTAACGCTCTTAAAAACTACGACGACTTCAGCCGGGTTTGAACCCGCAACCATGGGCATAGTAGCTCATCATGCTACCAACTACGCCAACGAAGCTATACAATATTATCCTTCATATGCCAGCCCCGTGGTGTTGTGGTAGCGCGCCTTTCTCTCACACGGAGGTCACGGGTTCGAAACTGACGTGAGGGCTGGAACGGGGTGCACTCAGCCTCGTGAGGAGAATTGAGTAGCTGTCCAACAGTGAGATAGCGCCCCGGTCACGAAATCCAAGATTAACGGTCGAGGGGACCCGATGCCCTGACCACTCACCCCACAATCTGCAGGCCAAATTGCGGGTAGCGGACGCTTGGTCCTGCATGGGATGTAATGCCAGGGGTTTGGGGGTTATCCTTCATATCATGTGGCTGTGTGCATCCTGGACTATGCTGGCGTTCGGAGAGCTTTGAAGCCATTTTTAGCGTATTTTCATTTTATGAAAAAAAAAATAGGCTTATGAGATCACCTTTTGTCCGTGTGTGTGTGAGTGTGTGTGTGTGCGTGTGTGTGTGTGAGGAGTGTGTGTATGTGTGTCCCTAATAACTTCTAAACGGCTCGAGCGATTACAATGAAAATCTGTAAGATCATAGCACTATTCTGGCCGACACCGACCGTGTCCTTTAAATTTTATTGTGTCTCACCGATTTAACATGGCGGCTGTGCGAAATATTTCACCAGCATTCAGTATCTCCGACACTATATCCGATATCACCCTGAAATTGTGTACAGTGAAAGAGAGCACTACTAGAAGCTCACCTATGATACATTCAAAACCCTGGTGACTACAAAACCAACATGGCGGCCAAGCGAATTTGAGACTTTTAATAAAAGTTTCTCGCGATTTAACTATCCAAACGTAATGAAACTTGGTACAGCAAATGTTTATACACATTGCAATGCACTGGAGTCTAATTTAGTTCGATTGTTTACATAACCTCAAAATGGCGGCTGTGCGAAATATTTCACTGACATTCTATATCTCCGAAACTATTACAGATATCACCCTGAACTTTTGTACGGTGATAAAGGGTACTGATACAAGTTTATTTATGTAACATTCATAATTCTGTAAAGTACAAAACGAACATGGCGGCCAAACGAATTTGAAACATTTTAATAGACGTTTCTCGTGATTTAACTCTCTGAGCGCAGTGAAATGTGGTACAGTAAATGATTTTACATATTGTAATGCACTGGCATCTAATTTAGTTCAATTTTTTACATAACTTCAAGATGGCGGCTGTGCGAAATTATAAAATTAAGTTTTTATTTCTTGTGTCGAAATCATGCGATCGAAGTGAAAGTTTGAATAATGAACCTAGGCAATAATTGTCCTTGAATGGTACATAACTCTATGGCCTATACATATAACAATCCAAAATGGTGAGCATCCGAAATATTTAGACGGTTCTCTATCTACGAATCATTTACAGCAATCAAACTTTTTTTAATGTTCATGGAGTTTATGAACATAAGTTCACCTATAGGGCTTTCAGTAACCTGGTGATCACAAATCCAACATGGCGGCGACGCGAATTATAAATATTTAAATGGACGTTTCTCGCAATGTAACCTTCCGAGTGCAGTGAAACTTTGCACGTTAATTGCTTATACAAATGTTAATCCACTGGCATTTAATTTATTTCAATTGTTTTCTTAACCACTAGATGGCAGCTGTGCGAAATTTTAAAATCTCTTTTTTACTTCTTGTGTTCTAATCATGCGATTGATGTTTGAATACCAAACGTACACAATAATCTTCATGTAATAATACATAAATCAAAATCGAACCTGGCGACCAACTGAAATATTTAGACGGTTCTCAATATCTACGAATCTATCTCAACCTTCAAACTGAAATATTGTATGTAGATAGTGGCAATTAACATAAGTAGGATATATGAAAATAGGCAGTTGAGTTCTTCACGGAACTACTTGTTCAGTACTGCCCTGTTAACAATTAATCCTTTCAATGATAGGTTTTTTATGTAGACCTACTCCCTCTGTGTTGTTCTTTTCTTTTCAAGAATATGCGTTATAGTAAAATAGCTTTGCTAGATATTTTACAGACTTTTTAAGACATTACATTGAATTAAACATAAATTTGAAGATAATAAATTGAAGGAGATTGGAGGTACAGATGTCTATATTTTGATCATTGCTAGGAAACAAAATCCATAAGTAAATTCGCGGAAAAAGGGAACTATCGCTACTTTAGAACTTCCTTGCACGTCAGGCACGCCATTTGAACTGATAGGTCGCTGCATGTACTTTTACGGGCTTAGGAAAGTAAGCACTGCACGAAAACGTATATTTGCGGGTTTGGCATTAAAAGGGTTAATATTTTGTCTTTCAGTCTGTAACACAAAATAATTCCAATTACTGGAATATGTGCAAAAAATCTGAAATAAAATACATGTGATGAAAATTGATATGTATTTTTACGAAGTATTGGAGAAGGAGAAAACTAAGGGATGACATGTGTGTGAGATTTTTAAACGAAAGTTTGATGTTCTTCAGTGGGTCAACACGATTGTACCCAAATGAGATGGGTTATTCCCTTAATCCGGAGGAAATCTACATTAGATTCATAATTACACATGGATTACCAGTTTCGATCGTCAAGCGATCATCATCAGATCCATTAAGTTTACACTTAGGCTACACAATTTTCATGTCTGAAAGTATGGGTGAAAATATTTACAATATGTACATTTATTTAGTTGTCGGTATTTGTTAGTTGAGGTCTATGTGATGTTTTGTTAAAATACTGAAAGTGGTGATTGACCTCCAAACTTGCTTGTTTGGAGTGAATATGTGACAGTAGTTAAATGGTCAGTTCAGGTGGTATTCTACAGGCTACTTATCTGATTGTGTCTTGCGTGTCCTGGTTAGAGCAGTTGTCTTCGTCACTATCTACACTCAACTGGGAAGCTTCCTGTGAGCCATAATCTCGTATATATGGTACCTGGCTTTTCCCCTCTCGCATACCTGAGTTTTTCTGCTCATCGTACAAATGTGACTGTATGTGGCCAAGTCTAGTCTCCCTAATATGGTGTATGTTACTGTATTCTTGATAATCTTCTACAATTAAAGACCTGGTTTCAATTCTCGCCTCGCGTAAGCTAATTGCCATATAAGTACTGCCCGGTATAATGAAAATGTCCCGGCACCTTTAATACTGCTGTTAATACCGGCCTCGGTTTGTTGAAGAAAAAGATACATCGTACATCCTGTTCCAATAACATGTTTCCCTGAAATCCATCAAACTTTGGTTTACTAAGGCAACACTGAAATTTGCTTCAAACACCATAATATGATTTGTAATTCAGTCTAAAATGGGAAGGATGCAACCGTGGACTTAAATTACAAATTATTCCAGCATTTTCCAGGCGTAGAAGTGGGGATATTTTGAGAACCGCTTCTAGGATGGCTCAAGAGGGAATCGATCCCACTTCCACTCAGTGCCGCGTCACGAGTCTGAGTGTTCCCATTTCTAAACCAGATTTACCCCTTTCATTTTCAAGCTCTCGTCTGATGGGTGTGAGAAAACTGTCAGCCTTATACTTTACCAAGCTGTGCATACACTTTTTTAAAAATGAGATGAAAGAGAGACCAAAAAAGATATTAACATAAAATATTATAAACATAGAGTGTATAAATCACTTGCTATTATGAATATAGTCGACGTCTCTGTGCCATATGATTTCAATGTTAAGAAAAAAGAATGGAAAATAATACAAATTTCAGATTTGAAATTTTTGAGGAAATTTTGGGAAATGGAATTCACTTGTCAAGTCTACTATGCAAGATGAATGAAACTCTATATTATTGGATAGCGTGGTAAATGTCAAGATTCCAATATTAGCAATGAAAACTGAGAAAAATACACGCACGTTTGCCACCAACCACGATGTAAACAAGACACGAAACTCTGTGAGCACATGTTTAGACTCTGAGAATTAATATAAATGCAGATCATCAAATGTTACCGTGGAATATAAATGTGAGTTAAAATTGTCTTATTCATATTCTCTGAAAATTACTGCTATCGAGCGTAAAAATAACGAAATAAGCAATAATAAAGACCGGTAACGATGGGTCGTTACCTTGACAGTTTTGGCACAAACAGGGCTAACGACAGATCGTAAGCATTAAAGTCAAAGGGATAAATGCCTTGACAGAGCCATAAATTGAACCCGGACCTTCGGGCTGGTAGCCAAGAATGCTAGCCATTGCGCTGCAAGGTGGTGCACTTCACAATCATGAAGATCGACATAGAAATCTAACAAAGTGTCCAGAGATCAAGAGGTACGAACCCAACGCTACAATATCCAGAGGAAATCACTGTTTATATAGGCAAAGAGCGCCCTGGGCAGTCATACCTAAGCCGAGGCGAACCAGCTCAACCCCGATGATCGGAGTAGGTCTGCAATTGGCCGCGAGGCACTGGGGAATTAAATCTCCACCAGAGCGCACCGCTGACAACTCCTCCCTCGAGGGTACTTCGGTCATTTGCACTGATCTCCCCCCAAGCACCTTCAGGATGTGGAAATCGAACGATTTCACTTTTAACAGATGAGACTTATCGAATAAGCTTTTATTGGAATAGTTTAATCTTCTCACACATCATGTTAATATCAGCTCTAATAATTGAGTAGTAGATAATAATAATAGTAAACAAGA
This sequence comes from Meconema thalassinum, assembly GCA_946902985.2. Classification (NCBI taxonomy): domain Eukaryota; kingdom Metazoa; phylum Arthropoda; class Insecta; order Orthoptera; family Tettigoniidae; genus Meconema; species Meconema thalassinum. The sequence continues at coordinate 2,134,884,852 of OX336388.2, forward strand.
TGTGTTTGTCAAAAGATCTTAAAATACAGCAGTAAAACACCGCAGTCAAACCTGAATGCCTGTATGCGAGTGAATGTCTTGTACTGAGCTAAAAATTTGATAAATTAAAAGTAAGATGGTAGAAAGAAGAAAAAGTAGAAAGAGCAAAATACTCGGTCCTTTAGACTGCAGAATTCTGGAAACTAAGAAGTAATGATGAAATATATAGAAAATAGGAAACTTATGAGAAACAATACGGAAGAGGAGATTGCTATTTTTTGGAATTTGGACTAGATGGATGACAAGCAGATCTTCACATTACTGTGGAACAAGAAGTCAACAAAAACCTGGGTACACGAAGTCAAAATAGCGGCTTCGGTGGCGTAGTCGGTAGCATGCTGAGCTTCTATGCCCAAGATAGCGGGTTCAAACCCAGCCGAAGCCATCGGATTTTTAAGAGCGTTAGAAATCCCTCAGTATGCCTTCCTTCGGAGGGGAAGTAAAGCCGGCGGTCCCATGTCATAGATATATGGCATGTTAAAGAACCTTCCACTAATTGCACCGGTGTGAAGCTAAATTGGATAGGTGGCGTCTAGTAGCTAAGTTCTGAACTTGGCCTAGTAGTTGTTGACGGTGGCGCATGGCGGCAAAAGTAGGAACTATTTGAAAAATTCTAAGTTGCACTACTTAAATTAAAAACAGATAACACACACTAATACAGTCATCACAATTAACACCGGTTATCAGACAGATTCTACACACACCCAAAGTACACGGGGTAACATGACCGCGTTGTCGCAGCCCCTAAACTTAAGAACCAACCAAACAATAAGTCAAAAAGGATTTGGGATGAAACAATATCAGCGAAGAAGAAGATAGGCCTACACAACAGAGAGATATTTTTAGGCAAAAAGTGCTAAAAATGGAAGGATTCTAACGGAGGAAGGGAAAGAAAACCGGCTCGAAATAGTCCGAGGAAAGGAAGAGGAAACATAGTGAGATGATGAAGGAATACCGGGGAAGAAGAAGGAACAGCAAAGAATAAAGCATTAAAATTAGCTCGTGGTCCCCAGACGACCCAAACGAAAATAATTTTATTATCGTTATCCACACACTGCTACAGTAACTCCAACAACACAGATTACTATCAAACAAAATTTACCCACACCTAAGTGCACGTTTCTGATCACTCCAGTAAAAAATGACGGTACTTTATTTGAAATAATTTTGCCGTCAGATTCCTTTTCCATGGTGAAACAAATAGAAGGATGGATCATTAGGACACAGCGTTTGTCGTAAGCCAACACACACCAATAGATATCTCCACGCAAGTTCTCACCATCACCCTGCCCAGAAACATGGTATCCTTACAACTCTAACTACCAGGGCTAGGAGGATTTGTGAAGTGTCTTCTTTACAAGAAGAAATTAACACCCTGCGAACCACCTTTGAGAGCAACGGTTATAGCAAGGCTTTGATTTCTACGGTTCTGAAACCAACAAATAATAATAGGACGTCAGTTGAGAAAAGAGATGTAAGAGGAACTGCTTACCTTCCGTACATACATAACACAACGGATCGTATTGCTAAAATCCTACGTCGGTACAACATACGGACTGTATTTGGAACTTCTGTTAAGATTAGGCAACTCCTGCGACCAACTAAGGACAGTTTGCCTAAATTGCAACAACCGGGTATCTACAGAGTTCCCTGTACTTGTGGCAAGGTTTACATCGGGCAGACTTCGAGAACAATATGCACTCTCATTAAGGAACATAGTAGATGTATCAGGCTCATTCAACCTGATAAATCAGCTGTTGCCGATCATGCTTTAACACCTGGCCATGATGTCATGTTCCAAGGAGTGGATGTTCTTGCCCGTATAAAGCAATATCGTCCCAGAATCATCAGGGAGGCGGTTGAAATACGTAAACACCCAGATAATTTCAACCGCGACACCGGCTACAATCTCATTGAATCCTGGCTACCTATTATCAGAACCCTGAGAAGGTAATTCACTGCTGCTTTCCGTTGTCCCTAACATGGGGCTATAATGGCGTCCATCTTTGAGCACCTTCTATATGTTCTTCGTTGCTTTCTCTTTTCGTATTCCAGATTATTCCTGACGATGAAATACATGGTTTCTTTCGAAACGCGTCGTAATTTAATATAATAATACACGGCATAAGCCCAAAATTCAACATTATGAATAGTAACACGGGCCGTGAAAGTCTAAATGACAATATTAGAAACCTCTATGGGGAGGAAATTTTCCGACTGATGTCTAGATTTAGTAGGTTACGACGCAAGAAGGTGTGTCTAATCTCTTCACTCGCTTTTCTCCTAAGATGCCGGGATCATGATATTCTACCGAATTTTGTTATGTTGAAGCATTCCTTCAGAACACCTAAGGCAACGAGAATCTATCGTCGTGCAAGCAAGGCGTTATTGATAGAGAGGTTACAGCATACTCGTAAGCAGCTGGATTTTATTTCGAGGGAGTTACTACAGCTACATCTACGCCTCTCAAACTTCGTAAGTGAGGAATTATGGAAGATCTTTGATCGTATTTCTTCAGTGCAAGCTAACAGCGTTCTAGATCAGGTGAGGGACAGACATATTTCCAAATATGATAGGTTATGTCAGTTGCAGAAATCTCAAGCCATTAGACTTGAGGCTAACAAGGTTGTCGGAAATTTGTCCAGCAAGCCCCTAAGTGATACCCAACAGGCAGTTCTCGCTAAAGGTCTCAATTTTGCTGTAGCGCCTAGAAGAATTCCTATTGAAGAACTTATTACATCCGTAGAATCCTCGGTACATCACCTCACACCTGAAGAGGCCGAGGAAGCCAGGCAAGAATGTTCCCGAGTTCTCAAGACCGCTAAGCCACCTAAGACCAACTTAAAACAAGGCGAAAGCCGGGCACTTAAAGATCTAAGGGACAATTCTGATATTATCGTTCTCCCCGCTGACAAGGGTAACGCGACAGTGGTATTGGATAAGGTTGATTATGATTCCAAGATCTCGTCTTTGTTATCAGATCCTGTATATAGGATTAATAGTCGTGATCCTACTACTCGCTACTCAAATGTCACCGTCAAATTGATCAAGCAATCATCTATTCCAGCGGATGCAGCGAAGACTCTCCTTCCAGGGGATGCTATTCCTCCGAGATCCTATGGTCTTCCTAAAATACATAAGGAAGATGTTCCTCTTAGACCTATTGTTAGTACGATTGGTTCTCCTACATATGCCCTTTCCAAATACTTAGGTAGACTACTTCAGCCGCTTCTGGGTAACACGCCTTCGTACATTAAGGATTCCACACACTTCGTGGAAAAGTTAAAAGCTATAACACTTCAGCCGGGTGATATTCTAGTGAGTCTCGACGTAGTGTCTCTGTTTACGAGAGTACCTATTGATGGTGTTATGTCTCTCATTAATGGCATTTTTCCAGAAGACATCACAATACTTTTTTATCACTGCATGACCTCCTCCTACTTTCTATGGAATGTGAATTTTTATGAGCAGACTGATGGTGTGGCCATGGGTAGTCCTCTCTCTCCTGTTATGGCTAATTTCTTCATGGAGAACTTTGAAGAGAAAGCTTTGTCGTCGGCTCCTTTCAAACCGAAGATCTGGTGGCGTTATGTGGATGACACGTTCGTTGTTTGGACGGAAGGTGAAGAAAATCTTAACCATTTCCTGGATCACCTTAATCTCCAGCACCCTTCTATTTGTTTCACCATGGAAAAGGAATCTGACGGCAAAATACCTTTTTTGGATGTTCTCGTCACCAAGAAACAGGATGGATCATTAGGACACAGCGTTTTTCGTAAGCCAACACACACCAATAGATATCTCCACGCAAGTTCTCACCATCACCCTGCCCAGAAACATGGTATCCTTACAACTCTAACTACCAGGGCTAGGAAGATTTGTGAAGTGTCTTCTTTACAAGAAGAAATTAACACCCTGCGAACCACCTTTGAGAGCATCGGTTATAGCAAGGCTTTGATTTCTACGGTTCTGAAACCAACAAATAATAATAGGACGTCAGTTGAGAAAAGAGATGTAAGAGGAACTGCTTACCTTCCGTACATACATAACACAACGGATCGTATTGCTAAAATCCTACGTCGGTACAACATACGGACTGTATTTAGAACTTCTGTTAAGATTAGGCAACTCCTGCGACCAACTAAGGACAGTTTGCCTAAATTGCAACAACCGGGTATCTACAGAGTTCCCTGTACTTGTGGCAAGGTTTACATCGGGCAGACTTCGAGAACAATATGCACTCGCATTAAGGAACATAGTAGATGTATCAGGCTCATTCAACCTGATAAATCAGCTGTTGCCGATCATGCTTTAACACCTGGCCATGATGTCATGTTCCAAGGAGTGGATGTTCTTGCCCGTATAAAGCAATATCGTCCCAGAATCATCAGGGAGGCGGTTGAAATACGTAAACACCCAGATAATTTCAACCGCGACACCGGCTACAATCTCAGTGAATCCTGGCTACCTATTATCAGAACCCTGAGAAGGTAATTCACTGCTGCTTTCCGTTGTCCCTAACATGGGGCTATAATGGCGTCCATCTTTGGGCACCTTCTATATGTTCTTCGTTGCTTTCTCTTTTCGTATTCCAGATTATTCCTGACGATGAAAGACATGGTTTCTTTCGAAACGCGTCGAATTTTAAAATAATAATACACGGCATAAGCCCAAAATTCAACATTATGAATAACTGCCATCTAATTTAATTCAAATATTTATATAACCTCAAGATGGCGGCAGTGCGAAATTTTAAAATTAAGTTTTTATTTCTTGTGTCGTTATCATGCGATCGACGTGAAAGTTTGAATAATGAACCTAGGCAATAATTGTCCTTGAATGGTACATAACTCTAAGGCCTATACATATTACAATCCTAAAGGGCGAGCTTCCGAAATATTTAGACGGTTCTCAATATCTATGAATCTTTTACAGCAACCAAACTGAATTTTTTATGTTCATTGAGACTATGAACATATGTTCACCTATAGGACTTTCAGTAACCTGGTGAGCACAAATCAAACATGGCGGCGACGTGAAGTATAAATATTTAAATGGACGTTTCACGCGAATTAACTATCCGAGTGCCGTGAAACGTTGCACGTTAAATGCTTGTACAAATGTTGATCCACTGGCATGTAATTTATTTCAATTGTTTGCATAATCACAAGATGACTGCTGTGCGTAATTTTAAAATCTCGTTTTTACTTCTTGTGTTCTAATCATGCTATTGAAGTTTGATTACCACTCGTACACAATAATCTTAATGTAATAGTACAAAAATAAAAATCCAACCTGGCGACCATCTGAAATATTTAGACGGTTCTCAATATCTACGAATCTGTTGCAGCAATTAAACTGAAATTTTGTATGTTGATAGTGGCATTTAACATGAGTAGGATATATGAAAATAGGCTGTATAGTTCTTCACGGAACTACTTGTTTTGTTCAAGAACTAATGAACTTTCACAAACACACGGGTTGTGAACGGAAGAGGTTTTGCTGTTTCATGTTTATCATATTCCAAAGAGAATTACTTATTTCATCAATAATATTATAACTTAACAAGAAGTTCCGTTAAGAACTATACAGCCTACTTTTCATGCCAATGATTATTCTACAGAATATGAACCTATCTAGAATAATGACGAAATTAAGTTGCTAATATCGAAATTTCCAATTAGTTCGAAATACTGTATACCTGGCATAATGTATCCTAATAGAGCACTACAGTTGGCAGCCCTGATGACTGAATATATTCTTAGTTCCGTCTCTTACGGTACTAAATACAAAATTTGGTTGAAGTCCACTGGATAGCATGGACGTTACTTGCAGTTAAACATTGGATCTAACAGCGCGCGTAAAATCATGTTGGCAACAATGTCATGCATGTATTGGTCAGAAATAATCTGAAATAATATGATCTATTGTTGTGCCAATTTTGAATGAAATCCATTAGTTAGTATAGAAGTGACATGCATTTTAAAATTGGACCTATCAGCAGGCATAGAATCATGTTGGCAGCACTGACGTATATTAGTTACTCCAAATTCGTCTAGAATGCCAGGTACTATACGTGTGCAAAGTTTAGAGCTATTGGCTTGCATACTTTCTGATATATTGATATTAGGGTAACAAAAATAGGGACAGCACATATTAACAGTTGGCAGCCCTGGTTGCTCCTTAGAATACGCATAGTCATATCTGTTATGGTACACATAGCACATACGAAATTTGGTTGAAATCCAAATGATAGTATGGAAGTTACATGTATTTAAAGTTGGACCTGTCAGCAGGCTTAGAATCATGTTGGTAGCACTAACGTATGTAAGTTACTCCAAATTAATATAGAATGTCAGGTACTATACGTGTGCATTGTTTAAAGCTGTCGGTTTGCATACTTTCTGATATATTGGTATTTGGATAAAATAAATTAGGAGCATTTATTAACAGTTGGCAGCCCTGGTAGGTCTTAAGAATACGCTCAGTCATATCTGGTTATGTACACATACAACATACGAAATTTGGTTGAATTCCGCTTGATAGTGTAGAAGTTATATGCATTTAAACATTGGACCTATCAGGAGGCTTATAATCATTTTGGCAACACTGCCATGTTTGGCCTCCTGGAAATTAAACTAAAATATTGTGATCTGTACGTGTGCCAATTTTGAAATAGCTCCCATTCATACTTTCCAAGATACCAACATGGAGCTCAAATTTCAATTGCGATTTTTTAGCAGTTGGTAGCACTGACATCATTTTCAAATATGGCCGTGAGATATTCAGGTATAGATCTTTACTCCTACCAAATTTTGTTTCGATTGCTGCAGCCGTTTAGGAGTTGATAGGGGGGGACACACACACAGCTAGACAGACAGACAGAAGGACAGACAGACATACAGACAGACACACATTTGCCCGATCTCATAAGTCTACTTTTTCCTCATTTTTGCAAAATGTGAAAAGTAGGCTAAAAATATCACTGCGGGCCGAATGCGATGTGATATAGTAAATGTCACTGCGGGCCGTGGATTGGACACACCTGTCCTAGTGCCTCAAATAATGTTGAATTATTTATACAACTAAAAATACACTTCGTCCATAACTACGGGTCCTAATTTGGAAGTTTAGTTTCGTTTATCAAGTGAACATCATCAGATCCTGCTTCGGCCTAATTTAGGTTCAGTGGATGTGTATTAATACACTTATGCACAACAGTATTCACTAAGCTACACACGATTCAGTGTCCACGGATTTCTCGGAAAGATGTCTAAATACTAGATTCCACGCCCTGCTTTAATAATATTCATCTAATTTATTTCAAGCAATAGGAAATTAATTGTGATTGCCTACCGAAACTAGTTTGGGACAACTTTTTTTAAAATTATTTATTTTTAATTGATAATGCTCTTATTGATAAATATTAATTTACTAGGTGACCCGGCGAACTCTGTTCCGCCTTAGAGGCAATAAATAAGTAGATTTTCGATTTTATTAAGTTCATTTTTTTATTAGGAAATAGACTACAAATAAGAAAATAAGTATTTTAATGATTCTTTATTGTTCATGTATTTTGGTGCATAGTTTGCACTCTTCAGTTAGTACCTTGTGATACACGACATTTTTTGTTTTATTATCAGGCACAAGAACAAACAACGCAGATGGTCTTCCGACCCGTGAACATGCCACATATAATTGACCATGGGAAAAACAGGGATATTCCATATTCAAACCACAAACTTTCAAGGATTGGCCTTGTGATTTGTTAATGGTCATGGCGAATGCAAGACGGATCGGAAATCGGTTGGGATCATCGGCATCCTCGGAATGAGAAATTCCTCACCTTCGAATTTTCCTTTGAGTATCGTCGCGTAAATCATATTGTTCATCAATTTACCTGTTGCATCCGTTGCAATGCCAATCAAAGAAAGTGTTGGCGATGTGACTTTGTGTGGCGAACTGATTTTGGATTCCCAATATTTTTTTCTTCTTACGTTAACCACCTCTAAACTATTATAAAATTGATTTACTATCTCGGAAACATTCCTGGGAGCATGGTCAACTCACCAAAGTTTCATCGCAATGAAATGAATGGTATATGCACGCATACGGGTCATTGTTGAAACGATTCGAACGCAGTCACCCATTTGTTGAATATAATCGTACGCTACCTATTGCAAAATGGATTCACTAAGTCAAAAACCTTCCCAGGCGTGTACACAACATCTCACCGCTATCGGACGAATGGTAGACTATTTGAACGCATACGCGTCTTTGCTCATATGTTGCATCTACTCGAGTGCTACCTATTGTAAAATAGATCTACTAAGCCTGAAACCTTCACTGGAGTGTACACAATATCTCACCCAAGTTTCATAGCTATCGGACGAATAGTATATGAACGCATACGGAACTTGGTTGAAACGTTCCGTGCGTAAACGCTCATTTGTTGAATCTACTCGCGCACTACCTATTGTATCATAGATTTACTAAGCCAGAATCCTTCCCTGGTGTGTACACAACCTCTCACCCAAGTTTCATTGCTATCGGACGAATGGTATGTGAACGCATATGGGGCTTTGTTGAAACGCTTCGCGCGTCGTCTCTCATTTGTTGAATCTACTCGTGCGCTAGCTATTGTTAAGTGGATTTAATACGCCAAAAACTTTCGCTGAAGTGTACACAACATCTTACCCAAGTTTCATCGCAATGGGATGAATGGTATATGAACGCATGTGGGTCTTTGTTGAAATGAATCGCACGGCCATTTCATTGAAGCTACTCGCGTGCTATCTACTGTAAATTGGATTTACTATGCCTATAACTTTCCCGGGAGTGTGTACAACAACCCACCAAAATTTGGTCGCAATCGGATGAATTGTATATGAACGCATCGCCAACATTCATTTGTTTAAACTACGGGTGCGCTATCTATTGTAAATTGGATTAACTATGCATATAACCATCCGGGAAGTGTGCTAAACAACCCACCAAAATTTGGTCGCAATCGTATGAATTGTAGGCTATATGAACGCATCGTCAACACTCATTTGTTTAAACTACTCGCGCGCTCTCTATTGTAAATTGGATTAATTATGCTTATAACCATCCCGGAAGTGTTCACAACAACTCACCAAAGTTTGATCGCAATCGGATGATTGGTTTCTTCTTGTTCTCCTCAACCTGGCGGTAGCATGAATGTCTTCGTCCAAAGGTCTTCTATCCTGAGCCCGCTGTTTGATCAGGTGGTTTATGATCGCATAAAAGACGAACATCCTTTTTTATATATATATTGTTAATGTTGATTCAAAGAGAATACAAATTACGATGAGTAACGTACGGCATTTCATGTTAAGAGCCTCATTTTCTTTACCGGTACTGGAGAGCGCTACTCGCATCCAGTTGGCCGTGTCTCGTCAAGAGCTACTGTTGCCTGGAAACGACTTGCCTTGCCATTCCTTTATGAATTTATTTTAGCTGTCATTTGCGTTATGTTTTATAGCGACTTGTATTCTCTTTGACGTTTTATGTCACGTCACGGGATTTAAAAAAAAGTATCCTATGTCCGTCTCCTGGTTCTAAGCTACCTCCACACCAATTTTCAGCCCAATCGGTTCAGCCGTTCTTGAGTTATCAATAGTGTAACTAACACGACTTTCTTTTATATATATGTAGATTACTAGCTGTACCCGGCATGCGTTGCAATGCCAATCAAAGGATGTGTTGGCATTGTAACTTTGTATGTTGAAGTGCTTTTGGATTCCCAATATTTTTTTTCCTTTTCCGCTAACCACCTCTAAACTATTGTAAAATTGATTTACTATCTCAAAAAAACATTCTGGGAGCATGCTCAACAACTCACCAAAGTTTTATCACAATCGGATGAATGGTATATGAACGCATACGGGACTTGGTTGAAACGATTCACGCGCTGTCACTCATTAGTTGAATCTACTCGTGCGCTACCATATTGTAAAATGGATTTACAAAATCAAAAATCTTCGCGGGAGTGGAAACAACATTTCACCAAATTTCATTGCAATCGCATGAATGGTATATGAAAGCATACGGAACTTTTTTTAAACGATACGCGCGCCGTTACTCATTTGTTGAATCTACTCGAGCGCTACCTATTCTAAAAAGGATTTACTAAGTCAGAAACCTTTCCTGGAGGGTGCACAACAATTCACCAAAGTTTCAGAGCAATCGAATGAATGGTATTTGAACGCATACGGGACTTTGTATAAACGATTCGCGTGCCGTCGCTCATTTTTTGAATCTACTTGTGCGATACCTATTGTAAAGTGGATTTACTAAGCCAGAAACCTTCCCTGAAGTGTACACAACAACTCACCTAAGTTTAGTCACTATCGGACGAATGGTATATGAACGCATACGGGACTATGTTGAAACACTTCGCGCGTCGTCGGTCATTTGTTTAATCTACTTGTGTGATACATATTGTAAATTGGATTTAGTAAGCCAGAAAGCTTCCCTGAATTGTACACAACATCTCACCCAAGTTTTATCGCTATCAGACGAATAGTATATGAACGCATACGGGACTTTGTTGAAACGCTCATTTGTTGAATCTACTCGTGCGCTACCTATTATAACATGGATTTACTAAGCCAGAAACCTTGCCTGTAGTGTACACAACCTCTCACCCAAGTTGTATCGCTTTCCGATGAATGGTATGTGAACGCATAAAGGACTTTGTTGAAACGCTTCGCCCGTCGTCGCTCATGTGTTGAATCTACTCATGCGCTACCTATTGTTAAGTGGATTTACTAAGCCAGAAACATTCCCTAAGTGTACAAAACATCTCACCCAAGTTTCTTCGCTATCAGACGAATAGTATATGAACGCATACGGGACTTTGTTGAAACGCTTCGCACGTCATCGCTCATTTGTTGAATCTACTCGTGCGCTTCCTATTATAACATGGATTTACTATGCCAGAAACCTTGCCTGTAGAATACACAACCTCTCACCCAAGTTTCATCGCTATCGGACGAATGGTATGTGAACGCATACAGGACTTTGTTGAAACGCTTCGCCCGTCGTCGCTCATTTGTTAAATCTACTCGTGTGCTACCAATTGTTAAGTGGATTTACTCAGCCAGAAACCTTACCTGAAGTGTATAGAACATCTTACCCTAGTTTCATCGTAATGGGATGAATGGTATAAGAACGCATGTGGGACTTTCTTGAAACAAACGCACGCCATTTTGTTGAAGCTACTCGCGCCATCTATTATAAATTGGATTTACTACCCATATACAAATTTCGTTGAATAACTGACGGATTTCATGTTAAGAGCCTCATTTTCTATACCGGTAGTGGAGAGTGCTACTCGCATCCAGTCGGCCGTGTCTCGTCAAGAGCTACTGTTGCCTGGAAACGACTTGCCTTAGCTGTCAATTGCGTTACGTTTTATAGTGACTTGTATTCTCTTTGACGTTTTATGTCTCGTCACGGGATAAAAAAAAGTATCCTATGTCCGTCTCCTAGTTCTAAGCTACCTCCACACCAATTTTCAGCCAAATCGTTTCAGCCGTTCTTGAGTTATAAATAGTGTAACTAACACGACTTTCTTTTATATAGAGAGATTACATTTAAATTACTGTCTTAAGGTCCTAAAATAATGACATTACTTAATAACTAGCATATTAAATATCTGATTATTATTAAACTAAGTAAATATAAACAATTGTCATTGCATATCAACTGGTGCTGACCGATTGAAAAGCTTCTCATAATAATGTACACTAAATGTTAAGTACATTTTAGTTTACATCGTAATTGTCTCATGCTAAAATAATAATAATAATAATAATAATAATAATAATAATAATAATAATAATAATAATAATGGAATGAAACCCACCTACCGAGAATTAATGCGGACGCACTGGGCAAAGACAGATGGAATGACGCGGTCCATAGATGGCCGATAGGAAAGAATGAGTTAATAAGTGTCATTGTGTTATTTCATTTAGGACATGGGCATCGTGGTCATTTCGTCGCAGTGTACTTGGGTGTGTGTAGAATTTGTCTAATAATGTTGTGTATATTTGTAATGGATTTTAGGATTGGGATGGAGGTAAATGCGAATTTTCAGTAAGTTAGCCACCATGTGGGTAATTGCTTGGACTAGAAGTAGAAAACAATGTAAAACCACTCCTTGTACAGCAGGGGTGAGAATCGATGAGGAATGGGACAAATTGACCGTATGGGCAGTATCTCCAGATAGATACCAGCATTTTTCTGAGCATGGAGACGTGTTACCTAGTAATAAGGCCCTTTGGCCTCTGCCACTCTTGGCTTTGATCTGGTACGGAAATGTTCTTTCTTATTTGCTAAGCAACTGTACGATGCCTTCCAAATGAAGTACTTTACACATCAGTTGTTACGTCCACCTTCTCAACATAATCTCCTTGTAACTTTATGCACTCTTGCCATCGATGTGTCAGTCTCTCCACATATTCCTCAAACCATTCTTTTGGAGTGCTGCATACCCATGCCTTGACAGCGACCACACAGAGGTTTCTTCTTATTCCCGAACAGGTGACAATCATTTGGTGCCAAGTAGGGAGAGTATGGTGGGTATGGCAGTACAGTGAATCCCATTTGATCAATGGCAGCGGTGGTCTCTCGGCTAGAGTGGGGGCGGGCATTGTCATGTTGCAGAAGCACTCCTTCATTCCATAGATTGAATGGCACGACGTAAGCGCTTAAGGGTTGCCACATATGCTGCACTGTTAATCGTGGCCCCCAATTCCAGCCAGTCAATGAGGATGATGCCGTTTGAGTCCCAGAACACTGTCGCCATTCGCTTGCCAACTGATGGTACTGCTCGACATTTCTATTGCGGTGGACTGCCCCTATGCTTCCATTGCAACGATTGTTATTTCGTATGTGGCTCATGGTAATGGAGCCCTGTCTCATCACCAGTCACAAGCCTATTCATGAAGTCGGCTGGATCTTGTCTGGAGAGACTGACACAACCATGGCAAAAGTGCATAAAGTTACAAGGAGATTATGTTGAGAAAGTGGACGTAACAACTGATGTGTAATGTACTTCATTTGGATAGAAATAAATAAAGTGTAAACAGTATAGTAAGCCCTTCGTATAATTCATAGGTCATGCAAAACGTTTTCTTAATATGTGTATTTAGTGACGTGTGCAGTGTGTTAAATTATTAGTTTTGTCCAGTTTTTATTAAGTTTGCCTCCGAAGATAATTTGGCTTTCCTGAAGAACATTCATGAACAATATTAACTTTAATGAAATGTAACTTGCATATGCGATGTGTGTCGTCTGCACGCGTGTCTCAATCTGTGTATTCTTCTCCTGTCCCCCTTTCAAATTCAGAATAATTTCACTGATCTTGATAAAACTAACAGTGTTAGAACTGTTAATCGTGGATGTCCTACCGTTCCACATAATTACACCGGTGCAGTGAAATGTATTGAAAAATAACAGATACGAATCGCCGTCGAATGGCTATATAACAACATTGAATAAACCATAAGGGCAGACTCCACTGAAAAATTTAACTTCTGTCCTACTGCATCGATATCAAATTAATTTTGTGATCATATACTGTATATCACTTCAATTTCTGCAGACGCAGTAACAGGACATAGTTTAAGAGTTCTGTGCATTTATTTTAAGAGAATGTTTGTTTATTTACCATCAGTTAATTTCTCAAATTTCAAATTAATTTTTATTTTCAAATAATTTGTACATAAATGTCATAATCTTTGAAACTGCATATCATTTAATATTAATGCTCAGAAGTATGCAAATAACTCATGACTACTTCCTGCAGACATTTCACTGAGATTGGTTAATATTTATTATAAAAAGTTGGTATTGAAGTCAGAAAAACAAATGTTTAGGAGTATGGATTTTAAAATGTTTGTTGACATCACTAGTTCAGCATTATATCACCAGGAATCGCTACATTTGAAGGAAGAACAAAGCGCCAATTTTGGAACAAAGATTGTTCGATTGGTGGGAAGATGGTGGGGTTTCATGGTGATATCAGCAAATAATATCTTTGACAGCTTCTTGTTTGCCACGCCCCCTCATGCAGTCCATATATCAAATATTATTTAGACTTATTTATAATTCGAATAGAACCAAATCTTACTGGGATCTAAGAGAAAACACTCCAAGGGTTTGAAATAGCCAATAAAAATTCTTTGAAAAAAATTGTAGTTTTGTGGTTGAGTCTCCCCTTAAATAAAAGTGCAGATTACCAACTTGTGATTTCTGAGGCGTTCTTTGTTTACAACTGTAAAAATGCTGTCACCAACTGCGAGGCAAATTTGGAGACAGTCGTGAAGGACGATAAAAATTAGACAACTTTCGTAGGAATAGATATTCTACACGCTCATGATATTTTCAACTTTAAGATGCAACTATCACAAGCAATGCTCATTGGAGGTATTAACTCGATGGTCATAGCCTACGTTTCTTTTAAACGATGGTTGGTTGGTTCCTCAGTCTAGGGGCTGCGACAACGCGGTCATGTATCCCCGTGCATTTTCGGTGTGTGTAGAACCTGTCTGAAAACCGGTGTTAATTGTGATGGCTGTATTAGTGTGTGTTATCTGTTTTTATTCTCATAAGGACTGCAGACATTCAATTTTCAAGTAGTTCCTACTTTTGCTACCAAACGCCACCGTCAACGACAACTAGTTCTGAACTATGTTGCTTGATGCCACCGCAGTCGTCTCCTGGTGACGAACGTGGAACCTAAGAGCGTAAGTCAAATCTAACTTATAATTTAGCTCCACACAAATGTAATTAGTGGAAGGTTCTTTTACATGCCATAAATCTATGACATGGGACAGCCGGCTTTACTTCCCCTCCGAAGGAAGGCATACTGGGGTTTTTTCAACGCTCTCAAAAAATCCGATGACTTCGGTCGGGTTTGAACCCGCGACCTCAGGCATAGAAGCTCAGCATGCTATCAACTACGCCACCGAAGCCGCTTTCTTTTAATCGAGAGGCACAATTTTGACAAAATGTTGTACGAGCGAAATAAGCAAGACGACCAAACATAGCCATTAATTAGGTGTTATCCCGAGTGGTTGCCTGAAATATCAATTTTAAATATTCTTGGTTGAGATAGAAATCACATCTTCTCAGCTGTCTTCAGAATTTAAATTTCATTGCAGGGCGAAGAAAGGATCGCAGAGCCTATTGGATAGGAGTTACGATACCTACTCGCAGACCACGGAAGTGATATTATGGATCTTGACACTGAACTCTGGCGAAGAAACTAAAATATCTACTGTGGCGACGAGACTTTGCACTGGATGTGAACTAACCCAGTTTCTGTCTCACACAAACTTCGGCAGTCTGCCAGAGATTTATACTATTCGACATACAGTAGGTGCCATTGCAACTCTTGGAGTAATAGCCTAGATGTAGGCCAACAAATGTTTTTCGGAAACACGATTAAAGTAAACAATCTTCCCAACTACTCTACAATCCAACTTAAATTGTGAAACATTTCCAATAATTTATCTAAATACTAGCAACCCGACCCGGCTTCGCCCGGGACCAGTTATGAATGCAATACGTGATAAGCGCTTTTTTTTTCAATGTCAATGAACAACGACCAATATCCGTTTTACGTCTCGGCATGATGGGTTAAAATCACTGACTGGACTATTAATTATATTATCATGGAGATGCATGTGCAAGAAATTCTTGTCAGACGTAATTTAAGAATGGCGAGGTGCAAGAAACACAAATCAGCCTTCTGTACAATCTTAACTTGACTGTGAATTTTGCGGGGAAAAGAAGTTCACAGGTGAAATGAAGAAAAGCCGAGTTGCACTTCCAGGGAAACTCCAAACACAACCACTCTTCTCTAAAGTTTTTAACTCAACATGACTCGACAGTTTGCTGCTGGCTGTATCTGGGGCAATAAGCTCGTCCGCTAGCTAAGCTGTAACTGGTGTGATAGACTCGCCCCTAGCTAGCTCGTATATTGTCGGCTCAGTAACTGAACGGAGATTGTTGGAAGAAATGAAAACGTAAACACACTTATAGTAGGCGATGTATTGAAGATAGAGACATGCTCTTCCGGGCTTGTTTGTAGAACTTTTCATGCTGAACAATTCTCACATTCATAGTATATAGATATTTTTAACGGTTTGCCCTGCGTAAGCTTACGAAGTGCTTGGACGCCAGGTTTTCTTTTCGACTTTTCCATTGAAATCGTTACTGCTCGGCTTCCTTTGATCATAAATAAATTATTTACTACAGAAATCGTCCTCGATATATCCTTTACAGAACGGCGAAAACCACTTCAAAATCAATTCCGTGGTTCTCGAGTTTACCCGTATCATCCAAGAATCGGGGACTTTGTTTTCTACTAATTAGAGATTTCTGCAACGGGAGGCTATGGAAAGCATGCTCTCACGCTGACATTTCAAAGCGAATTTGGAAATTTTTCGAATGTTTTACGAGGTGATTGTAGTTGCTAGAGCACTCTGAGAGCCGCTGTTAAAGCATGGCATTACTGAATCCAATATTCATGTAAATCACCAATGATTTCTATTAAAGCAGCCATCACAAATACACTATAGATATAAAATCTAGATATGTTTCCTACATATAACTAAGTTCCGTTTCCGTTTGAGTCTTCAGTTTTTTGACTGGTTTGATGCAGCCTTCCAAGCCTCCCGGTCCTGAGCTAATCGTTTCATCTCTATATAGCTACCACACCCTATATCCGAGGCAATCTGATTAACATATTCTAACCTTGGTCTACCCCTACAGTTCTTGTCCTCGACCCTTCCTTCCATAACTAAGCATGCTATTCCAGGGTGTCTTAGTATGTGTCCTACTAACCTATCTCTTCTCTTCATTATTAGTCGCCAGAAACATCTCTCCTCTCCCAGTCGTCTTAATACCTCTTCGTTTGTAACCCTATCTACCCATCTGATCTTCATCATTCTCCTGTATCACCACATTTCAAACGCTTCAATTCTCCTCTTTTCTGCTGCATTAATAGTCCAAGTTTCACTTCCATAGAGCGCCACGCTCCAGACAAAGGCTTTCAAAAATGACTTCCCAATATCTAAATTTATATTCGATGACAACAGATTCCAATTTTGTAGAAATGCTTTCCGTGCCTGAGCCAACCTACTTTCTGTATCCTCTTTGCTTCGTCCATCACTGGTTATTTTGCTTCCTAAGTAACAGAAGTCTCCCACTTCCCTTAGATTTTCACCTGCCAATTTGATGTCCATAGAGGTTCCTGATTTATTTCGCCTGCATTCACTAAAACAGAGTCGGCATTGCTTTTAGCTGTTAGGCCTTACAATAGACACATATAACTGTTGAAATAGTTCTACTGATGAGAGGTGAGTTGACTGCTAGTGCTCTATGACATATGATCTCATAGAACGTCGCGTCCAATAGTCTGACTGATGTTTACCCATATTTGATTAACCAAAAACATAACACATAACTTCCGGAACACACAGAAAACTAATTTTAGAACTGGAGCTAGGTCAAAGACATAGCTGAGGGGGCCAATATTTTCCACCACCTAGTAGTAATGAGGTTCCAAAGACTGTTTTGAAGAAAGCTCCTTCCGCATTACCCCAGACGCGGCACAAACAACAATGAGCTCTCAACAGTACACGTACTTCAGATAAGCGTATTGTTGGTTGGATTGACACTAACAAGCCCAGCAAAACGTAGCCTAGAAGGCGATACAGAAATACAAATACCCGATTCCCTTTCCGATTTCCGATGAATAAATCGCTGTAAGAGTATTCGTGATTTGTTATGATTTGCAGATATTTTCTGCTTATTGTTGAGTATGCTCTCTGTCTGAATGTTTGTGCAAAATCCACCTCTATAGGAACAATAACCACCGCTTGTTACCGGTAGTTCTAAAGGTCTGACCGCTAGAATCGCCCATTTAACTACACAAAACCGAAAGTCTGTTATTATGACGTAGAGCCTTTGATGAAAACGTGTTGACAATACCAAGTGAGATTTTTTTTCCTTCGGCTTATCTTAATTAATTGGGGTCGCCGGAGATTAGGTGTTATCTTAGCCGATTCACCAGAGGATTTGAATGATTTTCTAAGTGGTATACACTCAGTATTGAGGAGAGAATCCATCAAGAAAATCAGTTAATATAAAGCAAAAATGATGAAAAGCAGCCGGTATAAATTAGAAACCCATACTGACATCGAGTTCGCAGGTGAAAATCTAAAGAATGTAGGAGACTTCTGCTGTTTGGGAAGCCAAAATAACACTGGTCTACAAATTACAATTTTTGGAGATCTTTTTTAAATTCGATAACTGATTTTGTATATTGAAAGTGTATGAATTACGGAAATGACTTCTATGTTCCTGTATCACAACACGTTTAAAAAAACTACACATTAAAGAAATCATTACAAGATGCGTGAACTTGAAATCTGCATTGTTTTGTTTCTTTATTGCAGGCAGAGTTTAGTGCAAGAAAATAATAAACACATTAACTTAAGACATATTGTAAGAAATAACATAGGGTACGGCGGGGCTAATTCGCCCACGGGGCTTTCCCGCTCAAAATAAGTTTGACGTTGCACTGAGCAGCCACCCTGCTCAGCTGATATGGCCCTTTGTGTTCAGTGTGTCCCTCGGTCTCTGTGCTACTACATCTATCGTTTGTTTGAGAGCGACGGCTTGAGTGTTGAGTAAAACAAAGGAAGAATACTGCAAGGTACGTTGTTTATGTTGTGGAATTTGTCGTCATTAAGAATTTGTGCTTGTAACTTAAGGATTAGTGTCCACAGTAGCGGCTTTTCTCCCCCAGGAAGTGTGGCGCCTGGCAGTCTGAAGGTTAGGTTACATCTTGACATAGCAGGTAGAGCGTTTTCTTGCTCACAGTCAACACAAGACGCGCTGTTGTAAATTCCAGTAATTGGGGCTACTCCGCCCAGAAATATGGGGGCTACTCCGCTCAGCCAAGACTTCTCTCTTGTTAAAATATTGCAACCAAATGATTTCAGATAGCAGATTAGTATCTTTTTCTTGTTATGTTAGAGATGGTACGGACGTATAAAAGGAAAGGGCCAGTTCGAAAATGGACGGAGGAAGATATTGACCGAGCTATTTCAAGTGTATTACGGGGCGATATGAGCATGAGAGGTGCAGCTGGACTTTGCAATGTGCCTTATTCAACACTTAAAAATCGTGTTCATTTGCGTAAACGACAAGGATCCTTAGAGAAAATCATAGTGGACAAACCACCGGGTCATCCCACAGCATTTAGTATACAAGAGGAGACGGATTTAGCTTCCCGGCTAAAATGTTTGGCAGCAAGAGGATTTGGATTCACACCAGAACAGATACGAAGGGAAAAACGGAGCTTAAAATTTGATAAGGCACGTAAAGAAAAGGTTGCCAAAAACATTGTCGAGACATTTGCAAGACAAATGACCGGGACCTTCAATCCGTACGACCAAAATACTTTGACAAGGAAGAATCACCATGTGGATTTTGTGGCGTAACTTTTTATATAGCTCAGTCATCATTAAAGGGTGGTTGGATTCAATGCAAAGACTGTGAAACTTGGTATCATGTCATGTATGTTGGGGCTATAGGAAGGAAAAACTTCATTTGTGATAAATGCCGTCGAGGAAAGGACATTATTACAGTGAGCAAAATAGCCCCAAGCATGGGCGTAATAGCCCCATTAAATTTGTGATTCGTCATTTTTGCTTTGATTTATATTTTATTTCATCAAGCCGGTATATTGTTATAACTGAATTTTGACAACATTCGCATGTAATAAGCAATAAATAAGGTGTGCTTTGCTGTTGGTTCCATCTTAGAAAATGAATAGTTTTTGATTTATAATGTTTACAATTTGAAATGAGCGGAATAGCCCCGCTCTACCCTATCAAAGAAACAAGAAGTTCCGTGAAGAACTATACAGCCTACTTTTCATGCCAATGATTATTCTACAGTCTATGAACCTATCTAGAATAATGACGAAATTAATTTGGTAATATCGAAATATCTAATTAGTTCAAAATATACCTGGTATAATGTAGCCTAATAGAGCACTACAGTTGGCAGCCCTGGTGACTGAATATATTCTTAGTTCCATCTCTTAAGGTACAGAATACAAAATTTGGTTGAAGTCCAATGGACGTTACATGCAGTTTGACACTGGATCTATCAGCACGCATAAAAGCATGTTGCCAACAATACCATGCTTGTGCTGGTCAGAAATAATCTGAAATATTATGATATCTTGTTGTGCCAATTTTGGATGAAATCCATTTGTTAGTATAGAAGTTACATGTATTTTAAAATTGAACATATCAGCAGGCATAGAATCATTTTGGCAGCACTACCTTGTATTAATTACCCCAAATTAATCTAGAATGTCAGGTGCTATACGTGTGCAAAGTATAGAGCTGTTGTCTTGCATACTTTCTGACATATTGATATTAGGGTAAAAGGAATATAGACAGCATTTATTAACAGTTGGCAGCCCTGATTGCTCTTAACAATACTTATAGTCATATCTGTTATGGTACACATAGCACATACGAAATTTGGTTGAAATCCAACTGATAGTATAGAAGTTACATGTATTTAAAAATTGGTACTATCAGCAGGCTTATACTCATGTTGGTAGAACTGACGTATATAAGTTACTCCAAATTAATCTAAAATGTCAGAATATAAGTGTGCATAGTTTAAAGCTGTTGGCTTGCATACTTTCTGATATATTGGTATTTGGATAAAAAAAATAGAGAGAGCAATTATTAACTGTTGGCAGCCCTGGTGGCTCTTAAGAATACGCTCTGTCGTATCTGTTTATGTACAGATATTACATACAAAATTTGGTTAAAATCCAATTGATAGTGTGGAAGTTATAAGCATTTAAACATTGGACCTATCAGAAGGCTTAAAATTATTTTGGCAACACTGTCATGGTTGGCCTCCTGGAAATTAAACTGAAATAGTATTATCTACATGTGTGCCAATTTTGGAATAGCTCCCATGCATACCTTGCAAGATATCCAACACGGAGCTCAAATTTCTAGTGCGTTTTTTCAGCAGTTGGTAGCACTGACATAATTTTCAAATATGGACGTGAGCTATTCCGGTGCACATCTTTACTCATACTAAATTTGGTGTTGATTGCTGCAGCCGTTTAGGAGTTGATAGGGGGGGACACACACACAGCCAGACAGACAGACAGAAGGACAGACAGACAGACACACATTTTCCCGGATCGATCTCATAAGTCTACTTTTTCCTCATTTTTAGCCTATTTTCAATTTTGAAAAAATAGGCTTATGAGATCACCTTTTGTCCGTGTGTGTGTGCGTGTGTGTGTGTGTGTGTGTGTGTGTGATTCGTGTGTGTGTCCCCCCCTAATAAAATCTAAACGACAGGAGCGATTTCAATGAAACTCGGAAAGTTCATAGCACTATTCCCGGCGACCTCGACCGTGCCCTTCAAATTTTGTTACGTCTCACCAATCCAACATGGCGGCTGTGCGAAATATTTCACCAGCATTCAATATCTCCGAAACTATTACCGATATTACCCTGACATTTTCTATGGTGATAGAGGGAACTACTATAAGTTCACTTATGTGACTTTTGAAAACCTGGTAACTACAAAACCAACATGGTGGCCAAGCGAATTTGCGACTTTTAAATAGACGTTTCTCGTGATTTGACCAACCAAACGCAATGAAACTTGGTACAGTATATGTTTATATACATTGTAATGCACCGACATCTAACTTCGTTCAATTGTTTACATAATCACAAGATGGCGGATGTGCGAAATATTTCACCGGTATTCTATATCTCTGAAACTATTAGCGGTATCTCCCTAAAATTTTGTACGAAGATAAAGGGCACTACTGGAAGTCCATCTGTAAGACTTTCAAAAGCCGGTTAACTACAAAACGAACATGGCGGCCAAGCGAATTTGAAAATTTTAAATAGACCTTTCTCGCGATTTAATATTCCAAGGGCACTGAAACCTGGTACAGGAAATATTTATACACATTGTAATCCACTGGTATCTAATTTAGTTCAATTGTTTACATAACCTCAAGATGGCGGCAGTGCGAATTTTAAAATTAAGTTTTTATTTCTTGTGATGTAGTCATGCGATCGAAGTGAAAGTTTGAATAATGAACCTACGCAATAATTTTCCTTTAATGCTACATGACTCTATGGCCTATACATTTAACAATCCAACATGGCGACCATCTGAAATATTTAGACGATACTGAATATCTACGAATCTATTTTAGCAATCAAACTGCATTTTTTAATGTTCATAGGGGCTATGAACTTAAGTGCACCTATAGGACTTTAAATAACCTGGTGATCACAAATCCAACATGGCGGTGACGCGAATTATAAATATTCACATGGACGTTTCTCGCAATTTAACCATCCGAGTGCAGTGAATCTTGGTACAGTAAATCCTTATACGAATGTTAATCCACTGGCATCTAATTTATTTCAGTTGTTTCCATAACCTCAAGATGGCAGCTGTGAAAAATTTTAAAATCTCCTTGTTTTTTCTTGTGTCCTAATTATGCGATTGAAGTTTGAATACTACACGTTCACAATAATCTGCATGTAACAGTACATAACTCTAGGACCTACATATATAAAATCCAACATGGCGACCATCCGAAATATTTAGTCGGTTCTTAATATCTACGAATCTATTACAGCAATCAAACAGAAATTGTGTATGTTGATAGTGGCAATTAACATAAGTAGGATATATGAAAATAGGCTGTATAGTTCTTCACGGAACTACTTGTTGCAAAATGTGAAAAGTAGGCTAAAAATCAATTTGTGTTCACTTGTATAATTACGTAGATGGAAATGTTGCCACTTAGGTGCAAAGCTTCTCATGCTGCTTTTTCTCTTGTTCACTCCAGTAGGATCATCACGTTTTATCAGCCAACAATAAGGATATTGTGAAATTTTGCAATATCATGTTAATCAAAATTACTATAGTATTAAAAATTTGAATATGATAGAACAAAAGCAATGGCACTTCTGAATTCAGATGAACAATGAACATGTAAACTAAGAGTCAAAACCTAGAAAGGAAAAATCGTGTAGACCTGTGTAACCAGTGACGGACGAAGCGAAGAGGATATAAACTGTAGGTTAGCACAGGCAATAAAACTTTTCTCTTTACTGATTTAGCTATTAAACATATTTAGGAACGCCTTTACTGGAACGCTTTTTGCAGGTAAAACTTGGAACGTCAGTGCATCAGAGAGGAATAGAATCATATAAAAAGAATGTTACAGGAGAATGATGACGATTACATGGGTACTGTAGATAAAGTAACAAATGAATGTTATGACGAGTAGGGGAGAAGAGATGTTTCTGGTGAGTGATAATGAAGTGAGGCTCATATCAAGGCACCCAGGAAGAGCAAACGTAGTTGTGGGACCAGAACAATAACTGTAGGAGGAAACCTAGATTAGAATATGTTAAATAGATTTCGTCGTGTGTTCGTTGTGGTGTAGAAATGAAACGATTTGCTCAGGACTAGTAAGCTTGAGAAGATGCCTCAAGACTGAAAATGTAGGTTATAAAAATATTCTACTTTATTAGAGTCACACATAACTAAAGGTTATAAGTCAAATTGAACACACATGTTCACGCACTGATGACAAAGTTATCCCAAGCCCCTAACTGAACTAACAGCAACAGTACGCCCCTGACACAGGCTGTACATTAGGACCTAACCTGACTTGTCAGTAATAATTCACTGTTATCTGCTGCAGAGATATATTAGTGAATTATTCTGAGGCGTTATCGCAAAGCCTCTCCATATCAGCAGTGACATGATCTCTGTTCGTGTACAGAGTGACGTGTAGGATTAATTTATTCATTCATGTATTTATTGTAACCTATAATTTGACATTTCAAAACTAAACACGCTCCTATGCACCTCAGACCTCAAACAACACAATTGGTAGCAAGCGTTCCTAAACTCTGAATTCATTACGATTACTGTAGCCTACACTTTTGTTTCGATGAAAAATGAAAATCCACAGCCTGCTTCCAGTCTCCGACCGGGTCAGGAAGGGAATGAATTAAGTCCCCATCTAGCGGCGAGGATATGAACTGTGCCGGCTGCCGAGGCCTGACGCACTCCTCTGGGGCCATCATTAAATGCATGACAGATGAAATAAAATGATAGTGGAGAGTGTTGATGGAATGAAATGTTGACAGGGAAGACCGGAGTGCCCGGAGAAAAAAAAAACTGTCTGCCCCCGTTTTGTCCAGCACAGATCTCACATGGAGTGACCGGGATTTGAACCACGGACTTAGCGGTGAGAGGCCGGCGTGCTGCCGCCTAAGCCACGAAGGCACATTTGTTTAGGTACACTATATAAATCTCTCGCAGCAGGACGCTAAGTCCAGAAGTCTTTTCTGCTTGGTGGTATTCCGCCATTAAATTCTGCCAGAGTCCCTCTCGTAGCTACCGTGTCCTTCCATACACGACGTCGAACCCAGGGCCTGCAGCAATGTTCACTCGTACCCACACACTACGCTCCATGGGACAACACTACTCACACATGCGTACTGAAGCACCCTTTGCTCTCCAGGTTCAGGAATAAGGTAGGATATGAGTCAGCTAAGGGGAAAGGGGAAATACATAGTAAAGGTGCATACAAATCATTTCAGTGATGTCACATTTTCTGTTTACTGTATTCTCAAAGGAAGACGTTAGAGTAGTGACGAAACTCTCCCAATCGCTCAGTATTAAGACCGACCTTGCTGTATAGAAGTGAGAGCTATTAGTTTCAGTATATCTGATACATAAGTTGGCGGTAAGTGATATGAGGATAGCACGAATGATTTCTGGGACAATGGTGGGGTTTAATGCTGGAAATAGGGGAGGAGAGATTTCATAGTGGGTTTATGAACTCGGTGACGGAAGCAGAAATATAGCTAGGACGTAATGGTTATCTCCAATGTTTAGCTAATTCAAGATGAGAGGCGTAGGAACAGAGGAGGCACAGGGAATTATTGAAACGACTCGTTTGAAAACAGTGGCTTGCAGATTAGTCTGGGCTTCTGAAAGATGAAACAGTCGAGTAAATTCACAACTGAATTTAGCAATGGATTTAGCTCTTAATACAAAAACTCATTCTTCCCTTCTTATTAAGCTTTCAGCACTCTGAAGCATGTCGATACTATTGCTGTTTCTCTTAATAGCATTTCTTTATCTGAAGTATTAAATTTAGTGAATTAAAATACTTGTGTCGGTAGAATATTACTATTATATATAAATACACCGTCCACAGCCTCCGATCCGATATACGAGCTTATATTGTATTCTATTCTGCAATAATCTCAGATTGTGCTGATAAATTCTCTTTTACTCAGTGTGTGCTGCGGTAATTCCGTCTGATGACAGGGATTTGTCTGTGAACACAAGCCATCAGGGAATTTACCAATGCACAATACATCAAAAACTCATGAATATTTCTCGCTGTAATGTTTACGATAAGTCTCACGCGAGAGCTGTATACTTATTAGCAGTGCTGCCACACTAACAACCCTAAAATCCACAAACCAAACAACTTAATTCTACGGAATTTCATATGTGAATAAAGGCGGTGAAAACCTACTCCCTACACTTTTAGTTTTATGCTGCATATCTTCACAAGAAACACTTAAGTTAATTATACGCCAAATCAATACTAACAATAACACACTTAAATGTCTACAATTTATAGATTTTTTGAAGTGTACATGTTTCGAAACAACAATGGTTTCTTTTTCAGCACAATTAAGAGGGGAAAAACTTATTCTAAGGAAAAAACTTAAATTAAAATAATAATTTGGAATAATCTGGAGAAATCATTTATAAATCCTTATAATTATCTATGAAAATTTAGGCAATTATATGGTTAATCTTCTGAAAAATTTCTATGAAAAAATATTGTAAATATTCCTCTTCTGAAAAAATTATGGTTCGCTGAACATAAACAGTGTCTTAAAAATAAACTAGTAAAGTTTTAAAGTACTGTACCACGGAGTTGAAATAACACATGTAGTCATATCTCTGGAAAGTATATTTCAACTCCGTGGTACAGTACTTTAAAGCTTTACTAGTTTATTTTAAGACACTGTTTATGTTCAGCGAACCATAATTTTTTCAGAAGAGGAATATTTACAATATTCATTCATAGAAATTTTTCTAAGATTAACCATATAATTGCCTAAATTTTCATAGATAATTATAAGGATTTATAAATGTTTTTTTCCAAATTATTCTTTTAAAACGTATTGTAAGGATATCCATTTTTAATTTAAGTTTTTTCTTTAGAATAAGTTTTTTTTCTTTTGTTCTCCTAACTGTGCTGAAGAAGAAACCATTGTTGTTTCAAAACATGTACCCTTCAAATAATCTATAAATTTTAGACAATTAAGTGTGTTATTATTAGTATTGATTTGGCGGATAATTAACTTAAGTGTTTCTTAGTTATTCTGTCAATACGGATCCAAACAATTTGCTATTATGGCAAATATTTTTGCTTATCTTCACAAGGGCTTTAAAAATTCTTTGGAATGTGTCTGTAGAGTGACAACGCCACGCCGTGGCTACCGACAGCTGCTTTCGAAGCTGTTCCCTTTCAGCCTTTAAGTTAGCCGGAAACTGCTGATACCGGCACATCCCAAATTCAGGGTAAAACACACATTTCCCATATTTTAAAATGGCATATCGCTTAGGCAGCCACTGATTTATCCTCGTTTCCCTCACTTCCTTTCTTGACTTGTTTTCAACTTATACTTTTTAGTCGGTCAACATGATTTTGACCAATTAGATCAGGCTGGGAAACAACAGTATATATAGGGTGGCCCACTTAATTATCTCTCCACAAATATATTTGAAAAAACAATAGATATTGAAAAATTATTTTCACAGCCATGAAAACAATGAAGCAATGGCAGCGCAATTCAGCCTGGACACACAAAACGCTATACATCGTTCTTACGGGGACAAGAAAATGTCAATAAGTCAGTTTTCAAGTTTTGTACATGGTACATATCCCTTTTTACACTAAGTTCCGATTTGACGATCCATTTTCCACTGCTTAATATGAGTCTCTCAACACTACTCGCGAGAGAAGACAGCCATTTTGCGCATTTTTACGAGGTCTTTTAGTTAGTTCGAATAGAAGATAAGAATATTTTAACATTCGTTGTGTTTAAAGTGAAGAAATAGTACATTATGCAACAAGCCTATTAATTAAGACACTGTTTAATTTCCATACTAGTGTCTTAATTGCATGCGACTGTTTATGTTCGACGATAGTTACAACCGTTTTATGTTCGACCCTGACTATTATAAGTCAGAAAACTGTATCATAATGATGGTAATTATAACACTATTCTTCATTATGAAACAGTTTCTCCTACCAATCACAACTCAAGAAACAGTTGTTTGACCAATTAGATATTGATAGTATTGCACCTGCGCTGAGTTCCAAGGCCTTCTAATTTAAATTTCACTGCGTTGCCTAGTGTCATAGTGGGGTAATCGAAGAGGCCATGGACTAATACAAGGCTTCTTTGGGCTCTGTTCAGTAAATAAATCTGGCGAAATCTCGACAGATATTTATGAATATTTATATTCTAACATAAAATAGTTATAATAATTATCGTCGAACAGTCGTATGAAACTCGCCTATGGAGATTATAAATAGGAACTAATATTATTATTATTATTATAATTATTATTATTATTATTATTATTATTATTATTCTTTCTTCGTCATGCCCGACTAAGGAGCGCGATTGAACTTATTTAGCTGATGGCATTGCCTTTCTCATCTCCCAAAATCTCTTCATCTTTTCGCTGTGGCTTCTCTTGCGATCTTCTGACCAGGTGTTGTTGGTGATTGTGCTTGGACTGTCTGCAAGGCGGTGATTATCGACTAATTCTCTGAACTTAGCTCTATCTAGTACAATGTCATCTGTGATGCCTAATTTCTGAAGATCTTTTCCAACTTCAAGCAGCCAGGCGTTTTTAACTTTCATTGACAAGGCAAGGTTAAGAATTATTATGATTATTGATGTGTAACATCTTTTCACTCGGTTGTTGGATATTTTAGTGGGAGTGATTTTGAAAAATGGGACGGAAGTGGTTCGAACGGAAGTGTGTAAGACGCACTGCCAGCTGGATCGTATCCCTCCTGGACATTCATCACCACACAAAATCTGTTTTATTTACACACTAATAATACATAACGATTCCAAGACTCTCTTTTTTTCTTCACTGCCTACTTGATATTTTTACTTTCGCACTGCCTTCTTGATTGTTCTCGCACTGCCTTCTTGATACACTGCCGCTAATCATATCAATATGACTCATTTCTACTCTCGCACTGCCCTCTTGATTGTTCTCGCACTGCCTTCTTGATACTCTATTGCAAATCATATAAATATGACTCATTTTAACAGAATCCTAATGAAATTACGTGTTGGTCTGTGAATCAAGAGGTTCGGGAACTGGGCAAGCCTTTCATGATCTACTGCTGTGCACATTGCATTTACTCGCAAGTTGGCCTGTTTATAAGGAATTTAAGGTTATGAGCGGTGTCGCGTCTATTAATCTAGTTGATCCATATCGTATTCTATATTTAGGCTAGTGCTGGTGGAAGCTACAAACCCTCTAATAAAATGAGTTCCGTATTATAAACTACAATAT
Source organism: Meconema thalassinum (assembly GCA_946902985.2). Lineage (NCBI taxonomy): Eukaryota > Metazoa > Arthropoda > Insecta > Orthoptera > Tettigoniidae > Meconema > Meconema thalassinum. The sequence goes on from OX336388.2 coordinate 2,134,913,676, forward strand.
CTGTAAAACACTCCCTTTTACAATCGATTAATATCTGTGCCAATAATATTATAAAATACCGGTGTATCAACAATTTCACGTGAGTTTCCTTCTATGTCAGATGTTACACATCATATGCGACTACTGTAAGGCTCGTAAAGTTCTTTTTTATTAATATTATATTCAGGTCTAATATGGGGCAGTTGGGGAATGGGATGCTGCGGCCCTTTATCAAAACTTGCATTAAAATACTGCCCCCCCCCCCCCCCGACTACAAAACGTTGTGCAACCCTGCACTATACGATTCCTGCTTGGAGAAAATGCATTGTTTGCTGGGAATTCAGTCACTGTATGTCATCAAGTTAGTGTTTTCGTAACGTGTGTTTTAATTCACGAGTAAAACTTGGCAAACTCTCAAGTAGGAAAAGAAAGAATTTACAAAGAAAAAAGCCTTGAATAAATTTTCCTTTTCTTTCTACAAAAGAGGTTAAGTAGATTATAATAGAGGGGAGAGTCACTTGAAATGCACAGCTACTTTGGAGGCGTTGTCCTCTGCGTCCTGGCGAAGCTTTCACGCGAATGAGCCCGTCATAGAAGACAACAACAATGAGACGACCGAAAATATTAAAATTAAGTTAGGTGGAGTCTTCTTGTTGGGGAAATTGTGCTTCTTCGCAAAGTTTGTAGATCCCTAGAGGACCAGAAGGCTCGAGTTAAAAAGAGTGCACAAGTGTTTGCCGCTAGTCAGTAGATTCTCGCTAGCGACCGATGCGATGCGATGCGATGCGAAGCGACGCGACGCCCAGGCTCCGGCCCATAAATCCTGGTTAAAATCTCGTTCTCAGATGGAGTCAGCTAGTCGCTTTTCCCTTGGTCAGCTCGCGCCCGAGCCTGAGTTATTGCCCCGTGCTATGTCCTTGTTGCCGCCGCCACTGCAGAGGGGTTAAATGAAAGTGTACAGGCGCAATTAATAGTACAAGATAAATTCACTAGCAATTATTTATAGAGAATACGGATTATATTAAGATCATGCAACCTTTATTACCTCACGTATTTTTTGAGCAGATTAAATTGAATTAATAAATGCGCTGTCATGCTACAAATCTGCTAAAGCAGAAAGAAAAAAGACATGCAATAGTACATTTCTCTCTGTACATAAAATATTATTTCTGTTTGTTAGACCGTCTGAACAAAATAATCTCGAAAATGGTTTAACCGATTTTTTTTTTCGAAAGGTCGATTTCGTGGCGTTGTGATCGCTATTCTTCGCTATAAACTCAAACACCCGGGTTCAATTCTCAGCTCAGCCAAGAAATATAACTCTGGTATGAGCAGTAGAATGGGGCTTGCTCAACTTCGTGAGGCAGAACAAAAAATAAACGTGATTTCGAGACCTTCCTCAACCATCCTAGAATTATTTCCCGTGGTTTACCACCCTTACTCGAGGCGAATGCTAAGATATAAAGCCATTATTTCAGTGTTGCTTATAAACACTGTCTGTTTTAACTCTTCATCCGGTCAATACGATCTTTTCCAATGACTGGGCGTGGTTCAATGCATATAATATAATTATGAATCTCTAGTTAGTAAAAAACAAAGTCCCCTATTCTTGGATGTCATGGGTAATCTCGAGAACCACTCGATGGATTTTGATGCGGATTTCACCATTCTGTAAAGGATAACTTTAGGAAGATTTCTTTAGAAAATAATTTATTTATGATCAATGGAAGCCAATCAGTAGCGATTTCAGTGAAAAAGTCGGGAAAAAACCTGGCGTCCGTGTGCTTTTTAAGCTTACGCTGGGCAAGCCATTAAAAATATCAATATACTTTGAGTGTAAAAATTGTTCAGCATGATCATTCCTACAAAAAAAAAGTCCGGGAAAGCATATCTCTATCTTCAATACATCGGCCACTATAAGTGATTTTACGTTTTCATTTCTTCCAACAACCTCCATTCAATTACTGAGGCGACAGTTTACGAGCTAGCTACGGGTGAGCCTATCCCCTCAGTTACAGCCTAGCTAGCGGGTGAGTCTATTACCCCGATACAGCCAGCAGTAAACTGTCGAGCCGTGTTGAGTTAAGACTTCAGAGAAAAGTAGTTGTGTTTGGAGTTTCGCTGGAAGGGCAACTCGGCTTTTCTTCATTTCGCCTGTGAACTTTTCATTCCACAAAATACACAGTCAAGTTAAGATTGGACGGAAGGGGTATTTGTGTTTCATGCACTTCGCCATTCTTAAATTACGTCTGACAAGTATTCGTTGCACATTCATCTACATGATAATATAATTAATAGTCCAGTCAGTGATTTTAAATCATTCTGCCGAGACGTAAAACGGATATTGGTCGTAGTTCATTGACATAGAAAAAAAGAGCGCTTATCACGTAACGCTAGGAATAAATAAATAGCACTTCAGGAAAAAATACATGTAATAGTTTTGTTCACTAATACAATGGGGCAATTTTAGGATTATACGTTTCGACTTTCAAGCAGTCATCATCAGATCCTAATCCCTGTGTTAAGGTATAAATGTATATACAAATATTATCCAACTATTATCTTGACTACCCACTACACCTATGTTAGTTTCATTTTAACCTAAACACAGAGAACAGGATCTGATGATGACCGATTGAAGAGTTACAACTTAAAATGCTGAGATGGTACAATATGTAAGGCCTAGCACCAATCACAAACACACACACTAGTACAGTGAAACCTCTATTAAGAGACCAGTGACGGTACCATTGAAAACTGGTCTTTTAGAGGGGTGGTCTCTTAATAGGGGTAGGCATTAAAAATAATATTATACTGCATTATTAATAAAGTACAGTTGGAACACTGCATTGGTTCACATTTAGCACAAATTAATTACAATTAGTTATTTTCTGAGCTCTGTCATTTAGAAAAGTCACAAATCGATCTCTGTTTCAGATTAGCACATCTTTTGTTTAACAATTTCACTTTCTAGAATATCTCTTAGAAGTCCATTAATTTGTTGTGGGTTCGAACAATCATGTAGGAGAGCCATTTTTTGTATTTTCTATACGTTACATAACACTTTTTCTAATGACATTGTATGCTGATGCAGTTCTGTGCCAACAGAACCATTGTTTACATCATCACCCTCATCATCATCTCCAATGAGAAGGCAGACGAGAAGTCGTCTTTTGAAAGAGGTCATCCTGAGAAAATGCCAGGTCTTAAGCCGGTGAGAGGGGTGCTCCTTAAATAGAGGTAACAAATACATTTACCTTATGAGGTTTTAAATCGGTTCCAAGAAAACTCGGTCTTTAAGAGGGGTGGTCTTTTAATAGGGGTGGTATTTTAGAGAGGTTTCACTATACATCCCTAACAACGATAAAAGTTAACAAACCGATGCCATACACGGGGCTACATGAGACACAATGTTCCTAAGCCCATGAATCAACAATACAACTTTTTTAGAATTGGTTGGGATTATATCTGTGAAGCATCTAGATTATTAAATATCATGAGGGCCATGATGGTGAGGTGGTCAATCTGTTTGTCTCTTAGCAAGGCGGACCGGGTTCGATTCCCAGTCAGTGCATCTGAAATGTTCGCAGTGAAATACAGTAAAATTTGCCTCAAGTGGAACGCAATCGTTCCAGATTTATTTTTCCGCTTTCACAGGTTTCCAAAGTTAAGTGTTAATAAGACAAAATTCACTCCAAAGAAATAATGCATTGAAGCATGAGATTACAATTAAATAATAATTTAAAATATAGGTCTGTAAATAGAAAAGATATTAAAACTGCTCCGCATCAGTAATTGAGGTCTCCCGAGTGAAAGACTTCTAGTATATAGAAGAATGGGTCAATGAAACTGGCAACGAAAGAAAATCTATAGAAGCAAGGCTACAGAAAATGAAATCTGCTTTCCATTTTACAAAACAAGTTTATAACAAAAAAAAAATGCCTGTCTTCGAATTGTAAAATTCAACATTATAAAACAGTAGTCTTGCCTGCAGTCCTTTATGTAGCCGAGACACTTAATCTACAACATAAAACACTGAGAAATCAATTGGAGATTAAGGAACCCAAAATCATGCGAAAAACTTTGGGGCCAAAAATCAAAGATGGAATTCACCTTCCGAAACCTAATGCTGACATCTATTTTAAAATTACTAAAATCACAGGCACAATCCGTATGAGAAAGGTCCAATTCATGGGACATTTGCACAGAATGGACCCAAGTAGGTTAACAAATAAAATCTATACCTTTCTGCAGAAAAAGGCAACAATTTCCAATTGTTACAAACAGGCGGAAAAGGAATTAGGTTTTCCCAATCTCAAGAATCGTGTAAAATTAGGGAAATTACTCATACACGAGGATTTTAGGAAGACGAGCGAAGACCTACCAGACACGTCTGGTCGCAGCAACGAAGACTCGCTCAATCATTGAGCATGAAGATTTATTGGGCAAACATCAAGGCCAAGAAGTGTTGATTCCGCGTGGTCCTAGGAGACCCATTCACGCAGAAGAAGAAGAAAAAAAATAGGTTCACATGTATTTCGTTTCGATGTTTCCACATGTCTTTCAAAGTGCATTCTCACAACTTCTTTACAAGAGAACATTGTATGGTCTCCTTTGCATCCTGCATTAACTCCAGGAATACAGGAACAATCTTGGAAGCTGCAAATTCCTGAAGGTCGCTCGAAACAGATGATGCTTCTCCAAAAGTGTGTATTTTTACCTCCCTTTCGTTGCCTTCATCATCGTCGTCGTCCATTTCTTCCATGACTTCGCACCTGCTGGTTTCGGCAGCACTTTGAATGTTTTCAGTCGTTAATGTTTCCTAGAACTTTGGTGCAAGTACAGTCGCGCTTAAAATTTAGTACTGTACATAGCTTTGTATCATAAATAAGATAATCCTTGTTAGGTTGTTTACGCTTACATTTCTGGAATTTCTTTCCGTTTCCAAGTTAGGCAGATTTCCAGTTTACAGTGTCATTTTACATAGGAAATACCTCTGTTCCGAGTTGTATTTTCCGTTGGTCCAGGTTTCCGGGATATCAAGGGCCCGGCTTAGGCAGGTTTTTCCGTATCACGTCCTGTGGTTCGGATTCCATGTAAAATTTGAGATCCTGTGGTTGGTTGGTTCTTAAGTTTAGGGGCTGCGACAACGCGGTCATGTAGCCCCGTGTACTTTGGGTGTGTGTAGAATCTGTCTGATAACCGGTGATAAATGTGATTAGTGTGTGTTATCTGTTTTTAATTTAAGTACTGCAACTTAGAATTTTTCAAATAGTTCCTACTTTTTCCGTCAAGCGCCACCGTCAACGACTACTAGGCCAAGTTCAGAACTGAGCTACTAGGCGCCACCGCAGTCGGCTCTTGGCAACGAACGTAGAAACCTAAGAGCGTTGTTTACATTCTTAACCTATCCAATTTAGCTTCACACAGGGTCAATTAGTGGAAGGTTCTTTAACATGCCATAAATCTATGACACGGGACCGCCGGCTTTACTTCCCCTCCGAAGGAAGGCATACTGAGGGATTTTTAACGCTCTTAAAAAAATCCGACGGCTTCGGCCGGGGTTGAACCCGCTATCTTGGGATGGTCAAGTGATTAACGGTCACGTTAATCTAAACGCTTCCTTTAACTTAAACAACACGATATTATTAGATGATAGTAATGATTTGTTCAATTTCAGCTCATCGTATAGCGGCTAGCATTCCTGGCGGACACCTCGGAGGTCCGGGTTCGATTCCCGGCTGTGCTAAAGAAATTAAATTCTGGTCTGAGGGTTGGAGCGGGGTAGGTTTTCTCCTGCTTTCTCCTAAATCACACAAACCTTCTATCGTAGTTCCCTTTTTCGCTCCTTTTGGCTATTTCTAACCTGCTGTCGACCACTACTGCACCCACCATGTACATATCAATTTTGTAAAAATATGCAAGTGGTGAGCAGCGAAAATGTAATCTATAAAATAAAAAGCTCTAATACAAAGAGAGTTAGAGGGCATATTCCTGCCCCCACCTTGCTTTAGCTCTCATATCAATTATGACAATAATTACTATTTTGCCCTCGAAAATCTCAGTTGCTTTAAAATTACTTTGTAAGATTCTTTGACAAATTTAATTGAGATTGGTGCAAGGAATTCATCCAAGTTCCATGAAAGCCACAGGAGGAGTCCTGTATCAGATAAAGGGAGGGGCAGTGGTTGTTTGTGTGGTAGAAAGTTGAGACCTGACATATATTCTAATTCTGTGTTTGAAAGCAACACATGGGGTGAATACATCAACGTGCAGAAAAGAGTAGCCCGCTGTAAGAAGAAAGTAGAAGGATTCTGAAAGGTGATGTCTGGGTGGGAAACATGCTCGCTTTACGGAACTGCTACCTCGCGTTTAAAGAGAGCAATTTGAAACTCTTCTTACACATGTACCGTACTACACGAGTAACTCATCGCCCGTCATACACGGTTAGAAAATTGGAACCATTTAAACTTAACCCTAGCAATACCATGCTATTTTCAAACTACTGGTTACCAACGGGGGAGGGGGTATTTTGGGACCACTAAAATAAATTCCTTTCGTGTGATTTGCATAATCCATTAATCAACATATCTTGTGGCCTACCGGGTGAGTTAGCCGTGGTCATTATGGCATGACTGATGGCAATCGCTCACATCCGGGAGGCGAGGAGGTTTGAATCTCCCCGCTGGCACCCTTGAAGATGGTCTTCTGTGTTTACCCATCTTCCTTCCAGGCAAATGCCGGGGTTGGTACCTAACTATAGGCCACAGCCGCTACCTTCCAAATCCTCGTCCTCTTACATTCACACTTTCCTCCCCAGACAACACCCCACACGCGAAAGCACTTGTAGCTCACCCCAAGGGTGTCCGCATTGAAGCAGCTACAAACTCTGGCGAGACGAACCTGCCGTCGGACACTCCCGGCACTGAAAGCCATACGCTAAAAATAAAAAAAAACCTATCTTGTATTTTGAACCTAAAATGAACCTCAAATGGCAAAAATATAACTTAATTAACAACAGTTGCAAATAAAACCAAAAACCATGGAAAGAGATGTTTAGAAAGTAAATTATTCACTGATCATACTCTTCGCCATCTTTAACACAAGTGGAACAAACGACTGTTCTTAACAGTGTTTTACGCATGTGTACCTTTCGCAACCAGGACAATTTATGGTGGTTTTGTAACTTTGTTGTACTTTTGCCCTTACCACAGAACACAGTATGACGAGGCACACGAACTACCAATGGGAGGGGGGTTCCTTGCCCACCAAAAGAAAATTGTTAATATCTTATTCAAGAATTTAAATTTAAAAAGCGTAGATGTGTGGATAGGTAAACGGATTCAAAATAGACAATAACTTTCTGTACAGTAAGGAAATACCATGAATAACCCGTAAGAAATTGGACTAATGGGCACGAAATACCCCTGCGTTGGTATTGCTAGGCTTAATACTGTTGAATGCCAAAGCTCTACGTAGGCATCGACCCCTCTGCTTTCCATCGTTAACATTTAAGCTCATGAATCAAGTGACAGTATCATTTTTCATGATCATGTAATCCGTAGATTAGACTATATCAGTCCGGTGGCGTAGTTGGTAGCATGCTGAACTGCTGTGCCCAAGATAGCGGGTTCAAACCCGGCCGAAGTCGTCGGATTTTTTAAGAGCGTTAAAAATCCTTCAGAATGTCTTCCTTCGGAGGGGAAGTAAAGCCGCCGGTCCGATAGCATAGATTTAGGGCATGTAAAAGATCCTTCCACAGACTAAACTTGTGTGATGCTAAATTGTTAGGTTAGATTTCGTCGGAACGCTCTATCAAAGATCCAACGTTCACCACAGGGTATCATTGATATCTGGTAGCGAAAGTTGAAACTACTTGGAATTGAACGGAACTTGTTGCTCACCGTGAGGGTGTCCGCTGGAAGCAGCTACAGACTCGGGCGAGCCGAACATGTCCTCGGACACTCCCGGCACTGAAAGCCACACGATAAATACATAGCTAACTAGAATTGTACGGTCTTTATACTTTTCCAAGGGTTTGTCGCCCACTGACACAAGATTTTTAGCCTACTTTTCACATTTTGCAAAAATGAGGAAAAAGTAGACTTATGAGATCGGGCAAATGTGTGTCTGTCTGTCTGTCTGTCTGTCTGTCTGTCAGTCTGTCTGTCTGTCTGTCTGTCTGTCTGTCTGTTCTTCTGTCTGTCTGTCTGTCTGGCTGTGTGTGTGTGTCCCCCTATCAACTCCTAAACGGCTGCAGCAATCGAAACAAAATTTGGTAGGAGTAAAGATCTATACCTGAATATCTCACGGCCATATTTGAAAATGATGTCAGTGCTACCAACTGCTAAAAAATCGCAATTGAAATTTGAGCTCCATGTTGGATATCTTGGAAAGTATGAATGGGAGCTATTTCAAAATTGGCACACGTACAGATCATAATATTTCAGTTTAATTTCCAGGGGGCCAAACATGGCAGTGTTGCCAAAGTGATTATAAGCCTCCTGAGAGGTCCAATTTTTAAATGCATATAACTTCTATACTATCAATTGGAATTCAACCAAATTTCGTATGTTGTATGTGTACATAACCAGATTTGACTGAGCGTATTCTTCAGACCTACCAGGGCTGCCAACTGTTAATAAATGATCCTAATTGTATTTATCCAAATACCAATATATCAGAAAGTATGCAAGCCGACAGCTTTAAACTATGCACACGTATAGTCCCTGACATTCTATATTAATTTGGAGTAACTTATATACGTCAGTGCTACCAACATGATTCTAAGCCTGCTGACAGGTCCAACTTTAAATACATGTAACTTCCATACTATCATTTGGATTTCAACCAAATTTCGTATGTGCTATGTGTACCATAACAGATATGACTATGCGTATTCTAAGGAGCAACCAGTGCTGCCAACTGTTAATATGTGCTGTCCCTATTTTTGTTACCCTAATATCAATATATCAGAAAGTATGCAAGCCAATAGCTCTAAACTTTGCACACGTATAATACCTGGCATTCTAGACGAATTTGGAGTAACAAATATACGTCAGTGCTGCCAACATGATTCTAAGCCAGCTGATAGGTCCAATTTTAAAATGCATGTAACTTCTATACTAACTAATGGATTTCATTCAAAATTGGCACAACAATAGATCATATTATTTCAGATTATTTCTGACCAATAAATGCATGACATTGTTGCCAACATGATTTTACGCGCGCTGTTAGATCCAATGTTTAACTGCATGTAACGTCCATGCTATTCATTGGACTTCAACCAAATTTTGTATTTTGTACCTTAAGAGACGGAACTAAGAATATATTCAGTCATCAGAGCTGCCAACTGTAGTGCTCTATTAGGATACATTATGCCAGGTATACAGTATTTCGAACTAATTGGAAATTTCGATTTTAGCAACTTAATTTCGTCATTATTCTAGATAGGTTCATATTCTGTAAAATAATCATTGGCATGAAAAGTAGGCTGTATAGTTCTTCACGGAACTTCTTCTTATACTACTACTTTTCAGGATTTTAATGATTTAAGTTCTACCTCTGTATTTGTTTACTCATTTTTAGAGTTTGTTAAATTTAAAACCATCTTTTGTTAGTAATTCCATTTAAGAATGTTAAATGATGTACGCTGAACTCGGAGGATGTATGTCAGCATTAGCAAAAGCAATTGAGAATTGTATGGGACTTGATACATTGTATCCGTACGTTAAGTTTCACTTGTTTTCTATGTTCACTGTAGATGACACTATTGAGTGACAAAATTAGTACGATAAACTTGTATAATAATTGGCATGACTTTATTCTTTAGCTCTTAAGTAGTCGCGCGGGGTGAAGACAACAAGTCACTTGTATCTAGTAATTCTTGTTCACTAGCTTATTGTAGCCTTAAATAGGAACCATGACCAAGTAGTGTAGGTCAGAAAACTATGACAGCTGATATCGAGCTTTGTTTCCATCTGGGAGGCTGTGAACATCCCCGCGCGAATACTAACGTAACGTTTCCTTTATTATTGTTCATTGTGTCACTCTGTTAGCCTGGGAATCTCCAGTTGAGAACAGTGCGACCTACGTGATACATGACAATGTGCACATAATGATCTTACGTGAAGTTGGGAAAGAGTTAGTCAATTCTGTAGTGCGAGAAAGACTTTACACGGAATGCTCGCCCATGACAATTCTTGCTAAAGCTGCTTAGCTATTGGATCTTGATGTACCTACTCAAGCTTTAAGCAGCGAGCACCGAAACCGTCACGATGTGAAGTTTGCCCAAGGAATAAAAATCCTATTGGGACCGATGTTTCCAAGCGATGTGTCTGAAACTTATTAGAAAATTTTACCAGAAATATTTTGAAAATGCAGTCGAAAACAGCGGTGACAAAGGCAAAGTTTGAACTCTGTGTGATGTTCAGTGTACTCGTGCATAGTTCTCTAAGCAAGGACATCATGTTTAAAACCAGTGTGTTCATACACTTTGCCACTTGCGTGATATTATAGAATATTATGTGTTTGTTACAGGTTTGTGATATTTCAAGGATAATTTTCTTCCAAACAAATTGTAGATTCATTGTGATTTTAATGGTTAATATAGTTGTTCTTTACTTAATAATATGATATTGTGAAAATATTGTCATGATTTTTGCCATAAATTGCAATAGGGTTTGGGCTGTCGTGAGCACCGCACATGGCTACTAACGTTGTAAAATGGGGCACGACTGCCAGAGGGTTAGTATATATAGATTAAGGCGTATTATTCACACGTGTCAATAATGCGTGGTCAATCACAAGGTAAATCAAAAGCGATATTTATATTGGAAAAGGAACGGTATACGACTTAAAACACCACCGAATGCACTGTAATACAAAACACAAAAAATAAATAATTTACTCCGACTATACTTAAGCCTTTAATGCGTATATAATTCAACATCTCGGCTAGCGCATACACCTCTATGCAAGATGTTCTTGAAGAGATCCTGTAGCACATTTCTGATAGCATATTTCTTCCGAGTTACTTTTGGCGTATGCTATTCTGGTGGCCAAGAGGGAGTTTGCATTTGGGACACCACTGCTGTACTATACCCAAATATGGACTTTAGCTGTTGGCCTCTCACCAAGGTGGACTTGGGTTAGATTCTTGGTCAATGCATGTGAGCATTTCAAAGATAAATGCCATGTCCTGTGTTTCGGATTCCACGTAAAAAGGAGGTTCATGGGCTCATAATCCCAAGATTCACGGTCATGTAAAACTACATGGTTCCTTCCTTCCTTCCATATGGACTTCTGAATAGCCCATTGACGGTGGATATGGAAGGCTGTAATTGATATCACTCCATACATAACTGTAACACACATGACGAGAAGTCACATTTCAACAACAATTACAACAACAACAAGTAGTTCCGTGAAGAACTAAATAGCCTATTTTCATATATCCTGCTAATATTAATTGCCTCCATCCACATAAAAAAAATTCAGTTTGATTGCTGTAATAGATTCGTAGATATTGAGAACCGTCTAATTATTTCCGATAATCGCCATTTTGGAATTTTATATATGTAGGCCATAGAGTTATGTACTATTAGTTTAAGATTATTGCGTAGGTTTATTATGCAAACATCACTCGCATGATTAGGACGCAAGAAACAAAAACGAGATTTTAAAATTTTGCTAGCTGCCATCTTAAAGTTGCACTAAATTCCACTAAATTCGACGTCATTGAATTAAAATGTGTATAAGAATGTGCTGTACCATGTTAAACTGCACTCGGATGGTTTAATCGTGAGAAAAGTCTATTAAAATGTTTCAAATTTGTTTGGCCGCCATGTTATTTTTGTGCTTTACAGATTTTTGAAAGTTGCATAGGTGAACCTTTAGTAGTGCCGTCTATCAGCGTAGAACATTTCAGTGTGATATCAGTAGTAGTTTAGGAGAAATAGAATACTGGTGAAATACTTCGCACAGCGGCTATGTTAGATTGGTGCGACGTAATAAAATTAGAAGGGCACGGTCAGGTTAGAACGAAACAGTACTATGTCCTTACGGAGTTTCATTGAAATCGCTCCAAATATTTAGATTTTACTTCGGGGCCACACACATAGACACACATGGACAAAAGGTTTTCTCATTAGCCATTTTAGGTAGATTTCATTAGAAAGCTAACTATTGCAATGGGTACCATGTTTCGACTTCCGGAAAATCTCGACATATCTTCACGTTTCACATCCCCTAGACCCCAAAACCACCGTCAGTTAAAAATTTTGTGTAAAATTTATGTATATATAAGTATAAATAAATATACAGGGTGTATTTGATATGATGGAAGTCCGTTACACTGGTGATAGAAGAGACTATTCTAAGCTTCCTAGGTAAAAAATTTGTCACCTATCTTGAAATTGATAATTAATCATTAAAAAGTCAATGTTTTTAGTTATTTCAGAAACTAATCAGGCAGAAAGTGGTGCGGCAGGCTGGGGAAACGAGGCGGAGCCCGATGTGACGACGCGCGAAGGGGAAGTTGTTACGTAATCGCAGCATTGACCTTACCGGTTGACTTGAGGGGTGGTAGGCTATCAGCTGTTTGAGCTCTACCGTCTCGTAAGAAAATGTGCATTGCCGTTGTTCTTGTTGTTGTTGTTGACAACGCACGCAATGGCTTGGGACGTCAGGACCGGTAGTATTGTGTAGCCTACTTTGTAAGTGTGGAATTCATTGATTGATGTTCATGTATAAAATAATTTCGATACTCAGCCCTGATGTATCATTGGCGTCCGTGTCGGACCTTCTGTTGACTAGTTTCTGAAAATACTAAAAACATTCTCTTAATGAAATGCAGTGTGACAAAATTCCGACATCCCGCAGTCTGTTCAGAACTAGGCATTTAGGACGGAAGTAAAAAACTTGATGTTTTCTTTGAGAGGCTTGGCGATTTTGGTCATTTAGCCCCATGTAGCTGGGTGTGGGTAGAATTTGTGTGATAACCTGTGTTTTGTGGTTTCTGTAGTAATGTGGGTATTTGTAATTCAGGTGAGGATTCGGAAGAAGGCGCCGGCCCTGTGGTGTTGGGGCAGTGCAACTGCCTCTCACCTGGAGGCCCTGGGTTCGATTCCTGGCTCCATCAGGGATATTAGAAACTGACGTGAGGGCTGTAACGTAGTGCACTAAGCCTCGTGAGGGCAATTAAGTAGCTGTCTAACAGTGAGGCAGTGCCCGAGTCAGGAAAATCAAGATTAATGGCCAAGGGGACCCGATGCACTGACCACGCGTCACCCTAATATCTGCAGGCCAAATGGCTGGACAGCGGTCGCTTGGTAGGCCTAGGCCCTTCATGGGCTGCACTGCCAGCGGTTATGATTATTGAGAAGAAGGCGGCCGTGGCCTGAAGTTAGGAACAATCCCGACATTTGCCTGGGGTAGAAGTGGGAACCCATGGAAACCTACTTCCAAGATTTAATACTAGTATGGTACCACATGTTCATATTGTGAATTGTCCCATCCCATCTCCAGCCCTCGGGTGGCCATTAACTGGAGAGGGGGGGGGGGGGGATTGATTTATTGGTCCATCAACAATGTAAATACATATGAAAATACACGAAAATGAAAATAAAATACAAATACATTGTTATAATACAGTGTTATAATAATAATAATAATAATAATAATAATAATAATAATAGTCTAATAATAATAATAATAAGAGTCAGCATGTGTAGTTCTGGTGGTAGAGTGCTAACCTTCCCGAGGGTGCGATCTACGTTCAGTCATGTAGTAAATGAATGGGATCTAATAAGATCATCTCCATGGATTTCATGGCACATACAAGAAATCCTACGTACATTAAAGTCTGGCAACTCGACATACCAAAAAGAAACATAAAAGAAGTTAGTGTGTCTAAAAGCCCACTATTACTATTATTAGTATTATTAATATGTTTATTACAGTTGTTTCACTATCTTCACACAAAGATAGACCAACAGTTCCTTAAATTAATTTACTAAATCTTTAGGATTTCTATTTTCTATGCATAGTTCATGAAGCTGGAAAAATCCTAGACAGATCCACCATCACTAGTCATGTAGCCACTCCCCATGAAGGTGTGAATCAGCTGTTCATAGGCTCGGTTTGTGTATTTCAATGTCATTGGCAGACAAGGCGAGGAGGTCACTCAACTGCAGACTCTGGTCAACATTCCTCAGCGTAGGAGGGGAGGGAGACGGGGAGAAGTCAGCTCTGCTGCTGAGGGGAACGAAGTGAAAGCCCGTTTCCAAGATATTGACCGACGATTTTTGTGATTTAATTCCACCTACACTAATTAAGATCCGACTTAATTTCATGAAGATATTTGCTTAGAATACCATCTTCTATCACCAGTGTAAAGGACTTCCATCATATCAAATACACCAAATATCTTCATGAAATTAAGTCGGATCTTAATTAGTGTAGGTGGGATTAAATCACAAAAATCGTCGGTCAATGTCTTGGAAACGGGCTTTCACTTCGTACCCCTCAGCAGCAGAGCTGACTTCTCCCCGTCACCCTCCCCTCCTACGCTGAGGAATGTTGACCAGAGTCTGCAGTTGAGTGACCTCCTCGCCTTGTCTGCCAATGACATTGAAATACACAAACCGAGCCTATGAACAGCTGATTCACACCTTCATGGGGAGTGGCTACATGACTAGTGATGGTGGATCTGTCTAGGATTTTGCCAGCTTCATGGACTATACATAGAAAATAGAAATCCTAAAGATTTGGTAAATTAATTTAAGGAACTGTTGGTCTATCTTTGTGTGAAGATAGTGCAACAACTCTAATAAACATATTAATAATACTAATAATAGTAATAATAGGCTTTTAGACACACTGACAGACTGGCTGCGTGGCTCAGCGGTAACGTTCTCGCTTGCTGGGCCCTAGGTTGCAGGTTCGTATCCTGGCGCAGTCAGCTGGCATTTGAGGGTGCGCAAATGCGAGGGAGCCGTGTCAGTACATTTACTGGCACGTTAAAAATCCCCTTCGGGGAAAAATTCCGGCACCCCGGCGTCTCTAAAAGCCACAGTAGTTAAAAGGGACGTAAAACCAATAACATTATTATTAGACACACTAACTTCTTTTATGTTTCTTTTTGGTATGTCGAGTTGCCAGACTTTAATGTACGTAGGATTTCTTGCATGTGCCATGAAATCCATGGAGATGATCGTATTAGATCCCACTCATTTACTACATGACTGAACGTAGATCGCACCCTCGGGAAGGTTAGCACTCTACCACCAGAACTACACATGCTGACTCTTATTATTATTAGACTATTATTATTATTATTATTATTATTAGACTATTATTATTATTATTATTATAACACTGTATTATAACAATGTATTTGTATTTTATTTTCATTTTCGTGTATTTTCATATCTATTTACATTGTTGATGGACCAATAAATCAACCCTCCCCCCCCCCCCCCTCTCCAGTTAATGGCCACCCGAGGGCTGGAGATGGGATGGGACAATTCACAATATGAACATGTGGTACCGAACTAGTATTAAATCTTGGAAGTAGTTTTCCATGGGTTCCCACTTCTACCCCAGGCAAATGTCGGGATTGTTCCTAACTTAAGGCCACGGCCGCCTTCTTCTCAATAATCATAACCGCTGGCAGTGCAGCCCATGAAGAGCCTAGGCCTACCAAGCGACCGCTGTCCAGCCATTTGGCCTGCAGATATTAGGGTGACGCGTGGTCAGTGCATCGGGTCCCCTCGGCCATTAATCTTGATTTTCCTGACTCGAGCACTGCCTCACTGTCAGACAGCTACTCAATTGCCCCCACGAGGCTTAGTGCACTGCGTTCCAGCCCTCACGTCAGTTTCTAATATCCCTGATGGAGCCAGTATCGAACCCTGGGCCTCCAGGTGAGAGGCAGTTGCACTGCCCCAACACCACAGGGCCGGCGCCTTCTTCCGAATCCTCACCTGAATTACAAATACCCACATTACTACAGAAACCACAAAACACAGGTTATCTCACAAATTCTACCCACACCCAGCTACATGGGGCTAAATGACCAAAATCGCCAAGCCTCTCAAACAAAACATCAAGTATTTTAGTTCCGTCCTAAATGCCTAGTTCTGAACAGACTACGGGATGTCGGAATTTTGCCACACTGCATTTCATTAAGTGAATGTTTTTAGTATTTTCAGAAACTAGTCAGCAGAAGGTCCGACACGGACGCCAATGATACATCAGGGCTGAGTATCGAAATTATTTTATACATGAACATCAATCAATGAATTCCACACTTACAAAGTAGGCTACACAATACTACCGGTCCTAACGTCCCAAGCCATTGCGTGCGTTGTCAACAACAACAACAACAACAACAACAACAACAACGGCAATGCACATTTTCTTACGAGACGGTAAAGCTCATCCTCATAACAGCTGATAGCCTACCACCCCTCAAGTCAACCGGTAAGGTCAATGCTCCGATTACGTAACAACTTCCCCTTCGCGCGTCGTCTCTCCTGGCTCCGCCTCGTTTACGCCAGCCTGCCGCACCACTTTCTGCCTGATTAGTTTCTGAAATAACTAAAAACATTGACTTTTTAATGATTAATTATCAATTTCAAGATAGGTGACAAATTTTTTACCTAGGAAGCTTAGAATAGTCTCTTCTATCACCAGTGTAACGGACTTCCATCATATCAAATACACCCTGTATATATACAGGGTGTATTTGATATGATGGAAGTCCTTTACACTGGTGATAGAAGATGGTATTCTAGGCAAATATCTTCAAGGAATTAAGTCGGATCTTAATTAGTGTAGGTGGAATTCAATCACAAAAATCGTCGGTCAATGTCTTGGAAACGGGCTTTCACTTCGTTCCCCTCAGCAGCAGAGCTGACTTCTCCCCGTCACCCTCCCCTCCTACGCTGAGGAATGTTGACCAGAGTCTGCAGTTGAGTGACCTCCTCGCCTTGTCTGCCAATGACATTGAAATACACAAACCGAGCCTATGAACAGCTGATTCACACCTTCATGGGGAGTGGCTACATGACTTGTGATGGTGGATATGTCTAGGATTTTGCCAGCTTCATGGACTATGCATAGAAAATAGAAATCCTAAAGATTTGGTAAATTAATTTAAGGAACTGTTGGTCTATCTTTGTGTGCAGATAGTGCAACAACTCTGATAAACATATTAATAATACTAATAATAGTAATAATAGGCTTTTAGACACACTAACTTCTTTTATGTTTCTTTTTGGTATGTCGAGTTGCCAGACTAATGTACGTAGGATATCTTGTATGTGCCATGAAATCCATGGACATGATCGTATTAGATCCCATTCATTTACTACATGACTGAACGTAGATCGCACCCTCGGGAAGGTTAGCACTCTACCACCAGAACTACACATGCTGACTCTTATTATTATTATTATTATTATTAGACTATTATTATTATTATTATTATTATAACACTGTATTATAACAATGTATTTGTATTTTATTTTCATTTTCGTGTATTTTCATATGTATTTACATTGTTGATGGACCAATAAATCAACCCCCCCCCCCCCTCTCCAGTTAATGGCCACCCGAGGGCTGGAGATGGGATGGGACAATTCACAATATGAGCATGTGGTACCGTACTAGTATTAAATCTTGGAAGTAGTTTTCCATGGGTTCCCACTTCTACCCCAGGCAAATGTCGGGATTGTTCCAAACTTAAGGCCACGGCCGCCTTCTTTTCAATAATCATAACCGCTGGCAGTGCAGCCCATGAAGGGCCTAGGCCTACCAAGCGACCGCTGTCCAGCCATTTGGCCTGCAGATATTAGGGTGACGCGTGGTCAGTGCATCGGGTCCCGTCGGCCATTAATCTTGATTTTCCTGACTCGGGCACTGCCTCGCTGTCAGACAGCTACTAAATTGCCCTCACGAGGCTTAGTGCACTGCGTTCCAGCCCTCACGTCAGTTTCTAATATCCCTGACGGAGCCAGGAATCGAACCAAGGGCCTCCAGGTGAGAGGCAGTTGCACTGCCCCAAAACCACAGGGCCGGCGCCTTCTTCCGAATCCTCACCTGAATTACAAATACCCACATTTCTACAGAAACCACAAAAACCACAGGTTGTCACACAAATTTTACCCACATTCAGCTACATGGGGTTAAATGACCAAAATCGCCAAGCCTCTCAAACAAAACATCAAGTATTTTACTTCCGTCTTAAATGCCTAGTTCTGAACGGACTACGGGATGTCGGAATTTTGTCACACTGCATTTCATTAAGTGAATGTTTTTAGTATTTTCAGAAACTAGTCAACAGAAGGTCCGACACGGAAGCCAATGATACATCAGGGCTGAGTATCGAAATTATTTTATACATTAACATCAATCAATGAATTCCACACTTACAAAGTAGGCTACACAATACTACCGGTCCTGACGTCCCAAGCCATTGCGTGCGTTGTCAACAACAACAACAACAACAACAACAACAACGGCAATGCACATTTTCTTACGAGACGGTAGAGCTCATCCTCATAACAGCTGATAGCCTACCACCCCTCAAGTCAACCGGTAAGGTCAATGCTCCGATTACGTAACAACTTCCCCTTCGCGCGTCGTCTTTCCTGGCTCCGCCTCGTTTACTCCAGCCTGCCGCACCACTTTCTGCCTGATTAATTTCTGAAATAACTAAAAACATTGACTTTTTAATGACTAATTATCAATTTCAAGATAGGTGACATTTTTTTTTACCTAGGAAGCTTAGAATAGTCTCTTCTATCACCAGTGTAACGGACTTCCATCATATCAAATACACCCTGTATATACATATATCACTTTCTTGTGGACACGATAACTACCGCAATTTTGCACCAATCAATTTGAATTTTGTACATAATATGTATCCATATTAAATCTCGGTCGAGTTCGTAAATGGGCACAATCGGTCAACGGGGATGAAAATGGGGGTCTTTTTTCCTAAAAAGTGAAATATCGATATAACTCTCTTAACATTTGAAATATCGAATCCATTCAAAGTTCATACTATGTGTCGAATACGGCCCAAAAATTTATGTTTGAAGAGTTTTTTGATAGCACCAACCATTGACCAAAGGGGTGGGAAAAAGTGGGTTTTTCGGGAAACATTAATCATATCTCTCTTAATAGGCACAATATCAAAACCGTACGAAATGGACAATATTCTCCTAATAATTACCTAAAACGTTTGTCTGAAAGAATTTTTGATAATACCCACCATTACGCCAAGGGATGAGAAAAATGATTTCGGAATTATAAGAAAATGCCAAGAGCTATCAGAGGTTGCCATGCCAACACTACTAAATTGATGAGGAATGAGCCATCAGACGTTGCCATGACAACGCACTTGCACGCGATCAGATTCAGTATTTCCATCTGACTAAGTGTGAAGCGGCCTCAGTGACGTAACTGGTAGTATGCTGAAATTCTATGCCCAAGTTCGCGGGTTCAAAGCCGGCCGAAGTCGTCGGATTTTCTAAGAGCGCTAAAAATCCCTCAGTTTGCTTTCCCTTGGATGGGAAGACCCAATGTTCATTGCGAGTTGCTGGTTGCTGTGGCATCTCGTAACCAAGTTCAGAGCTAGGTGTCGTTGACGGTAGTATCTGGTAGCAACATTAGGAACTACTGCTTGAAATTGACCGTCTGCAGTCCTTACCTGAATTACAGACTAATACAGCCATCACAATTCACACTGTTTATCAGACATATTCTACACTCACCCAAAGTACACGGGGTTACATGACCGCGTTGTCGCAGCCCCTAAACTGAGGAACCAACCAAAATCTCTGCGGGAGATATAATTTTGCGTGAAGAAGTAACAGACCGTTACATAGTTACACATCAGTGTCGAAACCTTGCATAAGGACAGTGTGACCACAAGTATAAAAATGGACTCCAAATGACAAGAAGGTTACCGTCCCCATAAGATATTAAAATGTTTAAAATATGATTAAAATGACGAAAATCAAAGTTAATTAAGCTCCAATTATAAAATACTTTCTCGCAATAAATGAGGTCTGATCCTTCTACGAAAACGTGCATATTCTGCCTATTTTCGCCTATCCCCAAGTTTGCCCGATGAAATCTACCTCTGCCTTCCGGCGTGCCGAGAGGACTTTTTTTAAAACGAAAATAGGCTAGCAAATGACCGATGGGTGTGTTAAATAACAATAAAGTAACGAGCGAGTGATGTACCTCATAAATGTCTGGCATTCTGAGCAAACTATTCGCCGCAGCTGTCAGTTGAATATTGAGGAACTTCACTGAATATGTAGTCTAGTAAACAGTGTTATACGTCATGGCTAACACAAGACAGTATACAGATATTGCGCGATAAATATTCAAGGAATTCACAGTAATTGAGAGGCGATATATTTATTTTTACGTTATCTCCGCAGCTAAAGCAATAGCTTTTGCTGTGGCAGCAAAAACTGGGCTGGCAATGACGTCGTGTTTCTAAGTTGGCTCCAGTTCAGAACATAAAAAGTCACTTTAAACAAGTTTCTCGATCCGTCTAAGATTAAGGCAGGGTATTCCAGTATTTTGGAATAAATCTAGCCGAAAACTTAACCAAGCATGCGTAATGTTGTTTGTTGAGAAGTACAATTACATATCGTGTAAAATATCGCAGTGAAATCTTAGCATTGCCTGAGAATAAATTAGGTTACATATCCAGTTGACACAGCAGTATCTTTAATCTACTGAAGTAAGTGGACTTGCCAAAGTTATAAGACATTATATGATAGATACCAAGAAATTACTTTCGCCCTTCGTTCGTCGCGCTGGGTCTTATATCTAAAGCCCTGCGGATAAACCCGCGGATATCCGCAAAATTTTCGCCATGCGGATATGTTTGGAGTAAATTAGCGGATAGTTTTTAGAAAACAATCTGAACTTGTTGAATATCTTTACAAGGACCCGAATGTTTGTGACCTATCATATTTTCCCGTTATGTTTTCATCACAAATGTAAGTTGATGATTTAATCTCATTCAAATTATGTCATTAAGCATAATTAACACTCCAAACAGGAAAGTGTTGCAATCCTGGCTGTATAACATTCATTTTAAACATAGCACATGACATACATAGCCTAAGGGAACGACTTTCTCGTCAAATGTCTAAATGTGTTGATTTAAGACTTTGATTCCACGTTGGGTGAGTGGTTATCGAGTCAGGCTACCAACCCCAAGCTAGCAGGTTCGCTCCTGCCCAAGGTAAGTGATTTTTGAAAGGCGACAAAAATCACGACACGCATGCCATACGTTGTTGGCATGTTAATGCACCCATTTGTATTCAGTAGGCCGGGTTCATAATGGCAAAATTAATCTAAGGATTTTCCGCCAACACAAAATGTTCCTCCATCCCTTACTAGAAAGTGTCAAGGTGCTTAGATATCTAACCTCCTTGACTTTCATAGTGCTTCAAGGAACAACAAAATTGGACATGCAAGCTGACCTTTGGGCGCAAAACACAAAGCTTGCACCCGGCACCAGAGGCCATACGATATTGTGACGTGTCCCTTCGTAGTAGTATTGGATCGATTCCCTTATTATTATTATTATTATTATTATTATTATTATTATTATTATTATTATTATTATTATTATTATTATTATTATTATTATTTATTTACGCTGTAAGTAATAAAAATATTATTGTTATGCCAGTTGATTCGTATAACAAATTTGCGGATGCGGATAAAATTCGCGTGGATGCACATAACAGTCGTGTGAATGCGGGGCGGATAAGGAGAACCGTCGTGCGAATGCGGGGCGGATAAGGAGAACAGTCGTGCGGATGCGGGGCGGATAAGGAGAACAGTCGTGCGGATGCGGGGCGGATAAGGAGAACAGTCGTGCGGATGCGGGGCGGATAAGGAGAACAGTCGTGCGGATGCGGGGCGGATAAGGAGAACAGTCGTGCGAATGCGGGGCGGATAAGGAGAACAGTCGTGCGGATGCGGGGCGGATAAGGAGAACAGTCGTGCGAATGCGGGGTGGATAAGGAGAACAGTCGTGCGGATGCGGGGCGGATAAGGAGAACAGTCGTGCGAATGCGGGGCGGATAAGGAGACAGTCGTGTGAATGCGGGGCGGATAAGGAGAACAGTCGTGTGAATGCGGGGCGGATAAGGAGAACAGTCGTGTGAATGCGGGGCGGATAAGGAGAACAGTCGTGCGAATGCGGGGCTGATAAGGAGAACAGTCGTGCGAATGCGGGGCGGATAAGGAGAACAGTCGTGTGAATGCGGGGCGGATAAGGAGAACAGTCGTGCGAATGCGGGGCGGATAAGGAGAACAGTCGTGCGAATGCGGGGCGGATAAGGAGAACAGTCGTGCGAATGCGGGGCAGATAAGGAGAACAGTCGTGCGAATGCGGGGCGGATAAGGAGAACAGTCGAGCGAATGCGGGACGGATAAGGAGAACAGTCAGTCGTGCAAATGCGGGGCGGATAAGGAGAACAGTCGTGCGAATGTGGGGCTGATAAGGAGAACAGTCGTGCGAATGCGGGGCGGATAAGGAGAACAGTCAGTCGTGCGAATGCGGGGCGGATAAGGAGAACAGTCGTGCGAATGTGGGGCGGATAAGGAGAACAGTCGTGCGAATGCGGGGCGGATAAGGAGAACAGTCGTGCGAATGCGGGGCGGATAAGGAGAACAGTCGTGCGAATGCGGGGCTGATAAGGAGAACAGTCGTGCGAATGCGGGGCGGATAAGGAGAACAGTCGTGCGAATGCGGGGCGGATAAGGAGAACAGTCGTGCGAATGCGGGGTGGATAAGGAGAACAGTCGTGCGAATGCGGGGCGGATAAGGAGAACAGTCGTGCGAATGCGGGGTATGAGCGGATAACATTTTGTTTATCCTCGCAGGGCTCTAAGCCTAACGGTTCCCTTAGTTCTATTACGCTTAAATATGGCTCCTTAGCTTATGCGTGGTGAAAATAAGAACTGGTCTTTAATAGTTGAAGATCGTCCAGTATTCAGTAGCATACATCACATTAGGGAGATTAGACATGGCAAAACACAATCACAGGTGTAGGATGGTATCTTCCAGATTGCGTTCACCTCATTAGTAGTCCAGATTGCGGTCACTTTCACTTTAGGCAAGAGCTATAAACATTCCAGCGTCCAGATTGCGATCAATTTTGCTTTGTAGACCGGTCCGGTTGTAACTCCCCGGGGGGTTTCCTCACCTTTCACTTCCACCCCTCTTGCCAATGTTGAGGTACACGTCATGTGTCAGTTCTTGGTCCTGATACTCTACATTAGCTGCAACGATAGTGTTCAATACAGTACCTATTATAAAAATAGATATCTCGCGCCTCAAATGGGAGAGGAGGGGCAGAAATTAAAAAGTACACCCTGTAAGTAAAAAATGTCCCGTTACAACAAGTTTGTTGAAAGTGAAGGTCGTTGATTCCGATCGTGAAACGTTTCTATTCCTAAGACTGAAAATGTTATAATCATTGTTTTACGAGATGTCGTCAGATTGGGAGGGGACTTGATTCTTTGGTTAGGTAGTGAAATATCAGTTTCCCCTTGTTATCCACAAAACATACGGAAGGTAGGAGTCAGTGGGGAAGAACCAAGAACCAAGCACCAGTCTCCCAAGAAAAGTGACCGCAATCAGGACACAACCGTGTAGGATGAACACAGACAGGAATGCGAGAGTGGGAATACCCAAGAGAGATAAAGGACCTTCACACACAGGAAACTTCCTCAGTTGGGAGCAGATAGTGACGAAGTTAACTGCTCTCTCTAGGACCGCGCAAGACCCATCGAGATAACTAGCCTGTACAATACAATCTGCACTAACCATTTAACAATAATCACATAGTAACTCTAAACAAGCAAATTTTGGAAGTCAACCACCAATTCCATAGACTATAACTAACAAATATCTTAACTAATACTGCAACTAAATAAGTGTACATATTGTAAATATTGTCACCCATATTTTCAGACATAGATTTTATAGCCTAAGTGTAATGGACCTGATGATGATTGCTTGACGATCGAAACTGGTCATCCAAGTGTATTTATTACTCTCATGTATTTTTTTTTTTCAGGATTAAGGAATCGTGTTGACCGACTGAAAAGCATCAAACTCCGTGATTTTGTTTTTAAGGCATGTTTTTATGCCGTAGGCCTACTTGGTACAGTTTTCGTTGCATAATACACAATTTTACAGCCAGAGAAACAATATTTCACTACATTCCTCCTCTCCCCATTCCGGCTGCTTTAGAATACAAGTAATGACTTCAAATTAATATTCTCTCTGTGCGAACGTGTTTAATATTGCAGTGATCGGGAAGGAGACCAGAATGTTTGGAGGCTAAAAATAAGAATTACTACTTTGACGTATTCCACACTACCCAGTTCCCTTGAGTAATCCTTATTGCATTGGGTATAGCGTTATTCAAGGGAAGTACATTTCCGAGAAGCAGAGGCTAATTGTATGAATCCTCTGTATGAGACAGTATGCCTCCCTTCGGAGGGAAAGTAAAGCCGGCGGTCCCATGTTATATAATAGATTTAAGGCATGTAAAAGAACCTTCCAATAATTACACCTATGTGAAGCTAAATTACAGATTGAAAACAACGCTCTTAATTTTCTACGTTCGTCGCCAGGAGCCGACTGCAGTGGCGTGTAGTAGCCAAGTTCTGAACTAGTAGTCATTAACGGTGGCGTTAGGCGGCAAAAGTTGGAACTACTTGAAATTCAATGTTTGCAGTCCTTACTTGAATTAAAAAACATACAACACACACTAATACAGATAACACAATTAACACCGGTTATCGGACAGATTCTACAAACACCCAAAGTACACGGGGCTACATGGCTGCGTTGTCGCAGCCCCTAAAGTAAGGAACCAATCAACCAACCTCTGTATGAGAGCATCTCGGATATCGAATCTCAGTCCTCCCTGAGGGGAAGTTAACTCCTTGCCTATCGGACCTATGCCCAGCTTACTCATTGATAAAACCAAAATATCCAACCTTTTCATTCCGAGCCTCGATCCATTAGTCACTGTTAAAATGGGTTATATTGTGGTGAAAATCAATACGTTATGCTGTAAGAGAGCCATTCGGAACGTGAGATGGAATCCTAAGTAGAGCGCAGGCTGGAAGTCTCCATTTCAATAAAAATAAACCTCAATTCAGCTGTTCGAGTCCCACTTTATTTGAATGTATTGCCGTCCCATGGAATGACATTAGTGCGCAATCTTTCAGTTCAGTTCACATACGGGAAAGATGTTCCTTCAGTACGTTCGTCAACATTGTTTTGAAGCCTGGTTCACATGCTAGTGATCTTTGGACAACTTGCTATTGCTCTACCCCACTTCTTACTTTTATTCAGGGACCACGTCGTCGTGGTGTGGCAGGCTGACGTTCCGGGGGTCCAGGCTCTGTCAAGTAATTTAGTTATGGTCTGAGGCAGCGTTTCCCAAACTGTGGTACGCGTACCACTGTTGGTACGCAGTGATGTTCCGAAAAATATAAAAAATGTTAGATACGTTTAAGAAAACATAAAATAAAAATGTAAAAATAAAACAAAAACTTTGATATGTTGCTGGAGGACTTTAAGGGAAGAGATAAGGAGCTGTTTTATGAATTGAATTGAAATTCAGAACTAAGGGAAACTTTTCCAAAAATGGCTCTTGTGAACTTTTGGGTTGAGAGGCGTGCAGAGTATGCAGACATAGCTGACAAAACAGTTAAGATTTTTGCTGCCTTTCACTACTTCGTACTTGTGTGAGACTGCATATTCTTCACTTGTCTATCTGAAGAATAAATACTGGAATAGGCTCCTTACAGTGGAAAACGATCTTCGTTTGAGACTCGGCAATCTTAAACCAGACATTCCTAAGTTGGCTTCTAATAATCTTCAAGCTCACCCTTCGGATTGAATTTGTTAGTTGAACTTTGGTCTTTATGTTTAATTATTAAGAGTTTTTTTATTAATATTAATTGTACAGTGTTATGTCTGAATGTTTGAATTGAATACGTCTTGTAATAAATAATATAATAACTGGACACACTTTTATTATTTGAACTTAAATTCGAACAGCCTAACTCTAACAAACACAATTTACAATCGATCTTTGGGTCTGCTACGTAGTGGTGGTAGTGGTGATGGAAGGGGGGTTATAGTTATTATATCTTCCAACTATTGGGTGGTATGCGAGAGATTCTCATCTCTTAAAGTGGTACACACACGGAAAAGTTTGGGAAATTCTGATCTGAGGGACACTTGGCCTTGTGAGCTAAGAAGCTCTCCTTAACCATCCTGGGTCTCCCATAAGACCAACCACTCGTCCGCGGCGTAGGAGATGGGCAACGGCACAAAGTAGGGGACTTGTGTCCCAAAACCCCTACGGTAGCTGAGAAGGCCCTACTGCAAATTACATCGGACAGAATGGGAGAAGAATGGATACACGATACAATGAACAGAGGAATGCGATAAAATACGGGACACACTCGGTCGTATGCGAACACTTGTGCGACGCGGGACACAGTTTCACTATCATTGAAACCGTCTTAAATATAATTCATCACACACCGAGAGGCAGAGCTCCTGACATAAATAAAGCACTCGAGATACACTTAGCTAAAAGAGGCAACCCCAATAATTTACACACATTCATGTAGGTTTCACCCCTCTTCACTCTACTAGACAACACACCCCGTCGGAAACAAGAAGCAAAATAATGATGGAGCCAAGCTAGATAAGGAATCATTAAGGGAAACGTGTTATTGGATCAGGATAGATATGTATCTTTTTCTTCAATAAACCTAGGTCGGTATTAGCGGCAGTATTAAAGGATGCGGGATATTCTCATTAGACCGTTTGCGCTTAAAGAGGGCTTTTTAGGTCATGCGTGGCGAGTTAGAAAACAGGTCTTTAATAGTTGAAGATTACCCTGAATACAGTAACATACACCCCAGTAAAGAGACTAGACTTGTCAACTTACAGTTACATTTGTACGAGGAACACATCGCACTCAGGAATGCGAGAGGGGGAATATCCCAACGAGATAAGGGACCCTCACACACAGGAATTTCCCTTCAGTCGAGTGCATACAGTGACCTAGTTAACTGCTCTCAACAGGACCACGCAAGACTCAACCAGATAAGCAGCCTGTACAATACAATCTGAATTGACCATTTACAACAACCATATATTCACTCCAAACAAGCAAATTTCCAGTATCTCAACAAAACATCACATAGATTACGACTAGCAAGCATTGACGAGTTGCATTATCCTAACAAATACTGCAAATAAATAAGTGTGTAAATATTGTAAATATTTTCACCCACGGTGGGAGAGTGGATAGCGTGTTGGTCTACTAACCCCAAATTTCCAGGTTCGCTCCTGGCCGTGGTAAGTGCTTTTTGAAAGGCGGCAAAAATACGACATGCATGTCATACGATGTTGGCATGTAAAAGAACCCATTTGAATTCATTAGGCCGTGTTCATAATGGCAAAATTAATCTCAGGAGTTTCGGCCAACACAAAGTTCCTCATTTCTCTGCTAGAAAGCGCTATAGTGTTCAAGAAGCTTAGATATCTAACCTCCTTGACTTTCATAGTGGGCTGGCTGCGTGGCTCAGGGGTAACGTTCTCGCTTGCTGGGCCCAAGGTTGCAGGTACGTATTCTGGCGCAGTCAGCTGGCATTTGAGGGTGCGCAAATGCGAGGGAGCCGTGTCCGTAGATTTACTGGCACGTTAAAGATCCCCTTCGGGGCAAAATTCCGGCACCCCAGCGTCTCTAAAAACCAGTGTAGTTAAAAGGGACGTAAAACCAATAACATTATTATTATTATTACATTCATAGTGATTCAAGGAACAACGAAATTCAACATGCCAGCTACCCTCTGGGTGTCAAATTACAAAGCTTGCATCCGGCACCCGAGGTCATACGATATTATTATTATACCCATACTTTCAGACATGAATTTTATAGACTAAGTGTAAAGGATCTGATGATGATCGCTTGACGATCGAAACTGGTCATCCAAGTGTATTTATTACTCACTTGTAATTTTTTTCAGGATTGGGGAATAACACATCACATTTGGGTACAATCGTGTTTACCGACTGAAAAGCATCAAACGTTTGTTTTATTTCCACCTTTTCCATCCTGGGTCTCCCATAAGTCTCCCCCGTCCACGTCGTCGGAGATCGGCAACAGCACAAAGTAGGGGACGTGTGAGAAGGTCCTACAGGCACCCTGAAAAGTGGTGGCAAAGAGGACCCTGGTGAAGACCTTAATGACAGGGGAGGCGTAGGAGGAGACCTCCTGTTCGGGAAAGCTTGCAGATGAGGCAACCCTACATTCTGGGGTTAACCCTTGGGAACTGGCCTGAAGAAAATATATAACACGAGGACTCGCGCTGTGTCATTTTGACCCATTGTGTATCACTCCCTATTTGTCGTAGTCGCACGAGTAACTTTACACCTGGGGTCGTCCTATGAACTATTCCCAAAAATTAGGTTTATTTATATTTTTCAAATTTGTTGTTGTTATTGTTTGTGTCTTCAGTCTTTTGACTGGTTTGATGCAGCTCTCCACGCCTCCCTGTCCTGAGCTAATCGTTTCATCTCTACATAGCTACCACACCCTACATCCGAGACAATCTGTTTAACATATTCTAACCTTGGTCTACCCCTACAGTGCTTGTCCTCAACCCTTCCTTCCATAACTAAGCTTGCTATTCCTGGGTGTCTTAGTATGTGTCCTACTAACCTATCTTTTCTCTTCATTAGCATTCGCCAGAAACATCTCTCCTCTCCCACTCGTCGTAATACCTCTTCGTTTGTAACCCTATCTACCCATCTGATCTTCATCATTCTCCTGTAACACCACATTTCAAAAGCTTCAATTCTCCTCTTTTCTGCTGCACCAATAGTATAAGTTTCACATCCTTAGAGCGCCACGCTCCAAACAAAGGCTTTCAAAAATGACTTCCTAATATTTAAATCTATATTCGATGTCTACAGATTCCTTTTTTGTAGAAATGCTTTTCTTGCCTGAGCCAACCTACTTTTTATATCATCTTGGCTTCGTCCATCACTGGTTATTTTGCTTCCCAAGTAACAGAAGTCTCCTACTTCCTTCAGCTTTTCACCTGCCAATTTGATGTCCATAGAGGTTTCTGGTTTATTTCGGCTGCATTCTAGTATTTTTGTTTTACATTTATTAATTTTCATCCTGTATTCTTTCCGTAAGACGGAGTCCATACCGTTCAAAAACTCATTCAAATCCTCAGGCGTTTCGGCCAAGATGGCGATGTCATCAGCAAATTTAACACGCAGAAAAATGGCAATAGTTCACGTAACAGTATAATTGGCCTGTTTTTGGCGGCAAAGCAGTCATATCAATATTTTTGAACAAAGGAGCTGATGACCAAGGTGTCCCTAGACTTGAAGCATGGAACCGGAGCTATGTGATTGTGCTGCACCAAAATAGGTGTATTTTACCCCCCCCCCCCTTTTTTTTTTTTTTTTTCAATATTATCCCGACCAACGCAAGCCAACAATTGTCACGCCAAGGACTCGCGCCATGGGTAAATCTGACCCGACCGTAAATAATATAGAAATAACCTGAGTATTGAAAAAGCTATGGACACGTCTCTTTTGCAGGGTGAAGTTCAAGGCTAGGAAGGAAGGTACAGATGGCGATAGGAAATAAGGGCTGACCAAAACGAAAATATAAAGCAATATATAAGCCTCGGGTCAAAAATGCCCAAGCGCCAGTCCTCGGGGGTTAAGTAAGAATTGATCTAGCGCCTTGTGGCGGAGAGGAATCTCCAAAGGCTACGGGAGTCAACCCTAAGAGAAAACAAACGGCTTGGCGGCTTCAGGCGGCAGCCCCACCACTAAGCTCAGATGCTGTAGGCTAATAACCTGCACATGTTAAATTGATTTGCTAAAGAAACTCAAGCGAAGCAAAACCGGACGGATTCTTCGATGACGACCTTTAGCCCGAAACGAAAATTGAGAATGGGATGTTGGAATATTAGAACCTTAACTGAAGGAGTTAAACTAAAGCAAGTGGAGAAAGAAATGCAAAATTGGTTTGGATTTTCTCGGCCTAAGTGATGTGAGCTGGAAGGATTTTGGAGACATTAAAGCACGAATTGGAAATAATTATATCCAATGAAGAGCTTTGAGAAACAACATATCAACTCCAATTAGAGGTTAAAATTAAGGAAAGGAAATGGAGAAGGATAGGACATACCTGGAGGAAGTCAGCAGGATCCGTAGAACGAACAGCATTGGAATGGAAACCACAAGGGGCACGGAAATGTCAACGTTCTACAAAGACCTGGAATAGGACTACCGAAGAAGAGGCACTAGAAGCGGGGAAATATTGGGGAAAAAATATACGAACCTTACAGTATTCGCTTATGATGTGTAACATCTGACATATTATCCTACCTTGAAGTTGTTACCGTTTTTATTATCCTTGACATTCATCAACACACAAAAAATCTTTTTATTTTTTACACTCTCGTAATACATAACAATTCCAATACTCTTTTTTTCTTCACTGCCTACATGATATTTCTACTCTCGCACTGCCTTCTTGATACTCTGCTGTTACATCACTCCCTGTCAGTAACTAAGTTACTTTCACAGAGACTGACTTTTTTATCTTCACTGCCGACTTAATATTTCTACTCTCGCACTGCCTTCTTGATACTCTGCTGTTACAAAGTAATCCGTATGTGATAAACATTCCACATGGTGCCACTGCCTGCTGGATAACGCAGCCAGGAAGGATGCGATTCAACTGGCAGTGCGTCTTACACACTTCCGTCCGATCCACTTCCGTCCCATTTTCAAAATCACTCCCACAAAAATATCCAGCAACCGAGTGGAAAGATGTTACACATCAAAAAAAAAAAAAATTACGAGCCTTACAATAGTCGCATATGGTGTGTAACATCTGACATAAAAGAGACCTCACGTGAAATTGTTGATACACCGGTATTTTATAGTATTATTGGCACAAATATTAATCTATTATAAAAGGGAGTGTTTTACAGGTATTGTAGTTTATAATACGGAACTCATTTTATTAGATGATTTGTAGCTTCCACCAGTACTAGCCTAAATAAAGAATACGATATGGATCAACTAGATTAATAGGCGCGACACCGCTCATAACCTTAAATTCCTTATAAACAGGTCCTCTTGATTCACAGACCAACACGTAATTTCATATGGATTCTGTTAAAATGAGTCATATTGATATGATAAATATCGTTCAAAATGATAATCTGGTAGTAGAAATATCTATCCCGTCCAGGATTCGAACCCAAGATCTCTAGATTCACAGTCACACGCAATAACCACACGGCTATTTCGACTACGCAAATATTGTGCACATTAATGTGACTTATTTCCACGTTCCTATAATACTGCCTTACGGAATGAATTTTCATTTATATTTTGCTTGTTTCGATAATGTTCCTGAGTGACATTGAGTTTAAAATGCCTTATGCCAATGCAATGCCAACTACTTTCAATGTTTGATATTAAGGCATTTTACCGTTTAAATACTGATACGAAGACTTCGAACATGTACCATGTCATTTGTTTAAATCACTTGCCACCAGAGTTCGCATCAGCGTTTTCCGTTCAGTATGTCATATACATTCCACATGGCCGAGAGTGCGTCACGGTATCAATTTTCGACACCACGCGCTGATTGTTTCTCTTACCAGTGCCAGCTGGATCGATCGATCGAGTTGGCAGTGCGTCTTATATTGCGTTCGATCCACCTCTGCCAGTTAGGGCACACTTCCATTCGATCGATCGAGCGGGCAGTGCATACATCCGTTGTCCACCACTACCAGCTAGTACACTTCCGTTTGATCGATCGAGCGGGCAGTGCATACTTCCGTTGTCCACCACTGCCAGCTAGTACACTTTCGTTTGATCGATCGAGCGGGCAATGCATACTTCCGTTCGATCCACCACTGCCAGCTCTATCGTTCCGATCCACTTCCGTCCCCAATTTTCAAAATCTCTCCCACAAAACTATCCAGCAACCGAGCGGAAAGATGTTACACATCAAAAAGTTAAAGCACTGGCAAGTCCGAGACTACAATGGAGACGTTTCACGGATGCTCTATATTCCAGACGGAACAAGAGGTGCTAAGTAAGTGAGTAACCATTCTGGGAGTGGATTTCTGTCGTTTGCTACCTCCACTTCGGGAAAATGCCAGGATGGTTCATAACTTAAGACCTCGGTCGTCTCCTTCTCAGTGTTTACTTGAATTACAAATACACACTCCACTACAGATATCTCAATAACACAGGTTATCAGAAAACGTCCTTTTCCCTCAAACTGAACTACAACAAGACTCCACTACGCCTTGTGTTGCAGAAAACGTAGCCTACCGTAGGATGAGATTATCTTGCTTCTTGGAGTCAAACTTTGGTCCGCTTCAAACTGTTTCATAGATCTCAAACCAACTGCTACAACTCCGTGGAAGTTATAAGGGTTTGTCTGTCTTGCTTGTATTATACACATTGATTTCAGCCATTGAAAATCCCCATCATATCTGAAGAAAGCTTGACTAGTTGTCTTCGTGTAATAGCCCTTGACTTTGAATTCCTTAAGAATCGTAACGTCAATTCTCTATTCACTCTGAGATAATCGAATCACACGACGGTACACCCACATTTCCAGCACTTCTGTATTCTGCTCAGATGTGTTGACGGTGCATATTTTTTCAGCGTGCGTGGTGATTGCGAACATCGGAAAGTTGACCATCTCAAGTCACATGTAACAACCTGTACATGAGAAGACATGTTATTTTTCCAAATTATGTACCTAGTATCAAGAGTGGCATCCCAGATAAATTCGATATTTCACTTAAATAATGTAACTCCAAATTCAACAAAAATGTGTAATCGATATTCCATACTTCTGGTTTATACAGTATATTAATAAGTAGAGACACGATTTTATGGTGTATCGCGAAAATGCGAAATGTGTTTATATGTGCATCAAAGGTGTTTTAAATGTGTGTTTAATATTGTTTGATCATAAAGCACTGAATTTGTTCTCACGACTAAACGCGAAATTCCACCTTATTTGCGATGTACGTCCGTATTTGCGACATATCACGAAATCGGCTTGTTTATTACGTCTCTACACGATTTGGTGCGATATCGCGAACCTTCAGTGGTTTTCACCTTGTTAGCATTGCTGGTAGAACCCAATTCAAGTGTATTTTTAAGTGTTTAAAGCCTAAGCATATCCTAACATCACCTAGCAGGAAATTACTACACATTTTCAATATTGGCTATCCTGTCGTACTGGGAGACAAGTGAGAGAGTTGGGCCGCGCATTGCTGACCACGTGGGTGCGCTGTGATTTGTAGTTGAAATTTCTATTTCTAATGTGAATTCGCATTGCCGAAAATAACGACGTGTTTTGATAGGGCTGACGAGTTTAAAGACGAGGGCTATCATGTTTTCAATGCGCGGCAGAAGATAGTTATGTGCAAATTCTGCAACATTATACTAGATTGGAAGCGTCGCGATTCATGTGTGAAACACAACTTAAGTGAAAATCACAAAAAGAAGAAAAGGATTTTGTCTGAAGGAGGTGCCAAAAGACAGATATCAGTTCAAGAGGCGGTCGGGAATGCCAAAAAAGTGAGAAATGACTCCGACGAATTTGTAATATCAACAGTGGAGGCCTTTTTGAGTGCCAACATTCCTTTAGGAAAGCTAGATCATCCAACAATTGAAGGATTGGATGAACAAACATATACCAGGCGAGTTAATTTTTTTTCGGATGCCGCTACACTTACCAGTATCCCACAGCCCCACTTTTCGTAGCGATAAAAATAATAATAGGTGGAAAGACGTAGTTTTATGTAACGAATTTTATCAGGGAGGGAAGGTAATTATTTTACGATTGCCGAGAATCCACCAACCCGCCGTGACATTTACAGCTGAAAGTTTTGCAGCCACCATGGAAACGTGATGTGGGATACTAGAAAGTGTAGTAATGACTTAGTTTACTTTTAAATACTTTAAAGTTCATATCATAAACAACAAATAAGTCTGATTTATTAATATTTTAAATTAAAATGATTTGCTTGCTAATAGATTTTTTTTCATTACACTGTTTTAGGAAGTGGAAATTTTCCCACAGCTGACTGGTTACGAAAGAAATATTTGCCCCTATTACAACAAGAAAAAGAAGAATCAAGTAGTGAGAAATTATACAATCAGCATGTTATTCTACACTGTGATGAAACCACAGATAAGAAGGGTCGAGCCGTGTTCATTGTGCTATTTAGAACTCTTCCCAAGGGTAGTTGCGAGACTCCTAAAGTGCTAGTAGGTGGTGTCCTAATGCTTCAGAATGTTAACTCGCAGGAATGTTCTCAAGCCATAGTGGAGGTTATTAAGAGACATAAACTTGAATACCAAAATATCATAGGTATTTCAACAGATGGTGCACGATATATGAAAAAGTGTGTGCAAACTTTACAAGGTTTGATATCGGACAACCTTCTTCACATTGAGTGTTGGGCACACAAGCTTGATTTAGTAGCAGGAATCTGGCCGTAGAAACTTCATCGTGTGAATGAGTGTGTTACCAAAACAAAGCAAGCTTTTCTTAATACAAGAAAACGGAAGCAGAGGTATATTAGGTTCTTGCAGCAGAAGTATGGTGCAGGAGAAAAGGATATAAAGCTCTTTCCCTCACCAGTTATCACAAGGTGGAATACGTGGTTCACATCAGTTTCCTACTTGGCAGACTATGTCATGGAGTTAGTTCAGTATTTTAAAACACTGGAGAATGATGCTGAAAGTGTTAAATACTTTAAAAAATTAAGTGAAAGAGAAGTAAAATCAATTTTGTGTGAGACAATTTTTGTGAAAGAACACTGTGTCTCAACTTCTGAAAATATAACTTGCTTCGAGGGTTCTAATTATGCTTTGGCACATAAAGTTGTTCCAATGGTAAATGAACTCATTACTGAGTACACGGTTATCGAAAAACTAGTGATGAAACCAGACACATTGAAGGCATTGAATGAACTATCAAGCGATAGAAAGAAAAGTGCTGAAAAAAAGGTTCGTAGCCCTTGCCAATGCATGTCACACAAAACTCTCAGATATGCTGGTAAAAGACTCTGCTCATGAGATTTTTAATTCACTCTCCTCACTGTTTCATCTGCCCCTGCTAAGAACTGTGAACATAGAGTCATCTCTCTTCAACAAGATAGAGAAAATCCCCCTTTTTGCTGGAGTAAATTCTCATGACTTTCTGAAGTTCTACATTCAACTGCGAATCACCTGTAAATCTTTTTCATGTAGTGACGGTAAGGTAGTTGAAGATGTATTGAAGGGAATGTTAGAGGAATATCCTATAGCTGTGAAATTTCTTCAATCTCTGTACATTTCCATTTCAAATGTCGACAGTGAAAGGGCCCTTTCTGCCTACAATGATACTTTGTCTGACAAGCGTACCAACCTGTCAAATCATAACTTAGAAACATTACTGAGTTACTACTTCAACAGCAAATGAATACTGTAAACCAAGCCATACTCTGTGTGTTTGTTGTTTCCTTCATTGCAACATAAGGCAAAAGTATGTATATAGTCTAGTAAACCGTTTTTCTACACCGTAAGCAATGGCATTTATTCACCGCTTTTATCCCGCTTTGCCCTTAGTTTTTACACCGCTATTGTGGTTTTTTATTCACCATAAAATCGTGTCTCTATTAATAAGACATATATCCAGGCAATCAACACTTAATTCAATGATTATTGAATGTTATTAACGTACTTTGGGGAAAAGATGCTCCTTGTGCACTATAAATTCGTAGAATAAATTATGTTGTTGGCTGTAATTTGTTTTATCTGTTTATCCCTCTGTTAGGGGTGGGATAAACAGGGTAGTGTAGATGTATTAATTTAAGGGATGTTTCCGAAAAAGGGTTGTTTCCCGTAATTGGGGGAGACTACTAGTGTAATGCGATGGTGTGAGTACCTGATCTATTGGGGGCGTTCCTACAGGATGCGTTTACCTGCTAGGGGATGAATGTCTTAGAGTGAGCTATTACCCTAGCTGCCAATAGGGATGTATAGAACTAGCACCGACAGAGCGCACTGCTGTTGTACTGGGTAAGCGCAAGGCGCTCTTCATTTGTCTCCTGTGTTCTCATGCCGCTAATATGTACGAATTTAAGTTGTTTAAATTGTTATTTTCGTGACTATGCCGAGCTATTGCAGTGTTCCTCTTTGCAAAAATCAGGGAAGCCCGTTTTGGTTTCACCAATTTCCACAAAATAAAGAAATGAGGAAGAAATGGTCACATGTTATCAGAAGGAAAAATTTGGGTGAGAAAAATCTGACCGAATATATTAAAGTGTGTTTCCGTCATTTAAAACCCGATGACTTCACGAAAACTGTGTTGGATTAGTGTGACTTACAAAGGGAAATAATTCCTGTTTTGTACCTATAAACTGATTAGACATTTCGATAACAACCACTGAATTTATGCGTTTGTATCTGAAGGTGAGAGAGCAAGATAAAAATCGGGCGCTGTTCCATCGCCTTTTCCGTGGACCACGAACACAACAAAAATAATTATTTAGGAAGAGGCCATACATAAGAAAATTGCCGGATTTTCACGATAAGCCTACAATATCGGAATCTGCAGAAATCATCTCCATTGAAGTACGGGAAGAAATCGTCAATATACACGAAGAAATGAAAGTAACATTTCTGACTCCCATTTTCAAAGACATCAATAGGCTACTCCGTCAAATACTTCAAGAATAAATGTCGCAACATTAACAGTCACAAACGTATTATGGTTGGTTTCATGAAATCAGAATTAATCGTCAACTTCCATCTGCCCGACGGATAATGTGGTAGCGACTGACTTCTACAGTACATTCCTGAGACATAGTCAGATGAATGGAAACAGTTCTTGGCTCTAAAGCAGGTATTCTCAAACTTTAAAAAAATTGTATCCCCAAATCCTTTTCCAGGGGTAAGGGAACGATTCTTATTGAGAAATTGACAAAATTACTTAAGAAGCAAACGTCGCGATGCATTTTCGAGGTACACATTACCGGTATCAACTTTCTTTGATTATGTTTACCTTAAAACACGACAGTTTCATGTAAGCTATCAACCTAAAAAAACATACATGAATCGAAGTCTGTAAGCAGGGGGAACAAGTGAATATTTAAATCTCTCTTTATGATTTAAGTCTTATGGAGATATATTTATCAATATAGGCCTACAATACTCTAGTAATTGTAATATTTAGGAGAAAGCATGCTGACTCATATTCATTATTTGAATAATAAAGCGTGTTAGAATTTTGTTATTACCGCTGTATTAGGCCTAATTCTTCCTTCCTCCCGCTAGTTTTAGCGCCTCTGGTTCGTAGCTCATTTTGCAGCTGTTTAACGCTTAAACGCTGAAAATCGTCCATAATATATTAGGAGATGTACTTATAGAATTAATTAATATGGTCTTGGAGTAAAATTAGAGAAGATATAATTTACTGTAGCTTAGAAAACTCGGTCACAATTTATACATTCCTCGCAGCTGACTGGGAGAAACATAAGACGATCGCCTTGCGCTTACCCAGTACAACATGAGCGCTATCTGGCGCGAACTTTCTCCCGCTACATCCCTATTAAGTAGAGCGAGCGTTTAGCGAGCTCACGTCCAGAGTCGACACTTCGACACGCTGCAGTCCGGCTGCCTACTCGAGTACAATGGGATTCCTGATGGTGCAGTTCTTGGCCTTCACGGTCAGGGGCAATAAGGACTAAGGTCAGGTTGGGTGTAAGGATGTAAAACTGGGTGAAATGAGTAATAGATGTGTGTGTTTATTGGTCAGTAGTGTTGATGTACCGTCCCTTTAGGTAGTGGACAGGTATAAAGCAAAGTACAAGGTGTGTAAAATACAAAGTGTTCTGGGTAGGTGTTACAATAATTAGGAATCTGAGCACACGGCTAGTTCTCACCTGGTGAAGAGCTGGAACGGACCTTGGAGGAGCAGAGCCGCTTGCCACGAATAGATAATGGGGCTCCTCTGGGTCTAGCTTTTAAGGCTTCCCCCCACTGCTTGGTCGGCGTTTCCTCACCGTCGCTGCCCCAGATAGTGTGTTTATGTACGTGTTATGTGAGCGTGGTTGTCAGCAATATTGCTGGGCCTGCTTGTGTTGAGGAAGTATGTGAGGCTTATGGTATGCCTATGAGGGTGGTTTTGGTGAAAAGATGAAGGGGTGGGTCTTAGGGGTACTGCCCCTGGGCTGTACAATACCCACCTATCTTAAGGCCATGATTTACAAGACCGTCGTGCGCCCAGTCGCCCTCTACGGTTCTAAATGCTGGCCGGTCTCTGTTAAACACGAGCAAGCCCTGCATGTTATGGAGATACGCATGCTTCGTTCGGTGCTTGGTCTGACGCGACTTGACCATATCAAGAATTGCGATGTCCGAGGGAGGATGGGAGTTGCGCCCTTACAGGATAAAATGCGGGAGGCTCGTCTACGCTGGTACGGCCACATCATACGTAGTCACGAACAATCAGTGGCTATAACTGCCTTGTGCCTCAACCCGGATGGCAAACGTCCTCGTGGGCGACCTAAGAAGAGGTGGCTTGATCGCCTTCGAGAAGACATGCGACAAGTTAATCTGTGTCGCCATGATGCCCTTGACCGACAGAAATGGAGATTGGCATGTAAAGTAGCGGACCCTGCTCGAAAGCGAGACAAACGCTAGGAAGATGATGATGATGATGAATGTTGATTAGAAGGAAAATTTTATATCTTATTCTTAATTTGATAAGTCAACACGGACCAGCGATAGGCTAACATAGTTTGCTTTGTGTCTCTGTACTCTGCTTATTTTACGAGGTTACTTATGCTGATGTTGTGGTTGTAATGATAGACTCTGTTGGAAGCTTACAAGCCAAGATGTTAGAATTTTAACAGAAATCTAGGGGATAAGGTATGAAAATCAGTATTTCAGAAACGGTAAGAAGGAAACATCAGGAAGTAGAACTTTAGGAGGAATTAAAATGGATCAAGCGGACTAATTTAAGTACTTAAGATGTGTATTTTCTCAGGATTGTGGTATGAAAAAACAAGTAGTTCCGTGAAGAACTATACAGCCTATTTTCATATATCCTACTTATGTTAATTGCCACTATCAACATACACAATTTCAGTTTGATTGCTGTAATAGATTCGTAGATATCGAGAACCGACTAAATATTTCGGATGGTCGCCATGTTGGATTTTATATATGTAGGTCCTAGAGTTATGTACTGTTACATGAAGATTATTGTGTACGTGTAGCATTCAAACGTCAATCGCATGATTAGGACATAAGAAGTAACAAGGAGATTTTATAACTTCGCACAGCTGCCATCTTGTGGTTATGGAAACAATTGAAATAAATTAGATGCCAGTGGATTAACATTCGTATAAGGATTTACTGTAGGAAGTTTCACTACACTCGGATGGTTAAATTGCGAGAAACGTCCAAGTGAATATTTATATTTCGCGTCGCCGCTATGTTGGATTTTTTATCACCAGGTTATTTAAAGTCATATAGGTGAACTTAAGTTCATAGCCCCTATGAACATAAAAAGTCAGTTTGATTGCTATAATAGATTCGTAGATATTCAGAGCCGTCTAAATATTTCGGATGGTCGCCATGTAGGATTGTTAAATGTATAGGCCATAGAGTCATGTACCGTTAAAGGAAAATTATTGCGTAGGTTCATTATTCAAACTTTCACTTCGATCGCATGATTACGACACAAGAAATAAAAACTTAATTTTAAAATTCGCACAGCCGCCATCTTGAGGTTATGTAAACAATTGAACTAAATTAGATACCAGTGCATTACAATGTGTATAAACATTTCCTGTACCAAATATCATTGCGTTTGGAACATTAAATCGCGAGAAAGGTCTATTTAAAAGTCGCGAATTCGCGTGGCCGCCATGTTGGTTTTCTAGTTACCAGGTTTTCAAAAGTCACATAGGTGAACTTCTAGTAGTTCCTTTTATCACCGTAAAAATTCCAGGGGGATATCGGGAATAGTTTCGGAGATGTTGAATGCTGGTGAAATATTTCGCACAGCAACCATATTGGATTGGTGAGACGTAACAAAATTTGAAGGGCACGGTCGAGGTCGTCCAGAATAGTGCTATGAACTTACCGAGTCTCATTGAAATCGCTCCAGCCGTTTAGAAATTATTAGGGGGACACGCACACCATCTCACACACACGCGCACACACAGACAGACACACGGACAAAAGATGATCTCATAAGCCTATTTTTTCAAAAATGAAAATAGGCTAAAAAAAAAGCCAATGCAGTGAGTTCTCAGTTGCGATCTGCAGTATTCTCCAAGAAGGAAGTTAGTGTAGCGACAAATTTCTAGAATCAAATATCATGACAGTATAATATATACTGCAGGCACTATCAATGGAGGAAATAACCAATTAAATCCTCCTAACGGCATGCGTGTTTTTTCTAAGGGTCAAAACCAAATGTGAGATCGGAAAATCAAAATTGGCCTTTACAATCCCCACCCCCGCCCCTCCCAACACATCCACCGTCCACTATTAGTCGCCTTTTATGGCAGGCAGTGGATACCGTGGTGAATTCTGCCCTCCCCCTTACACATGGGGTCTTCGAAATCAAAGTAATTCATGTCAGTAGGTCTTGGCGGCCATATTTGTTGTCTGCTGCAACAGGCAGGGCTTAACGTGATTGTATCAAGCCCCCCAACCCACAGAGGGGGGGGGTACTAAACTTAATAGAAGATTAAAGAAATACTTCGGTATAATTGCTGTCCTCTTTTAACACTTCTAGTAGACATCTATACAAACTGGCAGAACATAGAAATTTGATAGAGAGGTTTTAGTTTAGTAACATTATCCCTGTCTTTAGATCATTGCATGTCAGTTGACACATGGTTGTGAATAATTTGTTTATGTTCGACGATGTCGAAATGTAAATATCATATGTATCATAATGAGGGTCATTATAGTACTATTCTTCATTATGAAACAGTTTCTCCAGCCAATCAGAGCTCATTCATTGACCAATTAGGTATGGATACCTTCGCGCATGCGCTCAAAATCCAACATGTCGGACATGACCTACATGATTTCAAAGTTCAAATTGGATATCGGATCAACAATTGTAGTTACAATCCCAAACACAAGGTCAAATAAGCACGAACCTTTACGGTAACAACAAAATACTATGACATATGCAAGACATTAATGAATCTACGTCCAGAACTTAGCAACACTGCATCCTTCTACATAAATTACCGGAAAGTGCGCCGTCCCATTTGTTCGTGTAAATAAACTGGCGAATATAAGACAAGAAATATCCCCATCTCCAATTTCTACACAGCGCATTGCTTTCAAACGACTTCAGTGACAATATTAGTGAATGCTAGTTCTGATCGGCACTAGACATCATGCAGGCTGTAAACAATAGCATTGCCAAGCAAAGTAAATGGTCTCTGCTTTCGAAATTCTTTGACCCACGTATGCGCTCTGTTCAGTCAACAAACCACCCTGCGCGCTCTGTTCAATAACTGAAGTTACTGAATCCCACAGACATTTATGAATATTTATGTTAAAACATATAATAAGTTATAATTATCGTCGAACATAAACAGTCGTATGCAACTCGCTGCACTCGTTTTATAAACATACCCGTGTCTTAATTATTGCCATTATAGACTTGTTGCATTATGTACTATTTTGGTTGAAGCCTCCTTTGAATGAAATAAGACACTGGTGTCAGAACAGTTCCCTACATCACTCAGTATTGAAACAGACCTTGCTGTATGGAAGTGAGAACTGGGAAGACACAGGATATCCGATACATAAGCTTGAGGTAACTCATATGAGGGTGGCACGAATGATTGCTGGGACAAGTAGACGGGGGCAATGGCAGGAAGGTGCTCGTAGTGAAGTGATAAAGACTAGGTTAGTAATGAACACCCTAGATGGAGCTGTTTTTATGTACAGTGCTCTCTCGGTAATTCGGCAGATATCGGACCAGAGCACTGTCGGATTACCGAATACGCCGGATTACTGGAAAATATCGAGAAAAACGTAGATATCATTTGAAAATCAGTTTTAATTACATTGTACTATACAAAGCAAAAAAGTATGAAAATACATCATATAACTCTCGTTATTCCTTGGAAGTAGACGGCTGGAAATATGCAGCGACTGTCTTTTGCTTACCACGTTCTTGTAAAAACCAAGCATAGAGGCTATCGTCAACTTTAGGATTTTTACCAGTTTTCAATGTCTATCGTTTACTTTTAAAATTTTCCTTCGTCTTAAAAAACGACTTTATTTTATCAATGTTT
Organism: Meconema thalassinum; assembly: GCA_946902985.2. Classification (NCBI taxonomy): domain Eukaryota; kingdom Metazoa; phylum Arthropoda; class Insecta; order Orthoptera; family Tettigoniidae; genus Meconema; species Meconema thalassinum. The sequence goes on from OX336388.2 coordinate 2,134,956,165, forward strand.
TTTCTTATGTCATCAACTGTAGCTCGACCAACACCGTATTCGTTAGCAACACTAGTTAACGTTTCGCCCTTTTCAAGCCTCTTTATGATTTCATGTTTTTCTAACAAAGATAGAGTTTTATGTTTACGTTTTTTCTGCACGGATGCCATCTTCAACACAACACTACTAAAGTACAACTGTCCTACACTAAGCACCTGAGGGGGGCGAACGTGAGGCATCACTCTTGGCGCCAATGCATTGTTTACTCAGACACTAGCCTTGTCGCTGCGTTGGAGACATTGTACAGTATTGGGGACGCATTATCAAATCAAGTGTTGAGCTCGTACTAGAATACAAAACGCCGGATTACTGGGAGCGCCGGAGAGCTGAGATGCCGGTTTACAGAGGGAGTACTGTATCGACTTAGATGGTGGTGTCACGTGAAGATAATGGGGGAGAGGGAGATTACCTAAGAGGTTAATGAGTTTGACTGTACATGATAAGAGAAGCAGAGGTATACCTAGGAGGGGATGGTTACATTCATGTTGAATGATTTCAAAGTGAAAGGTGTAGAAACATCGTTAACTGCTAATAGGGGATCATGGAGATGACGTTTTCAGTGGCATTCAGACTAGACTGGATGCTGAAGAGGAAAACAGTCTCAAGTGAAAATCTAAGTACCGAATGTTCAATTGATGACTCCACGGGAAAAACGGGGTAAGTCACATTATGTATTTTTTTCAGGAGAGCCTATTTAAATTTTCAACGCTAAAAATAAATACTTAAAACCCCCAAATTGTGTGTAAGCAACATAGTTATTTTGCCAAATTTATTTCTTGGCACCTCAAAGAACCCATTTGAATTCAGTAGACCGTGTTCATAATGGCAAAATGAATCTCGGGAGTTTCCGCCAACACAAAGTTCCTCATTTCTCTACTAGAAAGCACTATAGTGTTCAAGGAGCTTAGATACCTAACCTCCTTGACTTAAGCTAGTTAGTTAGTTAGTTAGTTAGTTAGTTATTGTTGTTTTAAGGGGCGGAACTACGAGGTCATCTACCCCTCTCCTTGACTTTCATAGTGATTCAAGGAACAACGAAATTCGACATGCAAGCTAGCCTCTGGGTGTCAAATAACAAAGCTTGCACCCGGCATCCGAGGCCATATGATATTATTATTATTATTATTATTATTATTATTATTTCTTATAAAGGAAGTTCATGTAAAACAAATAACAAATAAAGTTAAATTATGAAAAAGTGAGAAGATATAGGACGTTGCCACTAAACATAAAACCTCTGTATCTCGGTGGCATTCCGCTTAATTTGAAATCAATTTCAAATGATCTGTAGGTACGATGGCTGACAACCAGAATGCGCCATAAACTCATTTCCAAAGAAAATGGACCTACCCCGTTCTTTCCGTGGGATCTTCGATTCACTCATTAGATTTTGGCTCTGAGATCGAACTTGATGTAAGTATGTAAATAAGTAAGCAACTAAGATAATTTAGAAAGAAAGAATGAAATAATGAAAGAACAAACGAAAAGCAAATGAAAACCTCTTCAGTTGACAAAATTGTGCTCATTCTTTGTTTGAGTGACTGTACACGTTGGATAGAAAGGTTCCACTATCCTATTGGAAGATCCGCTCACAAATAGCCATTATCCCCACGTTTCTTATTTACATTGCCGGCCTGATTCCCCACACAGGAAGTATAAACAGTGGCTTAGTATAAGCTGCTTGTGCATTATAATCTTCGTGGGGATATATCAGTAAGCGCGCAGTCAATAAACAAATGTGGTACACGCTGTTTATGCTACCTTAAAAGGACTATTTACGCAGATCCGTGTCCCGTCAGTTCCGTGAAATTTCATCAGTGTCTATTTATTGGTGCCTTTATTGTGGGCTCTAGGCCCTCTCCTACACTTACTCACACACAATGCAACTTACATGAATACTCACTTATGTTATTATTAACATACAATACTTAAATACTCGGACAACTTAAAATACTAGAATTAAATTGGTGACTGCGTGATATTAACTAAGCTATACAAATTACATACAGTAATAACATTTCATCCGTCTCCGTCCTGTCCGAGACCCGTTCCATTCTTGAAAGCAAGTTATGAAAGGAAGGGAGCAAAGCAGAATACAGGCTAGTGAGATGAAATTCTTGAGAAGCAGTATTGGAGTGACAAAGGTGGACAGGTTAAGAAATGAGAAGATCGGAGAATTAGTCAAGGAGGGAGCATTACAGGATAGGATAGAGGAATCAAGGCTTAAATGGTATGGGCATGTTAAGCGGATAGACGGGAGGAGGATATCGAGGAAGATACACGAGATGAAAATAGAGGGAAAAAGACCAAGACGAAGGCCAAGAGATAACTAGCTAAAGGGTGTGGAGGACTGTGTGTGAAAGAAAGGAGAAGACTGGACCAAGGTGGTGACGGAGATATAGTGGGAAGACAGAAGACGATGGAGAGGCTTATGTTCCAAACAGACCCGGCCAGTGGCTGGAAACTGTTCAAGATGATGATGATGATGAGTAACAATACATGGAGTTTTAACAAATATTTACTATGTTCATTCACTCACACATTCATACAAAAATTGTTCTACTTGGGCTACGAATTCAAGAGGAAATCTTTACATGCACTTTTGAAAGTTGTTAGGGATGTAGAATTTCTGACGTCAAGAGGACAATTATTCCAAATTCTAGTTCCCGACACGAGGAAAGAGTTACTGATGGCAGATGCATGATTTAGAGGAATTGCAATTATGGTTATTGATATTGTTTATTTGAGTCCTACTGACGCCGTCACACCTGTTCGGTACACTAATGTGTCAGTATCAGTGCAGTGATATTGAGTACTGTCGCCGACAATACTTTTGAGGTTTCACGGACGTGTTGTGGTGTGAAGTCGGTGTTATCGCCTTGCTCCGCCATGTCTTGAAGTTTGAATTTTTCCCAGCAATACCGTACCGGTATGTTAAAAGATGGTATATTGGCTTTCACGGCCGGGGTGTGGTTCATAGGAAGGGAGGTAGCATGCAGTTCGCTACTCCCGAGGGGGTCCAGGCATGGACACCAAGAGCCTGCTGATGAGCCTATCTTGGTGTTCCTAGGCGAAACACCACACAAGACAAGGAATAAACTTAGAAAAATTGCTGAGTTTTAATATACAGGGTGTGTAGAAAAACGTGGGAGTGGTCAAAATTAGAAGAAATGTTCCCATAAACATATGTCCAGAAACAAAATACCTGATGAGATATGCAACATTTTACCCGCGTGGAGGAAGCGTTGTGTTCGGTGGTGCAGGCGTCTTTCCGTTGATGGTCTTTGCATGAGTTGGATGTTCAGTCATAGTATGTGGTTGTGCGGTTCGACGGACTTTAATCCATTGGATTTCTGGTAATGGGGACATTTAAAGACATTGGTGTATGCCACACCCATTGGCAATGTGCACATGTTACAAGAGCGTCTGACCAATGAGTGTGCCCATATCCGCGAGCAGCCAGGCGTGATTGGACGAGCTGGGGAATCCTTTCGAAGAAGGGACGAAGCATGTGGTAACCATGTGGAGCATCTCTTGTAACGTACATGGTATCCGCCGGCTGAAAACATCAAAGCTCCCGGTTGATGGTGTTGATGGATGTTTGCCCAACGCGTGTTCTGTTAAACGTGTGTGACAGTCAAGTGTTCATTAGAAGTAGCTGGTAGGATGACGTCCATTGTTAGTGGTAGGAAGACGTCCATTGTTTGTGGTAGGAAGACGTCCATTGTTTGTGGTAGGAAGACGTCCATTGTCTGTGGTAGGAAGACGTCCATTGTTTGTGGTAGGGATACGTCCATTGTTTGTGGTAGGAAGACGTCCATTGTCTATGGTAGGAAGACGTCCATTGGCTGTAGTGTACCTACACAACACAAGAACATATGTTTACAGGAACATTTCTTCTCGTTTTGACCTATCCCAACCCCTGTTGCAATACCGGACGCTTTTTATCATTTCAAATGTTCTTGTCGACTTCGTCGTTATGCTCGAGACTAAAGTTATGCATTACGGAGACGGAAGTGACGTCATGAAGCCGCACGGGAAGCGAGTGCGTGACGTCATGCAGCCACGCGGGAAGCAGAACCTAATGGTTAGTGGAGTCTGTTGAAAGAGTCCTGCGGCGCCGAGCGACCTGGGGCTTTGAGCGAAGCGAAAAGAATACAGGGTGACTCCTAAAGAGGTGAACAAGGTGCCAGATAAGTATACACGGTGACCCCTAAAGAGATATACAAGACGCCAGATAAGAATACAAGGTTACTATTAAAGAGATGCACAAGATGTCAGACAAGAATACAGGGTGACTCCTAAAGAGGTGTACAAAATGTCACACAAGAATACAGGGTGACTTCTAAAGAGATATACAAGATGCAAGATGTCAGAGCAAATTACAGGGTGACACTAAACGAGGTGTACAGTATGATAGATTGAATTCAAATACAGGGTGACCCTTAAAGAGGTTTGCAAGATATCAGATTCAAATAATTGGTGACCCTTAAAGGGGTGCCCGCGCGGGAAGCCTACGTTAATGGATAATGGAGTCTGTTGAAATAGTCCTGGGGTTTCGAGCGAAGCGAAAAGCCCTCCTGAGCCTTTCTAACATGTGTAGCATTTGTAGCATGCGTCATTTGAAATGATATAACGTCTAGTCTTTCAGACTGACTGTAATTTTTTTCTTAACACCCTGTATGCTAAAACACTTTCTTTTAAATTCTGAAATACTTAAAAAATGCAGCTACATAATCAATTATATTCCTGCACAGAACAGTTTTATCGTGTTGGTAGTCATTTTTCATTCGGTGTTGCCTTAGTAATCGAAATTTAATGTTTTCAGTCGGTCTACATGAGTGTACCCAATCAGGTTGGACTGGCTGCGTGGGTGAGTGGTAATGTTCCTGGTTGATGTTCGCAAAGTTGCAGGATCGAATCCTGGTGCACTCAGTTGGTATTTCAGGTGCGCAATTTGGGAAAAAAGAGTGTTGACTGACAGAAAAGTATAAATTGATGTTGTTGTTGATTCACTTAGGGGCTATGTGACATCGTGGTCATGTAGCTCCGTGTACTTGGGTGTATGTGTGTGGAATTAGTTCGCCAACCTGTAATATTGTGATCCCTATATTACTGTGTGAATTTGTGATTCAGGTGACGATTGGGAACGAAGCGGCCGTGGCCTTAATTTAGAATCCATCCCGGTATTCGTCTGGAGTAGAAATGGGAAATTACGGAACACCACTTCCAGGATGGCTAAGGTGGGAATTGAACCCACCTCTTCTCAGTTTTGCCCCCGACGCCGAGTGCACCCCGTTCCAGCCCAGAGGTCAAAATGAAATTTCTTGGCAGAGCCAGGAAACGACCCTGGGCCTCCGCGGTGAAAGCCAAGAGGCAGGTGGGTATAAATTGATAGTAAAAATTCTTAAACCCCCTCTTTACGAGATGAGCATTCAACAATGTGTTAAGGGGCAGATGACCTCGCTCTTCCTCGCCTTAGAACAACAATAGAACAATGTGTGTTACATGCTTAGTATACGAAATTATTTACCTATTTTTCTTCCATAAATCACAGGATTAGGCTACAATTTAAAATTTAGCGTCACATTGATGAACTGATGATGATGATGATGATGATGATAATTGTTGTTTTAAGGGGCCTAACATCTAGGTTATCGGCCCATGATGATGATGATTATGGTTTATGTTGATGATGATAGTCATGATGAGTGGCTTCGGTGGCGTAGTCGGTAGCATGCTGAGCTTCTATGCCCAAGATAGCGGGTTCAAACACGGCCGAAGCCGTCGGATATTTTAAGAGCGTTAAAAATCCCTCAGTATGCCTTCCTTCGGAGGGGAAGTAAAGCCGGCGGTCCAATATCATAGATTTATGGCATGTTAAAGAACCTTCAACTAATTACACCTGTGTGAAGCTAAATTGGATAGGTTAAGAATGTAAACAACGCTCTTAGGTTTCTACATTCGTTCCCAAGAGCCGACTGCGGTGGCCTCTAGTAGCTAAGTTCTGAACTTGGCCTAGTAGTCGTCGATGGTGGCGCTTGGCGGCAAAAGTAGGAACTATTTGAAAAATTCTAAGTTGCAGTCTGTACTTCAATTTAAAAAAAACAGTTAACACACACTAACACAGTCATCACAATTAACACCGGTTATGAGACAGATTCTACACACACCCAAAGTACACTGGGCTACATGACCACGTTGTCGCAGCCCCTAAACTTAAGAGCCAACCAACCATAGTCATGATGTTGTTGATGTTGATGATGATACTAATTGTTGTTTTAAGGGAATTAGCATTTCGGTTATCGGCCTCGAGATGAATGAGGCCATCGGCGCAATTGTAGCCTAATCTTCATTTCATCAAGGCTAATTTTCGATATTTTTATTGATGCGTATAGCCTTAAAGGAATAGTGAGGACCCTATTGCGTTCATTAACTCAATGCCGTGAATGAAATATAACGAACACAATATTCAACACAATATAGGCGATTCAAACTCTAATCTTACAGTCCGTCTACATCAGTCTTTATCAGTAATAATCGTCACTCTTTCTATTGTTACGTGTTGCCCCTAGTGGCGAGTTCGTTAACTGGATTACGGTGGGTGAAAGCACAACACTATTGCTCCTTTAACGAAATATTAGCTTTATTGCAGGCCAGGAAAATACACCACACAATAAGCACTGAATCTCACTTCATAAGACACTACTAGTCACTATAGCGTCCACACTTAGCCTACTTTCACACTACTGTCCTCGCTATTAATACCTGCAACTCTGCCTTGTACACAAACTACAGTTACTTACGATTGCCAGTCACTCACCAGTACACACTGCTTTGCTGTCCGCTGGCTAGGGAACAGCCCACTGCGTTTCGCAATTCACCACAATATCTCTGTCGCACTAGGTAAGTACACACTCCTCAAAACTCAGTCCCTCCGTATGATTCACACTGCCTCGCTGGCTGGAGAATCAACCTCACTTGGGTTTCTTAACTTCACACGTCACGTCGCCACACTAATGTCGCACAGGTAAAACAAGATAATCAGTAAAGAACATATAGCCTACTTTCTCCTAAATGTATGAGTATAGTTATAACTCGTTGTTATTATCAAAGAGTGTAATAGAACTATTCTTTGTTGAAGACCTTAGAAACGATTTACCTCTACCAAACGCCACAACCTAGATAAAAACTGCTACCATCATTGAAGAAAGAAAGATAAGAAGTATATCAAGAATGTTATGGACCTGGAGACATAATCGACCGGACTGGCTGCGTGGCTCAGCGGTAACGTTCTCGCTTGCTGGGCCCTAGGTTGCAGGTTCGTATCCTGGCGCAGTCAGCTGGCATTTGAGGGTGCACAAATGCGAGGGAGCCGTGTCAGTACATTTACTGGCACGTTAAAGATCCCCTTCGGGCCAAAATTCCGGCACCCCGGTGTCTCTAAAAGCAGCAGTAGTTAAAAGGGATGTAAAACCAATAACATTATTATTATTATTATTATTATTATTATTATTATTATTATTACATATACGACCTGCCGTGGGCAACATCCAACTTTGAGTTGAGGCATGTCTTTACACGTCTGGTTGTGCATGGCTTTCACAACCCTAATTGAAAAAAAAAGGAAGGAAGTTTGTAGTTTTACGTGACCGTGAATCTTGTGATTATGAGCCACGGGACCTCCTTTTTACGTGGAATCCGAACCACAGGACATGGCATTTCACTTCGAAAATCTCACATGCATTGGCCGGGAATCGAAAACCCTAATTGAATTAACAAATCTTTCCATGACCCTACAGAGACGTGTGTTTACAAACTATGTGGATATTTTCGATTTCTATTTGCCTGAAATAAAAGTAGTAATTAATAACCTGAACTAACACCAATGGCTTGAATTCAGTTACTATGTGAAATCGTTTTGTTCTTTACTTCAAATAACATTTTCAAGTAACGCAAAATAGGCTGTTACAAACCCTTTAAAATAAAAAGTAAAAATGTGTCGTAGTATCATCTTGTCATTCTTCAAATTCGATGCGCATAGAATGCCAATGGTATAGTAATCAATGGAGCCCCACGTAGACTAGTCGTGACATCTAGTGGTGAAATATCGAACAATATAATCCTAACAGAGCGAGTGCATTCTAGCGGCAAGAAGAAGAAACTTTTCAATAAAATCTGGAAGTTAATAAGTATGTCGGCGTGCAGTTACCTTTTTGGCAGCTAGATGTCTCGAGTAAATCTGCTGGCGAATTATGTTTTAGTTAAATATATATTTTACACCATAATATGCACAATATAACGCTTAATTTTAAAACATCTGAGTCATTACAAAACAATAAACATATAACATTTCAAGCAAAAACCTAGCTCTGATCGGGTTTGAACCATAGTCATTTGAGCGATAGGCTAACGCTCTAACACTGAACTAATTGTGTCAACGAATATCGTTCTATATAAAATGACTTACATAGAACTTGTTAGCAAATAATGATTTATACTAAACGATTTCATCACTGGAGTATATTATTTATATATAAAGCATTTCATTCAAAGTTTATTTATTTTGTATCAGTACGCTATATTGCATGCAATACTCAAATTAGTGAAATATAAGTCAGGCACAAGATATCCGCTGCCATCTTGTCTTATTACTGAATCAGCTCAGCTTTTTAAAATCACGTCTGCACTATAGTATTACAAAGTAAACATTTAATTTCGAACGTGCCTCTTCCTTTAGAACAGTTAAAACGATTCTCGGCTCGATAATCGGAACTGGTGGGTCCCATGATATGGATTAAAAATTTGCATAATTCGCACGGCCGCCATCCTGAAATGGTATGGCGGACGACCTTGTAGTTTGGTCACAAGACGCATCCTATACGAATGTATGTTGTTACCAAATTTGGTAGAGATCGGATGATTTGGTTAGTCGTTATTTGATTTTACGTTTTGAACGTTTGAGTGGCCGCCATTTAGTTTTAGTAAAGATGGCGGCGATATAAAACATGACACTGAGGTGTCCTTTGCTAGTGCTACCTTTGTACCAAATTTCGTTCAATTCGCATTCACCGTGTTCGAATTGATAGGGGGGGACAGACATTCAGAGTACACACACTCTCTCACACACACACAGACTCACACACACACATACACACACACACACACACAGACTCACACACACACATACACACACACAGACAGACACACTTTTTTCGCCCTGTGTTGATCTCATAAGTCTACTTTCATTTTTTGCAAAAATCGAAAGTAGGCTAAAAACACGCACTAGCTCAAAAACACAGTTCCTCCCTCGCTGGTGAGGCCGCTTTATATAGGGAGGGTGGTGACTCAATGAACGTTTCCAGAGTAGGAGAGTTCACGGCTCCTCCCGAGAGTTCCATCACCAGGTACGCCGAGAACATTCCAGACCTTGTTTTTGTTCCCGCTGCGCAAGTAGCCAGCCGACAGAGACCAGAGGTAGCCTCAGGCGGCTGTGAGTCACGCGAGAGGGAATGAATCAACCCCGCTCCCGTAACACTATGTTCTTGGCGGTTTATATAAATAGTTTGAGTGTTTTAACGTACAGTAGGTCCTATAGTGTCTTTCAGAGCTATCTTGAATATTTGAAAGTGATCATGCTTGCCTGACGAGTGAAATATATAATTCCTCAGTTGCCTCCCTCTTCTGCACTCAAAATCAAATATAACATATTTTAACCGCGTGTAAATTTAATGTTGAAAACATATTTTAAATGACACTAAGAGCACTCAGAGATCCAGTAATTTGACAATTGTGCCGAAAGTACAAAAGCTAGAAGACCCGGAATAAGTGTCAAAATGCTTGTTTTGAGACGCTATATAATATTCCAAAAGTTTGTAAATTTCTTGCAGCTTTAATGATATTATGAAAAAACACGTTGTTTTTAATGGAACTTGTTCTTCCGATTTAAATGAAATAATAGTTTGATTGTTTGAATCTATTCTTTGATCTTTATCTTTCATTTGTGTTAAACAGGTTTTTGAATTTCTCAAAACGGAAGTACCGTAGATATTTTGATTTGTATTTCCCATGTATGGATCAACAATAATGTTCGTAGTTATAGATTTAGTGAACTACATACGACAAAGGATGTGGTCTAACGCTTGGTATCCATGAATTGTCAGTTTATTGCCACCATGCCGTCAACACGTAAGAGACGCTTGGGAAATACGCAAAATATTCAAATGTGGAATAATAAAATTAAAGAGCAGCAAGTCACCAACAGAAGACGAAGACAGACGATAATCGAATGATTTCGTTTTAACTTAACACCATATTTATTTATTTATTTATTTGGATTTATTTTGCTTCTAACAGGCATATGCCTAATAAAAAGAAACACATGTACATTTGGTTACACAATTCTATCAAATTATAATATAATTGACAGACATAATGCTGAGATTGTAATGCAAATTAATTCTACAACTAAATACGAAAATATAATAATACTGTGCAGGTAATTGGTAGGTGGAATGTACGAGTTCATGTGATCGCACAGCAGGCAGAAACAAAGGAACTATATGTGTAACTGAATAAGTCGAGGTTGTTTGCTATTGAATGTTCATTGTATAATTGAATAGCACTTATTATTGGGGAATGTTTATGCTTATCAGTTTTAGTTCTTGGGCAGTAAAATGTAATAAACTTAGGTCGAGTTGATGGAGGTGGGACACGTAAATTAAACTGTGATATTAAATACGGACTATACAAAAGGTTATTGAATACTTTGAAGACTAAAACAAGAATTGCAATTTTTCGTCTGTTAGCCAGAGATGTATAATTCAGGTAACTTAGAAGATTTCCATAGCTATCATATTTCGGATAAATACCCGTCATTTTATACTGCAGATATCTTAGGAATTTATTCTGAACCATTTCAATTTCACTAATGTGCTTCAAGTACCAGGGATTCCAGATGCTGGATGCATATTCTAATCTGCTTCTAACAAAATAATTGAACAATAATTTTATCCTTTTTGGGTTGACGAAATCTTTAGAATTTCTTCTTATAAAGCCTAGCATTTTATAAGCATATAAATGGACACCAAGCGTCGTATGTAGTTCACTAAATCTATCACTATGAGCGCTAGTGTTTACTTATACATGGTCAAATGAAAATCGAAATATCTACTTCCATTTTGACTGACTCGTCATGCACACCAACAGTTAGACCACATCCTTTGTCGTATGTAGTTCACTAACTTGGTGTTAAGAGTTTATTATTTCCCCTTTTCCTTCCTTTTTAGCCTACTTTCGATTTTTACAAAAAATGAAAATACACCTATGAGATCTTCACAGGGTCAAAATATTGTGTGTCTGTGTGTGTAACACTAGCAAAGGGCACCTCAGTGTCATGTTTTATATTGCCGCCATCTTTACCGAAACTTAATGGCGGCCTCTGAAATGGTCAAAACTTAACAATAAATCACGACCAAACTAATCATCGGATCTTTACGAACTTTGGTAAAAACATACCTTCATATGAGACGCGTATTTCACTGAAACTGCAATGTCATCAGTCGTACCATTTAAAGATGGTGGCCGTGTGAATTATGCAAACGTTATAATCAATAGCTTAGGACCCATCAGGTTATCCTAAAGGACGTGTCCCGTTATTTAATATAATTTTATATCATATTAGACTGTATTTTGTTATCCTAACATGTTAATTCCAACATTCAGTTCCTAGCGTGAAGGACTTGAACAGGACTTGAACTTCGATTTTTTCTCAGGTTAGTTTTCGCATCTCTAGTTAGTATAAAACTAAGTCCCCGATTCTTGGATGTTACGGGTAAACTCGAGAACCACCGGATGGATTTTGATACGGTTTTCACCATTCTGTAAAGGATATCTCGAGGATGATTTCTGTTGAAAATAATTTATTTATGATCAAAGGAAGACGAGCAGTAACGATTTCAGTGGAAAAGTCGAAAAAAGAACTGGTTTCCAGGCGTTAGCAAGCTTACGCTGGGCAAACCGTTAAAAATATCTAAATACTATAAGCGTAAGAATTGTTCAGCATGACAATTTCTACATAAAAGCCCGCGAGAGAATATGTCTATCTTCAATACATCGCCCACTATAAGTGATTTTACGTTTTAATTTCTTCCTACCATGTCCATTCAACTATTCAGGCGACAGTTTACGAGCTAGCTAAGGGCGAGTCATATCCCTGTTACAGCCTTCCTAGCGGGCGAACCTATTGCCCCAGATACAGCCAGCAGCAAACCGTTGAGTCGTGTTGAGTTATGATTTCTGAGAAAGGTGGTTGTGTTTGGAATTTTCCTGGAAGTGCAACTCGGGTTTTCTTCATTTCGCCTGTGAAACACAGTCATGTTAAGATTGGACGAAAGGGGGAATTGAGTTTCTTTCACCTCGCTATTCCCTGGAAGTGCAAATCTCATTTCGCCTGTGAACTTTTCATTCCGCAAAAATCAGCCAGAAGCAAACTGTCCAGTCGTGTTGAGTTAAAAACTTTTGAGAAGAGTGGTTGTGTTTAGAGTCTCCCTGGAAGTGCAACTCGGCTTTTCTTCATTTCGCCTGTGAACTTTTCGTTCCGCAAAATTCACAGTCAAGTTAAGATTGGACGGAATGGGGATTTGTGTTTCATGCACGTAGCCATTCTTAAATTACGTCTGACAAGAATTTGTTGCACATGAATCTCCATGATAATATAATTAATAGTCCAGTCAGTGATTTTAACCTGTCATGCCGAGACGTAAAACGGATATTGGTCGTAGTTCATTGGCATTGGAAAATAAAGCGCTTATCACGTAATGCATTCATAACTGTTCCCGGGCGAAGCCGGGTCGGGTTGCTTGTGTTCCTATAATTGGAATCATATTTCGTTGACCGACTGAAGAGTTGAAATGTCAATTATCAATAAGGCAACTCTCTGAAGGGCTTCAGAGCTCTCTATATAAAATGTGAGCAACCTTTTGAAAGTTTCGCCATAACGAATAGAACAAAAAGCGTGATCTTATCTCCCTCAATAGCATGTAATGAATACGGATCGGGTTGGCACTCGCCGCTACGCAGCGCTACAGTCGACTTGAGATTGTTGATTTCCACATATGTTTATGTGTTTATGTGCGATATATTAAGTATTTAATCGGTCGTAGTGTTTTGGCGGTGTTCTGTGCAAACGTTTATTGATATACAAGTGCTTACACTATTACTTAATAGTATTAATACCTGAAATGCTATTGTAGGAAACATTAACTGAAATGGAATTTAATTTCTTGTCGTGTGTTGACGTTATCTTCGGGTGTTAATTTTATTGTTATTTAATGTAAGTAAACAGAAGTTTAGCCCTTACATTTTCATGAGTGCTTAATGTGAGTAGTGAAGATGCCTTGCTGTTTTGTACCAGGATGCAGATCTAGCTATGGGACTGTAAAGAGGTCAGACGGTTTTTTCAAACCTCCTAAAGATAAGGAACGTTTTATCAAGTGCAAAGGGGCCATACCAGGGAAGGATAGGGAACTTACTGAAAAGTCCTACATCTGTGATGCTCACTTTTCAGAAGATTTAATTGTTAAATTTTACAAATTTGTGATAGAAGGGAAGGAAGTAGTAGTTCTCCCAAGAACCAACTGGCGATTGAAAGACTATTCTGTTCCACATATATTTCCTAATTTGCCTAAGTCGTTGTCCGGTATGGTGTAAATAAAAATGCTCTTGATGCCATTAATGACTACTTCTGAGAAGAAAGGGATGAGAATAAAAAGGCAATGAGTTAAAAAACATATATCTACCGTAATGCTGAAGGAAGCGTGATCAGTTTTAGGCAATAGCCTGCTCTAAGAATGGGTCATGACTGTGCCTTCTATTTCTGTTAAATGTTAAGTGCTTCTGAAATGATGGTAGTTTATTGAGTTTGGTGTCTGTGGATTGACATTTATGGGTAAAATTGATTTTTGTAATATTCTAAGGTAAAGTTGAAGGAGCCGTGATCGGGTTTAGGCAATAGCCTACTCTATGAAGGGGTCATGACTATGCCTTCTATGTTTGTTTAATGTTAAGTTCTTCTGAAATGATGGTAGTTTACTGATTTTGGTGTTTGTGGAGTGAAATTTACGGTTATTATTGAATTTTATAGTAATCTACGGTAAAGTTGAAAGTTTCGTTCGTACGGCTTTTTTTTAGGCTGTGTTGCAACATTGTTAAGGGAATGTAAAATGTTTAACAATGTGAAGAAATCCTTTCTGATAGCGAGGTTAATTTTTCCGTTTTTTTAATATTTACCGATAGCTGGCAAAACTAATTGCATTTTGTAGTTGCTCTCTGTCTTCGCTTATTGTCGAAACTGGACTCTTACAGGAGACGACTTATTAAATTATAATTTGACACAGTAAAGTAAGTGGAGATGTCGAACTTATTAGCGCCTATGAGGATATCTTGCGGTGTTTTAACATGTAAAACAGGTCGCAAGGTTTTAAAAGTCTCGTAAGCGCCAATGCTAACTTACATCACAGATCGGAGCCAGCGCTGCGCTGCGGCGGACCGGGCGTACTAGGCCAGTGATATCACTTCTTATTCTATTCGTTATGGTTTCGCACCAGCCGGCAAGGCCGGAGCTGAGTCCCGACAATGGCGCACCCGGACTAACCGCTGCAGGCGTTAAAAGGCGTGATATTCCATCAGATAACTTGCGCAAACATGCCGCAACAGGCAGAGGAATTCAATTTGATTCTTTCATCCTCCATGCTTTTTTTCGTTGTTTGCAGGTCCTGTGCTTGATTTTTGTCACGTACCAAAGAAAAAGAGGAAAGAAAATCAGTTACTCGTTCAAGATGTCCCGAACAGATGTCACGGCAAATATTAGGATTCTAGCCAAGCAGGCACTTGAAATGTAAAACATTATGTACTGAGGCAGTGATCAAAGATGCTGCAGTTCATATTCCAGGAAACGAATGCTTTCAAAAACACAAAGCTGTCATTGTGACATCCCAGGTAAAACGTGGTTGGTTGGTTCCTTAGTTGAGGGGCTGCGGCAACGCGGTCGTGTAGCCCCGTGTACTTTCGGTGTGTGTAGAATCTGTCTGATAACAGGTGTTAAATTTGATAGCTGTATTAATGTCTGCTATCTGTGATTCAGGTAGAAGGACTGCAGACGAATAATTTTTTCAAGTAGTTCCTTCTTTTGCTACCAAATGCTACCATCTACGACACCTAGCTGCGGATATGGTAACTAAATACCATCGCAGTCAGCCCTGGGAGCGAACGTTGGAACTAATATAGCGTTATCAAACTAACCTACAAATTTTAGCTTCCACATGTGTAGTTAGTGGAAGGTTCTTTTTCATGCCATAAATCTATGATATGGGACCGCCGGCTTTACTTCCCCTCCAAAGGAAGGCATACTGAAGGATATTTAACGCTCTTAAAATATCCGACGACTTCGGCCGTGTTTGAACCCACGATCTTGGGCGTAGAAGCTTAGCATGCTAACAACCACGCCACCGAAGCCGCTTCAGGTATAACTGCATAATGGGAGCTCCTTTAAGTAGCGTAGTGGCTAGCATTCTCGGCTGGCACATTGGATGACCGGGTTCGATTCCTGGCTCTGACAAGAAATTTAATTCTGGTCTGAGGACTGGAACGGGGTACACTCAGTCTCGTGAGGCAAAAGTGAGAAGAGGTGGGTTCTATTTCTACCTCCACCATCCTGGAAGTGGTTTTCCGAGGTTTCACACTTCTACCCCAGGAAAATGCCAGGATGGTTCCTAACATGAGGCCACGCCCGTCTCCTTCCCAATCCTCATCGGAATTACCAATACACACATTAAAAAAATAATAACCCCTGGCACTACAGCCCATGAAGTGCCTAGGCCTAAGAAGCGACCGCTGCCTAGCCATTTGGTATGCAGATATTAGGGTGACGCGCGGTCAGCGCATCGGGTCCCCTCGGCCGTTAATCCTGGTTTTCGTGACCGGGGCGCTGCCTCACCGTCAGGCAGCTACTCAATTGTCCTCACGAGACTGAGTGCACTCCCTTCCAGCCCTCACGCCAGTTTCTAAAATCCCTGACGGAGCTGGGAATCGAACCCGGTGCGTCCGGGTGAGAGACAGAAGCGCTACCCTAACACCACGGGGCCGGCGTACACACTAATTCAGCCATCACAAAAACACATATTATCAGACGAATTCAACACTCACCCAAATATACGGGGCTACATGACCACGAAGTCGCAAAACCCCTATAACAACAAAATAACTCTTTAGGGATAATCTTCTTATTTTCTGGACCGTCAAGTTCTTAAGAGTAATTGGCTATCATCCCTGACCTCCTACATCACCGTTAATCTCGCAATATCCCACCTCCTGGCATAGTGGCTTTCACCGCCGAAGCACAAGTTTGATTCCCAGCTCTGCCAAGAAAAATAAATCTGGTCTGGAGGTGGAATGGGGTACACTCAGCTTCGAAGGGGCAACTGAGGAAAGGTGTGTTCGATATCAAGCTCAGTCTTCCTGTAAGTGGTTAACTGTGGTTTCTCCACTACCATAACATACATAGATATATGTATTGAATATTATCCAAGCCTCCGTCGCTTAGGCGGCAGAACGTCGGCCTCTCACCGCTGGGTCCTTGGTTCAAATTCCGGTCACTCCATGTGAGATCTGTGCTGGACAAAACGGAGGTAGACAGGTTTTTCTCCGGGTACTCCGGTTTTCCCTGTTAAAATTTCATTCCAGCAACACTCTCCACTATCATTTCATTTCATCTGTAATTCATTTAATCATTGCCCCAGAGGAGTGCGTCAGGCCTTGGCAGCCGGCACAGTTCATATCCTCGCCTCTAGATGGGGGCTTCATTCATTCCATTCCTGAATCAGTCGGAGACTGGAAGCAGGCTGTGAATTTTCATTTTCATTGAATATTATCCGTGTTGACTGACAATCTCAAATTATAAAAGCCACCTTAGAAAGTAAAACTCAGCAATTTTTCTAGGTTTGTGCCGTGTATTGTGTGGGGTGGCACTTGGTATCCCCACCCGGACCCCCACAGGAGTAGTGAACTGCGCGCTGCCTCCCTTTTTATGAAGCGCACCTGTGCGTCTTTACTGCGAGAACTAAAAGCTCAAGCAGCCTTAACCTCCCTATGAAGGCTTCTAAAAAGAGCTAGCTGGTGTCCTAGCCGAAACCCCACACAAGACACGGCACAAACCTAGAGGCATTGCTGAGTTTTAATTCACTGGCCGTGAAAGTCAATATACCAACTTAGCAAGTAGATTCATAATTAACTTAACACGTACATGTTTCGTTATATCAATGGTAACTTTGCCAGCGTGAAAAATCTTAAAAACTACCGTATCTTAACAAAAAACTAGAAAGAAAATGGATATCCTTTTAATGAGTGAAATGACTCATATTAAATTAGATTATTTATTTATCGTATGGCTTTTAGTGCCGGGAGTGTCCGAGGACATGTTCGGTTCGCCTGAGTCTGTAGCTGCTTCCATCGGATACCCTAAAGGGTGAGCTACAAGTTCCGTTCATTTTCTAGTAGTTCCAACTTTCGCCACCAGATATCAATGATACCTAGTGGTGAACGTTGGAACTTTGATAGAGCGTTCTGACGAAATCCAACCTAACAAATTTTGCTTTACACAGGTTTAGTCTGTGAAAGGATCTTTTACATGCCATAAATCTATGACATGGGACCGCCGGCTTTACTTCCCCTCCGAAGGAAGGCATACTGAAGGATTTTTAACGCTCTTATAAAATCCGACGACTTCGGCCAGGTTTGAACCCGCTATCTTGGGCATAGCAGTTCAGCATGCTACCGACTACGCCACCGAAGATTAAATTAGAAATTTTAATTCATAAAATGCTAATAGGACTTTTGCAACGAGCCTATATGTGGCAATAATTAAGACACGAGTATGTTTATGATACGAGCGAAGTGTGTGTCTTAATTACCATTATAGGCGAGTTGCCTACGACTGTTTATGTTCGACGATAATTACAGGCCTAACTATTTTATGTTCGAAGATAAATATTCATAAATATCTGTCGAGATTTCGTAAGCTTTATGTACTGAACAGAGCGCATGAGATGCAGAGAATACCTTGTATTTGACCATGGCCTCCTCACCCCAGTATGACACTAGTAGTCACGCAGATGCGAAGCTATCCTTACCTAATTGGTCACACAACTGTTTCTTGAGCTCTGATTGGTGGGAGGAACTGTCTCATAATGACAAATAGTGTCATAATGAGCCTCATTATGATACAGTTTTCTGACATGTAATATTTACATTTCGACAACGACGAACATAAATGTGTTTAAAAATACGTAAGCTCCTTCATAAAATGGATGGACATTAAGCTAAAATAATGCCATGGCCTCTTCTTACCGAAACCCTAGCCCTAATTTATTTACACAATTGTACAGCCATCACAATAACACAGGTTCACATTATTGTTGTTGATTGTAAAGTATGTGATGGTGATTGTTTCATGACTGAAACTGGACATCCAGGTGTAATCTCATGTAATGATCTTCAGGATTAGGGAAACACACATTTCAAATGGTGATGATGATAATTGTAGTCTTATGGGGCCTAACATCTAGGTTATCGGTCCTAATGGTGTGGGTGATATTGAAAGTTGAGATGAGAATGAATATAACTAATACTAGTTTGTAAGAAGAAATGGTAAACAAAATAAGGGATTAGGCAAATAAAGGACAGGACGAAAAGAAATGGCGTCAACCCTCAAAGAATGAGGATTGAGGGAAGGAGAGCCATGAAAGGCAGATAGGAAAGGGGAACGAGGAGAGGTTCTGCCCTAAACTCAGTGGAAAAAGGGGAAATAATAGGACCCAACACTGAACAAGTTGTTCCGTGAAGTACTAAATAGCCTATTTTCATATATTCCACTGGTCTTTTCCATTAAAACTCTCCTTCGTGGAGGAAGAGGCAAACCCTGGGCAGATCTACAACAGATTGCCAGGAGAAGAGACCAATGGAGGATCTTTGTTGCAGCCCTTTGTTCCGAAAGGGGACACAGCACATAAGTCATAGTTTTGTAAGTCATAGTTTATTTGCTGTTTTATCAAGATACTGAAAGTGGGGATTGACCTCCAAATTTGCTTGCTTAGGGTGAATATGTAAATGGTCAGTTCAGATTGTATTGTACAGGTTCAGTCCTATCCAACCCGGATGAGAGCAGTTAACTCTTCGTCATTGTCTGCCCTCAACTGGGGGGTTCCTGTACGCGAGGATCTCTTGTCTTCCTGGTTTTTCCCCTCTCGCATTCCTAACTGTCTGTTTCGGTTAAGCATATGTAACTGTGTGTTGCCAAGTCTAGTCTTCCTAATGAGGTGTTTGTTACTGAATACTGGACAACCTTCAACTATTAAAGACCATTTTTCTTTATTGCCGCCATGCATAAGCTAAAGAGCCATATCCAAGCGCAAACGGTCAAATAAGAATGTCTCGGAACCTTTAATACTGCCGTTAATATCGCATGTTATTGGATGTATCTTTTCTATAATAAAACAATTTCGTTTAGCAGGGCAACAAGATATTAACATATTTCATAATCTTTACATATTTATCAGTGTATTCTCTGCTTTAATTAATATACCGGGACTCTTCAGGTTTATGGAAATACAGATTCAATTCTTTCATTTTTTTAAATTCATATTCTGTGGCATTAATATTTATTTGTTTGAACTGTCATATTGTAATTAGTTTTGATTCTACGAATTAATCATTTACATTTTATTTTGAGATTTAAACTTAATCTAGTAATAGGATTACGTAAAATCAATACGCTACAGGCTGTTGTTTTATATTCATGTCCCGGGGCAGCCACCTCATCCCTGTCCCTCAAACATATACAGTACACATCACATAATCACACTCACCTAACTACATGGGGCTCATGACAAAGAAGTGCCAATCCCCTCAATGTGAATTACTAACATTAACAGCACTTTATATTTAAGGATTTAGCTCCCTGTAAATTTTGGATACGTGCGTGGTGTATTTCTTCATCTTCTTCATCTTCCTTCGTTACGGCCAACTAAGGACCACGTCATGTCAACTGTTTCTTCTCCATTTTAATGTTGGCCCAGTACTCCTTCATTCGCAATCGATATTGCACCTTTCTCTCTGTCGTCCACGCCTTCCCGGTTTTTAGCTTCGGCTTAAGTTGAAAACTCTGATGTTTTTGAAGTTTATCCCTAAGTGGGCCACGCTCCTGGATATCTTGACGTGTTACCCCAGTCTCCAACAGATCTTTCTCTACTTCACTGAACCAGGCCCCCTTTGTCTTTTTCTCACGGAGAAAAGCAAAAATTCTGTTGGATAGCCGTGTTGATTTCATTCGGGTTATATGTCCATAAAAAGAAATACTCCTTTTCCTCATCACGTCAGTTATTTTCTCTACGTGAGTGTACAACTCGTGGTTGTGGCATCTTCGGAACTCGCCGTGTTCTTTGACTGGACCCAGGATTTTCCTCAATATCTTCCTCTCCTTGGTCTCCAGTTTTACCATTATGCCTTTTCTATTCATGGAGAGACATTCCGCTGCATACAAAGCTTCGGGCCGGATGACCGTGCAGTAGTGCTTCAGTTTTGCATTCAGGGATATAGTTCTTTTGTTGTACACTTTCTTAATTAGATGGTAAGCCATTTCAATTTTATTCAAGCCTGACGCAAAAGCCTCGTTTTCGGACATTGTAGGGTTTAAACTAATTTCAATTTCCAATAAATAAATTGACATAACCTCAATATTTATTTATCATGTTTTGCAAAGGTTCAATGTGGCTCCCTGCTATCACTCGGCAGATATCCCAACTGTACGACAGTTCATCCCAGATACGCGTGAGCATGTCCGCATCCACCTGAATTACCGCTACGTTGATACGTTGACGAAGCTCATGGAGGGTTGTTGGAAGTGGAGGGATGTACACGGTACCTTACTGTAACCCCACAGAGAGAAATCATCGGTGTTAGATCAGGAGATCGTGATGGCCAAGCTATTTTCACACCATGTCCCATCCGACTGGAAGTTGAGTGGGAGAAGAACATAGTGACCTCGTGGTGGTAATGAGGAGGTGCTTCATTTTGTTGGAAAATAAAATAAAAATATACTTCACTCCATTCGCGTGGGGACCACGAGTTTGCGCTGCATCACTCTTCCCGGTTTCCCGCCAGACGAGCAAGGAGAGTGCATGGAGCGAACTCTACGACTAGGCCTAATACTTGTTGATATGACATTAGGTTTGCAAACAACTGAATGAATTGTGGGCAATAGGTTCGAAATTATTCATTGATACTTTCAGGTAACTAATTTAGAATAACCCTGCATTAAAATCCATATGGTTTTGCCTCCTAAAGTTGAATGTTCCCCCCTAAAAAGACAAATGACAACCTAGATAAGTTAATATTTAGATTTGCTATGTTGGCTAATTGTGAACTAATAGGGTGTTCCCCTTGCCATAACTTTTGGTTGGTTGGTTCTTAAGTTTAGGGGCTGCGACAACGCGGTCATGTAGCCCCGTGTACTTTGGTTGTGTGTAGAATATGTCTGATAACCGGTGTTAATTGTGATGACTGTATTAGTGTGTGTTATCTGTTTTTTAATTCAAGTATTGCAACTTAGAATTTTTCAAATAGTTCCTACTTTTGCCGCCAATTGCCTCCGTTAACGACTACTAGGCCAAGTTCCGAACTTAGCTACTAGACGCCACCGCAGTTGGCTCTTGGCAACGAATGTAGAAACCTAAGAGCGTTGTTTACATTCTTAACCTATCCAATTTAGTTTCATACAAGTGGAATTAGTGGAAGGTTCTTTAACATGCCATAAAGCTATGACATGGGCCCGCCAGCTTTACTTCCCCTCCGAAGGAAGGCATTCTGAGGGACTTTTAACGCTCTTAAAAAATCCGACGGTTTCGGCCGGGTTTGAACCCGCGATCTTGGGCATAGAAGCTCAGCATGCTACCGACTACGCCACCGAAGCCGCTGCCATAATTTTTGATTTCAATTTCGACTTTTCCAGTGAACATTGACTCAACGACTTGTTCGTTTTTGAATATTTTTTTCCGTATCTTTTGTTTCTTCTTATAATTGTTATTTTTATTTATTTTTTTGTTTGATTAATTTTAGGTCTTTTCAAATTCAGGTGTCCACCTCTAAATTTTAATTCAATTCCAAATTTGTATTCTTTAATCTGTGTTAAGAGGGGCAGATGACCTCGTAGTTCCGCCCCTTAAAACAGCAATAACTAACTAACTGACTAAACTTTTACAAGGCTTAGCTTACGCACCCCCGATGTAAGACTGCCACAAGTCAAAAGGACACGTTTATCAAAACAAGCATTTAACGATTTTGAGCTAATACGAGAAATGTTCGCCGCAGTGCCTCGACACTGCTACGTGAGGTGAAAGCCGGAGTTAAGTTGGCAGCACTGTTGCTGCTGACAGCGCGGCTACCACCGCTTGTATCAAAACAAAACAAACAACAAACAGTCCACTTAGAGATTCCTGTTTCTTGAGCTAATTTGCGTATTGATTTACTTGGACTTCGCCGCATTTTATCGGAAATTTCATCAAGTTTTTCGTCTGTTAACAGCGTAGGCCTGCCTGTTCCTGGTACATCGTGAACTGAGCCGGTCACACGAAATTTAGTTATCAAATCCCGAACGGTATCCCGGTTTGGACACTTTGAATTAGGAAACCGCGCCTGAAATTTTAGTTTTACATTTTCTGTAAAGAGTAAACCGATCGCCTTCACGAAAAACGTATTCCACCAAAAACGCTCTCTCTTCAGTAGTAAATATTACCGCCTGTATCCTGTTGCACTATTCCAATAATCTAAACGCTCCCTTACTGCATTCACACTGACGCTTTCCACAGCACAGCACAGCACAGCTCACACGTGTGTTCTGATATCCAGTCGACCTTGGAGAAGACAAGCTAGTACCTGGCTGTCAGCGAGTGAGCGAAAGGTCTGCCAACTTAACTCCGGCTCTCACCTAACGTAGCAAAGCCTAGGCACTGCGGAGAACATTCCCTGACACACTGTATACATTTTTACATAATTAAAATCCAAGTAACGTAATACTAACTACTAACATTGTCTATTACTATACAATAACAAACACAATTATTTCATCGAATATAATTATGTGTTTTAATCAAAATTAATAATAATTTTGAGTTATGTCAGTTTTCTAATCAGTGCCCTAGGATCGCTATTTATAGGATATGAGTTGTGGCAGTTTTACAAGACACTGACTAGATCATACATGTAGGCTAGTCATACTTCCAAATTCATGTTTCTTGACTTGTGGCAGTCTTGCACTTGGGGTGCATTAATGTTATTGCTGTTACGTCTCGTTTAACTACTGAGGCGTTAGAGACGCCTAGATTAAATTGAAATGATGAACAAGATATTCCAGTCCCATATTGAAACAATAACTATAACGGATATAGTGCCATTAACTTCTCTTCTGACTACAGAGCCCTCCCTTTCTTGAGAGTAATTGGCTGCCTGAAAGGTGCAAGAATAGAGCGAACTAGGAACTTCTGTTTTAATACAATTTCACGGAGTCAAATCGAGTTAAGGAAACCAGGGCTTTCTTTGTGGTGTTTCTCTAGATCTAAATGTACAGTTTTAGATACGCTGCAGCTAGAACAATGCGGGCTGAAAGTCATCACATCATCCCTAAGTGGTTCAGATACGGGTCACCTATTCCCTAATTATGAGGGCTCTTTTTATTGAACTTCCGATGATCCATAAAAGAAAGACAGATGCAATTAGAATAAAAACGAATTCATTATCAAACGTCATGCACAGATCGCGCGCTATTTCTTGGCCGGTCCGTATGCCCTCAAGTCTAGCGGACGGGCCTATCCACACCCTCCACACTAAGGGCAGGACAGGAAGGTTTATGTCAGCAGGGTGGCAAACAATGATAGGTGCAAAAGTTTGGTGCTTTTCAGTCGGTCAACACGAATGTACCCAAAAGAGCTGGGTTATGCCCTAATCCTGAAAAAAATACATGAGATTAATAAATACACTAGGATGACCAGTTTCAATCGTCAAGCGATCATCATCAGATCCATTACACTTAGGCAGTAAAATTTATGTTT
The DNA here is from genome assembly GCA_946902985.2 of Meconema thalassinum. Taxonomy (NCBI): domain Eukaryota; kingdom Metazoa; phylum Arthropoda; class Insecta; order Orthoptera; family Tettigoniidae; genus Meconema; species Meconema thalassinum. The sequence continues at coordinate 2,134,980,359 of OX336388.2, forward strand.
GAAAATCCAGGTGAAAATATAATACAATATGTACAATTATTTAGTTGCAGTATTGGTAATGCAGCTTGTCAGTGTATGCTAATTGTAGTATTTATGATGTTAAGTGAAATGCTAAAATGGTGATAGAAATACGGAATTTGTCTGTTTGGAGTGACTATATGGTTGTAAAGTCGACTATGGTTGTACTGTATAGTACAGGCTATTACTTATCTGGTTGAATGTCTTCCACGCTGTAGCTGCGAGTAGTATCAACTTCCCTCTTGGAGCAGTACATATTGTATATATCTTCACCTGTATTTTCAAACATAAATTGTTTACAGCCTACTGTCCACCAAAATATTATGTGCACTCGATTTTTAAGATTGTTCGTGAAGTAACCAATAGACCTACATAAAATCCAATACCATCATCATTTCCGTCGTTCTATTTTACGTTAGTTCGCTCCTTGTCCTGTTCCATCGGTACGGCTCGTGTATTCTAACCAGTCTTCACTTCCAGCTCCTCCAAGACTTTCAGTCTACCAGTATTGCCATCATTAAAAGTGATGACAGAAGCATACACACCAGCATACCCCACAAATACATTATTAGGTACTCTTGACACCACTACATTGTTGAATTACTCATTTAGGTTTTGGTGTTTTCCCTGTCAGATATTTCTTCAGTAGATCTGTATTTGCCAAATGTCTAAAAACTCGCTTTACAGCCAACATAAGAGCCTCAGGAACAGAGGTCTTGTTGGTATACTTTTCTAAATTACCAGCTGCAGAGGCATTTTTGTATTTATACCACTCGCTGGAACATTGTTTCTTTTTCGAGGAGGAAATTGAAGGTGTAGCAATGTGTTGAGCTGACGTTCTAGGTGAACTTTCATTCCTAACCACATTAACGACCTCGTTTACACCTAGATAAGTTCTGAAGTACCGATTTCCTTTGTTATTTACTTTCTTGAACACTCCTTTTGCTCCTGTCATGATCAGATGTACTCAAGATCAATAACACGAAAAACAAGAAGTTCCGTGACGAACTAAACAGCCTACTTTTCTGAAAATTTAAAATTCATGCCAATGATTAATCTATATGGACCTAGGCTATCTACAATAATGACGAAATAAAGTTAGTAATATAGAAATTTCTAATTAGTTCGAAATATACCTGGCATTATGTAGCCTGATAGAGCACTACAGTTGGCAGCCCTGGTGACTGAATATATTCCTAGTTCCATCTCTTAAGGTACAGAATACAAAATTTGGTTGAAGTCCAATGGATAGCACGGGCGTTACATGCAGTTAGACTTCGGATCTATCAGCGCGCGTAAAATCATGTTGGCAAAAATGTCATGCATATGTTGGTCAGAAATAATCTTAAATATTATGATCTCTTGTTGTGTCAATTTTGAATGAAATCGATTTTTTAGTATAAAAGTTACATGTATTTTAAAATTGGACCTATCAGCAGGCTTAGAATCATGTTGGCAGCAATAACGTATATTAGTTACTCCAAATTAATCTAGAATGTCAGGTACTATACGTGTGCAAAGTTTAGAGCTGTTGGCTTGCATACTTTCTGATATATTGATATTGGGGTAAAAAATTGAGACAGCATTTATTAACAGTTGGCAGCCCTGGTTGTTCTTAAGAATACGCATAATCATATCTGTTATGGTACAGATAACACATACGAAATTTGGTTGAAATCAAATTGATAATATAGAAGTAACATGTATTTAAAAATTGGTCTTGTCAGCAGGCTTAGAATCATGTTGGTAGCACTGACATGCATTAGTTGCTCCAAATTAATCTAGAATGTGAGGCACTATACGTGTGCGAAGGTTAAGGCTGTTGGCTCGCATACTTTCTAATAATAATAATATCGTATGGCCTCGGGTGCCTGGTGCAAGCTTTGCTATTTGACACCCAGAGGGTAGCTTGCATGTCGAATTTCGTAGTTCCTTGACTATGAAAGTCAAGGAGGTTAGATGTTAGATATCTAATCTCCTTGAACACAATAGCGCTTTCTAGTAGAGAAATGAGGAACTTGTGCTGGCGGAAACTCCCGAGATTAATTTTGCCATTATGAACTCGGCCTACTGAATTCAAATGGGTTCTTTGACATGCCAACATCGTATGACATGCGTATCGTATTTTTGCCGCCTTTCAAAAATCACTTACCACGGTCAGGGGCGAACCTGCAATCTTGGGGTTAGTAGACCGACACGCTATCCACTCACCCACCGTGGCAAGCTATACTTTCTGATATATAGGTATTTGGATAAAAAATAGAGAGAGCATTTATTGACAGTTGGCAGCCCTGGTGGCTCTTAAGAATACGCTCGGTCATATCAGTTTATGTACACATAGTACATACGAAATTCGGTTGAAATTCAATTGATAGTGTAGAAGTAATTTGCATGTAAACATTGGACCTATCAGTAGGCTTAGAATCATTTTGGCAACACTGTCATGTATGGCCTCCTGAAAATTGAACTGAAGTATTTTTATCTATATATATGCCAATTTTGGAATAGTTCCCATGTATATATTCCAAGATATCCAACATGGAGCTGAAATTTCAATTATAATTTTTCAGCAGTTGGTAGCACTGACTTCAATTTCAAGTATGACGTTGAGATGTCCCGCTATAGATCTTTACTCATACCAAATTTGGTTTCGATTGCTGCAGCCGTTTAGGAGTTGATAGTGGGGACACACTGACAGATAGACAGACAGAAGGACAGACAGACAGACAGGCAGACGGACGGACAGACATTTTCCCGGATCGATCTCATAAGACGACTTTTTGCTCATTTTTGCAAAATGAGAAAAGTAGGCTAAAATGAAAAAAATATGCACGTTATACCAAGAATATCGCACGCACAACGTAAACAATAAAGGCAACTGTTATGGCTGTCCGATTAACTTGTGCAGCAAACCTTCCTCTATAATTTAAATCATACCACAGGTTTCTAGACCCTTTGGTTCTTGAGATATGAAGTGTTTACTAAAAAATGGTTTATTAAGCCCAGAAAATACCCTGTGCAACTAATTTAATGAAATTATATTTAAAATATTTCTAATCAAGCAAATTTAATAAATCATACACCAAATTAATCTGCAAATTCCAAATAATGTTTTAGTATTGTACCCGTTCTTCCTGGGGATGCGATGACCCATCTGCTATTACATCGCATTCCTGGAGTTCCAGGACAGAGCGGAGTTAAATGAACCTCTAGTCAAATAAGGAATGTGTCGGAAATTCAGCTGAGTTATCGAAAATGCAGTGGGTAACACGAGACAAAGTATCTCTAGGGTCGTTACGGGCTTAAGTTTAATAAAAATAATGCAAATATAAATGGGCGCCATCAACTGAACTCCTAGCAAACCACCTCCTTTCCGGTTAAGCCTTAATCAAGACAAGGAAAGAAAAAGGAAAATCACACCATCATCAGATCACAACTAAGATAAAAACAAATTTATTTCACTTTGATAGTCAGACAGACATTTTAAATATACATCCTACCTGAGAGTATGGTCGAATGCCAACGTTAAATTGTCATTGTCCAAAAATCGAACCATCTCTTTTCTAATCAAAAATATTTCATCCATATAGCAAGAAAAATCTCTAAAGTTCTCTTGGGTTCTCAGGATCACTGTAGCACTATGTCTTTCGTCACTGACATTTGTGATACCTAAAACCTAATTTCTCTTTAATTTAACATCATGAATGTGGATTTGAAAAAGTTATTAATCTGTCTAAGCATACACATTTTATAATCACATATTTTAAACATCACGTATTTTATGGCTTGCATGGCATAATTTAAATGTTGAACATGTTAGTAAAATGCTCCTAAACATCGAATAATTAATTTACACTATTTACATTGTCATTAATTGGCGACCTTGAATTACAGAAAATTCACGGCTCATTGGTCATACTTATCATCATCATCAAAATTAAATATTTCTCACATTAATTCTCATCTCAAAATTCAACATATTCCTGTCAGAATCATTAACTCATCACCATTAAATCATTTAAATCCTCCACTCATGTTGCAATTTCTTCAAATTATATCTCAATTAAATTTATATAATTCCATATAAATTCATTAATCATCAGCTTCTTTAGTTAATTATCACCTTCTAATTCAGTTATTCATCACCTATCCAATCATCTATTAATTTATTTAAATCAGTTTATCTATCCAATCTTTAATTCATCCGTTTATTTAATTCATTGATTTATTCCAAAATTTAATTTATCAATTTATTTAAATTTTATTCTTCTGGTTATTTAGATTTTTATTATTTCATCAAGTCATTCCGATTTTTATTTCATTAGGTCAGATCATTAATATGCTTAAATTTCAGATTATTATTTCATTAATTATTATTCTCAGAAAATCTTGTATTATCAACTTTATTTATTTGTTTAATTTCCTAACAAATTGTTTAATATGGGTTATAGAACGTTGTCTTACAGTTTTATCACATCTAAGTTATATCTCGTATTTAATTTTCATGCCAAAATATATTATTGCCTTCACGACATCACGTTGGATCTGACTATCCACAACTACTTTATATATCCTCAATTCTTCAAATATCACATTTGAATACCACAATTATTCCACAAAACTCCATAAATTTTCAGCATATACAGCCTGAATCTCAACAATTACGCTAGACTGGGTTCGACAACCTCATGTCTGCTTCAAAATACATTAGCAACATTGCAACTATCACTTGGCAACTTCCACAAAATGCCTATCACAAACTTCACTTAACCATGTTGCATGATCTACAAAAATATATAACTGGCTTCAAATTATCAACGCACACAATCTCCAATAACTGTAATTAATCTGACCACATCTAGACAACTTCTTAAACAATTGGAAAAAATATTACTTTAGTAATTCAAGATCTGCTTTCAAATAGCATAAATTCTCTTACAATTATCATAATTCACATCACAGAAAAACACCAATGAGCTATAATCTCTCATATCAAAATCTGCAATACTGATCAGCCTTAAAATAAATCTGACCATTAATGATTCGTCTTACAAGATTCAATTACTTTAAATCCTTCTCAAAGGTATCAAACGCAATGATAAAAATTATCAAAAGCATCAGCTGTACCAGCTGTTAAACTGAAAGTACTCTCAAAAGAGTATAGCAACAAAATATTGGATTGGCAAACAAGAATTACAAATGTAACCCTGATGACATTTATCTTTACTTTATTGAACAAAAATTCGACTGATATGTGACTAGTAGTTCCTCGTTTGATTCTCTTACAATCTCATGTACACTCGGATGATAAAAATGAGTCCCTCAATGGCAAGTAAGATGAGTAACCACCGTACAATCGTATAAATACGAAAGACCTCGCCCCGTCGACTAACATGATAGTGCCCTGAGCGATGGGTAAGATGAGTAACCACCATACAATCGTATAAATACGAAAGACCCCATCTCGACGACTAAAATGAGTGAATGTACCAGATAGGAATCAACAAGTCTCTAGTTGTCATATAAAAGCGATATTCATTCACTAAAGTGAATAACATCTTAATATCTCCTAACAATCCAATGGAAAAAATCCCTACTGATGAATAATACACACTCGCTAGTATGCGATGAACTGACGAAGTAATATAGATAATCAATTGCAGATCACGAGTTCGAAATACTCGTTACACAAAAAAACTATTCATGAAAACTATCCTTGCTGAAAAAATGTCTAAAAGACCAAACATTTGCTTAATAAAGCCAACCAATGGTGAGAATTTCGTATAATGATGCCTGCCATATCATATGGTCTCGCCATATTCTAGCAAAATTCTAAGCATATAAAGTCAAAGCCATGTCTAAACAATCGTATCACTCCTATTAGAAAAATATACATGTGTGCCCAGTATTCATGAAAATAATCGTATCAGAAAGTTATAACTCTTACAGTACCTTCTCATAATCAGCTGTTATTAAATTTCAAAGATCGTCGATTTTCCTTATGTAATGAATTTCTCGAAAGATCGGCGTGAATATCATTCCACCCATGCAATGACGATTGCCTTCAAAATCCCAAGTGAATCAGCTGGTGGACCTCCTCCTCGTCAGGAATCGAATCCATCGCTCTGTGGTGCCATCGCGTCTCTGTCTGCGTTTACTCCGACATGATGAACTTCTGGTTATCCATAGCGGATATTGTCCAAATCCTCACGCAAAAGTTCATAGAAACAGCGGACCCCCTATTCCTCTTCTACGTTACGCCACTGTTCTATACAATGTTCAGTTTGAGTGTTGAAAGTTCAATTTCCACAGCGGTTTAGTTTTACTTGTAGAAAATAAAATTGTTTCATCAGAGTGTCTAAGTTTATGAAACACCCTGTAGCTGTGTTCGTACTCGGTAATTCATAACACTGCATAAGAAAGAATTGCATTAATGCACGAGCTAATGTTCCTAAGTGCATTTGCTTACAACGTTCCGTTTACTTAAAATTGTTAATGTTACTCGGACTGCGTTATGAAATGCATAGTCGTAATGTCATTGAAAAACTATGTTCATTCGAAGTTCACAGTTGCAGTATCACGTAACTATTTGCCTTTATAATTCAAATGCTGAATAAACGTTCCAACTCAATGTAGTAATGAAGTTCAGCTTCTGTTATAATGCTTGCGTATAAAGTTGGAATTAACCCGCACGGCCCTACTGCAATGCTATAATAATCTCCGCATAAAGCTGGCCTCGCCATGTCGCTCTACTATGCTGTTCTGCGTTGAAAATGCAGCTTGGAATAAAGTTCTCCAACTACTCGCAATGCTGTTCTAAAACACCGGCCTTCTATGCCTGCACGGCCGCACAGCTGGTTCTATAACCGGTCTCCATGCTGCCTACTGCGGTTGTTCGCCCGGCTCACTGACCTACTTGTCGTTCGCTGCTCGGTGAAGTTAAGATTGTCGCTTTCACTTTCCGTGACAAAACTGTTCACTGCGCGACCTGTACCATGCGCTTGGCGTGTGCTACTCAGCTCGCTGTCTGACCCCCTTGCTAACAGATCTCGATGGCTTGGCTCACTGAGCTAGACTGACTGTCTCTGGACTGCAATGACCCTTACCTGCCTGGCGCGGTCACGTGACGCTCTCCACACCACTGTGCTCTTGCGTCACAAATATAATCTCGAACCCCCATCATCTCGGCTATTAAGTTATAAAATAACTTAAGGGTTATCTGACTTCCTTCAAATAATTACCACATATAATGCTTGTTATATCTCCTCTTCTGAGATGTTTAAATACCATGTTCCATATAGATCTTAATAAAGCTTCACATTTCCATCCATAATTCCATCTGCTTGACTGCGGTCAACGCCTTCTTAATCCTAGACCTTCTACGTCGTCCTGACATTCCTCTTGACTCGATCTGAGCGCTATCTTTTCTTAACTCTTCCCAAAATCTTAACTACGGCTTAATGTCTGCTGGCGTAGCCGATAGCCTCAACTAGGTATCGGGTACATCTCTCCCGTATATCTCCTTTTTTATCAGGATTGAGAAAAAAAATACACTCTCAGGCATTCTATATATAACACATGTACACGATAGCTCTACAATTCTCTTATTCAGCATGATGGTACTTTCTGACTCTCAACAATGATGATTGACTTCCAATGATTAGCATCTTGATTCTGTATTACTTTGACGTCTGTTTCTTCCTTCACTACTCGTGCTTGCTCGATTGACATCTCTGACTGTCTCTTCGAGTGGTGCACTAGGCTGTCTAACTTCTTGCCTCGATCTCTCATATTCACGATTATCTCGTCTCTCATTTGGCTCATTTCTTCGGCCATCCTGCCGGTCGTTTCGATTATATTGTTGACCTTGGCTCCTGTTATTTCTACCACGATATCTATTGTTGTATCGATTCCTATCTTGATATCTGGAATTCTGGTTATAATTTCTGTATCGGCTGTCTCTTGCTTCCTGATCGTATGGCCTCTCATATGGTCCTCTATATCGATCATTTCCTCGAACGTTACGGATGTTTCCTCGATTTCCTTCGTTCCTTCTGTTTTCCCAGGAATATCTTCTGTCCGTCTGAGCTGCGTTATCAACGACTACCGCATTCACCTCTTGCGTGTTTCTATTGTCGTTTCTTGCACTTCTAGGTGTAACTTGAGCGCTTGTATAGTCTAATCACCGTAAAATGTCGTCATAGTGCTCAAGTGTGTTTGCTCCCGACGCTATGAGTGATCGCTGTACCTCAATCGGTAACTGTCTCGCTATAGCTTGCAAAAGCTCTTCTTCAGGCAATGGAGGAATCAGAAACTGCAATTTAGCCAACTGTGAAGTAAAATAATTGGCATAATGCGTCGGATGTGACGTAGAATAACGCTTCGAGTACATTTCTGCTCTTACGTTCAGCTGATCCTCAGCACTCCAAAATCTCCTTAAGAATGCCATTGCAAATTGCTCCATATTCGCAAAATTGCTTCTGAATGCTCTAAACCAAGTTAACGCAGACCCGTCTAAGGCGCGTTCGACTATCCTTAGCTCTCTTTCCTTGGCTACTCTATGTTCCGCCATGTAGTCTCGAATATCTCGCAGAAATTCGACTGGTGGGACCCCTGTGTTTCCAGAAAACTTCCTCAGCTTGTCATCCAGATTTCTGATAATGGTAACTGGACCTGAGTATCGTTCACTTGTACCCAACGTACTCCTATTCGAACTCGGATTATCCTGAGGGGTTGAACTTGCCCTTTCGAATGTCACATTCGGTTGCGTTTGACGGTCTTCTCCCATGCTAACTTCTTGATTACCCATACTGCGGTCTATCGCTGCCTGATTCATCGATATTTCCCATGATGTAATATTTTGATTGGTGAAACTGTTAATCATAGATACTAGTTTAGTCATCCTATCTTCTGCCAATTTCTCTACGGTCTTGACCTGAGTCTTCAACTCATCTAACGACGTAACATTCTGCGTTTTATTACTCTCCTCTAAATCGTTTTTCAACTTGTCAATCTTGTCTTCGCATGTATTCTTTACTGACGCGACTTGTTCCTTTAACAGATCAACATCTGTTCTAAATAGAGTTGAATCTATCTTCATCGCTTGCTTGTTCTCCGTAAACCTCGCTTCTAAGTTCGCCATATCTGCGATTAATTTCTCATCTAATCCTGCACTTTTTTCTTTTGCTTCGGCATCGACCTCACTATACCGTTCTTCCACGATTGCACCGACTCTATTTTTGAATAAAGCTAAGTTTTCATTAACCTTTTGCTCTATATCATCATCCATTTTCCTAATATCTTTCTGCAATTGATTCTCTAATGATTTTAAATTAGAATTAACCTCTCCTAAGACTTCCTCTTTAATGGTCCCAATTACTGACTATAAATCTTTAATCTCATTACCTAGATTCATCTCTAGACCTTTGATTTTAGTTTCGAAAGATACTTCGGTAGACCACTCTTGAATTTTACCTACATCTGCCACTAAACCATCGATGTCGAATCTCAACTTCGATACATCCGATTTAATGTCTTTCTGTATAGACATAACGTCTGTTCTTAATGTAAGAATGTTTTCTTCTCCTCTACTTTCTAATTCAATAATATTCTTTCTTAATATTTGAACATTTTCCTCTCCTTTCATATTTACTGCAATTATATCTAATTGTGAAGTCCTAAGCATTTCATTATTCTTTAAAGTTAATCTATTCTCTAATCTAGTTAACTTGTTTTCTAACTCTGTGTTAGTTTCTTCACTACGAGCTTGTAATTTTTCTTCTAATGATTTAAAACTATTCTTCAAGTTAGCTTCACTAGCTTTCAAATGACTTTCAGTATTAGCCTGTAATCTAGTCTCCAATAACATCAACTCATCTTTACTATTTGACTGTAATAATTTTAAATTTTCTTCATTACTAGTCTGTAATCTAGTCTCTAATGACTTTAAATTATCTTCACTATTTGACTGTAATAATTTTACATTAGCTTCGTTACTAATCTGTAATGATTTTAAATTTTCTTCAGTACTAGTCTGTAATGCTTGCACATTTTCTTTACATCTAGCTTCTAACCTAGCTTCTGAATTATTTATCTGTTCTTTAACTTCCGTTTCCATTTTAGAAATAGTTTCTGCAATACCAGACATACCACACTGTAACTCTCCTAACACCTTAGCTAAATCTTCCGGCAACATAATTATATTTTCAATAGACGTTTTATTCAGAGACGTTAGACAACAACACGTCACAATGTCTCAATTCCTGCATTCACTTGGGTATAGGAAAAATTACTTATAACTAACATGATATAATACTAATACGATTAACATGAACACTGGAATGGGCACACAAGTATATTGTCTGACTAAGTTTAATAAATTTTATAACACAATTAAATGAACTTGAGATCAATCTCTCAGTAATCTAAATCTGATGTGATTCCATAGAATAAACAAAATCGATCCCCACGTTGGGCGCCAATTCTCCCTCTCTCTCTCTCTGTACCCGTTCGTCCTGGGGATGCGATGACCCATCTGCTATTACATCGCATTCCTGGAGTTCCAGAACAGAGCGGAGTTAAATGAACCTCTAGTCAAATAAGGAATGTGTCGGAAATTCAGCTGAGTTATCGAAAAAGCAGTGGGTAACACGAGACAAAGTATCTCTAGGGTCGTTACGGGCTTAAGTTTAATAAAAATAATGCAAATATAAATGGGCGCCATCAACTGAACTCCTAGCAAACCACCTCCTTTCCGGTTAAGCCTTAATTAAGACAAGGAAAGAAAAAGGAAAATCACACCATCATCAGATCACAACTAAGATAAAAACAAATTTATTTCACTTTGATAGTCAGACAGACATTTTAAATATACATCCTACCTGAGAGTATGGTCGAATGCCAACGTTAAATTTTCATTGTCCAAAAATCGAACCATCTCTTTTCTAATCAAAAATATTTCATCCACATAGCAAGAAAAATCTCTAAAGTTCTCTTGGGTTCTCAGGATCACTGTAGCACTATGTCTTTCGTCACTGACATTTGTGATACCTGAGACCTAATTTCTCTTTAATTTAACATCATGAATGTGGATTTGAAAAAGTTATTAATCTGTCTAAGCATACACATTTTATAATCACATATTTTAAACATCACGTATTTTATGGCTTGCATGGCATAATTTAAATGTTGAACATGTTAGTAAAATGCTCCTAAACATCGAATAATTAATTTACACTATTTACATTGTCATTAATTGGCGACCTTGAATTACAGAAAATTCACGGCTCATTGGTCATACTTATCATCATCATCAAAATTAAATATCTCTCACATTAATTCTCATCTCAAAATTCAACATATTCCTGTCAGAATCATTAACTCATCACCATTAAATCATTTAAATCCTCAACTCATGTTGCAATTTCTTCAAATTATATCTCAATTAAAATTATTTAATTCCATATAAATTCATTAATCATCAGCTTCTTTAGTTAATTATCACCTTCTAATTCAGTTATTCATCACCTATCCAATCATCTATTAATTTATTTAAATCAGTTTATCTATCCAATCTTTAATTCATCCGTTTATTTAATTCATTGATTTATTCCAAAATTTAATTTATCAATTTATTTAAATTTTATTCTTCTGGTTATTTAGATTTTTATTATTTCATCTAGTCATTCCGATTTTTATTTCATTAGGTCAGATCATAAATAAGCTTAAATTTCAGATTATTATTTCATTAATTATTATTCTCAGAAAATCTTGTATTATCAACTTTATTTATTTGTTTAATTTGCTAACAAATTGTTTAATATGGGTTATAGAACGTTGTCTTACAGTTTTATCACATCCAAGTTATATCTCGTATTTAATTTTCATGCCAAAAAATATTATTGCCTTCACGACATCACGTTGGATGACTATCCACAACTACTTTATATATCCTCAATTCTTCAAATATCACATTTGAATACCACAATTATTCCACAAAACTCCATAAATATTCAGCATATACAGCCTGAATCTCAGCAATTACGCTAGACTGGGTTCGACAACCTCATGTCTGCTTCAAAATACATTAGCAACATTGCAACTATCACTTGGCAACTTCCACAAAATGCCTATCACAAACTTCACTTAATTATGTTGCATGATCTACAAAAATATATAACTGGCTTCAAATTATCAACGCACACAATCTCCAATAACTGTAATTAATCTGACCACATCTAGACAACTTCTTAAACAATTGGAAAAAATATTACTTTAGTAATTCAAGATCTGCTTTCAAATAGCATAAATTCTCTTACAATTCTCACAATTCACATCACAGAAAAACACCAATGTGCTATAATCTCTCATATCAAAATATGTAATACAGATCTGCCTTAAAATAAATCTGACCATTAATGATTCATCTTACAAGATTAAATTACTTTAAATCCTTCTCAAAGGTTACAAACACAATTATAAAAATCATCAAAAGCATCAGCTGTACCAGCTGTTAAACTGAAAGTACTCTCAAAAGAGTATAGCAACAAAATATTGGATTGGCAAACAAGAATTACAAATGTAACCCTGATGACATTTATCTTTACTTTATTTAACAAAAATTCGACTGATATGTGACTAGTATTTCCTCGTTTGATTCTCTTACAATCTCATGTACACTCGGATGATAAAAATGAGTCCCTCAATGGCAAGTAAGATGAGTAACCACCGTACAATCGTATAAATACGAAAGACCTCGCCCCGTCGACTAACATGATAGTGCCCTGTGCGATGGGTAAGATGAGTAACCACCATACAATCGTATAAATACGAAAGACCCCATCTCGACGACTAAAATGAGTGAATGTACCAGATAGGAATCAACAAGTCTCTAGTTGTCATATAAAAGCGATATTCATTCACTAAAGTGAATAACATCTTAATATCTCCAAACAATCCAATGGAAAAAATCCCTACTGATGAATAATACACACTCGCTAGTATGCGATGAACTGACGAAGTATTATAGATAATCAATTGCAGATCACGAGTTCGAAATACTCGTTACACAAAAAAACTATTCATGAAAACTATCCTTGCTGAAAAAATGTCTAAAAGACCAAACATCTGCTTAATAAAGCCAACCAATGGTGAGAATTTCGTATAATGATGCCTGCCATATCATATGGTCACGCCATATTCTAGCAAAATTCTAAGCATATAAAGTCAAAGCCATGTCTAAACAATCGTATCACTCCTATTAGAAAAATATACATGTGTGCCCAGTATTCATGAAAATAATCGTATCAGAAAGTTATAACTCTTACAGTACCTTCTCATAATCAGCTGTTATTAAATTTCAAAGATCGTCGATTTTCCTTATGTAATGAATTTCTCGAAAGATCGGGGTGAATATCATTCCACCCATGCAATGACGATTGCCTTCAAAATCCCAAGTGAATCAGCTGGTGGACCTCCTCCTCGTCAGGAATCGAATCCATCGCTCTGTGGTGCCATCGCGTCTCTGTCTGCGTTTACTCCGACATGATGAACTTCTGGTTATCCATAGCGGATATTGTCCCAATCCTCACGAAAAAGTTCATAGAAACAGCGGACCCCCTATTCCTCTTCTACGTTACGCCACTGTTCTATACAATGTTCAGTTTGAGTGTTGAAAGTTCAATTTCCACAGCGGTTTAGTTTTACTTGTAGAAAATAAAATTGTTTCATCAGAGTGTCTAAGTTTATGAAACACCCTGTAGCTGTGTTCGTACTCGGTAATTCATAACACTACATAAGAAAGAATTGCATTAATGCACGAGCTAATGTTCCTAAGTGCATTTGCTTACAACATTCCGTTTACTTAAAATTGTTAATGTTACTTGGACTGCGTTATGAAATGCATAGTCGTAATGTCATTGAAAAACTATGTTCATTCGAAGTTCACAGTTGCAGTATCACGTAACTATTTGCCTTTATAATTCAAATGCTGAATAAACGTTCCAACTCAATGTAGTAATGAAGTTCAGCTTCTGTTATAATGCTTGCGTATAAAGTTGGAATTAACCCGCACGGCCCTACTGCAATGCTATAATAATCTCCGCATAAAGCTGGCCTCGCCATGTCGCTCTACTATGCTGTTCTGCGTTGAAAATGCAGCTTGGAATTAAGATCTCCAACTACTCGCAATGCTGTTCTAAAACACCGGCCTTCTATGCCTGCTCGGCCGCACAGCTGGTTCTATAACCGGTCTCCATGCTGCCTACTGCGGTTGTTCGCCCGGCTCACTGACCTACTTTTCGTTCGCTGCTCGGTGAAGTTAAGATTGTCGCTTTCACTTTCCGTGACAAAACTGTTCATTGCGCGCCCTGTACCATGCGCTTGGCGTGTGCTACTCAGCTCGCTGTCTGACCCTCTTGCTAACAGATCTCGATTGCTTGGCTCACTGAGCTAGACTGACTGTCTCTGGACTGCAATGACCCTTACCTGCCTGGCGCGGTCACGTGACGCTCTCCCCACCACTGTGCTCTTGCGTCACAAATATAATCTCGAACCCCAATCATCTCGGTTATTAAGTTATAAAATAATTTAAGGGTTATCTGACTTCCTTCAAATAATTACCACATATAATGCTTGTTATATCTCCTCTTCTGAGATGTTTAAATACCATGTTCCATATAGATCTTAATAAAGCTTCACATTTCCATCCATAATTCCATCTGCTTGACTGCGGTCAGCGCCTTCTTAATCCTAGACCTTCTACGTCGTCCTGACATTCCTCTTGACTGTTTTATTCGCGGTTGTTTTGTGTTGCAAGGTTTTGTGAATTACGTGAGTGACGGTGTATAGCCCTATGTCCATGTATACAATTTAGAATATCACACGCTGAAAGAGGTTGGGGAGTATAAATGACAATTTTGTTGAAAATCATCTAACGACGCGCTATTGAACCACAGTAGTGAATTAAACTCAACACAGTGATCAGTATCTCATGATGGCCACTTGAGGTCGAAACGCGTAATCCTAAATTGGCCTTTAAGACTAAACGTTTGTTAAACTAAATTGTTAGGTTAGATTTCGTCACAACGCTCTATCAAAGTTCCAACGTTCACCGCTAGGTATCATTGATATCTGATGGCGAAAGTTGGAACTACTTGAAATTGAACGGAACTTATAGCTCACCCTAAGGGTGTCCGCTGGAAGTAGCTACAGACTCAGGCGAGCCGATCATGTCCTCGGTCACTCCCGGCACTAAACGCCATACGATATATAAATAAATAGTGTGATAACTAACTAATACATGTAATTTCTTCCAGGCGTGTGTTTACATAATTATAACTTGTACCCCGCCCAATTCGTTGGGCTCAATCGTGTTGACCGACTGAAAAGCAGACACGATCATTACCACTGCACCACGCAGCCATAGTCACAAGTAGTAATCGATCATAACAAACGACCATTCAAAAGAAGAAGAATTACCTGCAGCATTGACTCAGATTCCATAATTATCAACAATTAGCTTGGGGAGGTTGTAAGCTGTTTTGGGTCAAAAAGTGGAATTTTAGATTTTATGTTATTTTGATAGCCTCAAGTCCAATTTATAATGTACAGCACATGTGCTTATTTGCTGAAAATGTTAACTAAACGCCATTTATAGGTCATTTAAAGCCACGCCCCGCTTAAGATCTGTTCCTGAGAACTGGCATATTCTCTCCTCCTCTTTCTCCTGCTCCTTCTCCTCCTTCTCCTCCTGCTCGTCCTTCTCCTTCTTCTGCTCCTTCTCCTGCTCCTTCACCTGCTCCTTCTTCTCTTTCTCCTTCTCCACCTTCTTCTCTTTCTACTTCTCCTCCTTCTTCTCTTCCTCCTTCTCCTGCTCCTCCTTCTCTTTCTCCTGCTCCTCCTTCTCCTTCTCCTGTTCCTTCTCCTTCTCCTGCTCCTTCTTCTCTTTCTCCTTCTCCTCCTTCTTCTCTTTCTCCTCCTCCTTCTCCTGCTCCTTCTCCTTCTCCTTCACCTGCTCCTTCTTATCTTTCTCCTTCTTCTCTTTCTCCTTCTCCTGCTCCTTCTTCTCTTTCTCTTCCTACTTCTCTTCCTCCTTCTCCTGCTCCTCCTTCTCTTTCTCCTGCTCCTTCTCCTTCTCTTGTTCCTTCTCCTTCTCCTGCTCCTCCTTCTCCTTCTCCTGTTCCTTCTCCTTCTCCTGCTCCTTCTTCTCTTTCTCCTTCTCCACCTTCTTCTCTTTCTACTTCTCCTCCTTCTTCTCTTCCTCCTTCTCCTGCTCCTCCTTCTCTTTCTCCTGCTCCTCCTTCTCCTTCTCCTATTCCTTCTCCTTCTCCTGCTCCTTCTTCTCTTTCTCCTGCTCCTACTCCTCCTCATTCTCCTTCTTCTATTTCTCCATCTCTTCCTTCTTCTCTTTCTACTTCTCCTCCTTCTTCTCTTTCTCCTGCTCCTACTCCTCCTCATTCTCCTTCTTTTATTTCTCCATCTCTTCCTTCTTCTCTTTCTCCTTCTCCACCTTCTTCTCTTTCTCCTTCTCCTTCTTCTCCTGCTCCTTCCTCTCTTTCTCCTTCTTCTCCTGCTCCTTTCTCTCCTCCTCCTGCTGCTCCTTCTTCACTTTATCCTTCCCCTCCTCCTTCGTCTCCAGCTCCTTCTTCTCTTTCTCCTTCTCCTCATTCTTCTCGTACTCCTCCTTCTCCTTTTTCTCCTGCTCCTTCTTCTTCTCTTTCTCCTGCTGCTCCTTCTCTTGCTCCTCCTTCTCCTCCTTTTCTCTCTCTAAATAAGCTAGGAAGTCAAAAAGAAACCAGAAGAGGGACAGAGAAGATGAAGACAACCCAGGTGATCCTGAATATGGGCCTGGTGCACATTAAGATTTTTTTTTTAGCGTATGGCTTTTAGTGCCGGGAGTGTCCGAGGACATGTTCAGCTCGCCAGTTTTGTAGCTGCTTCGAAACGGACACCCGATGGGTGAGCTACAAGTACCGTTGGCCGTTGGGGAGGGAAGTTGGAAGGAAGAGGAGTTGAAGGTAGCGGCTGTGGCCTATAGTTAGGGACCAACCCCGGCATTTGCCTGGAAGGAAGATGGGAAACCACAGAAGACCATCTTCAAGGTTGCCGGCGGGGCCATTCGAACCTCCTCGCCTCCCGGATGTGAGCGACTGCCAGCAGTCATGCCGTAACGACCGCGGCTAACTCACCCGGTCACTTTAACGTACACTTATCTTGAAGAGCATTTTTCTTTACTCTTGATTTTTTCGAGGCGAATGTTCCTTTTTCTCAGGAAGTATTAACAATAGCGCTCTACAGTAATTCAATCTGATCAACTAAAGGATTGTATGTTTTCCTGTGATTTTATCGTAAATAGAAAAAATAATATTTTATGTTTTCGTAGAGAAAAAAGTTGAAAAATTTTACCTCTTAAGAAGAAAAAAATATTATTTTTAAACATACACTTGTCCAAAAACAACCCTTTAAAGATAAAATATAGATCTAAATATCTGTACGATTTTGTTTCAATAAGTTAAATACTTAATGAGAAAAAAGGAACATGAAGTTGACAAATTTAACATGGCGAAGATAGGGCTTACAACCTCCCCTTAAAAAGTAGAGCCTACGTGGCGTAGGCGGCAGCACGCCGGCCTCTCACCACTGGGTCCGTGGTTCAAATCCCGATCACTCGATGTGAGACTTGTGCTGGGCGAAGCGGCGGCAGACAGGATTTTCTCCGAGTACTCCGGTTTTCCCCGTCATACATTTCATTCCAACAACACTCTCCATTAACTTTCCGTTTCATCTGTGCAGCGGCTTCGGTGGCGTAGTCGGTAGCATGCTGAGCTTCCATGCCCAAGATCGCGGGTTCAAACTCGTCCGAAGTCGTCGGATTTTTTAAGAGCGTTAAAATCCTTCAGTATGCCTTCCGTCGGAGGGGAAGCAAAGCCGGTGGTCCCATGTCATAGCTTTATGGCATGTTAAAGAACCTTCCACTGATTACACCTGTGTGAAGCTAAATTATAATAGGTTAGGAATGTAAACAAAGCTCTTAGGTTCCTACGTTCGTTGCCAGGAGCCGACTGCGGTGGCGTCTAGTGGCTAATTTCTGGACTAGTAGTCGTTGACGGTGGCGTATGGCGGCAAAAGTAGGAACTATTTGAAAAATTAAAAGTTTGCAGTCCTTACTTGAATTTAATAAAAACAGATAACATACATTAATACAGTCATCCAAATTAACACCGGTTATCAGACAGATTCTACACACACCCAAAGTACACGTGGGTACATAACCACGTTGTCGCAGCCCCTAAACTGAGGAACCAACCAAGCAACATTCTATCTGTCATTTGCTTAATCATTTCACCCAGGTGAGTGCGACAGGATTCGGTAGCCGGCACAGTTCATATTCTCGCCGCTAGATAGGGGGCCTCATGCATTCCATTCCCAGACCCAGTCGGTCGACTGGAAGCAGGCTGTCGATTTTCATTTCAGCTTAAAAAGTGTGATTATAAAAATAAAAAAGACGATAGCTCCTGCCAGAGCTATGTCGCGTCCAATCCGCAAATCATTGAAGCCAGGCGGGAGGCTTCTACACAGAAATCTCGCATGATTCCGCTAATAAAAACAATTTTATAAGTATTTTTAAGAATCATCCGCAACTCATTCTATCCAAATATCTTCTTTTCTTTTGTTTTGTTTTGTGTTCTGTGACTACCACTTGGAAGGCCGGCGAGGCGTGGGCGCATGTAGCATTTTCAAGCGTTGAACTTGTAATAGCACAAGTCTATACATAGTTCGTAACCTAATCTAGATCTTGTGCACCTGAATACTTCCATGGATGTTAAAAAAAATGCGCTTTAACCTTTTACAGCGTGTGATGTACTAAATTGTATACACGCTCATATACACCGTCAGTCACGTTATTCACAAAACCTTGCAACATAAAACAACCCTAACGTGTAACGGGGTTCAAACTGCGAATCAAACATTATACTATAATCATCTAACGACGCACTATTGAACCACAGTAGTGAATTAACCTTAACACATTGATCAGGATCTGGTGATGGCCACGTGAAGGTCGAAACGCGTAATCCTAAATTGCCCATTAAGACTAAACTTGTGTGAAATTAAATTGTTAGGTTAGATTTCGCCACAACGCTCTATCAAAGTTCCAACGTTCACCACTAGGTATCATTGATATCTGGTAGCGAAAGTGGAACAACTTGAAATTGAACGGAACTTATAGCTCACACTAGGGTGTCCGCTGGAAGCAGCTACAGACTCAGGCGAGCTGATCATGTCCTCGGACACTCCCGGCACTAAAATTCATACGATAAATAAATAAATAGTGTGATAATTAACTAATACATGTAATTTCTTCCAGGCGTGTGTTTACATAATTGTAACTTGTACCCCGCCCAATTCGTTGGGCTCAATCGTGTTGACCGACTGAAAAGCAGGCTCGAACATTACCACGCAGCCATAGTCACAAGTAGTAATCGATCATAACAAACGACCATTCAAAAGAAGAAGAATTACCTGCAGCATTGACAAATTGCACTCATATTCCATAAATATCAACAATTAGCTTAAAAAGTAGAGCCTACGTGGCTTAGGCGGCAGCACGCCGGCCTCTCACCACTGGGTCCGTGGTTCAAATCCCGATCACTCGATGTGAGACTTGTGTTGGGCGAAGCGGCGGCAGACAGGATTTTCTCCGGGTACTCCGGTTTTCCCCGTCACAAATTTCATTCCAGCAACACTCTCCCTTATCATTCCATTTCATCTGTGCAGCAGCTTCGGTGGCGTGATGAGCTTCTATGCCCAAGATCGTGGGTTCAAACCCGGCCGAAGACGTCGGATTTTTTAAGAGCGTTAAAATCCCTCAGTATGCCTTCCTTCGGAGGGGAAGTTAAGCCGGCGGTCCCATGTCAAAGCTTTATGGCATGTTAAAGGACCCCGAATTACACCTGTGTGAAGCTAAATTATATAGGTTAAGAAAGTAAACAACGCTCTTAAGTTCGTACGTTCGTTGCCAGGAGCTGACTGTGGTGGCGTCTAGTGTGTTGTTGTTTGAGTCTTCAGTCTATTGACTGGTTTGATGCAGCTCTCCATGTCTCCCTGTCCTGAGCTAATCGTTTCATCTCGACATATCTACCACACCCTACATCTGAGGCAATCTGTTTAACATATTCTAACCTTGGTCTACCCCTACAGTTCTTGTCCTCGACCCTTCCTTCCATAACCAAGCTTGCTCTTCCTGGGTGTCTTAGTATGTGTCCTACCAACCTAGTAGCTAAGTTCAAAATAATGTAGTCGTTGACGGTGGCGTTTGGCGTCAAAAGTAGGAACTAGTTGAAAAATTCAAAGTTTGCAGTCCTTAGGCCTACATGAATTAAAAAAAAAAAAAGATAACCCACACTAATACAGTCATCACAATTAACACCGGTTATCAGACAGATTCTACACACACCCAAAGTACACGGGGCTACATGACCGCGTTGTCACAGCCCCTAAACTAAGGAACCAACCAAGCAACATTCTATCTGTCATTCGCTTAATCATTTCCCCAGGTGAGTGCGACAGGTTTCGGTAGCCGGCACAGTTCATATTCTCGCCGCTAGATGGGGGCTTCATGCATTCCATTCCCTGACTCAGTCGGTCGACTGGAAGCAGGCTATCGATTTTCATTTCAACTTACAAAGTGTGATTATAAAAATAAAGAAGACGATAGCTCCTGCCAGAACTAAGTCACGTCCAGTCCGCATATCATTGAAGCCTGGCGGGAGGCTTCTACACAGAAATCTCGCATGATCCCGTTAATAAAGAACACTTTTATAAAGAATATGACTTAATGAATCTATAGAATATTCCGCAACTCCTGTGTTACTTTGTATAACTTCTAGGGTCACTGAAATATGTTGACCTTTTTTCAGTCCGTTTTTATAATAAAATAAAACTAGCTGTATCCGGCATGCGTTGCAATGCCAATCGAAGAAAGTGATGACGTAGTGACTATGTAAGTTGAAGTGCTTTCGGATTCCCAACATTTTCTTCTTTTTCCGTCAACAACCTCTAAACTATTATAAAATTGATTTACATTCAAGGGAGCGTGCTCAACAACTCACCCAAGTTTCATCGCAATGAAATGAATGGTATATGAACGCGTACGGGACTGTTGAAACGATTAGAGCGCCGTCACACATTTGTTGAATATACTCGTACGCTACCTATTGTAAAATGGATTTACTAAGTCGAAAACCTTTCCTGGCGTGTACACAACAACTCATCAAAGTTTCATCGTAATCAGATGAATGGCGTATGAACGTAAACGGGATTTTATTTAAACGATTCGCGCCTTCACTCATTTGTTAGCCTACTTTCGATTTTTGCAAAAAATGAAAGTAGACTTATGAGATCAACACAGGGCGACAAAAAAGTGTGTCTGTCTGTGTGTGTGTATGTGTGTGTGTGAGTCTGTGTGTGTGTGTATGTGTGTGTGTGAGTCTGTGTGTGTGTGTGTGTGTGTGTGTCTGTGTGTGTGTGAGTGTGTGTACTCTGAATGTCTGTCCCCCCCTATCAATTCGAACACGGTGAATGCGAATTGAACGAAAATTGGTACAAAGGTAGCACTAGCAAAGGACACCTCAGTGTCATGTTTTATATCGCCGCCATCTTGACGGAAACGTAATGGCGGCCACACAAATGTTCAAAGCTTAAATCAAATTACGATTAACCTAATCATCCGATCTCTACCAAATATTGCAACAACATACCTTTATGGGGGGAGCATCCTTTGACCAAACCAATAGGCCATCAGCGTAATAGTTTGCGGATAGCGGCCATCTTTGTGTGAAAATCGATTCCCCCTATTAATTCGAACACGGTGCAACCGAATGGAACGAAATTTGGTACAGAGGTAGTACTAACAGAAGGCACCTCAGTGTCATGTTTTATATCGCCGCCATCTTGACGGAAACGTAATGGCGGCCACACAAGTGTTCAAAGCTTAAATCTAATTACGACTAACCTAATCATCCGATCTCTACCAAATTTTGCAACAACATACCTTTATGGGGGGAGCATCCTTTGACCAAACCAATAGGCCATCAGCGTAATAGTTTGCGGATGGCGGCCATCTTTGTGTGAAAATCGATTCCCCCTATTAATTCGAACACGGTGCAACCGAATGGAACGAAATTTGGTACAGAGTTAGTACTAACAAAAGGCACCTCAGTGTCATGTTTTATATCGCCGCCATCTTGACGGAAACGTAATGGCTGCCACACAAATGTTCAAAGCTTAAATCAAATTACGATTAACCTAATCATCCGATCTCTACCAAATTTTGCAACAACATACCTTTATAGAGGAAGCATCCTTTGACCAAATGACTAGGTCATTAGCCTAATAGTTTGCGGATGGCGGCCATCTTTGTGTGAAAATAAATTCCCCCTATTAATTCAAACACGGTGAAACCGAATGGAATGAAATTTGGTACAGAGGTAGCACTAGCAAAGGGCATCTCAGTACCATGTTTTATATCGCCGCCATAATGACAGAAACGTAATGGCGGCCACACAAATGTTCAAAGCTTAAGTTAAATTATGACTAACATAACCATCCGATCTCTACCAAACGTTGCAACAACATTCGTTTATGGAGGGAGCATCCTTTGACCAATCTAATAGGTTAATAGCCTAATAGTTTGCGGGTGGCGGCCATCTTTATGTCAAAATTGTTTCCCCCTATTAATTCGAACACGGTGGAACCGAATGGAACGAAATTTGGTACAGAGGTAGCACTAGCAAAGGGCACCTCAGTGTCATGTTTTATATCGCCGCCATCTTGACTGAAACGTAATGGCGGCCACACGAATGTTCAAAGCTTAAATCAAATTACGATTAACCTAATTATCCGATCTCTACCAAATTTTGCAACTACATACCTTTATGGAGGGAGCATCCTTTGACCAATCTAATAGGTCATTCGCCTAATTGTTTGCGGATGGCGGCCATCTTTGTGTCAAAATCGATTCCCCCTATTAATTCAAACACGGTGAAACCGAATGGAACGAAATTTGGTACAGAGATAGCACTAGCAAAGGGCATCTCAGTGTCATGATTTATATCGCCGCCGTATTTACAGAAACGTAATGGTGGCCACGCAAATGTTTAAAGCTTAAATCAAATTACGACTAACATAACCATCCGATCTCTACCAAATTTTGCAACAACATACCTTTATGGAGGGAGCATTCTTTGACCAATCTAATAGGCCATTAGCCTAATAGTTTGCGGATGGCGGCCATCTTTATGTCAAAATTGATTCCCCCTATTAATTCGAACACGGTGGAACCGAATGAACGAAATTTGGTACAGAGGTAGCACTAGCAAAGGGCACCTCAGTGTCATGTTTTATATCGCCGCCATCTTGACGGAAACGTAATGCCGGCCACACAAATGTTCAAAGATTAAATCAAATTACGATTAGCCTAATCATCCGATCTCTAGCAAATTTAGCAACAACATACCTTTATGGAGGGAGCATCCTTTGACCAAACTAATAAGTCATCAGCATAATATTTTGCGGATGGCGGCCATCTTTGTGTGAAAATAGATTCCCCTTATCAATTCGAACACGGTGAAATCGAATGGAACGAAATTTGGTACACAGGTAGAACTAGCAAAGGGCACCTCAGTGTCATGTTTTATATCACCGCTATCTTGACGGAAACGTAATCGCGGCCACCCAAATGTTAAAAGCTAAAATGTAATTACGACCAACCTAATAATCTAGTCTCTACCAAATTTTGCAACACCATATCTTTATGTGGGAAACATATTCAGACCAAACTGCAAGAACATCAGCCCAATAGTTTGCAGTTGGTGGCCAAGTATGTGTGCAAATCGATTCCCCCTATCAATTCAAACACGGTGAAACCGAATTGAACGAAATTTGGTACAGAGGTAGCACTAGCTAAGGACACCTCATATTCATGTTTAATATCCCTATAGCACGTTGTATTTCAACAAGCTAGTACAACCAACATTCAATCATACTCCTTGAAAAGGATAAAGAGTTATAACAATACCCATGCATTTAGGAGAAAGTAGGCTATATGTTCTTTACTGAACATCTTGTTGAATTTTCTTGTGCGCCACCCATTGAAAAACGGATTTACTAATTAATAAACCTTCGCAGGACTGTACTCAGCTATCCCAAGTTTTATCACACTCGGATGAATGGTATATGAACGCATACAGGACTTTGTTGAATCGATTCACGCACTGTTGCTTATCAGTTAAATCTACTCGTGCGCTACCAATTGTAAACTGGATTTACTAAATCAGAAACCTTCGCGGGAGTGGAAACAACATTTCACCAAATGTCATTGCAAACGCATGAATGGAATATGAACGCATACGGAATTTCGTTCAAACGATACGCGCACCGTTACCCATTTGTTGAATCTACTCGTGCGCTACCTATTGTAAAATGGATTTACTATGTCAGAAACCTTTCCTCGGGTGTACACAACAAATCACCAAAGTTTCATCGCAAGCGGATGAATGGCATATGAACGCATACGGGACGTTGATGAAACGATTCACGTGCCGTCACTCATTTGTTGAATCGACTCGTGCGCGACCTATTGTAAAGTGGATTTACTAAGCTAGAAACCTTCCCGGAAGTGTACACAACATCACACCCAAGTTTCATCGCTATCGGACAAATGGTATATGAACGCATACGGGACTTTGTTGAAACGCTTCGCGCGTCTTCGCTCATTTATTGAATCTACTCGTTCGCTGCCTGTTGTGAAATGGATTTACTAAGCCTGAAACCTTCCCTGGAGTGTACACAATAACTTACCCAAGTTTCATCGCTATCGGACGATTGTATATGAACGCATACAGGTCTTTGTCGAAACACTTCCCGCGTCGTCGCCCATTTATTTAATCTACTTTTACGATACCTATTGTTAAGTGGATTTACTAAGCCAGAAACCTTCCCTGAACTGTACACAACATCTCACCCAAGTTTTATCGCATTGGGGTGAATGGTATATGAACGCATGTGGGACTTGTTGAAACAAACGCAGGCCATTTTGTTTAAGTTACTCACGCGACATCTATTGTAAATTGGATCTACTATGCCTATAACTTTTCCTGGCGTATGCAAAACAACTCGCCAATATTTGATCGCAATCGGATGAATTGTATATGAACGCATCGACAACATAGATTTGTTTTAACTACTGGCGCGCTCTCTATTGTAAATTGAATTAACTATGCCTGTAACCATCCCGGAAGTGTGCCAAACAATCCACCAAAATTTGGTCACAATCGGATGAATTGTAGGCTATATGAACGCATCGCCAACACACATTTGTTTAAAATACTCGCGCGCTGTCCATTGTAAATTGGATTGATTATGCCTATAATGATTTCGGAAGTGTTCACAACAACTCACCAAAATTTGATCGCAATCGGATGAATGGTTTATTACGCATAAAAGACGAACAAACGAACATCCTTTTTAGCCTATTTTCAATTTTGAAAAAAATAGGCTTATGAGATCACCTTTTGTCCGTGTGTGTGTACGTGTGTGTGAGTGTGTGTGTGTGAGGAGTGTGTGTGTGTGTGTCCTAATAACTTCTAAACGGCTCGAGCGATTTCAAAGATACTCGGTAAGTTCATAGCACTATTACGGACGATCCCGACCGTGCCCTTCAAATGTTGTTCCGTCTCATCTATCCAACATGGTGGCTGTGCGAAATATTTCACCAGCATTCAATATCTCCGAAACTATTACCGATATCACCATGGAATTTTGAATGGTGATAAAGGGAACTACTAGAATTCACTTGTTGACCTTTGAAAACCTGGTAACTACAAAACCAACATGGCGGAGAAGCGAAGTTGCGACTTTTAAATAGACGTTTCTCGCGATTTAACCAACCATACGCAATTAAACTTGGTACACTATATGTTTATATACATTGTAATGCACCGACATCTAACTTCGTTAAATTGTTTACGTAACCACAAGATGGCGGCTGTGCGAAATATTCCACCGGCATTCTATATCTCTGAAACTATTAGCAGTATCACCCTGAAATTTTGCACGGAGATAAAGGGCACTACTGGAAGTTCATTTATGGCACTTTAAAAACCGGTTAACTACAAAACGAACATGGCGGCCAAGCGAATTTGAAAGATTTAAATAGACTTTTCTCGCGTTTTAATGATTCAAACACAATGGAACTTGGTACAGCAAATGTTTATACACATTGTAATGCACTGGTATGTAATTTAGTTCAATTATTTACATAACCTCAAGATGGTGGATGTGCAAATTTTAAAATTAAGTTTTCATTTCTTGGCGATCGAAGTGAAAGTTTGAATAATGAACCTACGCAATAATATTACTTTAAAGCTACATGACTCTATGGCCTATACATATAACAATCCAACATGGCGACCATCCAGAATATTTAAACTGTTCTCAATATCTACGAATCTACTAGAGCAATCAAACTAACTTTTTATGTTCATATGGGTTATGAACATAAGTTCACCTGTAGGACTTTCAATAACCTGGTGATCACAAATCCAACATGGTGGCGACGCGAAATATAAATATTCACATGGTTGTTTCTCGCAATTTAACCATCCAAGTGCAGTGAAACTTGGTACAGTAAATCCTTATTCAAATGTTAATCCACTGGCATCTAATTTGTTTCAATTGTTTCCATAACCACAAAATGGCGGCTGTGAGAAATTTTAAAACCTCGTTTCTACTTCTTGTGTCCTAATCATGTGATTGAAGTTTGAGTACTACGCGTACACAACAATCTTCATGTAACAGTTCATAACTCTATGCCCTACATATCTAAAAGTCTAACATGGCGACCATCCGAAATATTTAGACGGTTCTCAATATCTACGTATCTATTACTGCAATCAAGCTGAAATTTCGTATGTTGATAGAGGCAATTAGCATTAGTGGGATGCATGAAAATAGGCTGTATAGTTCTTCACGGAACTACTTGTTAATATTATGCCTTTAATTGAGCACTGAGTCAGTAGTGTCAAACTTATTTACAATTACGTGAATCTGTGCGAGTGAAGGTGGCACTTCATCAGGAAATTGCTGAACAAATGCATCACGTACCCACCGAGCCGACTAGTACTTAAAATAAGTTTTACATACAAAAATACGATGTTGTAATGATTACTGTCTCATGTTAACATCTGAGGTTCAGACTGCCGACTGAACACCTGCACGTTTATTGCACGGTCAAGTAGAGTATATAGGCCCCACTATGCGCACGCTTTCAATACTACAGCAGAGGGCCGTGGCACGCCACAAGCTCGGCCAAGACCACTGCAGCAGCGGATAACAAAGCCGCTGCTCACCATTCTTACTTTATATGAAATACCCAGTATACCGTACCCGATCCGATAGAGTGGTATTACGTTGCGGAATATATCGTAAACGACACGCTGGGCAAAAGGATTAGCGTGGAATACTCCAGAAAGGACACGGTAAGTGTTAATAAGAGTAAATGCTGGGTTACATAAGTGTCGTATACATATCCGTCGGACATAAACTAAGCGGAAGAGATTGGACCTGATGATGTTTGCTTGATGAACGAAACTTGTCACCCAATTAAACCCCCCATTTGTGTGAGAATTGCTTTATTAAGTGTTTAAATAATTCATGTATCTTCGATCACAAAGCGGTTTAATTAATTATTACTCCCTGTTCAAGCTAATTGGGTTGACCGACTGAAAAGGCTTCTCTTAATATTTAATTCGTTTACACAACACAAAGGAATAACTCTCTTCCAGCTGAGAAACAACTGGACGAGCTGAAACTTAATGTACTGCCGCGGTTAGCGCGAGAGCGTGACAATTTGGCTGGTGTACGCGCCAAGAGAACTGTGTAATAAATTATTATTAGCGATGTAGTGCGCACGTAATGGCCAATTTAAAAGCTAATCGAACGAGGAACAACGAGGAGAAATGTCAGGATGATACTGCGGTCATTAGGGGTTTGTGGTTTGTAAAGATTTTGGCACGCTGCTACTCGTGTGTAGTTTCAGTATTGGCCAGTAGGGGTGAGTGTGCCATGAAATATACCATTGCGTCATGTGGCATTGCTCTAGGTAAACAGTAAATAGGGTGATTTATTCCCACTATGATAATACCAATAATATGTTTCGAGTATTCAGTCTTTTGACTGGTTTGATGCAGGTCTCCATGCCTCCCTGTCCTGACCTAATCGTTTCATCTCGACATAGCTACCACACCCTACATCCGAAGCAATCTGTTTAACCTATTCTAACCTTGGTCTACCCCTACAGTTCTTGTCCTCAACCGTTCCTTCTGTAACTAAGCTGGCTATTCCTGGGTGTCTTAGTCTGTGTCCTACCAACCGATCCCTTGTCTTCATTAGCAGTCGCCAGAAACATCTCTCCTCCCCCACTCGTTTTATTACCTCTTCATTAGTTACCCTATCTAGTCATCTGATCTTCATCATTCTCCTGTAACACCACATTTCAAACGCTTCAATTCTCCTCTTCTCTGCTGCACTAGCAGTCCAAGTTTCACTTCCATAGATCACCACGCTCCAGACAAAGACTTTGAAGAATGGTTTCCTAATACCTAAATCTATATTCGATGTCAACAGATTCCTTTTCTGTAGAAATGCTTGCCTTGCCTGAGCCAACCTACCTTTTATATCCTCTTTGCTTCGTCCATCACTGGTTATTTTGCTTCCTAAGTAACAGAAGTCTCCTACTTCCTTTAGCTTTTTACCTGCTAATTTGATGTCCATAGTAGTTTCTGATTTATTTTGGCTACATTCCAATATATTTATTGTTTTTCATCATGAATATCATAATAATAATAATTGTTACGTGCAAATGCCCGTCCCAACGTTTTTAAAATCCATCTTCCCTGTATACTTGTGTTCCTTGCCATTTTAAGCGCCCGCCTGATGGCTTGGTTCCGATTATGAACACGAGATGTCAGTATCTGTCGGACTTCGGCGTTTCTAGCCGAGCTTGTATCTTCCACCGACAGAGTGTGTTTGTGGTGTATTCTGGTTTCATCCTATTCGAGTCATGTTTAAAGGATATTGTATTCTACGTCATTGAACAAAAGACTGTATATACATAATACCGCCAAAATAATTACATTGTGTGCACAT
Organism: Meconema thalassinum; assembly: GCA_946902985.2. Taxonomy (NCBI): domain Eukaryota; kingdom Metazoa; phylum Arthropoda; class Insecta; order Orthoptera; family Tettigoniidae; genus Meconema; species Meconema thalassinum. The sequence continues at coordinate 2,135,009,582 of OX336388.2, forward strand.
TGTTACATGATGTGTCAAGCCTTGATTGGACAATAACAATTAACATGAATGCAGTGCGGTTTTTGATTTTGGGACTCTCCGCCATCTTGTGATCTTCATTGTCTGTCATCAAGAAAACAACAAGCCAGCTGGTGTCAAAGGGTATCTCTCCGTGTGCTGGGGGCTTTGGCCCCTAGCTTTTACGAAATATGAATACATATTCAAGAAAAGGAAACGCCTGTGCTACATAAGAATTTAATTTCTTCCTTTCGCCGGGAAGATGAAAGTGATGTAGAATCGCAACTGGATGCGATCGAGTGCTTGTCATCTAAACGACGCATGTGCCGGGTTAGCCATTTTTGAGGCACATTTAGTGCCGTATAATATTTTAAAAATTGTGTGTTAATTATTTTATTATTATTGTGTCTCCACTTAGGAAGGATGTAAGGTACGTTGCATTATAAATTTATGTTTATTATTGTTATGGGGCTCCGATATCGTCTTATAGTAATGTTTTAATTCTGTACCTCATTTTGTTTTATAGGCCTAATTTTTCTGTTTGTCAACGTTACCTGATATGAAAAAAAATGTTTTTCTATACCTTCTGGAGACACGCTTCTAGTTTATTTTACGTTGTAAATATTTATTTATTTAGTTTTTGGCAGTCCTTGGAATTGCCCTATTATTAATTTATTTTACGATCCGTGCAGCCTAATATGGCTCTTGTCAATAGCGTTAAGGCGTAATTCCTTTCTCCTTTTTATTTCTCTCTGGTGATTTTAAAATTAAATTATGCTAATTGTTTGCCGTAATTCGATCGGACATGCGGTCATCTATTTGGTGGCCATATTTGTTTTTTGTTTGGCCCGAGTGCATTCTGGTCTTGAGAGTGTAGTCTCTTGGCGTCGACCGGGGAACTCAAACGTGTTGTAGTGTTAGCTTAATTTGTTTTTTATTAACCTTGTTGGTTTAACCTTGTGTTTTTGGAGAATGTTCCTGTGTTTTTCTCCGTCACGAATATCGGGGACTTCTTAGTTGATCATATTTTATGTTATTAATTTAATTTTAAATTTTTCGTTTTGCGTCGTGGCCTGGATCTCTGCATGTCGGATCGGTATTGCGTTCCTTAGTAAATTATCAAGACCTTTCTCATTTAATAATACCTGTATCTTTTTTAATCTTTTGGGCTTTAACATTTTAATTTAATTCTTTTCTTTTTTTGCTTTGCAAGCAAGCATGTTAAGCCGTCTCTTGCCTATTTTTGTAATTTAATGCTGGCTGTTGCATGTTCTGTTATCTGGTGGAGGTGTTCTTTTAAATTTTAACAATTAAATTTTTATTTTAAATTTTTAAGCAACTGTTGTGGCATTATTTCGTCGGCAGCAGTTCTATTAGTTATCGGAGGGTGTCTGTAGATGAGCCTGTGCCTTCCCCTTCTCCACCTTCCTTCCACCCCTTTTGGTGTTCTTCTGTTGGGGCATGTCATCTGGAGGTGATTTTGCTGTGGAAGCGATGCGGACCTCTGAAGACAGGTAAGTAGGCCCATCCACCCCATTCATCCACCGTGTCAATAATAATAATTTGACATTTTAATGAGTGATCACAGGTTGATTAAAATATTTCTAAATCTTACCTTCTCAATGAGAGCTAAGAATAACTAAATGCTTCAAGTTGAAAAATCTTCATGAATAATAATAACTCCCTAGATAAGATCATGAAGACATTGTGGACAACCAATGACTCCAGGGCTTTACTTGGAAGTAAAAATACAAACATCAAACCCAGATGTCTGGCCTTCGCAGATGATCTTGCACTTCTAGCTGAAACGGAAGAGGAAGCAATAATACAGATAAATGAACTAAAAGAAATCGCTGGGAAAGCAGGTTTACAAATCTCTTTTCCAAAAACAGAGTTGATGAGCATCAACAAGAACTACATGAAGAAAACATTTAAGACGAAATATGGGAAGGTAAAGGTCACGAAACAGTTTAAATACCTCGGAGAGATCATTAGCAACAATGGGTTGGACAAAGAGTCGATGGAAAACAGAAGACTTAAACTAGAAAAACTCAACTTCGCCACTAAAAATATATACAACAAAAGAACCTCCCCCTTAATGCCACACTACAAGACTACAATCTTATAATTATGGTGTGGAGACGGCAAATTTGATGAACCTGGAAAAGCTTCTGAAGATTGAAAGGAGGATATTGCGAAGGATTTATGGCCCAAAAGTGGTACAGGGAACCTACTGATTAGGATCAAACAAGGAGATATATGAAAGGGCGGAAGACCTGGAAACAACAATTAGGAAGATACGTTTACGTTTCTATGGACATATGGTTAGAATGGACCCAACAATAATAAATAAACAAATTTTTAATAAAATATATAATCTGAAAACCCAAGGGGGTTACACCAAGCAGATGAAGGAAGAACTCCGAAGGCTAGAAATTACAGATGACGACTGTCGAGACAGAACACAGTTCAGAGAAACTCATTCCAACATGAAGGTTCTTTGGGAGAAAAGAGAGAACGCAGGGGAGGAAGGTGGACAGCAGAGAGAAAGGCGCAACACTCTGAAAGAATGAAGGAAGTGTGGAGGAAGAGAAAGGAAGAAAGAACTATGGGAAGGAAATGAAATGATATTTGCGTGGTCCTTAGTTTTGGCCGGTTCGCATAATGTAATGTAATAACTCCCTACTTGTGAGTTGGTATTACTGTGAGGTGAGGGTTGAGTGACCGGCGACTAATCTTGCTTGTTCATAGGCACACTCAACACAACTATTTACTTGGAATTTGTCGTGTTGGTACTTCAACTACTCTAACACACGATACAAATATAAACATTTCTTAAAATCAAAGTATAGGTCTTTCGTACTCATATTACGTTTGTAATGCGAAAAATATAAAGTTTTCTATGATCATTAGATTGAAATAATTTAAAAAATGAAAACTTAACAAAATATCATTATACAATTATTATTTAGAAAGAAATATACATGGTTGACACAATGAAACTTCAAAATATTCTTCTTCAGCTGAAAGTGTATCTCCCGCCTGCATGGTCGGCGTGGAACGTTAACTGTTAGGTGCCGTCGCTGATACCGTTCGAAAACTTTACAACGCAATCTCCCGCACGTAACAGATAGAGTTGCACTGAGCTATGCAGTGACTCAAGGCCATGTGTTCGGAAGGTACACAAAAGAAAAGATGGGAAGTGACAATATAAGTGATAACAAGTAGTTCCGTGAAGAACTACTGTATACAGCCTATTTTCATATATCCTACTTATGTTAATAGCCTCTATCAACATACAAAATTTCAGTTTGATTGCTGTAATAGATTCGTAGATATTGAGAACCAACTAAATACTAGTATTTCCGACTAAATATTTCGGATGGTCGCCATGTTGGATTTTATATATGTAGGTCCTAGAGTTATGTACTGTTACATGAAGATTATTGTGAGCGTGTAGCAGTCAAACTTCAATCGCATGATTAGGACACAAGACGTAAAATTTAGCTCAGCTGCCATCTTGTGGTTATGTAAACAATTGAACGAGGTTAGATGTCGGTGCATTACAATGTGTATAAACATTTACTGTACCAAGTTTTATTGCGTTTGGTTGGTTAAATAGCGAGAAACGTATATTTTAAAGTCGCAAATTTGCGTGGCCGCCATGTTGGTTTTGTAGTTACCATTTTTTCAAAAGTCACATAGATGAATTTCTAGTAGTTCCCTTTATCACCGTACAAATTTCCAGGGTGATATCGGGAATAGTTTCGGAGATAATGAATGCTGGTGAAATATTTCGCACAGCCTCCATGTTGGATTGGTGAGACGTAACAAAATTTCAAGGGCACGGTCGGGATCGCCCGGAATAGTGCTATGGACTTACTGAGTTTCATTGAAATCGCTCCAGCCGTTTAGAAGTTATTAGCGTGGACACACACACACCTCTCTCACACACACACGCACACACACACGGACAAAAGGTGATCTCTTAAGCCTATTTTTTCAAAATTGAAAATAGGTTAAAAATAACACTTCAAAATATCCATGCGGTTACCTCAACCGCCCCTCACAAGTAGAGGGATACTAATAATAATAATAATGTCACTGGTCTTACGCCCCTTTAACTACTGCAACTTTTATAGACACCGGAATTTTGCCCCGAAGGGGATCTTGAACGTGCCAGTAAATCTACTGACACGGTTTCCTCGCATTTACGCACCCTCAAATACCAGCTGACTGCGCCAGGATTCGATCTTGCAATCTTGAGCAAAGCAGGCGAGAACGTACCGCTGAGCCACGCAGCCAATGGAGACCTTCATGAAATAGACATCTCAAGTGATATGTGAAATCAATTCTCCTGTATGCATGTGAAGCGTGGAATAGTACATTATGCAACGAGCCTATAATAGCAATAATTATGACACGAGTATGTTGACCGTAGGCAAGTTTTATAATTTCCATACGAGTGTCTTAATTACCATTATAGGCGATAGCATACGACTGTTTATGTTCGACGATAATTATTATAACTATTTTATGTTCGAACATAAATATTCATAAATACCTGTCAAGATTTCGCCAGTTTTATGTACTGAACAGAGCGCATGGGACCCAGAGAATTTTGGCCATAGCCTCCTCGATTACCCCACTATGACACTAGGCCACGCAGTGAAATTTAAATTAAAAGGCCTTGGAACTCAGCGCATGTGCGATGCTATCCTTACCTAATTGGTCAAACAACAGTTTCTTGAGCTCTGATTGGTGGGAGAAACTGTTCCATAATGTAAACTTGTAGTATAATGAGACTCATTATATTACAGTTTTCTGACATATAATATTTACATTTCGACATCGTCCAACCTAAAGTTAATAAAAGTATCACTAACTCTTTACAGACTTTCATAAATCGTAGTCTGCGTCGCATCTTAAACATGAGGTGGCCTGAAATTATATCCAATGAAGAGCTTTGGGAAACAATAAATCAACTCCAAGTAGAGGCTGAGATTAAGGAAAGGAAATGGAGGTGAAAAGGACATACCTGGAGGAAGCCAGCAGGATCTGTAAAATGAATGGAACCCACAAGGGACACAAAAAAGAGGTCGTCCTTGAAATACCTGGAAGAGGACTACGGAAGAAGATGCACAAGAAGCGAGGATAAGATGGAAAGAAGTTAAAGAACTGGTAAGTCGGAGACCACAATGGAGACGTTTCACGGATGCCCTGTGTTACGGACGGAACAAGAGGAACTAACAAGGGAACGGATTGTAGTGTAAAATTCTAATGTAGTTGAAATGTAGTACACAATATTCCTACAAACTTGTACAATGACGTAGTGAAAACCACACGGGCCACTTTCAATTTTGAAAGCCAATATTGAACGCCGAAACCATGCCGGGCGACGGCATGAGCGAGGAGGTGGGAAGAGGTAAAACTGACCTTGAATTCTAACAGCAAGCGATGACTCCCGGCCACCTGGCAGCGAGCTGCCTTGCTGCGTTGTATTCCCCACCTTAACCCATGGCAGAATTCCTTCGCCTCGGTGACTGTAAAACCACCGTAGCTAAGGCAGAAGAGTAGTATTTATTTACAGACAAAATGCGGGTAATAAAACACGTGATTGAGGAGAAGTGCACAAGATATCACGGAACAGCAAAGCTGTGAATACCAGTAAATTAGCTTGAACGATTGGGCCTCTGCACTCATAGGTGAATATGGCGGAACAAGTGCTTAAGCCAATTTCAAGGAATTCTAAAGGGCTAAAGTTCTCGCTGAACCCAATGATACCCTCACAACACAATCCAAAGTGTTTGAAGTAAATAAAAGAGAAAGCTCCCTTGAAGACTTCCTTGGAGATTATGGGAAGCCAATTTGAAAGAGAGACAACTTTCTGCCCTCAGGAAACAAAGAGGAAACGATAAATTGAAGTTATTATTAACAGCTCCATTGGCAACATTCTTAGTATAATCGTGTGATCAGGAAGAAGCATACCACCTAAAGTCAGTTCCCGGAGTCGAGACATTGGAAGTAAACACAGCTGTGCGCGTGAATGCAGGGCTGCCCACGAAAGGTGCGTAGATTTGTGCGTGTACGCCGACTTCAGTGCTGTGTATAGGTCACATGTGAAGCTTAAGTTATCGTTGGCATTGTACAGAGTGATTTCTGTTCTTATTTGGAGCTATGCCTTTATTGTGTATTGTTAGTTTATGTGTTTAATTTAGTAATAATATATTTAGTTCTAAACCGCTTGGTATATAAGTGGGCGATTGAAAATAAAATGAAAATAAACACAAGAAAATGTAGTCTAATAAAAATAGGGAAAGTGCGAAGGCAAGATTTTCAATATAACATTGGCTCGGAAATACTTGTAGAAGAAGATTCTTGCAAATAATTGGGCGTTCACGTAAGAAATCATATGAAATGGAGTAGGCATATAGGATGTGTAGTTTCTAAAGCTTACAAATCCCTACACTTTGTAATGAGGGTATTAAAAGGAAGTAGTACCTCTGCTAAAGAATTAGGATATTTGTCACTTGTAAGACCTATTCTGGAATACGCCTCGGCGGTTTGGGATCCATATCAAGTAGGGCTCATAAATGAGTTGGAAATGGTACAAAGAAAGGCCGCTAGATTTGTGCTCAGTGACTTTAATCCCAGGAGCAGTGTGAGCCGTATGTTAAAGAAACTTGGGTGGGAATCACTTGAGGCTAGGAGGATGAAATCTAGACTCTGCGCTATGTACAACACGTATACAAATCAACCAGCATGGGGTGAACTTAGCAAACGTATGGAAAAGCCTACTTACATGGGTATGAGCGATCATCCTTTCAAAGTTAAGGGCTGACCACAGCGAACAAATTATGGTAAATATTCTTTCGTAAACCGTGCCATTGATAATTGGAACTCTCTACCTGCCGCAGTCTTAGAGCCTTTTCCCAAACATATAGGTGTGTTTAAGAAAAGACTGACTATTTGTTTAAATACTCCAGTTTAATTGTTAGTGAATTGTTATGTACAATTATTTATTTGTTATGTATATCTAATTTGCCACCGGGGGACACACCCCCAATTGCAAATAAACGAATGAATGAATGAATGAATGAATAAATGAATGAATGAATGAATGTTCTTATATGGAGTTATGCCTTTATTGTGTATTGTTAGTTTATGTGTTTAATTAAGTAAGAATGTAATTAGTTCTAAACCGCTTGGTATAGGCAATAATTAATTTTGATCGTGTGTACGCTGGTTTTATACAGTCGTTATTCAGTTGTAGACGGAATGTCGAGCTCTACTGACTCAGCAGGACTAATAACAGCCCTATTGTCTCCAGCTGTGGGAATATGGGAACTTGATGACATTATCGTAGAAACTGAAGACCGCCTAATTATAAATGCCAACCATGCTAGCAGCAGCAGCTGGTCAGACAGTCCACTGAAAGCCGTAACTATCGCAATATTATACTGTATCTCATTACTGTGAGCGTAATGAAATGTTTCGCATGATTCCTGTGTGCTGTAGTTCACCATATATTGATAATATTGGTTAGTAAATAGTTAACCCGGGCGGAAGTACAGACTTGACTTTACTACGACTACGGCATGATGAACTATCTCGAATCATCTTGGCAAGCCCTGTCTGCTGAACCGATCACGTGAACTGGGCGTGTTTCCCTGTCCGGGCATTCAAGTGATCACGTGTAAGTATTTACTTGCACTGTCTCGACTCGGCGAATAGACTTTATATGAGATTGATATAATGGGGCTTAATCTCGGAGCACGTGGTATTGTACCGGCCTTTTTCGTCATGTTCTGAAAACGGTTCGGTTTACCAATGCACACGATTTCCGGTATTCATACGTAATTTACAAACCCTTATAAGAAAAAAAAGATACAGTCAGTCTGAGAGACTAGACTTTATATGATTTCAAATGACGCATGCTACAAATGCTACACATGTTAGAAAGGACTCATTCAACAGCCTCCATCACCCATTAACTTCGGCTTCCCACGCGGGGAACGGAGAGCGGGAGGTGCACTCTGCTGCATGATGTCACGCACTCGCCTTCTCCGTATCGCATAACGCCAGACCCCAGGAGTAAACTCAGACTCAACAGCCTCCATTACCCTTTAATTTTGGCTTCCCGCGCGGGGAACGGAGAGCGGGAGGTGCACTCTGCTGCATGACGTCCGCACTCGCCGTCTCCGTATCGCATAACGCCAGTCTTCAGGAGTAAACTCAAACTCAACAGACTCCATTACCATTTTACTTTGGCTTCCCGCGTGGGGAACGGAGAGCGGGAGGTGCACTCTGCTGCATGGCGTCACGCACTCGCCGTTTCCGTATCACATAACGCCAGACCCCAGGAGTAAACTCAGACTCAACAGACTCCATTAACCTTTAACTTTGGCTTCCCGCGTGGGGAACGGAGAGCGGGAGATGCACTCTGCTGCATGACGTCACGCACTCGCCGCCTCCGTTTCGCATAACGCCAGACCCCAGGAGTAAACTCAGACTCAACGGCCTCCATTACCCTTTAACTTTGGCTTCCCGCGCGGGGAACGGAGAGTGAGAGGTGCACTCTGCTGCATGACGTCACGCACTCGCCGTCTCCATATCGCATAACGCCAGACTCCAGGAGTAAACTCAGACTCAACAGACTCCATTACCCTTTTACTTAGGCTTCCCGCGCGGGGAACGGAGAGCGGGAGGTGCACTCTGCTGCATGACGTCACGCATTCGCCGTCTCCGTATCGCATAACGCCAGACCCCAGAGGTAAACTCAGACTCAACGGCCTCCATTACCCTTTAACTTAGGCTTCCCGCGCGGGGAACAGAGAGAGTGTGGTGCACTCTGCTGCATGACGTCACGCACTCGCCGTCTCCATATCGCATAACGCCAGACCCCAGGAGTAAACTCAGACTCAACGGCCTCCATTACCCTTTAACTTAGGCTTCCCGCGCGGGGAATGGAGAGCGGGAGGAGCACTCTGCTGCATGACGTCACGCATTCGCCGTCTCCGTATCGCATAACGCCAGACCCCAGGAGTAAACTCAGACTCAACAGCCTCCATTACCCTTTAACTTTGGCTTCCCGCGCGGGGAACGGAGAGCGGGAGGTGCACTCTGCTGCATGACGTCACGCACTCGCCGTCTCCGTATCGCATAACGCCAGACCCCAGGAGTAAACTCAGACTCAACAGCCTTCATTACCCTTTAACCTTGGCTTCCCGCGCGGGGAACGGAGAGTGGGAGGTGCACTCTGCTGCATGACGTCACGCACTCGCCATCTCCGAATCGCATAACGCCAGACCCCAGGAGTAAACTCAGGCTCAACAGCCTCCATTACCCTTTAACTTTGGCTTCCCGCGCGGGGAACGGAGAGCGGGAGGTGCAGTCTGCTGCATGATGTCACGCACTCGCCGTCTCCGTATCGCATAACGCCAGACCCCAGGAGTAAACTCAGATTCAACAGCCTCCATTACCCTTTAACTTTGGCTTCCCGCGCGGGGAACGGAGAGCGGGAGCTGCACTCTGCTGCATGATGTCACGCACTCGCCGTCTCCGTATCGCATAACGCCAGACCTCAGGATTAAACTCAGACTCAACAGACTCCATTACCCTTTAACTTAGGCTTCCCGCGCTGGGAACGGTGAGCGGGAGGTGCACTCTGCTGCATGACGTCACGCACTCGCCGTTTCAATATCGCATAACGCCAGACTCCAGGAGTAAACTCAGACTCAACAGCCTCCATTACCCTTTAACTTTGGCTTCCCGCGCCGGGAACGGAGAGCGGGAGGTGCACTCTGCTGCATGACGTCACGCACTCGCCGTCTCCGTATCGCATAACGCCAGACCCCAGAAGTAAACTCAGACTCGGTGCATATGCACTGAACAAGATGATGACGTCATACACGCCGTAACCGTAACGCATAACGATGAAGTCGACAAGATCATTTAAAATGATAAAAACTAACCTTATGTTGAGACTCAAACTACGAATGTTAATATAAGCACTGCAATATTTTGAAGTTGGATAATATATTATTGTATGTCTAGTAATACCACTCTTGTAGCAAATGAGCTAATGTTACGTATGCCACACCGTTCCGATTGGTGGAGACATTTGCTATTAAATCACTGCTCGTAAGACCTACAGCACTTCCCGACCCTACTCTTGGAAAGGAACGTATATCGCTAACGATGTTGTAGCTCTCAGCATGCATCTCAGTTCTTGGATTTACCGAAGAACCGTTAACTTAAAATATCGCCTTGGAAACGCTTCTAACGTTATTCCCCCCAAATGTAGAAAACAGTTTTAGGAAAATATATAGCCATCATTTTCTGAAGTGCTCATTCGATTTGAAGGAGTATATGTATTCAACAGATAAACAGTTTAAGATGTATTTATTGCAAAGAAATGTCCAAGCTCCTGAAAAAATCTTAAAAATAGAATTTGTGAACATGAAATATATGTCTGGCAAAGTGACAACACGATGGTACTGTTGTCGAAACCGCCTCTCAAATATTTACTGTATACTAGGTCCAAGGCGGCTTCAATGGCGTAGTTGTGGCACACTGAGATTCTAGGCCAAGGGTTGCGGGTTCAAACCCTGCCGAAGTCGTCGGATTGTTTCAGAGCGTTACAACTCCCTCAGTATACCTTCCTTCGCAGGGTGAGTAAAGCCGAAGAGCCTATGTCATAGATTTAAGGCGTGTAAAAGAACCACCCACGAACTAAACTTGTGCGAAGCATAATCTTTAGGTTAGGTTTGAGTTACCAACGTCCGTCACCAAGCGCCGGTTGCTATGGCATCAAGTAGTAGCCAACTTCACAGCTAGGTGTCGTGGACGGTAGCATTTGGTAACGAAAGTAGGAACTACTTGAAATTATCGTCTGCAGTCCTTACTTGAATTAAAAACAGCTAATACAGTATAATAGTCTTTTCAATTAACACCGTTGTCGCAGACCTTAAACTAAGGAATTATGTATAATTATGTATAATTATTTGTTATGTATATCCAATTTGCCACCGGGGAACACACCCCCCATTGCAAATAAATGAATGAATGAATGAATGAATGAACCAACCATAATAGGCTCATCACAGCTTACTTTTCAAAGAGAAAATTATAAGAGTGGGATCTTTAGTCATTAGTAATATAATTAGTATTCATATGTTCACATTATGACCCTATTCGGCAAAATAACGAACATTTTGAAAATAAACAAGTAGTTCAGTTAAGAAATGAATAGAATAATTGCATATATCTTGCTGGTCTTACTTAGGATACGAGAAATGAAAACATAATTTAAAACAAGAAGTTCCGTGACGAACTAAAAAGCCTACTTTTCTTAAAATTTAAGATTCATGCCATTCTATGTAGACCTGTCTAGAAAAACAGCGAAATTAAGTTGGTAGTATCGAATTTCGAATTAGTTCGAAATATACCTGTAGCCTAATAAAGCACTACAGTTGGCAGCCCTGGTGACTAAATATATTCTTAGTTCCATCTCTTAAGGTACAGAATACAAAATTTGGTTGAAGTCCAATGAATAGCAGGGACATTGCATGTAGTTAGACATTGGAACTATCAGCGCGCGTGAAATCATGTTGGTAACAATGTTATACATGCGTTGGTCAGAAATAATCTGTAATATTATGATTTAATGCTGCGCCAAATTTGGATGAAATCCATTTATTTGTATAAAAGTTACATGTATTTTAAAATTGGACCAAGCAGCAGGCTTAGAATCATGTTGGAAGCACTGACATATATTAGTTACTCCAAATTAATCTAGAATGTAAGGTACAATACCTGTGCAAAGTTTAGAGCTGTTGGCTTGCATACTTTCTGATATATTGGTATTTGGATAAAAGAATAGAGAGAACATTTATTGACAGTTGGCAGCCCTGGTGGCTCTTAAGAATAATCTCAATCATATCCATTATGGTACACATAGCACATAAAAAATTTGGTTGAAATCCAATTGATAGTATAGAAGCTATATGCATGTAAAATTGGACCTATCAGCAGGCATAGAATCATTTTGGCAACACTGCCATGCATGGCCTCCTGGAAATTGAACTGAAATATTATTGTCCATTTGTGTGCCAATTTCGAAAATGCTCCCATGCATACTTTCCAGGATATCCAACATGGAGCTCAAATTTCAATTGCGGTTTTTCAGCAGTTGATAGCACTGACATAATTTTCAAATATGGGCTTGAGATATTCAGGTATAGATCTTTACTCATACTAAATTTGGATTCGATTGCTGCAGCCGTTTAGGAGTTGATAGGGGGGGGGGGGACACACAGCCAGACTTTGCAAAATGTGAAAAGCAGGCTAAAAATTGCACGGGCGCCATTTTTAAGTTCTCCTAAAATCCCTTTAAATTCGACGTCAGTAGGCCTATACTAAGGCTTGTATAAAGATATGCATGCCAAGTTTCACAGCGCTCGGGTGAAAATTCGCGAGAAAAGTCAGTTGAAATATCTTATTTATATTTTTCGTCGCCGCCATGTTGGTTTTGTGCTCACCAGGTTATTGAATAATCCAGTGGTAAACTTATGTTGATGTGTGTATCAAGGTACAAAATTTCAGTTTGATTGCTGTCTTAGATAGAATTTCAGTTTGATTGCTCTCTTAGATAGATATTGGGAACCATCTAAATATTCCGGATGGTCGCCATGTTGGATTTTAATATGTGTAGTCCATAGAGTTTATGTACCATTAGATGAGGGTTATTGCGTAGATTCATTATTTAAAAATTAACTTTGATCGCATTAATTAGGACACCAGAAATATAAACGTAATTTTAAAATTCACACAGCCGCCATCTTGAGGTTATGCAAACAATTGAACTAAATTTAATGTTAGTGCATTACAATTCTTATAAACATTTCCCGCACCATGTTTCACTGCGTACGGAAGGTTAAATCGCAAGAAAAGTCTATTTAAATATTTCAACATCACTTTTCTAGTTAACAGGTTTTTGAATGTCACATAGGCCTAAGTGAACGTCTAGTAGTGCCTTTTATTATCGTCCAAATTATCAGGGTGATATCAGTAATACAATAGTTTCGGAGATACAGAATACCGGTGAAATATTTCGCACAGCCGCCATGTTGGATTAAAGAGATTGAAATTTGGAGGGCAGGTTCGGCCAAAATAGTACTATGATGTTTCCGAGTATCATTGGCATCGCGCCAGCTGTTTAAATTTTATTAGGGTGGGGGCGAGACACGTACGGTACAAGGGCACATACATGCGGACAAAAGGTGATGTCATAAGCCTATGTTTTCGTAAATAAAAATAGCCTGAAATCGTTTCAGTATGTTGGAAATCCGTAATTTGTTAAAATTAACATTGAGTGAAGTAGGTGAAATCAATGTTATATTCATATCCGGTCGTTTTGATGTGTAACATCTTTCCACTCGGTTGATGGATATTTTTGTGGGAGTGATTTTGAAAAATGGGACGGAAGTGGATCGGAACGATCGAGCTGGCAGTAGTGGATCGAACGAAAGTGTAAGACGCACTGCCAACTCGATCGATCGATCCAGCTGGCCGTGGTAAGATCCAGCTGACAGTGGTAAGAGAAACAATGAGTGCGCGGTGTCGGAAATTGATACAATGACGTACTCTCGGCCATGTGGAATGTATATGACATACTGAACGGAAAACGCTCATGTGAACTCTGGTGTCAAGTGATTGAAACAAAGCATATTGTACATGTTCGAAGTCTTCGTATCAGTATTTAAATGGTAAAATGCCTTAATATCAAACATTGTAAGTAGTCGGCATTGCCGGTATTATGTTTCTGCACAATGGCTATTCAAATATTAACCCACATATCGGTAATGCAGTCATCAATATAATATAATCGTTGTGGTTATACGAGAATTGAGCAAGCCTTCATGAACTATTACTGGATACATTCTCTTTCCTCACAAGAGGGCCTATTCATAAGGCATTTTAAACTCAATTTCACGCAGGAACATTGTCGAAACAAGCCAAATATAAATGGAACTTAATTCCATATTGCAGTATTATTGGAACGTGGACATAAGTCACCATCTTGTGCACAATATTTGCGTAGTCGAAATAGCCGTGGGGTTAGCACCTATGACTGTGAATTTAGATATCTCGGGTTCGAATCCGGGACGGGGTTGATATTTTTTCTACCAGATTATCATTTTAAACGTTATTTATCATATCAATATAACTAATTTTAACAGAATCCATATGTAATTACGTGTTGGTCTGTGAATCAAGAGGACCTGGTTGTAAGGAATTAAAGATTATGAGCGGTGTCGCGTCTATTAATCGTGTTGATCCATATCGTATTCTTTATTTAGGCTAGTGCTGGTGGAAGCTACAAATCATTTGATAAAATGAGTTCCGTATTATAAACTACAATATCTGTAAAACACTCCCTTTTACAATAGATTAATATTTGTGCATATATGCGACTGCTATCTAACAGACAAAAATCATTTCTTTGTTTTTCGTGTTTTCTTTTCTCTTTGTAAATAGCATTTTTTTTTGTCGTTTACCCTCCAGGTTGGTGGAACCCACGGACTCAGCGAGGGAACTCACCACTACCGCCTCTACGGGCAGTGTCCTAGAGCTGGGAACATCGAATCGGAAGGGATACAACTGGTGAGGTGGGATTTGCACCTCGCCCAGGCGGCCTCACCTGCAAAGCGAACAGGGGCCTCATGAGGGAAGGTAAGGGATGGTTAGGATGGATAGACAAGGAAGAGGGAAGGAGGCGGCCGTGGCCTTGAAGAAGACGAAGTGGGAAACCACGGAAAACCACTTCGAGGATGGCTGAGGGGGAATCGAACCCCCTCTACTCATTTGGGCCACCCTAGGCTGAGTAGGCCCCGTTCCAGTCCTCGTACCACTTTTCAAATTTCGTGGCAGAGCCGGGAATCGAACCCAGGACCTCCGGGGCGGCAGCTAACCGTGCTGACCGCTACGCTACGGAGGCGACTGTAAGTAGCATACCACAATAAAAGACGGCTGCGTTCTAAGATGTATTGTTACTCCTCAACTACGTCACGAAACCCAACATGCAGTATTTAATTATCAGGATCTATCAGGCAGTGATATCACAGCCTTCTTTGCTAAGTAAATAACATGCAGTCTTACTATTTAATATAACCGTGTCCGTCGCGATAGACGCGGAAAGAATTGATGGATTTGAACCTTTTCAACATTTCCGTGCGGTATAAGCGTGGTAGCCAATGAATAATTTGTATCGGTCCTTTACGCATTATGCTCACTGCAGGGCTACCATCCACTCATGAAGAGAGATGAGACATTACCCGTGGTCACGGCATCTGAAGCATTTGAGCCACACTAATTTAAACAAATCATTAGAGAGACGTTTGAAATCCTCAAGCACCACAACTGCTTTAGGTTGGTTGGTTTCTCAGTTTAGGGGCTGCGACAACGCGGTCATGTAGCCCCGGGTACTTTAGGTGTGTGCAGAATCTGTCTGATAACCGGTGTTAATTGTGATGGCTGTATTAGTGTGTGTTTATCTGTTTTAATTCCAGTAAGGATTGCAGACAGTAATTTCAAGTAGTTCCTACTTTTGCTACCAAATGCTATCGTCCACGACACCTAGCTTGCGGGCTTGGCTACTAGATGGCATCGAAGTCAGCACCTGGAACTAATAATAAATCGTTATCAATTCTAACCTACAAATTTTGGCTTCACACAAGTGCAGTTAGTAAAGGTTCTTTTTCATGCTATAAATCTATGACATGGGACGGCCGGCTTTGGTTGGTTCTTAAGTTTAGGGGCTGCGACAACGCGGTCATGTAGCCCCGTGTACTTTGGGTGTGTGTAGAATCTGTCTGATAACCGGTGTTAATTGTGATGTCTGTAATAGTGTGTGTTATCTGTTTTTTAATTTAAGTACTGCAACTTAGAATTTTTCAAATAGTTCCTACTTTTACCGCCAAGCGCCAACATCAACGACTACGAGGCCAAGTTCAGAACTTAGCTACTAGACGCCACTGCAGTCGGCTCTTGGCAACGAACGTAGCGAACCTAAAAGCGTTGTTTACATTCTTAACCTATCCAATTTAGCTTCACACAGGTGTAATTAGTGGAAGGTTCTTTAACATGCCATAAATCTATGACATGGGACCGCCGGCTTTACTTCCCCTCCGAAGGAAGGCATTCTGAGGAATTTTTAACGCTCTTGAAAAATGCGACAATTACAGCCGGGTTTGAACCCGTGACCTTAGCATGGAAGCTCAGCATTCTACCAACTATGCCGCCGAAGACTAAGACTTATTTTCAACAGTGTCCGGGACAAAGGATAAAGACTACTATACCATTGCGCATGTCCCGAGACGAAGTATTTTGTGGCGATAAAGTTTGTCACACTGTAACTCGACAGCATCAGATAACTTTTTATTCCACCGACATGCCATATATTAACTTGCTCTAGTTGAAGGTTTACTGTTACATCATTCTTGTTATGAAATTTTACACCGAAGCGGAAACTTTGTGAAGATACAGTATCCAAGATTTAAAGCAGAACTTTCAGCTCTGTTCTCACTGCCCAAACAAGTTGAGCAACTTGGCTGTTCCTCATCATCTTCATTATTTCCAACCTTAACTTGAGTCAAGTTCTAGCACTCTGCGGAACATAAATCAATTCGAATGATAGCCTACTTTTCACATATTTTAGTAACAAGTAGTCCATGAAGAACTATACAGCATATTTTCATACAGCCTACATATGTTATTTCCCTCTATCAACATACAAAATTTCAATTTGATTGCTTTCATAGAATCGTAGATATTGAGAAGGGTCTAAATATTTCACACGGTCGCCATGATGGATTTTTAGCCTACTTTTCATATTTTGCAAAAATGAGGAAAAAGTAGACTTATGAGATCGATCCGGGCAAGTGTGTGTCTGTCTGTATGTATGTCTGTACTTCTGTCTGTCTGGCTGTGTGTGTGTGTCCCCCTCCCCCCCCCCCCCTATCAACTCCTAAATGGCTGAAGCAATCGAAACAAAATGTGGTAGGAGTAAAGATCTATACCTGAATATATCAATGCGATACTTGAAAATGATGTCAGTGCTACCAACTGCTGAAAAATCGCAACTGAAATTTGAGCTCCATGTTGGATATCTTGGACGGTATAAATAAGAGCTATTTCAAAATTGGCACACGCATAGATAATAATATTTCAGTTTAATTTCCAGGAGACCATACATGGCAGTGTTGCCAAAATGATTATAAGCCTGCTGATAAGTCCAATTTTTAAATGCATGTAACTTCTACACTATCAATTGGAATTCAACCAAATTTCGTATGTGTTATGTGTACATAAACAGATATGACTGAGCTTATTCTTAAGAGCCACCAGGGCTGCCAACTGTTAATAAATGCTTCAATTTATTTTATCCAAATACCAATATATCAGAAAGTATACAAGCCGACAGCTTTAAACTATGTACGCGTATAGTACCTGACATTCTATATTAATTTGGAGTAACTTATATACGCCAGTGCTACCAACATGATTCTAAGCCTGCTGAGAGTTCCAACTTTAAATACATGTAACTTCCATACTATCATTTGGATTTACACCAAATTTCATATGTGCTATGTGTGCCATAACAGATATGACTATGCGTATCCTTAAGAGCAACCAGGGCTGCCAACTGTTAATAAATGCTGTCTCTATTTTTGTTACCCTAATATCAATTTATCAGAAAGTATGTAAGGAAATAGCTCTAAACTTTGCACACGTAAAGTACCTGGCATTCTAGATTAATTTGGAGTAACTAATATACGTCAGTGCTGCCAACATGATTCTAAGCCTGCTGATAAGTCCAATTTTAAAACGCATGTAACTTCTATACTAACTAATGGATTTCATTCAAAATTGGCGCACGAATAGATCATATTATATCAGATTATTTCTGACCAATACATGCATGACTTTGTTGCCAACATGCTTTACGCGCGCTGTTAGTTCCAGTACTTGCAATGTAACGTCCATGCTGTCCATTGGATTTCAACCAAATATTGTATTCTGTACCTTAGTCAACAGGGCGGACAACTGTAGTGCTCTATTAGGCTACTTTATGCCAGGTATACAGTATTTCGAACTAAACGGAAATTTCGATATTACCAACTTAATTTCGTCATTATTCTAGATAGATCCATATAGATTAATCGTTGGC
This sequence comes from Meconema thalassinum, assembly GCA_946902985.2. NCBI lineage: Eukaryota > Metazoa > Arthropoda > Insecta > Orthoptera > Tettigoniidae > Meconema > Meconema thalassinum. The sequence goes on from OX336388.2 coordinate 2,135,027,811, forward strand.
ATCAATCTTAAAATTTAAGTAAAGTAGGCTCTTTAGTTCGTCACGGAACTTCTTGTTATATATGTACCGGTACTGTAGGTCTTAGAGTTGTATACTATTACATGAAGATTATTGTGTAGGTGTAGCATTCAAACTTCAATTGCACGATTATGACTCAATAAATAAAAAACAGATTTCAAAATTTTGCACAGCTACCATCTTGTGTTTATGAAAAGAATTGAAATAAATTAGATGCCAGTGGAATAAAATTCGTATAAGCATTTACCGTACGAAATATTACTGCGCTCGGATGGTTGAATCGTGAGAAAGGTCAATTAAAATATTTATATTTCGCGTCGACGCCATGTTGGATTTGTGCTCATCACGTTATTGAAAGTCCCATATGTGATCATCTAATGTTCATAGCCTCTATGAACATACAAAATTTCAGTTTGATTGCTCTCATAAATTAATAGACATTGAGAACAATCTAAATATTTCGTATGGTCGCCATGTTGGATTTCATATACTGTATATAGGCCATAGAGTTATGTACTATTAGATGACGATTAATGCATTGGTTCAATATTCAAACGTTCACTTTGGTCGTATGATTATTACACAAAAAATAAAAACTTAATTTTATAAATTCGCACAGCCGCCATCTTGAGATCATGTAAAGTATTGAACTAAACTAGACGGCGGAGTATAAATATTTTTGTACCTTGCTTCACTGCGCTCAGAATGTTAAATCACGAGAAAGATTTATTAAACTCTCTCAAATTCATTTGAAGCCATGTTCGTTTTATACGTTACAGTGTTTTGAAAGTTACATAGATAAACTTGTATTAAAGCCCTTTATCACGGTATAAAATTTCAGGGTGATATCAGTTATGGTTTCGGAGATATAGAATGCCAGAAAAATATTTCGCACTGCATCCATCTTGAGGTTATGTAAACAATAATTGGACTAAATTAGATACCAGTTCATTATTATCTGTATGAACATTTGCTCTACCAAGTTCCACTGCGTTTGGATGGTTAAATCGCGAGAAAAGTCTATTTGAAATTTTCAATTCGCTTGGCCGCCATGTTGGTTATTTAATGATCTGCTTTTCTGAAATTCTCATAGGTGAACTTCTAGTAGTACCCGTCAGTACCGTACAAAATATCTGGGTGATATCGGTAATAGTTTCGGAGATATAGAATGCCGGTGAAATATTTCACACAGCCGCCATGTTGGATTGGTGAGACGTAATAAAATTTAAAGGGCACAGTCGGGGTCGGCCAAAATGCTGCTATGACCTCACCGAGTGTCATTGAAATAGCTCCGGCCGTTTAGAAGTTATTAGGGACACACATAGGCCTGTTTGCCATCTCTTGATGAATGCAGTACATTTGAATTTGTCTGTTGGCACAGGCTAGAGTAAAATGTGGCTTTTCACTGAGGTCTCAGTCTCACTCATGGCTGTAATTATATGGAAGCCACTGAGGTATGGGTGGTGCTTAGTAATGACATTCAGGGCACAGTCAGTGCCTGTGGATGCTGTGAAAGGTTCTACTCATAGGGTTAGTACTACTGTTCTGACTCAGTGAGGAAAGCAATGGCAAACTACCTCACTCCTCATCTTGCCTTGTACGCCTCAATAGCGCTGCCTTGGGTTTTTGCGGTTATCTACCCACTTAACCTAACGACGGTGCTTTATGAGGATCCAACCAGCCTTCGGGCTGACTACCTAACAGACAGGGACACACTTACGCACACTCATACGCACACGGACAAAAGTTGATCTCATAAGCCTAGTTTTAGCCTATTTTTATTTATGAAAAAATTGTCTTATAAGATCACCTTTGGTCCGAGTGTGTTTGTGTATGTGTGTGCGTCCATGCGTGTGTGTGTTCCCCCTTAATAACTTCTAAACGGCTGGAGCGATTTCGATGCAGCTCAGTAAGGCCATAGTACTATTTCGGCCGACCTCGATCGTGCCCTACAAATTTTATTTCGTCGTACTCATCCAATATGGCGGCTGTGCGAAATATTTCACCGGCATTCTATATGTCCGAACTTATTACTCATATCACCCTGAGTTTGTGTACGGTTTAAAGGGAGCTACTGGACGTTCAGCTATGTGACTTTCAAGGAACTGTTTACTACCAGACGAACATGGCGGACAAGCAAATTTGAAACATTTGAATAGACTTTTCTCGCGATTTAACCGGCTGAACGCAGTACAATTATGTACAGCGAATATTTAAACACATTGTAATGCACAAGTATCTATTTTAGTTCAATTGTTTACATATCCTCATGATGGCAGCTGTGGGAATGTTTAAAATTTAGCTTTTACTTCTTGTGTCCCAATCATGCGATCGAAGTGAACGTTTGAATAATGAACCTACGCAATAATCGGCATCTAATATTAGATAACTCTATGGCATACATATAAGGTGCGTTCAAAAAGTAACGAGCCGGAGGCTGGAATGCCCAAACCGGTGACTACATCGGCTAATCGTGGCGTGTGTAACGAGGTGTGGTCCCGACCAGAGCGTGGAGGGTCACAGCCCGTCGCTAGAGGGCACGCGTGCACGTCACATGACGATAAAAAGCGAGCAGCAACATGCATCAAACGTCCAACGCTGCCAGTCGCATAGCAAACAGTGGCATGGAGGCGTCAACCGAAGAGCAAAGAGGTATTGTTCCGTTTCTGACATCGGAAGGAGTTGGGGGAACGGAAATTAATCGCCGAATGTCACAAGTGTACTGCGAACACTGCATGTCCCTTGCAATGATCAAGGCGTGGCACAAGCGCTTTAGGGAATGACGGGTGTCGTTAGCCGATGATGCCCGGTCTGGGGCTCCCCCCTGCATTACCGATGACAACGTCCAGCTGATATAACCATTACCCAGGACCGCCGAGTGACAGTGAACGCCGTAACCGCCGTGGTCGCTCCACAACAATGCACGTCCTCATACGGCCAACACAGTCGCGGCACTCCTGCAGAAAATCAACTGGGAGGTTCTCGACCACCCTATATACAGTCCAGACCTCTCTCGCTGTGATTACGCCACGTTTGGTCCCCTGAAAAGGGCTCTGTGGGGCCAACGATTCTCGTCGGACGCTGTACGTGCAGAACTGGTTCACATCGCAGCCCAGGGAATTTTATGAGACAACCATTCACCACCTCGTGTCACAGTGGGACAAGTGCCTCAACAGCCAGGGCCAATACTTCTAACATACAGGTACTGGTTTCTGTAATTATGCCTCCAGCTCGTTACTTTTTGAACGCACCTTATATAAATCCAACATGGCGTCCATCCCAAATATTTAGACGGTTCTGAATAATCTACTAATCTATGACAGCAAACTGAAATTTTGTACGTTGATAGAGGCAATTAACAAGTAGGATATATGAAAATAGGGTATTTAGTTCTTCACAGAACTAGTTGTTGTTTCTATGTTGGAATGTGTACATCCCTAGCACTATCCTAATAGTGTCTGATGATCTAAAGGAGTAATGGGCAATGTGCGACCCTGGAGTTAGTCCCGGCCCGCGACATGGTTTTGAATTACACTATTTAGTGTTACACATAGGTCATACTTTCTGTTCTGTGTACGGTGCCATGAAGTGAAGAACAGTTTCAATCTCTGTGTGATAGTGCGTTTTGTGTAATAGAGTAGCAGCTAGAAAATATTGAGTTACAATATAAAAATGAATTGAAGCAACTATTCCTCAACGTTTCGCAAATTGAGTTCCACAAGGCCCTAACAAAATCAAACTTCCCAAACTTGAAATCTCATGCACAGAAAATAACTGCCATGTTCGCATCTTCCTATATCTGTTAACAGGTGTTTTCTACAATTAAGCTTCGCAAAATTAGCTTCAGTGTTGCCTTGGTAAATCAGAATTAGTGCATAGGTAAATGTTATCTGGATCAGGTGTACGATGTACTTTTCTTCTGGAATAAACCAAGGCCCGTATTCGTGATAGTATTAAAGTTGCCGGGACGTCCTCATAAGACCGGGCAGAGCTTAGTTTGAATGGTTTATGGTCCACGCGTGGCGAGGAATGTTCCACGGTCTTTGATAGTTGTAGACCCACCTCATTCAATATCATATATCTTATCTAGGTTGGCAACACCCCACATAAACACATTGCAATGTCGTTGAGATAACAGCCCACCTAAGTCTACCACGCCTGGAGTAACAGTTAACACGAAAACTGCGCGTAGCTCCAGCAAGGAAGACAACGAGATAAGTCAAGTCAACCCCTGGCACTATCCAGCCCATGACGGGCTAAGGCCGACCAAGCGACCGCTGCTCAGCCATTCGGCCTGCAGATATTGGGGTGACGTGTGATCAGCGCGACGGGTCCCCTCGGCCGTTAATCTTGGTTTTCGTGATCGGGGCGCTGTCTCACTGTCAGACAGCTACTCAATTGTCCTCACGAGGCTGAGTGCACCCCGTTCCAACCCTCACGTCAGTTTTAAAATCCCTGACGGAGCCGGGGATCGAACCCGGAGCCTCCGGGTGAGAGGTAGGCGCGCTACCCCAACACCACGGGGCCAATCAGATAAGTAGTAGCCAGTAATATTACAGTTTATCCATAGTTGATTTTTACAACCATATGATCACTCCAAATTACAAACTCCGGATATCTATCACCATTTAGCTTTTCACCTAACATCATATATACTGCATTTAGCATACACAGACAGTACCAATACTGGAACTAAATAATTGTACATTTTGTAAATATTTTCACCTGTATTTTCAAACATAGATTTTATGGCCCAAGTGTAATGGATCTGATGATGATCGCTTGACGATCGAAACTGGTCATCCTAGTGTATTTATTAATCTCATGTAATTTATTTCAGGATTAGGGCATGACCCAGATCTTTTGGGTACATTCGTGTTCACCGACTGAAAAACACTAAACTCTTGTCTTCTTCGGAAATAGATTGGCAAACCACCATTTAGGTGTGCTACTAAGAATCAGCTCATGCCAGTTTCAACCAGATTACGAAATATGTTTAGAAGCACAGTCACAGTTTCACTTGTCACATTCTCCTTCCCCTTCTAACAAATAATGAAGGTGTGTTCATAGTGCAATGATGAGGGAATACTGGGCTAAGAAGAAAGCTCGCCAGAGTTAGGAACCACGTGGTCCAAGGGGCCTTTTATCATTTCAAATGATCTTGTCGACTTCGTCGTTATGCTTGGGTCTACCGTTATGCGTTACGGTTACGGCGTGTATGACGTCATCATGTTGTTCAGTGCATATGCACCGAGTCTGAGTTTACTCCTGGGGTCTGGCATTATGCGAATCGCAGACGGCGATTGCGTGACGTCAAACAGAAGTGTGCAAGATGTCATCAGGAATACAGGGTGACTCCTAAAGAGGTGTACAAGATGCCAGATAAGAATACAGGGTGACTCCTAAAGAGGTATACAAGATGCCAGATAAGAATACAAGGTGACTCTTAAAGAGGTGCACAAGATGGCAGAGAAGAATACAGGGTGACTCCTAAAGAGGTGTACAAGATGCCAGATAAGAATACAGGGTGACTCCTAAAGAGGTATACAAGATGCCAGATAAGAATACAAGGTGACTCTTAAAGAGGTGTACAAGATGGCAGAGAAGAATACAGGGTGATTGCCAAAGAGGTGCACAAGATGTCAGACAAGAATACAGGGTGAATCCTAAAGAGGTGTACTAGATGTCAGATAAGACTACAGGGTGACCCTTAACCAGGTGTACAAGATGTCAAACAAGAATACAGGGTGACTCCTAAAGAGATATACAAGACGTCAGATAAGAATACAGGGTGACCCTTAAAGAGGTGTACCAGATGTCAGACAAGAATACAGGGCGACTCGTAAAGAGGTGAACAAGATGTCACACAAGAATACAGGGTGACTTCTAAAGGGATATACAAGATGCCAGATAAGAATACAGGGTACCTCCTAAAGAGGTGTTCAGGATGTCAGAGGAAAATACAGGGTGACACTTAACGAGGTGTACAGTATGTTAGGTACAATTCAACTACAGGGTGACCCTTAAAGAGGTTTGCAAGATATCAGATTCAAATAATGGGTGCCCCTTAAAGAGTTGTAAAAGATGTCAGACTCAAATACAGGGTGATCCTAAAGAGGTGCCCGCGCGGGAAGCATAAGTTAATGGGTAATGGAGTCTGTTGAAAGAGTCCTGGGGCTTCGAGCGAAGCGAGCTTTCCTAACATGTGTAGCATTTGTAGCATGCGTCATTTGAAAAGATATAAAGTCTAGTCTCTCCGACTAACTGTATCCTTTTTCCTAAGATTTCTGTCATTGTAGTCTATAAGTTTTGTTTGTTTTAAAATCCAGAAATAATAATTTATAATCTATTTGTAAACAAGTGTTATTTTTCTTTTCGGCCCGTCTAAATTATTTTCTATTGCATATGGTCTTGTCCCTAAAAGGTTTGCCCTAAAGCAAGTTTAAGTGAGAGGAAAATGTAATGTTCACCAAGCAAACCCTCAGAACAGATTCAAATCCCACAGTCCGGCTGGTGGCCAATGTACTCCGGTAGCAGCAAAACCAAAAGCTGTTTTTTCATTTTGTAAATAATTAATCAGATTTCTTCCGGGGGGAAAGGGATTAGAAGGAAAATGAACACACGCCACGCATGCAACTCACTCAACGAGGGCAAATTTTAAAAATTGAATCGGACTGAATTATTAAATTGGCTGACCTTTGCAGAAAAGTGGATGGATATTGATCCATCCAAAAAGTAAGAGATTTCAATTTTATACCAAGCTGCTAATACTTCCTGTTGGTGTTCGTCAAATCATTCATCCAAAGCCCACCCTTTTGCTCCAATGGGCTTAACTTATAAGCTAAAATACGCCTCTGATATGAAACAACTTACATGGCTCACTTACAGTATTTAATGCTGTACACTGAGTATGGACTTTGTCTCAAGGAAGGAAAATCAATAAATGTAAATTTAAAAATTACAGTCAGTCTGAAAGACCTCGCAAACCTCTTTAAGGGTCACCCTGCATTTGAATTGAATCTAAAATACTGTACACCTCGTTAAGTGCCACCCTGTAATTTGCTCTGACATCCTGCATAACTCTTTAGGAGGCACCCTGTATTCTTATCTGGCATTTTGTATATCTCTTTAGAAGTCACCCTGTACCCTTGTGTGACATCTTGTACACCACTTTAGGAGTCACCCTGTATTCTTGTGTGACATCATGTAGCCTACACCTCCTTAGGAGTCATCCTGTAATCTTGTCTGCCATCTTGTACACTTCTTTAAGAGTCACCTTGTATTCTTATCTGGCAAGTTGTATATTTCTTTATGAGTCACCCTGTATTCTTATCTGGCATCTTGTACTATATTTTGCTCTGACATCCTGCACACCTCTTTAGGGGCACCCTGTATTCTTGTCTGACATCTTGTGCACCTCTTTAGGAGTCACCCTGTATTCCTCTCTGCCATTTTGTACACCTCTATAAGAGTCACCTTGTATTCTTATCTGGCATCTTGTATATCTCTTTAGGAGTCACCCTGTATTGTTATCTGGCATCTTGTACTGTATTTTGCTCTGACATCCTGCACACCTCTTTTGGAGGCACCCTGTATTCTTATATGTCATCTTGTATATCTCTTTCGAAGTCACCCTGTATTCTTGTGTTCGCTTCGCTCAAAGCCCCAGGTCGGTCGACACCCCAGGACTCTTTCAACAGACTCCAATAACCATTAGCTTCTGCTTCCCGCGTGGCTGCATGACGTCACGCACTCGCTTCCCGCGCGGCTTCATGACGTCACTTCCCGCGTGGCTGCATGACGTCACTTCCGTCTCCGTCTGCGTAACGCATAACGTTGGACCCAAGCATAACGACGAAGTCGACAAGATTATGTGAAATGATAAAATAGTGGAATTCAGCCGAGAGTAATCAGATACCTCTACAGACAACAAATTCGCAAGTGAAAAACTAAAGGAAGTAGGACAATTGTGCCCCTTGTTGTTGTTGTTGTTGTTGTTTGAATCTTCGCACTTTCGACTGGTTTTATGCAGCCCTCCATGCCTCCCTGTCTTGAGCTATTCGTTTCATCTCTACAGAGTTACCACACCCTACATCCGAGGCAATTTGTTTAACATATTCTAACCTTGGTCTACCCCTACAGTTCTTATCCTCGACCCTTCCTTCCATAACTAAGCTTTCTATTCCCGTGTGCCTCAGTTAGTGTCCTACCAACGTATCTCTTCTCTTCATTAGCAGTCGCCAGAAACATCTCTCCTCTCCCACTCGTCTTAATACCTCTTCGTTTGTAACCCTATCTACCCATTTGATCTTAATCATTCTCCTGTAACACCACATTTAAGAAGCAAAATAAACAGTGATGGGCGAAGCGAGGAGGATATCCATAGTATAAGGTTCGTTTAAAAAGTAACGAGCCGGAGGCTGTAATGCGCAAACCGGCGACGACATCGCCAAATCGTGGCGTGTGTAACGAGGTGTGGGACCGATCAGAGCGTGGAAGGTCACAGCCCGTCGCTAGAGGGCACGCGTGCACGTCACGTGACGATATAAAGCGAGCAGCAGCATGCATCAATAGTCCAACCAAGACCAAGACCATTCGATATGCTTCCTGGTGTGGCTGAAGACTGTAGGGCAGCCATTGGGCACACACTTGCCGCAAGTTCACTCGTCCCTTCATGATGGTGTGCGCACTTCCGACACTCAATCCGACCACGGCGGCTATGGCGTTCACTGTCACTCGGCGGTCCTGGGTAATGAGTGCATCAACCAGCTGGACGTTGTCATCGGTAATGCAGGGGGATGCCCCAGACCGGGCATCATCGGCTAACGACACCCGTCATTCCCTGAAGCGCTTGTGCCACGCCTTGACCCTTGCAAGGGACATGCAGTGTTCGCCGTACACTTGTGACATTCGGCGATGAATGTACGTTCCCCCTACTCCTTTCGCTGTCAAAAACCGAACAACACCTCTTTGCTCTTCGTTTGACGCCTCCATGTCACTGTTTGCAATGCGACTGGCAGTGTTGGACGATTGATGCATGCTGCTGCTCGCTTTGTATCGTCACGTGACGTACACGCGTGCTCTCTAGCGACGGGCTGTGACCTTTCACGCTCTGGTCTGAACCACAACTCGTTACACACGCCACGATTAGCTGATGTCGTCACCGGTTTGCGCATTACATCCACCGGCTCGTTACTTTTTGAACGCACCTTATATCTTAAAATTAGGTGTTAGAAAGATATTTTTAAAGCATTTGTCTGGAGCGTTGCTCTCTATGGGAGTGAAACATGGATTATGTATTGGCTTTGAATGGGTTCGAATAGCCCTAGACGAAACCAAACACAAGGAACGGCAAGACCCAGGAAGAATTACAGAGTTTTAAACATGGATTGTTGACGCAGCATAAAAGAGGAGAAAAAAAGGAAGCTTGTAGTTTAACGTGACCGTTAATCTTGAGATCATGAGCCACGGGACCTCCTTTTTACGTGGAATCCGAACCACAGGACATGGCATTTCACTTCGAAAATCTCACATGCATTGACCGGGAATCGAACCCGGACCGCCTTGGTGAGAGGCATACATAAAAGAGGAGAATTGAAGCATTTGAAATGTGGTGTTACAGGAGAATGATGAAAATCAGATGGGTGGATAAAGTAACACATGAAGAGGTATAAAGAAGAGTGGGAGAGGAGAGATGTTTCTGGCGACTGCTAATGAAGACAAGAGGTAGGTTGGTAGGACACAAACTAAGACACACAGGAATAGCAAGCTTAGTTATGGAAGGAAGGGTCGAGGAGAAGTCTGTAATGGTAGACCATGGTTAGGTTATGTTAAAAAGATGTAAGGTGTGATAGCTATTTAGAGATGAAAAGATTGGTTCAGGACAGGGAGGCTAGGAAGCTGCATCAAACTAGTCAATAGACTGAATACTCAGACAACAAACATTTAAGAGGCAGTGTATGATATCACCACAAAACTCCCAGTAGTTAACAAAAAGTTCCGTGACGAACTAAAGAGCCTTCTTTTCTCGAAATGTAAGATTCATTCCAATGATTAATCTATATGGACCAAATTAGAATAATGACGAAATTGAGTTGGTAAAAACGAAATTTCTTATTAGTTCGAAATATAACTGGCATAATATAGCCTAATAGAGCACTACAGTTGGCAGCCCTGGTGACTGAATATATTCTTAGTTCCATCTCTTAAGGCCTACAGAATACAAAATTTGGCTGAAGTCCAATGGATAGCATGGACGTTACATGCAGTTAAACATTGGATTTAAGAGCGCGCGTAAAATCATGTTGGCAACAATGTCATGCATGTATTGGTCAGAAATAATCTGAACTATTAAGATCTATTGTTGTGCCAATTTTGGATGAAATACATTTATTTGTATAGAAGTTACATGTATTTTAAAATTGGACCAATCAGCAGGCTTAGAATCATGATGGAAGCACTGACATATATTAATTACTCCAAATTAATCTAGAATGTAAGGGACTATACGTGAGGGAAGTTTAGTGCTGTTGGCTTGAATACTTTCTGATGTACTGTTATTAGGGTAAAAAATAGAGACAGCATTTATTAACAGTTGGCAGCCCTGGTTGTTCTTAAGAATACGCATAGTCATATCTGTTATAGTATACATAGCACATACGAAATTTGGTTGAAATCCAATTGATAGTATAGAAGTTACATGTATTTACAATTGGTCCTATCAGCAGGCTTAGAATCATGTTGGTAGTACTGAGGTTCATTAGTTACTCCAAATTAATCTAGAATGTCAGGTACTATACGTGTGCATATTTTAAAGCTGTCGGCTTGCATACTTCCTGATATATGGGTATTTGGATAAAGTAAATTGAGAGCATTTATTGGAATCAGTTGGCAGCCCTGCTGGCTCTTAAGAATACGCTCAGTCATATCTGTTTATGTACACATAGCACACACGAAATTTGGTTGAAATCCAATTGATAGTGTAGAAGTTATATGCATTTAAAATTTGGACCTATCAGCAGGCTTATGGTCATTTTGGCAACACTGCCATGTATGGCCTCCTGGAAATTAAACTGAAATATTATTATCTATAGGTGTGCCGATTTTGAAATAGCTCCCATTGATACCTTGCAGGATATCCAACATGGAGTTGAAATTTCAATTGCGAGTTTTCAGCAGTTGGTAGCACAGACATCATTTTCAAATATGGCCGTGAGATATTCAGCTATAGATCTTTACTCCTGCTGAATTTTGTTTCGATTGCTGCAGCCGTTTAGGAGTTGATAGGGGGGGGGGGACACACACACACAGACAGACAGACAGACAGACAGAAGGACAGACAGACAGACACACACACATTTGCCCGATCTCATAAGTCTACTCTTTCCTCATTTTTGCAAAATGTGAAAAGTAGGCTAAAAAATTTAATACAGATTTCCATAAAAACTCATCAATATTGAATAAGTGCTGCACTTACAACAGGCTCTCAGCTGACAACAATTTAGAATCCTTTCTAAATTATAGATGAAAATTACACTTGGTTTTAGCTGTCAATTGATTCACTTTTACAAAGATATTAAATTTAGCTGCTATTAGTTATAGGTGTCACTTAATTACTAATTACCAATACTAATCATATTTCATTGCTATTGTATTAGTACCTAATATCATCATCATCACCTTCATCTTAAACAGCTCAAGTCACCTGGGAGCTGTGAACGAGTCCTCGCCATTTCTTTTTATCCATGAATAGTTGGTCTTCATGTGTGCTCTCCCAATCCAGCCCTTTGTCTGCCAAGTCGCCCTTAATCTGGTCTATCCATTTCCTTTTAGGTCTTGCAACACATCTTCTTCCTTTGATGTTCAGGTTGAAGTATGCCTTTACCTTTTGTTCATCTTTCATCCGTTGGATATGTCCATACCACCTCAGACGAGACCTCTGTAAGGTGTTAATACCTGCTTCTGCACGATATATTTTATTTCTTACTTTATCCTTTCTTGTCCTCTGAAGCATGGTACGCACAAACTTTATTTCAGATGCCTGAAGTCTACTGTTCTCTCTTTTAGAAAGGGTACATGTTTCAAGTGCGTAAGTCAGTATGGGTATGTAGTATGTATAGGTGCTTTGTTATCCCTCAGTAGTATTCTGACTTGGTTGTAGAAGATTGCTGCATTATTTGTTCTGTTCGTTATCTCACATTTACTGCTATCGTCCAAACTCAAAGTACCAAATATATGAATCTAATTTTACATTATGTGACCAAATATTGAAAATCATGCTTCATTTATTTTTATTGCGACTAAAACTTGTGTATATTTCTTGTTAACAATTTCTTTTGTATTTTGAATTTTCCTTTTTATTTTGTATTTTCGTGTATTTTCATGTATCATCTGTGTGTAAACAATTATTTGCTAGTGTAATTGTGGCAATAACTAAATAAATAAATACATTATACATATATAATACTTTTGTTATCCTATGGGGAATAAAAACAAAATAAAACAAGAAGTTCTGTGACGAACTAAAGAACCTACTTTTCCTGGCATAATGTAGCCTAATAGAACACTACATTTGGCAGCCCTGATGACTAAATATATTCTTAGTTCCATCTCTTAAGATACATAATTCAAAATTTGGTTGAAATCAAATGGAGAGCATGGACGTTACATGCAGTTAAACATTGGAAACAGCGCGCATAAAATCATGTTGGCAACAATGTCATGCATGTATTGGTGAGAAATAATCTGAAATAATACGATCTATTGTTGTGCCAATTTTGAATGAAATCCATTAGTTAGTATAAAAATTACATGCATTTTAAAATTGGACCTAGCAGCAGGCTTAGAATCATGTTGGCAGCACTGACATACATTAGTTACTCCAAATTAATCTAGAATGCCAGGTACTATACATGTGCAAAATTTAGAACTATTGGCTAGCATACTTTCTGTTATATTGACATTAGGGTAACAAAAATAGAGACAGCATTTATTAACAGTTGGCAGCCCTGGTAGCTCTTAAAGATATGTCTAGTTATATCTGCTCTGGTACACATAGCACATACGAAATTTGGTTGAAATCCAAATGATAGTATAGAAGTTATAAGCATTTAAATTTGGACTTCTCAGCAGGTTTAGAATCATGTTGGTAGCACTGACGTATATACGTTACTCAAAATTAATATAGAATGTCAGGTACTATACGTGTACATAGTTTAATGCTGTCGGCTTGTATATTTTCGGATATATTGGTATTTGGATAAAAGGAATTGAGAGCATTTATTAACAGTTGGCAGCCCTAGAGGCTCTTAAGAATAAGCTCAGTCATATCTGTGTATGTACACATAGCACATACGAAATTTGGTTGAATCCCAATTGATACTGTAGAAGTTATATGCATTTAAAAATCGTACCTATCAGCAGGCTTATAATGATTTTGGCAACACTGCCAGGTATGGCCTCCTGGAAATTAAACTGAAATATTATTATCTATACGTGTGCCAATTTTGAAATAGCTCCCATTTATACCTTCCAAGATATCCAATATGGAGCTCAAATTTCAGTTGCGATTTTACAGCAGTTGGTAGCAATGACATCATTTTCAAATACGGCATTGAGATATTCAGGCATAGATCTTTACTCCTACCAAATTTTGTTTCGATTGCTGCATCCGTTTAGGAGTTGATGGTGGGAAACACACACTCACACAGACAGACAGACAGACAGACAGAAGGACAGACCGACAGACAGACAAACACAGACACACACACATTTTCCCAGAACGATCTCATAAGTCTACTTTTCCTCATTTTTGCTAAATGTGAAAAGTAGGCTAAAAATTCAATCTAATGCGCTAAGCTAACCCGGTCGCTTCACGGAGAAGATGAGTACAACTAAGCCAATACGCAGGTGTATGTTCAAGAGACCCAAGTAAGTTGCTTGCCACAGATATAGCTCTGTGATTCTATGGAGTCAGTGTTGATGTATTAGCTGCCGTATGTGAGGTGAAAGACTCCCGCATCTGTTTGCAGTCTTGTTGAAAGCAACTGGAGCTTTTTGTGTTGTAACGATTTAAAGCCTTCGTTATTTTAATCCACACATGTTTCTGAAATGTATTCACTTTCACTTTAAACAAAGTACGAAAGTCTTGCTAGGGTCTCGTGTGCTCTCGGCGTATTCAAACTTCAAAGGCGCATACCACAACGCCTCTTGTTGAACCACGTTTGACAGAGGCATAGCGTATCTTTTGAATACAAAACCTATGTTGCTTATTTGTTAAAACGAAGGTGGAACTTGCATTATGCTATATTATGATTGAAACTTGGATTATGACGAAGGTTTATTCGTGTTTCCATGGCAAAACAACATTTTATCGTGTTGGAAGCCATTGTTCAGGGCCTTATATATAACGTGTTCTGCCCTTCACAAAGCAGCTCTCCATGCAGTCCTGTCTTCAGCCGTTCTCTTTGTTTGGTGGTAATTTCCTGCTAACTTGACACTGCCCACCAGCTGGAACCTTCTCCGTCCTCCTCTCTTTCCGTTGACTGATCCTTCGAGAGCATCCATCAGTAAGCACTCTCTTCGCAGCCGGTGCCCAAGCCAGTTCCTCTTCCTTGTATGGATGGTATGTAACAGCCTCCTATTTTCTCCAACTCGCTCCAATACCTCCTCATTCCGGAGGATATCCTATCCATCCTCCTCCACAACCACATTTCAAACGCTTCTGGTCTTCTTTTACCATCTTTCCTTAGTGCCCAGGTCTGGGCTCCGTATAGCGCCACCATCCAAACAAAACATTTTGCCAGCCTCTTCCTTAACCTCAAGTCCAAGTGTCCACACAAGAGTCAGTGCCTTCGTAATCGAAATGTAATGTTTTGTTTCAGTCGGTCATCACGATTGTACCCAATTGTAATGGATGTTTCCCTAATGTGCTCTCTAATTATCAACGTCAAACTAATTCAACGCTTTTATTCTTTCACCATTACCAACATCCTTACCAATCAGATACATGAGGATCGTCTCGGGCACTTCTTACAGCTGGGACATGGTCTTTTGACCGTTTGCGCTTATATATGGCTCTTTAGTTTATGCGTGGCGAGAATGAAAACAGGTCAATAGTTGAAGTTTATCCAGTGTATAGTAACATACACCACACTAGGAAGACTAGACTTGGCAACACACAGTTACATTTGCTCGTTGAACACAGACACTTAGGAATGCGAGAGGTGGAAAGCCCATGAAGATAAGAGATCCTCGCACACAGGAAACTGCCCCAGTTGAGAGCAAGCAGTGATCTCATCCAGATCTCGTACGACTCAACCAGATACATTCCGCATCATTACGTGTTTTTTCGTTTATAGATACCAGTTTAAGGGAGTTTGTCATTATTCGGTCAATGGTTCCTCCTGGCAACATACAGCAGTTTCAATAACTACAATCAGTTTCAGTAACTGTCAACAGATGGCAGCATAACTGCATCTATTTATTTGAAACACTAAGACATGGCGCTTTTTCATGTGATAGTTAGTTGTGAGATTTATAAATAAGTGGACTATTGTCTGTGATGTTTCCACAATATATATACTAGAATCCCTTAAATGAAAGAAAGTGTATTGACTGACTGACTCAATCACTCATCATCGCCCAGCCGAAACTCTTGAGGTTAGAAACGTTAAATTTTGAGGATATATTCGTTGTATGTCAAAACTGTCCATTTCAAAAATCATCAAGATTGTTGAGTTAGTAAGTTAACGTTGTTTCAAGGGGCGGAACTACGAGGTCATCTGCCCCTGAAAAGAATGTAATGATATTCTGGTTCTAAAGGGGTGTTAAGTGGGATAAATCCGCATTTCATTGAATAAGAATATCTCACGAGTGAGTATAATTGTGGATGTGATACTTGGAATATAAACTAGTTATTAACAAGAAGTTCCGTGACGAACTAAAGAGCCTACTTTTCTTAAAATTTAACATTCATGCCAATGATTAATCTATATCGATCTATCTAGAATAATGACGAAATTAAGTTGCTAATATCGAAATTTCTAATTAGTTCGAAATACTGTATAACTGGCTTAATGTAGACTAATAGAGCACTACAGTTGGCAGTCCTGGTGACTGAATATATTCTTAGTTCCATTTCTTAAGGTACAGAATACAAAATTTGGTTGAAGTCCAACGAATAGAATGGACGTTACATGCAGTTAAACATTGGATCTAACAGCGAGCGTAAAAACATGTTGGCAACAATGTCATGCATGTATTGGTCAGAAATAATCTGAAATAGTATGATCTATTGTTGGGCCAATTTTGAATTAAATCCATTAGTTAGTATAGAAGTTATATGCATTTTAAAATTGGACATGTCAGCAGACTTAGAATCATGTTGGCAGCACTGATGTATATTAGTTACTCCAAATTCATCTAGAATGCCAGGTACTATACGTGTGCAAAGTTTAGAGCTATTGGATTGCATACTTTCTGATATATTGTTATTAGGGTAACAAAAATAGAGACAGCACAGTTGGCAGCCCTGGTTGCTCTTAAGATTACGCATAGTCATATCTGTTATGGTACACGTAGCACATACGAAATTTGGTTGAAATCCAATTGATGGTATAGAAGTTACATGTATTTAAATTTGGACCTCTCAGCAGGCTTAGATTCATGTTAGTAGCACTGACGTATATAAGATACTCCAAATTAATATAGAATATCAGGTACTATACGTGTGCATAGTTTAAATCTGTCAGCTTGCAAACTTTCTGATATATTGGTATCTGGATAAAATAAATTAAGAGCATTTATTAACAGTTGGCAGCTCTGGTGGGTCTTAAGAATACGCTCAGTCATATCTGGTTATGTACACATACAACATACAAAATTAGGTTGAATTCCAATTGATAGTGTAGAAGTTATATGCATTTAAAAAGTGGACCTATCAGCAGGCTTATAATCATTTTGGCAACACTGCCATGTATGGCCTCCTGGAAATTAAACTGCAATATTATTATCTATACGTGTGCCAATTTTGAAATAGCTTCCATTTATACCTTCCACGATATCCAACATGGAGCTCAAATTTCAATTGCGATTTTTTAGCAGTTGGTAGCACTGACATCATTTTCAAATATGGCCGTGAGATATTCAGGTATAGATCTATACTTCTACCAAATTTTGTTTCGATTGGTCCAGCCATTTAGGAGTTGATAGGGGGACACACACACACAGCCAGACAGACAGACAGACAGAAGGACAGACACACATTTGCCCTATCTCATAAGTCTACATTTTCCTCCTTTTTGCAAAATGTGAAAAGTAGGCTAAAAATTAGCAGACACGTGTCTTAAGTTTTTTCTGAGGTGAATGGGGTGAAAAGTGGGGGGTTGAAGGATTCCTAACGGAGCGTATATCTCTTAAACGACGTTGGCGAAAAGTTTGAAACTTTTAGTAACAAAAGTAGGAACTACTTCAATTATCGTCTGCAGTTAAAACAGATTTACACACACTTATACAGCCATCACAATAACACCGGTTATCAGACAGATTCTACACACCTCCAAAGTACAGGAGGCTACATGACCGCGTTGTCGCAGTCCCTAAACTAAGGAACCTACCAACCAACATCACAGCCCGGTAATACCGCAGAGAAACGATTACTAAATGGCCACCACAATTAAACCAATTGAGTAACATTGGTTTCCTTGTCCACTCATGGCATAGGCAGCATGTACCATTATGAGCGTATGTTCTCTCAAAAATGTGCTGTGCTCCACCCTCGTTGTCAGTACGAACCGCCACTGGTATAACCATCACCTCTGTTAAAGATCATTGGCTGTTTACTAATAACAATAATAAAAAATACGAGCCTTACAGTAGTCGCATATGATGTGTAACATCTGACATAGAAGAAACCTCACGTGAAATTGTTGATACACCGGTATTTTATACTATTATTGGCACAAATATTACTCTATTGTAAAAGGGAGTGTTTTACAGATATTGTAGTTTATAATACGGAACTCATTTTACTAGCTTCCAACAGCACTAGCCTAAATAAAGAATGCGATATGGATCAACTAGATTAATAGACGCGACGCCGCTCATAACCTTAAATTCCTTATAAACAGGACCTCTTGATTCACAGACCAACACGTAATTTCATATGGGTTCCGTTAAAATGAGTCATATTGATATGATAAATATCATTTAAAATGATAATCTGGTAGCAAAAATATTTACCCCGTCCGGGATTCGAGCCCGACATCAGCAGATCCACTGTCACAGGTACTAACCCCACGGCTTTTTCGACTACGCATATATTGTGCACAGGATGGTGACTATTTCCACGTTCCAATAATACTGCATTACGGAATTAGGTTTCATTTATATTTTCTTATTTTGATAATGTTCCTGCGTGGAATTGAGTATAGAATGCCTTATGAATAGGCCCTCATGTGAGTAAAGAGAATGTATTCAGCAATAGGTCATGAAGGCTTGCTCAATTCTCGTATAACCACAACGATTATATTATATTGATGACTGCATTACCGTTATGTGGGTTAAAATTTGAATAGCCATTGTGCAGAAACATAATACCGGCAATGCCGACTACTTACAATGTTTGATATTAAGGCATTTTACCATTTAAATACTGATACGAAGACTTCGAACATGTACAATGTGAAATGAAAATCCACAGCCTGCTTCCAGTCTCCGACCGGGTCAGGAATGGAATGAATGAAGCCCCCATCTAGCGGCGAGGATATGAACTGTGCCGGCTGCCGAGGTCTGACGCACTCCTCTGGGGTAATGTTTAAATGAATGACAGATGAAATGAAATGACAGTGGCGAGTGTTGCTGGAATGAAATTGTGACAGGGAAAACCGGAGTACCCGGAGTAAAACCTGTCTGCCCCCGTTTTGTCCAGCACAGATCTCACATGGAGTGACCGGGATTTGAACCACGGACCCAGCGGTGAGAGGCCAGCGTGCTGCTGCCTATGCCACGGAGGCTCTCGAACATGTACAATGTGCATAGTTTCAATCACTTGACACCAGAGTTCACATGAGCGTTTACCGTTCAGTATGTCATATACATTCCGCATGGCCGAGAGTACGTCATGGTATCAATTTCCGACACCGCGCGCTCATAGTTTCTTTTACCACTGCCAGCTGGAACTTACCACTGCCAGCTAGATCGATCGATCGAGTTGGCAGTGCGTCTTACACTTCCGTTCGAACCACCACTGCCAGCTAGCACACTTCCGTTCGATCGAACGGAAACGTCCCAGCTGGTGCCACCTAGATCGTCCCAATCCACTTCCGTCCCATTTTTAGCCTATTTTCAATTTTGAAAAAAAAAAATAGGCTTATGAGATCACCTTTTGTCCGTGTGTGTGTGCGTGTGTGTGTGATTCGTGTGTGTGCCCCCCCCCCCCTAATAAAATCTAAACGGCTGGAGCGATTTCAATGAAACTCGGTAAGTTCATAGCACTATTCCGGGCAACCCCGACCGTGACCTTCAAATTTTGTTACGACTCACCAATCCAACATGGCGGCTGTGCGAAATATTTCACCAGCATTCTATATCTCCGAAACTATTACCGATATTACCCTGACATTTTGTATGGTGATAAAGTGAACTACTATAAGTTCACTTATTGACCTTTGGAAACCTGGTAACTACAAAACCAACATGGCGGCCAAGCGAATTTGCGACTTTTAAATAGACGTTTCTCGCGATTTAACCAACCAAACGCAATGAAACTGGGTACAGTATATGTTTATATAAATTGTAATGCACCGACATCTAACTTCGTTCAATTGTTTACATAACCACAAGATGGTGGATGTGCGAAATATTTCACCGGCATTCTATATCTCTGAAACTGTTAGTGGTATCTCCCCGAAATTGTGTACGGAGATAAAGGGCACTACTGGAAGTCCATCTATAAGACTTTCAAAAACCGATTAACTACAGAATGGACATGGCGGCCAAGCGAATTTGAAAATTTAAATAGACCTTTCTCGTTATTTAATGTTCCAAACGCACTGAAATCTGCTACAGGAAATATTTATACACATTGTAATGCACTCGTATCTAATTTAGTTGAATTGTTTACATAACCTCAAGATGGCGCCTGAACGAAATTTAAAATTAAGTTTTTATTTCTTGTGATGTAGTCATACGATCGAAATGAAAGTTTAATTAATGAAACTACGCAATACTTTTCCTTTAATGGTACATGACAATATGGCCTATACATTTAACAATCCAACATGGCGACCATCCGAAATATATTTGGACGGCTCTGAATATCTACGAATCTATTATAGCAATTTAACTGAATTTTTTAATGTTCATAGGGGCTATGAACTTAAGTTCACCTATAGGACTTTAAATAACCTGGTGATCACAAATCCAACATGGCGGCGACGCGAATTATAAATATTCACATGGACGTTTCTCGCAATTAAACCATCCGAATGCAGTGAAATTTGGTACAGTAAATCCTTATACGAATGGTAATCCACTGGCATCTAATTTATTTCAATTGTTTGCATAATCTCAAGATGGCAGCTGTGCGAAATTTTAAAATCTCCTTGTTACTTCGTGTCCTAATTATGCGATTGAAGTTTGAATACTACACGTACACAATAATCTGCATGAAACAGTACATAACTCTAGGACCTACATATATAAAATCCAACATGGCAACCAACCGAAATATTTAGTCGGTTCTCAATATCTACGAATCTATTACAGCAATCAAACTGAAATTGTGTATGTTGATAGTGGCAATTAACATAAGTAGGATATATGAAAATAGGCTGTATAGTTCTTCACGGAACTACTTGTTCAAAATCGCTCCCACAAAAATATCCAGCAACTGAGTGGAAAGATGTTACACATCAATATAAGGTGTGTTGACAACATTGCAACGTGAAACACAACTTCCGCTTAATGAACACCACCCTCATAAAATAGCCCCGCAGCCGAGCGAGAAGCATTTGTATGGGGATGAAAAATCAAACACGAGCCACTCTCTTTGCTCACCGGTGGGGATCCGTAGGGCGTCATAACTTTACAGGCGCTTTATCAACGGCCGCCTTGTACCAAAGATATTTGGAGAAGAAGCAGGAAAGCGCCAAGTCGACTAACGTCAATAATAATAATAATAATATTAATAATAAAAATAATAATAATAAGGTACAGGTTAGGTTAACATTACCACAAATATTCCGTTTAAAATAGTTTAATCTATGCCCTGTATTGTGTGTTTATTACTCCGTTTACTCAATTAATCCAATTGGGCCCCTATAACAGATATTCATTTTGTAATGTCGTTTATTTCATTAGAAACAGGGGTTAGGATTGAGTTAAATTACATCAGTTGGATCACATATTTACAAAGAATCTGCGTCGATCAGTCAAAATAACACACTAGCATTCACAGGAGTGTTGTAAACCTTGCCATAGGTATGAAAGGCAATACCCAGGCAATACCTGGCTGAATGTATAAAAAGCACACAGGAAAGGCAATAATAGTAATTTGCTTAAAGAAATGTCACTGCCGGTGATACGACAGGTTACCTCTAGAACCACCGCTAGAGGTGACAATACGCAAACCGGTGGCAGTGGGATGACAAGCTGCTGTCCACCCACCAGTAGACCCGAAGAAGCTCCAGCAGCTCAAGACGATATTGGCGGCACACAAAATCTCGAGTCTCGCACCGCACCTGACGGCAGTGCCTTTGTAATAAATACACCCACTCTCGCAGGTAAGCCCAGAAAACGCATGAAATGGGAAACTCATATGAATGAATCATGCGGGCATATTATCGAATAACTCGTCTTGAAACAGATATAACAAACTACCGCCAAGCACTGCATGCGGCTTTCAAGCAGCAGTATCCTCTGTTTAGCATCACTGAGCAACGAGTCGCGGATCAAAGAAGAGCAATTGTAAAGAATCATTTAGTTCCCGACCCTGTTCTGGATCGAATCAGACAAGAGATATCTCATGAACTATATCCCTCAGCTGCAAGTGGTGAAACTAACCAAATAAATACTGACAATGAGATCTCCATGAATGAATCGACTCACGTAAATGAACTTCAGAATGGGGAAACAAGCCATCATTCTAAGATCCAAGACGAATTTAATTCAGCTCTGTTTGAATATGCAGGTACTGACCCTACCCAACGTCCAATACTTCCGAGGCAGCAGTCTTCCCGCATGTTTGCCATGGTGTTGAAAGAACTGAACGAAACCGTACTTCCCAACTATTTAGAAGAGCACCAATCTTTCATGGAGGTTCATACTGCTATCTATTGTGCAGCACTAGCTGCAGTACGAATTAATGGGTGTAGGCCAAGCCCTCCAAACCAACAGTCTGCTGCAAGGAAACTCAGCGATCCACCATGGGCAAAACGTTTAAAACAACGCATTGAACAACTACGCCAGAATGTCAACAGTCTGCAACAGTATAAGAATGGAGTGAGAAGTAGACGTCTGAACAACCGCATACGAAGGATCATTATGGACTCCTCACTAGAAGAATTTCAGGTCCCCGAGGACGCAGTGATAACAGAAGAACTTGATACCTATAAACAAAAACTTGCAGCCCTCTCTAAGCGTCTTAAGAGATACCAGAACACTACCAAACGGAAGAAACAGAACAATGACTTCAAGAGAAATGAGAGAAGGTTCTATGAAGACCTGAAAAAGACACCTAAAGTTCAGAATGATTCTCCAGAAGGACCCAGGGCGGAGATTGTTACCGACTACTGGTCATCAATATGGTTTAGGCCGGAAGAACACAACAATGAAGCTGCGTGGTTTAAGGAAATAGAGAATGCTACCAGACGAATAAATCAAATGGCACATACAGACGTTGATGTTGAGGAACTACGCCAGGTCATCAGCAGCCTACAGAATTGGAAAGCACCTGGAATTGAACGGATCCATAATTACTACTATAAAAGGCTCACATGTACCCACCGTTTACTGGCTATTCACATAGAATGTTTTCTGGAAAATCCTGCTGCATTTCCAGTTTTCCTAGCCAGAGGGTTAACCTATCTCAAGCCAAAGGACTGTAAAATCACAAACCCATCTAAATATCGCCCCATCACCTGCTTGCCAAACTTTTATAAGATCATTACATCCATTATTGCAAATCGAATTCGTGCGCATTGTGAGGAAAACGCCATTCTCGCAGAGGAGCAAAAGGGTTGCAGAAGGAATTCTCAAGGACGTAAGGAACAGCTCACTATTGATGCCGTGGCATTAGAGCAGGCCTGTCGTAAATCACGAAATCTGTATGCCTGCTTTATTTATTACCAAAAAGATTTCGATGCCGTGCCTCATACATGGTTTATACAGAGCTTGGAGATTTACAAGGTCAACCCTATTATAGTGAAATTCCTGAAGTGCGCAATGGTTTCATGGAGCACTGCCCTCCAACTTACAGTGGGTGGCACTCGTTTTAACATCTTCATTAATACCGATTCGCCGAGGAATTTTCCAAGGAGACTCGCTAAGCCCACTCTGGTTTTGTCTGGCATTGAATCCTCTCTCGCAAATCCTGAACAGTAGCAACTACGGATTTAGTATTAAGGGTAATCATGGTGAAGCGTACAAGATGAACCATCTTCTTTACATGGATGACATTAAACTGTATGCATCAACTAAAGTGCACCTACAATATCTGATCTCTATCACTCAGAGCTTTTCTTCAGATATCCATATGCAGTTTGGTTTTGATAAGTGCAGAACACAGACTGTTATTAGAGGCTCGCACTCTGCACAAGGAATACCTGTTGGAGAGGGACAGAGAAGTATTCAGCCGTTGGAGGAAGGCGCATTGTACAAATATCTTGGGTTCGCCCAGAGTACCCGTCTCAGACATGGTGATATCAAGAACATAACTGAGCAGTACACTTCACGACTTCGCAGTGTTCTCTCTTCAAAACTTAGCGCTAAACATATCATTAAGGAAGTTAACACATTTGCAATGCCCGTAGTTACATACTCCTTTGGTATAATCAGGTGGACTCAAACTGAACTGCACGATCTGCAACGAAAAACATCGGTGCTTTTATCACGCCATCGTATGCACCATCCGAAATCAGCACAGAGCGCCTGACTCTACCTCGGTCTGAAGGTGGTAGAGGACTGATAGACATCATGAACCTTCATTTAAAAAAGTGACAACTCTGCGTGCATTTTTCCATAACAAAGGAGAAACATCCCATCTCCATCACACTGTATCATCAGCTGATGATAATTACACACCGCTCCATCTGTCATCTTTAGATTCACCAGTAAAAGAAATTAAAACTACTGAATACAAGATCGGGAATTGGAAACAGAAGGCGCTTCATGGGAAGTTTCCACATGAGTTGGACCAGCCTCACATCGACAAGTTAGCGTCACACGCATGGCTGACCCACTCGGTCCTCTTTCCGGAAACAGAGGGATTTGTTGTAGCTATCCAAGACCAAGTTGTTGCTACTCGAAGCTATCGGAAATTTATCATAAAAGATCCAACAACAGAGAGTGAGAAATGTCGCCGCTGTGGCAAATGTAGTGAGACCATTCAACACGTCATATCAGGTTGTTCCCACCTTGCCAACACTGACTACAAACATCGACATGATCAAGTTGCCAACATTATCCACCAGAAACTGGCCTTGAAGTACAAACTTCTTCAAAGCTCCGTCCCCTATTGGAAATACACACCATCTGCAGTACTCGAAAATGCCACACACAAGCTCTATTGGGACAGAGGAGGTGTGACAGATGTCGCAGTCAGTAACAACCGGCCAGATATCATTGTCATCAATAAAGTACACAAAGAGGCATTACTGATAGATATCGCATGTCCCAACACTCAAAACATCCAAACAACAGCTACTACTAAAATATATAAGTACACAGAGCTGGCAATTGAGATAAAGCAGATGTGGAAATTTGATTCGGTGACTACCATCCCAATAATTGTATCGTGTACTGGTGTTATACCGAAAACTCTCCACAGTAGTCTATCAATATTGAATCCGCACCCGCAGATATATATTGAAGTTCTGTTAAACACATGCCATATTGTTAGGAAGTTCCTTGGTGACAATGTCCTGGCCGAATACTCAGCAAAGTTCGATGATCCAGATGGGAACTTAGCTCATCCTACAAATGAAGGAGACTCGTGAAGAATGCAGGCACGACATGGATGTGAAGTCTCTGAACAGTGTAATAGAAATTATCTCAGCACAGATGGTTCCTTGCTAAGGCCGAACCAGGCTGTAACAGAAAATGTAGCCGGTATTTGCCGTGATAATGTTGTCAAACAATAAACTATAATAATAATAATAATAATAATAATAATAATAATAATAATAATAATAATAATAATAATAATAATAATAATAATAATAAAATCGTATGGCCTCGGGTGCCGGGTGCAAGCTTTGTAATTTGACACCCAGAGGGTAGCTTGCATGTCGAATTTCGTTGTTCCTTGATTCACTATTTAAACTAGTTTCCATAATGGTTCCGTATTGGCGTACTAAATAGTTTTAACAACAAATTGTATATATGCCTTAGTCAATACATAAGCGAAAAATAAATTATAATTACATTTGCTCCTGGTACATGTTTCAGGAATGAATAGCTTTTATCCCCTTCATCAGCCAAGACAAATATCCGAAGAAAGATATAAAATAGCGTAGCACTCAAAAAACACAAATGGCTATTTAACTTAATATGGTGCACCATATAAGTAGGTCACAGAAATATGTTGAGCAAAACTAAAAAATATATGAAACAGCGATGATATTCAGCCATCAAAACACAGAGAATCAGTGGACCGTTCATTTGTGAATCCGCTCCAAAACACTGGTCGAAGCTTGAAATGGCAAAAAGCACAATACTTCACCATATGAACACAACCAATGAAGAAGCCTAATGCTTAACAGGTCCAAAAGCCAAATAAAATGTCTGCATACAACCTAGACGAGAGACGAAGGAACAACTTCATATAGCAATGAGGTTAGCTCAATGCATAACCTGAAAGAAGCTAAGAAAAAACAACAAGAAGTTCCGTTACGAACTAAAGAGCCTACTTTTCTTAAAATTTAAGATTCATGCCAATGGATCTATCTAGAATAATGACGAAATTAAGTTGGTAATATCGAAATTTCTAATTAGTTCGAAATACTGTATACCTGGCATAATGTAGCCTAATAGAGCACTACAGTTGGCAGCCCTGGTGACTGAATATATTCTTAGTTCCATCTCTTAAGGTACAGAATACAAAATTTGGTTGGAGTCCAATGAATAGCATGGACGTTGTATGCAGTTAAACATTGGATCTAACAGCGCGCGTAAAATCATTTTGGGAACAATGTCATGCATGTATTGGTCAGAAATAATCTGAAATAACATGATCTATTGTTGTGCCAATTTTGAATGAAATCCATTAGTTAGTATAGAAGTTACATGCATTTTAAAATTGGACCTATCAGCAGGCTTAGAATCATGTTGGCAGCACTGACGTATATTAGTTACTCCAAATTCATCTCGAATGTAGGGGCAGATGACCTCGTAGTTCCGCCCCTTAAAACAACAATAACTAACTAACTAACTAACTAACATCTCGAATGCCAGGTACTATACGTGTGCAAAGTTTAGAGCTATTAGCTTGCATACTTTCTGATATATTGATATTAGGGTAACAAAAATAGAGACAGCACATTTTAACATTTGACAGCCCTGGTTGCTCTTAAGAATACGCTTAGTCATATCTGTTATGGTACACATAGCACATACGAAATTTGGTTGAAATCCAAATGATTGTATGGAAGTTACATGTATTTAAAGTTGGAACTCTCAGCAGGCTTAGAATCATTTTGGTAGCACTGACGTAAATAAGTTACTCCAAATTAATATAGAATGTCAGGTTCTATACGTGTGCATAGTTTAAAGCAGTCGGCTTGCATACTTTCTGATATATTGGTATATGGATAAAATAAATTAAGGGCATTTATTTAACAGTTGGCAGCCCTGGTGGTTCTTAAGAATACGCTCAGTCATATCAGGTTATGTACACATACAACATACGAAATTTGGTTGATTTCCAATTGATAGAGTAGAAGTTATATGCATTCAAAAATTGGACTTATCAGCAGGTTTATAATCAGTTTGTCAACACTGCCATGTATGTCCTCCAGGAAATTAAACTGAATTATTATTATCTACACGTGTGCCAATTTTGAAATAGCTCCCATTCATACCTTCCTAGATATCCAACATGGAGCTCAAATTTCAATTGCGATTTTTCAGCAGTTGGTAACACTGACATCATTTTCAAATATGGCCGTGAGATATTCAGGTATAGATCTTTACTCCCACCAAATTTTGTTTCGATTGCTCCAGCCGTTTAGGAGTTGATAGGGGGGACACACACACAGCCAGACAGACAGACAGACAGACAGAAGGACAGACAGACAGACACACACACACACACACATTTGCCCGATCTCATAAGTCATCTTTTTCCTCATTTTTGCAAAATGTGAAAAGTAGGCTAAAAACCATAATAAAAGGGATCAAGGGGAACTTTATAGACTGAAATAATTATGAACAAGAAGTTCCGTAACGAACTAAAGAGCCTACTTTTCATAAAATTTAAGATTCAAGCCAATCATTAATCTATATGGATCTATCTAGAATGACGAAATTAAGGGAGGTAATATCGAAATTTCTAATTAGTTAGAAATACTGTATACCTGGCATAATGTAGCCCAATAGAGCACTACAGTTGGCAGCCCTGGTGACTGAATATATTCTCAGTTCCATCTCTTAAGGTACAGAATACAAAATTTGGTTGGAGTCCAATGAATAGCATGGACGTTACATGTAGTTAAACATTGGATATAACAGCGCGCGTAAAATCATGTTGGCAACAATGTCATGCATGTATTGTCGGTAATAATCTGAAATAATATGATCTATTGTTGTGTCAATTTTGAATGAAATCCATTAGTTAGTATAGAAGTTACATGCATTTTAAAATTGGACCTATCAGCAGGATTAGAATCATGTTGGCAGCACTGACGTATATTAGTTACTCCAAATTCATCTCGAATGCCAGGTACTATACGTGTGCAAAGTTTAGAGCTATTGGCTTGCATGCCTTCTGATATATTGATATTAGCTTAACAAAAATAGAGACAGCACATATTAACAGTTGGCAGCCCTGGTTGCTCTTAAGAATACGCATAGTCATATTTGTTATGATACACATAGCACATACGAAATTTGGGTGAAATCCAAATGATAGTATGGAAGTTACATGTATTTAAAGTTGGACCTCTCATCAGGCTTAGAATCATGTTGGTAGCACTGACGTATATAAGTTACTCCAAATTAATATAGAATGTCAGGTGCTATACGTGTGCATAGTTTAAAGCTGTCGGCTTGCATACTTTCTGATATATTGGTATTTGGAAAGAATAAATTAAGAGCATTTATTTACATTTGGCAGCCCTGGTGGTTCTTAAGAATACGCTCAGTCATATCTGGTTATGTACACATACAACATACGAAATTTGGTTGATTTCCAATTGATAGCGTAGAAGTTATATGCATTTAAAATTGGACATATCAGCAGGCCTATAATCATTTTGGCAACACTGCGAAGTATGGCCTCCTGGAAATTAAATTGCAATATTATTATCTATGCGTGTACCAATTTTGAAATAGCTTCTATTGATACCTTAGAAGATATCCTTTGTGGAGCTCAAATTTCAATTGCGATTTCTCAGCAGTTGGTAGCACCGACATCATTTTCAAATATGGCCGTGAGATATTCAGATATAGATCTTTACTCCTACCAAATTTTGTTTCGATTGCTCCAGCCGTTTAGGAGTTGATAGGGGGGGACACACACACAGACAGAAGGACAGACAGACAGACAGACACACATTTGCCCGATCTCATACGTCAACTTTTTCCTCATTTTTGCAAAATGTGAAAAGTAGGCTAAAAACTATAAAAATTAATTTAAAATGATATAGAACGAATGCAAACTTAATCATATTTGAAAAACCTTCTTCAGGTTAAACCAAGGTATCAATTATGAAAAGATTGTCTTATGTTTGAAAATTATTGTAAAAAATTGATGGGTGTAGCCAATTCCAACACTCATATATATGGTAGCAGTAGATGATAAATATTGCCATAGCTAGTTCTGTAATAGGACGTATGTATGAGTGGAGCGCTACTATGAAAAAATAGATTCTTTGGGGGAAAACATGTTCAAAGTGGAAATTAAAATTATGTAATATACTAACAAGAAGTTCCGTGAAGAACTATACAGCCTACTTTTCATGCCAATGATTATTCTACAGTATATGAACCTATCTAGAATAATGACGAAATTAAGTTGGTAATATCGAAATATCTAATTAGTTCAAAATATACCTGGTATAATGTAGCCTAATAGAGCACTACAGTTGGCAGCCCTGGTGACAGAATATATTCTTAGTTCCACCTCTTAAGGTACGGAATACAAAATTTGGTTGAAGTCCAATGGACGTTACATGCAGTTAGACACTGTATCTATCAGCACGCGTAAAAGCATGTTGCCAACAATACCATGCGTGTGCTGGTCAGAAATAATCTGAATTATTATGATATTTGGTTGTGCCAATTTTGGATGAAATCCATTTGTTAGTATAGAAGTTACATGTATTTTAAAATTGGACATATCAGCAGGCATAGAATCATGTTGGCAGCACTGCCTTGTATTAATTACTCCAAATTAATCTAGAATGTCAGGTGCTATACGTGTGCAAAGTATAGAGCTGTTGGCTTGCATACTTTCTGATATATTGATATTAGGGTAAAAAGAATATATACAGCATTTATTAACAGTTGGCAGCCCGGATTGCTCTTAACAATACTTATCGTCATATCTGTTATGGTTCACATATCACATACGAAATTTGGTTGAAATCCAACTGATAGTATAGAAGTTACATGTATTTAAAAATTGGTACTATCAGCAGGCTTATAATCATGTTGGTAGAACTGACGTATATAAGTTACTCCAAATTAATCTAAAATGTCAGAATATACGTGTGCATAGTTTAAAGCTGTTGGTTTGCATACTTTCTGATATATTGGTATTTGGATTTAAAAAAATAGAGAGAGCAATTATTAACAGTTGGCAGCCCTGGTGGCCCTTAAGAATATGCTCAGTCATATCTGTTTATGTACAGATATTATATACAAAATTTGGTTGAAAACCAATTGATAGTGTAGAAGTTATATGCATTTAAACATTGGACCTATCAGAAGGCTTTACATTATTTTGGCAACACTGTCATGGTTGGCCCCTTGGAAATTAAACTGAAATAGTAATATCTACATGTCTGTCAATTTTGGAATAGCTCCCATGCATACCTTGCAAGATATCCAACATGGAGCTCAAATTTCTAGTGCGTTTTTTCCTTAGTTGGTAGCACTGACATCATTCTCAAATATGGACGTGAGCTATTCCGGTGCACATCTTTACTCATACTAAATTTGGTTTTGATTGCTGCAGCCGTTTAGGAGTTGATAGGGGGGGGGGGCACACACACACACACAGCCAGACAGACAGACAGACAGACAGACACACACACACACATTTTCCCGGATCGATCTCATAAGTCTACTTTTTCCTCATTTTTGCAAAATGTGAAAAGTAGGCTAAAAATCGAGATTTAGGGTATTGTAATGGCAGAGGGGTGTAATAGTATTATATGTGATGTAGATATACAATTTGTTTTTAATACTATTGATTCACTATGAAAGTTAAGGAGGTTAGATATTTAAGCTCCTTGAACACTATAGCGCTTTCTAGTAGAGAAACGAGGAACTTTGTGTTGGCGGAAACTCCCGAGATTTATTTTGCCAGTATGAACACGGCCTACTGAATTCAAACGGGTTCTTTGACATGCCAACATCGTATGACATGCGTGTCGTATTTTTGCTGCCTTTCAAAAATCACTTACCACGGCCAGGAGCGAACCTGCAATCTTGGGGGTAAGTAGACCGACACGCTATCGACTCACCCACCGTGGCAAGCGACTAACGTCAATTGCCGTAGCCAACGCAGTATCGATGTAAATCGACCAGAGTCGATTTCTGCAGCAAAAGAGTAAGAAGAACAACCGCCATCATCGTCATGAGCCTTTACAGATATAAAGGGGTAATACGCAGCAATGTAATAAATATTTGATAATGATTATGCCAAAACCGGATTGTACCCGCAAAGTGAATTGGATTCGCAACTAATCGAAAAATAGGATTATGCAGCAAATTACGTATTACACATCAACACTGATGGATCCAAAATGAGTTAGTTAAAAAACACCTGTGATGAAAATGAGCTGGTATTAGCGGGAGTGAGATAATAAAATGTAATGATATGCCATTATTTCTCTTGGGTCTGTCATCATTGGCACATGATTTAACTGAGTGCTAACAGGCTCGTAGGACTTAGTATTTACAATGGTGTATCCCATTGTGTCACAGGGATTTGGATTTAGTTCGTCATTATGTATTCCGAGTGAATTGATTGGGACAAAGCTAATTCTATCCTATTTGGTTTCGCCTGACGTCTGGGATATGGCGCTCCCAGTTAGGGGAAGGGGAGAAGCGGATGTTTACGGATTCGAAGCGAGTGCGCGGTACTACAGGGTAATCTTAGATTCTGACAGGCTGACTGTCGTATGAACAGGTTGGGGGGGAAGGGAGGTATTCGAAGATCACGCGACAAATAGCCTAGTGAAATATCATAACACTGAGATCCTGTACCAGAATAAAGCCAACATGTGAGGCAATCCAGGAAAACTTTACACAATATTTGCTAAATAAATGTGATTTTATCATTTCAAATGATCTTGTCGACTTCGTCGTTATGCTCGGGTCTACCGTTATGCGTTACGGATACGGCGTGTATGACGTCATCATGTTGTTCAGTGCATATGCTCCGAGTCTGAGTTTACTCCTGGGGTCTAGTGTTATGCGATACGGAGACGGCGAGTGCGTGACGTCAGACAGGAATACAGGGTGACTCCTAAAGAAGTGTGCAAGATATCAGACAGGAATACAGGGTGACTCCTAAAGAGATATACAAGACGACAGATAAGAATACAGAGTGACTCCTAAAGAGGTGTACAAGATGCCAGATTAGAATGCAGGGTGACTCCTAAAGAGATATACACGATGTCAGACAGGAATACAGGGTGACTCCTAAATAGGTGTACAAGATTTCACACAAGAATACAGGGTGACTCCTAAAGAGATATACAAGACGTCAGATAAGAATACAGAGTGACTCCTAAAGAGGTGTACAAGTTGCCAGATAAGAATGCAGGGTGACTCCTAAAGAGATATACAAGATGCCAGATAAGAATACAGGGTTTCTCCTAAAGAGGTGTGCAGGATGTCAGACCAAAATACAGGGTGACACTTAACGAGGTGTACAGTATGTTAGATTCAATTCAAATGCAGGATGACCCTTAAAGAGGTTTGCAAGATATCAGATTAAAATAATGGGTGACCCTTAAAGAGTTGTAAATGATGTCAGACTCAAATACAGGGTGATCCTTAAGGAGGTGCCCGCGCGGGGAGCCTAAGTTAATGGGTAATGGAGTCTGTTGAATGAGTCCTGGGGCTTCGAAGCCTTCATGAGCCTTTCTAACATGTGTAGCATTTGTAGCATGCGTCATTTGAAATGATATAAAGTCTAGTCTCTCAGACTGACTGTATCTTTTTATTTACCTTCTGTCGGACGCATGTGCATCAGAATGATACAATCCCGCGATATTCTCGTGACATTGTTGTGCTAGGCAACAGGCATTTACAATTAGCCAACCTTCCTGTTTCCCCCACTATTTCTATCCAGTCACTTCACAGCCTTCCTGCAGTCAATATGTTAGTTGCTCAGATTGATCGGATTGATACATTACATTCTGAGGTCTTTCCTTTAACATTTTCAATGGATTTCAGAAACAGTAAATCAAAGGAATGAGAACGGTACTCAAATCGTATAATTTCAGTTCACATGTTGGCCTTAGGGACGCCTGTCCCATGTCCAAACTATTAAACGTTAATTCATTTACAGGTTCATTGTCAATCAATTTACTCAGCACACAAATGACATTAGCAGTGACGAATTGCTTTCTAATTTCATAAATATATATATAGTGTGTGATTTGCAAATACTGTTGCTGTAACATGCTGCAATTATGAGTCGTCGTCTAAAACCACTTTAAAACTGTCATTATAAACCTATTGGGGAAAGCTACGATAGGCCTAGCAAGCCAGTAGTGGATATCATATTTGCTTTCAAAACATGAACAGGCCTCGGAAAGGACGGATGCAAACGACAACGACCCGGATATGCTAATGGACTACGAGTTGGGACACTAAACATACAGACACTGACAGGAAAGGTGGAGGAGATTGTAGATGTGATGGAGAGAAGAAAACTGGATGAACTGGGCTTGGCAGAAAAAAGATGAAAAGGAGAAGGTCGCAGAGAACTGAGGAATGGGTACCGGTTGTTCTGGATTGGGAAGAGTGAAGGAAGGAGCAGCGGAGTAAGAGTAGTTGTGAGAGATGGAATGAAGGAAGAGGTAAAGGGAATAAGTGACAGGATCATGAAGATCAGAGTAACTGTAAAGGGAAGAAGCCTGGAGATAGCCCAGGTATATGCCCCTCAAGTTGGATGTACAGCTCAAGAGAAGGAAGATTTTGAGGAGGAGCTACAACAGCAGTTGAATGGTCAGAGCATCATTGTCAAGGGAGATTTGAATGCACATGTAGGAAGTGAAAGGCAAGGATATGAAAATGTATTGGGAGCAGAAGGATGGGGTAGCAGGAATGAAGAAGTGAGAAAGTTGCTGGATTTTTGCAAGAGAAACGGTTTAGTGGTAGGCAACTCCTGGTTCCGGAAGAAAGAAAGCCACAAGGTAACGTGGTACAGCAGTGATTTAACAAAGAAATCTTTAGTAGATTACATGCTGTACGACTGGGAAATGAAGAGAAGTGTCAGAGATATAAAGGTAATACCATCAGAGGCCTTAGATAGCGACCACAGAATACTTGTAATGAACCTGGGAGTTGTAAAGGATAGCAAGATGACAGAGTACCAGGAAAGGAGAATCAAAGTATGGAAACTCAAGGAAAAGGAAGTCAAGGAAGAATTCCAGAAGATAATAAGGGAAAGGATGCCAACAGACAATCCTAAAACAGGTGAAAAGGAATGGAAAAAATTCAAGAACACAATGGTGGAAGCTGCAGTGGCAGTATGTGGAAGAACAAGCAACAGAAAGCGGTGTAAAGAGACACCATGGTGGAATGAGAGAGTAAAAGAAGCTGTGGGAAGGAAGAACAAGGCCTTCAGAGTGTGGTTCCAGGAAAGAACTGATCTGGCAAGGGAAGATTATAAGATAAAGAAGAAAGAAGCAAACAAGATTGTCGCAGAGGAGAGGAAGAAGTGGATGGTAAAGTGGACAGAGATGATGGAGGAAGACAGAAGAGGAAATAAGAAAGTACTTTATGGGATGGTCAAAACTAAGAGAAGAGGTCGGCGATTGGATGTGGTAATGATGGACAAAAACGGAAATGAGGTACACAACAAAGAAACACTCAAGACAGTGTGGAAAGAGTACTTTGAGGATTTGCTGAATCCAAATGGTCATAGGGAGGAAACAATGTATTGGAAGATGGAGAAGACAACACAGGAATGGAAAAGGACCTGACTTGGAGAGAACTGGAGATGGCTATAGACAAGATGAAAGGAGGAAGGACACCGGGTGTGGATGAAGTGAGTGTTGAAATGATGAAGGCAGCAGGGGAGGTTGGGAAAGAGTGGCTGTACCGTGTGATGAGGGTGATATGGAAGGAGAAAAAGACCCCAGAAGATTGGAAGAAAGGATTAATTGTCCCAATATTTAAGAAAGGAAGCAGAAAGGAGTGTAGAAATTACAGGGGAGTCACACTCATACCTCACTGTGCCAAGATATATAAAAAGATATTAGAAAGTAGAATACGAGCCAAAGTGGAGAGAAAATTGAGAGAGGAGCAGTATGGATTCAGACCTGGGAGATCAACAGTTGATCTCATATTTTCAGTGAGACAGCTCCAGGAACACCACTACGAATTTGGAGAGGATCTGTTGATTGTCTTCCTGGACATCGAAAAGGCATATGATAGTGTGTGTAGGGAGAAGGTTTGGAAAGCAATGGAAAATATGGGAGTGGAAAAAGGGACTGTAGGCAGAGTGAAGGAGATGTATTGTGGAAGTGTGAGTTGTGTGAAAGTTGGAGGGGAAAGAACAGACTGGTTCAGACAAATGAGAGGCCTGAAACAGGGTAGTGCGCTGTCACCCCTTCTCTTTATTGTGGTTATGGACGAGGTAATGACACGGATAGCAGGAAAGATAGGAGACGATAAGATGAAAGCAATGGTGTTTGCTGATGATCTCATGGTCTGGGGAAACAAGGAGGAGGAAATTTAGGAGCAACTGAAGGCTTGGGAAGAAACAGTGAGAGAGTACGGATGGAAGTTCATCATCAGTAAATGTGAGATCCTGTTAACGACCAGGAAAAAGTACAGACCAATGAGTGGGATAACACTTGGAGGTGGACAGCTGAAGAAGGTGGAAAGTCTCAAGTACTTGGGAATATATTGGAGGAAAATGGGCGAAATGACAAAGAGATTACGGCACATGGCAGACAGGCAGAAGCATTTCTGAGAAGCATTAGTTGATTAGTGTGGAATAAAGATGTCCCACAGAAAAGCAAGGAAGTGTTATACAGAAGCTACTATATCCCGATACTGACCTATGCTTCAGAAACTTGAACAATGAAGAAAAGAGACTTAAGCAGAATACAGGCAGGTGAAATGAAGTTCCTGCGAAGTAGGATCGGAGTAACAAGAAGAGACAGGG
The DNA here is from genome assembly GCA_946902985.2 of Meconema thalassinum. Taxonomy (NCBI): domain Eukaryota; kingdom Metazoa; phylum Arthropoda; class Insecta; order Orthoptera; family Tettigoniidae; genus Meconema; species Meconema thalassinum. The sequence continues at coordinate 2,135,063,842 of OX336388.2, forward strand.
TGAGGAATGAAAAGGTCATGGAAATAGTGAAAGAGGAGCCCTTGTAAGGTAGGATTGAGACATCACGACTGAGGTGGTATGGACACTTAAAGAGAATGGATGAGAAGAAGATTCCCAAGAGGATACATGAGATGTAGATGCAGAAGATACGACCAAGGGGAAGACCAAGAGATAGATGGCTGAAAGGAGTGGAGGAATGTGTCAAGAAGAGAGGCGAGGACTGGACCAGAGTGACAGCGGAGAGGTGGTGGGAAGAAAGGACTAAGAGCCGAGGCTTATGTTCCAAACAGACCCAGCCTGGGGCTGGAAACTTTACAAGATGATGATGATGGGGAAAGAGTGGTTTATGAACATGCGAGATTTCTCGCACGGGTCCGCCAGTTCTACGTAAATTCTCTTCAACGTCTTGACGGCTGCACACTAGTTGCGGATAAATCTACTGCAGGTGTAGTAGCGAACATCTGAGTTGCGCTGACATGGCTATCCATAAACATATCAGTTGCACGCACGATTTTGGTGGGTCACAACTTGAACAAGAATGTTTAGTGATAAAGGTAAACATTTACGTGTAATAGACGGTTACAAGTTTTGATTCCATCGAACTCTTAGTGGTGAAATTCAACGATGGTCATGCTGTAAGAAGACGTGCAAAACATTTGTGAAATTAATGTAAAATTTGTTATGACACATGAAGGGAACACGTCTCACAAACATGAGCCTAACAATATCAACTCCATTCTAAGGCAGGAGATAGCAACTCTTTGAAACGTAAGGCAGTTGAACAATCATGCGAACGACCAAGAAAGATTCTTCATTCTGAGATGTCCGGTAATGACTTGGGTACCTTAAATAACAAATATGTCATACTCATTAAAATGAACATGCTCGTATGAAACGTCGTCCTAAATTACCAAGTGACTTGTCGGGTTGCGCGCGATTATACTATCAACAACTTATGAAATTGCTTACATTAGATGAAAACTGGTTATTTGTTAACGATGTGCAGAATTACATTGTAGGACTGACTACATAGAATAATGCGGTGTGATTCGTTATTTATGGATTGTGCTTTCAAGAGCTGCCCCTCGTTATTTAAGTAACATTTTGTGGTAGATGGTTATAAATATTGCACGTACTGTACGTAAAAGCTTTACGTCATGTTATCTACACAAAGCCAAAAATTGTGTGTCTGTGTGTGTGTGAGTGTGTGTACTCTGATTGTTTAAAGCTTAAATAAAAGTACGAGTAACCTAATCATCCGATCTGTACCAACTTTTGCAATAACATATACTTATATGACGGGCTTCTTTTTACTAAACTACAAGGTCATCAGCCCAATAGTTTGCAGACAGCGGCCATGTATGTGTGCAAATCGATTTTCCATATCAATTCAAACATGGTGAAACCGAATTGAACGAAATTTGGTACAGAGGTAGCGCTAGGAAAGTACACCTCAGTGTCATGTTTTATATCGCAGCCGTCTAGGCAAAAACGTAACGGTGGCCACCTGAATGTTAAAAGCTTAAATCAAATTACGACCAACGCTATCATCTGATCTCTACCAAATATTGCAACATTATACCTTTATGTATGAAGAATCTTTTGACTAAACTACAAGGTCATTAACTCAATACCTTGCGGATGGCGGCCATATATGTGTGCAAATCTATTCCCCCTATCTATTCAAACACGGTGAGACCGAATTGAACAACATTTGGTACAGAGGTAGCACTAGCAAAGAGCACCTCAGTGTCATGTTTTGTATTGCTGCCATCTAGACGAAAACGTAATGGCGGCCACCCGAATGTTAAAAGCTTAAATCAAATTATGACCAACCCTATCATCTGATCACTACCAAATTTTGCAACATTATACCTGTATGTATGAAGAATCTTTTGACAAAACTGCAAGGTCATCAACTCAATACTTTTCGGATGGCGGCAATGTATGTGTGCAAATCGATTCCCCCTATCTATTCAAACACGGTAAAACCGAATTGAACAAAATTTGGTACATAGATAGCACTAGCAAAGAGCACCTCAGTTTCATGTTTTATATTGCTGCCATCTTGACGGAAACCTAATGTCGGCCACCCAAGTGTAAAAAGCTTCAATCAAATTACGACCAACCTAATAATCTGATCTCTACCAAATTTTGAAACAACATACCTTTATGTGGGAAGCATATTTTGACCAAACTACAAGATCACCAGCCGAATAGTATGCAGATGGCGGCCATGTATGTTTGCAAATCGATTCCCCCTATCATTTCTAACACGGTAAAACCAAATTGAACGAAATTTGGTACAGAGGTAGCACTAGCAATGGGCACTCCAGTGTCATGTTTTATATCGCCGCCATCTTGACGGAAACCTAATGTCGGCCACCCAAATGTTAAAAGCTTCAATCAAATTACGACCAACCTAATAATCTGATCTCTACCAAATTTTGCAACAACAAACCTTTTTGTGGGAAGCATCTTTTGAATGAACTACAAAGTCATCAGCCCAATAGTTTTCAGATAGCGGCCATGTATGTGTGTAAATCGATTCCCCATATCAATTCAAACACGATGAAACCGAATTGAATGAACGTTTTTACAGAGTTAGCACTAGCAAAGGGCACCTCATATTCATGTTGTATTTCAACAGGCTACTACAACCAACATTAAATTATACTCCTTGAAAAGGACAAAGAGTTATAACAATACCCATTAATTTAGGAGAAAGCAAGCTATACGTCCTTTACTGAACATCTTGTTTTTATTTCTTGTACAAAGTGACCCTCGAACTTTTGATGATTTATTTTCCAGCCAGTTCTTCCTCTTAGGCTGTCTATGTAGAGAAATGAGGAACTTCGTGTTGGGGGAAATTCCCGAGAATAATTTTGCCTATATGAACTCGGCCTACTGAATACAAATGGGTTCTTTAACATGCCAACATCGTATGACATGCGTATTTATGCCGCCTTTCAAAAATCACTTACCACGGCCAGGAGCGAACATGCAATCTTGGGGTTAGTAGACCGACACGATATCCACTCACCCACCGTGGCAAGCGATGGCCACTCTGGTTGGTTGGTTGGTTCTTAAGTTTAGGGGCTGCGACAACGTAGTCATGTAGCCCCGTGTACTTTGGGTGTGTGTAGAATCAGTCTGATAACCGGTGTTAATTGCGAAGACTGTATTAGTGTGTGTTATCTGTTTTTTAATTTAAGTACTGCAACTTAGAATTTTTCAATTAGTTCCTAATTTTCCCACCAAGCGCCACCGTCAACGACTACTAGGCTTAGTTCAGAACTTAGCTACTAGACGCCACCGCAGTCGGCTCTTGGCAACGAACGTAGGAACATAAGAGCGTTGTTTACATTCTTAACTTATACAATTTAGCTTCGCACAGGTGTAATTCGTGGAAGGTTCTTTAACATGCAATAAATCTATGATATGGGACCGCCGGCTTTACTTCCCCTCCGAAGGAAATCATAATGAGGGATTTTTAACGCTCTTAAAAAATCCGACGACTTGGGCAGGATTTGAACCCGCAATCTTGGGCATAGAAGATCAGCATGCTACCGACTACGCCACCGAAGCTGCCTTATGTTTTTCAAAACCTAAAATGATAATTTTAGAAACATAACAAGTAGTTCCGTGACGAACTAATGAGCCTACTTTTCTTAAAATTATAGAGACCATATATCGACAGTTGGCAGACCTGGCGACTCTAAATATATTCTTAGTTCCATCTCTTAAGCTCCACAATGCACATGCAATAGATAGTACGCACGTTACATGTATTTAAATATTGAATTTATCTGCTTGCGCAAAATCAGGTTGGCGACACTGCCATAAATCGGATGCTCAAACTTAAATTGAAATATTGTGATCTATATATGTGCCAATTTTGAAAAAACTTCATGTATTAGTATGGAACATACATGTGATTCAACATTAAACCTATAAGCACGCGTAGATTCATGTTGGCAGCACTGTCGTATCTTCTTCTTCTTCTTTCTCTTTACATCATACCCACTCCTATGTGGGTCGTTGTTTCTGACAGCTCTCCTCCATTTAACCCGGTCATGCACATCCTCTTCTGACAACTGTTATTCCCTGAGGTCCTCCCGTACACAATCCATCCATCTTCGTTTAGGTCTGCCTCGCATTCTCACTCCCTGTATTTGCATGTCTAGCATCTTCCTCCCCACGTAGGATTCCTCCCTTCTTCTCACATGCCCGTACCATTGAAGTCGCTTTTCTTGTATCTTCTTAGATATTTCCACAACTTTCAATGTTTCTCTTATTTTGACATTTTCCACTCTATCACGCTTAGTCACTCCACGTTGCTCACGTCCGTAGGTACTACCTTAAATTGCCCTACACGTGACCCCTGGGTGGTGCTAAACGAGCAACAGCGTTAAAGGTGACTTACAATATGCCCAGAAACATATCAAGTAACGGTTCTTTTCAGGACCATCAAACTATAGATGAGAAACACCTAGTCCGTACTATGCAACTTAATATTGAAGGCATAAGTTCTGCCAAATGTGAGTATCTACAGAAACAACTGAATGACCTTAACATTGATGTTGTTAACATTCAAGAAATCCATACCAAAGACGAACAGGATCTCCAGCGCAGAGGACGAATACCCGGTTACACACTGGTCAAAGCTATCCACCATCCACAATATGGAATAGCCACTTATGTGAAGTCAAGTTTAAACGGAGTGCAAGTAATTGATTCAACAGAAGTTGACTACATCTATACAATAGCAATTCAGATAAATGATTTAAAAATTGTCAATCTGTACAAGCCTCCGTGTGTGAATTGGGCTCCTACAGTACTGCCAGCTTTTGACCACCCTTGTATATACACTGGAGACTTCAACAGCCATCACACAAACTGGCGGTATGACACCGTGGATGTGAATGGGGAGAAACTAGTTCAGTGGGCAGAAACTACAAATATGCACCTGGTCTTTGATGTAAAAGACAAGGGAACCTTCCACTCTGCACGCTGGGATAAGGATTACAACCCAGACTTGACATTCGTGTCTAAAGATCAGTTAGACCAACCACTCAACACCACTCGTACTGTTCTGTCCAACTTCCCAAACAGTCAACATCGACCTGTTATGGTGGAAATTGGTTTGAAAATTCCCCTTGTAAACTCAATGCCCTTACCCAGATGGAACTTTCGACGAGCTAATTGGGATGGATTCTCAAAAGACCTTGACTCCAGCTTAGTTGCGGAGAATCTACAGCCGACAGCAAACAACTACGATGAATTTGTGAAACTAGTTATCAAAGCTGCTAAGTCAAACATTCCTAGGGGTTACAGAAAGCAATATGTGCCTGGCTGGAATGAAGAAAGTGAGGCTTTATACCAAGAATACCAAAGTTCTGGAAATCAAACAGTGGGTTCACAGCTACTCCACTCTTTAAACAAGAATAGACGAGAGAAATGGGAAGCAACACTCGAAGAAATGAACTTTGCAAAGTCAAGTAGGAAAGCCTGGCGAGTCTTGAATGGGCTAACTGGCAAGCAATACCCCAAAAAGCCGCATACTAAACTGAGTCCTGACATTATTGCCAACAGGATCGTAGACCTCTCAAGGGCAAAGAGAGACAAGAATCATACCAGAGTGGTAAAATGTAACCTCTCTAACCTCAAGCACAGTGCCCCAAGAAACGAACCGCTTTCCAATCCCTTCTCCACAGCGGAAGTAGAAAGTGCAATCAAACAACTGAAAATCGGCAAGGCTGCTGGTCCCGACAACATCTATAATGAGTTCATTAAGAACATGGGTCCGTATTGTATATGCTGGCTCACTTCTCTCTTCACTTACATTCTCAAAGAGAACAGACTGCCCAGACAATTCAAACTGTCAAATGTTATAGCCATTCTCAAACCTGGCAAACCTGAAGACAGCCCCGAAAGCTATCGTCCAATAGCACTGCTCAGTTGCATATTAAAACTTTTTGAACGAATCTTTCTAACCAGAATAGCACCGCTCATTGAGGCTGTTATCCCTCCTGAACAAGCTGGCTTCAGACACGGACGCAGCTGCACTGATCAAGTTATTGCCCTAACTACACACATTGAAGCAGGTTTTCAAGGTAAACGGAAATCAACAGCTGTTTTCATCGACTTGACAGCTGCGTATGATACTGTTTGGCGACAAGGACTGATCTACAAACTATTGCAAGTTGTACCAAGCCGAGAAATTGTGGATCTAATATCTAGCATGCTTAGTGAAAGGCAATTTGAAGTGTTCCTAGGAAACACTAAAAGCCGCAAACGAAAACTAAATAACGGCCTACCACAGGGATCTGTTTTAGCCCCACTGCTATTCAATTTGTACATCCATGATTTACCAACTACAACATCAAGTAAGTTCATCTATGCTGATGATATCGCGCTGGTAGCTCAGAGCAATAACTTTGAAGATGGCGAACAAATCATTACGGAGGACCTGGAGAAGATGTCAACTTTCTTTAAAACCTGGAGATTGATCCCAAGCACAACAAAAACTGAAGTCTCTTGTTTCCATCTAGCGAATCGTGCCGCAAACTACAAACCTAGAGTCCTGTTCAATGGACAAGAGCTGAGGTACAATCCTTTCCCAAAATATCTCGGAGTCACTATAGATAGAACCCTGAGCTACAAAGAGCACATCACCAAGCTCTCTCACAAAGTCGCCGCAAGAAACAACATACTGCATAAGCTCAGTGGTACCTCCTGGGGAGCCTCTGCTGACTGTCTACGTTTAACTGGCATCAGTCTTGTTTACTCAGCTGCTGAGTACTGTGCGCCTGTCTGGTTGGAAAGCGTACATGTGAAGAAGATAGACACGAAACTGAACGATACAATGCGTTGCATTACTGGTACCATCAAATCAACTCCATGTCACTGGTTACCCGTGCTGAGCCACATCCCTCCACCTCACTTAAGGCGGAAGCAAGCTCTACTGAGGGAGGCTAAGAAAATCTTTGCATCACCCTCTTTGCCACTGCATCAGGAATTCTGCCATCCGTCACAACAACGATTGCAATCCAGAAGACCGGCAAGTGTCACTGCAAGGCAACTCATCGCGGATGGATTTGACATAAAGGAAAGCTGGAAGCATGAGTGGTCAACAAAAACATTGGGAACAAGTGTCCACCATCTTGATCCCACAAAGAAGCCAAATGGTTTTGACCTGCCAAGGAACCTCTGGTGCCGTATCAACAGGTTGAGGACTGGACATGGGTGTTGTAATTATTTCAGGTACAAGTGGGGCTGGATCAGTTCACCAATGTGTGAATGTAACTTAGAAGAACAGACGATTGAACACCTGGTCCTACGCTGTCCTCTTCATTCATACCCTGGAATTCCTGACGACTTGTTTGATCTCACACCTAGTCTAACCGAATGGTTGAAAAGGAAGGACTTTAAAGTTTAATTTTGTCTTATTTGTATTCTGTATTGTATCACCATACGATTAAATAAATACTCCACTCATCCACCTGAGCATTTTCATTTCCGTGACGTCAAGCCTGTTTGTGTGCGTTGTGCGTGCAGGCAATGTTTCAGAGCCATACGGCAATGCAGGTCTTACGACAGTTTTATATATTCTCCCCTTAACCTTAGGCTTGATCCTGCGGTCACAGAGCACTCCTGACATTTTCCTCCAGTTCATCCATCCTACCTGAATCCTGTGTGACACTTCCACAACCAGATTTCCATCTCCAGTCACCACCGAACCAAGGTATTTGAACTCATCCGCTCTATTTAACGTTTCCCCTTGCATTCTGATCCCACAGTTTGGCAGCACTGTCGTATATCGCTTACTAAAAATTAACCTACATTTGCAGGTACTATATGTATGCAAAGTTTAGAACTGTTGGCCTGCATACTTTCTGATATATTGAGATTAGGATAAGAATGTATAGCGTGCATTTTTAAACAGTTGGTAGCTCTGTTGACACTAAAAATGTATATTTATATCTGCTCCGGTGCACAAATCACATACCAAATTTGGCTGAAATCCAATAGACACTATGGATGTTACATGCATCTAAATATTGAACCTATCAGCAGGCATAGAATCATGTTGGCAACACTCTCATGAATGGGCACCAGTAAATTATTCTGATGTAATATTATCTATATGTGTGTCAATTTTGAAACAATTCCCATGCACATCTTCCGAGATATCCAGCATAGACCTCAATTTTCAATTGTGATTTTTCAGCAGTTGGTAGCACTGACGTCTTTTTCAAATATGGCCTTGTGATATTTAGGCATAGTTCTTTACTCATATCAAATTTGGTTTCGATAGCTTCAGCCGATTAGGAGTTGATAGGGGGGGACACAGACAGACATTTCCCCGGATAGATGACATAAGTTTATTTTTTCATAATTTGTATTACAAAAGGTGAAAAGTAGGCTAAAAATCCGATCCCTAGTCATTATTATCTTCAACATAATCTATACCTTTTTTCGTTAAATATGTTCACATTCAAGTTTCATTATGTTTCCAAGAAATTATTCATGTGTATAAAACAACATTGTGTGCAATAGAATCCCGCTATGACAGCGTGTTTAAGGCACATTTCATTTAGTATTAATAACAATGACAATCAGTTTAATCCTGTACACACAAATTACATAATTAATTTCCAATTAATATCACAAAGTGTGATGTACTAAAAAGGTGCTTTACAAAATGTGATTCTAGAGCATGGATAAAGTGCTCCATAATCATGGTAGATAGAGCTCTCGGATCATCCCATATGAACCTTCATTTGCAATAGGAATTCGTTATGCCGTATAACTATTGCTGTAAATTAGCTGAACGAGATTACGGGATCAGCGATGCCCAGTACGAATTGTACACCTGGAGCTATTTCAAACTGGTTTTAATTTAGCAGAAATATTTTCATGGACAATTGAAAATTATTAGCTATGGTGAATAAATTCACATTACGAGATAACGAAAGTATATTAGTTTCGCGATAATAATACACTACTTCAATCCTATGTAACGCAGATCTAATGTGTATGAATTGCTTGCTAGTTCATTAGACAGGAAACAATGAAACATAATCAACGGTTTCTGAATTTAATAAATGATAGTGGTGGAAAGGGAAAGGGTTTAATTATTAATAATAATCATATTGCACAAAATTATTTTAAATATTTTGGTCGAACTGACCTAAAAATAAACTTCTACACCTAATAATATTTCTTAATCCAACATCGAGGTCGCAATCCTTTTTGTTGATATTAACTCTTAAAATAATTAAGCTGTTATCCCTAAGCAACTTTATCTTAACATCAATAATAATTGATCAATCATTCATAAATCAATGTATATGTTATATAGGAGTTATTTAAATCTTTTTGTCCCCCCTACACAACATATTTTTTAAAAATATTCCCGGTAATTCTACAATAAATATTTGTATTGTCTGTAGGGTCTCCTCGTCTTCCATTCTTATTTGAGCCTTTTGACACTAAAGTTAAATTCTATATTTTATATTGAGACACCGTCAAACCATTCATACTAGTCTTCAATTTAAAAAGCTAATGGTTATGCTAAGTCCAAAATAGATTGCTCTGTCATCCATCCACTTGCTCTACATGGAGAAGTGTATTGATTGGCCTGTAACCAAGGCAGTAGAACATCAAATTACAGTCATGGAAACAAAAATGCTTCGCTGGACATCTGGTGTGACGCTGCTCCATCAACTCATAAATTATAATATCCACAGACGATATGGAGTAGAGAATTTGTGAGTGGTATGGACTAGGAATGTGCATATTCCAACATAGAATTATTCGAATGCGTGAACACTGGGCTAAGGTCGAGGCCCAAAGACGGACGCAGTTGAAATGGCGTGGTCCATAGCTGGTCTAAACGAAGAAAGAAGAAAGGGGGTGTCATCCCGTGTAATTTGACACCCACATCACGTGACCATCTCCGATTATTGTTTCGCGAGATAACCGCTAATTTCACATGGATGCTCTGCGACGCTTCTTGGGCGCAGCAGCTCACTACTGAGATCCTTGAAAGTGGAGCCTTCAGTATTGTGGGACAAACGCCAAGGAAGAATGTGTGTGGCAGTCATGAAGAATGTTATCCCCAGATCCGGGAGGTCCAAAGCACGTACGGTATAAGGTGCGTCGTTTGGGAGAAAACAGGTAGGAAAATACGTCCCACTCGGCTAACCTACTACTGTATGTACACACGAGAAACCGAAGACGAAACGTGACAAATTGTTTTTGTGTGTATGTACCAACAAATCAGGGAAACATAATTAGCATAACAGACGTGCAGCCACCTGGAGTCACCCAGGTAGACCATGAGAGGCTGGTCTCGCATAGAGGGAGTGAACCCGTCCCACCACATTTCCATCCTATGAAACGCGTCACTTGAAACATTGTTGCCAGAATGATTACTGGGAACGGTCTCCAATTTCCATCCTCTGAAACGTGACACCCGAAGCGTTGTTGTCAGACTGATTACACAGAACAGTCTCTACAATGTGATTGCAGTAGTACTACTTCCCATACACCAATACCATTGCTGTAATTCGTTCTGCTCCACAACATGGTACACACACGAAATAATCGAGTGTAGGAGTAGCCTGCTAGGCATGCTTAAATAACGTAATTAAACTATTTTTTTTAACCAAACAATGAACGTTTTTCACATCTTTCTAAGCTTCCTACTCTGAGGAATTATACAGTATGCTCTCGGCTGATTAGTACTAATATTGGTTTACAGCGAAGAATTATACAGGGTCTTCATATTTGCTTGGCAAGGTCATTCTCGCTTACGCAACCGCGCGTAAATGTACGGCAGAGTACGGTGCTTAAAATCAGTATCATGCATTTTTACTCTCCATGTTTACAGTAGATGCTGAAAATGTTCCCTATCCGCTGCCAAACATAACCGGCATCTCCTTATGAAGTTTCCGGTTACTCCGGTTAATTTAGCTTCTGTAAGGAAATAACGATATTTACGTCTATTGTTTATTTATTTATTTATTTATTTACTGAACCGGGACGTTTGAATCTCTCAGCCAGTTGTTTTATTGTCCGATTTATGGGAATGGGTCTCCCTGGAAATTTCACTGGAAACTTTTGTCTCGTTCTAGCCACGATTTCCTGCACTTTGTGTACGTATTATGCAGATATATTCGTTCGCGTAACGAATATTTCACATCAGACATTACAGCACTATACACAAGCACATTAAAACACTATACAATACGATATACAATACACATTAGCTTTATTAAACACCGAATTAGCTCGGAGCTCACACGTTTACCGCAGCAAGAGCGTGGAAATACAGCCGAAGACCGCGCGCACCAACCTGTAATATAGCTGGCTATTGGCCGGGGACCGCCAGCCAAGGTCAAGCGGAATCACCTTGCCAAGCAAAAATAAAATACCATGTACAACCGTACCTTGGAAAACAATCATACTTGTATCACGAGTGAGAGCCTAATAATAGTACTACCAATCTACATTTGCTACTGAAAACTCGATACTCACAAACATGTTATTCACCCGTGTATTATTTCTTGATCAGCCTTACCTGAAAAGATAAGTTCAAATATTAGATATAAAGAATTGAGAAATGGAAACATTATAAAAGACAGTCAAGATTACACTGTGAAGATGGTAATTGTTCCTTCAAAAGGAACAACATTGGCACCTTTACATATTGGTCTACATTAATGCATGAGAACAAATGTTTTAAAGTTCTGCTTTATTGCGCGTTTGATAAAGCTTTTTAAAAAGTTGGTTGGAGTAAATCGTTTGGCTTTTTTAAATGATTGGAATACCTTACAGGAGTAGAGGAGTGATTTACAATCCATACTGCAATTAGACTGCAGTTATTTGAGTTGAATGACATGAGGGAGATGCAGGTATAGAGCAAGGCTACAACTAATCACCCAAACTTTTAATCCACACATTGAACAAACAGTAAAGGAGATGTGGGAGAAACTTAGAGTAGAAGCAATCTGTTTAACATATTCTAACCTACTCCAATGTTGGTTCCTTGCCACTGGACTCAAGGGCCAAGAATAACAATAGGTTCGAAAAAAAATTATACGAGCCTTACATTACTCGCATATGATGTGTAACATGTGACATGTTATCCTTCTACGTCTGTCCCGGGAGCGCAAATCCCGTCTTGACAGTGAACTCTGTTGGTCATTGATATAACTACTTGTAAAACTTCAGTGCCAAATCCTGACCGTAATGAATCATAATTGTTATTTGCTATGGCGGAAGCAATCCACTGCCTACTTAATGCGAGCTGCGCTCTATACCGGCCAGTTGGTGAACCCATGCCAGCGATGTTATTGAAAATGGCCTCGTTTTGCCGATCAGCGGACTGCCAAGTATAGGCGCGATTAAAAATTAGGTGTGCGGAAGGTATATTAAATGTGTTTCTTCCAGTGATACGTTTAGACCAACGAAGTTTCAATTATTGTTAGTAGTCGGCGTTAATATACTGAATTCCTACGTTGTTTGGAGTGTTTGTTGATGCGATATAGATTCCACATAGCCACATGGCCGACAGTACATCGAGTGCTTACATTAAATAAGAATACAGCAAAAGTATGAAAATTTAATAAATCGTACGGTAATTGTTTTCAGGAAATATGATAAAATGAATATTTTCACACCAAAGAACGACAACTTGAAGATGATTTACTGTAGGAATATCTTAAATGGGGTCTCCAAACCTTGAACTAAACTGTATGCGATATACATTCGCCATAGCCACATGGTCTACAGTCGTTGTACCGATCTCCGCCACCACGCGCGCTCATTGATTCCGTCCCATCCACTTCCGTCCCTTTTCCAAAATCACTCCCACAAAAAAGTCCAGCTACCGAGTGGAAAGATGTTACACATCAAAATAGTTGTGTGGAACAGTGGATACATACGTATCTCTTACTTGCTTGCGAAGTTGCACAAGACACCTCCCTGCATCCACAGTGAGGCTGAGGCCAAGCTTGTGAGTTTGTAGTGCGTCAGAGACGCCCAGTTTAGGTTTTTCCCACTGGCGAGATTTATCACTGATCGCTACAGTGACTGTCACCAACATCCATGGCCTCCTATTTTAAATGTCACTGCGTGGCTAGTGTCATAGTGGGGTATTTGATGAGGCCGTGGATGAATTTATAAAAATTTATTAATATTACAAATTCTCCACTGAAACTACACAGTGAAAGTGCAAACGATATTCTAACTCACTGTTTGCTACAAGGCAAAGGAGAATAACTCTTCTCTTCAGTCTTCTGACTAGTTTGATGCAGTTTTACACGCCTCCTTGCCCTGAGCTAATCGTTCCATCTATGCATTGCTACCGCACCCCACATCCAAAAAATCATGATGAATTTATTTCATGTGACCCATATATGACCAAAATCGAAGAAAGAAGAGGAAGAACAAATATATTTACTGAGCGAAGTTTAAAGGCCTATGGATGAGTTTTGTACTGGTTAACATTTTCAGAATTGTTGTTGTCTACCGTGTATTTTCAGTGTGTGTGGCATCTGCTGGTTGGTTGGTTCTTAAGTTTAGGGGCTGCGACAACGCGGTCATGTAGCCCCGTGTACTTTCTGACAACCGGTGTTAATTTTGATGACTGTATTAGTGTGTGTTATCCGTTATTTAATTCATGTAAGGACAGCAGACTTTTGAATTTTTCAAATAGTTCCTACTTTTTCTGCCAAACGCCACCGTCAACGACTACTAGTTCAGAACTTAGCTACCAGACGCCACCGCAGTCGGCTCTTGGCAACGAACGTAGGATCCTAAGAGCGTTGTTTACATTTTTAACCTATACAATTTAGCTTCAAACAGGTGTAATTAATGGAAGGTCCTTTAACTTGCCATAAATCAATGACTTGGGATCCCCGGATTTACTTCCCCTCCGAAGGAAGGCATGCTGAGGGATTTTTAACGCTCTTAAAAATCCGACGACTTTGGCGGGATTTGAACCCGCGATCTTGGGCTAGAAGCTCAGCATGCTACCAACTACGCCACCGAAGCCGCCTGGCATCTGCCTGATGCTAATAACGTGCGTACTTGTGATTGGGGACGGAAAGGAGGTGGTTGTGGCCTAAGTTAGGATCAATCGTAGGATTTGTTTGGAGTGGAGCTCTGTGATTGCGTAGTGTGCCCCGTTTCATCCCTTGAAATTCTTGATAGAGCGGCAATGCAATCCTTTGACGTAGCTTCAATACGAACCCCTAGACAATTGAAGGTCCAGTACCAGTACCTACGCACACGTGGAAAGTCCCATAAATTACCAGGCATATTGCATATGGCTAAGAGAAGCCTCCGTGGCTTAGGCGGCAGCACGCCGGCCTCTCACCACTGGGTCCGTGGTTCAAATCCCGGTCACTCCATGTGAGATCTGTGCTGGACAGAACGGAGGCAGACAGGTTTTTCTCCGGGTACTCCGGTTTTTCCTGTCAAAATTCCATTCCAGCAACACTCTCCACTATCATTTCATTTCATCTGTCATTCATTTAATCATTGCCCCAGAGGAGTGCGTCAGGCCTCGGCAGCCGGCACAGTTCATATCCTCGCCGCCAGATGGGGGCTTCATTCATTCCATTCCTGACCCGGTCGGAGACTGGAAGCAGGCTGTGGATTTTCATTAGCCTACTTTCAATTTTTGCAAAAAATGAAAGTAGACTTATGAGATCAACACAGGGCGAAAAAAGTGTGTCTGTCTGTGTGTGTGTATGTGTGTGTGAGTCTGTGTGTGTGTGTGTCTGTGTGTGAGTGTGTGTACTCTGAATGTCTGTCCCCCTCTATCAATTCGAACACGGTGATTGCGAATTGAACGAAATTTGGTACAAAGGTAGCACTAGCAAAGGACACCTCAGTGTCATGTTTTATATCGCCGCCATCTTGACGGAAACGCAATGGTGGCCACACAAATGTTCAAAGCTTAAATCAAATTACGACTAACCTAATCATCCGATCTCTACCAAATTTTGCAACAACATACCTTTATGGAGGGAGCATCCTTTGACAAAACCAATAGGTCAACAGCATAATAGTTTGCAGATGGCGGCCATCTTTGTGTGAAAATCGATTCCCCCTATTAATTCGAACACGGTGCAACCGAATGGAACGAAATTTGGTACAGAGGTAGTACTAACTAAAGGCACCTCAGTGTCATGTTTTATATCGCCGCCATCTTGACGGAAACGTAATGGCGGCCACACAAATATTCAAAGCTTAAATCAAATTACGACTAACCTAATCCTTTTATCTCGACCAAATTTTGCAACAACATACCTTTACGGGGGGAGGATCCTTTGACCAAACTAATAGATCATCAGCCTAATAGTGTGCGGATGGCGGCCATCTTTGTGTGATAATCGATTCCCCCCATTAATTCGAACACGGTTTAACCGAATGGAACGAAATTTGGTACAGAGGTAGTACTAACAAAAGGCACCTCAGTGTCATGTTTTATATCGCCGCCTTCTTGACGGAAACGTAATGGCGGCCACACAAATCTTCAAAGCTTAAATCAAATTACGATTAACCTAATCATCCGATCTCTACCAAATTTTGCAACAACATACCCTTATAGAGGAAGCATCCTTTGACCAAACGAATAGGTCATTAGCCTAATAGTTTGCGGATGGCGGCCATCTTTGTGTGAAAATCAAACACGGTGAAACCGAATGGAACGAAATTTGGTACAGAGGTAGAACTAGCAAAGGGTATTTCAGTTTCATGTTTTATATCGCCGCCATAGTGACAGAAACGTAATGGCGGCCACACAAATGTTCAAAGCTTAAGTTAAATTACGACTAACATAACCATCCGATCTCTACCAAACTTTGCAACAACATACCTTTATGGAGGAAGCATCCTTTGACCAATCTAATAGGTTAGTAGCCTAATAGTTTGCGGATGGCGGCCATCTTTATGTCAAAATGGATTCCCCCTATTAATTCGAACACGGTGGAACCGAATGAAACGAAATTTGGTTCAGAGGTAGCACTAGCAAAGGGCACCTCAGTGTCATGTTTTGTATCGCCGCCATCTTGACTGAAACGTAATGGCGGCCACACGAATGTTCAAAGCTGAAATCAAATTACGACTAACCTAATCATTTGATCTCTACCAAATTTTGCAACAACATACCTTTACGGGGGAGGATCCTTTGAACAAACTAATAGATCATCAGCCTAATAGTTTGCGGATGGCGGCCATCTTTGTGTGAAAATCAAACACGGTGAAACCGAAAGGAACGAAATTTGGTACAGAGGTAGCACTAGCAAAGGGTATCTCAGTGTCATGTTTTATATCGCCGCCATAGTGACAGAAACGTAATGGCGGCCACACAAATGTTCAAAGCTTAAGTTAAATTACGACTAACATAACCATCCGATCTCTACCAAACTTTGCAACAACATACCTTTATGGAGGAAGCATCCTTTGACCAATCTAATAGGTTAGTAGCCTAATAGTTTGCGGATGGCGGCCATCTTTATGTCAAAATTGATTCCCCCTATTAATTCGAACACGGTGGAACCGAATGGAACGAAATTTGGTTCAGAGGTATCACTAGCAAAGGGCACCTCAGTGTCATGTTTTGTATCGCCGCCGTATTGACAGAAACGTAAAGGCGGCCACACGAATGTTCAAGACTTAAGTTAAATTACGACTAACATAACCATCCGATCTCTACCAAACTTTGCAACAACATACCTTTATGGAGGGAGCATCCTTTGACCAATCTAATAGGTTATTAGCTTAATAGTTTGCGGATGGCGGCCATCTTTATGTCAAAATTGATTCCCCCTATTAATTCGAACACGGTGGAACCGAATGGAACGAAATTTGGTACAGAGGTAGCACTAGCAAAGGGCACCTCAGTGTCATGTTTTATATCGCCGCCATCCTGGCTGAAACGTAATGGCGGCCACACGAATGTTCAAAGCTTAAATCAAATTACGATTAACCTAATCATCCGATCTCTACCAAATTCTACAACTACGTACCTTTATGGAGGGAGCATCCTTTGACCAATCCAATAGGTCATTCGCCTAACAGTTTGAGGATGGCGGCCATCTTTATGTCAATATTGATTCCGCCTATTAATTCGAACACGGTGGAACCGAATGGAACGAAATTTGGTACAGAGGTAGCACTAGCAAAGGGCACCTCAGTGTCATGTTTTATATCGCCGCCATCTTGACTGAAAAGTAATGGCGGCCACACGAATGTTCAAAGCTTAAAT
The DNA here is from genome assembly GCA_946902985.2 of Meconema thalassinum. Lineage (NCBI taxonomy): Eukaryota > Metazoa > Arthropoda > Insecta > Orthoptera > Tettigoniidae > Meconema > Meconema thalassinum. The sequence goes on from OX336388.2 coordinate 2,135,081,132, forward strand.
CAAATTACGATTAACCTAATCATCCGATCTCTACCAAATTTTGCAACAACATACCCTTGTAGAGGAAGCATCCTTTGACCAAACGAATGGGTCATTAGCCTAATAGTTTGCGGATGGCGGCCATCTTTGTGTGAAAATCAAACACCGTGAAACCGAATGGAACGAAATTTGGTACAGAGGTAGAACTAGCAAAGGGTATCTCAGTTTCATGTTTTATATCGCCGCCATAGTGACAGAAACGTAATGGCGGCCACACAAATGTTCAAAGCTTAAGTTAAATTACGACTAACATAACCATCCGATCTCTACCAAACTTTGCAACAACATACTTTTATGGAGGAAGCATCCTTTGACCAATCTAATAGGTTATTAGCCTAATAGTTTGCGGATGGGGGCCATCTTTATGTCAAAATGGATTCCCCCTATTAATTCGAACACGGTGGAACCGAATGGAACGAAATTTGGTTCAGAGGTGGCACTAGCAAAGGGCACCTCAGTGTCATGATTTGTATCGCCGCCATCTTGACTGAAACGTAATGGCGGCCACACGAATGTTCAAAGCTTAAATCAAATTACGACTAACCTAATCATTTGATCTCTACCAAATTTTGCAACAACATACCTTTACGGGGGAGGATCCTTCGACCAAACTAATAGATCATCAGCCTAATAGTTTGCGGATGGCGGCCATCTTTGTGTGAAAATCGATTCCCCCTATTAATTCGAACACGGTGCAACCGAAAGGAACGAAATTTGGTACAGAGGTAGTACTAACAAAAGGCACCTCAGTGTCATGTTTTATATCGCCGCCATCTTGACGGAAACGTAATGGCGGCCACACAAATGTTCAAAGCTTAAATCAAATCACGATTAACCTAATCATCCGTTCTCTACCAAATTTTGCAACAACATACCCTTATAAAGGAAGCATCCTTTGACCAAACGAATAGGTCATTAGCCTAATAGTTTGTGGATGGCGGCCATCTTTGTGTGAAAATCAAACACGGTGAAACCGAAAGGAACGAAATTTGGTACAGAGGTATCACTAGCAAAGGGCACCTCAGTGTCATGTTTTGTATCGCCGCCGTATTGACAGAAACGTAAAGGCGGCCACACGAATGTTCAAGGCTTAAGTTAAATTACGACTAACATAACCATCCGATCTCTACCAAACTTTGCAACAACATACCTTTATGGAGGGAGCATCCTTTGACCAAACTAATAGGTTATTAGCTTAATAGTTTGCGGATGGCGGCCATCTTTATGTCAAAATTGATTCCCCCTATTAATTCGAACACGGTGGAACCGAATGGAACGAAATTTGGTACAGAGGTAGCACTAGCAAAGGGCACCTCAGTGTCATGTTTTATATCGCCGCCATCCTGGCTGAAACGTAATGGCGGCCACACGAATGTTCAAAGCTTAAATCAAATTTCGATTAACCTAATCATCCGATCTCTACCAAATTCTACAACTACGTACCTTTATGGAGGGAGCATCCTTTGACCAATCCAATAGGTCATTCGCCTAACAGTTTGAGGATGGCGGCCATCTTTATGTCAATATTGATTCCGCCTATTAATTCGAACACGGTGGAACCGAATGGAACGAAATTTGGTACAGAGGTAGCACTAGCAAAGGGCACCTCAGTGTCATGTTTTATATCGCCGCCATCTTGACTGAAAAGTAATGGCGGCCACACGAATGTTCAAAGCTTAAATCAAATTACGATTAACCTAATCATCCGATCTCTACCAAATTTTGCAACAACATACCCTTGTAGAGGAAGCATCCTTTGACCAAACAAATGGGTCATTAGCCATCTTTGTGTGAAAATCAAACACCGTGAAACCGAATGGAACGAAATTTGGTACAGAGGTAGAACTAGCAAAGGGTATCTCAGTTTCATGTTTTATATCGCCGCCATAGTGACAGAAACGTAATGGCGGCCACACAAATGTTCAAAGCTTAAGTTAAATTACGACTAACATAACCATCCGATCTCTACCAAACTTTGCAACAACATACCTTTATGGAGGAAGCATCCTTTGACCAATCTAATAGGTTATTAGCCTAATAGTTTGCGGATGGCGGCCATCTTTATGTCAAAATGGATTCCCCCTATTAATTCGAACACGGTGGAACCGAATGGAACGAAATTTGGTTCAGAGGTAGCACTAGCAAAGGGCACCTCAGTGTCATGTTTTGTATCGCCGCCATCTTGACTGAAACGTAATGGCGGCCACACGAATGTTCAAAGCTGAAATCAAATTACGACTAACCTAATCATTTGATCTCTACCAAATTTTGCAACAACATACCTTTACGGGGGAGGATCCTTTGAACAAACTAATAGATCATCAGCCTAATAGTTTGCGGATGGCGGCCATCTTTGTGTGAAAATCAAACACGGTGAAACCGAAAGGAACGAAATTTGGTACAGAGGTAGCACTAGCAAAGGGTATCTCAGTGTCATGTTTTATATCGCCGCCATAGTGACAGAAACGTAATGGCGGCCACACAAATGTTCAAAGCTTAAGTTAAATTACGACTAACATAACCATCCGATCTCTACCAAACTTTGCAACAACATACCTTTATGGAGGAAGCATCCTTTGACCAATCTAATAGGTTAGTAGCCTAATAGTTTGCGGATGGCGGCCATCTTTATGTCAAAATGGATTCCCCCTATTAATTCGAACACGGTGGAACCGAATGGAACGAAATTTGGTTCAGAGGTATCACTAGCAAAGGGCACCTCAGTGTCATGTTTTGTATCGCCGCCGTATTGACAGAAACGTAAAGGCGGCCACACGAATGTTCAAGGCTTAAGTTAAATTACGACTAACATAACCATCCGATCTCTACCAAACTTTGCAACAACATACCTTTATGGAGGGAGCATCCTTTGACCAATCTAATAGGTTATTAGCTTAATAGTTTGCGGATGGCGGCCATATTTATGTCAAAATTGATTCCCCCTATTAATTCGAACACGGTGGAACCGAATGGAACGAAATTTGGTACAGAGGTAGCACTAGCAAAGGGCACCTCAGTGTCATGTTTTATATCGCCGCCATCCTGGCTGAAACGTAATGGCGGCCACACGAATGTTCAAAGCTTAAATCAAATTACGACTAACCTAATCATTTGATCTCTACCAAATTTTGCAACAACATACCTTTACGGGGGAGGATCCTTCGACCAAACTAATAGATCATCAGCCTAATAGTTTGCGGATGGCGGCCATCTTTGTGTGAAAATCGATTCCCCCTATTAATTCGAACACGGTGCAACCGAAAGGAACGAAATTTGGTACAGAGGTAGTACTAACAAAAGGCACCTCAGTGTCATGTTTTATATCGCCGCCATCTTGACGGAAACGTAATGGCGGCCACACAAATGTTCAAAGCTTAAATCAAATCACGATTAACCTAATCATCCGTTCTCTACCAAATTTTGCAACAACATACCCTTATAAAGGAAGCATCCTTTGACCAAACGAATAGGTCATTAGCCTAATAGTTTGCGGATGGCGGCCATCTTTGTGTGAAAATCAAACACGGTGAAACCGAAAGGAACGAAATTTGGTACAGAGGTATCACTAGCAAAGGGCACCTCAGTGTCATGTTTTGTATCGCCGCCGTATTGACAGAAACGTAAAGGCGGCCACACGAATGTTCAAGGCTTAAGTTAAATTACGACTAACATAACCATCCGATCTCTACCAAACTTTGCAACAACATACCTTTATGGAGGGAGCATCCTTTGACCAATCTAATAGGTTATTAGCTTAATAGTTTGCGGATGGCGGCCTTCTTTATGTCAAAATTGATTCCCCCTATTAATTCGAACACGGTGGAACCGAATGGAACGAAATTTGGTACAGAGGTAGCACTAGCAAAGGGCACCTCAGTGTCATGTTTTATATCGCCGCCATCCTGGCTGAAACGTAATGGCGGCCACACGAATGTTCAAAGCTTAAATCAAATTACGATTAACCTAATCATCCGATCTCTACCAAATTCTACAACTACGTACCTTTATGGAGGGAGCATCCTTTGACCAATCCAATAGGTCATTCGCCTAACAGTTTGAGGATGGCGGCCATCTTTATGTCAATATTGATTCCGCCTATTAATTCGAACACGGTGGAACCGAATGGAACGAAATTTGGTACAGAGGTAGCACTAGCAAAGGGCACCTCAGTGTCATGTTTTATATCGCCGCCATCTTGACTGAAAAGTAATGGCGGCCACACGAATATTCAAAGCTTAAATCAAATTACGATTAACCTAATCATCCGATCTCTACAAAATTTTCCAACAACATACCCTTGTAGAGGAAGCATCCTTTGACCAAACAAATGGGTCATTAGCCATCTTTGTGTGAAAATCAAACACCGTGAAACCGAATGGAACGAAATTTGGTACAGAGGTAGAACTAGCAAAGAGTATCTCAGTTTCATGTTTTATATCGCCGCCATAGTGACAGAAACGTAATGGCGGCCACACAAATGTTCAAAGCTTAAGATAAATTACGACTAACATAACCATCCGATCTCTACCAAACTTTGCAACAACATACCTTTATGGAGGAAGCATCCTTTGACCAATCTAATAGGTTATTGGCCTAATAGTTTGCGGATGGCGGCCATCTTTATGTCAAAATGGATTCCCCTTATTAATTCGAACACGGTGGAACCGAATGGAACGAAATTTGGTTCAGAGGTAGCACTAGCAAAGGGCACCTCAGTGTCATGTTTTGTATCGCCGCCATCTTGACTGAAACGTAATGGCGGCCACACGAATGTTCAAAGCTGAAATCAAATTACGACTAACCTAATCATTTGATCTCTACCAAATTTTGCAACAACATACCTTTACGGGGGAGGATCCTTTGAACAAACTAATAGATCATCAGCCTAATAGTTTGCGGATGGCGGCCATCTTTGTGTGAAAATCAAACACGGTGAAACCGAAAGGAACGAAATTTGGTACAGAGGTAGCACTAGCAAAGGGTATCTCAGTGTCATGTTTTATATCGCCGCCATAGTGACAGAAACGTAATGGCGGCCACACAAATGTTCAAAGCTTAAGTTAAATTACGACTAACATAACCATCCGATCTCTACCAAACTTTGCAACAACTTACCTTTATGGAGGAAGCATCCTTTGACCAATCTAATAGGTTAGTAGCCTAATAGTTTGCGGATGGCGGCCATCTTTATGTCAAAATGGATTCCCCCTATTAATTCGAACACGGTGGAACCGAATGGAACGAAATTTGGTTCAGAGGTATCACTAGCAAAGGGCACCTCAGTGTCATGTTTTGTATCGCCGCCGTATTGACAGAAACGTAAAGGCGGCCACACGAATGTTCAAGGCTTAAGTTAAATTACGACTAACATAACCATCCGATCTCTACCAAACTTTGCAACAACATACCTTTATGGAGGGAGCATCCTTTGACCAATCTAATAGGTTATTAGCTTAATAGTTTGCGGATGGCGGCCATATTTATGTCAAAATTGATTCCCCCTATTAATTCGAACACGGTGGAACCGAATGGAACGAAATTTGGTACAGAGGTAGCACTAGCAAAGGGCACCTCAGTGTCATGTTTTATATCGCCGCCATCCTGGCTGAAACGTAATGGCGGCCACACGAATGTTCAAAGCTTAAATCAAATTACGATTAACCTAATCATCCGATCTCTACCAAATTCTACAACTACGTACCTTCATGGAGGGAGCATCCTTTGACCAATCCAATAGGTCATTCGCCTAACAGTTTGAGGATGGCGGCCATCTTTATGTCAATATTGATTCCGCCTATTAATTCGAACACGGTGGAACCGAATGGAACGAAATTTGGTACAGAGGTAGCACTAGCAAAGGGCACCTCAGTGTCATGTTTTATATCGCCGCCATCTTGACTGAAAAGTAATGGCGGCCACACGAATGTTCAAAGCTTAAATCAAATTACGATTAACCTAATCATCCGATCTCTACCAAAATTTGCAACAACATACCCTTGTAGAGGAAGCATCCTTTGACCAAACGAATGGGTCATTAGCCTAATAGTTTGCGGATGGCGGCCATCTTTGTGTGAAAATCAAACACCGTGAAACCGAATGGAACGAAATTTGGTACAGAGGTAGAACTAGCAAAGGGTATCTCAGTTTCATGTTTTATATCGCCGCCATAGTGACAGAAACGTAATGGCGGCCACACAAATGTTCAAAGCTTAAGTTAAATTACGACTAACATAACCATCCGATCTCTACCAAACTTTGCAACAACATACTTTTATGGAGGAAGCATCCTTTGACCTATCTAATAGGTTATTAGCCTAATAGTTTGCGGATGGGGGCCATCTTTATGTCAAAATGGATTCCCCCTATTAATTCGAACACGGTGGAACCGAATGGAACGAAATTTGGTTCAGAGGTGGCACTAGCAAAGGGCACCTCAGTGTCATGATTTGTATCGCCGCCATCTTGACTGAAACGTAATGGCGGCCACACGAATGTTCAAAGCTTAAATCAAATTACGACTAACCTAATCATTTGATCTCTACCAAATTTTGCAACAACATACCTTTACGGGGGAGGATCCTTCGACCAAACTAATAGATCATCAGCCTAATAGTTTGCGGATGGCGGCCATCTTTGTGTGAAAATCGATTCCCCCTATTAATTCGAACACGGTGCAACCGAAAGGAACGAAATTTGGTACAGAGGTAGTACTAACGAAAGGCACCTCAGTGTCATGTTTTATATCGCCGCCATCTTGCCGGAAACGTAATGGCGGCCACACAAATGTTCAAAGCTTAAATCAAATCACGATTAACCTAATCATCCGTTCTCTACCAAATTTTGCAACAACATACCCTTATATAGGAAGCATCCTTTGACCAAACGAATAGGTCATTAGCCTAATAGTTTGCGGATGGCGGCCATCTTTGTGTGAAAATCAAACACGGTGAAACCGAAAGGAACGAAATTTGGTACAGAGGTATCACTAGCAAAGGGCACCTCAGTGTCATGTTTTGTATCGCCGCCGTATTGACAGAAACGTAAAGGCGGCCACACGAATGTTCAAGGCTTAAGTTAAATTACGACTAACATAACCATCCGATCTCTACCAAACTTTGCAACAACATACCTTTATGGAGGGAGCATCCTTTGACCAATCTAATAGGTTATTAGCTTAATAGTTTGCGGATGGCGGCCATCTTTATGTCAAAATTGATTCCCCCTATTAATTCGAACACGGTGGAACCGAATGGAACGAAATTTGGTACAGAGGTAGCACTAGCAAAGGGCACCTCAGTGTCATGTTTTATATCGCCGCCATCCTGGCTGAAACGTAATGGCGGCCACACGAATGTTCAAAGCTTAAATCAAATTACGATTAACCTAATCATCCGATCTCTACCAAATTCTACAACTACGTACCTTTATGGAGGGAGCATCCTTTGACCAATCCAATAGGTCATTCGCCTAACAGTTTGAGGATGGCGGCCATCTTTATGTCAATATTGATTCCGCCTATTAATTCGAACACGGTGGAACCGAATGGAACGAAATTTGGTACAGAGGTAGCACTAGCAAAGGGCACCTCAGTGTCATGTTTTATATCGCCGCCATCTTGACTGAAAAGTAATGGCGGCCACACGAATGTTCAAAGCTTAAATCAAATTACGATTAACCTAATCATCCGATCTCTACCAAATTTTCCAACAACATACCCTTGTAGAGGAAGCATCCTTTGACCAAACAAATGGGTCATTAGCCATCTTTGTGTGAAAATCAAACACCGTGAAACCGAATGGAACGAAATTTGGTACAGAGGTAGAACTAGCAAAGGGTATCTCAGTTTCTTGTTTTATATCGCCGCCATAGTGACAGAAACGTAATGGCGGCCACACAAATGTTCAAAGCTTAAGTTAAATTACGACTAACATAACCATCCGATCTCTACCAAACTTTGCAACAACATACTTTTATGGAGGAAGCATCCTTTGACCAATCTAATAGGTTATTAGCCTAATAGTTTGCGGATGGGGGCCATCTTTATGTCAAAATGGATTCCCCCTATTAATTCGAACACGGTGGAACCGAATGGAACGAAATTTGGTTCAGAGGTGGCACTGGCAAAGGGCACCTCAGTGTCATGATTTGTATCGCCGCCATCTTGACTGAAACGTAATGGCGGCCACACGAATGTTCAAAGCTTAAATCAAATTACGACTAACCTAATCATTTGATCTCTACCAAATTTTGCAACAACATACCTTTACGGGGGAGGATCCTTCGACCAAACTAATAGATCATCAGCCTAATAGTTTGCGGATGGTGGCCATCTTTGTGTGAAAATCGATTCCCCCTATTAATTCGAACACGGTGCAACCGAAAGGAACGAAATTTGGTACAGAGGTAGTACTAACAAAAGGCACCTCAGTGTCATGTTTTATATCGCCGCCATCTTGACGGAAACGTAATGGCGGCCACACAAATGTTCAAAGCTTAAATCAAATCACGATTAACCTAATCATCCGTTCTCTACCAAATTTTGCAACAACATACCCTTATATAGGAAGCATCCTTTGACCAAACGAATAGGTCATTAGCCTAATAGTTTGCGGATGGCGGCCATCTTTGGTGAAAATCAAACACGGTGAAACCGAAAGGAACGAAATTTGGTACAGAGGTATCACTAGCAAAGGGCACCTCAGTGTCATGTTTTGTATCGCCGCCGTATTGACAGAAACGTAAAGGCGGCCACACGAATGTTCAAGGCTTAAGTTAAATTACGACTAACATAACCATCCGATCTCTACCAAACTTTGCAACAACATACCTTTATGGAGGGAGCATCCTTTGACCAATCTAATAGGTTATTAGCTTAATAGTTTGCGGATGGCGGCCATCTTTATGTCAAAATTGATTCCCCCTATTAATTCGAACACGGTGGAACCGAATGGAACGAAATTTGGTACAGAGGTAGCACTAGCAAAGGGCACCTCAGTGTCATGTTTTATATCGCCGCCATCTTGGCTGAAACGTAATGGCGGCCACACGAATGTTCAAAGCTGAAATCAAATTACGATTAACCTAATCATCCGATCTTTACCAAATTTTGCAACTACATACCTTTATGGAGGGAGCATCCATTGACCAATCTAGTAGGTCATTCGCCTAATAGTTTGCGGATGGCGGCCATCTTTGTGTCAGCATCGATTCCCCCTATTAATTCGAACACGGTGAAACCGAATGGAATGAAATTTGGTACAGAGATAGCACTAGCAAAGGGCACCCCAGTGTTATGTTTTATATCGCCACCATCTTGACGGAAACGTAATGGCGGCCACCCAAATGTTCAAAGCTTAAATCAAATTACGACTAACCTAATCATCCGATCTCTACCAAATTTTGCAACAACATACCTTTATGAAGGGAGCATCCAATGACAAATCTAATAGGTCATTAACCTAATAGTTTGCGAATGGCGGCTATCTTTGTGTCAAAATCGATTACCCCTATTAATTCGAACACGGTGAAACCGAATGGAATGAAATTTGGTACAGAGGTAGCACTAGCAAAGGGCATCTCAGTGTCATGTTTTATATCACCTCCATCTTGACGGAAACGTAATGGCGGCCACACAAATGTTCAAAGCTTAAATCAAATTACGACTAACCTAAAAATCCGATCTCCACCAAATTTTGCAACAACATACCTTTATGGAGGATGCATCCTTTGACAAATCTAATAGGTCATTAGCCTAATAGTTTGCGGATGGCGGCCATCTTTGTGTCAAAATCGATTACCCCTATTAATTCGAACACGGTGAAACCGAATGGAATGAAATTTGGTACAGAGGTAGCACTAGCAAAGGGCACCTCAGTGTCATGTTTTATATCGCAGGCATCTTGACGGAAACGTAATGGCGGCCACACAAATATTCAAAGCTTAAATCAAATTACGATTAACCTAATCATCCGATCTCTACCAAATTTTGCATCAACATACCTTTATGGAGGGAGCATCCTTTGACCAAACTAATAGGTCATTAGCCTAATATTTTGCGGATGGCGGCCATATTTGTGTGAAAATCGATTCCCCCTATTAATTCGAACACGGTGAAACCGAATGGAACGAAATTTGGTACAGAGGTAGCACTAGAAAAGGCCACCTCAGTGTCATGTTTTATATCACCGCCATCTTGACGGAATCGTAATCGCGGCCACCCAAATGTTAGAGGCTAAAATGTAATTACGACCAACCTAATAATCTAGTCTCTACCAAATTTTGCAACAACAAATCTTTATGTGGGAAGCATATTCTGACCAAACTGCTAGATCATCAGCCCAATAGTTTGCAGATGGTGGCCAAGTATGTGTGCAAATCGATTCCCCCTATCAATTCAAACACGGTGAAAGCGAACTGAACGAAATTTGGTACAGAGGTAGCACTATCAAAAGGCACCTCAGTGTCATTTTTATATCGCCGCCATCTTGACGGAAACGGAATGACGGCCACCCAAATGTTAAAAGCTTAAATCAAATTTCGACCATCCTAATAATTTGATCTCTACCGGATTTTGCAACAACATGCCTTTTTGTGGAAAGCATCTTTTGACTGACTACAAGGTCATCAGCCCAATAGTTTGCAAATAGCAGCCATGTATGTTTGCAAATCCATTCCCCAGATCAATTCAAATACGGTGAAACCGAATTGAATGATTTTTTTTTACAGAGGTAGCACTAGCAAAGGGCACCTCATATTCATGTTTAATATCCCTATAGCACGTTGTATTTCAACAAGCTACTACAACCAACATTCAATTATACTCCTTGAAAAGGACAAAGAGGTATAACAATACCCATGCATTTAGGAGAAAGTAGGCTATATGTTCTTTACTGAACATCTTGTTTTTCATTTCATATGGCTAAAGCCTCCGTGGCTTAGGCGGCAGCACACCGGCCTCTCACCGCTGGGTCCGTGGTTCAAATCCCGGTCACTCCTTGTGAGATCTGTGCTGGACAAAACGGAGGCAGATAGGTTTTTCTCCGGGTACTCCGGTTTTCCCTGTCAAAATTTCATTCCAGCAACACTCTCCACTATCATTTCACTTCATCTGTCATTCATTTAATCATTGCCCCAGAGGAGTGCGTCAGGCCTCGGCAGCCGGCACAGTTCATATCCTCGCCGCTAGATGGGGGCTTCATTCATTCCATTCCTGACCCGGTCGGAGACTGGAAGCAGGCTGTGGATTTTCATTTCATTTCATATGGCTGTTTATGGAACCATGAACTGAGACTCATGAAGGCGAAGATGTTGTGAATTATCCAATGTCGTCCATGCGCCCCAACGATGCGAGGCCATCAAGAATATGATAACTTTCTCTTAGCTATAGCCATTGCACAGTACTTACAAAGGAAGCTAAGGAAACGAAAAGACAGCGTTCATCCGATCAACGAACCAAGACTCACAAGAGGACAGTTTCACACTTCAATTAATAACCCACGGACCGACGATGCCAGATTTTTTTCATATGATTGTAACTTCGTATGACGAACTTTGTGTGTATCTCAAGAAAGGAATTCAATAAAACCAGCTTTTAACAACGCTAGGTATATGCGCCCAGTGTCGCGTTAGCATGGCCACATCGATAAGAAACTATGCAGAGCATCTTTGTCGCTGCGCCGAGAAAACGCTCTCTACTGCGTCTTTGACGCCATGTCGACCAAGCATGGCCACCTACATTTGAATTAATGTAACGTACTAAGGCGACCGTGCCGTGGCATTTCTGACGCAGCTACAAAATCGCAAGCTTGGCTTCAGCCTTTAAGGCAGGGAAAGGTCCGTGGTGGAGCTGCTTGCAACCAAGCGTCAAAGAGAATGTATGAATAATGAAATATCAATGGCATGATTTTAGCTCATCCACATACAAGTCCTTAGAACGTAATAGTGGGAATATTAATAATTCAGTAACTTATGATGTGCAGTAAATAGGTTGCTTACACTGAATAATAATCGCGTTAATGGCTGTGAAATTCTTTGAAGTGGTGCTATCTTTCTTCTACGTTCTAAAGCCACACTTGACCACAAGGATTCACAAATTTTTCCCTTCACTACGGACTACCATAGTGTTTTAAGTTAGCTTGGGAATTGCAGGAAATGAGTTAGCGGATCAAGCTGCAAAAGAGGCGGTATCACTACCACCTCGACCAATGGAGGTACCCGCTAGAGATATTCGCTCTCAGTTACGCCTACAAGTTCTGGCATTTTGGGAGAGTCAGTGGCTAGCTGACCCACTGCCCAGTAAACTGAGAGCGATCAAGGGAACTACTCGCGTGTGGCGGAGCTCCTTCCGGGCCCGGAGAGAGTCCGTAATTTTGTGTAGGCTAAGGATGGGTCATACAAGATCCACCCACTCGTACCTAATGAGAAGGGAAGATCCCCCACTTGGTATCTGTGGAGCCATTTTCACCGTGGCCCACATTTTCACCGAGTGTGTGGATCTTGCTGACTTACGAAGAAACCTTGGTTTGCAGATCACACTCAAACTTATATTAGCCGATGACACGGTGGATGCTGATCGCGTTATCCGCTTTATAAGAGAGAGTGGGTTAGGGCCAGCAATCTAATTTTTCCAGTGAACATTGACTCAACGACTTGTTCGTTTTTGAATGGTAATGTTTTGTTTTTCCGTAATTTTTGTTTATTTTTATATATATTTTTGTTTTTGTTTTATTAATTTTTGGTCTTTTTAAATTTAGATGTCCACCTCAAAATTGTAAATTCAATTCCAAATCTGTATTTTTTAATCTGTGTTAAGAGGGGCAGATGACCTCGTAGTTCCGCCTCTTAAAACAACAATAGCTAAGTTAGCACATGTTGGAAATTGTGATCCTGATCAAATACTGCCCGATAAGTATAAATACTCGATAAGTCGAGCTTTCACAGTGGTGACCAATGAGAGCAAGCCTATCTCTCTAACAAGACGGCACAGACTGATATCGGCTGCAACACTGAGCTCTATATGGTCACTATCACTCTATGGTCAGGAGCTGGAGGAGGAATTCACGTCATTCGGGTTGAGTCAAGTCTTATCTCATATTCTTACAGCTGATCTCTCCATTAGGACAAGAGGTGGAGTAACCACTATTCAGTTGCTAGCTGGATAGAATGCGGATCAATGTAAATGCATGGGTGTTTGTTAAAAGGAACCTAAGTCACTTATGGACATTTCTGAGAAAAACACAAAAAAAGGTAATGCCCTCTGAATGTTGCACCAAAGATGTAGAGATTTTTTGAGGATATAGTTAACTGGGAATTGAATGAATGGCATACTGCTCCATGACCGTTGCATTGTCTTTCAAGGAGAAAATCTACTTTCGAACATGATGACTTGGGTACCTTTAAACAATCAAGTCATAATTTCTTCCTTCTGTGCCACAATACATCACTGCCATTTATTGTATTGCCGAACAAAATATATTGTAACTTTCACAAAACAAAACACTGCAGTATACGTCGCTAAAGGGACGTGAGTCAATGACTGAGGTCCCATCTTACAACATAATATGTCGAATCAAAGAGGATATAAATAATAGATTGGCTCAGGCAAGGAAAGCATTTTTACAGAAAAGAAATCTGATGACATCGAATATAGATTTAGTTATTAGAAAGTAATTTTTGAAATCCTTTGTCTGGAGCGTGACGCTATATGGAAGTGAAACTTGGACGATTGGTGTAGCAGAAAAGAGGAGAATTGAAGCGTTTGAAATGTGGTGTTACAGGAGAATGATAAATATCAGATGGGTGGATAGGGTTACAAATGAAGAGGTAATAAGACGAGTGTGAGTAGAGAGATGGTTCTAGCGACTACGAATGAAGAGAAGAGAGAAGATGACAGGACACATACTAAGACACCGAGGGATTGCAAAGTTAGTTAAGGAAAGAAGGGTCGAGGACAAGAATTGTAGTGGTAGACCAAGGTTAAACAGATGGCCTCGTATGTAGGGCGTGGTATTTATATAGAGATTAAACGTTTATTTCAGGACAGAGAGGCATGGAGAAAGCTGCATCAAACCAGTCAAGAGACTGAAGACTCAAAAACAGTAATATAATATGGCCATCAGTAGTATACAAATTAGCATCGGATGTATTAGAACAATGGTAATTCCTTGTTGTTGTGCACTGTAATATGATCACGAGTCGACTAGGGTCGTTCTATAAACAACTCAGAATGGATGCTAATATCTGCTCATTAATATTTCACACTAATGGACACACTTCATTCATATTTTGAACGGATGTTTGAAGTGCATTTATTTAAAAATTCCATTGCTAAAGAGTACTTCGCGTTTTTTTTTTCATGTGTCAGTCGGAGTTTATACAGTCCAATATGCCAGGGATAAATATCGGCACTATTTCCATAAAACAAAATTACAGACCTTTGCACGAATCACCACGCTGTAAATGGGAAATGGGATTGAAGCACTATCGTGAATAGTTGAGATTGAATGTATGGTTGAGTATTTCTATTGAACATTTCAATGTTTAACCGCTGTTTGATCTAAACAATCTAACACAATACTGACTGCAACATTATCTTCTATCCACATATCGTCACTGAACTTGCAATTCCATTGGCTATCACTCGCGAACGAGTATAAAAATTGTCTTCCAAATCATTCATTGGTGGGTTCTTTGGTGACTGTAGAGACCAATCCTCGAGCCACAAACTCTTCCACACTGGTGGCAAGTTTTATCATCACCTAGGTTTGTATCTTCTGATAGACTCCTGTTCTATACGAGAGATTCGCTTCAGAGCCTCAGAACACAGGTGGTTCTGCTCGAAACGTAGAGGGCCATTGTGAACGAGTCGACGCCATGCCAATTTGGGATGTTAATCGAGCATTTCTTCATGTTTGACTTTAAAGCATCCTTGAACCTCTTCCTCTGTCCTCCATGATGCCGCTTGCCACTTGTTAGTTGAGCATACATACTTTGTTTAGGAAGGCGTTATCCCAATGACGTAAACAAATGCCATAACCCTCCTGCTCGCATACCAAGGGCCTGGTCAAACACCTTCTGAAGTGCATGAGCGAATTCTTGAATGCAGCTCATTTTTCCGTTCTAGGCTGGTAAACTGTATTTTCAAAAACAAGGACATGGTCCAGAAGGTTCGTGGCCCGCCTAGTATTGGAAGTCTCAAGAAGGTCTGAGGGTAGCTGTGAACCCTGGTCTACTCTAGAAACATCTGTGAGTCGTCAGCCCCGATATATAAAGAGCGACCCTGGCCAGTGTGAGTGAGTGTGTTTATACCCGTGCGAAGGAAGTAATGCGGTGACGTGTGAATTGCAAAACAGTGTGTAGTATTCAAGAACGGTGAGTGTCAGACTGTGGCTTGTGAACTTGAGGAAGAGTTGTTGTTGTTGCTAGCGAGTACATCGGTCTCATTAGTGAGGGATTAACTGCATGAGCAAGTGAAAGGGTGAGTGTTCTCCATAAGGGAGCAAACTTGATTAGGACAGCTAATGGTTTGTATGTGCCTATTGTGTGGTGAATATTTGTGACCTGCAATAAAGCTAATATTTCTTTAAAGGACCATTTGTGTAGTGCTTTACCTACTGTGATCCAATTAACGAACTTGCTACTAGAGGTAACACGTATTAATAAATACCACTTACGTCAACTTTTATTTCGCTATCTAGGCTAGAAGAATGGACACTTGTCTATGAATAAATTTGTTTGATTTATTTGACTTTGGGGGGGGGGGGGGCGAAAGTTCGATGCATTTCAGTCGATCAACACAATTGTACCCTAATGAGATGGGTTATGCCCTATTCCTGAAAAGAAATTATATGAGATTAATAAATACCTATTAAGGCGACACTCCTGAGATAAACAGATATTTTTACCTAACGCATGGATTTTCACGAAACTTTGTGGGAATGTCATCCAAACAAAAGTAGAGATATCACAAACATTTGTTTCATATACAATTAACAGTTTTTCCAAAATAATTTTTTTTGTTTTTTTTTTTATTTTTGGAATTTTTAATTCCATTTTTTTCATAGATTTCAAATGTCATGTTAATGGAAATTTGGAATTAGGTAGATAATACTTCTTTAAAAAACACTACGTATCGATTTTTAGCCTACTTTCGATTTTTGCAAAAAATGAAAGTAGACTTATGAGATCACTACAGGGCGAAGAAAAGTGTGTCTGTCTGTGTGTGTGTATGTGTGTGAGTCTGTGTGTGTGTGTGTGTGTGTGAGTGTGTGGACTCTGAATGTCTGTCTCCCCCTATCAATTCGAACACGGTGAGCGCAAATTGAACGAAATTTGGTACAAAGGTAGCACTAGCAAAGGACACCTCAGTGTCATGTTTTATATCGCCGCCATCTTGATGGAAACGTAATGGCGGCCACACAAATGTTCAAAGCTTAAATCATATTACGAGTTTGTAGACGTTAACTGAGACATGATTTGTCGATTTTCTGCCTCGATTAAATGATAATTCGTATATATTAATCGATTATAATACCAGTCCTAGTGGGAATGGAGTAGTGTTCAACCCATAACTTTAAATATAATACAGGCAATAGGAAAGTGTACGGCATTGTTAATTACCACTGCTTGAAGTAAACAGCGTGCTACGGGGTTCAAACTCACTGTAATTATGTTTGTGTTTATCTGCGCGACTTCTGATCATTGCAAGTACAGGATGGCTCCAAACTAACCAGCGAGCACGTAATATTGTGGACAGATGGTTTCTCGTTGAGTGTTAAGTTTTGTAGTTTCAAAAAATGCATTCAAATGTAATTAGGTTACCTGAAATTGACTTTGATAAACTTTCCACATAAGAGCGTTCAAAGTCCCTCAGTATGCCTTCCTTCCGAGGGGAAGTAAAGCCGGCGGTCCCATGTCATAGATTTAAAGCATGTCAAAGAACCTTCCACTAATTACACCAGTGTGACGTAAATTGCATAGGTTAGGAGTGTAAACAACGTTCTTAGGTTTCTACGTTCCTTGCCAAGAGCCGACTGCGGTGGCGTCTAGTAGCTAAGTTCTGAACTAGGCCTAGTAGTCGTTGACGGTGCCGTTTGGCGGCAAAAGTAGGAACTATTTGAAAAATTCAAAGTTGCAGTCCTTACTTGAATTCAAAAACAGATACACACACTAATACAGCCATCACAATTAACACCGGTTATCAGACAGATTCTACACACACCCAAAGTACACGGGGCTCCATGACCGCGTTGTCGCAGCCCCTAAACAGAGGAACCAACCAATCTACCTTTCCACACAAATCCTATATAACAAGACATCGATATCGTTACAGGCAAAATTAAATTACTATGCAACTGTAATTAGATCCATGCCTTGTGTTGAACAAACGTCTATTGTGGAAAACAAAAGGAAAGACTTGGGAACATTTTTGGGAGCTCGAAATAACAAAGACAATATTTGGTTGAAGAGGAAGTAGGCTACTATAGCCTACTGTAGTGGGGACGATGACCTAGTTGTTAGGCCCCTACTGTAGTTCAGGCAAAATTACAGATACAACATGATGTTCAGTAAAGAACATATAGCCTACTTTCTCCTAAATGCATGGGTATTGTTATAACTCTTTGTCCTTTTCAAGGAGTATAATTGAATGTTGGTTGTAGTAGCTTGTTGAAATACAACGTTCTATACGGATATTAAACATGAATATGAGGTGACCTTTACTAGTGCTACCTCTGTAAAAAATTTCATTCAATTCAGTTTCACGGTGTTTGAATTGATAGGGGGAATCGATTTGCACACATACATGGCCGCCATATGCAAACTATTGGACGGATGACCTTGTAGCTTGGTCAAAGAACGCTTCGCACATAAAGGTATGTTGTTGCAAAATTTGGTAGAGATCGGATGATTAGGTTGGTCGTAATTTGATTTAAACTTTTTACATTTGCTTGGCCACCATTACGTTTCTGTCAAGATGGCGGCGATATAAAACATGACACTGAGGTGTCCTTTGCTAGTGCTACCTCTGTACCAAATTTCGTTCAATTCATTTTCACCGTGTTTGAATTGATAGGGTGAATCGATTTGCACACATACATGGCCACCATCTGCAAACTATTAGGCAGATGATCTTGTAGTTTAGACAAACGACGCTCGCCATATAAATATATGTTGTTGCAAAATTTGGTAGAGATCGGATGATTCGGTCAGTCGTAATTTGATTTAAGATTTGAACATTTGGATGGCCGCCATTATGTTTCCGTCAAGATGGCGGCGATATAAAACATGAAACTGAGGTGCCCTTTGCTACTGCTACCTCTGTACCTAATTTCGTTCAATTCGGTTTCACCGTGTTTGAACTGATAGGGAGGGGGGGGGGGGGGCAGACATTCAGAGTACACACACTCACACACACACACACATACACACAGACACACACAGACACACATTTGTTGGCCCTGTGTAGATCTCATAAGTCTACTATCATTTTTTGCAAAAATCGAAAGTAGGCTAATAAGAATATAGAATGGGCTTGAGAAGGTTTCTTGGTGTGTCTGGGAAGCAGTCACATTGGGGTTTTGGCCGGGGGTTCATTATTAATATCTGTCTTTGATTGGCCTTGCAACGCATGCCGGGTACAGCTAGTTCATTATACATATAAACCGAATTGTCTTCCAGTGTCTAGTCTAATCATCCTGGCGCAGTCAGCTGGCATTCGAGGTTGCGCAAAACGTGAGGGAGCCGTGCCAGTAGATTTACTGGAACTTGAAAGATCTCTTTCGGGGCAAAATTCCGGCACCCCAGCGTCTCTAAAAGTCAGAGTAGTTAAAATGGACGTCAAACCAATAACATTATTTTTCTAGTCTAATCTATAAGATTGATTAATGATGATGATGATAATTGTTGTTTTAAGGGGCTTAACATCTAGGTTATCGGCCCCTAATGGTTTGGGCGTTAGTGAAATATGAGATGAGAATAAAAGCTACAATTAATACTAACTACAGAATAAAAGAAGACATGGTAAACAAATAAACGATAAGGCAAAAAAAAACAGGAAAAAAAAGGAAATGTCCTCAACCCTCGAAGAATGAGGATTGAGGGACTTGGAAGGAAGGAGAGCCATGAAAGGCATATAGGAAATGGAAAGAGCAGACGGCCCGCCCCAAGGTCAATGGAAAAAGGGCAAAAACTGACCCAGCCAGGAGTCTCTCAGGATCGTCAACTCCCAAACTCACCAGCTGTGAGCCCTCGAGGTTGTAGCACTATCCAGGGTGCACGAGAAGTGGTGGGGCTACACACACCCTGCCTCCTTGAGGGCTTTGCGCAGAAGGCAGGATATAACATGGAAAGAATAAAAAGAAGTTCTGTGACGAACTAGAGAGCCTACTTTTCTTAAAACTAAGATTCAAGCCAATGATTAATCTACAGTATATTAAAATATCCAGAATGGTGACTTAATTAGGATGGTAATATCGAAATGTCTAATTAGTTCGAAATATACTTGGTATAATGTAGCCTAATAGAGCACTACAGTTGGCAGCCCTGGTGAATTAATATATTATTAGTTCCATCTCATAAGGTACAGAATAAAAATTTGGTTGAAATCCAATGGAAGTTACATGCAGTTAGACATTGGATTTATCAGCACGCGTTAATGCATGTTGGCAACAATGTCATGCGTGTGCTGGTCAAAAATAATCTGAATTATTATGATATCTTGTTGTGCCAATTTTGGATGAAATCCATTTGTTGGCATAGAAGTTACATGTATCTAAAATTGGACATATCAGCAGGCATAGAATCATGTTGGCAGCATTGACTTATATCAATTACTCCAAATTAATCTATAATGTCAGGTGCTAAACGTGTGCAAAGTATAGAGCTGTTGGCTTGTATACATTCTGATATATTGATATTAGGATAACAAATTATAGACAGCATTTATTAACAGTTGGCAGCCCTGGTGGCTCTTAAGAATACGCTCAGTCATATCTGTTTATGAACACATATTACATACAAAGTTTGGTTGAAATCCAATTGATAGTATAGAAGTTATATGCATTTAAAATAGGACTTATCAGAAGGCTTAAAATTATTTTGGCAACACTGTCATGTATGGCCTCCTGGAAGTTAAACTGAAATAGTATTATCTACATGTGTGCCAATTTTGGAATGGCTCCCATGCATACCCTCCAGGATATCCAACATGGAGCTCAGATTTCTAGTGCGTTTGTTCAGCAGTTAGTAACACTGACATCATTTTCAAATACGGCTTGAGATATTCCGGTATACATCTTTAATCATACTAAATTTGGTTTCGATTGCTGCAGCCGCTTAGGAGTCGATAGGGGGGGGGGGGGGTGGGGGGTGGGGGGGGGGGGACACACACACACACACAGCCAGTCAGACAGAAGGACAGGCAGACAGAAGGACGGACAGACAAACACACATTTTCCCGGATCGATCTCATAAGTCTACTTTTTCCTCATTTTTGCAAAATGTGAAAAGTAGGCTAATAATGCTGACCCCTCGCAGAAGGAGGGTATTAGGAAAGATGAGACAAGAGCCAATTAAGGCGGGAAAGGAAGTTATTCCCTAGGCCTCAGATACCATAATACCATCAGGGTCGGAAGAGGACTAGGGTTGACCAAGATAGGTCGACAGGAAAGAAGACGGAGAGGAGCCCGTCACAAGTAAGTGGAAGCAATGCCAGACTCAGCAGGGGTCCCGTGGTCGCCAAACTACGTCCCACTAGATGTGAGCCCCTAGGGGGATTTATTAATGTAAGTTGGTTTAGTGTATGTAACCCTATGTAAAGGGAGTAACTTTGACTTCCAATAAATAAATAAATAATGTATTAATAAATAATTGGTCATGTGTACTGTAATCATCAACTTAATCGCATTTTAGCCTATTTTCATTCATGAAAAAATAGGCTTATGAGGTCACCTTTTGTCCGTGTGTGCGTGTGTGATGGTGTGTGTGATATTGTGTGTGCCCCCCCCCCCCCCAATAACTTCTAAACGGCTGAACCTATTTCAATGACACTCGGTAAGTTCATAGCACTGTTTTGGACGATCCTGACCGTGCCCTTCAAATTTCGTTACATCTCACCAATCCAACATGGCGGCTGTGCGAAATATTTCACCAGCATTCAATATCTCCGAAACAATTACCGATATCGCCATGGAATATTTAACGGTGATGAAAGAAACTACTAGAAGTTCATCTATGTGACTTTTGAAAACCTGGTAACTAAAAAACAAACATGGCGGCCAAGCGAAGTTGTAACTTTTAAATAGACGTTTCTCGCGATTTAACCAACCAAACGCAATAAAACGAGGTACAGTATATGTTTATACACATTGTAATGCACCGACATCTAACTTCGTTCAATTGTTTACATAACCTCAAGATGGCGGCTGTGCGAAATATTTCACCGGCATTCTATATCTCTGAAACTATTAGCGGTATCTCCCTGAAATTTTGTACGGAGATAAAGGGCACAACTGGAAGTTCATCTATAAGACTTTCAAAAACCGGTTAACTACTAAACGAATATGGCGGCCAAGCGAATTTGAAAATTTTAAATATACCTTTCTCGCTATTTAATGATCCAAACGCAATGGAACAAGGTACAGCAAATGTTTATACACATTGTAATACACTGGTATCTATTTTAGTTCAATTGTTTACATAACATCAAGATGGCGGCTGTGCGAATTTTAAAATTAAGTTTTTATTTCTTGTGTCGTAATCAAGCGATCGAAGTGAAAGTTTGAATAACGAACCTATGCAATAATTTTCCTTTAATGGTACATGACTCTATGGCCTATACATATAACAATCCAACATGGCGACCATCCGAATTATTTAGATGGATCTCAATATCTACGAATCTATTACAGCAATCAAACTGAATTGTTTAATGTTCATATGGGCTTTGAACATAAGTTCACCTATAGGACTTTCAATAACCTGATGATCACAAATCTAACATGGCGGCGACGCGAAGTATAAAAATTCACATGGTCGTTTCTCGCAATTTACCTATCCGAATGCAGTGACACTTGGTACAGTAAATCCTTATACAAATATAACAGCTTAGGCTTTCACGGCCGGCGTTCATAATGAGGTACAAGTTTTTCGGGCTTGTAGGCCGTGGTCCAGACAGGATATCTCCCGACGTTTCACCGGAAACTGCGTCCGGCATTTTCAGGGGTTCCGCTCCTTTCCTTGGTCAGCAGTGGAATGAGGAAGAGGCTTGAAATAATGGGTAACGGATTGTAGAGGGGTATTGTTGTTTGAATATGACTGTTGGTTGGGTGGATCTGGCGATGAACTAACGGCTGGAATAGAGTTTTGGATCTCCAAATAGCATGGTGAGCCGAGCGTTCTCTTCGCATATCGGCTGGATCGTCTGGTCTCACGTACATGTTGCGGGGTGCGGTGCGTGCTCCGGCTTCGGCGACCGAGCTTGTCGGGGTATTTGAAGATTTCTATGGCTTCCCGTTGCAACCTGGCGTGGTAGTGTGTAGTCGTGGAGAGTATCTCCGTGTTCCCGTACTGTACATCGTGACCGGGCAAGAGAGAATGCTCAGCGACTGACGGTTATCAGTTTGACCCAGGCGGCTGTGTCTGTTATGTTCCTTGAGTCTGGTGGTCACGCTCCTCTTCGTCGTTCCTATGTACACCTTCCCACAGGAACACGGGATTCTGTAGACACCTGCAGTGGGGTGTGGGTGGCGCTTGTCTTTAGCGGATCGCAGCAAGTCCCCGATTTTGGCGGTGGGTTTATAAACCGTCTTCACCCCATAGGTCTTCAGTAATTTGCCTATCCTGTCCGTCACCTTCTTCACGTACGGCAGGAATGCGGTGGCCACCGGAGTTCCCTCAGAATCTTTCCTCGTGCTCCGGCGCCTGGGATGAGAGGCTCGCTCAATCTCCTTATTGCTGTATCC
This sequence comes from Meconema thalassinum, assembly GCA_946902985.2. Lineage (NCBI taxonomy): Eukaryota > Metazoa > Arthropoda > Insecta > Orthoptera > Tettigoniidae > Meconema > Meconema thalassinum. The sequence continues at coordinate 2,135,104,129 of OX336388.2, forward strand.
GTTGGCGCATAGGGCCCTCTTTATATGTTTCAGCTCTTGGTTGAGGTTGGATGACTCACAGATTCTCCTAGCACGGTCTACCAATGTTTTAATAACTCCGTGTTTCTGTCGAGAGTGGTGATTGGATGTCTTGTGTAGATACCAATCGGTGTGTGTGGGTTTCCGGTATACGGTGGAAGAGGAGCGTGACCACCAGACACAAGGAACATAACAGACACTGCCGCCTGGGTCAAACTGATAAATCGTCAGTCGCTGAGCATTCTCTCTTGCCCGGTCACGATGTACAGTACGGGGACACGGAGATACTCTCCACGACCACACACTACCACGCCAGGTTGCAACGGGAAGCCATAGAAATCTTCAAACACCCCGACAATTTCAATCGGAAGGAAGAAATTGAACGTGTGCGTAATACATGGATCCCGGCCCTTAGGAACACCAAGGCCAAGAAATCACTCACACGTCAACCTGAAGAACCTTCCCGCTACAGCCCGGCAGTCGCCCAGGGAACACCTGACCCTCACAAGCTCGGTCGCCGAAGCCGGAGCACGCACTGCACCCCGCAACATGTACGTGAGACCAGACGATCCAGCTGATATGCGAAGAGAACGCTCGGCTCACCATGCTATTTGAAGATCCAAAACTACATTCCAGCCGTTAGTTCATCGCCAGATCCACACAACCAACAGTCATATTCAAACAACAATACCCCACTACAATCCGTTACCCATTATTTCAAGCCTCTTCCTCATTCCACTGCTGACCAAGGAAAGGAGCGGAACCCTTGATAATGCCGGACGCAGTTTCCGGTGAAACGTCGGGAGATATCCTGTCTGGACCACGGCCTACAAGCCCGAAAAATTTGTACCTCCTTATACAAATGTTAATCCACTGGCATCTATTTGTTTAAATTGTTTCCATAACAACAAAATGGCAGCTGTGCGAATTTTTAAAATCTCGTTTTCACTTCTTGTGTCCTAATCATGCGATTGAAATTTGAATACTACACGTACACAATAATATTCATGTAACAGTACATACCTCTAAGATCTACATATATACAAATCCAAAATGGCGATCATGCGCAATATTTAGTCGGTTCTCGATATCTACGAATCTATTACAGCAATCAAACTGAAATTTTGTATGTTGATAGAGGCAATTTACATAAGTAGGATATATGAAAATAGGCTGTATAGTTATTCACAGAACTACCTGTTTCGATGAGGAATTATGACTAGAGCTTTGGAACTCCCTGTTCTGCTTCTGAAACTCGTCATATATTACCGCGACGGCAATGTTACATTATCTGAATGAAGGAGCTGACTTGAATTGCTCTCAAACACACTACGCTTGAGGAAATCGTATGCGTCTCTTCATTCTTCTTCCGCTCCTCCACAAAAACCTTTTCATTCCTTCAACTACGTCATCTATAACACCAAATTCAATTTCTTTTGGGGCGTTCATATCTTTGTGTGACAAATGGCTCCAGACGACTTCTGCCGCACCTTTCCCCCATCATCGTACTTCGTTTATCTCCAACTGTCCCATCTGAAAGAAAGATCGCCACCGCTTTAGGTTGCCTACCGCTAACACCTGCCACCCTTGATTAGCTTCAGCGTGTCCATGCCATAACTCATGATTTGTCCATCGTAACGTTCTAAAAAACTTTGATAAATGTAGCTCAGTAGGACCTCTGTTATCCGAAGTATCGTTTAACAGAAACGATCGAAAAGAAAATTGGTAAAATAACAAAACGATTGGCCGACACGCCTGAGGATTTGAATGAGTTTTTGATTGGTATGGACTCCGTCTTGAGGAAAGAATTCATGATGAAAATTAATAAATGTAAAACAAAAATATTGGAATGCAGCCGAAATAAATCAGAAATCTCTATGGACATCAAATTGGCTGGTGAAATACTAAAGAAGGTATGAGACTTATGTTACTTAGGAAGCATTACTTTTATGTGGTACGCCGTTGCTATGGTAGCCTCTATGTGTGGGTTGTTGACTATTTATATATCTTCTGATTACTTGTTTTACCTCGCTTAATGTAACCTGTGAACATGTTGAACGCAGTCTTCAGCGAAACGTCAGGACGACAAAATGTCCTTAGAACACGGCCTATAAGCCGGCGAAACAGAGATTCCTAAAAATATTTTGCTTTCTAATGAAATCTACCTAAAAGGCTGGTGATAAATTATTCGTGTTGTTTTTAAATAATTCATGTGTTTGGGCTATTGGCTTGTGAAAAACAATTTAAATACCAGACGTTTCGAAGGAACCTTGCCTCCTTTCTCAATAGAATTAAACAATCTGGCCAAAGAAAGTGTGTCAATGAGATTACAAAATACTAGAGAAATTCCTCTGTTCGTCACCAGAGAGCAGTCAGAATGTACTGTATGGACCTAGTTAGAGAAATGCGCCATATTAATCAGAACGGCGCGGCGGACAGAGTAGTGAGGAAGGACAAGGAGTCTTACTTTTTTCCCCCCGCCCCCTTTACATTCTCCTTCCTTACTACTCTGTCCGCCGCGCCGCGCCGTTCTGATTAATATGACTCCCAGGGGCTCACATCTAGTGGGACGTGGGTTGGCGACCACGAGACCCCAGCTGAATCTGGCATTGCTTCCACTTACTTGTGCCGGGCACCTCTCCGTCTTCTTTACTGTCGACCTCACTTGGTCAACTCTAGTTCTCTTCCGACCCCGACGGTATTAGGGTATCCGAGGCCTAGGGAGTCTCTTCCTTTCCCGCCTTAATTAGCCTTTGTCTCATCTTTTCTGATACCCTCTTTCTTCGAGGGGTCAGCCTTATTTTTATTTACATGTTATCTCCTGCCTTCTGCACAAGGCCCTCAAGGAGGCAGGGTGTATGTAGCCCCACCACTTCTGGTGCACTCTAGATACTGCTACACCCTCAGGGGCTCACGACTGGTGAGTTTGGGAGTTGGCGACCCCAAGGGATTCCTAAGCTGGGTCCGTTTTGCCCGCTTTTTTCCTCTGTCCTTGGGGCGGTCCTTCTCCTCCTTTCCCTTTCCTATCTGCCTTTCATGGCTCTCCTTCCTTCCAAGTCCCTCAATCCTCATTTTTCGAGGGTTGAGGGCATTTCTGTTCTTCCTGTCCTTTATTTGCCTTATCCTTTATTTGTTTACCATTTCTTCTTCTAGTATGTAAGTTAGTAGTTGGTATTGGTTATAGTTTTTCATTCTCATCTCATCTTTCACTATCACCCAAACCATTAGGGGCTGATAACCTAGATGTTAGGTCCCTTAAAACAACAATTATCATCATCATCATCTGATTAATATGGCGCATTTCTCTACCAAGGTCCATACAGTACTTTCTGGCGGCTGCTCTCTGGTGACGAACAGAGTAAATTCTCTAGTTTTTTGTAATCTCAGTGACACACTTTCTTTGGCCATATAGTTTTAATTCCATTGAAAAAGGAGGCAAGGTTCCTCTCGAAACGTCTGGTATTTATAATTTCATTTTTCCACGGCATTAGCCCAAATACATGAATTATATCAATAGCAATCCGGGCCGTGAATGTCTTAATCTACATATCCGTGTTTTATTTCTTTCAGGTTAGGGTGATACAATATTTTTACTTCCCGCTTGATAAAATTGCGCACATTCGTGTTGACTGAAAATCAATTTTGTTAATATACACAACGAAAAAGGTTTTGCATATACCTACCGCATCGAGCGGTGGTGATACAAAACTGCCTCCAGGAGACCGCCATTGCACGAATGGAATGGCCTGCGATGTCGCCGGACATGAACTGTATCGAATATGTCTGGGATATGCTGAAGCGTGCTATAGTTCAGCTTCCACACCCTCCCATAACCCGCCAAGAGATCATGGAGGCTGCCTTCGAAGAGTGGGATCGCCTGCTCAAAGAGGACCTGGACAACTTGTTCTGTGGTTTGCCACGGCAAATAAGAGCCCTGCTAGACGCCCGTGGTGGCCATGTTCCTTATTGAAACGTCACAGGGAAGCCAGATTAGAACACATATCAGTCCCTGTTTAACAGGCCAAATGTCTTCCTGTCTGTAGTTTCTTTTCACACATTAATAAAAGCTGTATGATTTGTCAGATTGCCGTCTCTTTTGTAATAACCTCACCCACAATCCCACATACGCTCTGCATCATAGCAAACTGCACTTTTACTCCTAGAAATGATACATGGGGTAAGGGGTTACTAAAAATAAAAGTTTTTGAGTATAATTAATATGGTTCCAATACCATTTACTTCAATTTAACAGACGCGTCACGGAAGGTTGGAAAGAAAATTGAAAATGAAAAATTAAAATCCACAGACTGCTTCCAGTCTCCGACCGGGTCAGGAATGGAATGAATGATGCCCCTATCTAGCGGCGAGGATATGAACTGTGCCGGTTGCCGAGGCCTGGCGCACTCCTCTGGGGCAATGATTAAATGAATGACAGATGAAATGAAATGATAGTGGAGAGTGTTACTGGAATGACATTTTGACAGGGAAAACCGGAGTACCCGGAGAAAAACCTGTTTGCCTCCGTTTTGTCCAGCACAGATCTCACAGGGAGTGACCGGGAGTTGAACCACGGACCCAGCGGTGAGAGGCCGGTGTGCTGCCGCCTAACCCACGGAGGCTTTGGAAGGAAAATCTTAGCCATTTCCTGGATCACCTTAATCTCCAGCACCCTTCTATTTGTTTCACCATGGAAAAGGAATCTGACGGCAAAATACCTTTTTTAGATGTTCTCGTCACCAAGAAAGAGGATGGATCTTTAGGACACAGCGTTTTTCGTAAGCCAACACACACCAATAGATATCTCCATGCAAGTTCTCACCATCACCCTGCCCAGAAACATGGTATCCTTACAACTCTAACTACCAGGGCTAGGAGGATTTGTGAAGTGTCTTCTTTACAAGAAGAAATTAACACCCTGCGAACCACCTTTGAGAGCAACGGTTATAGCAAGGCTTTGATTTCTACGGTTCTGAAACCAACAAATAATAATAGGACGTCAGTTGAGAAAAGAGATGTAAGAGGAACTGCTTACCTTCCGTACATACATAACACAACGGATCGTATTGCTAATATCCTACGTCGATACAACATACGGACTGTATTTGGAACTTCTGTTAAGATTAGGCAACTCCTGCGACCAACTAAGGACAGTTTGCCTAAATTGCAACAACCGGGTATCTACAGAGTTCCCTGTACTTGTGGCAAGGTTTACATCGGGCAGACTTCGAGAACAATATGCACTCGCATTAAGGAACATAATAGATGTATCAGGCTCATTCAACCTGATAAATCAGCTGTTGCCGATCATGCTTTAACACCTGGCCATGATGTCATGTTCCAAGGAGTGGATGTTCTTGCCCGTATAAAGCAATATCGTCCCAGAATCATCAGGGAGGCGGTTGAAATACGTAAACACCCAGATAATTTCAACCGCGACACCGGCTACAATCTCAGTGAATCCTGGCTACCTATTATCAGAACCCTGAGAAAGTAATTCACTGCTGCTTTCCGTTGTCCCTAACATGGAGCTATAATGGCGTCCATCTTTGGGCACCTTCTATATGTTCTTCGTTGCTTTCTCTTAGCAACATTGTCGTATTCCAGATTATTTCTGACGATGAAAGACATGGTTTCTTTCGAAACGCGTCGAATTTCAATATAATAAAACACGGCATAAGCCCAAAATTCAACATTATGAATAATAACACGGGCCGTGAAAGTCTAAATGACAAAATTAAAATCGTTTATCGACTTGATTAACAGTGGGAATGAAGTCTCCGAGGAGTCGTATAGGTGTAACGAGAATGGACAGAGTCAGAAATGATAGAGTCAGAGAAATATTAAAGGAAGGACCCCCACAGGATAGGATTGAAAAATCAAGGCTACAGTGGTATGGACACGTGAAAAGATTGGGAAAAGAGAGAATACCACGGAAAAATATTGGAAATGGAGTGGAAGAAAAAGAGACCTAGAGGAAGACCAAGGGATAGGTGGATAAAGGGGGAGAAGGAAAGTGTCGAGAGAAAAGGAGTTAATTGGACAACAGTGACAGAAGAGAAGTGGTGGATGGACAGAAAACGATGGAGAGGCTTGTGCTCCAAGCAGACCCAACCTGCGGTTGGAAACTGCTCTAGTTGACGATGATGATCGACTTGATTGCAAATACATTATCGACAAATGTTGTACCCTGGATTTCAAGATTATCTTTAAGAATGTTATTTCTGTTTGACGCCAGTTGACATGTACAATTGTTTACGGAGTGTATGTGTGCTGCTAATGGACGGATGAAGACCGAAACATGTATCAATTCTAGGAGTAAAAGTGGAGTGAGAGTAAAAAGAAATTTGTATTGTAAAGTGGACACTATCTTTATGGGTCAAGCAAGTGTTATGTAAAACTTTTTTTTCATGTGCATAGATTATGTAGGCAACACTGATAAATACCTTCTATAACTTCAATGTAGACGTGGTTTTAAAATGGACCACGAATATCATTAATGCATACATTGAGTACAAAGGTTGCCCTTTTTATTTTGTCAAGACAAAACTCTTCCAGACGATTGTAAAAGTTTGGATTTTATGATCACAGCACTTCAATAGAATCTATGTTAGTCCCCTTAACACATTGGAGCTCAGAACTTCCATGACTGGGTTCTGTACCTCGCTCCTAACCTGAGGCTATAATTAAAGCACTACGCGGATGTGGATATCCGCGGATAAACCTGCGGATATCCAAAAAAAATCACTATGCTGTTAATGTTTGGAGAATATTTGCAGATATTTTTAGAATTAAATCCGAACTTGTTTAATATCATTATTAGAACCCGGATGTTTATGACATAGGCCTACCATATTTTCCCGTTATGTTTTTTTTGTTTCATGATAAATGTAAGATGATGATTTAAGCTAATCTCATTCAAATTATGTCTCTCTGCTGAGAGTAGCAAAGAAGATCCGGTCATCTCCCTCATTACCAGCTCACCAGGAATTTTATTACCCATCGCCACAACGACTTCGATCTAGGAGACCAGCAAGTGTATTGGTCGGCCGCGTCTTGAGGGACAATTTCAACATCTTGTACTAATGCTCATGAGATAAATCCAACTCGGAAAATGAATGGATTTGACCTCCCAAGAAAACTATGGTGTCGCCTCAACAGACTGAGAACTGGGCATGGGCGCTGTAATTTCTTTCACCATAAGTGGGGCTGGATGGATTCTCCAATGTATGAATGCAGTGAAGAGGAGCAGACCATGGTCCATGTCATCCTGTGCTTCATACCTACTCCGGAAGCCCCAGCGAACTGTTAAATCTTTCTGATAGTGCTGTTGTGTGGTTGAAGAACTTGGACCTGGACCTATGAATTCCTTGTTGTACTCACCACACGATTATATAAATTAAATAAATAAAATTAAGCATAATTAACACTCCGAACAGGAAAGGGTTGCAATTCTGGCTGTGTAACATTCATTTTATACATAGAACATGACATACACAGCCTATGGGAACGACATTTTTCCAAATGTCTAAATATGTTGCTTTAGTAAATTATGCTGACCCATTGCCCAGTTAACTGAGAGCGATCAAGGGAACTACTCGCGTGTAGTGGAGCTCCTTCTGGTCACGGAGGGAGTCCGTCATTTTGTGTAGGCTAAGGATTGGTCATACAAGATCCACTCGTAACTAATGAGAAGGGAAGACCCCCCTCTTTGTACCTGTGGAGCCGTTTTCACCGTGGCCCACATTTTAACCGAGTGTGTGGATCTTGCTGACTTACGAAGAAACCTTGGTTTGCAGATGGCACTCAAACTTATATTAGCCGATGACGTGCTGGCTGCTGATCTCGTCATCCGCTTTATAAGTGAGAGTGGGTTAGGGCCAAAATCTAAATTTTCCAGTAAAAATTGAATCAACGACTTGTTCGTTTTTAAATGATGAATGTTTTTGTTTTTCGGTATTTTTTGTTTATTTTTATAATTATCAGTTTAATTTTATTACTTGTTTCATTAATTTTCGGTCTTTTCAAATTTAGGTATCCAACTCTAAATTTTTAATTCCGTTCCAAATTTGTATAATTTAATCAGTGTTAAGAGGGGCAGATGACCTCGTAGTTCTGCTTCATAAAAGTACAATAACTAACTTAGTAATTTATGCTTGATCTAATTAACATATTATTGCAATGCCAGTTGATTCGGATAACAAACGTGCGAATGCGGAAAAAAGTCGTGTGGATGCGGGGTGGATGTGGATAACAGTCGTGTGGATGCGGGGCGGATGTGGATAACAGTCGTGTGGATGCGGGGCGGATGTGGATAACAGTCGTGCGGATGCGGGGCGGATGCGAATAACAGTCGTGTGGATGCGGGGCGGATGCGAATAACAGTCGTGTGGATGCGGGGCGGATGTGGATAACAGTCGTGTGGATGCGGGGCGGATGTGGATAACAGTCGTGTGGATGCGGGGCGGATGCGAATAACAGTCGTGTGGATGCGGGGCGGATGTGGATAACAGTCGTGTGGATGCGGGGCGGATGTGGATAACAGTCGTGCGGATGCGGGGCAGATGTGGATAACAGTCGTGTGGATGCGGGACAGATGCGGATAACAGTCGTGTGGATGCGGGGCGGATGTGGATAACAGTCGTGTGGATGCGGGGCAGATGTGGATAACAGTCGTGCGGATGCGGGGCAGATGTGGATAACAGTCGTGTGGATGCGGGGAAGATGTGGATAACAGTCGTGTGGATGCGGGGCGGATGTGGATAACAGTCGTGCGGATGCGGGGCAGATGTGGATAACAGTCGTGTGGATGCGGGACAGATGCTGATAACAGTCGTGTGGATGCGGGGCGGATGTGGATAACAGTCGTGTGGATGCGGGGCGGATGTGGATAACAGTCGTGTGGATGCGGGGCGGATGTGAATAACAGTCGTGTGGATGCGGGGCGGATGCGGATAACAGTCGTGTGGATGCGGGGCGGATGTGGATAACAGTCGTGTGGATGCGGGGCGGATGCTAATAACAGTCGTGTGGATGCGGGGCGGATGTGGATAACAGTCGTGTGGATGTGGGGCGGATGTGGATAACAGTCGTGCGGATGCGGGGCAGATGTGGATAACAGTCGTGCGGATGCGGGGCGGATGCGAATAACAGTCGTGTGGATGCGGGGCGGATGCGAATAACAGTCGTGTGGATGCGGGGCGGATGTGGATAACAGTCGTGTGGATGTGGGGCGGATGTGGATAACAGTCGTGTGGATGCGGGGCGGATGCGAATAACAGTCGTGTGGATGCGGGGCGGATGTGGATAACAGTCGTGTGGATGTGGGGCGGATGTGGATAACAGTCGTGCGGATGCGGGGCAGATGTGGATAACAGTCGTGTGGATGCGGGACAGATGCGGATAACAGTCGTGTGGATGCGGGGCGGATGTGGATAACAGTCGTGTGGATGCGGGGCAGATGTGGATAACAGTCGTGCGGATGCGGGGCAGATGTGGATAACAGTCGTGTGGATGCGGGGAAGATGTGGATAACAGTCGTGTGGATGCGGGGCGGATGTGGATAACAGTCGTGCGGATGCGGGGCAGATGTGGATAACAGTCGTGTGGATGCGGGACAGATGCTGATAACAGTCGTGTGGATGCGGGGCGGATGTGGATAACAGTCGTGTGGATGCGGGGCGGATGTGGATAACAGTCGTGTGGATGCGGGGCGGATGTGAATAACAGTCGTGTGGATGCGGGGCGGATGCGGATAACAGTCGTGTGGATGCGGGGCGGATGTGGATAACAGTCGTGTGGATGCGGGGCGGATGCTAATAACAGTCGTGTGGATGCGGGGCGGATGTGGATAACAGTCGTGTGGATGCGGGGCGGATGCTAATAACAGTCGTGTGGATGCGGGGCGGATGTGGATAACAGTCGTGTGGATGCGGGGTGGATGCGAATAACAGTCGTGTGGATGCGGGGTGGATGTGGATAACAGTCGTGCGGATGCGGGACAGATGTGGATAACAGTCGTGTGGATGCGGGGCGGATGTGAATAACAGTCGTGCGGATGCGGGGCGGATGTGAATAACGTTTTGGATATCCTATAACATTATTTACCATGCGTAGCCTTCTATATTATTTTCAAATGTATTCTGCTGTGTTATTGTTATTTAGAAATATGTACATAAAATTAATTTTTAAACAAGTAAACACTCTCTCTGTATAATAATTAGTGTAGTAATATTTGTGCATATATTAGTTTGAAGTGACGTCATATTGTTTTGATGTAAAATTTGTTTGCGTTGTGTTTTATTTTGCCACACAATAAATATTAAACACTCCAGGTGTACCACCTATGAGCACCAATTACTGACGTTTCGGAATACAGAGACCCTCGTCGCAAAGGCGCTTGTTTCGAACACTGGGAAGAGATGGGATCTATTCTACTCCCGAATCCTGATAAATACGTTACGCTGTTAAGGGAACAGATCCAGTGGAGGATTAAATGCTGTTATTTAGTAGAAGGGACGTGTCCAGTTAGTTCTAACTATTCCCCAGACTGATAGATAGTGTGGGTGGTTACCGTGTTCTGATCACCATAAAGTCTGTGCCGAGTTATAAACTGCTGGATGCACGGTGTTATTTTGAAAAGGCTGTCCCACCTCTCACATTCGTCTGGTGACACCAGCTGATATGTTCAATGCCATTAAATTTATTGCAAAGCTCTGTTAGATAACCTGGCCTCTGTGAAGCAGTAATTACACACAATACTTGGCCTACGTTTACAGTGTGCCACCTCAGTGATTGATGTTCCACACAAAATCAGTGTTGGCAATTAATCACTGCGTTCAATGCAATAGTTGCTGGGTTCCAATAGAGTTACTGGAACTCGGCTTTAAGAGAGCTCCGGCGTTACGGGTTATGGTATTACTAATATCACAGGAAGGAAGGGAATAACTGTTAGCCGGGCGCAAGAAATATTGGACCACATAACTATTACCCAAATGAAGAATTCCCAATATAGTGATCTACACCCTCTGTCTGAAAAGTTCGGTGAATGGGTCTATATTACGAACGGATTGTTGGCTTACCCTAACAGCCGTTACTGTTCTTCGAAGTAATCCCCATGGATGGTTACGCACTTCTGAGAACGTCTGATCAAGTCCTGGAAACTCCTGGCAAAGTCTTCTTTAGGAATAGCCGTGAGTTTGGGTCGTCAAAACTCTTCCACACCTGATAGACGGGTGGCAGTGAGAAGGGTGAATTTATGCAACCTAACGTGCACACGTGTTCGACGGGTGGCAATGAGAAAGGTGAATGTTCCGTGGAATGGAATGGTCCTGAAAACCATCGTCATGGGTGACGAGACCTGGTGCCTGAGGTACGGACCTTGAAGGCAAGCGTCAAAGGTCGCCGAAATGCCCTGAAAGGCCAGAGGTTTTCGGACATTTCGGACATCCAACGTAATGTGACGACCCAACTGAAGGCTATCTCTCCGGAAGACTATGCCAGGACTTGCACAGCCGGTCTATGAAGTGCATAACCATCCACGGGGATTACTTCGAAGGATAGTAACGGCTGTTTCAGGTAAGCCAACAATCCGTTCGTAATATAGACCCATTCACCGAACGTTTAGCGGCTTCGGTGGCGTAGTCGATAGCATGCTGAACTGCTGTTCCCAAGATAGCGGGTTCAAACCCGGCCGAAGTCGTCGGATTTTTAAGAGCGTTAAAAATCTTTCAGTATGCCTTCCATCGGAAGGGAAGTAAAGCCGGCGATCCCATGTCATAGATTTATGGCATGTAAAAGATCCTTTCACAGACCAATCTTGTGTAAAGCTAAATTGTTAGGTTAGATTTCGTCGGAACGCTCTATCAAAGTTCCAACGTTCATCACTAGGTATCATTGTTATCTGGTAGCGTAAGTTGGAACTACTTGAAATTGAACTGAACTTGTAGCTCACCCTAAGGGTGTCCGCTGGAAGCATCTACAGACTTAGGCGAGTCGAAAATGTCCTCGGACACTCCCGGCACTAAAAGCCATACGATAAATAAATAAATAAATAAATAAATAAATAACCGAACTTTTCAGACAGAAGGTGTACAAGATAAAGTGACATTCTAGAGTTTAATCATATGGTGTCTGGATTTCAAATCTCAACAATTTCTTTCTTTTTTTTCTTTATATTCATTCACTTATTATTTTATTGTATCATTAGGGTAACGTGGTGTTGGGGTAGCGCGCATGCCTCTCACCCGGAGGTCCCGGGTTCTATTCCCGGCTCCGTCAGGGATTTTAAAACTGACGTGAGGGTTGGAACGGAGTGCACTCAGCCTTGTGAGGACAATTGAGTAGCTGCCTGATAGTGAGGCAGCGCCCCGATCACGAAAACCAAGATTAACGGCCGAGGGGACCCGATGCGCTGATCCTGCGTCACCCCAATATCTGCAGGTCAAATGGCTGGGCCGCGGTCGCCAAGGCCCTTCATGGGCTGTATAGTGCCAGGGGTTGGTGTTGTTGTATCATTAGGGTAAACATCTTCCATCTTTTGTTCTGATGCACCATAATAGGTTTATTGATAAGAATGTTTTTAGTGTTAAGCTTTTCAACCACATGTTTTTTTTTTATTTGATATTTTTTATCTATATCGGCTGATGAAGAGGCCAAAACAATTTGGTCTTGAAACATGTACCCAATGACCACAAAGTGATCATTTATTAAAATAAATGGTATTGATTAGGCAGAACTTTTGCCACAAATATTACTAAACAAAACACTGTTTTTTCAGTCTGGAAAACTAGACTATATCATTTTAAATGCCGCAAATGCTAAAAATGCTGTGTGAACTCAAATTCCGTTAACAAACAATATATATATCTAAAAAAAAGCAAATGCAAATCAAGGTCGAAGGAGGTAGCGGCTGGATGATGCCACCCTGACCGGAGCGCGCGGGTAAACGAGGAAGCTCATGCAGTACTATGACGTTACACACCTCAGTGCATTCTCGGTACATTTCGTCCCGTCACCGTAACGTAACGCCAGACCCCAGCGAAGTCGACATAATCATTTAAATTGATAAAAGCAATTTTGGAACTCTAAAGGTTCTTTATGGTACCGTATTGGTAAACTATTTAGTATAAACAGGTTCAAGGTTCCGCCTGATCAATTAATTATGATCACTGAGTGGTCATTAGTGGGACATGATTCCAGGCCTAATTAATAGTTTTGGCCCTTTCATCAGCCGACATTAAAGTAAACGATACAAGATAATTGTTTGGCGTAGCACTAAAAATTCCCTTAAAATTAAATTTTGTATGGTGCACCATAAAGAGAGATTGAAAAATTTTTAACGCCTAAAGTATAAGATTCGTTTAAAAAGTAACGAGCCGGAGGCTGGAATGCGCAAACCGGTGACGACATCGGCTAATCGTGGCGTGTGTAACGAGGTGTGGTTCCGGCTAGAGCGTGGAAGGTCACAGCCCGTCGCTAGAGGGCACGCGTGCACGTCACGTGACGATGCAAATACAAAGCGAGCAGCAGCATGCATCAAGCGTCCAACGCTGCCAGTCGCATTGCAAACATGGAGGTGTCAACCGAAGAGCAAAGAGGAGTTGTTCGGTTTCCGTCAGCGGAAGGAATATGGGGAACGATCATTCATCGCCGAATGTCACAAGTGTACGGCGAACACTGCATGTCTCTTACAAGGGTCAAGGCGTGGCTCAAGCGCTTCAGGGAAGGACGGGTGTCGTTAACCGATGATGCCCGGTCTGGGGCACGCCCCTGCATTACCGATGACAACGTCCAGCTGGTTGATGCACTCATTACCCAGGACCGCCGAGTGACAGTGAACGCCATAGCCGCTGTGGTTGCTCCACGACAATGCACGACATAACATGGCCAACAGAGTCGCGGCACTCCTGCAGAAATTCAAATGGGAGGTTCTCGGCCACCCTCCATACAGTCCAGACCTCTCTTCCTGTGATTACGCCATGTTTGGTCCCCTGAAAAGGGCTCTGCGGGGCCAACGATTCACCTCGGACGCCGACGTCCAGCTGTACGTGCGGAACTGGTTCACATCGCACACCAGGGAATTTTATGAGACAGCCATTCACCGCGTCGTGTCACAGTAGGACAAATGCCTCAACAGCCAGGGCCAATACTTCTAACATACAGGTACTGGTTTCTGTAATTATGCCTCCGGCTCGTTACTTTTTGAACGCACCTTATAATATAAATTATGTAAAATGACTTATGAACTATGAACACTTTCCGTACACCCCTCACTGTGGTCTGTAGATGCTAATGCAAACAACTGTTGCTGCCGAACTGAACCGGTACATTTGTACATTTATGTACTTTAATAGGGCGTTTCAACGAAATCTAACCTAGAAATTTAGCTTCACACAAGATTAGTCCGTGGAAATATCTTTTACATGCCATAAATCTATGACATGGGATCCCCGGCTTTACTGAATGGAACCTGATTCAACTTCCTCTCTCCAGAGGTTGCAAATAACAAAACAGTCTACGGTACTACACGAACTACTGTAGCCTATATAAAACACACAGGTACTTTTCACGTTTGGAGTGGTACCTCTTGCGCCTATATTGAGCCCTACAATCTTGATATTGGACTTTTCCGTCATGAGGAAAGAATTCATCATGAAAATTAATAAATGTAAAACAAAAATATTGGAATGCAGCCGCAATAAACCAGAAACCTCTATGGACATCAAATTGACAGGGGAAAAACTAAAGGAAGTAGGAGACTTCTGTAACTCAGGAAGCAAAATAACCAGTGATGGACGAAGCAAAGAGGATATGAAAAGTAGGTTGGCTCAGGCAAGGAAAGCATTTCTACAGAAAAGGAATCTGCTGACATCGAATATAGACTTAGGTATTAGGAAGACATTTTTGAAAACCTTTGTCTGGAGGAAGTGAAACTTGGACTATTGGTGAACCAGAAAAGAGGAGAATTGAAGCGTCTGAAATGTGGTGTTACAGGAGAATGATGAAGATCAGATGGGTAGATAGGGTTACAAACGAAGAGGTATTAAGACGAGTGAAAGAGGAGAGATGTTTCTGGCGACTGCTAATAAAGAGAAGAGATAGGTTGATAGGACACATACTAAGACTCCCAGGAATAGCAAGCTTAGTTATGGAAGGAAGGGTCGAGGACAAGAACTGTAGGGGTAGACCAAGCTTAGAGTATGTTAAAGAGATTGCCTCGGATGTAGGGTGTGGTAGCTATGTAGAGATGAAACGATTAGCTCAGGAAAGGGAGGTATGGAGAGCTGCATCAAACCAGTCAAAAGACTGAAGACTCGAACATCAACAACAGCTCCCGCCTCGCTGGCATTGAGACGACGTGGGTTCGAATCCCACCTCGGCCGTACTGAAAATGGTTTTCGTGGTCTCCCATGTGAGGCAGGTTCCTTTCAATAGGTCCACAAATGATTTCATTCCCATCCCTGGCCCGTCCTGGAAAGAGAATAAATGGTGAAATTTTTTATGTTGAAAATTCCTTCAATTAGTTTATGGGTAAAAGGAGAAGAGTTCTTCCTCTTTCAAACGCTATACTACACGGGGAAGAATTCAAAGGGCAATGGCCAGTCACCGTCAGGAGAAGTATTCCAGAGTCAGGGGAAAAAAATGTATTTATATTCGACCCTGGCGAAATGTAAATATTATATGTCAGAAATCTGTACTATAATGAGGCTCATTATAGTACAAGTTTTCATTATGATACAGTTTATCCACCAATCAGAGCTCAACAAACAGTTGTGTGACCAATTAGGTGAGGATAGCATCGCACCTGCGCTCACTTCCATGGCCCCCTATTTTAAATTTCACTGCGTGGCGAGTGTCGTAGTGAGGTATTCCAGGAGGCCATGGTCAAATACAAGGTATTCTCTGCGTCCCATGCACTCTGTTCAGTACATAAACTGGTGAAATCTCGACAGATATTTATGAATATTTATGTTCGAACATAAAATAGTTATAATTATCGTCGAACATAAACAGTCGTATGCAACTCGCCTATAATGGTAATTAAGACAATCGTATGGAAATTATAAAACTCGTTACGCTCGTTTTATAAACATACTCGTGTCTTAATCATTGCCATTATAGGCTCGTTGCATAATGTACTACTTCTTCTTTCGAATAACCCATTTGGAGGGTACGATGAATCAACGTTGGCTATTGTCCATTGTATTCAATTTCCGTTGTTTCCATATTTCTTTCATCCTTCTAGTGTGACAATCTTCCTCCTCTTGAGTCCACTTTCTGCCAGTTGTTTGTTTCTTCCTTTCTTGAAATTTTGCGTTTTGAATAGCTTCTCTGAAGAGTGATCTGTTTGCTATTGTGTCTGTCTGAATTTTGGCGTTTGTCAAATCTTTGTCAATTTCAATGAACCATGTGGGTTTGGATTTGTAACTAGTCAGCAAGTTGAAGATCTGTTTAGTTAGTCTACTATTTTCCATTCAATAGATGTGCCCAAAAAACTGTAATCTTCTCTTTCTCATTACATCAGTTAATTTTTCACATTTCAAATATAACTCTCTATTTGGTCGTAACCTATATTCTGCGTTATTATTTTGTTTAGCTCCCAGTATTTTTTCTCAGAATTCGTCTTTCAGTCTTCTCTAATTTGTCTAAATCACCAAATCTTGTTAATTTAAGTGTTTCTGCCGCATACAGAGTTTCAGGTCTGACCACTGTTTGATAATGCCTTAATTTAGTGTTCCAGGATAAGTTTCCTTTATTATATATAACTTTTGTCACATGAAAACACCTTTGTAATTTATGCATACGCGTTTCAATGGCTGTCTTTTCGGTGAGTCATTCATTATCCACTCTCCTAGGTATTTAAAGGAATTTGTTTTACATACAGAACTGTCATGAGTTGTGATACATTTTGGGGCATCGGTGATGTTTGTCATGAACTTAGTTTTTTCGAAAGTTATTTGTAGTCCGACTTTGGCTGCGTGTTTTTGCAACTCTCTACTTTGTTCTTTGGCAGTATCCAGTGAGTCAGTAAGTAATGCAATGTCATCCGCAAAAGCTAAACAATCTACAGTGATTTTATTTGGTTGTCTTCCTAGTTGAACGCCTTTAGTATTGATGGCTTTCCTCCACTCTCGAATTACCTTTTCCAATGCATAATTGAAAAGCAGAGGTGACAGGCCATCTCCTTGTCTCACACCTGACTTTATTTTGAAAGATTTTGAATGTTCCCCCTAAATTTAACTTTGGAAGTTGTGTTCGTTAGTGTTGCTTGATTTATTTCAGTTGTCTTGTTTTTCTTCTTCTTCTTCTTCTTTATCTTTACATCATACCCACTCCTATGTGGGGTCGTTGTTTCTGACAGCTCTCCTCCATTTAGCCCGGTCATGCACATCCTCTTCTGACAACTGTTTTTCTCTGAGGTCCTTCTGTACACAATCCATTCATCTTCGTTTAGGTCTGCCT
Source organism: Meconema thalassinum (assembly GCA_946902985.2). NCBI lineage: Eukaryota > Metazoa > Arthropoda > Insecta > Orthoptera > Tettigoniidae > Meconema > Meconema thalassinum. The sequence goes on from OX336388.2 coordinate 2,135,121,607, forward strand.
CGCATTCTCACTCCCTGTATTTGCATGTCTAGCATCTTCCTCCCCACGTAGGATTCCTCCCTTCTTCTCACATGCCCGTACCATTGAAGTCGCTTTTCTTGTATCTTCTTAGATATTTCCACAACCTTCAATGTTCCTCTTATTTTGACATTTTCCACTCTATCACGCTTAGTCACTCCACTCATCCACCTGAGCATTTTCATTTCCGTGACGTCAAGCCTGTGTGTGTGCGTTTTGCGTGCAGGCCATGTTTCAGAGCCAAACAGCAATGCAGGTCTTACGACAGTTTTATATATTTTCCCCTTAACCTAAGGCTTGATCCTGCGGTCACAGAGCACTCCTGACATTTTCCTCCAGTTCATCCATCCTACCTGAATCCTGTGTGACACTTCCAGATCCAGATTTCCATCTCCAGTCACCACCGAACTTGTTATCAAGTCAAAATTCCTTCAGAATGTTAATAAGTGCCTTTCTGTCAATGGAGTCATGGGCTTTTTTAAAATCCACAAAAGTAACTACATATTTCAAGTTCCTGATTTTCCTCATGTCTAATATGTTCTTTAAATTTAGTATTTGCTCCATACACGATTGTCTCTTCCTAAATCCTGCCTGATACTCTCCCAAATGTGGGTCGAGTATTTTTTCTGCTCTTTTTAAAAGTGTATCGGATAAGATCTTATAGGTCACTAGCAGGAGGGAGATTCCCCTGTAATTGTTAGGATCTGTTTTCTTCCCTATCTTATGTGGTGGATGTATCAAAGCAGATGTCCATTCTGATGGTAAACTGTGTGTTTTCCATATGTCATTTATGATTTCCGTTAAACATAGGATCATGTTGTCACTCGAGTGTTTCCATAATTCAGCAACTATACTATCTTCTCCAGATGCTTTGTTATTTTAAGTTCGTTTATAATTTCTTTAATTTCATTTGTTTTTGGTGGTTTCGAGTCTGGAGGAATGGAGAGTATATTATCAAAATTAAATGTCTCCTTTGGTGGATCGCAGTTCTTCAAAATATTCCGCTAGTATTCTGCAATTTTCAGAGTTATTATATGCAGTTTTCTGAGTCTTTGGATCTGTGAAAAGTAAGCTTGGTGGAGTATACTTCCTTAAACTACTTCTGAAAGTTTTGTAGAAGTCCTTTGTATTGTACTGTCTGAAGTCCGAATCTATTAATGTTAATTGGTCTTTCATATGCTGAACTTTTATCCTTTTGAGTCCCTTAGATATATGTGTTCGGGCTTCTATAAAGCTGTTCCTGGTATTCTCATTTTTATTTGCATTCCAGATGTTCCAAGCTCGTTGTCTTTTAAAGAATAGTTCATCACACTCAGCAGTCCACCAGGCATGTTTTCGTTTCCTTTTAAGGAGAATGGTTTATTCTGCTGTCTGTACTAAGTCTCTTTGAAGTTGTTCCCATGTTTTAAGTGATCTGCTTTCGAAAAGTGTTTTGAAATTATTTTCTGTAGCTAATTTTTGTGTAATAAACTTTTTGGATTGATAATAATTTTTCTTTTTATATATTGGTCTAATTTTGAATTTAATGAGACAGATAGTTGTCTGAATCTAAACCTGCACTCTTAGCAATTTTCACATTGAGTATCTCTGTTGTAGACTGTCTGCTAATAGCAACATGGTCAAGTTGTTTCTCACCACAAACTGGATTTGGGGAAACCCAAGTTTTGTTTCCTAGGAAGGTTTTTGAAAATTGTAGATTTCAGGACTACGTCATGCTCTCTGCATAAACTAATGAGTCTTTCTCCATTTGTGTTGGTTCTTTTATGTGCGGGGAAATTGCCTTCTATGGACCGATGTTAACGTTCTTTGCCGATTTGAGCGTTTAAGTCTCCAAGTAGAAGTATTATATTTTTTGATGAAATTTGATCTAGGGTGTTTGATAGTTCTTGCCAAAAATAATCCATTTGTTTTATCTGAGTCCTATTTTTCTCATTAGTTGGTGCATGTGTATTGACAATGGTATAAACTTTGTTTACTGATTTAAAGGATAGCAAGGATAATCTTTCATTAATGGATTTAAACTCTATTATTGAATTTAATATGTTCTGATTTGCAATGAACCCAGTTCCAAACTGAGGTACATTTTTCATAATACTCTTTCCAGGTTTTCCCTTGAATATTCTATAACCTTCTGAATCAAATGGACGTTCATCAGTAAATCTAGTTTCTTGAAGAGCTGTTATCAAAATCCTTTTCTCTTTCATGAAATTTATTAGAGTTTTACATTTTCCTGTTTTAAAGAGTGAATTGACCTTAAAGGTAGCCAAAACGTTTATGTTCTTGTGCTTAATGTTACTAGTGAGTTGCTTAATGCTGTTTTCAAGATGCTCCGAGTCATCCTTTACACAATGATGTAGGCCCTCAGAATCCGAGTGCCTACTTTTCATTTCCTATAATATACAGTACTATTATATATTTATTTATTTAGCGTATGGCATTTCACTTGAAACACATGAAAAATAACAAAAAATAATAAGTACATACAAGCACAGAAATCGATCTATAACCTCATGTCCAGTCCAGGCTCGATGGTGTAGCACTGACTAAGCCGATAGGGTCACCTAGGTATCTCTTATTTTATTTATTTAAATGCAACAAAGGCTTGCTCCAATTAAGAGATTGATGAAGACATATTATGTCAATTATGAAGACTCTAATAATACAGTTATCAGAGTGGTTTTTTGAGGGCATGGTGCTGCAGTGGACGAGATCTTTGCCTCTCACCCGGTCCGGGTTCGGTTCCCGGTCAATGCATATGAGACTTCGAAGTGAAAAAGCACGCACTGTGGTATACAATATTAATTGGTCCAGCTTCGGCTTAAGATTCAGTGGGAGGGTCAATTTACCACCCATACCTCATTTTTAGCCTATTTTCAATTTTGAAAAAAATAGGCTTATGAGATCACCTTTTGTCCGTGTGTGTGTGTGCGTGTGTGTGTCTGTGTGTGAGGAGTGTGGGTGTGCGCATGTGTGTGCGTGTGTCCCCTAATAACTTCTAAACGGCTGGAGCGATTTCAATGAAACTCAGTAAGTTCATAGCACTATTCCGGACGACCCCGGCCGTGCCCTTCAAATTGTGTTACGTCTCACCAATCCAACATGGCGGCTGTGCGAAATATTTCACCAGCATTCAATATCTCCGAAACTATTCCTTATATCACCCTGGAATATTTTACGGTGATAAAGGAAACTACTAGAAGTTCACCTATGTAAATTTTGAAAAACTGGTAACTACAAAACCAACATGGCGGCCACGCGAATTTGCGACATTTAAATAGACGTTTCTCGCGATTTAACCAACCAAACGCAATAAAACTTGGTACAGTACATTTTTATACACATTGTAATGCACCGACATCTAACTTGGTTCAATTCTTTACATAACCACAAGATGGCGGATGTGCCAAATATTTCACCGGCATTCTATATCTCTGAAACTATTAGCGGTATCAATCTGACATTTTGTACGGAGATAAAGGGCACTACTGGAAGTTCATCTATAAGACTTTCAAAAACCGGTTAACTACAAAACGAACATGGTGGCCAAGCGAATTTGAAAATTTTAAATAGACCTTTCTCGCGATTTAACGTTCCAACCGCAATGAAATCTGGTACAGGAAATGTTTAAACACATTGTAATACACTGGTATCTAATTTAGTTCAATTGTTTAAATAGCCTCAAGATGGCGGGTTTGCGTATTTTAAAATTAAGTTTTTATTTCTTGTGTCCTGATCATGCGATCGATGTGAAAGTTTCAATAATGAATCTACGCAATAATTTTCCTTTAATGGTACATCACTCTATGGCCTATACATTCAACAATCCAACATGGCGACCATCCGAAATATTTAGACGGTTCTGAATATCTACGCATCTATTATAGCAATCAAACTGATTTTTTTAATGTTCATAGGGGCTATGAACTTATGTTCACCTATAGGACTTTAAATAACCTGGTGATCACAAATCCAACATGGCGGCGACGCGAATTATAAATATTCACATGGACGTTTCTCGCAATTTAACCATCCGAGTCCAGTGAAACTTGGTACAGTAAATCCTTATATGAATGTTAATTCACAGGCATCTTTTTTATTTCAATTGTTTCCGTAACCACAAGATGGCAGCTGTGCTAAATTTAAAATCTCGTTGTTACTTCTTGTGTCCTTATCATGTGATTGAAGTTTAAATGCTACACGTACACAATAATTTTCATGTAACAGCTCATAACTCTAGGACCTACATATATAAAATCCAACATGGCGACAATCCGAAATATTAAGTCGGTTCGCAATATCTACGAATCTATTACAGCAATCAAACTGATTTCTTTAATGCAGATATTGAACCCATGTGCCATAGGGTCCAAGGAGGTCGAATCCATGTATTTAGGGAAGAAATGAAAGAAACGTACAGTTTCTAATGTAACTTAGAGAAAGATCAGGCCAGGATTCTAGCCTAACATTGTGCAAGCAGCGCGGGCCAGGTGCGAGAGATGAGATCACGCCTCTTGACATTCAGAAGGAGCTGGTCATGAGTATTAATAACCGAGTGGAAAATTCCGGCTGTTAGACAAGGAAGCCTGACTCGGAAATCGAGCTGAGCTTGCTTAAAAACGACAACACCGCCTATGAGCCAGAAGAGGAATAATTAAATTTAACCCGTTTACGAGTATAAAAATAAGTAAACAATTACAGTACGGTGAATCATTTCGAATTAGAGATTTTTGTGTAAAGAAAAACCCTTTAATAATTGCACAGGAGAAAACTGCAAACGCAAGTAGACGTCATAGGGGATTTACCAAGGCCTGTGGAGAGGGGAGAATGCAAATGAACAGCATCACCCACACAGTTGAGGACGAGAAATTAATTAATATCTCCGAATTGCACGATCGATTCTTATGCGCAATGAGATTATTTAACATTGAGAAGACGAGCTTTTTGAAGGTATAATTTTTATAATGGTGCAACCATTATTTTAAAAGTTGGGCACGGAAAGGGCTAGAGTCTTATCTTTTTGTAGCGAAAGAGTATAAAGCTCCTGGCATCACCAAGCCAAACATGCAGTTATTGTCAGCCTGCGGGCGTGACACTGTGTCACTATCATCATGCAGTTACGAGTCCGTCCGGGGGGCGTGACGTTGGAGCATCATCAGTTCATGCAGTATTAGTCCGTCCAGGGGGGCGTGACGTTGGAGCATCATCAACGCAAAGTATTATTCAGTCCAGGGGACGAGAAGTTATATCAGTGAATGCAGTTTCAAACAGTCCAGGGGACGCGACGCTGGAGCATCAGTACAAGCAGCCCGAGGGGGGCGTTGCTACGCATCAGTATTCAGACAGCCGTGTGGGGCGTCACTCTGCTTCACACCGAAGACAGTTTACCAGTACTCCTTGAGGGGAGAAAACGCTGTATTACACCGCAGAATTAATATCCGATAGCCACGGGCGTCGCAGTATTAATAACTTGCGTGCCTCCATAAGGAGTTGTAAAGAAGAAATATTAAAGTATCGCCGTGTTGAAAAATTAGGAAAATCCTAGTTACAGGATTTAGATCCGACAGTACACAAGTTTACAGTGAAAAGTTCGTAAAATATAGTCAGAGCAGGCTGCGAACGTTGGACTTAAGGCGATAGGTCTTTAAATAAACGACCGAAAATATCATAACGTACGGAAGTACCGTAATAGAAAGATAAACAGTTATCTAATTTAAAGAACCCAAATAGGGAAAAACAGAGTAAGGTTCGCAACGTATTTCAGAAAAGTAGGAGTGCGAGAACCGAATAAACAAAGAAGAACGGAGACTATAGACATTATCTCCAGAAAGCAGACGAACTATTCTAAAGCACTAGACTCGAGAAGTACTAGCTGCTATAAAATAAATGCATCGACCATCGATAGGATATCGAGGGGACCTCGATCCGAACAGACTTTCACTAGGATCGATAAACTAGATCTAAAAAAAGAAGCCGTTCAAGCTAGAGAAATAGCCGGTCATCCAGAATAGGATTCGAAGAATTAGGATTCCAGAGAAAAGTAGATGATTCGAGACTTTCGTATTCTGCAGGATAGGAAGCCGACATTGAATAAATTTCACCCTTGGAAACGGGAGATTAAGAGGTCACGTGTGATAGGCTAGGAAAATACGGCCTAGTGATCAAAAGTTGTGAAGTGTAAATCTATCAAGATTGTGTGTTAAAATAATATTTTTTAGTGTTTATTGTGTGTTCTAAATGGATACACCAGTGTATTAAAAATGTTGTCAATGTTAAGTGTATTGAATATGTGTCAAGAAGTGTTTGTACATGAGATGAATTTCTACAATATGGAGTAAGTTAAAAAGTGGGCCAAAATGAAACACCGCACAAGGATAAAGGTCATGAGACGACCTTAAAAACATGTGAGTAATGATTTTCATTATATTTTGGTGTCGGGAAATGATTGTGTTCAAATCCACCGGAGTTTTTGAGTAAAAGGGATGTGTTTAAATAAATAAATACTGAATAAGGAAAACGCGGTCTGAACAAAAATAGAATTTGAGAAACTATAAATATTTATGTAAAAGAATAAATCCAGTAGAGGAAATATATGAATAAAATGTCAGTGTATTTGACGAATGTCATAAGAGCAAGCGAAATATTATTAATTATCATGAAAGATATTTAAATAAAAGTAAATTTGAGTTATATGAAAGAAATAGCTTTTGAGCTTGTGTAAAGAATGAAGATATGAAATAAAAATAATAATAACCAAGTAAGGTAATATTAATTAAAGATCAAATTAATTGATGTGAACATAAGAGCGTTAGAGCCTTAATAAAAAGTATAGACATGATGTTCAAATGCATGTTCTTAAAAAGAGAGAAAGTTATTGCAAAAGGAAAGAATAATATAAAAATTGAGATGTGTATCAATTGTTAATATGGTATTATCAGTTCTTTGGATGACGCTAGGCTTAAAATAAAGTATAGCGCAAAGGAGCGCAATTAAAGTAAAATGTCACGCTAGGAACGCGTAAAAGTTAATGTACTTGGTAAATTACTTATGAGAGGTAGTTGATTGTAATGAATTGAGAATTGGTGTAAGTCCTCTATTTGTGACGTAGTATCACGAGGCCATTGTGTATGTTGTATTGAAAGGGAGCAAGTGTATGGTATTGAGCGTAGATCTTATAAGCTATAGGCTGACCCTAAATCACATTTTGTATAGTCCTCTATATGGGAATGGTTCCCGAGGCATGTGAAGAGATTCGAACTCAGAATCCTCTTATTGTGAAAGCCCCTTTATTATTCGTCGTAGAATGTGTATTACTCTTCCCCAGTCAATGAGGACCTTTCATAATTAATAAATGCCAAGATTACGAATGTGGTTTATGAGCCCAATAATATTGTTGAATTTAAACGAGGAGTAGAATGCCAGGTCTTCCCAGAGAACTGAGAATGAACGAAAAGCTGTTTGTAAAAGCATTAAAGAGAGCTCTAGCTTAGACTAGACGGGAGGGTTCCCGCATAGTCATAAATAACTCTCAAGTATCACGGTCAGACCCTTGAAGCAGGAGGGGTGTCTGAAGGCCCTCTTGTAAGGAGTAATGAATACACCGTGAGTGTTTAAAGTTTTTAACGACCCGGGCGTTGAACCGAGGTCCTTGTAGATTGATATTTCCGCTTGCCTGTTCAGATCGTAGTTTTTTTATGTGATAATGGTCTTATAAGACATATGAGATAAATAACAATCCCTATTGTAATGTTGTATGGAAGTAGGATTCCATGAGTTAATTGAAGGCAACTAGGTTCCGGGAGTGACCATAGTTTTTTGACTGTGTCAAGTAATCTTCATACTCTGGAGTACACAAATGATTTCCTGATTACCTTGATGTATTTGTAAAACTAGAGAGAGATGATAAAAGCTGAAAACATGTGAAATGCCCAAATATTGAGTTAGATAATTAACATGTAATTATAAATGTAATTATACATTTTTTTTGATGATTAAGAAAATATAAAAAGTAGTATTTGAGGTGTACAAAAAATGACACCATTATTATAGAAAGCATTGAGCCAAAAGAGCTCGGAGTTATATGAAACTTACAGTTGATGCTTTATGGAAGTAAAAATAATTAGGAATTGTTGGTTTATATGGAAAGCATATGTTTTAATATAATATTTGTTTTATTATTCCTTGTTCATTTGGAACAAGTAGATGATTATGGGTCAGTAATTTAATTGTTTAATTGTTTGTAGCGCCATAATTTTTATTAATTAAATGTGTTAAAATAGGAGTTGATTTTGTTGTTATTTTTGCAAGTGTATCCTCTAATTAATCCAAAATATGTGAGTCACAGAGCGGGTGAACTTACCGCTACCCCGAAAATCCCGAATTGAGCTACGCTGGTATACTGTGATTGGCATATTTCTTGCTAAAAGGGCACAATATAGGCAATTAACATAAGTAGGATATGTGAAAATAGGCTGTATAGTTCTTCACGGAACTACTTGTTTGTTATTATTTCGTATTGATGGAATCCTTGAATTCATATTCGCTTGGACTATAAGATTCTCTGACAACGATACCGGAGGGCAATCACATGTGACCAACCCTGGTAAGGCTATCAGAGCATCGCCTAGTCAAGCGACTACGAGTTAAGGATTCTTAATCAGTACGTGAAGTTATTAAAATTTACGTACTAATTTGTTCACCTAGTATATGTGGAATTGTTCATGTTAATTGTCCATTAATAAATAATTTCCTTTGAATAGTTCAAGTACTTTTACTCAATCTTACAACGTGTTATATTTCACTTTTAATAGATCTTTAAATAAGTTGTAGACCTTCGTGTATTCTATCGAGTAATCACGTATAACGAGTATTAAAAATAACTATAGTTTCGCTCTCCAACGGTGTGTTGAGTAACTAACAGGAACGTCAACCTAATTTCATTGTTTCCCTGTGAATAGAAGACGTATTTTGAGGACTAATATGACGTGTTAAAATAATATACTTTTCACTTAGCTTAAAAAGAGTCTAGTTAGTTATTGTTGTTTCAAGGGGCGGAACTAAGTCGTCATCTGCCCATACAAAGAGTCTGCCTGCACCTGAAAGTGATGAAAACAATGGCTTCAAATCTCGAAATGTTTTTGAAGTAGGAAAACAATCTATTAAAGTATTAGAAATCATTGTTCAGTGTTACCTATAGCATAGAAATCTTTTCAGTCACACAACATTAGGCGGGGAACAAGAGTGCCGGTATCTAAACGCCCCAACCCGACAGAAACCTATCGCAAAATAACAAGCTTCCATGCACGAAACAGGGGGAGGAGGGCCACTCAACTGCACTACATGGCTCGACCGTCAAGTGATCATCATCAGATGAAATGAAAAGTAAAGAAAGAACAAGAATATACCGGGTGTCTTTTATGTAACTTTGGAGAATGATAGGTCGTGTAGGGGACGGGTATAGATGTAATTTGAGATAGGGTACTTGGGGTCAGAGCGGCCTCCTTAACCCCTAAAATAACGGTTGATTCAGGCCCTCCACCCTGTCAGTTGGGCAACCGACACAAGCCTCTAATACCTTTCTCAATCTTTTAATTCTTGGCAAGATTCATTTCACCATGTGGCGCTGGCGTAATGGATAGCGTTGCGGTGCGAAAGGCCGGTAGTCCCGGGTTCGATTCCAGGCTTGGGCAAAATCTTTATTAGCCTACTTTTCACATTTTGTAAAAATGAGGAAAAAGTAGACTTATGAGATCGATCCGGGGAAATGTATGTCTGTCTGTCTGGCTGGCTGTGTGTGTGTGTGTGTGTGTGTCCCCCTATCAAAGCTTAAACGGCTGAAGCGATCAAAACCAAATTTAGTATGAGTAAAGATGTGCACCGGAATATCTCACGTCCATATTTGGAAAATGATGTCAGTGCTACCAACTGCTGAAAAAACGCACTAGAAATTTGAGCTACATGTTGGATATCTTGCAAGGTATGCATGAGAGCTACTCCAAAATTGGCACACATGTAGATAAGACTATTTCAATTTAATTTCCAGGAGGCCAACCATGACAGTGTTGCCGAAATAATTTTAAGCCTTCTGATAGGTCCAATGTTTAAATGCATATAACGTCTACACTATCAATTGGATTTCAACCAAATTTTGTATGTAATATCTGTACATAAACAGATATGACTGAGCGTATTCTTAAGAGCCACCAGGGCTGCCAACTGTTAATAATTGCTCTCTCTATTTATTTATTTTATCCAAATACCAATATATCAGAAAGTATGCAAGCCAACAGCTTTAAACTATGCACACGTATATTCTGACATTTTAGATTAATTTGGAGTAACTTATATACGTCAGTTCTACCAACATGATTATAAGCCTGCTGATAGTACCAATTTTTAAATACATGTAACTTCTATACTATCAGTTGGATTTCAACCAAATTTCGTATGTGCTATGTGTACCATAACAGATATGACTATAAGTATTGTTAAGAGCAATCAGAGCTGCCAAGTGTTAATAAATTCTGTCTAATTTTTTTTACCCTAATATCAATATATCAGAAAGTATGCAAGCCAACAGCTCTATACTTTGCACACGTATAGCACCTGATTTTCTAGATTAATTTGGAGTAATTAATACAAGGCAGAGCTGCCAACATGATTCTTTGCCTGCTGATATGTCCAATTTTAAAATACATGTAACTTCTATACTAACAAATGGATTTCATCCAAAATTGGCGCAACAAGATATTTCAGATTATTTCAGACCAGCACACGCATGTCATTGTTGGCAACATGCTTTTACACGTGCTGATAGATCCAGTGTCTAACTGCATGTAACGTCCATTGGACATCAACCAAATTTTGTATTCTGCACCTTAAGAGATGGAACTAAGAATATATTCAGTCACCAGGGCTGCCAACTGTAGTGCTCTATTTGGCTACATTATACCAGGTATATTTTGAACTAATTAGATATTTCGATATTACCGACTTAATTTCGTCATTATTCTAGATAGGTTCATATTCTGTAGAATAATCATTGGCATGAAAAGTAGGCTGTATAGTTCTTCACGGAACTTCTTGTTTTTTTAATGTTATTTGTGGTATTTGCACTCTCTTCTCCGACGTAGCACCAGACTGTATCATGTGACTACAATACGACAAATAACATTAAAAATTAAGTTTTTGCCCAAGCCCGGAATCGAACACGGGACTACCGGCCTTTCGCACCGCAACGCTATCCATTACGCCAGCGCCACATGGTGAAATGAATCTTGCCAAGAGTTAAAAGAATGAGAATGGTATTAGAGGCTTGGGTCGGTTGCCCAACTGACAGGGTGGAGGGCCTGAATCGACCCTTATTTTAGGGGTTAAGGAGGCCGCCCTGACCCCAAGTTCCCTATCTCAAATTACATCTATACCCGTCCCCTACACGACCTATCATTCTCCAAAGGTACATAAAAGACACCCTGTATAACGCATTTGTTACCAGTGGGCAGCCATGCAGGCTCTTTAGAATACTCAGTGTTATATCTGTTTTGTTATACAGTGAGCCCGGGAATGTTCTCCGCAGCGCCTACAAGCGTCTGCGAGAGCTAGCTACAGCAGTTACGGTGGAAGCACGGCTGCCGCTTGCATCATTACATATAAACAGTAAACTTTGTACTCACCACAGCCATTCATAACAGATGCTGGAGTCATTCACAGCACATCACTCTTTTTCCGTAATCAGTTTGTTTTATTTCATGAACCACGGTAACTTTATAAGGAAACAACTGGAGCTTGTCTCTTACAGCTTTATGTGCTGTCGACTTAGAGATTCCTGTTTATTGAGACAATTTTCGTGTTGATTTACTTGGACTTCGCAGCATTATATCGGAGATTTCATCAAGTTTTTCGTCTGTTAAAAGCGTAGGCCTGCCTATTACCGGTACATCGTGAACTGAGCCAGTCACACGAAATTTAGTTATCAATTCCCGAACGGTATCACGGTTTGGACACATTGAATTAGGAAACCGCGCCTGAAATCTTAATTTTACATTTTCTGTAAACCGATCGCCTTCGCGAAAAACGTATTCCACCAAGAACACTCTCTCTTCAGTAGTAAACATTTCCGCCTGTATACTGTTGCACTCTTCCAAAAATAATCTATCTGAACGCTCGCTTATCGCAATACATACTGAAGACATACACGCTCGCTCGCTTATCGCAATACCCACTGACGATTCGACAGTCTACAGCCCTCACGCGGGACTCCCCCTTTTAAGGACACAGGGCCACCAACTAAACCCATGACGCAACCGCTCGCAGCTGCACGTTGCTACTGCGGAGAATATTCTCGGGCACCCTTGTATAATGTTGCTTCAGTGTTGTTGTCGGTAATTTGCTGAAAACCCGCAATAAAGAGCATTAACCCTGGAATGGCACACTGGGGTCTCAGCGACCCTGCGGTAAACAAATTATCATATAAATCTCTTATATGAAACTGCAGGCTACCGAGTCATGTTAGTAAATTGCGTAAGCACCGTGTCACACTCAGATAGTTCATTCAGATCTGTCAGCGGAAGCATTCGTCCGTGGGACAAAAGTAAATATAGCTCAGGGTAAAGGAAACCCCAGTGTGCCGTTTACGGTTGCCTTTTCCTTGGATGTGCCTTCCTGCTGCAGTTCTTGCCATGTGCTTAACAAGCTGACACGTGTTTCCTCAGTGCTACAGACTCAGCATGGAATGGTCAATTCCAAGGAAGGACTATCAGATTGTTACATTAGGGTGTGCGAAACCATTCTGCCAGAGCCACCGTGCCATGGTGTGTGTAGATTGCAAACATCTCCTGTGAAGCATTTTGTAACCTCTTGCTAAGGCGAACCAGCAGTGATATTAATTTGTAGTGGCTGTTTATTAACTGTACTGTAAACATGTTCCAAAACATGACGATAGTTGTTCACTGTGCCAGCGAGAATAGCATATATATGTATACCTGTAATTTTCAGGCTGTAACTGCCTTTATTGTAATTATAATTAATTAATTAATTAAAATATATAAGCACTAGAGATTATAATAGTCATTTACCGGTGTCCTCTAAATATACAGTAGACAGCTAGAATAAGAACAAGTGGTGAAATTCAAAGGATATTATATTAATGGCTGCAATTTGATTGGGTCTTGCAGACCCCGCTGTGCTATTTACGTATGTGCTTTGCCATTCCAGGGTTAACATCCTTCAGTACGCCTTCCTTTGGAGGGGAAGTAAAGCCGGCGGTTCCATGTCATAGATTTATGGCATGTAAAAGAACCTACCACTGCAATTGGTAGTGTGTAGCAAAATATTTAGATTATGTTTGGCTAGCTAGAGACGCTCTCTAATGTTCCAACGTTCGCCGCTAGGTATTAGTGACAATATCATCTGGTAGCCAATGTTGAAACTACTTGAAATTGAAGTTGTTGGGCGTTCAGTCAAAAATACCCAGCTATGGCCATTGGCTGCAATTCATAATAATGGTATCTGTTATCGTACACAAAGCACGTACACAATTTGGTTAGAATTCATCGGATGTAGTTATTGTTGTTTTAAGGGGCAGAACAGCGATGTCATCTCCCCCCAATCCCTTTATAAGTAGGCTATAGAAGTTACATACATTTAAAAATTGGACTGAACAGCATCATGTTGGCAGCAGTGACGTATATAAATACTTCTAATTAATTTAGAATACTAGGTACTGCCCCCGTAAATTGAATTATATTGAGACCACGGTGATTGTATTGGCAAATGTGAAGAAAGTTATGGATGTCATAGTTGTGACGTGGATATTCATGACGTAGGCACGGATGACGCAGACTTCATGCAAGTAGGCTGGTTGAGCTGAGATTCTTGGTGACGTCATGATTTTGTTCGAGAAAGATCTGAGATTTACGACGCAGTCGCAGGGAAACATGGAATTGTGCTGAGGAAGAAGTTACGCGATTGGAGGAGAGGCTCGAACCAATGAACGATAGTTTGGAGGGAGACGGAGATTACTGAAACTACCGTATTTTATTACTTTTGGAATGCAGAATTGTGGAAATCTATTTTCAGTTATGGCATTGATTTGGAATTTGAAGAAATTAATTTTGAGTTTTTGAAATTTGAAAATCCGTCAAGTATTGCCAAAGTTAGAACTTCTAGCGATGACGGAGGAACAAGCTATGGAAGGGATGGATACGCCCCTTAAGAAGTTGATAAAAGGTCCTGCACAGCAGAGAGAAGCTCTCATGTGTCTCATATTTCTGAGGACATATAGTCGTTTTTCTGAGTTGGTCAGTCTTTGAGTGATTCAGTGAAGCAAGTCGTATTTAGCGTGCGTGGTAAAGCCCACCGCATCGAACGAGCACGGAGCAGTGCAGCAGTACCATTTTACGGTGATTGAAACTAGGCGAAGTTGAAACGCACACATTAACGAGTCTACAAGAATATACATCAAGAGTTAGCTAATGCCTGTATGCTAATTCTATTGTGCAGTACAGTACTAAAGTGTGTAGTAAAGTTGAACATTTTTACGATTATAATTTGGAAGATATTGGCATTTTAAGACGGCAGACAAAAGTGATTTTCTCGCCACCTGAGAAGCACTTTTATAACGCCACATTCTACACTACGGCTGACACGTGTATTGCAACCGTGATACTTAAGATTGCATTTGGTGATTCAACGCTACATTCTACAATGCAACATTATAATATGGCAGTACTTTCAACTATTAGAACGGAAATGGAGATGGAAGGCTAAGGACTTTAATGCAATTGGGACATATATCAATGGAGTGAAATAGCAGCATGGAACTTCGTTAATCACCATTCTACAAAAGCGAGCATGCAGTGAACATCCATCTACACTCATGCATCGTGGTCCAACGCTGAATTATATCAAATGGCAGTGGAAATATATTCATACTCTGCAATTATGAATATTTCTGCGGAAATAACTGCAATAAACTTCATGACGAATTTCTACCAGAACTTCAGCGAACTATCAAGAGAGGCCAGGGTGGACCCGGCTCACAAAGAAGAGTTTTGCCAGAACTTCAGGGAACTTTCAGGAGAGGCCAGGGTGGACCCGGCTCACAAAGAAGAGTTTTGCCAGAAGGATGCCTATCGTCTACATGGAGCAGTGCAATTTACGGAGGAGGAAGCAGTTCGATTCTCCGAGGGCGCTGGTTCTAGGTTCGAGGTCGGAGCACATCTTTACGTTGGTGAAATGGAACCATCAGCAGTCTTCTTTGGAAATTTTCCTCTGGAACTTCAATCAACAGATAAGGTAGTCGTGAACGTTTCTTGTTTTATTTGAACCATTTAGCGATATCTGAGCAACAATTTTTCCCATATTTTCTGTCCTACATATTTTGCCCCATTTTCTTGCTTGATATTTCTGTACTCAGTACACTTTGATGATTTATGCCTTTTTCGACGAATTATTAAGATATTGTTATGTCATTGGCATATTTAAATAATTTTGGATCAGTTGAGACTGATAATATATTCTTTCAATAATTTGCATATTTTTTGTAGTCACGATTTGACTGTAAATTTAATGATTTTCTATGGCAGATTTGAATTCAGACAGCGTGTCACTTTATTAAAGTAATTCTATTCAGTTAATTACTTTGACCAATTTTCTGTCATCCTCAAGAAAGAAGAATAATTAAAAGATTTTAGAGCGTTAAAATCTATTACTGTATCGACGATCTTGGAAATACTAGTCGTTTGATGAACATGATTGCAACATAGACATTTATCGTCAGTTTTGAAATACCATTGCATTATAGACAATTTTATGAAATATGAACTTTGATTACGATTTATTGAAAACACTATAGTAATGAACATTTGATAGGAATTTTTCTCAATTCTAGATTGGAACAATAATGTTTGCATTCCACAGTCTTATTGTATTCTATTCGATTATTTGTGCAGTTTAGATGAACTTTGATTGAAGATAGTATTTTTATACTGCGATACTTTGAAGATATTAATCTCAATTTTGATAGACCAGGGAGGCGTGTCTAATCGTATTTGCTATTAAATTTATTTGTGATTGGCAAATTTTTACTTCATATCGATTCATGAATGAAACCCACGAAGGTTAAATATAGTAACAGTTTGACACAATTAAGGAATATAAGAATTTTTAAGGAGGAACTATGGATGTATAATCGTTAGTTCAGTGGACGTGTAAAAGTCGCTGATGAATAATGCCCTTGAATAAGTGAAGGAGATTCCCACAGTATTATTAATGAAGTTAATGAATTTGTAAGTGGAGGTTTTTTGTATGTATTGTGGAAGATTTTGATGCCATATATATTGAGATATATGATGAATTCTGGGCCTATTTTTATGCAATTTTGTGCGTTTTGAGCGAAGTATTTTTCCGCTGAGTGTATTGTCCAGGTCCTTTGAAAATTAATCATGTGAAGTTACTGTTATAATTAACAAGAGTGTTCAATTAATTAGAGATAACGATTTTGAATGGAGGTTACCGTCACTAATAATAATAATAATTATTATTAAACCTTATTAAACCTGAATATAACATTTAAATATAACTAACCTTCATTGGTCGATTATATTAACCACGATTTGAGTAATTATCAACCGGATAAACGTGTGGTTTAATGTATTCTATTACAAATAAATATTAATAATATTAATATTGTAAATAATTATGTAAATATCTTTAATAATAATTTTGAAACGAAAGGAATTAATAGAGGCCTGTATAAATTTTTCAATTGTCGTTTGACAATATTATAAACAATTATAATTGTTATAAACTATTAATGAGATTTTGTTATAAACATTTAACGTTTTGTTATATACTCTAAACAACGCTAATTAAACATTTGGATTATAATTAAACAAGTTTTGGGATTATTAGAGTAATCCAGTGACATGTGAATGGAGCATTTAAAAGATTTGCGTGATAATATTTGAGTTGAGTTGAGGACATTTAAAGTGTTTTGAAAGGGAGCTAGGCTCTGATGTAACTAGCAGATGCTAACGTTGGCTGGACAGGTGAGTCCATTTGACGATGTAGGCATGCGACGTGATGTAGGGTGGATCGCAGATGGCCAGACAACTGGTTGTTAGAGGCCAAGGTCGCCTACATAGCAGCCTTGCGGCTATAAATAAAAGTGTGATGTTTATTAAAAGGAAAACAATTGCTATATGTCTCGTCCCAACTCCCTTATCCATTCCAAGTGTATTATGATTATTACGTTCTTTTTGAGCTAGTGAAAGCTAAATATTTGTATGTAAAGTTTACAAGTCCTACAGGAGGACATGATTACATTGATAATGGCTTATGATTGCCACGTGTATTTTGTTGAATTTTTGTTAGAATCATCCCCTTTATATGAAATAAATTATTGTACAGTTTAAAGTTTCTTGTTTTCGTTTTGGTTCATTTTAAATATCATGGTGGAGGTTATTGTGAGAGCATACTTTAAGTGATCCAGTTGACAACCCAGACCCAAGATTAATTTGAAGAGGTAAGTAAAGGTAAGTATGAACCCCCGTATATTTTGGTGTGTTCCACAATAATTTCTTGTTAACTGCTGTGCTCTAATCTCGGTAGTATCTGTCAGTGCCATTTTCATTGATGTAGCTGTGCCGGTGCGATTGATTATTGGCAATCCGATTGAGGGGGCGGATATCTGACAGCCTACTATCCGGATTATCGGGGACAGTACTATAAGTGTGCAAAGTTTAGAGCTGTTATCTTGCATACTTTCTGAGATATTGGTATTAGGATAAAAAAAACAAGAAGTTCCGTGACGAATTTAAGAGCCTACTTTTCTTAAAATGTAAGATTCATGCCAATGATTAATCTATATGGATCTATCTAGATTAATGACGAAATTAAGTTGGTAATATTGTGCCCGTTGGACGAGGTTATCTGGTTACCACTAACCGTAACGTGGCCTCCCAGATGACCTCTACCTCGAGACACATTGCCGGAGAGGATCGGAATGCACTTCTTGGGACTAGCCGGCACAAGACTCTGCTTCCCTAAGGATCAGGTTCCCATCACAGTGATTGTCATAGACGCCTAAAGAAAATGCACCCCCAAAACGTCAAAACTACTAAATAATTAAAATCCAGACTTAAGACATACTCATGGTTGGTTTATTTGGAAGGTCAAACCCCTGTCCTACGGTCGGAGGGTTTGATAAAACGGCTATTCCGTAGCTAAACGCAAAGAAAATAATAAAATAAACAACTCCTAAAATTAACGTAGAATCCCCTCGACAGGTCCTAAATACAGCAAAACAAAGCAAAATTGGGGAAATGGTACCGCAAGAAAAATCGTTACACAATAAACTGATGCTTCTAGGAAGAAGGCATCATGGCATCAAAACATGTCTAACATGGCAGCAAAGTTAAAGGACTGGTACCATTCCATATTTACATTTATACTATAATTATTTTAACTACTTCTGCTTTAATTTGATCAATGGCGTCAGACGTCCGTAATACACTAATTATTGTCAGTCATCATTTTACAGTAGACTGGTACTATTAAATACAAACAACAAAGATGTTTTATATTACAAGAGACAGTAGGGTAATAGTGGGAAACACATCAGTAAATAAATAAGTTATACACACAAATAATCATCTTATTAATCCTGCCTAAAACAGATGAACAACTGTTTGTTGTCCACCGTCATCTATCAGGGTGTCTAAACTTGAGAATCAAACTGTCCAAGAACAGCATTCCCCTGATCGGGTCACGACCCACGAGTTCTGAACTTTGGGTTCGTGCGATCTCTGTCAAAGTCTATCAGTGTTAGCCACTAAACTTACTAGTAAGAATGAACGAAGGTCCAATGCATTGGTCTGCTAGACTACAGGTACAAGATCAAAATTTAACAACGATTAAGGTTTAACTGTATTATTAGCATCGCCGGTTTAGGAAATAAATTGATGATTCATGATTTAGTCCTAAGTTTAATGTCGTAGATTTATGAGTCCATTGATTATTAAGATAGTTGACCATATGCAAGGCGTCGCAGGAGCGTGCTACCAACACGTGGTACACCTCAACAAAGAATACGTGGCTCGCACGTTAACAATAACACAATCGGTACTCGAAAGAGACCATACATTTTCCTCCTCGGTCCAAACTTGTTCTGTAACTTACATCTGGCCGGCTTTCTCTAATAAACGTGGTAACCAACCCTGCGTGTATTAAAAACACGGTAAATCATCATTCACTTACAAGTGAGAATACATAATAGCCTTAAGGGTCCAACTTATCAAATGGTTGCTCAAATCCATTATAAATCATGACAAAACATATTGGGGATCGCTCACAAATACCTGCGAGTATATTACAAATTTAGGATTACTTATCAGGACACCTGTACCAGAACAGCTTTACAAAAATCGAAACTGAATCAAGTTCAATAGCATGAGCATAAACAAAGCATAGCCCGTAAGAACATTCCTAGCAAGGTCTCGAAATAAAGAAAGTAAAAATGAAGTCGATAGTCAATTGTCTCACAAGAGAGATCGTAAGAAACCTTGGGCAATGTCATTGGCGAGGACTGGAGAAGCACCTGTTATTGTGCTCCCAGCGCTTGGCACTAAGCAGCATAGCGTGTCAGTGAATCTCAAAGAAAATGTCTATCACTGATCTTTCAACACATTAAAGCACAGTAAATGTAGATTGAGTGTTCTTAGCAATCACTCTAAAGGATTATACTCATGTAAAGAAAGTTATTATAACGTTAAAGACGAATCAATTACAAGTAGAATGATATGTTTGGCTTCTGAAAACCAAATAGACGAAACAGAAAGATATTCCTCTCTCTTTGAAAGGCTTTGACATTGTGTAGCGCCACTGAAGATCACAGCGAAAGAGTGCTGCGTACGAAACATGTTTAAATGATAATAAAATACTGGTCTTCACACCTTAACCTTCGGTGGAACTAATCGAAATGATACGAATCGTGTAACATAAACATTATGAGTAAGTTCATAACATTACTTGACTCATGTACAGCGATGTGAATTATCTGAATTCTAGTGGCGAACTGCTCACTCTTTAGAAATGTACATTAGAATAACAACAGGCTGGATCCCTTCCATACCTAAACGATACACTATAATGTTAAATAAAGACGTCAGTGGCGTACAAAAATAATAGAAATGGGGACTTCAAAACTTTGAACAAATATCAGCTAGAGCTGAATTAAATATATGCCCCTGTCACAAATGACAAAATTGATGATCCGTCATGCGGAATTACCTTCTAAGAACAATATTGCACCGTGTGGACACACACAATCTGGTGACTAACTCAGTGTCGAGTAACGAAATGCAAAGAGAAGCATTCAGAAGCGTGAAAAATCACCTTAAGGAGGTGGTCAAAAAGGATGAAAGAAGCCTACCTTGATGACTGACAAAGAGTTACGGATGCTACAGACTAATCCACCCATGACCATCCACCGTACAGAAATAGATTAGGAAATCATGACTCACAGCTATTGCAGATAATTATCCAGATACGAGGATTGAGGAGTTTGCCTTTCATCCAGACAAACCACAAATTTCTTCTCTGCTCGGCCACAAGCATGGTTATCCTCGGGTGGTCATCCATTGTTATAGTGTGGCTTAGGTGTTCAGCGTTCCTTTCATTCGGATGTTTAATCCATAGCCCTCTTCTTCTTAGATATAGGATTATTATGCCTCAGCACGTGGTGAAATGAAGGCATCTTGTAAAGTCGTTGAAATTCGTATAATAATGGACACAGCTTCAAGCGTGTTGAAATTCACAGATCTTACACCCTTTTTCCACCAACAGACTATATTTAAAAATGGCATTGTCTGCTAAAACACATAAACTGGCTTTGACACTAGACACGTGTCTTTCCACTGAAGCTAAACAACTTCACACGCTTTAGATATCATATCGAAGAATATCAGCTTAATCTTATTTGTTTTACAGTCGGCCTTTGCACGGCTCATAAATATTTCACTGTATCTGTTGAATATGACGACCAGATTCTCCACTCGGGTCTTATTAGGTACACAACTTATTTGTCACTGGTAAGCCATTGAAGCACGCTGTAACCATGTGGTCAACACTTCACTGAATATATATACAGTAAGACTCACAATCTTGGACGGACTTTTCGCGTCACCAGCACACTTCGTGCTATAATTAATACTTTCAGTCGTATTCGCTTTACACAATTTGAACGTCGATGATACTTTAGACTTGGTCACCTGGACCTTCACAATTTCACATCCACTCGCCATGCAAGCGCGGATTAAAGTCATTCCTTCACGGAAGTAGGTGTGCTCAGTTCGATCACTTCCGAGTCATTTTGCGTCTAAGTTCATTCCTTCCGCGTATCGGTGGTGTTATACCTTCGGTCGTAAACCATAAATAAAATATTATTAGCCCATGAAAAATGTGGCTAGTTAAGCTGAATGACTGATTATTTTAAATTCAGGTTGCACATCAAAGAGAACTTCTTTGATGATGTAGGGTAATTTTATACTGCTTCTTAATGAAGTCAAAAGAACATCTAATGTAGTGGCATGCTGCTGTGGGTGCTTTCACAATTCTTGAGCATTATAAATTCCATGGTTCATGTACAAGCTATCACCAGCATGAGCTATTCGGGCTCAATATAGAAATACTGTGTACCTGGCATAATGAAGCCTAATATAGCCTAATAGACCACTACACTTTGCAGCCCTGGTGACTGAATATATTCGTAGTTCCATCTCTTAAGGTACAGAATACGAAATTTCGTTGAAGTCCAATGGATAGCATGGACATTACATGCAGTTAAACATTGGATTTAACAGCGCGCGTAAAATCAAGTTGGCAATAATGTAATGCATGTATTGGTCAGAAATAATCTGAAATATCATGATCTATTTTTGTGTCAATTTTGAATGAAATCCATTAGTTAGTATAGAAGTTACATGCATTTTAAAATTGGACCTCTCAGCAGGCTTAAAATCATATTGGCAGCACTGACGTATATTAGTTACTCCCAATTAATCTAGAATGCTAGGTACTATTCGTGTGCAAAGTTTAGAGCTATTGGCTTGCATACTTTCTGATATATTGATATTAGGGTAACATAAATAGAGACAGCATTTATTAACAGTTGGCAGCCCTGGTTGCTCTTAAAAATACGCATAGTCATATATGTTATGGTACGAATAGCACATACGAAATTTGGTTGACATCCAAATGATAGTATAGAAATTACATGTATTTAAAGTTGGACCTCTCAGCATGCTTAGAATCATGTTGGTATCACTGACGTGTATAAGTTACTCCAAATTAATATAGAATGTCAGGTACAATACGTGTACATAGTTTAAAGCTGTCGGCTTGCATACTTTCTGATATATTGGTATTTGGATAAAAGAAATTGAGAACATTTATTAACAGTTGGCAGCCGTGGTGGATCTTAAGAATACGCTCAGTCATATCTGTTTACGTACACATGGCTCATACAAAATTTGGTTGAATTCCAATTGATAGTGTAGAAGTTAGATGCATTTAAAAGTTGGACCAATCAGCAGGCTTAGAATCATTTTAGCAACACTGCCATGCATGGCCTAATGGAAATTAAGTTAAAATATTATTATTATCTATATGTGTGCTAATTTTGAAATAGTTCCCATTCATACCTTCCAAGATATGCAACATGGAGCTCAGATTTCAATTGCGATTTCTCAGCAGTTGGTAACACTGACATCATTTTCAAATACGGCATTGAGATATTCACGTATAGACCTTTACTCCTACCAAATTTTGTTTCGATTGCTGCAGCCGTTTAGGAGTTGACAGACAGACAGACAGACACACACATTTGCCCGGATCGAACTCATAAGTCTACTTTTTCCTCATTTTTGCAACATGAGAAAAGTAGGTTAAAAAAAGAGAGAGCATATATTAGCAGTTGGCAGCCCTCGTTGCTCTTAAGAATACGCACAGTCATATCTGTTTTGGTACACATAGCATATACGAACTTTGGTTGAAATCAAATTGACTAGCTGAAACCCGTCAAAACATGACGGTCATTGGGAAAATATTTACGAAAGGATTTTCTTATATGCATTCTTTGTATGATTTCAGAGAAAGATCGATTTCAGAGAAAGATCGACTTTGTAACATATAACTGCCCATGACTGAAAACTTGATGAGGCAAATAGTGACCTACACGTTCCAGAGTTTCCCCTTGATCTTTATTGACTGTGATAAATTATGCCAAGCGATTGGAAATTGGTGGCTCTTAAAAGAAAATGGGAGTATTTTTATGGCATATTTATATTGGATTTTTAAAGTGGCTTCGTATTTTGTCCGATTTCTCACTTTATTGCGTCAATTTGTAGTTTACATACGACCGGACAGTGTTCCTTTTCGTCGAACGGGGTTTTATAGTAGTATTTCTCCCAAAATTGACGTCTTATTCGTTAACACAATAGTGCCCTGCATCAATGGAGGCGCTAAATATTAAATGGCAAATAATACTCCCATTGCAAAAACAACCATATGGTTAGACTCATTGTTATGTACTCTAATCAAATAAAATCAATAAACAATTGCCTTATACAATGAAGTTCAACATGACCATTGTATTCACCGTCCAGATACTTTCATACTAAGTTGGTTGCTGAGGAGAATGCGATGAGGTTGATCGCCAATAATAAAATCCTTATAATTATCCTTCCCAGCAACAATATTTGCAATAGTTTGCAAATGCAACTCAGGGCGATGTTCTTCATTTTGATATAAACAGCACGAAACTTCTCGAAATATCTCCGCAAGGCCAGATTAACGTAAGTTAATGGATCACAATGCATACCGTCAACAGCAATTTCCTTTTAAACTCCCTGATTGGAAAATACGGCTATGTGGCGGTGTGAAGCCGGAGCACCGTCTGGTGTTTCAAAAATAACTGCAATCTCTGATGAAGCTGGGTTATTGTAACGTCTAGGATCTTCTTGAGGTTCATGGTAAAAGCGCATGACCAAATCTAACGGTTGAAGTTTTTCTCTTAAAGCCGGTTCATTTTCTTTGCATATTTTTGAATACATTGTCTTATACAGTTGAATGTAAGGGTTATTCTCTCTTGCAAAATATTATTTAGAATATGAAGTGTACCCTCCCTGATGCAAGAATTCGCTCAATTTGCTAGTCTGATTTGATTAGCTTCTGAGCAGTCTAATATATAAAAATATTCTCTCTGAAGTTCCTTGAGGTATCATCATTTCCAGTGAAAAATGGTTTAAGCCTGTCAAGTATTTTATATTCCGGCAGATCAATTTTACCATTGCAACAGCAAAGGCCAAAGTAACCAAGCGTAGTTTTTTTTTCGCAAGAGGAGAACAATGCAGACCAATATTTACATTCGTTCGTCAAGGACCCAACACTGTACGGCATAATATCTGGCATTGATTCTGAAATGGCAGATTTATATTGTATATTAAAAGTGGTTTCGCCTTTTCTCCGATTTCTCATTGTTTTGCGTCTATTTGTAGTTTCCACACGACCGGTTAATGTTCTTTTTCGTCGAATGCGTCTATTTACAGTAGGATTTATCCCCAAATTAATTGTCCTGCGTCAACGGAGCCGCTAAACAATAAATGACAAATAACACTTCCATTGCCATAACCTACAACGTGGTTAGTCTCATTGTTATGCACGCTAAACAAATAATCATTAAACAATTAGCTTATACAATGGAGTCCAACATGACCAGCATATTCACAGTTCAGAGACATAAGATTTTCATACTCAAGTTGGTTGTTGAGGGGGAGGCGATAAGACTCCGCCAATAATAAAATCCTTATAAATATTCCAGTCAGCAACAATTTTCGTAACTGTTTGCAAACGAGACTCACTATGACGTTCTTCGTTTCGATATTAACAGTACGAAACTGCTCTAAATAAGCAATTTTCGTCACCTGTTATTGGTACAATTCTTCGGATATCCATGACAGTAAATTATGAAGAAGAGCATAGGACCACTTCGCCAGTCACCTTAATAATGGAGTCAGTTTTATAATTATATTTCCTGTGCGTGTCAAAGGTCGTATTTACACAGGGAAGCCCACTCTTAAAGCTGGCAATGAATTATCGAGAGAAACCGGCCCAGTAATTCTGCGTAGTCACTTTCTAGTATGCCATAGTTATGGTATACAAAATGAAAGGTTTAACAATTCGTAGAAGTAGCGATATGTATTCTCGACAGACAACGACTGACCTGGACTGACCACCAAAGACTATAATTATAACAGAAAGATCGGAAACACAATACAAATGGCGGTTCCAACATTCGACTGCAGCGGCATATGCTACTGAAACATAGAAGTTAATTTGGAAAACAATGGAATCAAAAATAGGCCTACATTTGTAATATCAGAATTTCAACGTAGGCCTACTGTATATTATTGCTGTATAACTGGTAAAGGTACAGTTCATTAGTGGAGTTTCATGTAACAACATTTTGGACATGCCTTGTATGTTTATAAGGCAAATAAAGAACTGAGGAAAACAAAAGAGTACCGTAGCACATGGCGCGATTTGAAGACCCTCGGAAGTAAGTCGCCCAGGCGGGTGGATTCTAATGTGTTGGAATTCGTACAATCCTTGATTCACAGCCGGCTTAACAGTTATCCCATGTGCAACAATATGCCAAAACGTCTGTAGCAATAAAGATAAATAGCCTACCGTTATTGCAAATGTAATCTGTTTAATGTTGGAACTTATAAAGCGTTTCAATGAAATTACCATAGCGTTTTAAATTGAGATGGGAACGCAGAATTCCTTAGTTTAAGGGAATGCCAAAAGTTAAATATGGTTTGACAATAAATAGCAATTGCAAAACAGGAAAATGTCGCCTCCGTAGCGTAGCGGTCAGCATGGTTAGCTGCCGCCCCGGAGGTCCTGGGTTCGATTCCCGGCTCTGCCACGAAATTTGAAAAAAGTGGTATGAGGACTGGAACGGGGTCTACTCAGCCTCGGGTGGTCCAAACGAGTAGAGGGGGTTCGATTCCCACCTCAGCCATCCTCGAAGTGGTTTTCCGTGGTTTCCTACTTCGTCTTCGGGCAAATGCCGGGATGGTACCTACTGTAAGGCCACGGCCGCCTCCTTCCCTATTCCTCGCCTATCCATACCAATCTTCCATCCCTTCCCATCCCTCATGAGGCCCCTGTTCGCTTTGCAGGTGAGGCAGCCTGGGCGAAGTGCTGATCACACCTCCCCAGTTGTATCCATCCCGACCAGATGTTCCAAGCTCCAGGACACTGCCCATAGAGGCGGTAGTGGTGAGTTCCCTCGCTGAGTCCGTGGGAACCACCATCCTAGAGGGTAAATTGACTAAATTTAAAAAAAGCAAAATACGGAAATAAAAAATACATGCCGGAGGGGGGATTCGAACGCCTCACATTGGGCGATGCATACATTGAGAGAATACGGTGCTGCCACCTGAGCTACCGACGCAGAGAACATGGTGCGCAATATTAAGTTAGTTAAACCTCATGCACACTCAAAATTTGATGTCGGTTTACGTTTTTCAACATTTTCTATCTGGTATAATTATATTCCAGTGTATATTATGGAAATATCATAAACTATAATTCTTATACATAACTAAGAAATTAAAACGCGGTGGACTTGTAACCGCCATGACTGTCATAAGGCACGGCGATAGTGCGCATGCGTGATAGGCAAGATTTCTGAATTTTTGTTTATTAATTTAAAAATATTCTGTAACATATTTGTTTATTTTAAAGACACTCTGCAAATCTACATGCCAAGAGCTCTCGTTAGAATGCATTACGAAGTCAATCGGTTGAGACGTTATCTCATTCTCGATGTAACAAAAATCGCCTTTGTGTTTTAAATTTATAGACTAGTTGAAACCCGTCAAAACATGACGGTCATTGGGAAAATATTTACGGAAGGATTTTCTTATATGCATTATTTGTATGATTACAGAGAAAGACAACTTTGCAACATATAACTGCCCATGACTGAAAACTTGATGAGGCAAATAGTGACCTACACGTTCCATAGCTTCCCCTTGAGCTTTATTGATTGTGATAAATTATGCCAAGCGATTGGAAATTGGTGGCTCTTAAAAGAAAATGGGAGTATTTTTATAGCATATTTATATTGGATTTTTAAAGTGGCTTCGTATTTTGTCCGATTTCTCACTTTATTGCGTCAATTTGCAGTTAACATACGACCGGACAATGTTCCTTTTCGTCGAACGGGGTTTTATAGTAGTATTTCTCCCAAAATTAACGTCTTATTCGATAACACTATAGTGCCCTGCATCAATGGAGCCGCTAAATATTAAATGCCAAATAATACTCCCCTTGCAAAAACAACAGTGTGGTTAGACTCATTGTTATGTACTCTAAACAAATAAAATCAATGAACAATTGGCTTATACAATGAAGTTCAACATGATCAGTGTATTCACCGTTCAGAGACTTTCATACTAAGTTGGTTGCTGAGGAGAACGCGATGAGGCTGATCGCCAATAATAAAATCCTTAAAATTATCCTTGTCAGCAACAATGTTTGCAATAGTTTGCAAATGAAGCTCAGGGCGATGTTCTTCATTTTGATATAAACAGCACGAAACTTCTCGAAATAAGCAATTTCTATCGCCTGTTATAGGTTCAATCCTTTGGGTCTCTTTAACAGCAAACTATGCAGGGGAGCATAGAATCACTTCACCAATTACAGGATGAGCACTGACTCTTTGCCAGCCACCGTAAAGGAGGCAGTTTTAGAATTATATGTCCAGTGCATGTCGAAAAACGCATTAACATAGGGAAGCCCACTATTAAGTATATTCTTGGCCATCGCCCCAGAGATCCGGATTCATTTCCCTGCTCTGCCAAGAAATTTAATTCTGGCCTGAGGGCTGGAACGGGACGCACTCAGCCTCGTGAGGTAAAACTGAGGAGAGGTAGGATCGATTCTAACCTTAACTATCTTGAATGTGTTTCTCTTCGGTTTCCCACTTCCACTCCAGGCAAATACCGGGATGGTTCCTTAAGTAAGGCCTCGGCGTTCTCCTTCCTAATTCTCACGTTAATTACAGATACACGCATTAATGCAACCATCACAATAACACAGGTCGGTAACATATTATTTTTCTCTTAAAGACACTCTGCAAATCTACAGGCCAAGAGCTTTTGTCAGAGTGCTTTACGAAGTCGAAACATGATAGTCAATGGTAAAATAATTACCGAAGGATTTCCTTATATACGACATTCTTTGTACGACTACTTTTTGGCACTATTGAAACTTTAAGGGCGTCGAAAGATCGCACTCTTGACATTGCAACATATAACTGGCCATGACTGAAAACTTGCTGAGGTAAATAGAGACCTACACGTTCGAGAGTTTCCCCTTGAGCTTTATTAATTGTGATACAGAATGCCAAGCGAATTGGAAATTGACGTCTCTTAAAAGAAAATGGAAGGGTTTTGTCGGATGGTGTTAAATCAACTCGAGGGATTAGAGCTCTCTGCCCAATTTTATCTCCGCTGATTATTTCCAAATCCAAGCAATTTTCATACATATTCTTTACAAATAATCTGGTTCCGATCAGGAGCCCTTGGGAAACGTTCAGATTTCTGAGGAGCATAACTATGGCTCCAACGTTTAGAGTAAGAATATGTGGAGGCAAACCACTTAATTCCAAGGAATTCAAGAATTCTGTAGGAAATTGAAGTAGCTGGCTGTCATCTTCAGTAATTAATCTGTTAACGCTGGTGTATGTTTTTGAACTACGGGGTATAAGTTAGATGACTTTCAAATTAATTTCATTACAGTGTTCATTTTTTGGTGTTAGAATGCATACTTTCGAGAAATTGATTATATCTTTCGTAGAAATGAATGTTTCGCCGTAAATCTCAGTCACGATGTCATCATGCGCTAAAATTCTGGGTGGTAGTTCAATAACATTTGATTCCTCACCATCTACAGAGGGGTAGTCACCGTTACCAATTTGTAACAAAAAATCAGAAAATTCAATTTCTTCTGGTTTCAACCGCATGTTTTTATATAAGCAGCGTATTTTGAAGAAGAGCCAGAGAGGAGAGTATTTAATACAGTTTTGAATAATTGTTTGGCGAGAAGCGTGCGGAACAACAGGCAAAACCTGCCTAAAGTCTCCTCCAAGAACAGTAATTTTCCCACCAAATGGAATGTCATTACCCATAATATCTTTTAGAAGACGATTCACACACATTAATGAATGAATATTTGCCATTGGGGCTTCATCCCATATTATGAGCCGTGCTAATCGAATATCGTCAGCTGCTTTGGAATTTAATTTTAATCCAGACACTGAACTCTCATTTAAATTTAGAGGAATTTTGAATGTACTGTGTACTGTTCGACCGTTGGGTAGCAAAACAGCGGCTATTCCGGTCCATGCTACTGATATAACATGAAGCCTTAAACTCCAGAACTTTTGTATTAAGCATCGGTAAATAAATGTTTTTCCTGTGCCCCCAGCACCGTCAATAAAGAATGCGTTCGTGACAGTTGTGTTGTTATTTTGAAGAACGCTAGTGATTTCATTAATAATTGAAAGTTGTTCCTGGTTTGCTAAGGACATCAGGTCAGCCAAATCAAAAGGGAACACTGGCTCATTAGTAGTTTGATCGTTTGAGTGTGTGTCAGTACCAACAGGCAAGTTAAATGTTGGCAGAGAGAAACCATGCAATTGCAGAATTTTATTAATATCTCTGAGTGATAGTTGATAAGCTGTATTTTCATCTCCAGACTTT
Organism: Meconema thalassinum; assembly: GCA_946902985.2. NCBI lineage: Eukaryota > Metazoa > Arthropoda > Insecta > Orthoptera > Tettigoniidae > Meconema > Meconema thalassinum. Next base: position 2,135,151,456 of record OX336388.2, read on the forward strand.
AAATAATCTTCACAGAGAGAGTTTTTGTGCATGTCCCATAACTGACTGGCATTGCAAGGTTGATGAAATATGCATATGTAGGCGAATAACTGTATCAGTTGAAAGGGCATTTAGAAAACCGATGCTTCCATCAAACAGCGTTGCCATTCTGAATCACCGATAAGCAAACCAAGTTTAATTGTCATATCCATATCCTCAAAGCTTGTGGCACCTACTATGTGAAGTAAAAGTAAGCGCAGATGGTATCTTTCTGATTCAGATGGAGAAACATTGTACATCCGACCTATTACCTTTTCGAATCTAAGTCGTTTTTTCCAAATGCATTTGCATTTATCCCATACATAATCAACGGGTGTTTCAGGATAAATATATGCACTCCTAGTTGTTGGATTTTGGTTCAGCTGAAACCATGCAGTGAGTTGTGTACTTTTTAACTGAGCCCGTATTAATGCTTTGGGAGCATCATCGGCATGAAAAAATACATCTTGTTGGTCTGGTAAATGGACAGATAACTGGGCAACAATGTTGGACTGTTCGTGCATGTTGTAACCAAAAATCCTGTATGCAGCCTCACTTGACCCAACATATCTAGCATTCAAATACATAGAAACTTCGTCATGATGTAGCATTCCATCGTTTGCCGTGATTTTCAAGTTAGCGCAATCATTCCCCTTATAAACATATTTATGTATGAATTTGATGCTGTGTACACTTGCACAGATTTCGACGTTAATATGGGCCTGAAAGTACATCAATAGATATCGATTGTATGGAACAATGAAGCGATTGTCGATTTCAACATTGGTGCCTTGTACTCGTTTAGTATATTGTACAGTACCCCAGGGGTATGCACCCCTTGGAGACCATCCCCCCATCATCTGTCTAAATCTCCTAACTGGCAACCCTTGGAAAGCCAGACCAACATCCATCAACACCACAAGGACAGTTTGCCACTCTAGAAAGCAGCTCAATCCTTGCACAATTATTACACACAGCGACATATTATTAACTGGGGCAGCTATGCCATCACAATGCTGACAGCATAGCGCCGAAGAGTATAAGAAGGCGTCTTAATCAGGTCAAGGGATCTCTCAATTATCAGTGCTTCAACGTTACGGCCGGAGGCTATGCTGGTATCATCAGAGGTGAGTCAGACGTGTTCAGATCTCCAATATTTGTAACCTTTACCCACAAATTGTACCTTTACATTGTAACATCACTACATCCCTTAAAAGGGACTCACATATACATTATTACTGACCAATAAACACTTGGTCAGTTTCTTACACCTGATTTACTGTTTACACGCTTCTTTACGCCCTAATTCCCTTCCTGAACTCTCCGTCACTATTAGACGTGACTTATAGTAGCCAGATACTTGCTAGTGCAAGCAACATCGTATTCCCTACCGGCCTGCCTGCTAGGAGCGGCCCGCACCATATAGCTGACACGTACAAGTTGATTATCTTACCAGACAGCTGGGCGACCAGCACAGTGACCCTTGCATTGAGTTCCATCCCCTAAAACACTCCTACATCATTTATAGGAGCCCCCTAACACCAAACAACACTCTACACTGGTCAGCTTGCCCGACTGCGGGAAGCTACCCCCTTTTAGACACCTTCTTCTAAATCAACACAATAACTCTCCGTTTTAGATCCTACCACCCCCAAATAAGGGATCTAAAACAGATGGTGGAGGCCGGGTACTACGCATAGTAGAACAGGACTCAACCAACGAGCCCTCGTAGTAAAAACGGTCCTAACCGCACGCAGCCAAGCAAATAGTGGTTTTTTTTTTCCCAGACAAGAAACACCATTTTTGCTCCAAACTAGCTACATAGGGGAAATTCTTAGTAAACCAACCCCCCAGCCCCAGACAGAATCAAAGAGATACGAAAATACACTGTCAAACACGCACAGAATTTTTATTTTTATTTTATTCGCATACACTTCAGTCAGAATGGCACCTCATGCAGAGATTGCAAGCCATACAGGCAGTAGGGGTACGCCAATATTATTAGCATTATTGTCCAGATGGCAGAGACACATACAAAGCCGGCAAACGCAAATACGGGCACTCCAAACAAAAAATCGGGGCAATACAGGGCAAACAGCCATACACTCCGTCAAACGGTAGGACAGCGCGATTAAGATGCGCACATACGCTCTTGAATCACATACATGAACACCTCAATAGGATCCATATCCAAAGGCACGGAATACACGGCCAGTTGATCACCACACAGGGTCCCGTAATAAATAATGCAACCCTCGAGAGAATGAGGGTGCACTACGCGACTTTACACGCCCAGTACAGGGAGTTAATTCGCGAGCAAGCGCTTCTCCAACTAGCGGCCACAAAACTGTATAGGACACAGAAACATTAATACAGTAATTTGCAAGCAGGCCATATGCCTCCACAGGCAGTACGCCCAAATTTGGGGCGGACATAAGGAACTCCGGGCTCACAAGGCCATTTTTTGAGTTCATGGCAGGGCCACCAGCCCAGCCGAGAGAGGACATAAGCGTGGATACGCTGACTCGACAATTTGCGAGGATGTCCCTCTCGCCATGTACTGCCACACATGGGAAGGAGGTCACCATGGCTACAGTCCAGAAGACGGCCAGGTTAGACTCCAATACACTGCGGGGACAAGCTTACACCAATACACATCCCTTAGCTCCGATTCAGAAGGCAATTTTGCCAAAACGTGGGGCAGAGCCTGGAACAATCCCCTCGGAACAAACGAACGAGAGGGAGTTGAAGCCAGGACTCTCAGAAACACATGACATGACAGGGACACAACGGGACGTAACCACGTCATGGGCCGACGACGTAGAGCCCGCCCTACAGTACATACAGCCTACATACACCCACACAGACAGGCTAACACAATGGCAGGAGTCTGCCGTGGCCACGGGCCAGAAAGCGGTCAGGCTACACGCCACCACATTGCCAGGCCGGAGACAGGCAATTAAGCGGCCTATACCGCCAGTTCAAAGGGCAAGTTCGCCAGAACGAAGGCGAACACCGGCATTAGTACCCCAGGTGCGAATGCATAAAAGGGTGTTGCAGTCAGTCCCTCAGGATGCACGATACACGCCTACACATTGTGACCACGCACTCACACACGGTACACGGGGTACAGGAAAGGTGTTACTACCTACCCCACAAAACTACTCGGGCAAAAACACACACACCCCCGTAAACTCTACTAGGATAGCGCAGAGCGCATTTAGGCCCTCGCAAACAGGCACACTCAAACCTACAGACACGCGCTACGGTGGAAGTAGGCCCAGGCTTACTTTGCTACAAAATCCCCCGAAAAATGGCAAAGAAGCGCCTCAGTGGATTTCAGGGGCCTATAATCTCATAACAGGGCAGAACCCTTCACCTTTCCGAGCAAGGACGCTCGGACCGGAGTAACGACTTCCACCAGGGACACACATAAGTTCCTTTACACGGGGGAAATACGCCAGTAAATACATACAGACTCACTAACGTAAACGGCACATTTTTTTTTCTTCCACGTATATGCAGTGCCACATGGCTAAACCAAAAGTATATAATTCTAAATCCTCCTTGATTTTTTTTTGGGCCCTTAACATTTTTCTTTTCTCTCACAGGCCAGTCATGGGTATTGAGCATGGTTGATCCATATTATAACTTGGATAACGTAAAGTACTAATATCCAAAGCCAAGTAGAAGCCCATCAGGTGAGCTACGCGGCTTAAAGCCGGAAAGAGATATTCCGAACACAGCTTAAGCAACAAATCACAGCATAGAGCTTAAGCGGGTCTTTCCAGGTAGAAATGACTAAGTGTTCTATGTTCCGGTCCAACAGTTTGATAGATTCCCTTGTGACGGGCGAGAGCCCTCATCGTAACAAGAATTAAGAATCTCAAACTACTTTCCAAAAGTGGTAGATTTCCCTGAGACGTAACTAGATTACTATAGTGCTAACGTCACCTACTAGGTGGATAGTACGATCAGGACCTACTTACCATTTTTTTAAGCATTTTTTTTTTCATAGTGTTTACGACACAATTTTGACAGACTATCGCCGTCGGGCAACCCACTTTAGCAAAGCATACAGCAGTGGGCAGGCGACATACAAACATATATTCTATACCTTTTCAAAATGCTCTCTTAATACGGAGCGGGGCATAGCTCATTTTTTTCTCTTTCTCTGCCTCAGTCATTAGGCCCGATGAAAAAAAAAGGTGGCCAAGTTGAACTGTATGTATTTAACCCATAGGCATACGTGACACGTTACATTGCCTGTAATATATTTTTTTTTTCTCATTTCCACAACAACACGCAAGCTAAAACGCTAACACACCGTAGGATGAAAATCCCAGACTTTGGGAAACCCTGCATATTTTTGGAAATCACACAATCAATTTACATTGCCACATGACAGTAAAATACTACCAAACTGTCCCGGAGACACAACCTGAATAGTGCCAGAAACAATTACTCTGGGTAAAAGACGGTCTCAAAACCCGCAACCTTCTGAATACCAGGAATATAAGGTCGGGTAGCTATCCAGTTCTAGAATAGAAAAATGAGAAAGCTAAGACAGATTGGGACAGTTCCACTAACAGAGGGTCATAAATGAAAAACAACAAAATCGCCTCCGGCATCTAGTCACCAAACACGCGACTAGCGGCCCAGACACACTAGTGTATAACGACATTTGGTAGAACGGATAGGAATATACTTGAACCACGATACAGTTAACACAAAATTTGGGGACACAAAGGTAGTTAGTGAGAGGTTCTTTTGTATGGCGGACGGCCCCACTCACAATTACAGAGATAGCATTCAGGCGGAGAGACACAAACATACAGTCACAGAGCATTGTCAAGCAAGTAACAAGATAATGCACACGTGAGTGAAATTAGACACTATCGAGAAGCGATAAGGCGCGCATGGCTGGCTGACCTTCACGCACACAGACGAACTAAGCCTGCTCCAAGTGGACAGGAAAGACGCGTTCATTCACGGCAGATCCAAGGACCCTATAACTTCCAAAATTACACTACGAGGAGAGTTCAAAAATACGCAAACTCCTCACAGGTATGCGTACTTTCATTTGCGCAGTGCACATACACGGGGAACGTGCCATAATATGGACGGCACAAATACCGTCGTGACAAGTCTTTACAGGCAACCGGGTCCGAACCCATGATCACACACCACGCTCGTACCAAAAACTAACTATCCAACGGTATTTTTGGTACGGGGAACACAATCAAAATACATACAAGGAGCGCACATAACATGAACAACGCAGACATAGTACACAAAGAATGACACGAGATCACGGGTTCCAATCCCAGTAAACATTAGACACCAAGGAAGGCAATCATCCAGGCTTCCAACCACACCGAAATTGGCCCATACAGATACATGAACAGGGAATACCACATTTCCTCACGCCAAAAACCGGGCATAAAATTTCAAAATACATCTGACATGGGAAATACATTTCCCAGACACAGCTAGGATAATTTCATAAGACAAAGGTCTCACGGAATAGTGACCACACAATAGTATTAGCAAATAGTACAAATTGCTACATTAAGTCCGCCAGGAATCTAAAACAATGACCACACTTGCATACGTGCAGGAAAGCACATGCCAGCGGATGACAAACAATAACATCCCAGCCTGACATTACACATACCAACTGCTGACTTGCAGACTCGTTATACTGCAATACTGCTGGTGACAAGACACTATTGTGTATCGGCAGTGACCGTGAAATTACAAACGCAAAACAATTATAACACCATACATTTTTTTAACACTGCAAAAGCATTTAGCAATGAACAAGACGTGACAGATCGGAACTTATCTTGGGCCTATAAGAGCACGTTCGCAAAGACGTTGGCAGGCCACGGGCGCCTTCTGCCCATACACACGATACATATTACGACTTAGCCTGTAACAGACCAACCGTCCGCGTGGTGTAGCGGAACATAGGCACACACACACGCGCTCACTAAGTAGAAGCGAACACAGACAGGGGCTCTGAGGAAACAAGACCTCCCCCCCCAATAACTTCTTTTCGCGATTCTATTCCTAAAATAAATCATTCCAGGCGACTAGGACATGGCCAGTCGCACTACGTCCACTGGACACATTCACACTACAAATGGCAGACCAGATTAGGTCGTGAAGCTTTACTATCCCAAGGCTCGGATAGAAAGCCAGCATGGACCAAGGGAGGATGACAGGAGAACAGGCTACCAGCGTACCACCTTACTCCCTTCCAATAACCTTCTCACGTCCAACATAAACAACGCAGACACATGAACACGACCAAAACAGCTACACTACATTACAGAGTATACACAAGGGGTTGATAGTCTTCATGCGTCTAAACAGAAGGCTTGCTACGCCTTGGATCACGATGCTACCACCTGAGTATTAGGGGTGGGTCGGCAAACATAAAAAAAAAGCATAATGCGCATCTCCAAATGAGAGATGAGGCCACAATTATATATATTAACCATTATTTATTAATTAAATACTCCCGCATGACAGGAATATATTGGTATTATGCCTCAACCTACACCTATCCGTACATGAGTGCAGACGCCTCATATCCAGATACATGCATGAATATCCCACCCATTTACCAGGGGTATTACTAGCAAACCTGCATGGAATTTTCATATCTTTGCAATCCAGGGAATTACCTCCCCAGTCCACTCATTATAGGAACAATCCTAGTAGCATTACCGGCTCAAGGCCACCATTTATTTGAGCCCAAAGATGCATACCCTCTTCCTACCATGCTTTCAGCCCACTCTACAAATAACTACCCCCAGATCCTAATAACAGGGTACCTGACATTACAGACCCTACTAACACCTCCATTAAGGTACAAAGAGCATTATCGCTGGAAAGCTGACATAGCAATAGTAGACCAGAAGTAGTCTATGTACTTAGAAGATCTATAACCCCACAACACTGGAAATATTTTACATTTTACATTTTTAAATCATTTACAAAGGTTACGCCCATATTTTCTTAAAGGTATAGGAATCTGTAACACTCTGATGGATGATAGCGGCATAAACCAAAGGCCAGAGGCACCACACTGGGGGCAGAGCTGGGGTAGGCGACGATGACCCTTACCCCAGTTGGCTCAACAAATCACTGACTAGACCAAACAGACGAACCACGTAAGGTTGAAGCATTCGGGACCTGACACGGGCAAACGTCAAGATCTAGGGGTGCATCTAGCCTATCCCCCTTGTCGGAGACAGTTACACCCACTATGTGCCACGGTCGTCGAAGCCAAGACCTGCAGGGAAGTCTTTCTGAGGATGGTGGGAGAAATAGCCCACTCCGCGCCGAACTCAGGGGATGACTCTAGAGACGACCCCATTATGACTAGACTCCTAGTTAAATTTAAGTAGGTACGGCTTCCATAGCGGGAAGCAAGGCTCCTGTGCGTTGGAGTGAAATGTTACTGCGAAATACATATTACTACGGCCGATAGAGGCGAAATGATATATTAATGCGAAAAGCATACTACTGCGGCCGACAACGGCGGGTAGAAATATTACTGCGAAAGGCAGACTACGATTGCCTATAAAGGCGAAAATAATATTATGCCATTGGACGACAATGTCCAATGCCCATATAAATGGCGACGCATCGGGCAGCCAATGGGCATTAAGAGAGGGGCATTGCGAGCGCCTCATAAGGGTTACGTGGGCGGCCCAACTACGACTACATACGCAATGGCAACGGTAAAGAACTGATAAGTACAGCGGGCGAAACGGTTTGCTCAGGGGCACCGTAAGCCGCCTGCGACTAGGTTAGTACTAGTAGTAAGATCTAGAATAGATGTCGACAATAGGATTAAAACGGAGGGGACTACGAGACATTGTTGGGTTCCGGTCCCGACAATGTACTACAAGGGAACCACCGCGAGAGAAATCAAACGGACAGCCTCCATCTACATTTTAGTACTTAAGTCATAGTGCCATTTTCAGGTCACTTAGATGTAAGCAAATTTACTAACCGCTGTTGCTAATAATAGCACAGCACATTTCGGCTTTAGAATAAGGTCCACTCGGCTTGTACATACAGTATAGTTTACATTTAATTAATTTTATTAATAAGTAAGATAAGTAGTGTTAAGATAACGCCGTTCGGCGCCTGATGACCCAGAAACCCGGCATCAGGGTAAGTCCGACAACTCATGATAAGTCATGATAATTCGTTGTAAGATAGCATAAGCCTACATTTAAGGCAAATTTTTTTTAATTATATATATATAGATTACAGTAGAATATCTCGGCACTTGGTGACTAAAAATCCGTTACCAAGGTAAGCCCGACAACACTAGGCTAGAATAGGTTAACATAGGCTAACCTAGGTTAAGTTAGACTTCAGTGGCGCCACACTTAGTTTACAAACTAATCGCTACCAATGAAGGTTCTATATATATACCTGTAATGCATTGCAATGTATTGTACTGTCCTATTCATGATTAATCCACTTTCACCCACACAGGAAGACCACGGAGCTACGAAGAGATGAACATTTTTATATGGATACATTTTAAGCCTACTTTCGATTTTTGCAAAAAATGAAAGTAGACTTATGAGATCAACACAGGGCGAAAAAAGTGTGTCTGTCTGTGTGTGTGTATGTGTGTGTGTGAGTCTGTGTGTGTGTGTGTCTGTGTGTCTGTGTGTGTGTGAGTGTGTGTACTCTGAATGTCTGTCCCCCCCCTATCAATTCGAACACGGTGAATGCGAATTGAACGAAATTTGGTACAAAGGTAGCACTAGCAAAGGACACTTCAGTGTCATGTTTTATATCGCCGCCATCTTGACGGAAACGTAATGGCGGCCACACAAATGTTCAAAGCTTAAATCAAATTACGACTAACCTAATCATCCGATCTCTACCAAATTTTGCAACGACATACCTTTATGGGGGGAGCATCCTTTGACCAAACCAATAGATCATCAGCGTAATAGTTTGCGGATGGCGGCCATCTTTGTGTGAAAATCGATTCCCCCTATTAATTCGAACACGGTGCAACCGAATGGAACGAAATTTGGTACAGAGGTAGTACTAACAAACGGCACCTCAGTGTCATGTTTTATATCGCCGCCATCTTGACGGAAACGTAATGGCGGCCACACAAATGTTCAAAGCTTAAATCAAATTACGATTAACCTAATCATCCGATCTCTACCAAATTTTGCAACAACATACCTTTGTGGGAGGAGCATCCTTTGACCAAACCAATAGGTCATCAGCGTAATAGTTTGCGGATGGCGGCCATCTTTGTGTGAAAATCGATTCCCCCTATTAATTCGAACACGGTGCAACCGAATGGAACGATATTTGGTACAGAGGTAGTACTAACAAAACGCACCTCAGTGTCATGTTTTATATCGCCGCCATCTTGACGGAAACGTAATGGCGGCCACACAAATGTTCAAAGCTTAAATCAAATTACGATTAACCTAATCATCCGATCTCTACCAAATTTTGCAACTACATACCTTTATGGAGGGAGCATTCTTTGACCAATCTAATAGGTCATTCACCTGATAGTTTGCGGATGGCGGCCATCTTTATGTCAAAATTGATTCCCCCTATTAATTCGAACACGGTGGAACCGAATGGAACGAAATTTGGTACAGAGGTAGCACTAGCAAAGGGCACCTCAGTGTCATGTTTTATATCGTCGCCATCTTGACTGAATCGTAATGGCGGCCACACGAATGTTCAAAGCTTAAATCAAATTACGATTAACCTAATCATCCGATCTCTACCAAATTTTGCAACTACATACCTTTATGGAGGGAGCATCCTTTGACCAATCTAATAGGTCATTCACCTAATAGTTTGCGGATGGAGGCCATCTTTATGTCAAAATTGATTCCCCCTATTAATTCGAACACGGTGGAACCGAATGGAATGAAATTTGGTACAGAGGTAGTACTAGCAAAGGGCACCTCAGTGTCATGTTTTATATCGCCGCCATCTTGACTGAAACGTAATGGCGGCCACACGAATGTTCAAAGCTTAAATCAAATTACGATTAACCTAATCATCCGATCTCTACCAAATTTTGCAACTACATACCTTTATGGAGGGAGCATCCTTTGACCAATCTAATAGGTCATTCGCCTAATAGTTTGCGGATGGCGGCCATCTTTGTGTCAGAATCGATTCCCCTATTAATTCAAACACGCTGAAACCAAATGGAACGAAATTTGGTATAGAGGTAGCACTAGCAAAGGGCACCTCAGTGTCATGTTTTATATCACCGCTATCTTGATGGAAACGTAATCGCGGCCACCCAAATGTTAAAAGCTAAAATGTAATTACGACCAACCTAATAATCTAGTCTCTACCTAATTTTGCAACACCATATCTTTATGTGGGAAACATATTCTGACCAAACTGCAAGAACATCAGCCCAATAGTTTGCAGATGGTGGCCAAGTATGTGTGCAAATCGATTCCCCCTATCAATTCAAACACGGTGAAACCGAATTGAACGAAATTTGGTACAGAGGTAGCACTAGCAAAGGGCACCTCATGTTCATGTTTAATATCCCTATAGCACGTTGTATTTCAACAAGCTCCTACAACCAACATTCAATCATACTCCTTGAAAAGGACAAAGAGTTATAACAATACCCATGCATTTAGGAGAAAGTAGGCTATATGTTCTTTACTGAACATCTTGTTTGATTTACAGATAACCAGGAGCGTGAATATGTCTGGGGTAAATGTATTACCCACATCAAAATACACTTACCTTCATCTATGTCACACACAAATACACAAATACACTACTCATCAATTTTAGTTGCACCCTTAAAGGTGACAACGTCAGCGGTCAGCGGTGGACAGCATACGTGGGATGATGAACATCGCTGAACGCAAACACATTTCAGCATACGCAAATGAAGCGTTACTTCAGGCTCAAAGGGCGACACAGAGTTTGTAAGTGCCGAACCTTCGACCCTAAGGTGGAATTCCGACCCACGACGGAAAACCACGAGGTTATATGATAAGTACAAGGAGAGAATAGTGGACTAGCCACTAAACCGCACCAGGAACGGCCGATTAGAGAACGGTAGTCGAGGCATGATGGTAAGGTGCGCACTAAGTATAAGAGGTATACAATAACTGGCCATGTAACAGAGCTCTACAAGGTATATATGATAGTGATAATTGTAAATTGTAAATTATTTTGTATTTTCTCGCCATATCATACGATTGAAAGGTTCCACAAGAGTGGCCAACATAACTATACATACAGAGTACCAACATGGCAACCATTATTTTTTCTATGTTCATCATTATTACTATGTTTACTATGTTCACTTATAGATCGTCAGGTATATTACAAATGTAATGACTTATTATTATTATCGGGTCATATCTGTTATCATTATCAAGACCACCAACGCAAATAATGTCCATGATTTGTTTTCTTTCATTTTTCTTTCTTCTAACTTCCCCATTTGTCAGGGTGTTCCGTTTTATCCCAAACCAATAAATGCACTTTGATTATATCCCTTAAATTATACCCTGGAACACCCATTTTTTCTATTCTCTTCTATCTTTTATATTGCAGGGAGCACTTTTTCCCCAAAATAAAGCCAGACGACACAATTCCTCGTCTAGCTGGGTTTTTCCTCCCTGCACAACTATGTAACGGATAAGTATCCAAACCATGTTTTTTTTTTTCTTTTTGAAACTCGCAATATGCCAACAATGGCAATGGCAATTTTGTCTCAATGTCAATTTTTTCTCAATGTCAATTTTTTTTCTCAATGTCAATTTCCATTTTTAGCCTATTTTCAATTTAAAAAAAATAGGCTTATGAGATCACCTTTTGTCCGTGTGTGTGTGTGTGTGTGTGTGTGTGTGTGTGTGTGATTCGTGTGTGTGTCCCCCCCTAATAAAATCTAAACGGCAGGAGCGATTTCAATGAAACTCGGAAAGTTCATAGCACTATTCCCGGCGACCTCGACCGTGCCCTTCAAATTTTGTTACGACTCACCAATCCAACATGGCGGCTGTGCGAAATATTTCACCAGCATTCAATATCTCCGAAACTATTACCGATATTACCCTGAAATTTTCTATGGTGATAGAGGGAGCTACTATAAGTTCACTTATGTGACCTTTGAAAACCTGGTAACTACAAATCCAACATGGTGGCCAAGCGAATTTGCGACTTTTAAATAGACGTTTCTCGCGATTTGACCAACCAAACGCAATGAAACTTGGTACAGTATATGTTTATATACATTGTAATGCACCGACATCTAACTTCGTTCAATTGTTTACATAATCACAAGATGGCGGATGTGCGAAATATTTCACCGGCATTCTATATCTCTGAAACTATTAGCGGTATCTCCCTAAAATTTTGTACGGAGATAAAGGACACTACTGGAAGTCCATCTATAAGATTTTCAAAAACCGGTTAACTACAAAACGAACATGGCGGCCAAGCGAATTTGAACATTTTAAATAGACCTTTCTGGCGATTTAATGTTCCAAGCGCACTGAAACCTGGTACAGGAAATATTTATACACATTGTAATCCACTGGAATCTAATTTAGTTCAATTGTTTACATAACCTCAAGATGGCGGCAGTGCGAATTTTAAAATTAAGTTTTTATTTCTTGTGATGTAGTGATGCGATCGAAGTGAAAGTTTGAATAATGAACCTACGCAATAATTTTCCTTTAATGGTACATGACTCTATGGCCTATACATTTAACAATTCAACATGGCGACCATCCAAAATATTTAGTCGGCTCTGAATATCTACGAATCTATTATAGCAATCAAACTGAATTTCTTAATGTTCATAGGGGCTATGAACTTATGTTCACCTATAGGACCGTAAATAACCTGGTGTTCACAAATCCAACATGGAGGCGACGCGAAATATAAAAATTCACATGGACGTTTCTCGCAATTTAACCATCCGAGTGTAGTGAAACTTGGAACAGTAAATCCTTATACGAATGGTAATCCACTGGCATCTAATTTATTTCAATTGTTTCCATAACCTCAAGATGGCAGCTGTGCGAAATTTTAAAATCTCCTTGTTACTTCTCGTGTCCTAATTATGCGATTGTAGTTTGAATACTACACGTACACAATAATCTGCATGTAACAGTACATAACTCTAGGACCTACATATGTAAAATCCAACATGGCGACCATCCGAAATATTTAGTCGGTTCTCAATATCTACGAATCAATTACAGCAATCAAACTGAAATTGTGTATGTTGATAGTGGCAATTAACATAAGTAGGATATATGAAAATAGGCTGTATAGTTCTTCACGGAACTACTTGTTACAATGTCAATGTCAAGTTTATATATATATATGTACATCCCATAACCCTCCCCCCTGAACACGGGCTGATCTCACACCTACACTTCGACACGACATCACCCATTCTATACGACGACGCCGACGACGACGAGGAAGACACCACCAGGAGATACGAGGGGGCTTCAAGAACAACTACATCAACATCCCAACCTCCAGTTCCGTTCCCGTTCGCGAGGACGCGAACAAATGGAGGAAGACGCTTGTACAGTACCCCAGGGGTATGCACCCCTTGGAGACGATCCCCCCATCATCTGTCTAAATCTCCTAACTGGCAACCCTTGGAAAGCCAGACCAACATCCATCAACACCACAAGGACAGCTTGCCACTCTAGAAAGCAGCTCAATCCTTGCACAATTATTACACACAGCGACATATTATTAACTGGGGCAGCTATGCCATCACAATGCTGACAGCATAGCGCCGAAGAGTAAAAGAAGGCGTCTTAATCAGGTCAAGGGATCTCTCAATTATCAGTGCTTCAACGTTACGGCCGGAGGCTATGCTGGTATCATCAGAGGTGAGTCAGACGTGTTCAGATCTCCAATATTTGTAACCTTTACCCACAAATTGTACCTTTACATTGTAACATCACTACATCCCTTAAAAGGGACTCACATATACATTATTACTGACCAATAAACACTTGGTCAGTTTCTTACACCTGATTTACTGTTTACACGCTTCTTTACGCCCTAATTCCCTTCCTGAACTCTCCGTCACTATTAGACGTGACTTATAGTAGCCAGATACTTGCTAGTGCAAGCAACATCGTATTCCCTACCGGCCTGCCTGCTAGGAGCGGCCCGCACCATATAGCTGACACGTACAAGTTGATTATCTAACCAGACAGCTGGGCGACCAGCACAGTGACCCTTGCATTGAGTTCCATCCCCTAAAACACTCCTACATCATTTATAGGAGCCCCCTAACACCAAACAACACTCTACACTGGTCAGCTTGCCCGACTGCGGGAAGCTACCCCCTTTTAGACACCTTCTTCTAAATCAACACAATAACTCTCCGTTTTAGATCCTACCACCCCCAAATAAGGGATCTAAAACAATATGATCTTCCATTCTGTCGCCTACGGTAAAGTGGATAGCCGTTCACATTCTCTTTAGTTTCTGGCACAAAGTCCTTTGGAAAACCCTTCTTACATCTTCCATCCTTCATGCAAATTGAATTGGGATTCAGAAGGCCGCAAGGTCCATGTACCATGTGTGTCTTTACTAAGTTGTACAATGTTGTATTGGAAGGATCTGGTATTTCTGCAGAAACTGTCATATCAATATCATAGATTTCTCGTAATTTACAACTATCTCGAAGACAAACCAGTAAGTGTATATGAGGTAAACCTCGCTTCTGGAACTCAACTGTGTATAAGAAAGTTTGTACCTCGCCAAAAATTTGCTTTTGATTTATTAAACGCAAGAGTTCCTTCACTTTCGCATGAAAAACGCGAACAACGACATCAGGTCTATTGTTTGCATTTTCATAAGGTTGGAGGCTAGTAGTAATTTCAGGCCATGAAGGGTTGCAAGTGAAAGTTATGAAGAGGTCTGGCTTGCCAAATTTTCTCACAATTGCCATTGTATCCTGATAATTTTGCAACATATTTCGGGGACTACCAATAAAAGTAGAAGGCAAAATAACTATGCGACCAGCTCTTAAACTTTCATTTTCAGCTCTAAAGTGTAAAGCATCAGCAAGACCAACGTAGGTATCGACACGCAATTTCGTTTGTTGATTGCGAATATATTTTAGTCTATCTCCTTCTATTCGACAATAATAGTCAACTATTAATTGTTGGGTAAGTTTACCTGCATTAAGTAAAGGGTTGAAACCTCCTGCGGGAGGACAACCTCGAATCGACAGCCTATACAAAATATATTCACGCATTGTCATACTTTGCCTAACGTTCGTCTTACGGCAGTGAAATATGCCACCCTGTTTCTCCGCAAGGCCAGATTAAAACGTAAGTTAATGGATCACAATGCATGCTGTCAACATCAATTTCCTTTAAAACTCCCTGATTAGAAAATACGGCTAAGTGGCGGTGTGAAGCCGGAGCGCCGTCAGTTATTTCAAAAATAGCTGCAATCTCTGAGGAAGCTGGGTTATTGTAACGTCTAGGATCTTCTTGAGGTTCATGGTAAAAGCGCATGACCAAATCTAACGGTTGACGTTTTTCCCTTAAAGCCAGTTCATTTTCTTCGCATATTTTTGAATGCATTGTCTTATACAGTTGAATGTAAGGGTTATGCTCTTGTAAAATATTATTTAGAATATGAAGTGTACCCTCCCTGATGCAAGAATTCGCTCGATTTGCTAATCTGATTTGATTAGCTTCTGAGCAGTCTAATACATACAATTGGCCGTAACAACTGTCGCTTATATTTTTGGAATATATGGAAGAAATTCGATGATGTACAATTCCTGAAATTTTAAAACAATATGGACCGTGTTCAGGTGGTACGGTAACATTGGCACCAAAGGAAACGAAGGACATAGAATTGTTGTACTGCCGAATATTCTCTCTGAAGTTCCTTGAGGTATCATCATTTCCAGTGAAAAATGGTTTAAGCCTGTCAAGTATTTTATATTCCGGCAGATTAATTTTACCATTGCAACAGCAAAGGCCGAAGTAACCAAGCGTAGTTTTTTCGCAAGAGAAGAAAAATGCAGAACAATGTTTACATTCGTTCGTCAAGGACCCAACACTGTACGGCATAATATCTGGCATTGTTTCTGAAATGGCAGATTTATATTTTATATTAAAAGTGGTTTCGCCTTTTCTCCGATTTCTAATTGTTTTGCGTCTATTTGTAGTTTCCACACGACCGGTTAATGTTCTTTTTCGTCGAATGCGTCTATTTACAGTAGGATTTATCCCCAAATTAATGTCGTATTCTATCACACTATAGTGTCCTGCATCAACGGAGCCGCTAAACAATAAATGACAAATAACACTTCCATTGCCATAATCTACAACGTTGTTAGTCTTATCGTTAGCACTCTAAACAAATAATCATTAAACAATTGGCTTATACCATGGAGTTCAACAAGACCAGCATATTCACCGTTCAGATACATAAGATTTTCATACTCAAGTTGGTTGTTGAGGGGAAGGCGATAAGACTCATCGCCAATAATAAAATCCTTATAAATATTCCAGTCAGCAAAAATTTTTGTAACAGTTTGCAAACGCAACTCGCTATGACGTTTTCGTTTCGATACAAACAGTACGAAACTGCTCTAAATAAGCAATTTCCGTCACCTGTTATTGGTACAATTCTTCGGATATCCATGACAGTAAATTATGAAGAGGAGCATAGAACCACTTCGCCAGTCACCTTAATAATGGAGCCAGTTTTACAATTATATTTCCTGTACGTGTCAAGAGTCGTATTTACACAGGGAAGCCCACTCTTAAAGCTGGCAATGAATTATCGAGACAAACCGGCCCAGTAATTCTGCGTAGTCACTTTCTAGTATGCCGTAGTTATGGTATATACAATGAAAGGTTTAACAATTCGTAGAAGCTGCGATATGTATTCTCGACAGAAAACGACTCACCACCAAAGACTATAACAGACCACCAAAGACTATATAACAGAAAGATCGGAAACACAATACAAATGGCGGTTCCAACATTCGACTGCAGCGGCATCTGCTACTGAAATATAGAAGTTAATTTGGATAACAATCTAATCAAAAGTAGGCCTACATTTTGTAATATCGGTATCAGAATTTCAACGTAGGCCTACTGTATTATTGCCGTATAACTGGTAAAGGTACAATTCATTAGTGGAATTTCATGTAACAACATTTTGGACATGCCTTGTATGTTTATAAGGCAAAGAAAGAACTGAGGAAAACAAATGAGTTACGTAGCACATGGCTTGATTTGAAGACACTCGGGTGGATTCACTGCATATATTCTTCGTAATGTGTTGTAATTCGTACAATCCTTGATTCACAGTTATCCCACGTGCAAAAATATGCCAAAACTTCTGTAGCAATAAAGATAAATAGCCTACCGTTATTGCAAATGTAATCTGTCGAATGTTGGAACTTATAAAGCTTTTCAATGAAATTACCATAGCGTTTTAAGTTAAATTGAGATGGGAACGTAGAATTCCTTAGTTACGGGAATGCCAAGAGTTAAATATGTTTTGGCAATATAATAGCAATTGCAAGAAAGGAAAATACGGAAATAAAAAAACAAGCCGGAGGGGGGATTCGAACCCCTTACATTGGGTGATGCATAAATTAAGCGAGTACGGCGTAACCACCTGAGCTACCGAACCACTGGTAACGACGCGCAATATTAAGGGAGTTAAACATCAAGCACACTCAAAATTTGATGTCAGTTTACGTTTTTCAGCATTTTCTGTCTGGTAATTCCAGTGTATGTCATGAAAACGTAATAAGCAATGTTCCCTTCCATTATAATTCTTATACATAAACATGAAATTAAAACGCGATGGACTTATAACCGCCATGACTGTCATAAGGCAAGGCGATTGTGCGCATGCGTGATAGGCAAGATTTCTGAATTTTTGTTTATTAATTTAAAAATATTCTGTAACATATTTGTTTATTTTAAAGACACTCTGCAAATCTACATGCCAAGAGCTCTCGTTAGAATGCATTACGAAGTCAATCGGTTGAGACGTTATCTCATTCTCGATGTAACAAAAATCGCCTTAGTGTTTTAAATATATAGATAGTGTTGAAGTTACATGTATTTAAAAATTGGACCTATGACCTATGTTGTCAACATTGTCATGAATGATGTCCTGAAAATTAATCAGGATGTAATTATCTATGTGCGTGCCAATTTTGATGCTGTTCTCATGCATAAGTTTTGAGATATCAAACTTAGAGATGAAATTTCAATTGTGATTTTTTAGCAGTTGGTGGCATTGACGTCAGTTTCAGATATGGCTGTGAAATATTCAGGTATAGGTCTTTACTCAAACCAAATGTAGTTTCGATAGATGCAACCTTTTAGGAATTCGTAGGGGGAGACACACACACGCATCTGCCAGGGTGATCTCATAAGATTACTTTTTCATAATTTTTACGCCATTCATGACTGTGTGCATTTTTTTAGTCTTTTTTCAATTTTGAAAACTAGGCTTATGCGATCACCTTTTGTCCGTGTGTGTGTGCGTGTGTGTGTGTGTGAGAGAGAGGTGTGTGTGAGTCCACCCCTAATAACTTCTAAACGGCTGGAGCGATTTCAATGAAACTCGGTAAGTTCATAGCACTATTTCGGACGACCCCGACCGTGCCCATGAAATGTTGTTACATCTCAACAATCCAACATGGCGACTGTGCGAAATATTTAACCAGCATTCAATATCTCCGAAATTGTTCCCGATATCACCATGGATTTTTTTACGGTGATAAAGGGAACTACTAGAAGTTCACCTGTGTAACTTTTGAAAAACTGGTAACTACAAAACCAAAATGGCGGCCAAGCGAATTTGCGACTTTTAAATAGACGTTTCTCGCGATTTAACCAACCAAACGCAATAAATCTTGGTACAGTATATGTTTATACACATTGTAATAAATCGATCTAACTTCGTTCAATTGTTTACATAACCACAAGATGGCGCATGTGCGAAATATTTCACCGGCATTCTATATCTCTGAAACTAAAAGCGGTATCACGCTGAAATTTTGTACGTATATAAAGGGCCTACTGAAAGTTAATCTATAAGACTTTCAAAAACCGGTTAACTACAAAACGAACATGGCGGCCAAGCGAATTGGAAAATTTTAAATAGACCTTTCTCGCGATTTAATGTTCCAAACGCAATGAAATTTGGTACAAGAAATGTTTATATACATTGTATGCACTGGTATCTAATTTAGTTCAATTGTTTACATAACCTCAAGATGGCGGCTGTGCGAATTTTAAAATTAAGTTTTTATTTCTTGTGTCGTAGTCATGCGATCGAAGTGAAAGTTTGAATAATGAACTTACGCAATAAGTTTCCTTTAATGGCACATGAATCTATGGCCTATACATTTAACAATCCAACAGTGCAACCATCCGAAATATTTAGACGGCTCTGAATATCTACGAATCTATTATAGCAACCACACTGATTCTTTTATGTTCATAGGGGCTATGAACTTAAGTTCACCTATAGGACTTTAAATAACATGGTGATCACACATCCAACATGGCGGCGACGCGAATTATAAATATTCATATGGACTTTTCTCGCAATTTAACCATCCGAGTGCAGTGAAACTTGGTACAGTAAATCCTTATACGAATATTAATCCATTGGCATCTAATTTATTTCAATTGTTTCCATAACCACAAGATGGCAGCTCAGCGAAATTTTAAAATCTCCTTGTTACTTCTTGTGTCCTAATCATGCGATTGAAGTTTGAATGCTACATGATGCCTACACAATAATCTTCATGTAACAGTACATAACTCTAGGGCCTACATAAATCAAATCCAACATGGCGACCATCCGAAATATTTAGTCTGTTCTCAGTATCTACGAATCTATTACAGCAATCAAACTGTTTTTTTTATGTTGATAGTGGCAATTAAAATAAGTAGATATATGAAAATAGGCTGTATAGTTCTTCACGGAACTACTTGTGTGTGTGTGTTTTTTTTTTTTTTTTTTTTTTGCATTCAAAGTGTCAGGGACCGACACCGTGGCCAGCTCGTTCTCCCTATCTCAACCCATTACAATTCTACTTATGTTGTCATTTAAAGGCTATTGTGTATGCCACAACTATCAATAACGTGGCCATGCTGCAAGGATGTCAGCATATACGACAGACGCCAGGCATATGGGAGCGCATGAGACGGTCAATGAAGCGGCTCTTAGACGCCTGCATGACAGCTCGTGGTAGCCATTTTGAGCACCTTCTGTACAGAACTGTAACTAGTAACGTTCACTTTATCAACACAAATGACCAACCTGCATACACCAGTAACAATGCTTGTAACACGGAAACGAAAGCAAATAGACCATATTTGTACAGGACATGTTTTGCATGTGGTCAGGTCCTCTATCGAATCCCAAGAGCTTTCGCACATATTTAGTTACATCCTCTATGCCGAGATTACTGTTTATATTGTACTAGCAACCCGCTCCGGCTTCGCCCGGGAACAGTTATGAATGCTTTACGTGATAAGCGCTTTTTTTTTTTTCAATGTCAATGAACAACGGCCAAGATCCGTTTTACGTCTCGGCATGATGGGTTAAAATCACTGACTGGACTATTAATTATATTATCATGGAGATACATGTGCAACAAATTATTTTCAGACGTAATTAAAGAATGGCGAGGTGCATGAAACACAAATCCCTCTTCCGTCCAATCCTAACTTGACTATGAATATTGCGGAACGAAAAAATCACAGGAGAAACGAGTAACACTTCCAGGGAATGGCGAGGTGAATGAAACTCAAATCCCCTCTCCGTCCAGTCTTAACTTGACTGTGATTCACAGGCGAAATGAAGAAAACTCGAGTTGCACTTCCGGGGAATCTCCAAACACAACCACCCTTCTCAGAGGTCTTAACTCAACACGATTCAACGGTTTCCTTCTGTCTGTATCTGGGGGCAATAGGTTGGCCCGCTAGCTAGGCTGTAATAGGGATGATAGACTCGCCCTTAGCTAGCTCGTAAACTGTCGCCTCAGTAGTTGAATGGACATGGTTGGAAGAAATTTAAAAATTAAAACACTTATAGTGGGCGATGTATTGAAGATAGACATATTCTCTCGCGGACTTTCTTTGTAGAACTTTCATGCTGAAAAATTCTTACACTCATAGTATTTAGATATTTTAACGGTTTGCCCAGCGTAAGCTTACAAAGCGCTCAGACGCCAGGCTTTTCTTTCGACTTTTCCACTGAAATCGTTACTGCTCGGCTTCCTTTGATCATAAGTAAATTATTTTCTTCAGAAATCATCCTCGAGATATACTTTACAGAATGGTGAAAACCGCATCAAAATCCATCCTGTTGTTCTCGAGTTTACCCGTAACATCCAAGAATCGGGGACTTTGTTTTATACTAAGTAGAGATACAGTACTTCCTAGGACTTCCCTAAGAAGACGATTCTAGTCAACTTGCAATTATCATTAAGATAATGCTGAGAAGACAGTGGTGTACAAATTATTAGACTCAACGCCAGATTTCCAAAATTGCATTCATACTTTCAAGATTTACTGCACTAAATATATTTACAAGGCGCTGAACTTATTTCAAGTATTTAACCATTAGCCTTAATTGCATTTTAAGAAAATTCGAGTTTGTGAAATGATTTTATAGAATTTCCATTAAAAGAGGGACTTTGTTAATGCAGAATGTCACACGTTTTGTTTCGATTATTCTATTCTACTTTTCGTGTGAATTTAGAGCTGAGGAATTCAACGTCGCTTATTCTGATCATCCGCTCTAGAACCAAACAATGATTCGTGGACCATGGATTGAAATCACCTGACTTAGAGGGCACATTTAATGTCAATGCAAAAAGAGAAAACGGACCCAGCTCAGGTATTCCTCAGAATACGCGATTGTATTTTTTTTTGTCGCAATTCCTTATGTGAAAAGTTGTCAATCTACAGGGGATAAACCTTTACTAAGCAGAATAAAAGATGTCAACCGTCGTTCAATAAAATATTTATGAATTAAAAAATTCTGACTTATTGATGTGTGACATCATTCCACTTTGTTGCTGGATATTTGTGTGGGAGTGATTTTGAAAAATGGGACGGAAATGGATCGGAACGATCGAGGTGGCACCAGCTGGCACACTTCCGTTCCATCGAACGGAAGTGTGCTATAACGGAAGTGTGCTAGCTTCCAGTCGTGGATCAAACTGAAGTGTAAGACGCACTGCCAACTCAATCGATCGATCCAGCTGGCAGTGGTACGAGAAACAATGAGCGCGCGGTATCGGAAATTGATACCATGACGTACTCACGACCATGTGGAATGTATATGACATACTGAACGGTAAACGCTCATGCGAACTCTGGTGTCATGAGATTGAAACAAAGCACATGGTACATGCTCGAAGTCTTCGTATCAGTATTTAAATGGTAAAATGCCTTAATATCAAACATTGTAAGTAGTCGGCATTGCCGGTATTATGTTTCTGCACAATGGCTATTCAAATATTAACCCACTTAACGGTAATTCAATCATCAATATAATATAATCGTTGTGGTTATACGAGAATTGAGCAGGCCTTTATGAACTATTTTTTCTTCTTCTTCTTTTCTTAGTCGTTTACCCTCCAGGTTGGTGGAACCCACGGACTCAGCGAGGGAACTCACCACAACCGCCTCTACGGGCAGTGTCCTAGAGCTGGGAACATCTATTCGGAGTGGATACAACTGGTGAGGTGTGATTGGCACCTCGCCCAGGCGGCCTCACCTGCAAAGCGAACAGGGGCCTCATGAGGGAAGGTAATGGATGGTCAGGATGGATAGGCAAGGAAGAGGGAAGAAGGCGGCCGTGGCCTTGAAGAAGGTACTGCACCATTATTCATAAAGGTCTTAAGTACAGACATGGTTACAGTATTTTGGGAACACCCTGTAACTTCCTAACTAGCCTCTGAAGTCTATAATTACAGCTGGTCTACAGCGAGCAAAAGCCATGCTATCAAGAAAGAGATCGGCAGAGCTCGTGTTTCCGACGAGAAACCCGAAGGTCATCGATAATAACCATGTTGACTGTGTATAACACTATATCGATCGATTCACCTGAGAGTGATTAATACAAATTTAAGCATATTTAGCTCTATATGTAAGCAGCTACATACGTCTGTGTGTATATTTCCATGGCAGAAAGCTATTATTAAGAAAGTATGAAGAACAGAAGATGATCTGTAAACTCACTGCTGATTACGTTTCGACTGCGATATATTTCGTATCGAGTCGTGACGTGTGAAGGAGTGGGGGGGAGCGGATGTGAGACCAAGACGACCTCGTGGAGAGAGCAATGAGTATAGAAACTGACAGCGTACAGGTTTGAGCCTGAAAACAGTGAAAGTAAAGTCGCCAGCTAACGGGGGTTTTAAAAACGTGTGACCGTGCTGAAGTGTATACGCTAGTTCGTTCAGCATTCTACGTGAAGTAGAAACGTGTTTAATAGGGCTCAGACATGGTCTTAAACATGTAATAGTTTATCTTTGCGACCGTGTATCTACAGCAACTAACGGGCCATGCGGATGGATACTTTCATAATACCGACCGCGAGCTCAGCTGTAATGTGTCACGAAACTCTGCATATAAACCGTCGTGGAAATGCAGCCTAGACTTGATTCACTCTTCACAGTGATTATACTTTTTGAAAAGAGCACATTCTCAAGCAAGGTGTCAGAGGGAAGGAACAATATGAAGCTTATATCCATTACGATGGTGGGCTAGATTGATTTTAGAGTACTGCATTAGCAGGGTGCAGCGGGGACATGTTGGCAGCAACTTTCTTTTAGCATGAAGTGTGCAAGCGACTCGCGTGATGCAAGGGGCCGCGTCGACCCTTGTGAACTTGTTCACACTTGCGTTCATATATTGGAACTTGTTGGCGACTGTTCGAGTTCTCCCTCGCTTCGTGACGAGTTGATAAACTGTGTGCGGTCCGTCCGTCGGTATTCGAATATGTATGGGAAGATATCGCCAGGATATGTTGGAACTATTTCGACCGACCGGGTGTGGTTCGAGCCTAGGAGGACTTTGGTTCGTTCTGTGGAAATCCAGTTGGAGTCCAGCTTGTTTTCTGTAGGTCTGGAGCTTAGTATGGCCAACGATATCCTTTTTTCCTCATCTAGATTCGCCAAAGGTACAGATCACTTCAACTTGTTACAGTAGCGTAGCGTGGACATTTAGAACTACCACACATTGCCATGTTTGATTTTGTAGATTAAATGGTTGAGTAGAAAGTGCAGGTTCAATGTTTATTTCGAAACTGACCTTCTATGATGCCAGGATTTTGACTCATAAAAATGAGTGCATCCTTTGTGTAATTTTGATGAATAAATTAACAATTTCAGTAGTATTTTACAGTATTTAAACTAATATGCTCATTCTTATTTGTCGAGAAACAAATGTAGGAAGAAGATCTACAGTTTTTCTTGTGTAAGAACATTTTAGTAACACAATTTTCTTTTGGGAACTTTGGTTGAGTTTTTCATATTCTAGTGTATTGTTCTTTAAGCACTTTCGCTTGGATCATCGTATTCTTTGAAGGGGATTTTCCTTTTCGTATTCTGATTACGATATTAGGAAGTTTTCGGATCCTGTTATTCTAAATGTTACTTCGAGTCCTTTGACTATATTTTTTTTTCTGCAATTTAATAACAGATTTAACTTGTATTTTCTGAGCGTGATTTTCGAAATGGATTGCCTAATGGGTCATTAGTCGCTTAGCCTTTGTTGCTAACCTAGATCTATGCTGTAGGACTAATCCATCGACATTTTCGCGTTCGGGAAATTCAGGGAAGATCTTATTTTGAGATTGAATTTATCTTTATAGATCACTTTACAACCTCAGTTTGTGTGGTTGGTGAGTGTTATATTTTTTTTTTCTTATGAAGTTAACACTGGATTAAATTGATATCATTGCCTTTAGTGCAATAGTTTTTCTCTATTAAGAGGGTATTTGAACGACATCCAAATTTGCGAGGATAATCCCAGGGACGACTTACTATAAGTCATACGTTTAAGAATTATGGATCATGTAATACCTCAATGTAAGGCAAGTTTTTAAAGATAGGTGGAATATTTCTGAAATCCACTGGGCTTTAT
This sequence comes from Meconema thalassinum, assembly GCA_946902985.2. NCBI lineage: Eukaryota > Metazoa > Arthropoda > Insecta > Orthoptera > Tettigoniidae > Meconema > Meconema thalassinum. The sequence continues at coordinate 2,135,176,697 of OX336388.2, forward strand.
TCGTAATCTGTTACAGAATCATATTATTTTTTTTCGCACATTAGTTCAGGATTTTTCTATAAACAGCTGATTTCCATAATTGTGGATTTATAACAGTAAGGCTCCTATTATAGGTGCATGTTCGACTTTAGAGAGGCATGTACTATGATTAATGTCTTTGTGTTTAAGTATATTGATGAAATGCTTTGTAAAGCATATTTTTCTTGTTGAGGATTGAGCCAGGTGTGCCAATCAGGATTAGATTGATTGGGGTTTTAACCCAGAGAGGTGTTGTTTTTAACCTAGTATGGTTAATATTTGGTCATAGTTGACTTTATCGCTGTTATCGTGAAAATGCCTGTGTGAAGATTAATATTTTTCTGAGCAGTATTATTGAGAATCTTGAGTGGATATCCGGTTAAATATTTCCAGTAAAACTAATATAACAATTTTGCCATAAGATGTATGTTTAATAAGGAAACCGATAACTATTTAAGGCTGAATTTATGATTAATTTTTGCTTAGCTTAACTGTTCGGCAGAATTACCCTAAAACTAGAAATGAAACAATATTAAGCAGAAAGGAATGTCGTGACATCAAGTCAGTGGGAAGAGAATAATTGAAATTATTCTGGAATTTTGTGTAAATTATATTCTGTAAATATGCCATATGAATTTCTTCGTTTAATAACAAGAACATATAATGTTACTGAAGATGTCGTGTAGGATTATTAATTATAATCAGGATATTTTTGTATAAGATGTTATTTCCGTTAAGGAACCGAAATTAATTTAATGTATTCAAGTCTTATAATATTTTGTTTTGTAAATGCTTACCCTATGGGATTGATCATTATTATTATTAATATGCCTTAGTTGAGATAATGGGTAATTTTTTTTGAAAGACAATCCAGTATAATCAATGAGTTTTTTTGATTGGTCGTGGTATCGACAAAATTGATATTTTTCTGTCTTGTTTATTCTTACAATAAACTCCTTTATTACTTGGTTTTAATTATTGCGTGATGCTTTATAGAGGTGATGGAAGGGTGTATTAAGGGGGCCATCGCTAGGTATTTTAGTGTTTTCCACACCTTTGAGATTCTTTCTTCCTCTTGAAGAATTCTTGTGTTTTGAGCTAGTCTTTTCTTTTTCTGAGCCTTGGTCAGTCTTAATACATCCTGTTAGGTATTCGAGTGGCCCTATTATCCCTGTGTCTGTTGGTAGAACTTGGGGGGTCTTTAGAGCCGGGGCATTTTCAGGTTCTACGATCCAGCTGCTATCCAGGGATTCAACAGGTATTGGTAGGTAAAAGGGTACAGTACCATCCCGGCATTTGCCCGAAGACGAAGTGGGAATCCACAGAAAAACTACTTCGATGATGGCTGAGGTGGGAATCGAACCCCCTCTATTCATTTGGAACACCCGAGGCTGAGTAGACTCCGTTCCAGTCCTCATACCACTTTTCAAATTTCGTGGCAGAGCCGGGAATCGAACCCAGGACCTCCGGGGCGGCAGCTAACCATGCTGACCGCTACGCTACGGAGGCGACTTCATGAACTATTGCAGAATACATTCTCTTTACTCACAAGAGGGCCTATTCATAAGGCATTTTAAACTCAATTTCACGCAGGAACATTATCGAAACAAGCAAAATATAAATGAAACTTGATTCCGTAATGCAGTTTTATTGGAACATGGAAATAAGTCACCATCTTGTGCACAATATTTGCGTAGTTAAAATAGCCGTTGGGTTAGCGCCTATGACTGAGAATCTAGAGATCTCGGGTTCGAATCCCGGACAGGGCAGATATTTTTGCTTCTAGATTATCATTTTAAACGATATTTATCATATCAATATGACTCATTTTAACAGAATCCATATGAAATTACGAGTTGGTCTGTGAATCAAGAGGTCCTGTTTATAAGGAATTTAAGGTTATGAGCGGTGTCGCATCTATTAATCTAGTTGATCCATATCGTATTCTTTATTTAGGCTAGTGCTGGTGGAAGCTACAAATCATCTAATAAAATGAGTTCCGAATTATAAACTACAATATCTGTAAAACACTCTCTTTTAAAATAGATTAATATTTGTGCCAATCATAGTATAAAGTACCGGTGTATCAACAATTTCACGTGAGGTTTCTTCTATGTCAGATGTTACACATCATGTGCGACTACTGTAAGGCTCGTATTTTTTTAAAATTATCTATTTGATTGTAATTATTTGCACACCTCTGTAGTCAAATAAACACTTGCTAGTAATTTATTTTATTGATTGGGGTGAATTGCATTTAATACCATTTTAATTTAATTTCACTGTGTCGTAATGATCCCTCGTCAGAACATCCGTTGACTAACACGTAGCAGGATCACATTCCTCAGTGACTCGAGACGGAAACGCCTATTCGCAACGCTTGCATCGTCAAAGCTCTTACAAAAAGTTGTTATCGTCGAACTTATTTTAAACTCGTTTCCTGTGAATGACGTTGATGGTAGTCTCCAACATTCTGGAGTGTTTACAAGTCCCGGCCAGACGCAAGACATGAAAACAGCCTTGTAAAACAACGCCAACCAATTACCAAGCGTCTGCTGTTATTAGGGGTATATTTTTCTTTTGGCATCAGCAAGTACGTGTACATCATAATAAATAACAACCCACTGCTGCACTTCAAACTGTATTTATTTTGGGAAATGGAGGCATTAGGCTAAGAGGTCGTGCAATGCACAAATAGTACAAGTCATGAAGGTGGGCGTTACAGAATGAAATAATTGTCTCAAGCGGAACTGGAGCTCGTGCGGTCATTAAAATCCCATTCTTCATATTTATTTTCTACCGCTAACCAAACAGCATTAGACTTATGTTTTCATTATTCTTTGTGACGTATCAGATCAGGGGTGATCACTACGACTGCCTGGAGGTCTTCACGTCCTTTATAGACCTGATCAGGTCTCATAAAGTACAGACGTGATCATGTTAGTAGAATATTATGCTATATTAGGTTACCAATCAGATAAACTATTGCTGAAGTAGCCTAGTAACGATTCATTTTCATTTCTGCGTCCCAATTAGACCGTTTTTGTAAATTATAATTCAGTCAATGAATTGACAAAACAGAACCAACATAATAACAATATCGTATGGCCTCGGGTGCCGGGTGCAAGCTTTGTAATTTGACACCCAGAGGGTAGCTTGAATGTCGAATTTCTTTGTTCCTTGACTACGAAAGTCAAGGAGGTTAGATGTTAGATATCTTAGCTCCTTGAACACTATAGCGCTTTCTAGTAGAGAAATGAGGAACTTTGTGTTGGCGGAAACTCCCGAGATTAATTTTGCAATTATGAACACGGCCTACTGAATTCAAATTAGTTCTTTGACATGCCAACATCGTATGACAAGCGTATTGTATTTTTGCCGCCTTTCAAAAATCACTTACCACGGCCAGGAGCGAACCTGCAATCTTGGGGTAAGTTGATCGACACGATATCCACTCACCCACCGTGGCAAGCTAAAACAGAACCAACACTGTACAGTGAGTCTCTCTCACGACTCGGCCGGCCAGCGAATGGAGCTTATCTGCCTCGCGTTGAATGATCAATTCCTGTTACACAGCACGCACTAAGCAGTTATGCCCCGTGCTTATAACGAGAATTAAGTTAGTGTTGATCTGTCGCTCCAACTGTTCTCGAGTTGTGAAGTGTTACTTTGGGGTATATTTCTCATAATACCTCCACGTGTGTACACGGTAAAGGAAAGGGTATTTTTGTACGATAATTATGTGAAAACAGAGTCCTGCACGGAAGTCGTTCGACGTTTCATAACACATTTTCCAGGTGTACGCTCTCCACATAGAGAGACCGTGCGGAATCTCGTAAACAAATTGAGTTCTTTGCTCGATAAGAAGCGAAGTGTTAATAACGTGTACTTAATGAGGAAAAAGTAAATGAAATCTCAGAAAGATTAGAACATACGCCTACAAAATCCCTAAGACGACTTGGACAAGAAGCCGAGGTTTCGAAGAGCTCAGCATGGCGGACTACGAAAATGTTGAATCTGAAGCCTTACAAGATTACTGTAGTACACGAACTGCTTCCACGTGATCATGATAAGCGGGTACGATTTTGTAATTGGATGTTACCGTGTTATTAGTACGGACTTATGGCCGTCACGGTCCCCAGATTTAACAGTTTGTGACTTTTTCTTTGGGGGAACTTAAAGAATAAAGTGTATGCAAGAAAACCTCACACGTTGGACGAACTGAAAGAACATATCCGGAGAGAAATAGTCTCAATACGGAAGACGAACTTATGCGTGTGAATCGGAGTTTCCTAAGACGATGCCGGAAATGTGTGGATGTAGGAGGAGAACATTTCCAACATCTCCTGTCATAAGGTACGACCTTAGTTTATTAATTCTTCCTTTCTTCATTTTAATTGTTATCTCATGTCATGCACGGATAAAGTGAGCCAAGTGCTGTTCTGTTCTTATTGCTATGCTAAGCCGAGCAGGGGGCGATGAGTCAACGGGAGACAGCTAAGCTGGGCACGCTGGCCGGCCGAGTCGTGAGAGAGACTCACTGTATATATGAAGACTATACGGGAAGAAAGGGTTAAGTCACATTATGTAAATTTTTCAGGGGAGCCAATTTGATCTTTCAACGCTAAAAAGAAATACTTAAAACACCCCAATTTAGTGTAAGCAATTTTGCACTGAGTGCACCGTGCCAAGAGAAAACCCGACGAGTTGAAACTGGCGGAGGGGCGCACGCGGTGTCGTATCATGGCTGCAGACACTACAAAAAAGCCATTAAACACGCACAGTTGAAGAACCAACGCCAAAATAACATCCCATCACTACTCTCCCTACCCATCTCACCGCCACTGAACAGAGAAAATACACTATCCCAAATACTACAGCTCATAAACATTATAGTCTCCCTCACCTAACACTAAACCATAAGCTCGAACCCAGCACCAAAATAAGCCTAATCGGGCGCAGCCAGCCTCAGGAGACTGACCTGCGTTCGGATGGCTTATAAACCAATAATTACATTTCTTTCACACTAACAACCGGCGAAATACATGAAAACAGACCAAAAAAACAATAATCATTCATAAAACAATAACATTTTCACCCACAAGTACATTAAAACTACATTACAAGCATCAAACAATCACAGAACAGGTCCACGCCAAAGCAGCCAATCACAGCCAAGCATACACAAATTCAAACTCCCCGCGCCACAGTCATACTTTACACAACAATTACACAGTCCACTAACACACTACATAAATTTGAAACATAAAAGGCGGGAGCTGAAGCCTTATGCAATATATAATTGCCGACCAACGCAAAATCTACTACAGGTCTATATTTTCTTTTCTTCTAAAGCACTACCAAATCAATCCACTAGAGGTCTTCCATTTACACGAAAAATTTGAATCTGCTGCAAAATTAAAACCAAGACACACACCGAAATTTCTCACAAACAAAATAACGCAAGGTGAGCTATGACGATAATACTAATAACATCTAAGGCATCGGCAGGAGAGTGTCCGGTCACATTGGCCAATGTTCACTCCCTGACCCGAAAATAAGCTGAGACGAGCTGCTACTCGCATTTTCCTTCTGTACTTCCCCTATTAATTAATTAATTAAACAATTATTATTATTCTCTTGCACAATTGTTAATCATCTCACAATAAATACTCTGGCTATAAGTTATTTAAATTACTATAGCCAGATGCACTTATTCAATCATTTATTAGCCTATTTTCATTTTACGAAAAAATAGGCTTATGAGATCACCTTTGTCCGTGTGTCTGTCTGTGTGAGCGTGTGTGTGTGTGTGTGTGTGATGGTGTGTGTGTGTGTGTCTGTGTCCCCTAATAAATTCTAAACGGCTGGAGCGATTTCAATGAAACTCTGTAAGATCATAGCACCATTCTGGCCGACCTCAACCATACCCTTCAAATTGTATTGTGTCTCACCAATCCAACATGGCGGCTGAGCGAAATATTTCACCAGCATTCAGTATATCCGAAACTATTACCGATATCACCCTGATATTTTGTACGGTGATCAAGGAAACTAGTAGAAGTTCATCTATGAGACCTTCAGAAATCTGGTAACTACAAAACTAAAATGAGGCCAAGCGAATTTGAGACATTTAAATAGACTTTTCTCGCGATTTAACCATCCAAACGTAATGAAACATAGTACAGCAAATGTTTATACACATTGTAATGCACTGGCGTCTAATTTAGTTCAATTGTTAACATAACCTCAAGATGGCGGCTGTGCGAAATTTTAAAATCATGTTTTTATTTCTTGTGTCGTTTTCCTTTAATGCTACATAACTCTGTGGCCTATACATATAACAATCCAAAATGGCAAGTATCCGAAATATTTTGATGGTTCTCAATATCTACGAATCTTTTACAGCAATCAAACTGAAAGTTGTTATGTTCATAGAGGCTATGAACATAAGTTCACCTATATGACTTTCAGTAACCTGGTGAGCACAAATCCAACATGGCGGCGATGCGAAATATAAATATTTAAATAGACGTTTTCGCGATTTAACCATCCGAGTGCAGTGAAACTTTGCACGTTAAATGCTTACACAAATGTTAATCCACTGGCATCTAATTTATTTCAATTGTTTTCATAACCACAAGATGGCAGCTGTGTGAAATTTTTAAATCTCGTTTTTACTTCTTGTGTCCTAATCATGTGATTGAAGTTTGAATACCACACGTACACAATAATCTTCATGTAATTGTACATAAATAAAAATCCAGCCTGGCGACCATCTGAAATATTTAGACGGTTCTCAATATATACGAATCTATCACAACAATCAAACTGAACTTTTGTGTGATGATAGAGGCAATTAACATGCATTGGATATATAAAAATAGGCTGTATATTTCTTCACGGAACTACTTGTTATTATTATTATTATTACCCTCCAAACGTTCTCCCTTCAAATCAGAGGAAAATGAGCCCTGGTTACGGGCACCAGTCTCTGAAACTTCCCGCATTCTCCTTATTCAAAGATGTTTTGCTGTCACTGCATTAGAGTAGTAGTATATTTCCATTTCGCCATGTTCGAACATAAACACTATTTCGTATGTTTTAGTTATAGCCTTTTGTCATCTATCATTTACCATTCTATAGTTTCTGCAACTTTAAAATAAATGTTTTTTTTTTGTGCTTAATGCCTTATTACACACACTTACTTAGTTTCCTGACGGGATTTATTGTTTCTTGTTGGAGGACTGAGACAGTCTGTGGATGTCACTGTAGCTTTGATAGTGTTTTGTAGAGCAATTTGTCATATAGATTTAGATCTGATAATGTTCTTCTGACGAGCGAAACATGTCATCCCTTAGTTTTCTCTTTCTTTAACCCCGGAGAGGTGGTGCGGGGGACTTTGTGACCCCACGCAGTTTCGGTAAACTGGGGTTTCTCCATTTTACTACACACAGACCAAACCTGCCACATACCTTATCTATTGTCTGAGGGCAGTAGCCTATTAGTGGAAGGGATGAGGGCCGAGACAAATGTATTTTTATAGAGCCATGTTGCAATGTGTTCTGCAAGACCCCGCGCCACCAGTCCCGCTAGCAGAGTGAACAGCTGTTCCAGTCTTACGTGTACTCCATGAGAATGTAGCTGTGTGATCGCGAAATAGAATTGATTGTAGTTAAGTGTTAAAATAAAATATTATTAATGGTCCGAGCTACGAAGAGCAAGCATCCATGGTGTTATCTCTTCTGCAAGATGTTGAAGAGGAAGACAGGAGGTGAAAACAGTGATAGAGAAGATGAAGTGAAATAGCAGAATATTTAAGTGATACTGAGCAGAGTGCAGACGAAAAAGAAAATGAAGATATGACGATGATATACCTCATTCTAAGCAGATGTGTACCCTTACTGGAAAATACAGTTACAAAATGGAGCACAATACAACCACAATACAACAAGTGACTTATCTAAAATGTATCATTGGTTAAAATCTATAATCCTACATTATCTAAAACTTGTCTAATCATTGATTTCGATATTGTTAATTGGCAACTGAAGTATGAATTATCAGACATTTCATAAAAATAGATGATTACCTATCAGATCCGCACCATTTCTATTATAGTGTAAATAGTCGTTTATAATATGTGCATGAATTTCATTTCAGACAAATATACTTGCTCATTAGTTCAGTGAATGGTTTCATGCCATATCAGTAGCATTATCGCTATTACTGAGAAATAATTGGGAGGGATCAAAATGACCACGCGCCACCTCTAACGTTGCCCAAGGAAGCGCCATCTCTCCCGGGTTAACAGTACAGAAGCCTTGTATGTGGCAGAAACAGAATTAATCGGAGGGATGACATCGAGAAACACGAACGGAAAGTTCTTTGAAAGATACAAGGCGCTGTTCTCCGAGACTGCACTTGGATCAGACGACCTACAAAGGAACTCTGCGGAAATACAGACACCATCACAGAGAAATTTCGGAAAACACGCCAACAGTTGAATGGATACCTGTGGAGGATGGATGAACACAGGCTCACTAAGAAAATTTTCAACACCATTAATACAAGTAAATTAATGCCCAATTGGATGACAGAAACACAGGAGGACCTGGAATGATTCAAAATCTCTGGAGACGATATTAAGGACAGAAATCAATTCAGAAATAAAATCAGAAACAAGAAATTTGAACGTAAATTAATGCCCAATTGGATGACAGAAACACAGGAGGACCTGGAATGATTCAAAATCTCTGGAGACGATATTAAGGACAGAAATCAATTCAGAAATAAAATCAGAAACAAGAAATTTGAACAAGTCTCAAGAAAAGAAACAATAGAGGAAACATGGACAGAGGAAAGGAAGAAAAAACCGTGAATTAATGAACAGGTTTTTGGGAATAAAATAGAAGAGGGAAAGGAAGTTAAACTGTGATAGGCTCAAGTTTGCACGCTCTCCCAAAGGGGGAAAATCGATGATAATAATAATCTATACTAATATAATAAAGCTGAAGAGTTTGTGTGTTTGTGTGTTTAAACGCGCTAATCTCTGGAACTACCAGTCGGATTCGAAAAATTCTTTTTGAATATGATTGACAGATTCAAGAGGAATAGTTTAGGATATGTTAAATTTCGGACAGACCACTCCATTCCCTGCATTTAGGCCCTTTGGCAAAAATCTACACCGTTTCACCGATCTGAACCAAAATTTGTATACTTACCCTTTGGAACCCTGCGAGTAACACTGTCAGCATGACATTTCGGACAGACCACTCCATTCCCTGCATTTAGGCCCTTTGGCACAAATCTACACCGTTTCACCGATCAGAACCAAAATTTGTATGCTTACACTTTGGAACCCGACGAGTAACACTGTCTGCTTGATATTTCGGACAGAACACTCCATTCCCTACATTTAGGTCCTTTGGCCGAAATCTACTCAGTTTCACCGATATGAACCACATTTTGTACACTTACTCTTTGGAACCCTGCGGATGACACTGCTCACTTTAAATTTCGGACAGACTACTCCATTCCCTGCATTTAGGCCCTTTATCACAAATCTACACCGTTCCTCCTAATTTCACAAAATATTAGATACACTTTGAAACCCTGCTGGTAGCACTGTCAACTTGATATTTTGGACAACCCCCTCCATTCCCTACATTTAGAATAACAAACAAACTGAACTTAAAAAAACACGTATTAATGCCCTAGAACCATTCATGTCCGTAGTAGTGTAACTGTAAGAATATTTTAATAAGTCTATGGTTGACTGGCAATTGGGGCTGCATCACGTCGCCCCTACCAGTCTTCTGGTGCAGAATTGCGAACATAGTTAAATTTTGCCCTGCTTATGAATTGCAGTCACGGGGAGTAATTAGTGCAATCATATTTCTTAGGCCCCTTAAAACAGTTATCATCATGAACATATTATGCCTCTGTATAAGTGCAATGGGTTTGGTGCAATACATTGAGGTTATCTGCTGCAATAAGCGTTGGTGCTTTCAAATTTACCTTAATTTATTGCGAACCTTTTCGTTGAGCGCTATGTGGCCATAAATGATACTATTGCTACCTCAGGAGCTCGGGACAGCCGAAGTTTTCCAAAGTGTTTTGATTATTTTCCTAGGGCGCTATGCGACAAAAGACGACACTATTGGTCTCTACATTTCTAACAGACAATGAGATATAGGCCGTAGGCAGTGTCTTTTATTTCACTTACTCCTCTTTCTAATCATTTTTAGAATTTTGTTTGTAAATTACATTTGTCAGTGCTGTAGTTAGTAAATAGCCTTTTCCCTACTCATTATTATCATTACGGGAAAATGAACTAAACGTTATGTCCATTATACTGTACTGCTTATCACCACTACTTCAACCACCACCACCAATACAAAAGTTATATTTAAAAAATTTCCCTTTTTGGTAGTTTAATTAATGTGCCAGTTCTGTAGTAGTATGCATTATCATCCATAAAACAAATAAATCCACCGGGCGAAGCCGGGCACTACTGCTGGTTATAAATATATAGGCCTACCTTAATCACGTGTAATTTATGTCAGGTTATTTTGTAACGTAAGCACCCAGATAATTTCAACCGCGACACCGGCTACAATCTCAGTGAATCCTGGCTACCTATTATCAGAACCCTGAGAAAGTAATTCACTGCTGCTTCCCGTTGTCCCTAACATGGGGCTATAATGGCGTCCATCTTTGGGCACCTTCTATATGTTCTTCGTTGCTTTCTCTTAGCAACATTGTCGTATTCCAGATTATTCCTGACGATGAAAGACATGGTTTCTTTCGAAACGCGTCGAATTTTAATATAATAATACACGGCATAAGCCCAAAATTCAACATTATGAATAGTAACACGGGCCGTGAAAGTCTAAATGACAATACAATATCATTGTTTATGGAACTAAGCAACACTGAAAAGTGGCTTCTAACATTTCAATATTGTCATACAGTGAATTTTGAAGGCGCTGTGACGATATGAATACAGTTCACACGATTGAATTTGGTGTTAACCCATGCTATGGGTATAGAACTACAGTTTGTGTCAGATAAGGCACACTCGGGGGAAATTTGCTTTATAAAATTACATGAATATTACTCTGGTTTTGTTTGTTTTTTGATTGGAACATTTTTTTCATAATGTCATTGCTTTTTTCGAGCAATTAATTCTAGTGCGATACGCCCAGTTTAATACGTTCCTCATTAAAACATGACGAGTCGTTCATAATTCATGTAGCGAAAATCAAGTGAGTAACCTTGTTTCAAATGGCAAAACGTGCATCAATATTTATGGAAAATTAAATAAGCTTGCAAATTAAATTCATTTGCAGAAAGCATCCCAGCGATAGTTAATATTTATGTTTCACTCTGCAAAAGCTCAAACGTGAATAGCAATGCACTTTGAGATTACTAGCACGCCAGATGTAGGGCAACGCCATTAATAATAATCCATTCTTATTTGGAGACCTATTTCCGTATCTTTATCACTTGCCGTTATTTATGCAGGATGTCTTTTATGTACCTTTGGGGAATGATAGGTCGTGTAGGGGACGGGTATAGAAGTAATTTGGGATAGGGAACTTGGGGTCGAAGCGGCCTCCTTAACCCCTAAAGTAAGGGTTGATTCAGGCCCTCCACCCTGTAAGTTAGGCAACCGACCCAAGCCTCTATTACCTTTCTCAATACTTTAACTCTTGCTAAGATTCATTTCACCATGTTGCGCTGACATAATGGATAGCGTGGCGGTGCAAAAGGCAGGTAGTCCAGGGTTCGATTCCGGGCTTGGGCAAATTTTTAAATGTTATTTTAGGTGTAAAGATTTTAAGCTTGATACCTTCGGTAAATTAAACCGAGTTGCCTCCGTAGCGTAGCGGTCAGCATGGTTAGCTGCCGTCCCGGAGGTCCTGGGTTCAATTCCCGGCTCTGCCACGAAATTTGAAAAGTGGTACGAGGACTGGAACGGGGTCTACTCAGCCTCGGGTGGCCCAAATGAATAGAGGGGGTTCCGATTCCCCCTCAGCCATCCTTGAAGTGGTTTTCCGTGTTTTCCCACTTCGTCTTCGGGAAAATGCCGGGATGCTACTGTATTCAAGGCCACGGCCACCTCCTCCCCTCTTCCTTGCCTCTCCATCCTAACCATCCCTTACCTTCCCTCATGAGGCCCCTGTTCGCTTTGCAGGTGAGGCCACCTGGGCGAGGTGCCAATCCCACCTCACCAGTTGTATCCCTTCCGATTCGATGTTCCCCGCTCTAGGACACTGCCCGTAGAGGCGGTAGTGGTGAGTTCCCTCGCTGAGTCCGTGGGTTCCACCAACCTGGAGGGTAAACGATAAAAAAAAAAAAAAACGATCTTTGTGCACATCGTAGCATTAAATTGTTTAAGTCCCTTATTACGTTTAAATCACGTTGATTTACAAGAGAAAGTACGTACATCGTGCGAAATTAAGCTGAACGTAGTAGTTTACGTCAACTGCCAGACTGTTGTTCTCTAAAACTGTACGACTGCACTCTCTTCTCGCCGTAGTACCAGACTGTATCGTGTGACTACAATGCGACAAATAGCATTTAAAAATATATTTTTGTCCAAGCCCGGAATCAAACCCGGGTCTACCGGCCTTTCGCACCGCAATGCTATCCATTACGCCAGCGCCACATGGTGAAATGAACCATGCAAGAGTTAAAGGATTGAGAAAGGTAATAGAGGCTTGGGTCGGTTGCCTAACATACAGGGTGGAGGGCCTGAATCAACCCTTATTTTAGGGGTTAAGGAGGCCGCTCCGACCCCAAGTCCCCTATCTCAAATTACTTCTATACCCGTCCCCTACACGACCTATCATTCTCCAAAGGTTCATAAAAGACACCCTGTATACAAACAGAAACCTTCCGACATGTAAGATGTAATCTAACTGATGGAAGTTATGCTAGGGAACAAATGTGGATTGTGTGAGGGATTCGCAGTAGGATTGTGCAACAAAGCTCACCACGCATGCCAGCAGTTTTATTTTCGAACTGCCACTAACTAGAAAATATGTGTGTTCTGGAAAATTAATGACCGACAAAATGAGTAGAGATACCTAAAGTAATATTGTAAAACCCACACATGAGTTATTTCAGTGTCACAGACAAATGCACCATTTACTCGTAATTTTAACTACCGGTACCATCTTGAAACGCTGAAATTTTTCGAAACAACAATAGCCGCGTGTTTTGTTCAGATAGTTCATGAAAAATTTCCATTTAATAGTTTTCTTCAAAATTTGTTATAAGCTATATTCGTATAGATACTGTCTTGTGACTGTGCTTGCAAAATCCACTAAAATTCTCTGTAGTTCTCTGCCAGTTTATTCCTTAAGGGAAGCCGGTAGTGTGAAATGAACAAAAATAGCATTTTTAGCCTACTTTTCGCATTTTGTAAAAATGAAGAAAAAGTAGACTTATGAGATCGATCCGGGAAAATGTGTGTCTGTCTGTCTGTCCTTCTGTCTGTCTGTGTGTGTGCCCCCGCCTATCAACTCCTAAACGGCTGCAGCAATCGAACCCAAATTTGGTATGAGTAGAGATCTCTATTTGAATATCTCAATGCCGTATTTGAAAATGATGTCAGTGCTACCAACTGCTGAAAAATCGCAATTGAAATTTCAGCTCCATGTTGTATATCATGGAAAATATGCATGGGAGCTATACCAAAATTGGCACGCACATTGATAATAATGATTCAGTTTAATTCACAGGAGGGCATGCATGACAGTGTTGCCAAAATGATTATAAGCCTGCTGAAATGTCCAATTTTTAAATGCATATAACTTCTACACTATCAATTGGATTTAAACCAAAATGTCGCATGTACTATGTGTAGATACACAGATATGACTGGGCGTAATCCTAAGAACCACCAGGGCTGCCAACTGTTAATAAATGCACTCTCTATGTTTTACCCTAATATTAATATATCAGAAAGTATTCAAGCCAACAGGTCTAATCTTTGCACACGTATAGTACCTTACATTCTAGATTAATGTGGAGTAACTAATATACGTCAGTACTTCCAACATGATTCTAAGCCTGCTGATTGGTTTACCTAATTTTAGTATTATATCTCTAAAATATATGGTGTTATTTATTTTTATATTCCATAATTTCAAGATGCCTGTTTACCATCTCTTGATGAATGCAGTACATTTGTCTATTGGCACAGGCTAGAGTAAAATATGGCTTTCTACCGATATTTCAGTCTCATTCATGCCTGTGATTATATGGAACCTACTGAGGTATGGGTGGTGCTGAGTACTGGCCTTCAGGACACAACTACTGTCGACCAAAGTATTGTGTGCACTCGAGTTTGATGGTTGTTTGTGACGTAACCAATAGACCAACATAAAATCCAGTAACATCATCATTTGCGTCGTTTGATTCTACGTTATTTCATGTAGGTTTGGAATTTTTAATTTATATTTTAGTATTTTTTTATCGCAATTGGAACACAAAAAGTGCCCGTTTTTAAGTGTGTTTCAACCATGCGTCACATTTAAGAAATAATATCTCAAAAACCCGTCATCAGATCGAATCCAAATTTTAACACATTATATAATGGAATGTTGTATAACTGGTTTATTAATTTCACAATTTTGTTTGTCCAAGAAACAAAGTTGTTATCATTTTTGTAAGGTACGGTTTCTTGGCTCGGGGTGGTTGGAAAATGTAGTTCTTGGTCGCGTTGTAATCCTTATACATCAAAACGTTATGCCGTATGACTTTGAAATACATAAATTAATTCACTTATTTTATATTGGTTTTTATTTTTACGGGGAAATAAGACATGGTTCACCAGCTAGCCGCTCCAGGGAAAGCTCTACAGCGTTGCCGAGATGGGGCCCATCACGCGTCATAGCGCGCCTCGCTCGGAAGTGATGGGCGCCGTCTCAGCAACGCTGTACAGCTTCCCCGGATCGGCTAGTGCTGACTATGGCGGTACCTTTTGAAGATCCAACCTGACTACCTAACATACAGACAATTTCAAGATGACATAGATTTAATAGCCTAAGTGTAAAGGATGTGATGATGACCGCTTGACGATCGACACTGGTCACCTCATGAATATATTTTTAGTCTATTTTCAATTTTGAAAAAATAGACTTATGAAATCACCTTTCGTCCGTGTGTGTGTGTATGTGTGTGTGAGAGAGGTGTGTGTGTGTGTGTGTGTCCCTAATAAATTCTAAACGGCTCGAGCGATTTCAATGAAACTCGGTAAGTTCATAGCCCTATTCCGGACGACCCCGACCGTTCCCTTCAAATTTTGTTACGTCTCACCAATCCAACATGGCGGCGGTGCGAAGTATTTCTACAGCATTCAATATCTCCGAAACCATTACCGATATCACCCTGAACTTTTTTACGGTGATAAAGGGATCTACTAGAAGTTCACCAATGTGACTATTGAAAAACTGGTAACAACAAAACCTACATGGCGGCCACGCGAAGTTGCTACTTTTAAATAGACGTTTCTCGCGATTTGACCAACCAAACGCAATAAAACTTGGTACAGTGTATGTTTATACGCATTGTAATGCACCGACATCTAACTTGGTTCTATTGTTTACATAACCACAAGATGGCGGATGTGCCAAATATTTCACCGGCATTCTATATCTCTGAAACTATTATCGGTATCGCCCTGAGATTTTGTACGGAGATAAAGGACCCTACTGGAAGTCCATCTATAAGACCTTTAAAAACCGGTTAACTAAAAAACGTACATGGCGGCCAAACTGATTTGAAAATTTTAAATAACCTTTCACGCGATTTAGTGTTCCAAACGCAATAAAATCTGGCGCAGGAAATGTTTATACACATTGTAATGCACTGGTATCTATTTTTGTTCAATTGTTTACATAACCTCCAGATGGCGGCTTTGCGAATTTTAAAATTAAGTTTTTATTTCTTGTGTCGTAATCATGCGATCGAAGTGAAAGTTTGAATAATATACATACATTTACATTTAACATTTAACATTTAACAATTCAACATGGCGACCATCTGAAATATTTAGACGGCTCTGAATATCTACGAATCTATTATAGCAATCAAACTGAATTTTGTTATGTTCATAGGGGCTATGAACTTAAGTTCACCTATAGGACTTTAAATAACCTGGTGATCACAAATCCAACATGGCGGTGACGCGAAATATATATATTCTCATGGACGTTTCTCGCAATTTAACCATCCGAGTGCAGTGAAACTTGGTAGAGTAAATCCTTATACGAATGTTAATCCACTAGCATTTAATTTATTTCAATTTTTTCCATAACCACAAGATGGCAGCTGTGCGAAATTTTAAAATCTCCTTGTGACTTCTTTTGTCCTAATCATGCGATTGAAGTTTGAATGCTACACGTACACAATAATCTTCATGTAACAGTACATAACTCTAGGACCTACATATATAAAATCCAACATGGTGACCATCCGAAATATTTAGTCGGTTCTCAATATCTACGAATCTATTACAGCAATCAAACTGAAATTTTGTATGTAGAGGCAATTAGCATAAGTAGGATATATGAAAATAGGCTGTATAGTTCTTCACGGAACTACTTGTTTCATGATCAAAGAAACACCCTTTGCAATCGAGTACAACCGTATCGAACGAGCGACTGAAAAACATGAAATATCGATACATATTTACCTGTGGTGACACATAACTAGAAAATCAATGCCATTGTCAACCCTGCCTGTATAGCTTTATAAGTCCATTTTTCTTCTTTATAAGACAAAAGTCTTTTCAATACAGTGTTAGCTTTAAGAAATAACAGTTTTCTGAGACAATAGAACGTTTCATTCAAAGATACAGTGTACATTATTTTGAGAAACGTTCTTGCAGCAGACTGCATTAGGAGTTCGACCCCGGGAAATATTAACATTGCAATTATATTAAGACAAAGTTGTGTTTACTTGCTCGAGTTTTAATTAACCTTAGAGAGCTGAGTCTACTTGGATGATAAATATTGTATTCGCACTCTGCTCGGGAACTTGTCTCAAACTTAGCTGAATATTTTAGAATTAAGTTCCAGACCATTGATTCTCACAACTTGACACTCAAAACCCTCGCACTTCTAGTAACTTGCTCCCAGTTCCGCTTTGTGACGACATTACGCTCAAGTCTTTCCCCGGAGATCGGTCACGCCTTGCAGACAGTTACTAGCGTACTTATCTCAATTTACAACAAGTAGTTCCTCGAAGAACTAAATGGCCTATCCTACTTATATAGATAGCCTCTATCGACATACAGAATTTCAGTTTGATTGCTGTAATAGATTCGTAGGTATTGAGAACCGTCTATATATTTCGGAAGGATTTTTATGTTCGACCCTGACTATTATATGTCAAAAAACTGTACTATAATGAGGCTCATTATAACACTATTTGTCGTTATGAAACACTTTCTCCCACCAATCAGAGCTCAAGAAACAGTTGTTTGACCAATTAGATAATTAGATGCGCTGAGTTCCACGACCTTCTAATTTAAATGTCACTGCCTGGCCTAGTGTCATAGTAGGGTAATCGAGGAGGCCATAGTCAAATACAAAGCATTCTCTGCGTCTCATGCGCTCTGTTCACTACATAAAAATGGCGACATCTCGACAGATATTTATGAATATTTATGTTCGAACATAAAATAGTTATACTAATTATCGTCGAACATAAACAGTCGTATGCAACTCGGCTATAATGGTAATTAATACACTCGTATGGAAATTATAAAACTGGCATACGCTTGTTTTATAAACATACTCGTGTCTTAATTATTGCCATAATAGGCTCGTTGCATAATGTACTATTATGTGTGTAGACCTTAGAGTTATGTACTATCACATGACGATTATTGAGTAGGTTCATTATTCAAACGTTGACTTTGATCGCATGATTGGGACACAAGTAATAAAATCTTTATTCAAAAAAATTGCACGGCCGCCATCTTGTCGTTATGTAAATAATTGAACTAAATTAGATGTCAGCGCATTAAAAAAAGTAAAATCATTTGCTGTGCTATGATTCAGTGCTCTTGGATGGTTAAATCGCGAGAAATGACTATTTAAATGTTTCAAATTCACTTGGTCGCCATGTTCGTTTTGTACTTAACAAGGTTTTGAAAGTGACATAGGTGCATTTTTAGTAGTGTTCTTTATCACCGTACAGAATTTCAGGGTGATATTCGAAATAGTTTTGGAGACAAAATATGTCGGTGAAATATTTTGCACAACCACCATATTGGATTGATGAATCGTAATAAAGTTTGAAAGGCACGATCGGGGTTGAACAAAATAGTACACTGCTGTACAAAACCTCAGGACGAACTGTCGCATGTGGTATCACTGTCAGTAACACAGTTCGTTGAACCTCAAACCATACATGGGAAGACCTGCTACAGTGAGGTACGGAAGGAAACTGAATATAATTTTTGATGTAACGAACAGAAATGGCACTTTTATACAGAGACAATACATTATACGTAAGTCCCTGCGAGCCATGAAGGTCCCCTGAACATCACAAAAGAAGGGGCATGGTTCTTAAGAGGGTGTGTGATCACCACGGCGATTCATGCTCTGTAACGTGTTTCCGTGCTTGCCACATGATTGGTAAGGCGATCTTTATATGATATGTGGTTTCATTTTTCTCGTTCAACGACACTGCACGGATAATCTCGGGATGCCTGAAACCAACACCAGTGCACAAACTATAACCTACTGTTGGAATAGCCCCACCCAACATCCGGAGGGCCACTGCTGCGGTCGCCGAGAGAACAAAGCAGGAGAATGATCATCGACATCCACTATATGGTCACCAGGCAGCAAGGTCTCGCCTCAGATCCCGCAAGAGTTTCCTTGCTAGGACTCTGCCGCTGGAGAGAACACCAGAGACAACTCGTCTCAACAGATGGAGGAGCTCACAGACATGTCACCAAAGGAAGAACTGACTCCTGGCGCCGACCTACCTTATTCTGTGTGGAGGTCCCTCAACCGCTTAAGAGTGGGTGGGTGTCCCTCGATGCGAGACCAACCTGCAAAAATGGGGGATCCTTCAAGCAGACGCAGACACCTCTTATGAATGTGGAGCTGAACAAGACCCAAGCCACCTACTTATCTGCCCCCTCCTGGACAACCCATGCACAATGGAAGATATTTTTAGAGGAAGTAACAAGGCCATCGCAGCTGCAATTTTTGGGAAATGTTGACCGGACACGGAAATGAATGAATGATCTATCTCGTCCTTAACCTTTTCACAGCAGTGTACTATGACCTCACCGAGTTTCATTGAAATCGCTCCACAAACACGGACAAAAGGTGATAGCATAAGCCTATTTTTCACAAATGTAAAAGGCTAACCATGAGGGAAAAGTAGTCTTATGAGATCACCCGGGCAGATGTGTGTTTGTCTGTCTGTCCGTCCGTCTGTCTGTCTGTCTGTCTGTGTGTGTGTGTGTCCAACTATCAATTCCTAAGTGGCTGCAGCTATCGAAACCAAATTTGGTATGAGTAAAGATCTATACCTGAATATCTCACGGCCATATTTTTTTAAATGCTGTCAGTGCTACCAACTGCTGAAAAATCACAATTGAAATCTGAGATCTATGTTGGATATAATCAGAAGTTATGCATGCCGACTGTTCCAAAATTGGCACACACATAGATAATAACACTGGAGATTAATTTCCTGGAGCCCATATAAGAAAGTGTTGCCAACATGATTCTAATCCTGTTGGTAGTCCAATTCTTTAATACAAGTAACTTCTATACTAACAAAAATGGATTTCATCCAAAATTGGCACAATGATGGACCGGATTATTTTAAATTAACTCTTAGCATCACATGATTTTACATGCGCTGATAGATCCAATATCTATCTGCATGTAACCTCCATACTATCCATTGGACTTCAACCAAATATTGTATGTGCATTTTGTACCTTAAGAGATGGAACCTAGAATAAATTTAGTCACCAGAGCTGCCAAATGTATTGCTATATTAGACTACACTATTTCAGGTATATTTTGCACTAATTAAAATGTTAGTATTACCAACTTAATGTCGTCATAATTCTATATAGGTCTATATAGATAAACCATTGGCATGAATCTTGAATTTTAAGAAAAGTAGGCTATTTAGTTCGTCACGGAACTACTTGTTATATATATTCTTGTTGCATACATAGAGAAAGTTGTCGCAAGTACAAAGAGTACCTAATACACTATTTCGACAGTCTCTTCAATACTAAGATTCATCAACATATTTGCTATAAAGTCGTTCTATGGCCTGTATAACTGATTCCAGTAGATGTTACAGGAGCCTTTCTTAGTTGCTTGTATGATGTCAGATTTCAAATCATTCCTCAATCTGAATATCCTAAAAATCCATGAGAAAACGTGGAATTATTCCTCTTGCTCCGATTAGAAAACCAATATATTAATTTATGTTCGACGATGTCGAAATGTAAACATAATGAGTCAGAAAAATGTATCATAATGAGGCTCATTATAACACTATTTTTCATTATGAAACAGTTTCTCCCACCAATCAGAGCTCAAGAAACAGTTGTGTGACCAATTAGGTAAGTATTCCTTCGCGCATGTGCTCAAAATCCATTGCCAAGCACACAGAGCATGCGTCGATCGGTCAGCGAGCTTGGAAAACAGAGATATCCTACCCAGCGCTACACTCCGATCAAAAAATTCTAGTGACTGAATCTCAAGAGATATTTATGGATATTTATGTTAAAACATAATTATAATAAAGTTATAATTATCGTCGAACATAATGTTCTATCCCTTTGTTGGGGGATGGGATGAACAGGGGTGTGTGAATGTATAATTTTGGGGGTGGTTTCCGAAAAGGTGTAGTTTCCCGTAATTGGGGAGACTACTAGTGTAAGTGTTGGTGAGAGGATGTAATCTTATGGGGTACGATCCTATGGGGTGCGTCTACTCGTTAAGGGATGTATAATTATGGAAGGAGCTATTAACTTAGACTAGCAGTTAATTGTGAGCGAGCGAAAGCGAGCTCACATGCAAAGTCGGCACTTGGCCGCTAGCTGGCTGGCTGCTACGCGAATACAATGGAGTTCCTGACGGTGCAATTCCTGGCGTTCACGGTCAGGGGCAATTAGGAGTAAGAGCAGGTTGGGCGTAGGGATGTAAATACAAGTGAAATGAGTACAAATGTGTGTGTTTGCTGACCAAGTATTTATTTGGTCAGTTATGGTGATCTGATGTCCCTTTTGCTAGTAGACAGGTGTAAAACAATGTGTTACAAGTACAAGTGTGGGTTTGGGTGATGTAGTACAAAGTTACAAGGAGATCTGAGCACACTCTATTCTCACCTGGTAGTGACGTGCTGGCGTTGGAGCTGGAACTCGAGATGCAGAGCCGCCGGCCGCGATTAGACATTGGGCTTTCCTGGGGCCTACCTATTAAGGTCTCCCGAGCTGCTGACATGGCGTTTCGTCACTGTTGGTGTTCCAGATTCTGGCGATAGTGTGTTTGTTTATGAGTGATGTAAGCTTGGCTACAGCTAGACTACTGCGCCTGCCTGTGTTAAGGAAGTGTATGAGGCTTACAGCCTGTAAGGGGTAGTTTATAGGTGAAAGATGAAGGGGTGTGTTGGCGTTTCAGGTCCTAGGGTCGCACCGACCCTTGGGCTGAACAAGACCTTCTCGGCCTTTGTTCGTGGCCTCATGAACGGGAAATAGTGTAGATGTTTCGGTGTAGTGGTTCTTCTTCTTCTTCTTCTTCTTCTTCTTCTACTTCTTCTTCTCCCTCTTCTTCTTTGATGCTGTGTATATGTCGGTGTTGTGTCATCGTGTCGTCCTGTCTGGTTGGCGATGTGAGGTTAGAGTGTGCTCAGAGGGTTGGGTATTGGGTATATACATATCTTATTGTTACATTCTCATGTTACTGTTGCTGAAAAAAATATACATATATATATATATATATATATATATATGGTGTTCCATACAGGGAGGAAAAAACCATGGCTGGACGGGTGGTTGTGTCGTCCGTTTGCTGTGTGGAAAAAATTGCTCCCTGCATGTACAAAGTACTGACAAAGTATTAGTGTAGAAAAGATGGAAGAGAATAGAAAAAACAGGTGCCCCAGGTGTAAATTTAAGGGATTATATCGTAAATGGTTTATTGTTTGGGGGTAAATGAGACACCTTTACAAATTTTAAGTTAGATGGGTAGAAAGGAAAACCAGTGTGTACATAAGAGTATGTGTGATTAAAATGTGTGGCATCATTGGTGACGAACTTTTGTATAGGCTTACTCTTATCAGTATTACAGTTTCTTTTACATTGTTCCTTATATTTATCTTAATTATTATATACCTAGACGGCCGTATCTATTGTACCTTCGTGCACGCTACCCATTGTGTTTATGTGCCCTCTCATGGCTATACTCTGTCCGGCTGTTTCCGGTGCAGTTTAGTGGTCGTGCTGCTGATATACCCCTATCCTGAGGATCATTCTCTGTGGGCGAATTCCTCCACACTTGACAGTGAGAGTCGCCGCCTAAAATAGGTTGCGCCCTCATTGTCGTATCTTGCGTCACATCTTTGACGCTATTTAGTTTTTATCTGTCAGTATGCTGATACCCCACAGGTATCAACCCTGCTGTGCAGATTTCTGTGTTCTGGAGAGTTGCTGTAAAAGAAGGTGGTGTGTGTGTTGCATTCTGTTGGAGTGTGTACAAGTTAGTGAGTGAAGTTGGTGCACAATAATAGTATGGCAGAAAAACATATCGCTGCTGTATGGCAGTGAAATCATTGTCACCAGTGTCATGTATCTGGTGCCGCCATCTGTTAAATGGAGAAGTAAAAAAATAAGAACATCTGATCATTAGCATACTCTCTATATCGCCTCTTGTGTCGGCGTGTCCACTTTCTGAAATCAGAATTACATGTATCATTGTCTGTCAATACCCTCGTGTCGTCCGTCCTGTTCTATGTCTGGCGCCTTCTTATATTATCTTACTCTATACCTTCTTATGCCTTATGTCTATGCTTAAGTATATACTCCTGTTTTCTTGTGTATTTGCCATGTCTCCTCCGTGTATGCAAGTGTGTAAGTGTGTTTATGTGCCGTGATGTCACCTTTACCTTATAATGACCATGGTTGTCTGCGCTCCCACGATGCTGCAGTGGTGGAGCTCTGTGCTGGAATATAGAGACATGTGATAAATATGCCCTTGGCCTAATATTATTATGCGCATATATCGCGCAGCGCAGTTTAAGGGTCGGCTTGGATGGTGCCACCGCCCTTGGGACCTCTTCGGTCGTGTCGTGTACTGCTGAGGTTGGTCAGCCTCGGTTGCTGTACCGTTTATGTTACTGTGATTATCGCTTTGTCCGTTTTCCTTGACGTGTTATCGGTCTTACCCTGGTAACGCTTAGTTGCCAGGTGCCGAACGGCCTATATCGCGTTCGCATAGCATATGGCTATTTTTCTTAACGTGTTGTCGGTCTTACCCTGGTAACGCTTTAGTTGCCAGGTGCCGAACGCTATTGTCGCTTTGGCATAGCATATGGCTATTTTTCTTAACGTGTTGTCGGTCTTACCCTGGTAACACTTTATTTGCCAGGTACCGAACGCTATTGTCGCGTTCGCATAGCATATGGCTATTTTTCTTAACGTGTTGTTGATCTTACCCTGGTAACGCTTTAGTTGCCAGGTGCCGAATGCCCTATGTCGCGTTCGCATAGCATATGGCTATATTTCTTAACGTGTTGTCGGTCTTACTCTGGTAACGCTTTAGTTGCCAGGTGCCGAACGCTATTGTCGCGTTCGCATTGCATATGGCTATTTTTCTTAACGTGTTGTCGGTCTTACCCTGGTAACGCTTTACTTGCCAGGTGCCGAACGCCCTATGTCGCGTTCGCATAGCATATGACTATTTTTCTTAACGTGTTGTCGGTCTTACACTGGTAACGCTTTAGTTGCCACGTGCCGACTTATCATTATACATGTAAAAGTGTTCTTAACCTAGGTTACCGCTAATTAATGCTACAAAAATTTTTTTTTACATGCCGAAATGATCCTTAATCTAGTGCCGAAATGGGTTGTAGCTACTGTTTTTCAACAGTGCTTATTAAATTCGCTTAATCTAAGTTGCTTTTCAAATGCAACTGCCTTACATACTAGAATTTTGATCGGGACGATCGCCTGAGGCAGGTTTCCCTCCTCAGGGCACCACCCGTGTGTATTTTGGAAACACCGGTTGCTTCCAAAACCACCAGGCCGAAAGGCCCCTTTGGATTCCGTCCCCTTAAGTCTAACTGTCGACTTCCCCCCTTAATAACTAATGCGTGGCGTGTAGAGGCCTGTGTGATTGTGTTGCTAAGTGGCAAACACTGCGCGCGGATATCCGTTTCGTTTACGTTTATATAATGCTTATAGTCGCTTTATTCACCCTTTATATTTATTAGTGGGTTGCCCAGACCCCTCTGGGAGCCCGCCGCATTCCCCATGTACATTTCTGGGCGCTCGCTGCGTTTGCCATTTAAGCTCTGGAGGCCCACTGCCGTCCATTTACGTAGGCACGGGACCGAATGATCGCATTAATTCCATACACCTTATTTATCATTTATTATTCATTACATATCATTTATTAAATCATCTTCGCCCCATTTTCCGGAATGAGGACTTGGCGTGCTCAAGAGTTGGTCCCGTTGAACCCTGAGTCACTTCTTCACTTCACACGATTGGAAGACTACCCTCTACGCCTCCAAGGGTTGACCTAACTTACATCTAGCTATGAGTCTAGTCCAAGTGGTCGTCAGGGTCTGTTCCACGTCCCCGACTCTGCCCTCGTGTGGCGTTCCTGCTCCAATCAATATGCATGTTCGTCACCACCTAGTGTGACCTCAGATTCCTTTTAAGTTATTATGATAAGTGTAATTTTGTATACTGTAATGTTTTAGATGTAATATTTTAGTATAATTTTGTGTACTATTGTAATTTGGTATAATTCTTAGTGTTCTGGGGTTGTAGAGCATTCTAAACGCAGTGCCAGCTTTAGGTCTTTCATTGCCTTGTCGGATCTCCAGCGCTGATGCTTTATTATGTTTCTGGAGATATTAGTGGGTTTATGGGAAGTCTGGTCCCTTGTTATTATGATGCGAAAGGGTGTTATTTGCTGAATAGGGTTAAAGTGTGGTGGGAAAGGGTTATGCATCGTTGGACTCCATGTTTATGGTGGCCAAGAGTCGTTGATGCTGTTAGGATGTTATTACTGTGAGTGGATGGGGTGGGTTTTCCCCAGGTGTCCAAATTTGAAATGCGGCATGCAGGTATGATAACAATACAACCCTTGGTGTGTGGGTGGGATATCTCACGCCTCAAGATGGATATGGGCGCATGTCTGCTCTCATTTGAGGAGAAGGGGTATGCAACTCGCCTATAATGGTAATTATTGCCATTATAGTCTCATTGCATAATGTACTATTATGTTCGACCCTGACTATTACATGTCAGAAAACTGTACTATAATGAGGCTCATTAAAACACTATTTTTCATTATGAAACAGTTTCTGCTCGTGTCTTAATTATTCCCATTATAGGCTCGTTGCATAATGTACTATTTCTCAAGACGATAATTGTCTCGGTAGTAAGGGATCATGCTTTCGTAGTATCACCTCTTTTCCTCATCCACGTCTTTGGGTTGATTTTGAACTGTAGTCGTGATGAGTGAGATAACACGCTCGGCTCCACCACGCGGTCGTAAACTGTTTATTATTCCCATGTGATTTTCCAATGTACTTGCGTTGCAGTGCTTCCATTAAGACACTCATATTTTATAGCCATTGAGATAATTTGAATTTATGCTGATGTTATTAAAATGGGCGCAAGTCGTAACTGAATCTATAAATGACTCATAAAATGCTATATATTTAAAATATAAAGTAGCGTGACTGATTAAACGTGCTTCGCTCTTGTAGATATCTTTATACGTACCGCGGTGATTCTGATAGCGGTAGAGGTGCCGTTTTCGTGGCCAGTCACAGGAAAGAGTATGCTAAAGAAGAATAGTGTTAGGTCAGTGACCTAACACCACCTCATGGTGTAGTGGTTAGTATTTTTGACTATTGCCCCATAATTCCAGGTTTGATTCCCGGCTCTGCCAAGATGATGATGATGATAATTGTTGTTTTAAGGGGCCTAACATCCAGGTTATCGGCCCCTAATGGTCTGTGAGATAGCGAAAATGTCAATGAAGTGGAAACCAGAACGAAAAGTAAGTGAGCAGGAAAATGCTTACAAAAAGGAACTCAGATTGAAACTACTCACAAAATGGAGAGCGGTAATACGTACATAAGGGAATTTCGAACGAAAATACTCACAAAAGGAATAGAGCGAAAAATACGCACAAAATGTAGGTGAAGTTCAAAATACGTACAATATGCAACGTACAGTCGAAATACTTACAAAATGCAAATGAGATTGAAAATACGCACAAAATGTAATTTACAGTAGATTCAAAATACCCACAAAATGCAATTGAGAATTAACTACTTGAACAAAGCGGGGTAGGTTGAAAATACAAAATGCAATTAAAATTGCTTACAAAATGTATGGTAGATTCAAACTTCTCATTTGGATGGACAATACTTACAAAATGCAATTTAGATTGAAAATACTTACAAAATGTATTTTAGTTTCAAAACTCCCACAAATATGCAATTGAGAATTATCTACTTGCAAAAAGGCGGTGTAGGTTGAAAATACAAAATGCAATTGAAATTCAAAATACTCACAAAAGGACCCCCCCCCGATATTGAAAGACTTACTAAAAAGCTACTTAGATTGTCAATCCTTACAAAATGCAATCGAGGTTGAAAGACACTCACAAAATGCAACGTAGATCGAAAAGACTTACAAAATGGAGTAGAGATGCAAAAATAACAGTGCGGGAATCGTAAAGGGAAAAGGACATATAATGAAAAGAAAAACAACAGGAAGGTGAAAAAAGAGAGGGTCCGTCCCTCAGGTAAGGGACAAAAGGGGGAATCCGGACCCAGCCCAGGAATCCCTCGGGGTCGACAACTCCCGAACTCACCAGCCGTGAGCCCCTGAGGGTGTAGCACTTTCTAGAATGCACCAGAAGTGGTGGGGCTACATACACCCTACCTCCTTGAGGGCCTTGAGCAGAAGGCAGGAGAGATAACAGGAAAAGAAAAAGAAGGCTGACCCCTCCCAGACGGAAGGGACCAGGAAAGATGAGACAAGGGCCAATTAAGGCGGGAAAGGAAGAGGCTCCCTAGGCCTCGGATACCCTAATACCGTCGGGGTCGGAAAAGAACAAGAGTTGACCAAGGGAGATCGACAGGGAAGAAGAGAGAGAGGAGCCCGGCACAAGTAAGTGGAAGCAATGCCGGACTCAGCTAGGGTCCCGTGGTCGCCAACCCACGTCCCACTATATATGAGCCCCTGGGGGAGCTCTGCCAAGAAGTGTAAATTCTTGTCTGAGGGCCGGAGATGGATACACGCAGCCTCATGAGGCAAAACTGAGAAAAGAAATAGGGTTATTTGCATTTCTCTGGTTGGTTGGTTCCTCAGTTTAGGGGCTGCGACAACGCGGTCATGTAGCCCCGTGTACTTTGGGTGCGTGTAGAATCTGCCTGATAACCGGTGTTAATTGTGATGGCTGGGCTGTATTAGTGTGTGTATCTGTTTTTTTTTTTGATTATTCAAGTAAGGACTGCAACTTCGAATTTATCAAATAGTTCCTACTATTGCCGCCAAACGCCACCGTCAACGACTACTAGGCCTAGTTCAGAACTTAGCTACTAGACGCCACCGCAGTCGGCTCTTGGCAACGAACGTAGGAGCCTAAGAGCATTTTTTACATTCTTAACCTATACAATTTAGCATTACACAAGTGTAATTAGTGGAAGGTTCTTTAACATGCCATAAATCTATGCCATGGGTCCGCCGGCTTTACTTCCTCTCTGAAGGAAGGCATACTGAGGGATTTTTAACGCTCTTAAAAATCCAACGGCTTCGGCCGGGTTTGAACCCGCTATTTTGGGCATAGAACCTCAGCATGCTACCTACTACGCCACCGAAGCCGCTGTGTATTTCTCTGGTTTACCATCTCTACTCCAGGCAATTGCCACGATGGTTCCTAACTGAAGGCCACGGCCGTCTCCTTCCCAATACCCATCTCAATGACAAATGCACACACAAATACAGTCGAGGCACGCGGTTCCAAAATCCACCTTATCCATTATGGCAAATTTTTCAGGAGACGAAAAATAACGTTTCTTGTTCAACTTCAGTAAAATTAATGTATTCATTCATCTTTATCGTATCGAGATATAATAGATGTCCTTATCCATACACCTGCGATCTGCATTCAACTCGTGATACACAGGGAAGATATTAACACATTAAGATTGGATAAGGGGAGTTCTGGAACTGTCATGCTGGATAAGGGCGGATTTTGGGAACGTAACTGAAACTCTATAATGATAACTTTCGTCATAAAGTGATATTTTAATCGAAATTCTTTCATAGTTTGTGTTCTTTAAAGTTATAAAATATGTTAGAAATTAAGAGATGCTTATCCAGAAAATAAGTTATGTGCGTGTATAAAACTGGCGCGAAATAATTGGGAACAGCATTGCCACCAGTTTCAAAGAATACACACTTACACAGTGTAGATGCAACTTCATAAATATCGTGCTGACGCCTTCTCCATAGAGTATTCTTTGAGATACGTTTCACATTTGGTGCCATATATATGGATATGGTGGATTTTGGAAACATCATCTAGGATAAGGCGGGTTTTGGAACTATTTTCTCGTTGATAAAGTTGCTAAATCATATGAGCTATGGAGATTAGCGAAAAACTCAATTTTTCAATTTTCCTAAAACCTAGATAAGGCGGATTTTGGAACTGTGCGTCTCAGTCTGTCATAAAAATAACACAGGTTATCACACAAATTACACATTCCCAAGTATACGGGGCTACATGAACATGATGTCGCAAAGCCCCTAAAGCAATCAACAACTACAACAGACAACGCATCTAAATAGATTTGTATGACGTACTGTATATTTCAAGTATTAACTTGTATCACCAGGAACTGCGCTTGGCCTCGTGTACTCTGTAGCTGAATACTGCTCATCAGCATGGCTTAACAGTTGCCACGTAAAGAAAGTCGATGTACAACTTAACACCGCCATGCGTATCATCTCCGGTACTCTGAAGCCTACTGCAACACACTGGTTACCTGACCAGCTCCACCAAACCTGCGACGATCAAGAGCCCTTGTTCAAGAATATGATAAGATCATGTCCAATCCAACTCTACCCTTTCACAGCTATGTTCCAGATCTCTGGAGACAAAGGCTGAAATCCCGTAAGCCACCAATAAAAACAGCAAAGAATCTAATGGATGCTGGTTTCAATTTAAAAGAGAAATGGAAAGAGCAATGGTGTCGTACAGCTCTGGAGTGGCCAAGCCTCTTTAATCTAAACCAGTGGTTCTGAACCCGTAGAAGTCTGCGGACCACTCAACCTGAAATTGAATCATGTACGGACCACCATCCCCCTCCCCCTCTCCCCAATACACCTAATCAGTTGTAACCCTTCCACAAAAACACTTATTTTAAAGATAATTCAATTTAGAATCTGATAGCTATCGCCGCGAATACATTCGGACGATTCTCGTTCAACGCACATAGTTTTCGAAATCCCCATTTATTGGCCACTTTTTATACGTGCTTGTGGACCCTTTTCTCCCGCGGACCACTCCCGAGGCACTCGCGGACCACAGGTTAAGAACCACTGATCTAAACCATGCCCCAGCTGGTTTCAGTTTGCCAAGAAGAACGTGGTCATCACTAAACAGGTGTCGCACTAATTGTGGAAGATCTGCATTCTCCCTTCACCAGTGGGGCTTCAGGGACTCCCCAGCATGTGATTGTGGTGCACTGGTCCAGACCATGCTTCACATAATGGACGAATGCCCTCTGCGTGCTTATGGTGGAGACCGGAAAGACCTTGCTGATGTCTCAGTATCCCTAGTTCAATGGATAAATAATTTAGATGTCCATGTGTATTGTTGACTACTTAGTACCATGTATTCTTTGCAGGTTTTTGTATAATATTGTATATCCTTGTCCATTATATAAAATTCCATACGCTTAATAATAATAACCAGGAACTGAGCATAATGTGTTGACCGACTGGAGAGCTTTCTTTAATAGACACAGGTAGCACCAAAGAAATGGCTTCTAACACTTCAATTTTAACCGCCAGTGAGCCAAATCGTTAAGTCAAAAGATTCAAATCACTGAGGCAAAAATAAACAAGATGTTCAGTAAAGAACATATAGCCTACTTTCTCCTAAATGAATGGGTATTGTTATAACTCTTTGTCCTTTTCAAAGAGTATAATTGAATGTTGGTTATAGTAGCTTGTTGAAATGCAACGTGATATACGGATATTAAACATGAATATGAGAACCCCTTTGCTAGTGCTACCTCTGTGAAAAACTTCATTCAATTCGGTTTCACCGTGTTTGAATTGATATAGGGAATCGATTTGCACACATATATGGCCGCTATCTGCAAACTATTGGTCTGATGACCATGTAGTTCAGTCAAAATATGCTTCCCACAAGAAGGTATGTTGTTGCAAAATTTGGTAGAGATCAAATGATTAGGTTGGTCGTAATTTGATTTAAGATTTTAACATTTGGGTGTCCGCCATTCCGTTTCCGTCAAGATGGTGGTGATATAAAACATGCCACTGAGGTGCCCTTTGCTAGTGCTACCTCTGTACCAAATTTCGTTCAATTCGGTTTCACTGTGTTTGGAAAAATAGGGGGATTCTATTTGCACACATACATGGCCGCCAACCACAAATTATTGAGCTGATGGCCTTGTAGTTTGGTCAAAGGATTCTTTATACATAAAGGTATTATGTTGCAAAATTTGTTAGTGATCACATGATTAGGTTGGTCGTAATTTGATTCAAGCTTTTAACATTTGGATGTCCGCCATTCCGTTTCCGTCAAGATGGCGGCGATATAAAACATGACACTGAGGTGCCCTTTACTAGTGCTACCTCTGTTCCAAATTTCGTTTAATTCGGTTTCACCGTGTTTGAAAAGATAGGGGGATCGATTTGCACACATAAATGGCTGCCATCCGCAAAGTATTGGGCTGATGACCTTGTAATTTCGACATAAGTATCTTCCTACAAAAAGGTACAATGTTGCAAAATTTGGTAGAGATCAAATTATTAGGTTGGTCGTAATAGGATTTAAGCGTTTAACATTTGGGTGGCCGCCATTACGTTTCCGTCAATATGGCGGCAATTTAGAGCATGGCACTGAATATAGAGCATGGCACGGAAAGCGAGAGGTGCACTCTGCTGCATGACGTCACGCACTCGCCGTCTCCGTATCGCATAACGCCAGACACCAGGAGTAAACTCAGACTCGGTGCATATGCACTGAACAACATGATGACGTCATACACGCCGAAACCGTAACGCATAACTGTAGACCAACGCATAACGATGAAGTCGACAAGATCATTTGAAATGATAAAAGTGTTTAGAATTGAATTTAACCCCGAAATATGTACCGTTGGTAATTCATAAACATCGTACACTAATTAAGCCTAAATAAAAAGATCTGAAGATGAGCACTAGATGTTCGAAACATGTCATCCAATCAAGTACCCCATTTTGTACATAAAAGCCTGTTATTTTGTAATAATTTCTCATTTCTTTCAGGTTAGGTTGTGAAAATACTTGTTTCCCGCGTAATGTAATTGGGCACAATTTGTGTTGACCGACTGGAATTATATATTGAGGTTATCAAAGCAATTGAGTTTAATTGGATGTCAGTAGATAACATTATATACAGAGAGTCCAGTTTGTATGTATCGGAGACCCTCGCTAGCCCATTCGCCCGCGGCGCGAGCCTGTCTCCCGCCAGGCACTTTGCCGTTTTGCGGCGCTAGCGCTGCATTGAGTCATTGAGTATAGGAATTTGTATTTAAATTTGTACTTCAATGTGATCCTTGAACATTTTTTTTTTTCACGAACTGACTTACGGAGAGCGCTTGTCAACTTATTTTCAACAAGATTCTGCTACTGCTCACAATGACGAAGCATCCATGACAGAATTGCGTCGCATTTTTGGTACTAGGATTATAAGTCGGAACGTGTGGCCCCCGCGAAACCCAGGCTTATCACCATGTGACTTTTATTCGTGGGGGACGCTTAAAAATAGTGTATGCGAGAAACTCTCACACTATAAATGAGCTTAAAGACTATATTACAGCTGAAATACAGTCAATCGGTGCTGAGGAACTTCAGAGAGTAAATGCCAGTTCCATAAAAAGGTGCCAGCGATGTGTAGCAGTGAATGGTGAACATTTTCAGCACCAGCTGTGAACTAGGTAAGTACAAAGTCCTATATTCAATGACTCAGTGCCGCGCGGGCGCCACATAACGGCAAAGTGCGTGGCGGGAGACAGGCTCACGCCGCGGGCGAGCGGGCTAGCGAGGGTTTCCGATACATACAAACTGGACTCTCTGTATATATATACTAGCAGTAGTGCCCGGCTTCGCCCGGTGGATTTATTTGTTTTATGGATTATAAAGAATACTACTACAGAACTGGCACATTATACTTAAACTAACAGAAAATAAATATTTTTAAATATAACTCTTTGTGGTGGTGATGGTTGTGGGGGTGATAAGTAGTATAGTATAACTGACGTAACATTAAGGTCATTTTCCCGTAAGGATAATAATGAATAGGGAAACGGTTGTTTACTAACCTACTGTAGCTCGTAGCGTCTGACGCTGAAGAAGGTGTACAGAAACATGCGCTTCATTCAACAAACATCATTTTAATATTGACTAATGGTTATATAATAGTGCATTATGCCTATGTCTGTTAGGTAGTCAGCCCGAAGACTGGTTGGATCTTCAAAAAGCACCGCCGTTACGTTATGTGAGTAGATACCCACAAAAACCCAAGGCAGTGCTATTTTGAGGCGTTCTAGGCAAGAAGAGGAGTGAGGTAGTTTGCCATTGCTTTCCTCACATTATGCCTATAATGGCAATAATTAAAACACGAGTATGTTTATAAAACGAGCGTAAGCTAGTGTCTTAATTATTGCCATTATAGGCGAGTTGCATACGACTGTTTATGTTCGACGATAATTATAACTTTATTATATGTTTTAACAGAAATATTCATAAATATCGGTCGAGATTCTGTCGGTTGAATTCTTCCTCTTGGGAACTGTGTGGGCTCAGCATTTGCTCTCTACCCAATAACGAATTCCAAAGCTTTGAAATATTGTTTATCCTGAAGTAGCACCAACAGATAGCGCACATGCACTAAGTTGGATCATTTTGTTATTTTGGTCAAATAACACAATATAGGCTGTTACAAACGCTTTAGAATTAAAATGTGTCGTATTATCAACTAGTTATTCTTCAAATTCGATGCGTATAGAATGTCAACGGAAGGCAAATCAGTGGAGTCGCAAATATAACAGTTATGACATCTGGCGGAAAAGTTTTGCATAACAAATCCATTTACTGAACAAAGAGGTGGATTATAATTTCCGTGGAACTAATCTCATACGCCTGCTTTTGCTATGACGTTCTGGTGTATTTATGTCAACAACAGTATTCACTAAAATTGTCGGTGAAATCTTACGAATGTAATGCCCTGTTTAGAAATTGGAGTTGTGGATATTAAGGTACAGTGCTATTTCTTTAGCAATAATGCGAACATTAAGGACGGGGCACACTTTCCATGTCGGTAATGGCTAGAAGGATGGTGTTGCAAACTTCTGGACGTAGATTCCTGAATTTCTTGCATGTTTTATAGTATTTTCCTGTAGCCGTAAAGGTTCGTGCTGATTTTGTCTTCCTGTTTGGCATTGTAACTACAATGGTTGATCTAATATAGGCTACAATGTCTACTTTCAAATCATGTCATTCATGTCCGACATGTGCATGTGCGAAGCTATCCTTACCTAATTGGCCAATGAATGAAAATATTGAGCTCTGATTCGAAGGAGAAACTGTATCATAATGGAAGGTAGTACTTTAATGACCTCCATTATGATACAGATTTTCTGACATATAATATTTACATTTCGACTTGGTCGAACATAAAATAAATTAATCAATAGTAAATATGGACTACCCATAACCATAACAATTTGGTAAATATATACGCATTCTTTCGGGACAGATGAATGTTAGAGTTTGTTTAACAGATTGCCTCGGGTGTAAGGTGTGATAGCTATGCAGAGACGAAACGAGTAGCTCAGGACAGGGAGGCATTACAAATAATTCTAGTCTGAGGCTGAACACCCAGGCTATTGAGACAGAACTGTGATGAGGCAGTAAACCGGTCTGAAGATGGTAGGCTCAAACGCAACACAATGCTGTGGGTGTTATCTCTCCTTTAGACATAAAAGAAGCGTTTGGTGAAGGAGAAATATAATTCACTTTTGCTCAATGTTCTCTCTTAGACGTTTATGAGAAGTAACACCCCACAGAGAACACAGCTCTGTGGATACCGGATATAATTCATTATTAATTAAGATAAACTCATCTTTATCCCGACACGCCGATGTAATATTTCCGTTATATCGCTGTGACACGCTTTACTAGGGCGCTTTATAGTTGTTTAGATGAACTTAAGTCGTAATCGACGCATTAAAATGCAGTCTAGCCATGTTTCATGGACATAAAACAGTCGTAAAACCAGCTTCTGAAAATCCACTCTTCACGTTTGTCATATTTCTCGTCCACCGTCATCTCAATGTTTTCAGATTAAGTAGAACAAGAAATTAAAGCAACTACAATGTTATTTTCATATATCACTAATTATTCCTCCAGGGTTGACCGATTTCTTGATAAAATGCGTAAAAGTAGCTAGGCTTATTAATTGCTAAATCAGTGTTTGGTTAAGAAAATCGAGGAGAGCTGTAACTAAGCTCAAATATCAGATCTAAAGAATAACAACAAATGCTTGCCTTCAGCAAGAATATAGTAATGTATGAGATTACTTCATGGTTTAGCGGCTAATATTCCTGGCTGTTGCCATGGAAACTTCTTGAGGCAAGAACTAAAAATAGATGGATTCGATTTCTTTTTGGAAGTGGTTTTACGTGTATTTCCCACTTGCACCCCACATTATCGTGTTGGAAGCCATTTTCCAGTGTTGCCTTGATGAATGAAATGTAATGTTTTTCAGTCGGCCAACACGATTGTACCCAATTGTAATGGGTGTATCCCTAACCTGAAAAACATTTACATGAGATTAATATATACACTTGGGTGGCCAGATTCGATCGTCAAGCGATCATCATCAGATCTTTTACACATAGGCTATTCTTATTCTTCTTCTTTCCTAGCGTGTGTCCCGCGATGGTGCAGGGTCCGCTTGTTAGGCTGCTGTTCGCCACTTCTTCCTGTCAAGGGCATCTTCAGGTTTAAGTCCACACATCACCAAGTCTTCCTTGATTCTGTCCAGCCATCTTTTCTTTGGACGTCCACGGGGACGATTTCCTCCTGGATCGTATTGGAGAGCTGTTCTTGCCACAGAGTTCTCATCACTTCTAGTGACATGCCCATACCAGCGAAGCGGTGCTTCTCTCATTTTATCGGTAATGGCAGCAACTCCCATCTGTTCATTCCAGACATGATCAAGCCGGGTAACACCCATGGACCAACGTAACATTTTCATCTCCATTCCATGTAGGGCTTGTTCATGCTGGGTTGAAGCTGGCCAACATTCTGTGCCGTAAAGTGCCACTGGTCGTATCATGGACTTGTAAACTTTCCCTTTCAAAGGGATAGGTACTTTCTTATCGCACAGCTCTCCTGTGACTTGGCACCACTTCATCCACGCAGTGTTTCGCCATCTGAAGTGATAAGGGAACCGAGATATTTAAAGTGTTTATCTTTAGTGAGATGTTGTTCTTCAACGCTGATGGTACCGTTGGTCTGTGTACCACATTGCAAGTATTCAGTTTTCCCTATGTTGAGTTTCAAGCCATTTTTGCTCAGACATTCCTTCCAGCACAGAGTTCGAATTTCTAGATT
Source organism: Meconema thalassinum (assembly GCA_946902985.2). Lineage (NCBI taxonomy): Eukaryota > Metazoa > Arthropoda > Insecta > Orthoptera > Tettigoniidae > Meconema > Meconema thalassinum. The sequence continues at coordinate 2,135,212,893 of OX336388.2, forward strand.
TTCGCGAGTTTGATCTGCGAGAAACACATCATCAGCATATAAGATCGTCTATGGATGAGGTGTCTGAATGGCAACTGTCACCGTATCCATGCACAGAATGAACTGAAGCGGCGAGAGTGCTGATCCCTGAGGAACTCCAACAGTGATAGGGAAAGCAGGTGAAATTCCAGCTGGACAGCTGGCTATTAAATCTATGTATTCCAGTATGCGTGATGATATTTACAATATATACACTTATTTAGTTGCAGTAAAAGTTAAACTAGCGTAACTTGCCAAGATTTGTTTCTTCTACGAAGGGCGTACGATATTATTTTACACTTTATTTGTTTCTACCCAAATGAAGTACATCACACATCAGTTGTCACGTCCACCTTCTCAACATAATCATCATGAAACTTTATGCACTTTTGCCATGGGTGTGATAGTCTCACCAGATCTTCCCGAAACCATTCATTCAGAGTGCTGCGTATCCAGGACTTGACAGCAGCGTCCAGAGATTTCTTCATGTTCCCGAACAGGTGATGATCTTGGTGCCACGTCGGGGGAGTATGGTGGGTATGGCTGCACAGTGAATCCCATTTAATCAATGGCAGCGGTGGTCTTCGGCTAGTGTGGGGGCGGGCATTGTCATGTTGCAGAAGCACACCTTTAGCCCATTCTCCTGGCCGCTTAGTTTGAATGGCTATAAATACTTCAAAATATAAAGGTTATCTTATTATTTGAGCCTGGCTGGAAGCATTAACCCGCAACATTCAACAACAACCTATATACGTTTCCTTCATGCAATATGTTTAATTCAAGGTTAATTGATTTATAATATTACTAGCTGACCCGGCAGACGTTGTCCTGCCAATCAAAGAAAGTGTTGTAACTTCGTTTCTTGAAGTGCTTTTGGATACACAATATTTTTTTCAATTTCTGTTAACTGCCTCTAAACTATCGTGAAATGAATTAACTAAACTAGAAACATTCGTGGGAGCGTGCACAACAACTCTCCAACGTTTCATCGCAATTGGATAAATGGCATAAAATGCATACGGGATTTTGTTTAAATGATTCGTGCGCTGTCACTCATTTGTTGAATCTACTCGTGCTCTACCAACTGTGAAATTGATTTACTAAGTTAGAAAGCTTCACTTAAGTATACACAACAACTCATAAAAGTTTCATCGGAATCGGATGAATGACATATGAACGTATACGGGATTTTTTAATGATTCGCGTGCCGTCACTCATTTGTTGAATCTACTCATGCGCTACCTATTGTAAAATAGATTTACTAAGCCTGAAACCTTCTCTGGAGTGTACACAATCATTCACCAAGGTTTCATCGCAATCGGATGAATGATATATGACCGCATACGCGACATTGTGGAAACGATTCACGCGCAGTCGCTCATTTGTTGAATCTACTCGTGCACTACCTATTGTAAAATGAATTTACTGAGCCAGAAACCTTTACTGAAGTGTACACAACAATTCACCAAAGTTTCATCGCAATCGGATAAATGGTATATGGACGCATATGATACTTTGTTGAAATGATTCGCGTGCCGTCACTCATTTGTTGAATCTACTCGTGCGCTACCAATTGTAAAATGGATTTATTAAGCCAGGAACCTTCCATAGGGTGTACACAACATCTCACCCAAGTTTCATCGTAATCGGACGAATGGTATTTAAACGCATACGGGACCTTATTGAAACGCTTCGCACATCGTCGCTCATTTGTAGAATCTACTCGTGCGCCACCTATTGTAAAATGGATTTACTAATCCAGAAGCCTCCCCTGGAGAGTACACAACATCTCACCCAAGTTTCATCGCTATCGGACGAATGATATTTGAACGCATACGGGACCTTGTTGAAACGCTTCGCACGTCACCGCTCATTTGTTGAATCTACTCGTGCGCAACCTCCTGTGAAATGGATTTACCAAGTTAGAAACCTTCACGTAAGTATACACAACAACTCATCAAAGTTTCATCTCAATCGATGAATGGTATATAAATTTATACGGGATTTTGTTGAAACGCTTCGCGCGTCGTCACTCATTTGTTGAATCTAGTCGTGCGCTACCTATAGTAAAATGAATTTACTAAGCCAGAAGCCTACCCTGGAGTGTACACAACATCTCACCCTAGTTTCATCGCTATCGGACGAATGGTATATGAACGCATATGGAACTTTGCAACGCTCTAACGTGCAGAGACACACAGAATTCGACATCCTTGCCACCTTGGGTACAAAACACGACTTTCCGCCATGGGCGGAGTGTATGTTATGGCGGTAGTTGCACAGGTTGCGACCAGGTGGCTCTACGTGCAGAGACACACAGTCCAAAAGGATCACTTTTCACTAAGACTAGCGGTTTCCATGACGACTTTTTATGACTGTATATTGTGGTTCTAAATTTGTGTGTAAATTGTGGTTCTAAAATTCTAAAATTCCACCTATCTGGTCAAATTGTGAATCCAAACCATACATGGGCCCACCCTAACATTCATACAAAATTTCATCAAAATCGGCCCAGGCGTTTAGGAGGAGTTCAGTCACATACACACGTGTCGAAGAATTATATATATAAAGACAAGCTGACCCGGCAGATGTTGTCCTGCCAATCAAAGAAGTTTCTTGAAGTGCTTTTGGATACTATTTTTTTCAATTTCTGTTCATTGCCTCTAAACTATCGTGAATTGAATTAAGGGACACTGGGACTGAAATTTTCAAATTCTATATAAACTGAGGTACAGCTTTGAAATTTTATATGGTTATGAATAGTCATATTATTAACCACTGTGGGAAACGTGAGCATTGTAAGTTGATTAGTTCTCCAGATATTAATTATTTTGTACATTTATTGTGCTAATTATTCAAGTTTTATAAAGGTCAGCCGCGTTAAAAAAAACAAGATAGTGTAACTTTTAGGTAATATTCTGTTGCACTATAACAATTGGAAGAAACCTACGGATCCGATTTTGAATTGCATTAATGAGGGCCAAGAAATTAATTTTTTTCCATATCCAAGTTTTTTTCTACAAAAAAATCGTATTTTTTCCAGTTTGAATTTTTTTTGCAGCCATACCAAAAGTGCAATCTAAAAAACGATCCGCAGGTTTATAGTCATTGCAATGAAGATAATAAATTCCCATTTTGAAAGCAATATCATAAGATTTATGACGCGAGTAACATTTTGAATGCCTGAAAAAGTGAATCAGAGAAAACAGCAATTTTCTAAAATGATGCACAATTTACAAGGTTTCAGCTTACCAATGACATTAGGATTGTCCTACAGCATAGGTGACACCCTCCTTCTTCTGTTTTGCAGCCTCCTCCTTCATTTCCGTCAGTTTCACCTTCCGTCGACATGCCTTTCACTTCTCCAATTATGACCGCGGACTTACATACTTCCTGCGACTGACACATCTTTCAAGTGTTTGTGCTGTGACATGAGATACTGAAGTTAGTCTTATTCCTGATTTCAACTCTGTTGTTGCACTACACCCCATGTTGAATTCTGCTACAGAATTACTAACAGCAATTTCAAGTATCTTCCGTGAAATAAAAATCTCCTTTGGTCACTTCCTCCAGATAACAGAACGCAGTGACCCATTCTGATTTTCAGTAGCACCACGGATGCATCTGGATAGTAGCTCATCTGATGCCAGCCTTTGATAAACAGGCATAATCTTGACAACTAAGGGTTCATAAATTTCTACAGTCATTTTGTCATGACTCTGTGGTGTTTTACCAGCTGCGATACTTCGATTGTAGAAACACCAAGACTCAGAACCTTCAGGACACTTACTGTGCTGGGGCGTTTAAAGGACACACCGTGCATTTTAAAGCTACGCCAGGGCTTTAAAAATGGCGGAATTCGGATAAAAACACTGCTATATGATCCGCAGGGGATAGGGGTGTATTAATATGGAAAAAACCGAAAATCGACATTTTCCACAAATTTCACTAAAATTTCAGTCCCAGTGTCCCTTAACTAATTTAGAAACATTCGTTGGAGCGTGCACAATAACTCTCCAAAGTTTCATCCCAAACGGATATATGGCATTAAACGCATACGGGATTTGGTTTTAAATGATTCGTGCGCTGTCACTCATTTGTTGAATTTACTCGTGCTCTACCAACTGAGAAATGGATTTACTAAGTTAGAAAGCTTTACGTAAGTGTACACAACAACTCATCAATGTTTCATCGCAATCGATGAAGAGTATATGAACGCATACAGGATTTGGTTCCAACGCTTCGCGCGTCGTCACTCATTTGTTACATCTACTCGTGCGCTGCCAATATTGTAAAATGGATTTACCAAGTTGGACACCTCTCCTGGCGTGTACACAACAACTCATCAAAGTTTCATCGGAATCGGATGAATGACATATGAACGCATAAGTGATTTTCTTTAAACGATTCGCGTGCCGTCACCCATTTGTTGAATCTACTCATGCGCTACCTATTGTAAAATAGATTTAGTAAGCCTGAAACCTTCTCTGGCGTGTACTCAATGATTCACCAAGGTTTGATCGCAATCGGATGAATGATATATGACCGCAAACGGGACATTGTGGAAACGATTCGCGCGCTGTCGCTCATTTGTTGAATCTACTCGTGCGCTACTTATTAAAAACTGGAATTACTAAGACAGAAACATTTCCTGGAGTGTACACAACAATTCACCAAAGTTTCATCGCAATCTGATAAATGGTGTATGGCCGCATACGGTACTTTATTGAAATGATTCGCGAGCCGTCACACATTTGTTGAATCTACTCGTGCGCTACCCATTGTAAAATGGATTTATTAAGCCAGAAACCTTCCGTAGGGTGTACACAACATCTCATCCAAGTTTCATCGTAATCGGACGAATGGTATTTGAACGCATACGGGACCTTATTGAAACGCTTCGTGCGTCGTCGCTCATTTGTTGAACCTACTCATGCGAAACCGCCTGTGAAAAGTATTTTCTAATTTAGAAACCATCATGTAAGTGTACAGAACATCTCACCCAAGTTTCATTGCAATCGGATGAATGGTATATGTACGCATACGGGACTTTGATTAAAAGTTCGCGCGTCTTTGCTCATTTGTTGAATCTACTCGTGAGCTACCTATTGTAAAATGGATTTACTAAGTTAGAAACCCTCACGTAAGTGTACACAACATCTCACCCAAGTTTCATCGCTATCGGACGAATGGTATTTGAACGCATACGGGACTTTGTTGAAACGCTTCGCACGTCGCCGCTCATTTGTTGAATCTACTCGTGCGCAACCTCCTGTGAAATGGATTACAAAGTTAGAAGCTTTCACTTAAGAGTACACAACAACTCATCCAAGTTTCATCTCAATCTATGAATGGAATATAAACTTATACGGGATTTTGTTGAAATGCTTCGCGCGTCGTCACTCATTTGTTGAATCTAGTCGTGCGCTGCCTAATATGAAATTGATTTACTAAGCCAGAAGCCTTCCCTGGAGTGTACACAGCATCTCACCCAAGTTTCATCGGTATCGGACGAATGGTATTTGAACGCATACGGGACCTTTTTGAAACGCTTCGCGCGTCGTCGCTCATTTGTTGAATTTATTCGTGCGCTATCTATTGTAAAATGGATTTACTATGCCAAACACCTTCCCTGGAGCTCACTCAACATATCACCCATGTTTCATGGCAATCGGATGATGGTATATGAACGCATACGGGACTTTGAAACGCTCTAACGTGCAGAGACAAACATTAGAATTCGACATCACTGCCACCTTTGGTATAAAACACAACTTTTCGCCACGGGCGGAGTGTATGTAATGGCGATAGTTGCACAGGTTGCGACCAGGTGGCTCTAACGTGCAGAGACAAACCGTCCAAAGACATCAGATTTCACGAAGGCCAAGGCTAGTGGTTTCCATGACGACTGTTTTTGACTGTATATTGTGGTTCTTAAATTGTGTGTAAATTGTGGTTCTAAAATTGTGTTCATTCCACCTACCGGGTCAGATTGTGAATCTAAACCATACATGGACCCACCCTAATATACATACCAAATTCCATCAAAATCGGTTCAGTCGTTTAGGAGTAGTTCAGTCACATACACACGTGTCGAAGAATTATATATATAAAGATATTTATGTTCGACCCTCACTATTATGTGTCAGATAACTGTATCATAATGATGGTCATTATAACACTGTTTTCCATTATGATACAGTTTCTCCAGCCAATCAGAGCTCGTTCATTGACCAATTAGGTAACGATAACTTCGCGCATGCGCTCAAAATCCAACATGTCGGACATAAACACAACATCGAACTATAATAAATTACCGACATGGAATACGCACCGTCCATATGTTCGCGTAAATAAACTGGCGAATATGAGACAAGAAATAGCACTGTACCTTAAAATCACCAACACTAATTTCTACACAGCGCATTGTCTTCAAATGACTGCGGTGACAATATTACTGAGGGACGGCTGATGTAAACATATGGCTGCATATGGCATTGCAAGCCCACAGAGCGCATGCATCGGTCGTTCAAAGCTCTTGAAAGACAAAGATATAACACCCAACGCTCGCTCTGCGATCACAAAATTCCAGTAGCTGACTCTCAACAGATATTAATGAATATTTATGTAAAAACATATAATAAAGTTATAATTATCGTCGAACATAAACAGTCGTATGCAACTCGCCTATAATGGTAATTAAGACACTCGTATGGACATTATAAAACTCGCATACGCTCGTTTTATAAAAAATACTCGTGTCTTAATTATAGCCATTATAGGCTCGTTGCATAATGTACTATTGTATTATTCCTTTTTGTATCCATTCAATTATTTTAAATTAATGAATTTCTGATTTTTTGTTGGTATATTTTTCCAAGATTTTTCACGCAGAAGAAGTTATCAAAGTAATGTCGAAACATGTACGTATATTTTAATTAGTAAACTACCTTCTAGTGTTTGGCAAGGTTGATCTTAGAATTATAGATTAACTAGCAACCCGACCCGGCTTCGCCCGGGAACAGTTATGAATGCATTACGTGATAAGCGCTTTTTTTTCAATGTCAATGAACAACGACCAAAATCCGTTTTACGTCTCGGCATGATGGGTTAAAATCACTGACGGGACTATTAATTATATTATCAAGGAGATGTATGTGCAAAAAATTATTGTCAGACGTAATTTAAGAATGGCGAGGTGCATGAAACACAAATCCCCCTTCCCTCCAATCTTAAATTGACTGTGAATTTTGCGGAACGAAAAGTTCACAAGCGAAATGAAGATAAGCCGAGTTGCACTTCTAACACAACCACTCTTCTCTATAGTTTTTAACTCAACACGACTTGACAGTTTTCTGCTGGCTGTATCTGGGGCAATAAGCTCATCCGCTAGCTAAGCTGTAACTGGGGTGATAGACTCACCCCTCTAGCTTGTAAACTGTCGCCTCAGTAACTGAATGGGGATTGTTGCAAGAAATGAAAACGTACAAACACTTATAGTAGGCGATGTATTGAAGAAATAGATATGCTCTCCCGGGCTATTTTGTAGAACTTTTCATGCTGAACAATTCTTACGCTCATAGTATATAGATAATTTAAATGGTTTGCCCAGCATAAGCTTCAAAATCGCACGGACGCCAATTTTTTTTCGACATTTTCACTGAAATCGTTACTGCTTGACTTCCTTTGGTCATAAATAAATTATTTTCTACAGAAACCGTCCTCGAGATATCACTTACAGAATGCTGAAAACCGCATCAAAATCCAATCAGTGGTTCTCGAGATTACCCGTGACATCCAAGAATCGGGGAGTTTGTTTTATATTAAGCAGAGATTATACGCCAATCAGTATAATTTAATATACTATAATCCCCCTTCCGTCCAATCTTAAATTGACTGTGAATTTTTCGGAACAAAAAGTTCACAGGCGAAATGAGAGTTGCACTTCCAGGGAATTGTGAGGTGAATGAAACGCAAATCCCCTCTCCGTCCAGTCTTAACTTGACTGTGATTCACAGGCGAAATGAAGAAAACTCGAGTTGCACTTCAGGGGAATCTCCAAACACAACCACCCTTCTCAGAGGTCTTAACTCAACACGATTCAACGGTTTGCTTCTGTCTGTATCTGGGGGCAATAGGTTGGCCCGCTAGCTAGGCTGTAATAGGGATGATAGACTCGCCCTTAGCTAGCTCCTAAACTGTCGCCTCAGTAGTTGAATGGACATGGTTGGAAGAAATGTAAACGTAAAAACACCTATAGTGGGCGATGTATTGAAGATAGACATATGCTCTCATGGACTTTTTGGTAGAACGTTTCATGCTGAACAATTCTTACACTCATAGTATTAAGATATGTTTAACGGTTTGCCCAGCGTAAGCTTACAAACGCTCGGGCGGCAGGTCTTTTTTTCGACTTTTCCACTGAAATCGTTACTGCTCGTCTTCCTTTGATCATAAATAAATTATTTTCTAGAGAAATCATCCTCGAGATATCCTTTACAGAATGGTGAAAACCGCATCAAAATCCACCTAGTGGTTCTCGAGTTGACTCGTAACATCCAAGAATCGGGGACTTTGTTTTATACTAAGTAGAGATGAGATATTCAGTCAACACGGATAATAGTAAAACCACCTTCAGAATGTTTAATGTATACGCATTTTATGTAGAATATAGCGGCTTCGGTGGCGTAGTCGGTAGCATGCTGAACTGCTGTGCCCAAGATAGCGGGTTCAATCCCGGCCGAAGTCGTCGGATTTTTTAAGAGCGTTAAAAATCCTTCAGTATGCCTTCCTTCGGAGGGGAAGTAAAGTCGGCGGTCCCATGTCATAGATTTATGGCATGTAAAAGATCCTTTCACAGACTAAACTTGTGTAAAGCAAAATTTGTTAGGTTAGATTTCGTCAGAACACTCTATCAAAGTTCCAACGTTCACCGCTAGGTATCATTGATATCTGGTGGCGAAAGTTGGAACTACTTGAAATTGAACGGAACTTGTAGCTCGCCCTTTAGGGTGTCCGCTGGAAGCAGCTACAGACTCAGGCGAGCCGAACATGTCCTCGGACACTCCCGGCACTAAAAGCCATACGATAAATAAATAAATAAATGTAGAATATACAACAGCTGATTGAGCAACATACTAGCTCCCTCTGGGGTAGGAAAATGGTAGTGTTATTTACGCTTGGATGGAATTTGTAAGCTCATTTCAGCAATTGCAGCTATGATGAGCCTGTAGCGGGCGTCAGGATTACGTGAACAGAATACACGACGGGAATGCAATGTGTTTCATTTTCAATCTAAATAACATTTAATAACTAAACAATTCATATTTAAAATGAAATGCATGTCTAGAAGAATATATCTTTGTATTATACATTTGAGTGGTGTAGTGGTCAGCTTGCTTAGCTGCCACCCTGGAGGTCAGGGTTTGATTCCCAGCTCTGCCACGAAATTAAATAAGTGGTATGAGGACTGGAACGGGTCTTACTCAGCTTCCGGTGGTCAAAATGAGTAGAGGGTGTTCGATTTCCTCCTCAGCCATCCTCGAAGTGGTTTTCCGTGGTTATTATTATTAATCGTATGGCATACAGTAAGTAATATTAGATATCACAGAACAACATATTTACAAATTAATGTCCAAGTTTCTCCAATAATCCACTCAATCTGGAGTCACACGCACAAAATCCACGAGGGTGCCTGCATATGCCCTCACGTACAATATGGGAAATAGTCTGTCTCCCATCACCACAATCACATGCAGGAGATGGTCATTTGTTCCATCTGAACATCGCATCAGCACAAACACCATGGCCAGTCCGTATTGTGTTCAGTCTAGTCCATGTCCTTCTGGGCAGATTGAAACCAGGATCCTTCACAGTTATGGTTTCTCACTTCGTCTCCGGGCAAATGCCGAGATGGTACCTATCGTAAGGCCAAGGCTGCCTCCTCCCCACTTCCTTGTCTATCATAAATGAAAAAGCTAATTTAAGAAATCCTCCCACTCTTCCCTTCCTCTCATAAGGCCCCTGTTCGCTTTGCAGGTGAAGCCTTGGGTGTATTGCTGGTCACACACCCCAATTGTATCCCTGACTCAGAGTCTCTAGCTCCACGACACTGCCCTCAGTGGGATCCCTCACTTAGTCCGTGGGAAAAGCCAATCCTGGAGGTTAAAACGATAGCGAAAAAAAACTTGTCCTCGACCCTTCCTTCCATAACTAACAAAGCTTGCTATTCCTGGGTGTCTTAGTATGTGTCCTACCAACTTATCTCTTCTCTTCATTAGCAGTCGCCAGAAACATTACTCCTCTCCCACTAGTCTTAATACCTCTTCGTTTGTAACCCTATCTAGCCATCTGATCTTCATCATTCTCCTGTAACACCTCATTTCAAACGCTTCAATTCTCCTATTTTCTGCTGCACCAATAGTCCAAGTTTCACTTCTATAGAGCGCCACGCTCCAGACAAAGGCTTTCAAAAATGACTTCCTAATACCTAAATCTATATTTTGTTGATAATAATAATAATACTGTAATAATAATAATAATAATAATAATAATAATAATAATAATAATAATATTCTCCAGAAGACCTCTGATGTAATGAGGAAAAGGAGGATTGCATTTTATGGCCACTTGCTTAGAATGAAACCCACACGATTGACGAACCGGATCTTTAACTATTTTAAAAATAAGAAGACCAAGCCAGCCTGGATCGAAGAGGTGGAAAGTGACCTGCAAGAGATGGAAATTACCTGTGGGGATATTCAAGAACGCAATTCCCTCAGGAAGAAACTACACGACCACCAGGGTTTTCAGGAAAAAACCGAAGTTGAAGACGGGAAAGATGTGGACGGAAGAAAGAAAAGAGCAACACCGGCAACGTATGAAGGAACACTGGGCAAAGATCAAAGCCCAGAGAAGCCAGTTGAAATAACGTGGTCCTTAGTTGGCCGATACGATTAAATAATAATAATAATAATAATAATAATAATAATAATACTAATATCGTATGGCCTCGGATGCTGGGTGCAAGCATTGTTATTTGACGCCCAAAGGGAAGCTTTCATGTCGAATTTTGTTGTTCCTTGGAACGCTATGAAAGTCAAGGACGTTAGATATCTAAGCTCCTTGAGACTGTACCGCTTTCTAGTAGAGAAAGGAGGAACTTTTGTGTATGCGAAAATTCCCGAGATTAATTTTGCATTATGAACACGGCCTACTGAATTCAAATGGGTTGTTTAACATGCCAACAACGTATGACATGCATGTCGTGATTTTTGTCGCCTATCAAAAATTACTTACCGTAGCCAGGAGCAAACCTGCAAGCTTGGGGTTGGTAGTCCGACACGATAACCACTCACCCACCGTGGCAAACATTTTGATGATAACAGATTTCTTTTCTGTAGAAATGCTTTCCTTGCCTGAGCCAACCTACTTTTTATATCGTCTTTGCTTCGTCCATCACTGGTTATTTTGCTTCCTAAGTAACAGAAGTCTCCTACTTCCTTTAGCTTTTCACCTGCCAATTTGATGTCCACAAGGGTTTCTGATTTATTTCGGCTGCATTCCATTATCTTTGACTTACATTCATTAATGTTTTCTTTTTGAAATTTACAAATGTTTTATATATGTGCCCCCTTAGGGATTCTGCAGACATCAAGTCGATAATAATGTTCTTCCCAGACTCGGAGCAGCATGTCCCTATCAATGTGTTCAAAAACACTGTTAATGCGAGCTCGCATTTCAGGCAGGTTTGCCGGCAGAGGAGGTGTTAACACTGAATTTTTCACATAATTCCACTCAAAGAAATCGCATATATGGGGTTAGGTCGGGAGAGCGTGGAGGCCATGACATGAATTGCTGATCGTCAACTCCACCACGTACGATGGTGTTTCAATCTTCTGTTTAATAATTGACTAACATCATGATGGAAGTGGGATGAAGCACCATGCTGTTGGAAGATGAAGCACAACATATACTTTCTCGGTGACTGTCGCTATTTTGTCTCACTGCTCACTGCTGCGCTATCGTGGCAGAAATCTGAAATGCAACTTCAACAAAACAAAATATTTTGAGTTTTTCTACGTGACTGTTGAGTTTCAAAACAATATGTGAATTAATGAAGCTACAGTGAATTTATAAAATCGCTTCAATCATTTGTAATAACCGTGTATAATCACACAGGCTTGAGGAGTCAGATTGAAAGTGAAACACTTAGTCACATAGCGGATTTAGAGGCACAGGCACGAAATATATTAGCTCATTATATTGTAGTTAAACTTGTGAGATCCCAAACTTTGTAGGAGTTCGTTTGGATTAATATGTGAATTAAATTAGCTGTCACATTTCCTTGAGTCTGTTGAATTTCCTTATCGGAAATTAGACCTAGGCTATATACATTTTTCTTTGATAACTTGGTGTACACAATAAAGCAGTCAAGTTATAGTATGTACAGTAACTCATTTATTGATCTCCCCCACGGATAACATTTTTCATATCTACTGACAATGAGGATCGACGAGCTCCCACTGAGGAGAACAAATAAGGCCCACCCTCTCTGTTTGATAGATCCCCTTTATCTCCACAGGAACTCCCCTTACACAGGTTAACAAACCAGTCGATCGCCTCCACCAAGTATTTAATTCCTGGCTTCTGACTGACTTGCACGGACTGCGTCCTAAACACGTCTTGCTATCTAATTAATCACATGTATCGTAATTGTTTAAGGTAATTTTGTCGTATGTTCCAGTAATTTCAATTATATTGTGTCGTCCGACTAAAGAATCTTTATTCTAGTATTTAAGTTTGATAGGTGAAGACAAGATAGAGGAATATAAAGCACCAAAAATAATATTTATGGAGAAAAAAACAGGAAGAAGACCACGAGGAAGGCCCAGAAAGGGGTGGATAGATACGGTGGAGGAAAGCATAGGGAAAAAGATGTATTGAAAGAAGGAAATGAATGGTGGAGGGATAGACAACTGTGGAGGTCCTTGATTCGCAACCCGACCCAGGGAACTGGAAACGGGAAATGAAGAAGCAGAAGTAACAGGAGAAGAAGAAGAAGAAGAAGGTGAAGGAACGAATTCATGATAAAAATCGATAAGTGTAAAGCAAAAATGACGGATTGCATTCGAAAGAAATTAGAAACCCGCATTGACGACAAATAGGCAGGTGAAAAGCTAAAGAAAGTAGGAGACTTCTGAAAATTAGGAAGTCAAATAGCCAGTGATGGACGAAGCAAGATTGTTGTTGTTTGAGTCTTCAGTCTTTCGACTGGTTTGGTGCAGCACTCCACGCTTCTCTGTCTTGAGCTAATTGTTTGATCTCTACATAGCTACCACACTCTACATCCAAGGCAATCTGTTTATAATATTCTAACATTGGTCTACCCCTACAGTTCTTATCATTAACCCTTTCTTCAACAACCAAGCTTGCTATTCCTGGGTGTCTTAGTATGTGTCCTACCAACCTATCTACCTAGATAAAAATTAAGTTTGCTAAAGCAAAGAAAGCATTTCTACAGCAAAGAAATATAGATGATAATGGTAATTGTTGTTTTAACCCGGCAGTGGTCGCGGTGTAAATTCGACGTAAGTGGTCGCGGGTGAGATTTTCGCTCACCCTCGTAATTTCAAGTTTAATACACAAGTGATTGTTTTGAAAGGGACGGTAATACGCTTATTTGCTTTCGTGGAATATCCACCTCGTCCTACCATACCTTAATCTGTTCTTCTACTTAATTAGCCATTTTCAAATTCACTTGAGAATAAAGTATACAACGAAAAGTAACTCAAAAAAGGTTCCGTTTATAGTCGCGGGTGAGGGAAAGTCTCACTTCTGTGCAGGCGCCTACAATAATAGTAACCGTGTGAATGTTTTAAGTGTTAAATTGCTATTGTTTCAAGAGGTTTCTCGTTATGCCCCCGACTAGGAATAGCTAGGAGGGTAGGTGAAACCGTGTGCGGGTTGCAGAGTTACATGCAAGACATTTCCAAAGTGAGACAATCCCTCCCCTCCCCCCGCGACCACAGACGGGTTAAGGGGCCTAACATCTAGGCTATCAGCCCCTAATGGTTTTGGGTGATAGTGAAAGATGAGATGAGAAGGAAAACTATAACTAATGCTAACTACAAACTTATACCACAAGAAGAAAGGGTATAAAATGAAGGATAAGGCAAATCAAGGACAGGAAGAAAATATATACCCAAACCCTCGAAGAATTACGATTGAGGAACTTGGAAGGAAGGAGAGCCATTAAAGGCAGATAGGAAAGGGAAAGAGGACAGGGCCCACCCCAAAGTCAGAGGAAAAAGGGGACAAAACGGACCGACAAAACTCCCGAACTCACCAGCCGTGAGCCCCTGAGGGGGTAGCAATATCCAGGTGGTGGGGCTACATACACCCGGCCTCCTTGAGGGCCTTGAGCAGAATACAGGAGATAACATGAAAAGAAAAAGAAGGCTGACCCCTCGCAAACGGGGGGTATCAGGAAAGAGGAGACAAGGCCCAATTAAGGCGGGAAAGTAAGAGACTCCCTAGGGCTCGGATACCCTAATACCGGCGGGGTCGGAAGAGAACCAGAGTTGACCAAGATAGGTCGATATGAAAGAAAACGGAGAGGAGCCCGGCACAAGTAAGTGGAAGCAATGCCGGACTCAGCTGGGGTCCCGTGGTCGCCAACCCACGCCCCACTAGATGTGAGCCCATGGGGGAGCAAATATAGGTATTTGAACATTAGGCTAGGTAAGACTAAGCCAATATTGTTCCACCGAACACTTTGTCAACATGTCCATGGGTTGTACAGTACAGCTCATGACCTGCAATACGTGTAACAGTCAGACTGAATTAAAGTAATGGTTTCCCTGGCATGGGGATTATCCGTGTGAGATCGGCTAATACATCCGGCTTAATTACGATAATGCGCTCAAGAAGTGGTCGGTTCATTAGCGCGGAGTATCCGGACAGCCACTTGCATACGTTAAACATTTAGTGAGCTGCCACCGACCCATAAAAGAAGCTTGTGTCATGAAAAAGCAAACCGCTCAGCTTGTGCGATAGAAAGTGTTAGGAATAAAATTATATGGGGGACCTAATCCATTTGGAAACCGGCTGCTTTGGTGCAATGTGCTCTACACATCGAAAATAACATCCAGGGGTGTATAAGGGTAGAGATGTGGGGGATCCCCCCCCCCCCTAAAAAACAATAAAGTTAAGAAAGTGTTGTCTTAATAAATGCATAAAATAATTGTTAATTTGGTTGTAACCCAATCTTAAATTATTGGCTGAGTTATAAACAATATTAAGATTGAAATTAGACTACCCCGTGGTATAGTGGCCAGCATTCTAGGCTGAAGACCTAGAGGCATGAATTCGATTCCCGGCTCGGCCAATAAATTTTAATTATGGTCTGAGGGCTGGAACGGGGTACACTCAGCCTTGTGAGGCAAAACTGGGAATTCCACAGTACGGTACTTTTGAGAAATAAATTATCAATTTGTAGAAAAAGAAAGCAGTTTTCCTTTCTGCTTAGTAAATTGACAAATATTTAGATATTAACTATTCATACTCCACAGGCCATAATAGGAAATTCATTAAGTATTAGTACATTATGCAACGAGCCTATAATGGCCATAATTAAGACACGAGTCTTGTAATTTATAATTTCCATACGAGTGTCTTAATTACCATAATAGTCGAGTTGCATACGACTGTTTATGTTCGACGATAATTCAAACATAAATATTCATAAATATCTGTCGAGATTTCACCAGTTTTATGTACTGAACAGAGCGCCTGTGACGCAGAGAATGCCTTGTATTTGACCATGGCCTCCTCGATTACCCCACGATGACACTAGGCAACGCAGTGAAATTTACGTTAGAAGGCATTGGAACTCAATGCAGGTGCGATGATATCATTATCTAATTGGTCAAACAACTGTTTCATGAGCTGTGATTGGTGGGAGAAACTGTTTCATAATGAAAAATAGTGTTATAATGACCATCATTATGATACAGTTTTCTGACAGTCAGGGTCGAACATAATTTTTTTTATTAGTGTGTTGTGTTGTATTTTACAACTTCTTTTGCATTGCCACTAATAAGGCTATATCAACGTAGAATTTTACAATTAACTCTTATCTAAAATAATTACACAAATGAATATGCTCTAAGATGTCGGGTGATACTTCTGGTTATTTTTCGGTGAGAATCTTCTATGAATAGCCTACTTACAATTTTTCAGGATAGTCAGACCCCCCCCCCAAATAAAATTATGTATACGCCCCGGGAACTATCTACTTTGCACTGAACAGAGATTAGATGAGAGTTAATTACACTAGTGACAAATGATATAGTGACAGTAAAAATTCTTGAATGAAAGGGGCTACATTTCTTGGTTAATAAGGGAAAAATTCTTGAGCGAAGCTGTACTTTTCACACTGCCTTTTTTAGTTATTATGCCAGAAATAATTAGTTATATACGAACCATTTCAACTCATCTAGCGATAACAATCCAAACCTTGTGGATGTTTTAAGAATTTTTGGCCTGCATTGTTAAGTTAATTCCATAATCCGATATCTGCACTTCGCTTCTAATTATAAATGCTTGAACGGTGAGATTCGGGAAATTTTATGTTATTCTTGCTACAAACTCTAACATAAATATAACAAGTAGTTCCATGAAGAACTATACAGCCTATTTTCATATATCCTACTCATGTTAATTGCCTCTATCAACATACAAAATTTCAGTTTGATTGTTGTAATAGATTCGTAGTTATTGAGAGATGGTCACCATGTTGGATTTTTATTTATGTACTATTACAGGAAGATTATTGTGTACGTATGACATTCAAACTTCAATCGCGTGATTAGGACACAAAAAGAAAAATGAGATTCTAAAATTTCGCACAGCTTCCATCTTGTGGTTTTGAAAACAATTGGAATAAATTTGATGCCAGTGGATTAACACTTGTATAAGCATTTAACGTTCAAATTTTCACTGCGCTCGGATGGTTAAATCGCGTGAAACGACCATTACCATATTTATACTTCACGTCGCCGCCATGTTAGATTTGTGCTCACCAGGTTACTGAAAATCCTATAGGTGAACTTATGTTCATAGACTCTATGAACATAAAAAAATAGTTTGATTGCTGTAAAGGATTCGTAGATATTGAGAACCGTCAAAATATTTTGGATGGTAGCCATTTTGGATAGTTATATGTATAGGCCATAGAGTTATGTACCTTTAAAGGAAAATTATTGCGTAGCTTCATTATTCAAACTTTTACTTCGATCGCATGATTACGACACAAGAAATAAAAACTTAATTTTAAAATTTCGCACAGCCGCCATCTAGAGGTTATGTAAACAATTGAACTAAATTAGATATCAGTGCATTATAATATGCATAATCATTTACTGTACCACATTTCACTGCGCGCAGATGGTTAAATAGCGAGAGAAGTCTATTAAAATATTTCAACTTCGCTTGGCCGCCATGTTCGTTTTGTACTTTGCAGGTTTTCGAAAGTTACATACATAAACTTTCAGCAGTGTCTTTTATTACCGTACAAAAATTCAGGATGATATCAGTAATAGTTTCGGAGATATAGAATGCCAGTGAAATATATCGCACAACCGCCATTTTGAGATTATGTAAACAATTGAACTAAATTAGACACCAGGGGATTACAATGTTTATTAACATTTGCTGTACCAAGTTGCATTACGTTTGGATGGTTAAATCGCGAGAAAAGTCTATTTGAAAGTCTCAAGTTCGCTTGGCCGCCATGTTGGTTTTTTAGTTACCAGATTTTTGAAAGCCACATAGTGCAAATTTTAGTAGTGCCCTTTATCACCGTACAAAATTGCATGGTGATATCTGTATTGAATGCTGGTGAAATATTTTGCACAGCCGCCATGTTGGATTGGTGAGACGTAATAAAATTTGAAGGGCACGGTTGGAGTCAGCCAAAATGTTGCTATGATCTTAGGGATTTCATTGAAATTGCTACACACACACATACACACACATAGACAGACACACGGACGACTTTTGGAAATAGGCTTCTTTAAAAGGCAGAAAACAGTTCTGTTTTGGAACTTGGTCAATAAATATTACGAAAAAACAATCTAAAATTTTCAAATATATTTAATTTATGTATGAATTGCCGAAAAAATTTGCTTTTTCGCGAATAACGACAACAAAAGGTACATTCGCCAGCCATATATTATTTGCGAATTTTCGCGAGTGTTCCTCGAGTTAAAACGTGTAATTCTATAACTAATTTTTGTGGGAAACATCTTCTAAACCAATGTTTATTTGTTTTAATTTTTTTGTGATTTCGTGAGTCACCAAATTTGACTGTCTCTACTCATGAATTTACTACCTTACTTCGTGGATCATTGGTCGTAATTATTGTTGTTTGAACTGGTGGACCAGTTATTTACCCATAACGATAGGTATGATAATTTATTGTAACGATTTGAAGCCATTGTTTCAGTGTTGCCTGTAAAAAATTTTAAGCAAGGAAAGCATTTCTACAGAAATGAAAGGAAATCTGTTGACATCAAATATAGGGGTTAGAGATTTGTATATTAGCCTAGGTAAGACTAAGCCAATATTATTCCACCGCACACTTTGTTAATATGTGCATAGGCCTATTCGTGTTGACCAACTCAAAAGCTCAAAATGACATGATAATAATTTAATGCATTCATATAGCCAACATTTGAAGAAGATTTCCATAATTTTAAATGACACGTTCTGCATTTTTTTTGTGTTTTACTAGAATGCAAACGAGCCTCCGTGGCTTGAGTGGCAGCACGCCAGCTTTTCACCGCTGGGTCCGTAGTTCAAATCCCGGTCACTCCATGAGAGATTTGTGCTGGACAAAGCAGAGGCAGGCAGGTTTTTTGTCTGGGTACTCCGGTTTTCCTTGTTACAATTTTATTCCAGCAACACTCTCCAGTATCATTTCATTTCATCTGTCATTCATTTAATCATTGCCCCAGGGGAGTGCGACAGGCTTCGGCAGCCGGCACAGTTCATATCCTTGCCTCTAGATGGGGGCTTCATACATTTTATTCCCTGACCCGGTCGGTCGACTGGAAGCAGGCTGTGGATTTTCATTTTTCACTAGAATGCAAATAATGGCAGTTATACCAATACAATCATTAATTTACAATTTAAGGGTTGCTCAAAAGTGAATGAAAGGAAATAATTTATTATAAATATGAACAAATGTAAACAAAAAATGGAATGCAGCCGAAATAAATAAAATACCCCTATGACGTCAGATTGGCAGGTGACGTAGGAAAGTTCAGTTACTTAGGAAGGAAAATAACTAGTGATGAACTCAGCAATGAGGATATATAATAAGTAGGTTGACTCAGGTAAGGAAATATAGATTTATGTATTAGAAAGTCATTTCTGAGATCCTTTGTCTCCAACACAGCGCTCTATGGAAGTGAAACTTGGACTGTTGCCGTAGAAGAAAAGAGGGGAATAGAATCATTTGAAATGTGGACTTACGGGAGAATGATGAAGATCAGACAGGTAGATAGGGTAGAGGTATTCAGACGAGTGGGAGAGGAGAGATGTTCCTGGCGTCTGCTTATGAAGAGGAGAGATTGGTTGGTAGAACACATACTAGTTCGTCCACCAGCTCATGGTCTTAGGGGACTGAAGGGGTGAGAAGACGCATTCCAGCTGCGTTGATTGAGTGGACGTGCCGCTGCAGGTATTGCCAACGTAGCATCGATGTTATTCACGCTATGTTTAATCACTGATACTTGCGTTTAGTTTCAATTGTGAAATCTTTCGGGTCAGAAGTGTTATGGCGGAAGTGAAGAAAAAAGTGTGATAGATTCTGAGGGTAAGCAAATAATAAGGAAAGTGATTGAGGGATGTGATGAAGAAGCTAGAACAAGTGTATAAAACTTCCACTGAGTCAGGCAACTGCAAGAGCTGCCGATTATACAGGGGTTTCTGAAACAACAATGAAAAGAATCAAACTCAGTAATTTATGTTTTATTTAATTAAAATAGTATTGTATTGCCAGTAGATTCGGATTAAAAACGTGCAAATGCGGATAAAATTCGTGCGGATGCGGGGCAGATGCGGATTACAGTAGTGCGGATGCGGATAAAGTTTTGTTTATCCGCACAGGGGTCTAGTTATACCCTAAACTGCATGAACTGAATAACGTTTAAGTTTCACTACAGTGGAACGTGGCTAATTCGAACTTCTATAATTCGAAAGCTTCTTTAATTCGAATTTTTCTCTTGGTCCCTAGCACTTTATATACAATCAATGTTAAAACATCGTGGTTAATTCGAATTATATTTTGGATAATTCGAAGTTTTTACGTGTAAAAAGCCGAAAATGTCGCAGTTTGTGGTGAGCTGACCGACGCAGAAATCATCGCCGATGTACTGAACTCCGAAAAACAAGATGGTGACGACGCATCTGGCGATGAACTCGTGGAAGAAGTTCCCCAAAAGAAACAAGAAGTTCCGTGACGAACTAAAGAGCCTACTTTTCTTAAAATTTAAGATTCATGCCAATGATTAATCGATATGGATCTATCTAGAATAATGACGAAATTAAGTTGGTAATATCGAAATTTCTAATTAGTTCGAAATACTGTATACCTGGCATACTGTAGCCTAATAGAGAAACCATAATTGGCTGACCGAACGATCCATATTGGCAGCGAAAAATAAAGATCTCAACGAGTCTATTCAAAATCTAATTCCGTGACAGTTGTTTTCCTTCAAATCGGTTGACACAGTTAGCAACCAGGATGAGGTAGTCAGCTATCTCTCAGAATTTTTGAATTCGCTGGAATTGCCTGGATTACCACCTCACAATTTGCAATTGAAAGTAGGCTCTGTCATCAGCATGTTGCGTAACATCAATCAACCTCGGCTATGCAAAGGAACACGACTGGCTGTGGAAAAGCAAATGAACAACGTCATCTTCAATGTATAGATTGGAAAGTACGGGAATCTTTAATGTACCTCTAAATCTACCAACAGGGATTCCTGCATTTCTGTATGGCAACTGACTGTGCCAGGATTTGATCCAGCACCCTTGGAATCAGTACGAGAGAACGTTAAGGCTGAGCCACGCAGCCGGTTGCAAAGTTTCAGCTAAGTCTTGATAAGCGAACACGATATCCACTTTTAAGAAATGGACCTTCAGCTAATATAAGTCATAGTGAAATACGGCATCTTATGAGGTTTTCAGTAGATATTTTGCTTTATTAATCTGATGTGAGTGAGTGAAAGGATTTTATTTATTCATAAATGTATACTGGGTATCGCGAATAATCTCAATTCTACTCATAAGAAAGATTACCTCTGGGACTCAGAAGTGGAATGTTTTAACGCTGTTATACAGGGTTTATTTTGAAGTGTGTGTATTTCTCTCTAAGATATTCTTTTCATTGAATTTATTCACTGCCCGGTAAGATTACATTATAAAACAGTATGAAGTAAGTGGAAACGGATTTCTTTGAAATTCTTAAACACATGTTATTTTTTTACTCTGAATAAAACAATTCTCACACACATATGGAGGTTAATTGAATGACCAGTTGCGTTCGTCTAGTGAACATCAACATGATTAGTTTGTTGCAGAATATGAAATTTAAATTTTAGATTAAGATAGTCTAAGTCTGAGAAGCAGATTCATCGTTTGTATTTCTCAAGAGGAAGAACACATCGTGAGCTTCAATTTCCCAATCTCAATGAAACCGTACATATATGTTGATCGGGTTACATAACACCTGATATGGTATTTCCAAACCGAAATTCATTTTGCCATACTCAGAGGGTGCGGTATTATAATTCTGAACACTTGAACGGCTTTGGTTAGTTGGTTTCTCAGTTTAGGGGCAGCGACAACGTGGTCATGTAGCCCCGTGTACTTTGGGTGTGTGTGTAGAATCTGTCTGATAACCGGTGTTAATTGTGATGCCTGTATTAGTGTGTGTTTCTGTTTATTAATTCAAGTAAAGACTGCATACTTTGAATTTTTCAAGTAGTTCCTCATTTTGCCGCCAAACGCCACCGTCAACAACTACTAGTTCAGAACTTGGCTATTAGAATTCACCGCAGTCGGCTCCTGGCGAAGAACGTTGGAACCTGAGCGTTGTTTACATTTTTGACCTAATTTAGCTTCACACAGATGTAATTAGTGGAAGGCTCATTAACATGCCATAAATCCATGACATGGGACTGCCGGCTTTACTTCCCCTCTAGAGGAAGGAATACTGAGGGAATTTTAACGCTCTTAAAAATCCAACGACTTCGGCCTGGTTTGAACCCGCGATCTTGGGCATAGATGCTCAGCATGCTACCAACTACGCCACCGAAGCCGCCTAACGGCTACGACAAATCGCACTACTTGTGCTACTCCCCCAACATTTTGTCTGCTATTATGGGACCAAAGGTACAGACAGACCTAGGGATTTAGTTGCACGGGTACAATTGGCCAGAGAGGCCCACCAGTCCTGCGCCCATATTCACACGCGCACAATTTTGGCCACTTTATGGATGAATTTGAGAACGAAATCCCAGCTGAGATGTTTTCCATACAACCCGGCAAAATGCATCCGAAGTTCCATGAAGTGAAATTCGAGATGTTCCTTCGTGAGATCTCTTCTCCTAGACCATCGGAGGTGTATCTCTCGTCTCCTCTCCTAGCATTCTAAGTTAGTTCACCCTTGTTGAATGCTACATGCTTCAATGAGTGCGATCTAAGTCTCCTGGCTACTGGACTAGAATGCATTGGCCCAGATTACCAACACTTGTTGCAATAGTAACTAGTTTTCAATGCAACACGCTTCAATGAGTGCGATCTAAGTCTCCTGGCTACTGAACTAGATTGCTCAGGCCTAGATTACCAACACTTGTTGCCATAGTAACTAGTTTGCAATGCAACACGCTTCAATGAATGCGATCTAAGTCTCCTGGGTACTGAACTAGATTGCACAGACCTAGATTACCAACACTTGTTGCAATATTCACTAATTTTCAATGCAAAACACTTCAATGTGTGCGATCTAAGTCTCCTGACTACTGAACTAGAATGCATAAGCCTAGATTACCAACACTTGTTGCCATAGTAACTAGTTTGCAATGCAACACACTTCAATGAGTGCGATCTAAGTCTCCTGGCTACTGAACTAGATTGCACAGGCCTAGATTACCAACACTTGTTGCAATATTCACTAATTTTCAATGCAAAACACTTCAATGAGTGCGATCTAAGTCTCCTGACTACTGAACTAGAATGCATAAGCCTAGATTACCAACACTTGTTGCCATAGTAACTAGTTTGCAATGCAACACACTTCAATGAGTGCGATCTAAGTCACCTGGCTACTGAACTAGAATGCATAAGCCCAGATTACCAACACATGTTGCAATAGTAACTAGTTTTCAATGCAAAACACTGCGATGTGTGCGATCTAAGTCTCCTGGCTACTGAACTAGAATGCACAGGCCTAGATTACCAACACTTGTTGCAATATTCACTAGTTTTCAATGCAAAACACTTCAATGAGTATGATTTAAGTCTCCTGGCTACTGAACCAGAATGCATAAGCCTAGATTACCAACACTTCTTGCAATAGTAACTAATTTTCAATGCAACACGCTTTAATGAGTATGATCTAAGTCTCTTGGCTACTGAACTAGAATGCACAGGCCTAGATGAAGAACACTTGTTGCCATGGTAACCACCGTGTCGAATTTATTCACATGCCGGTCACAGTTAGACCCTTAGACTTAAAATACATCGAAGTTAATAATAATTTGTGGAGCGTTAAGTTGAGCCTTGTCAGCAATGGTCGTTACAATCCTTCACTAGACGGCTAAGTAAGGCCGTACGGGCCCAGCCTATAGCTAATATAAATCACAATGAATTATTGCCCCTCGTGCCGTATCCCTTGGCAGTTCAAAGTGACTTGTAGTTTTGATTTATTTTAATCTGATGCAAGCCTGTCTCAAAACTTTCAGTTATGCAGAAATGTACGAGCTTACTGGATATCGCGAATGATCGCTCAAGTAAAGCATAAAGAAAGATTACTTCCGGAGTCAGGAATGGTGATGTAGACGACTGCAACGCCGTCGTGTGTATTTTAAGTTTAGCATAAATTTCCTCTTAAATATTCCCTATGCATAACTGAATTTGTTTGCCGCTTTGTGAGAAAATAACTCCAAAAAATATGTTAAGTTACCCGAATGTTTTGTGTCGAGTTTTTTGCACGCATGATTATCAAGATACGATGTTTGAATAAGGGAAGCTTATACTATTACGTGACCGTTATATCACACTCATAAGTCACGTACCTTCCTTCTAACGTGAAATCCGAACCTCAGGACATTAAACTATCGAACCTTGGTTAGATTATGATGATGATGGTAATTGTTGGTTTAAGGGGCCTACAAAACTTACGGGCTAGAAGAAGATAAGAACAAAAGAAAGGAATAAGAGAGATTAAAGACAGGAGAAAGGAAATGCCCTCAACCCTCGAAAAATGAGGACTGGGGGACTTGGAAGGAAGGAGAGCCATGAAAGTCAGATAGGACGGGAAAAGTAAAGAGGAGAAGGTCCATCCCAGAGACAATGGTAAAAGGAGCCTCTGAGGGTGTAGTACTATCCAGGGCGCACCAGAAGTAGTGGGGCTACACACACCGTGCTTCCTTGAGGGTCTTCAGCAGAAGGCAAGAGATACAATGAAAAGAAAACAAGAGGTCCGACCCTTCGAAGAATGAGGGATCAGGAAAGATGAGACAAAGGCCAATTAAGGCGGGAAAGTAAAAGACTCCCTATGCCTCGGATACCCTAATACCGTCGGGGTCGGAAAAGAACAAGAGTTGACCAAGGAAGGTCGAGAGGGAAGATAACAGAGAGGAGCCCAGCACAAGTAAGTAGAAGCAATGCCGGACTCAGCTGGGGTCGCTTGGTCGCCAACCCACAAGTTCTGAGCCCCTGGGGAAGAACCTTAGTGAGAGGCAAGCAGCCTGACCACTGCGCCACACAACGCAAGTTTTTTTTTATGAAACTGTACGTATCCATGAATGCATTTCTAACACTTATCGTTCTTGTTTGTACGGGGTGGGGGATGAGTTGAGATCAGTCTCTATGTGGGAAATGTTTTACGTCTTGATGTCCTTCCTGACGCTCACCTCATCAGGGGAGTTATTGAGAGATAAATAAAGGATCTCGGGTCATGTTTATCAAGTTTTGATACGGCAGGTTTAAAATGACTGCATTCTGACTAATATATTTATATATTTATTTATTTATTTATCGTGGGGCTTTTAGTGCCGGGTGTGTCCGAGGACATATTCGGCTCTCCAGAGGCTGTAGCTGTCTCAAGCGGACACCCATAGGGTGAGCTACAAGTTCCGTTCTATTTCAAGTAGTTCCAACTTTCACTACCAGATGCCAATGATACCTAGTGGTGAACGTTGGAACTTTGATAGAGCGTTCCAACGAAATCTAACCTAGAAATTTAGCTTCACATAAGTTTAGTCTGTGGAAGGATCTTTTACATGCCATAAATCTACAGCATGGGACCACCGACTTTATTTTCCCTCCGAAGGAAGGCATACGGAAGGATTTTATCGCTCTTAAAAATCCGACTACTTCGGCCGGGATTGAACCCGCTATCTTGGGCACAGCAGTTCAGCATGCTACCAACTACGACACCGAAGCTGACACCAACATAATCAGGTAACCTTTTAAACATAAGTCCACTGATCTTGGTGAAACACAAAACAAAGCATTTCTGGAGTTATTTTCTCCCCAATTGAGTTGAACCCTGCACAAAGGAGCGAAATTGTATGAGTTCAAATACGCATACCGGATTTAACGTTTCAAGCAAGGCAGGAGCTCTTCGTTAAATTAAAAATAACCCAGGGATTTAGTTTAATGCTGTAGATAATGTTTGAGCCTCCGTGGCTGAGGCGGGAGCACGCTGGCCTGTAACCGAGGAGGTCTGTGGTTCAACTCCCGGTCACTCCATGTGAGATTTGTGCCGGACAAAGCAGAGGCAGACAAGTTTTTCTCCGGGTACTCCGGATTTCCCTGTCAATATTTCATTCCAACACTCTCCACTGTCATTTCATTTCATCTGTCATTCATTTAATCATTGCCCCAGAGAAGTGCGACAGGCTTCGGCAACCGGCACAGTTCATATCCTCGCCGCTTGATGGGGGCTTCATTCATTCCATTCCTGACCCGGTCAGTTGACGGGAAACAGGCTGTGGATTTTCATTTCTTTAGATAATGTTAATGAAATAATGCTTAGAATGCATTCTTAGTTCATTATTACTGATTAAGAGCATGATGAGACTTTTCGACCAGGTTATAAAGTACAAAAACGTTTGATGCTTTTCAGTCGAGTGGACACAGTGACCAAGTGAACTGCTCTCAACAGGACCGCGCAAGACTCAACCAGATAAATAGCCTGTACAATATAATCTGAATTGACCACTTACAACAACCACATATTCACTCCAAATAAACAAATTCCGGAGGTCAATCACTACTTCCAGTACCTCAACAAAACATCACATAGACTGCAACTAACAAATGTTGACGAGCTGCATTATACAGTATTAACTAATACTGTAACTAAATAATAAGTGTATAATTGTAAATATTTTCACCCATGCTTTCAGACATAGATTTTATAGCCTTAGTGTAATGGATCTGATCATGATCGATTGACGATCGAAACTGGTGATCCAAGTGTATTTATTAATCTCGTGTAATTTGTTTTCAGCATTATGGAATAACCCATCTCATTTGGGTACAATTGTGTTGACCGACTGAATAGCATCTATTTGAATTTGCAATATTATGGTTGTCGAGGATTATATTTATTTCTCTCTTCTCTGTCTGCTTGTCCGTAATTGCCACCAATGGGTACATTTGATCATTTTTTACTGAGATACGTCGGTGTTTGTTTGAGTAGTTTATTGATTCAATAAATTATCATTTGAATCCGAGAACCGTTCTAAATAATACGCTACATGGGTGTAGTTTTTTTCTGGGTCACCTTGTTTATCTGGCCATTGAAAAGGCACGTTCTTTTATGAAATAAGGAGATATATACTTTAAAATGCTGTTTCTGTTGGGTTGTCACCTAGAAACAATGAAGAGTAATTTACTTAATTTGTTGGGAAGAATGTAAGCTGGCTCACTAGAAAGACGCAGTGAAGGGAGTGAATAAAAATAAGCCAAGGCGCTTACGTCTTATTTCATTACCGCTCAAGTCGTTCTCATCCGAGATCAAAGGACACAAGTCTTTCTGCCGACGAAAGCTTTCTTGGTATTTAAAGGGAGACCATCACCTATGACGTAAAGTGTCTTGACAAGAGCAGGAATCGTCCATTGGAACTGTTGCAATACATCGCGATAGGCATTGAGTACACACACTAGCGTGCATATTCATGATTGTGTAGCCATCTAAACACTGTCAAAGAAGGAATGTTTCTTGTAGCTTTAATCAAAGGCGTATATACAATTGTTTGGAAGGGGGGGGGGGGGAGGGGGGGTCTGACTATCCTGGAAAATTGTGAGAATTCTCAGGGAATTGTCACCGCAAAATACCCAGAAATATCAACCAATATCTTACAGCATATAACTTTGTGTAATTATTTTAGATAAGAATTAATTGTAATGTCCAAGTTTATATAGCCGACGATTATTGTCAATACAAAAAAAAGTTGTAAAATACAACACAACACACAAATAATATGTTATATTATTGAATGTTCTATTATGGCCTATGGAGTATGAATGGCAAATATCTAAATATTTGTCAATTGATTAAGCAGAAAGGTACAGTGATTTTCTTTTACACATTGATAATTTATTTCTCAAAAGTATCGTACTGTGGAATTCTTAGTTTTGCCTCACAAGGCTGAGTGTACCCCGTTCCAATCCTCAGACCAGAATTAAAATTTCTTGGCAGAGCCAGCAATCGAATTCGGACCTCCGGGGCGGCAGCCAAGAATTCTAGCCACAACACCACGATATAGTCTAATTTCAATCTTAATATTGTTTATAACTTAGCCAATAAGTCAAGATTAGGGTACAACCAAATTTACAATTATTTCATGCTTTTACCAAAGCAACAAAATCTTAATTTCTATTGGCTTTTTTCATAAGGCACGGGGCCTCCTAGTTTGCGTAAAATCTGAACCACCGGACGTGACAGTTCATGGTGAAAATGTTAACTCTTTAATTATTAATAGCCCGGTATCTTTAATGGTATACACAGCGTAAGCTTAAGGTGAACAGCGAAACTCCAAACACATAAACTCTTCTCTGAGGTCTTAACTTGACACGACTCAACAGCATGATGATGGCCGAAACTGGGTTGGTAGCCTTACCCACTAGCTCGTAAAATCACGCCGAAGTTAGTAATTTAAATTTTCACTGAATGGAGATTGTTGGAAGAAACGAAAACGTAAAAACACTTTTAGTGGGCGAAGTAGTAAATATAGAGATATGCTGTCGCGGACCTTTTGTTGAATATTTCTTGCTGAACAATTCCTACTCTCATAGTACGAGAATATATATATTTTTAACGGTTTATCCAACATAAGCTTAAAAGACACACGGATGGCAGGTTTTTCTTCGACTCGATTCACCGAAATCGTTACTGCTCGACGTCTTTTGGTCTTAAATAAATGTTTGTCTACTGAAACCTTTCTCGAGAAGTCCTTTACAGAATGGTGAAAACCGCATCAAAATCCATCCAGTGGTTCTCGAGATTACCCGTAACATCCAAGACTCGGGGACTTAGTTTTACACTAAGTAGACGTACAAACACGACTTACATTGTTTACGAGAAACTTTGTTTCCTGCTTCTCGTACAAGAGAGCGCCGAGAACCTGAATCTCCCGATCTTAAGGAACAGTTTCATAAATGATGGTCAAATCATACTTCGTGATCTATCAGTCGGTCAACACAAATTTGCCTAGTAAGACAATGTACATAGGCTATGCATAAACATACACAAACATTAGATGTATTAGTTATACAGTAATCCCTATTAAATAATGGTCAATTTAGGATGATTATAACTAATACATGTAAAGTTTTACAGGAATGTTTATTTATTTTTAGCCTATTTTCTTTTATGAAAAAAAAATAGGCTTATGCGATCACCTAATGTCCGTATGTCACTGTGTGCGTATGTGTGTGATTCGTGTGTGGGTACCCCACCCCTAATAAAATCTAAACGGCTGGAGCGATTTCAATGAAACTCGGTAAGTTCATAGCACAAATCCGGATGACCCCGACTGTGCCCTTCAAATTTTATTACGTCACACCAATCCAACATGGCGGCTGTGCGAAATATTTCACCAGCATTCAATATCTCCGAAACTATTACCGATATCACCCTGGAATATTGTACGGTGCTAAAGCGAGCTACTAGAAGTTCATCTATGTGACTTTTGAAAACCTTGTAATTACAAAACGAACATGGCGGCCAAGCGAAGTTGAAAGTTTTAAATATACTTTTCTCGCGATTTAATGATCCAAACGCAATGAAACTTGGTACAGCAAGTTTTTATACACATTATAATGCACTGGTATCTAATTTCGTTCAATTGTTTACATAACCTCAAGATGGCGGCTGTGCGATTTTTAAAATTAAGTTTTTATTTCTTGCGTCGTAATCATGCGATCGAAGTGAAAGTTTGAATAATGGACCTACGCAATAATTTTCCATTAATGGTACATAACTCTATGGCCTATACATATAACAATCCAACATGGCGACCATCTGAAAAATTTAGACGGTTCACAATATCTACGAATCCATTAGAGCAATCAAAAATGAAATTTTGTATGTTGATAGAGGCAATTATCATAAGTAGGATATATGAAAATAGGCTTTAGTTCTTCACGGAACTACTTTATATATATACTAGCAGTAGTACCCGGCTTCGCCCGGTGGAATGATGATAATATTTCAGTCTCCTTAACACTCAACGTCATAAATTATATTTATTTATGTATTCATTTCTTACATTATCAAACCCAGTGACAATGTTTATACTTAAGTCACTATGGGAAGGCTCTGTAAAATAATGATCATTCTCGTGATATTTGTCTTCAGTCCGAGTCGAGTCGTTAGCGGTCCCAGAATTCGTGACATCTCAGTCGTAGAAGACTTTATGTGTTGGTGATTAGAGGTATAATGGGCGTAACATCAAGGTCATTTGCCCTTATGATAATAATAAGGTAATGAAAAATTACTACTAAACGAACATGGTGTAATTTTAAATCTGATATAGGTAATTCAGATTTCTACCTTCGATGTCTTCCAAAGTCTGAACGTTATTTTCTGGCTTAGGCCTATACTCGATGCGTGTAGTGAAAGAGCTTATCGAGAACTGCTCGGGTACAAGCTGCACGAACCTGAGAATATCGCAGATGATGACGATATATGATGACAGACGTTCGGGGGGTTCCCGGTCCTATTCACTTTGACCGGTGAATCACTCATTCTTTCGTAACACTACAGTGGTTTGAGCAAAGACCCTGTATGAACATCAGCAAAGTCAGCAATAACAGGTAACACGGCGGGGTCTGGACATTTATCTCATGTCACCTCGCGATGAATCAGCAAGCTATTCTCACACCTGCCCCCTCCTCCCCCCTCCACCCACCAGGGTCTCACAACTTGTGGGACATGGGTTTGCGACCACGGGACCCCAGCTGAGTCCGGCATTGCTTCTACTTTCTGGTGCCGGGCTCCTTTCAGTTCTTTTTCCTGTCAGCCTCTCTTGGTCAAACTCTTGTTCTCTTCCGACCCCGATGGTATCAGGGTATCCAAGGCCTAGCGACTCGTTCACTTTCCCGCCTTAATTGGCCCTTAACTAATCATTCCTGATAGCCTCATTCTTCGAGGTGTCAGCCTTCTTTTTCCTTTCTTAATATCTCATGTCTTCTGCTCAAGACCCTCAAGGAGGCAGGGTGTGTGTAGCCCCACCACTTCTGGTGCACCCTGGATAGTGCTACATCCTCAAGGGCTCATGGCTGGTGAGTTCGGGAGCTGGCAACCCAGAGGGTTTACTGAGCGGGTCTGGTTTTACCCCTTTTTTCCATTGCCTTTCTGACGGACCCTGTCCTCTTTCCGGGAATGGAGTGGTCTGTCCGCAATTTCAAGCAGACAGTGTTACTCGCAGGGTACCAAAGGGTATGAATTCAAATTTTGGTTCTGATCGGTGAAACGGTGTAGTTTTGTGCCAAAGGGCCTAAATGCAGGGAATGGGGTGATCTGTCCGCAATTTCAAGTGGACAGTGCTACCCACAGGGTTCGAAAGGGTAAGTATAAAAATTTTGGTCCGGATCGGTGAAACGATATAGATTTTTGCCAAAGGGCCTAAATGCAGGAAATGGGGTGGTCTGTCCGAAATTTTAGGTGGACAGTGATATTCACAGGGTTACAAAAGGTAAGTATACACATTTTGGTTCAGATCGGTGGAACGGTGTAGATTTGAGCCAAGGGGCCTAAATGTAGGGAATGGAGTGGTCTGTCCGCAATTTCAAGCAAACAGTGTTACTCGCAGGGTACCAAAGGGTAAGTATTCAAATTTTGGTCCTGATCGGTGAAACGGTGTAGATTTGTGCCAAAGGGCCTAAATGCAGGGAATGGAGTGGTCTGTCCGAAATTTCAAGCAGACAGTGTTACTCGCAGGGTTCCAGACGGTAAATAACAAATTTTGGTTGAGATCTGTGAAACAGTGTAGATTTGGGCCAAAGGGCCTAAATGCAGGGAATGGAGTGGTCTGTCCGCAATTTCAAGCAGACAGTGTTACTCGCAGGGTACCAAAGGGTAAGTATACACATTTTGGTTCTGATCGGTGAAACGGTGTAGATTTGGGCCAAAGGGCCTAAATGCAAAGAATGGGGTGGTCTGTCCGAATTTTCAAGTGGACAGGGTTACCCGCAGGGTTGCAAAGGGTAAGTATACAAATTTTGGTTAGGATCGGTGAAACGGTGTAGATGTTTGCCAAAGGGCCTAAATGCAGGAAATGGGGTGGTCTGTCCGAAATTTTAAGTGGACAGTGTTATTCACAGGGTTACATAGGGTAAGTATACAAATTTTGGTTGAGATCGATGAAACGGTATAGATTTGGGCCAAAGGGCCTAAATGCAGGGAATGTGGTGGTCTGACGGAAATTTCAAGTGGACAGGGTTACCCGCAGGGTTCCGAAGGGTAAGTATACTCATTTTGGTTCAGATCGGTGAAACGGTGTGGATTTGTATACATAACAGACAGACAGACAGACAGACAAACATTGAGCTTTATATATATAGATATTGTACCCAGTCATTTGGGAAAACTTGTGTTGACCGACTGAAGAGTATTGAAAGCTTTGGTTTCAATTTTCAGTGTTGCCAACTTTTCAGACGGTCAACACAATCACAATGTAATCCTAATAACTGCAAACATGCGAAAAATAACCTGAAAATCACTACATGTGATTAAAATATATTGTTATGGACTAGAGAAAAGTTAGGATGATATGTTTCGCGCTCGTCAAGCGAGCATCATCAGATCGAAATTTACAAGACAAAACGGCTCTAAAACGCTTCCAAACCCACAATGACACCCACTAACAGTTTCTTCCCTCTAAAAATAAAACCCGTCCAAAAACATAAAAAGTTTGGCAAATTTTACTGATGAATACAAATGCGTTGAGCGGCAGAAAACGGAACTATTTAGTTTAATATCTGCAATGTTGCAAGACTGAGAAATGACCATCCCATCAACAAACAGTCTCTGTCTACCAAGTAGTGTAGCTACTATTGCTGTGTTAAGCCCTCAACTGGCATTGTAAACTAATATACAGAAATGCTCTTCGAGTGCTCCGCTTAGTTGATGTTATCCACTGAACCGAAATTAAGCCTAAGAGTGTTGGATCTGATGATGTTCACTTGACGAACGAAACCACTTATCCAATTAAACGCTCCATTTCTATAAGAAGTGGTTCATTTAGTGCATGAGTAGCCTAATGTATTTATTCAAGGCAAAAGAAAATCAACTACAGTATTGCATACACTCGTGTCGACTGACTGAAAAGTGATTCTACAAATACAAGGTTTTTTCCGTTTTCTGGGAAATTTCTTCAGAAACGAAACACTGCAATAACCCACAATGCAACTCACTGTTGAAGGGCTGCGACTATTTGTAGGTGTCGCATCGAACATGACAACATTGATTCAGTTTCGATTCCATAAATCTGGATTTACCTTTTATAGGGCAAACTATTTTTAGCCTACTTTCGATTTTTGCAAAAAATGACAGTAGACTTATGAGATCTACACAGGGCGAAAATTGTGTGTCTGTCTGTGTGTGTGTGAGTCTGTGGTGTGAGTGTGTGTTCTCTGAATGTCTGTCTGCCCCCCCCCCCCCCTATCAATTCAAACACGGTGAAACCGAATTGAACGAAATTTGGTACAGAGGTAGCACTTGCAAAAGGCAACTCAGTGTCATGTTTTATATCGTTGCCATCTTGCCGGAAACGTAATGGCGGCCACCCAAATGTTAAAAGCTTAAAGCAAATTACGACCAACCTAATCAACTGATCTCTACCAAATTTTGCAACAACATAATTTTAGGTAAGAAGCGTTCTTTGACCAAGCTACAAGATCATCAGTCCAATAGTTTGCATATGGCTGCCATGGATGTGTGCAAATCGATTCCCCCTATCAACTCAAACACGGTAAGACCGAATTGAATGGCATTTGGTGCAGAGGTAGCACTAACAAAGAGCACCTCAAGGTCATGTTTTATATTGCCACTATCTTGACGGAAACGGAATGGCGGCCACCCATATGTT
Organism: Meconema thalassinum; assembly: GCA_946902985.2. NCBI lineage: Eukaryota > Metazoa > Arthropoda > Insecta > Orthoptera > Tettigoniidae > Meconema > Meconema thalassinum. Next base: position 2,135,246,810 of record OX336388.2, read on the forward strand.
AAAAGCTTAAATCAAATTACGACCAACCTAATGGTTTGATCTCTACCAGATTTTGCAACAACATGCCTTTTTGTGGAAAGCATCTTATGACTGACTACAAGGTCATCAGCCCACTAGTTTGCAAATAGCGGCCTATTATGTGTGCAAATCCATTCCCCATATCAATTCACACACGGTGAAAACGAATTGAATGACATTTTTTACAGAGGTAGTCCTAGCAAAGGGCAGCTCATATTCATGTTTAATATCCGTATAGCACGTTGTATTTCAACAAGCTCTTACAACCAAAATTCAATGATACTCCTTGGAAAGGACAAAGAGTTATAACAATACCCATGCATTTAGGAGAAAGTAGGCTATATGTTCTTTATTGAACATCTTGTTTTTACTTTTATGTGTTTCTACATTCTAATTTATTTTAATTTATTTTAATTTATATAATTATAAATAATGTATTTTTTGTATCTCTACTTTTAATGTTTATAAATTTATTCTTAATTTTCAATTTATGTTCTTATAGATTTAATTTTGATATTTGTAATGAATGAATTAATTAACTAATTTCGAATTGATTTTTACAAATATTTTCATAATTTTTAATAGTTATTATTATTATTATTATTATTATTATTATTATTCTATTTTTTATTTCTTTTAATATTGTAATTTTATTTTTATGATTTTCAATTTTATATTTATATATTATTTTTACACTTTAATTGTTAAAGTTTTTAGTTTTATTTTTCTTAAAATGTTATCCAACACATTACGTCATGTATATGCGTATATAATAGCCTATTTGATTTTTAGAAATATTAGCACCTCGGCAGGAAAATTCTCTAAAATTTGGATGAAAGATTCAATTATCAGCATCTTTGAAATCATAAACTGTCCTTATGACAGGTGGTTAATATAGAGACCACTATCCCATAATAGTACATTATCCAACGAGCCTTTATTGGCAATAATTAAGACACGAGTCTGTTTATAAAACGATCGTAGGCGAGTTGCATAGACTGTTTATGTTCGACGATAATTATTATAACTATTTTATGTTCGAACATAAATATTCATAAATATCTGTCGAGATTTCGCCCGTTTTATGTACTGAACAGAGCGCATCGTACGCAGAGAATGCTTTGCATTTGACCATGGCCTCCTCGATTACCCCACTATGACACTAGGCAACGCAGTGAAATTTAAAATAGAAGGCCTTGGAACTCAACGCAGGTGCGATGCTATCCTTATCTAATTGGTCAAACAACTGTTTCTTGAGCTGTGATTGGTGAGAGAAACTGTTTCATAATGAAAAATAGTGTTATAATGACCATCATTATGATACAGTCAGGGTCAAACATAAAGGGTTATTCTAAAACATTCTGTAAATCATTAGTTTTGCAAACAGAGTACTGTGAGAGTACTGTTTCACCGAATGTCTGTATAACAGGCGTTGTCAAACCTTTCAGCTTCCCCTATATAACACCACTTTATAACACGGAATAATTTGACAGGAGATGCCGACCCACAACTTTCATGCAGTAAAATGAAGTCAGACAACAAAATTTTATATTTCCACGTTTTATTTGATTAAATATTGAAGGCCCATGAATTCACGATAAAATATTTCGGTGCTATGAATATGGAAATATTGCTCATCCATATTTAAACAATACAAACAGAAAGCTACAAAAACACGACTGTTTGATCTCCGAGTCCGTTTAAAGCTCGCTTAATTCAGTGGCCATTGATGCAACTGATAAGCGTTTCATTTCTGCTCTCAAATGTCCTATTATTTCTTCCTCGCTTTCAAACAGAGGAGTATAAAGGACTAAATATTCACACCATATGAAATAAAGAGGAATGTAATAACTTCTAAACGCTTTTTAGAATGCACAAAAACTATTACATCTCTTTGAATGTTTCAACAAAGATATGAATATTAAATTAAAGTTTAATATCACATCCATTCCCTGCAGATATATATGAATGTGCTACAAACACCTGTCGTGCCGTTACGGAAGAGTTTTGTTGCGTAAAGCTAAGCACTTAAGGGGAGACGTAGGCAGTTTAACAGTACGAAATTCACATACATGTAACTCCTTCAATTTGTATCAAATCTTACTGAAATTTAGTTCACATATTAACAATCCCTTGAGGCATCTGTTTGTAGTTTTTGAGAATTTCTTCGAAATTTATGAAGGAGTTATCGTCATTTACGTTTATTTTGTACACTGTTGTTTTTCGGTTTACTTGTCTCCTACATTTGGGTATGAGTGTCAATTCTCGTACATAGCAATGATCTGTGTTAGAAACAAAACATTTACATGCAGGAACTATTTGGATAAGAATTTCACTGATTTTCTGTTAAATTTTAAACTTTAAGATTTTTTTTCCTAAAGAAAGTGGACATTTTCATAACACAACATTTTTTCTAAGCATCATATTGAATTTCCGTTCCATAAAAAAATTCACACTAATTAGGAGTACAAATGTGTAAAATTTCGTTATTATCCATTCTGTAGATTTTGAGAAATATGTGCCTAAAATGCTAAGAAAGTTGAACTCAGAAATTTCAATGTAATGTTTCATAAATGATTCTTACTCATTTGCAGCTCAACAGGTTATAATTGTAATTTTTAAATGGCATTTGTTGTTCGAATTTTGAAAAATGATTTGGGATTATGTTCTTCAATCTGTTGACATCGAATATAGATTTAGATATTAGGAAGTCATTTTTGAAAGCCTTTATTTGGAGCGTGGCACTGTATGGAGTAAAATTTGGACTGTTGGAGCAGCAGAAAAGAGGAGAATTGAAGAGTTTGAAATGCGGTGTTACAGGAGAATGATGAAGATCAGAGGGGTATGTAAGGTTGCAAACGAAGAGGTATTAAGACGAGGGGAAGAAGAGAGATATTTCTGAAACTGCTAATGAAGAAAAGAGATAGGTAGGACACATACTACAGTAAGCTACCCAGGAATAGCAAGCTTAGATAAGGAAGGAACGGTCGAGGACAAGAACTTAGGGGTAGACCAAGGCTAGAATATGTTAAACAGATTCCTTCGGATGTAGGGTGTGGTAGCTATGTAGAGATGAAACGATTAACTCAGGACAGCGAGGCATGGAGAGATGCATTAAACCAGTCAAAAGACTGAAGATTCAAACAACGAACAACACCCACCCTGTACGTGATAACTTGGAACCGGATTTTTAGGTTTTAAAACTGTCATTTTAGGTTTTCAAAACCATGAAAATAGTGTTGTTTCTTTTCAAGTTTTAATAGGTAGAATAGGTTTTTATGTTTAGTGTGTAGCAAAAGTTGATATAAATTACCCAAAGCTTAACATTAATACCTAATAGTAGAAAATCTGATTGTAAAGAGTGTGTAAATATTTGCCATATTGATGCGTCATGTAATTATCATCGAGAACTTCACACGTTTAGGCAATATTTGCTCTCCTTAAATATGTTAATTATTCAAATTCAATACAACGAAGGTTCTCACACTCTAGCCCGTTAAATTAATTTTGGTTATTTAGAATATAACTTAGAATTCTTGAAAATAATAAAGAGATTTATTCCCACTTTCCTGACTATAAAATACCAAAACAATAAAACAGAAGCTAAAAAGTGCAGAACGTATTTAATTTTTTTTGCCAGGTAGGATTTCCCTCAATCAACTACAGCTAGGAATAAACTCTATCTTCAGGTTTACTTTTAAACATTATTGACTAAAATTTCAAATATACTAAAATAAATGGAAGAAAACTGCAATTAGGCGTGATTAGCCCATTTTCATTTATGATACAACTAGTTCCGTGAAGAACTAAATAGCCTATTTTCATATATCCTACTAATATCAATTGCCCCTATCAACATACAAATTGTCAGTTTGATTGCTGTAATAGATTCTTAGATATTGAGAACCATCTAAATATTTTGGATGGACACCATGTTGGATTTTTATATTATAGGTCTTAGATTTATATACTATTACATGAAGATTATTGTGTAGGAGTTTAATTCAAACTTCAATCGCATGATTAGGACACAAGATATAAAAGCGGGTTTTTAAAATTTCGCTCAGCCGCCATCTTGTGGTTATGAAAATAATTCGATAAGTCGATTAAAATTTGTATAAGCATACACCGTATCAAGTTTCACTGCGCTCGGATGGTTAAAACGCAAGAAACGTCCATTTGAAGATTTAAATTTCGTGACTACCCCATGTTGGATTTGTGCTCGCCAGGTTATTGAACGTCCCATAGGTGAACTTATGCTTATAGCCTCTATACACTTACAAAATTTCAGTTTGATTGCTGTAATAGTTTAATAGATATTGAGATCCGTCGGATGGTCGCCATGTTGGATTTTAATATATGTAGGCCATAGAGTTATGTACTATTAGATGATGATTATTATGAACGGTCATTATGCAAATTTTGATTTCGATCGCATGATTAAAACACAAGGAATAAAAACTTAATTTTCGAAATTCGCACAGCCCCCATCTTGAGGTTGGGTATAAACAATTGAACTAAATTAGATACCAGTGCATTACAATGTGTATAAATATTTGCTGTACCAAGTTTCGTTGCGTTTGGATCATTAAATCGCGAGAAAAAATATATTTATAACTATCAACTTTGCTTGGCCACCATGTTCGTTTTGTAGTTAACCGGTTTTTGAAAGTGTCATAGATGAACTTCCAGTAGTGCTACTACTTTATCTGCGTACAAAATTTCATGGTGATACCGGTAATAGTTTCAGAGATATAGAATGCCGGTGAAATATTTCGCACAGCCGCCATCTTGAGGCTATGTAAACAATTGAACGAAGTTAGATGTCGGTGCATTACAATGTGTATAAACATATACTGTACCAACTTTCATTGCGTTTGGTTAGGTACTCGCATACCATTTAGCTTTTTTTTGGTACTACAGAATTCATTAATATGGCTCTTTTGAGTGTGATTTGGAAACGTATTGAAGGGGGCTGATACACCTGGAAATATGATTTTTTTCATTTTTTGTTTTTGATCTCGAATGAAAGAATAACCATTTCTTTATCTAAATCTGAAGTTTTATAGCGAAATTTCCAATTTTGACCGAGATATTACGATTTAAATCCATGCATGAACTGATCTGTCGGCCGAGTGTTATTTGTAAGTGGAAATGTATATACAATGTTTAGAGCCATTTTCCCAAAAGTGTAATTTTTTCACACAAAAAGCACAATACTCAATAACTAATGGTCCAAAATGCATGAAATTAGGAATTCCCCTTGTTGGAACTAAGTTATAGAGGATGTACCTCAATTATTGAATTCCTTTGAGAAATATGCTCAGTGCATCTAAAACACCATGTGAAATTCTTAATTTTTTTCAATATTCAAATGAAATACCTATAAAAGGGTAACTTATTCTTCCACTAAGTTCATAGAGGTCTATCCTGGGTAATTTAGTGTTGTCTTTAAGGAAAAAAATGTTTATGCCAATCACATTGATAGTTTTCAGGAAATTATGTTTTTTGTAACATTCAAAAAATATTTTTTTAATATTTTAATATGCCAATGTTATTACACTTGTACATACTGAATTTTAAAACGTTATACTTCAAATGAAAGCCCAGCATTTGTACTATAAGTGTACTACGTTTAATTCAAATCCCTGTTATGGTTCCATAGATATAGAGTAATTTACAAAATACATGCATTCCAGGTGTATCAGCCCCCTGTATTTTTTTTATATTTAGAAACAAGGAGAAAATAGGTAAAAACCTAAGAATTGGGTCCCTAATAATGTCCAACTGGAGAACTCTTCAGCAGTATTAAAATCGGCTTATATCATATAAGGGGGCAGAGAGTGTCTTGCCTCTCGGTGTCGGTGTCTCTGTCAACACGTAGTCTATCTTGATTTGCGAGATCGATGTTCACTATGAACTTCCTTCTGTAGTTTCTCCTAATGCATATTCGGCTCAGTGGAGGCTGTCCCTCTTAATTCCCAGTCTGTGGTCCTCCACAAAGAGATGACCGGGTCGTTTCGGATTCACAGCATTGGAACTGCTGTTAAATTCAATTAGGTCTTCAAAGAGAAGAAGGGTCGACACGCACCTGGAGGACTTCCAACTGACGTGTCTCCTTGCTCGGACACGCTCTGACTAGCACCTGAGGTGCCAATGTTAGACATGCTTATTGTATCACAAGTCGGCGTAAACCTTCAATCCTTAACTGCGCACTGTCCGTTTAGTGCTTCGACGAGTATCACTTATTCGTAGCCCACTTACGAGTATTCCCAGAATGAAAGGATACAATATGTACGACGGAAAGAAAGAAAGAAAGAAAGAAAGAAAGAAAGAAAGAAAGAAAGGGGAGAAAGGAAGAAAGAAAGGGGAGAAAGAAAGACAGAAAGAAAGAAAGTGGAGAAAGAAAGACAGAAATAAAGGGGAGAAAGAAAGAAAGAAAGAAAGAAAGAAAGGGGAGAAAGAAAGAAAGAAAGAAAGAAAGGGGAGAAAGAAAGAAAGAAAGAAAGAATGGAAGGGGAGAAAGAAAGAAAGAAAGAAAGAAAGAAAGAAAGAAAGAAAGGGGAGAAAGAAAGACAGAAATAAAGGGGAGAAAGAAAGAAAGAAAGAAAGAAAGAAAGAAAGGGGAGAAAGAAAGAAAGGAAGGGGAGAAAGAAAGAAAGAAGGAAAGAAAGAATGAAAGGGGAGAAAGAAAGAAAGAAAGAAAGAAAGAAAGAAAGGGGAGAAACAAAGAAAGAAAGAAAGAAAGAAAGAAAGAAAGGAAGGGAGAAAGAAAGAAAGAAAACAGGAGGGTACGAATGAAGAATGAATGATAGAATGAAACAATGAATGAAATAAAATAAAATTAATAATCACCGTATGTATATAAATAAATAAATATATAAATGAAGAAACAATGAATGATGAATTAATGAACGAACCAATGAAATAAAGAAGGAAGGAAATAAAAAAACAAAGAAAGAAAGAACGAAAGAAAGAAAGAAAGAAAGAAAGAAAGAAAGAAAAAAGAAAGATAAAACAAACAAACAATGAAAAGAAGAAAGAAAGATATAAATAAATAAACAAACAAACAAACAAACAAACAGAGGAAGAAAGGCAGAATGAATGAGTGAAGGAAAGAAATAATTATTAATGAATGATTAATGTAAAGAAAGATAAAAATAGAAGAAGAAAAGAAAGAACTAAAGAAAGAAGGAATGAAATAAGGAAAGACAGAATGAATGAGTGAAGGAAAGAAATAATGATGAATGAATGTATGAATGAAAAAGAGAAAAGAAAGAATGAATAAATTAATGACAGAATGAAACTGCAAGCACAATGAGTGCATGATGAAAGAAGTCAAAGGTCAATAGGCGCGCAACATATAAAACAACTTAAATATGCAAATGTATCAATGGTTACAATGCAATTAATTTCTCACCACAACTAGCTGTCAATATTAATTAGCAAGTATAGTTGGCGGACTTTAGTTTAGATGGCAAGTAAACTCAGGATGGATAACATCTAGCCCACGTTACATTACGAATCACATTTTAATTGCATTTACAGAGAGATTATAAACTTTTCGTCATTTCTTGCAAAACTTGCCTGAACAGACTGACCATAAGCCGGCAGATGAATGTGACATCATTACTGATTCATGAGTGACACTCGAAGTGTTGCCAACTGACTAGTAATTCCAGGAAAAGCATGTAATTTAGTTTGATTGGATTTTAATGTACGTGGCCCACAGTGTGTGTGTCATGCTGATCAACAAAGAAACCTGGGTCTACAGGATTATGTTCAATCTTACAGTGGCCTGTTATTATAGCCGATATACCTGGTGGTTTCCAATCGCCTCATCCGCTGTATAAGAGACAGTGTGTTAGTTGCTGTTATTGTTGTTTCAAGGGGCTGAACAGTAAGGTCATCTGCCCCTACACAGTGTGTTAGGACCAGGAATGTATATTTTGAAGAGTTACGTGGCTCCAAACTGGATATTTGCCATTTCAGAAGAAAATGTTTTGTAATAGGTATTTTATGTATTAGTAATGATAATAATAATGATAATATTATTGATAATAGTAATATATCTTTTAATCACCTCTCCTCCAAGCTCGGCTTCGCCCATGGAGTTTACGTGGGAACATTCTTCGCAAGGATAGTGTTAGAACTGGACACACTTTGTCAGCAGATACAACTGGTTATGATGCAGATCGATCGCCCATATAATACAGTGAGTCCGGGAATGTTCTCCGCAGCGCCTACAAGCGTCTGCGAGAGCTAGCTACAGCAGTTACGTTGGTAGCACGGCTGCCGCTTTCATCATGACAAATAAACAGTAAACTTTGTACTCACCACAGCCATTCATAACAGATGCTGGAACCATTCACACTACATCACTCTTTTTCCGTAACCAGTTTGTTTTAATTCATGAACCACTGTAACTTTATATGGAAACAACTCTTACAGCTTTATGTGCTGTCGACTTATGGATTCCTGTTTGTTGAGCTAATTTTCGTGTTGATTTACTTGGACTACGCAGCATTATATCGGAGATTTCATCAAGTTTTTCGTCCGTTAAAAGCGTAGGCCTGCCTGTTCCCGGTACATCGTGAACTGAGCCAGTCACATGAAATTTAGTTATCAAATCCCGAACGGTATCACGGTTTGGACACTTTGAATTAGGAAACCGAACATGAAATCTTAATTTTACATTTTCTGTAAACCGATCGTATTCGCGAAAAACGTATTCCACCAAAAACACTATATCTTCAATCCTTACCAATCTGGGTTTAAAAAGGGTCATAGTACCACCACTGCATTGTTTAAGGTCAGCGATGATATACGCTCAGTTATGGACAAGCGTCAGCTTACAATCCTATGTCTTTTCGATTTCAGTAAGGCTTTTGACTGTGTGAATCACAATATACTTCTTGCAAAGCTGAAATCTTTTGGCTTATCTCAGAGTGCTCTTTCCTGGTTCAAATCTTACCTTTCCATGCGTACACAGAGAGTGGTCCTCGCGGATGGCTCCTCTTCAGACGGAAATCGCTGGAAAGTGCAGTACCTCAGGGATCTGTCTTAGGCCCACTATGCTTATCGATATATATAAACGATGTATTGTGCCCTTTTAGCAAGAAATATGCCAATCACAGTATACCAGCGTAGCTCAATTCGGAATTTTCGGGGCAGCGGTAAGTTCCCCCACTCTGTGACTCACATATTTTGGATTAATTAGAGGATACACTTGCAAAAATAACAACAAAATCAACTCCTATTTTAAACACATTTAATTAATAAAATTTATGGCGCTACAAACACATTAACAATTTAATTACTGACCCATAATCATCTACTTGTTCCAAATGAACAAGGAATCACAAATATAATAAAACAAATATTGTATTTAAAACATGTGGTTTCCACATAAACCAACAATTCCTACCTAGTCTTACTTCCATAAAGCATCACTGTAAGTTTTATATAACTCCGAGCTCTTTTGGCTCCATGCTTTACATAAAAATGGTGTCATTCATTGTACACCTCAAACACTATCCTCTATATTTTCTTAATTCTCAAAAAAAAAAAAAAAAAATGTATAATTACATTTAAAATTTATGTTAATTATCTAACTCAATATTTTGGGCATGTCCACACATTCAGTTGTTATCATCTCTCTTTATTTCACAAATATATTAAGGTAATCAGGAAATCAACTGTGTACTCCAGAGCGTGAAGATACTTGACACAGTCAAAAAACTATAGTTACTCCCGAAACTTAGTTGCCTTCAATTAACTCGTGGAATCCTACGTCCATACATCATTACAATAGGGATTGTTATTTATCTCTTATATTTTATAAGACCATTATCATATAAGAAACTACGATCTGAACAGGCAAACGAAAATATCAATCTACAAGGACCTCGGTTCAAAGCCCGGGTCGTTAACAACTTTAAACACTCCTGGTGTATTCATTTCTCTTTACAACATTTTACGAGACGGTTTCTGGCCCCTCTCGCTCTAAGAGAGCTAGACCCTTCTACTCGGGCGCGATTTATGACACGGAGGGTGACGGCGACTCCCTGTCTAACCCACGTTAGTAGCTTATTTCCAAGGCTTTCAAAACAAACCTTCACATTATATTCAGTTCTGGGGAGAGACCGGCTTTTACTGTACCGTACTCATTCAAACAACAATTCTTTGGTTCATAGACCACTTTCGTAACCTTGGCATTTATTAATTATGAGAGGGTCCTCATTGATTGGGAAGATTAATACACATCCGACGACGAAGAATTAAGGGGCTTTTATCATAAGAAGATTCTGCGTTCGAATCTCTTCACACGCCTCGGGAACCATTCCCTTACAGAGGACTTATACAAAATGCGATTTAAAGTCGGCCGTGGCCCATATGACATACGCTCAATAATACCATATATTAGCTCCCTTTAAAATACATACACAATGCCTCGTGATACTACGTCACAAATAGAGGACTTATACAATTATCAATTCACTGCAATCAACTACCCTCCATAAGTAATTTACCAAGTATTTTAACCTCTACGCGTTCCTAGCGTGACATTTTAATATTATTTGCGCTCTTTTGCGCTCTGCATTATTTTAAGCCGAATTGTCTTCCCAAGAACTGATAAATCTCATTAGTAACAATTCATATTAAATTAATTCTTATATTAATTTTTTCCGTTGCCGATAAATCGCTCCCTTTTAAACTATTCCATTGAACATCATATCTTACACATACATTAAGGCTTTAACGCTCTTATGTTCACATCAATTTATTTGATCTTTATTTAATATTTCCATATTTAATTAATATTATTACCTTTATTCTTTACACAAGCTCAAAAGCTATTTCTTTCATATCTCAACTTTACTTTATTTAAATATCTTTCATGATAATTACTGATATTTCGCTTGCTCTTATGACATTTGTTAAATACATTAACATTTTATTCACTTATTTCCTCTACGGGATTGATTCTTTACATAATTATTTATAATTTCTCAAATTTTCTATTATTGTTCAGACCGCGTTCTTGCTTATTCAGTATTTATTTCTTAAAACACATCCCGTTTACTCAAAAACTCCGGTGGATTTGTACACAGTCAATTCCTGACACCAAAATAGAATGAAATTCAGTACTCACATGTTTTTAAGATCGTCCCATGATCTTTATTCTTGTGCGGTGCTTCATTTTGGGCCCACTTTGAACTTTTTACTCCATATTAAAGGAATTCATCTTATGTATAAACACTTTTTGACATATATTTAAAACACTTAACATTGGCGACATTTTTATACACTGATGTGTCCCTTTTGAACACATAATAAACACTAAAAATATTAATTTAACACACAATCTTGATAAATTTACACTTCACAATTCTTGATCACTAGGCCGTATTTCTGAGCCTATCACACGTGACCTTCTTAATTTCCCGTTTCCAAGGGTGAAATTTATTCGATGTCGGCTTCCTATCCTGCAGAATACGAAAGTCTCGAAACATCTACTGTTCCCTGGAATCCAAATTCTTCTACTCCTATCCTGGATGACCGGCTATTTATCTAGCTTGAACGGCTCCTTTGTAGATCTGTCTTATCGATCCTAGCGAAAGTCTATTCGGATCGAGGTCTCCTCAATGACTTATAGATTTAGTTTATAGCAGCTAGTACTTCTCGAGTCTAGTACTTTTAGAATAGTTCGCCTGCTTTCTGGAGATAATGTTTATAGTCTCCTATCTTCTTTATTTGATCGGTTCTAGCACTCCTACGTTTCTGATGTACGTTCCGAACCTTATTCTGTTCTTCCCTTTTTGGGTTCTTTAATTTAAATAACAGTTTATCTTTCTGGTAAGGTACTTCCGTACGTTATGATCTATTCGTTCGTCTATTTAACGACCTATCGCCTTTAAGTCCGACGTTCGCAGCCTGCTCTGACTATATCTTACGAACTTTCACTATAACTTGTATACAGTCGGGCCTAAATCCTGTAACTAGGATTTTCCTAATATTTCAATACGGCGATACTTTAAATTTCTTCTTGACCACTCCTTATGGAGGCAAGCAAGTCATTAATACTGCGACGCCTATGGCTATCGGATATTACTTCTGCGGTGTAACACAGCGTTTCTCCCCTCAAGGAGTACTGGTAACTGTCTTCGATGTGACGCAGATTTACGCCCCACACGGCTGTCTGAATACTGATGTGCTGTGATGTAGTCTTACGCCCCTCACGGGCTGTCGGAACTGCGTGCGTAATAACACCCTCACGGGTTGTCAGAATAACTGCATTCGGTGTTTGATGTAGCCTAGTGACGTGCCCTCAGGCCGTTTGAAACTGCATGTTTGGCTTGGTGAAGCCCAAAGCTTTATACTATTTTACTACAAAAAAATAAGACTCTAGCCTTTTCTGTGGCCAACTTCTAAAATAATGGTGCCACAAATATAAAAATTATACCTTCCGAAAGCTCGTCTTCTCAATGTCAAATAATCTTATTGCACCTAAGAATCGATCGTGCACTTTGGAGATATTAATTAATTTCTCGTCCTCAAATGTGTGGGTGTTGCATTTCTTTTGCTTTCTCCCCTCCACACGGGCATTGGTAATTCCCCAATGACGTCGTCTTGCGTTGGCAGTTTTTTCCTGCGCAATTATTAAATGGTTTCTCTTTACTGAAAAATCTCTCATTCAAAATGATTCACTGTACTGTACTTGTTTACTCATTATTATACTTGTAAACGGGTTAAATTTAATTATTCCTCTTCTGGCGCATAAGCGGTGTTGTCATTTTCCAGCAACGTCAGCTCGAATTCCGATTCAGGCCTCCTTGTCTAATCCTGGGAAATTTCCACTCGGTTATTAATACTCGTGACTCGCTCCCTTCTGAATGTCAAGAGGGATGATATCATCCTCTCGAACACCTGGTCCTCGTTGGTTGCACAACCTTATACTGGCCTCCTAGCTGGATCTTTCTTTAAGTTACATTAGAAACTATACGCTCCTTTGATTTCTTCCTCAAATGCATGGATTCGACCATCCATGGACCTGATGGCACATGGGTTCATCTCTCCCCTCCTTAGGTAAATACATTTTCGAAAAATTTTTGAGGAAATTTATTTCAATTAAATTTGTATTTCTTTATTCGTCGAAGCCATCATAACGTTGTCCGTACCTTCCGTTGTTTTTACTTCTTTAAAGTCGTATCCGGTAATTGTGTAGGTCGGGTATGCTCTGTCCCTACCCTTTCTTTCTTTCTTTATTTGTCTGGTCTTTAAGTCCCCAGAACCTCATTCTTCCTTACGGGTTTGGTCTATCCCTACCCGTTTCCTTATTTCATCATTTTCTTTTCTTAAATTGGAGTTTTCTTCTTCAATAAATTCAATTATTTCTTTAATTTCCCAATATAATTTCTCCAATTCGCATTCGCACTCGAATGCTTGAGCTCTATTTTCTATTTCTTCCTTATTCTTGTTTATGTCAAAAGCGGATTCATCTCTACATGTTTCCATAACCAGGGCTTGTTCATTCTCTTCATCAAAATCTTCGGGAGGGTAATATAATTTCAAATTTGCTGAATTCATGGTCACTTCGTGATCCGTTTCACAGTGCCGAATTCTATATGCGTTATTCCTCAAATCTCTGATTATTTGATACGGTCCGTGGTACATTTTCTGGAACTTCTTGTACACACGGTTCCCTGGATCCGAAATGGCTGGTCTTTTTACTAACACCATTTCTCCTGCTAATAATGGTCGATGATACCTCTTATGCCTATTTCTTCTCTGCCTCCTGTCGGCTTGAGCTTTTAGATGCTCAAAGGCTCTTCTAATGCGTACATCTCTTCCAGGCTGAGCGTCTGGTGGCCTAGGAATTACCAGACTCCAAGGTCTTTCTGGTTGCTCATTCCGATGTAACGTTATGGGTATCTCTCCTGTGGATTCATGGATTGTATTATTTATACAAAATTCGATAATATCCAAGATATCTATCCACTTCCAATTTTCTTCGGCACAGTATATTCTACAATACTTGGCCGTTTCTCTCATAACTCGTTCTACAGGGTTTGCCTCAGGATGGCGAATACTTGACAAAATCTGACGTATTCCAAGTCTTTCTAATTCTCGTCTGAACTCTACACTGGTGAAACAACTGCCGTGATCCGACGCAAATTCTCAGGTTTCCCCAGAATCGGTATCACTTTTTCTTTAAGTCGTTTTAACACCTGTTTGGTACTAGTCTTCCGTATGGGAGCAAGGACAACCATTTTAGTGAAGACATCCATAGCCACCATTATGTGTCGATTTCCTCTTCTTGCCTTTGGCAAAGGTCCAAAATTATCAATAGATATGATTTGGCCAGGCCTTTCGGGCAACAATGGTATAGGCTTCTGTCTCATCAGAAATGCATTAGGTTTGATCCTTTGACATAGATCACATGTCTTTAGCGTGTCCCTTACAGTTTCTCTCAGTCTCGGCCATACAAATGCTTCTTTCAGCATCGAGACTGTTTTGTCGACTCCCATATGTCCGAACGATCTATGGGCTAACCATACTATTTTCCTCTGCAAAATTGCAGGAACAACAATCCTTAATTTTGTATGGTCAAAGTCCACAAACTTATATAATAACCCATGATAAAACGTGTAGTCTTGAGCTATCTTATCAGCTTCCGTGTACGCTGGTGTTCCTCTTATCAAGCTTCCCTCAAGGAAAGATATGAGCATGTTCATCCATGGATCCTCCCGTTGTCTTTGACTAATGCTTCTTAACTCATTAAGAGTACGCTGATCCCTGTCTTCCAAATCTATAGCCATTACTTCCTCTTCTATGGACTCTGGCTGTCTACTTAAGTAGTCTGGAACTATATTTTCTTTTCCTGGGCAGTACTCTATCTTGACATCAAATTGTTGAATGTATAAAGCCCAACGCATCAACCTTTGACTGGATAAATCAGTCTTCATCAAAAAGGTTAAGGCTTTATGATCCGTTCTTAGAATGACCTGAAAACCATATACGATCTTCCGCCAATATTGCAACGCGTGCAATATCGCTAACAGCTCGATCTCGCTGATCGTATAATTTTTCTCGTGTGGTTTCAGTCTCCTACTTGTGAAAGCTAGATAGTTCTTCTTATCAGGGTTTTCCGGGTTCTCCTGATATAGCATTGCCCCTATTCCAATCTGGGATGCGTCTGTTTGAATGATAAATCTCTGATTAAAATCAGGATATCCTAGCTTCACGTAATTTAAGAGCATTTCCTTGGCCTCTACAAATGCTTTTTCTGCTTCCTCCGTCCATTTCCACTTGCCCCCCTTCTTCAGAAGGTCCTGTAGTGGTGCAACAGTTTTGGTGTATGATGGACAATGTCCTGAGAAGAACCCAATCAATCCCAAAAACTGGCGAACGTTCTTCACCTTCAAAGGCCTTGGAAAATCCCTTATCGATTCCAATTTGCATGGATTTGGTTTAACACCATCCTTGTCAATCACATGCCCTAAAAATGTCACTTGCCTTTGACAAAAATTCGACTTCTTTAAATTTATTTTAAAATTTGCCCTTCTTAAGTCTTCCAATAATTTCTTCAAATTTCCTAAATGTTCCTCAATGTTCTCCGAGGTAAGCAAAATGTCATCTACGTATCGGATAGTGCAATCTTTCACTTCCTCTGACAGGTTTCGATCAAGCGCTCTTATTAATGCAGATCCTGCGGTCTTCAATCCAAACGGACATCTTCTAAAGCAGTATGTTTGTTGGTCGAACTGAAATCCAGTCAACAAGCTGGTTTTCTCTTCCAGTTCGAGATGATGATACGAAGAAGTCATGTCAATATTTGTAAAAATCTTCTTGTCTTTGAACTTCCTCAGTATTTCTTTTATGGGTGGTGCCGAATCATTTTCTGGTATGATTTTTGCATTTAAATTTCTGGCATCTAAACACACCCTTACTGAGCCATCCGGTTTACTCACAATCACTAATGGACTAACATATGGTGTCGCCATCTTTTCTATAACACCTGCATTCATCATCTCCTGCAGTGTTTTCTTAGTTTGTGGGTAATGTTTTTCCGCAACCGGGTATGGTTTTTGTTTGAACGGTGCCCAATCATTGACTTGGAACGCGTATTTAAAAGTTTCAATCTTCCCTGGCTTGGAATCAAATACGTCCCTATAATCCAATAATAATTTCTTTAACTGTTCCTTAATTTCGAGGCTGACTTTAGCTTCCTCCACTTTTCCTGACAGGTTGGTCTCGAACTCATTTTCCACATTATCTTCGAGTTCTATGTTGAGGACTTCAAATATCCTTTCTATATCCTTATAATCTTCCTCAATCACTTCTTCCATATTGAACCCTTGCAAAGAAGCATATGAGACTCAGATTCGGGGCGTAACGGGTCATATTCGTAAGTTGCTGTCAGGGCGCTTCATTAACTTGCAGGGTAACATATAACAAAATTAACATGCAGGAAAGAGTGAAGCCAGGGTTAAAAAAACAACTGAATTTAATAACAAATCACCATATTTACACATAAACAATTAACAACAAAATCTCCCAACTGACTCCCATTTAATAAAAATGCCAAAAACTAGGCGATATCTCTGGAGAGATTAATTACTTGGACCAAGTGTCCTTAAATAAAAGATACAAAGGTGACCATATAAGTGCGTATGCCGTTCTACATGCATCACGATGTGTACTTTGAATGCGTGATTCGTTATCATCCGGAATGACCCTTCAAACACCGAATCCGCATTTCCTAGAGCTAGACCGACACGGGGGAACACAACTACACTACTTAAATTAAACCGACACTTCCTAAATCTACTATAAACAAACACAAAATTTCCGTGTGAAATTGGACATAGATTGCCGTAGCAACATTTACTGCCTAAAAACTTAGGACTTCTCACACAAATCAACACAAGTACATTATCACGTGACCAATAGAAAAATACTCAAATGACCGCTGTCAAAATTTACAAATACTCTACCATTACACCACACGGGTGTGTCACACAAAATTACATGAATCGAGTCATCAACAAAGCAATAGGCAAACAGCCAACATTTACGTTAATCACAATATTTTATCCATACAAGGTACAACAATCCGTTACAAACATGGCGAACTCCCCAATTAATTATGGCTTAAAAATTAACCATCACAATGAACAGGTTTGCTATATGAAAGCTTACAGGGATCAGTCGGACACAAGGACTGCCTATCAAAATAAGTCACAGGCAAAACGGGCGGTTTGTGGAACACTGCATGTCTGTCAACCCACGTGTCAAAATGCCTCGACCTCCCAGAACATGGGGTCGAACCTCGAAGAAATGTGCCCCAAAGCACAATAATACATGTGTGTGTCAGAATAACCATATGGACAAGAATCAGCAGTCTCCCAAGAGCACTCTGTCTTTCCATCTCAAAAAAAATACAATAGCAGCAAAATATATAAGGGCGGTAGGACAACTACCCCCTCCTCACGTAGAATCAACACACATTAGACACATCAACACACACTGAATCACACGTATGGGTTTTGACAGACCCTGAAATAAAATACACAAATAATATCCACATGCTGGCGCCATCGTTTTATGCCGTGACTAGTCACCTGAAAAGGACTCAAGAAAATCTATCAAAATTAGAACGAAGGTGTTCTACCATTACTTTTAAGTTGGTGCACTCGGCTACCCTAACATGAATAATAACCTGTTCAGCAAAATGTTTTACACTCATTTCCTCCCATTCCTATTTCAAATATTAACGTTAATAAAGCACCATTTATCGAATGTAACGGGTTCCGCAATTGCAAGGATAAAGATCACGCACGCACGCCGCGTACATTACACATGACTCAAGAAAGAAAAACAAAATATCAACAAACACTTTGGCCACGCGCCAACGGACATTTAAACATATAGTGTCGGTACAAGAAAAACTCTAAAACAACAAGAAAGAAAAACATGACTATATACCAAGTTCCCCGGCCAAATCTAACTACATAATTGAAATAAATCAATTTTTGTACATCACCGCTTCTGCATGTAGACCAAGGACATCCTCCTCAACCCATTGCCCTATGGACAATTTAGCTCTCCATAGTAGTCGTCTGTGCTGATTTCTTGAAGCTCATCCCAACTTCAAACCACGTGCTGTTCATCTTGGTCTGGACTCCTTGGCAGAAAAGTTCAATATTAAATATTTGCCTATCTATAATCGCTTGCAGGCTACTCAGTTCACCCACAATTGTCCTAGTGCGATTAATAGCGAAGACTGGCCCTAATTATATCGGACACACGCACTATAAAAACATACATAAAATACACACAATTTATACAGAAAATATACATGTCGAGTCCGCGCCACTGGCTCGTTAACAAGTTCACAATCCTGGCTGCACTAGCAGTCGCTATCTCGTCTGGTATTTCCGTCTGTACTATGGACTTCGGTTCTGGTAAGCGCTAATTAGGGTGATACGATACCTCCCTCTTAAAGTTGAACTCGTCGTCTTGAAATGAATGTTACTGTTTAGTTCACACAACAAAGTTGATTTTATAATAATATGTATTACCGCCTTTAAAATTTGATACTGCGATCGCTGCGACTTCAGTTCCTCAAAGCTCACAAAATAATTAGCTTTACTGAGTTAGAGCGTAAAAATCACGTTTTACACCAAATAATGACTTAGATAAATTCGAGCGTCAAAATCACAAACCAAACTGACGTGGAGTATGCCTCTCAAGGCTCCACAAGGTAAGACTTTAAAATTCACACTTCGAACTGGCGTGGAGTATGCCTCTCAAGGCTCCACAAGAATAGACTTTAAAATTCACACTTCAAACTGGCGTGGAGTATGCCTCTGAAGGCTCCAAAAGAATAGACTTTAAAATTCACACTTCGAACTGACGTGGAGTCTGCCTCTGAAAGCTCCACAAGATAAGACTTAGATTGGCGTCAGGCCAAGCTATTTATGAGAAACTGACAAGGGCGGTGGAGTGGGGCAAAGTCGGATAAAAACTTCCGGAGTTTTTGTCTCACAAAGATGTAACTAGTGTCATTCTTCTCCAAATAAATCCAACGTCTCAAATTACTCGAGCGGAAATTAATCCGTTCGGCGGTTCCTTAGATACACACTTCCGCGGGCTTTTTACTACTGACGCCGTCCACCTCGTGGTCACGGCTTGGTCTCTTGTGATTGGCTGATTCAATCGCATGTTCGTTGAGAAGACCTCGTGATTCTTCCTTTATGTCTCCAATTTTGGTACAGTAGTTGCACAATTTAGCCTTGAACTCGACTAACTCTGGCCGTCCCCCAGGAATAGCTGTTGGCTCAACTTCTGTTGCAATCGTTACGAAATGCTGGCCTCCCTAATATCCAAGTCAACTTCCTTATGTGCTGCCTGGGCCGTAGTAATAATAATAATAAATATGAATACTTATTTATCGAAGATCAATAAGGGTTCATTTGTCCTCAGCAAGGTTTTGAAATTCGAAACAATTTATTGGTTTGGATTTCAAAAACAAAATCCACTGTAGTAACAACACATCTCTTTAAATCTCACTCAGCTGCTCGAGTGTATGCCCCTCTGACTCAATTAGTGTGCTCCCTTCTCGCTGGAATGTCATTCATATTTTCACTAGGTCTCCCCTTCTCCTCCAGTAGTGCCACTCCCGTCGTCTCAGCTGTTCGTTGTTTACAAACAAAGGGCGTACTCAGGCGCTCCCCGTGGATTTGAGTGTTTGCTCTCAAAATAAATTTTGCAATACAGATTCTGCACATATCATCTCTCCTAATCATCAAATGGTTCCCTTCTGTAGTACGGTTTCAAATTGGCGCTATTAAAAACAGATTTTGCACCAGTGCTCACTTCTTCTAATCTGTAGGCATTGTTACCCAGATTCTTAATTACCCGGAACGGACCAATGAACCTTGGACAGAACTTGGCGAAGACTTTGTTCTTAGGGTCGGAGATCGGTGGTCTACGAACCAGCACTAATTCTTGCTCTTGTAACTCTCGGTGAAACTTCTTTCCTCGGTACCGTCTCAGCCTTCGGTCCGCTTGGTTCCTCATGTGCTCTCTCGTTCGCTGGATTCGCAAATCATGCGCTAATAATGGATCCCTTGGGCAGGGAATGATCTTATCCCAAGTTCTTTCTGGCAATCTGTTGTGGTGTACAATCAGTGGGACTTGACCCGTCGACTCGTGCTTAGTAGTGTTCATGCATATCTCAATTTCCCCTACTTTGTCTACCCATTTGTTGTGTTCGTTAGGAATCATTACTCTGTAATATTTAGCGACACAGCGAATTGTTCTTTCGCTCGGATTTCCACAAGGATGACGAATACTTGAAAATATGTGTTTTATTCCTAGGCTCTCCAAACCTTGCCTAAAAACATTGCTTGTGAAATAGGTACCGTGATCTGATAGAATGGATTCCGGCTTCCCAAGCATCGGAATGACTTTGTTCTTAATTCTACTGAGGACTTGTCTTGATGTCGTCTTCTGAATAGGACATAGCACGACCATCTTTGAAAATACATCGACACACACCAAGAGGTGTCGGCATCCACGCTTTCCTTTTACTAAAGGACCAAAGCAATCAATCGCGAGCATCTCGCATGGTTTCTGCGGTAATAGTGGTATTGGAGGTTGTTTCAGAACAAAGTTGTTCGGCTTTGTGCGCTGACAAGCGTCACACGTTCTAATTACTTCAACAATGGTGAATCTCATCTTGGGCCAAGTAAAGGTCTCCCCTATCGTAGCTTCAGTCTTATCCGTGCCGATATGTGCTAGGCTCTCGTGAACATGCCAAGTTAATCCCCTCTGTAGTGATGCTGGAACTAAAATCCGCAGTTTAGTATGATGCTCATCCACGTACTTATGTAACAAGTTATTCAAGTAGTGAAATCTCGCTTGTTTAGCACTGGCTTCCCGGTACTCTGGTGAATTTGGTTGTAACTCCTTCCTATAGAATTTTATCATCATCATCATCCATGGGTCAGCTTCTTGCTCCTTCCGAATATCCTTCAATCTTGCCAAAAACTCACGAGCCTTAGGTGTCAAGGTAATATTGTGAACTTCCGCTGTTACTTCGTTTCCGTCCTCAGGGTTTCTACTCAAGGCATCTGGTATGACGTTCAATTTCCCAGGACAATGCTCTATTGTGATGTCAAACTGTTGTATGTAGATGGACCAGCGCGTTACTCTCTCACTTGCTATTGTTGTCTTAAATAAAAATGTCAGTGCATGGTGGTCGGTTCTAACAATGATGGAATAACCATAGATCATCTTGCGCCACTGTTGTAGAGAATATAGAATTGCTAGTAGCTCAAGTTCCGTAACTGTGTAGTTTCTCTCATGTTTCCGTAATTTACGACTCGTGAATGCCAAATAGGATTTCTTCTTGGGTTCTTCAGCGTCCTCTTGGTACAGCATAGCACCAATCCCAATTAACGAAGCATCTGCTTGAATGATAAATTGTTTCTCAAAATCCGGATATCCAAGTTTCACACAGTTTTCCAATAAATCCTTCGTTGCTCTAAAAGACCTGTCGCACTCCTCGTTCCACGACCATCGATTCGCTTTCTTCAACATCTCCTGCATAGGCGCTACTGTTTCTGTGTAACCAGGGCAATTTTCTTTGAAGAAACCTGTCACTCCCAAAAATGCTCTAACATGTTTGACTTTGGTAGGTGTGGGAAATTTCTTAATAGCATCGATCTTGGCTGGATTAGGCCGCACGCCCTCGACATCAATTATATGTCCCAAATATAAAATTTCGCTCTGGCAAAAGTGTGACTTTTTTAAGTTGATCTTGAAGTTCATGGTTCTCAGGTTGTCCAACAGTTTATTTAAATTTATCAAGTGTTCTTCCATCGTCTCAGAAGCGATCAAGATGTCATCAACATATCTCGTGGTGAAGTTCTTGACCTCCTCAGTCAGATTTCTGTCGAGTGCTCTAATGAGTGCACATCCCGCAGTTTTCACGCCAAAGGGCATTCGACACCAGATATAACTTTGATTGTCGAATAAAAATCCCGTCAACAGTTGAGATTTTTCTTCAAGTTCAAGATGGTGGAAACTATTCGTCAAATCAACACTTGAGTATATCTTCTTCCCACGGAAGCCTTTCAAAACATCTTTGATCCTCGGTGCTTGGTCGTGCTCAACTAGCAGTTTACTATTTAAAACTCGCGCGTCTAGGCATAGCCTAATTGATCCGTTTGGCTTGGTCACAGCCAATATTGCGTTCAGGTAAGGAGTTGCAGCTTTCCTTATCATGCCAGAATCTAATAAGTTAGTAATAATGTCCTTCACCTGAGAAAAATGCTTCTCTGGGATCGGGTACAATTTACTTTTAAATGGGGTCCAATCTGTCACCTGCATAGCATATTGAAAATTCAAAACTTTCCCAGGTACGGTGTCAAAAGCTTCTTTATGTAATCTTAAGATTTCTTCCAGTCTTCTTCTATCAGATTCCCCTACGATGGCTTCCTTAAGTCGCTCCTGAAGTAAAATTTCGAATTTGGTTCCGCCCATTTCTTCTTCCGCCAAATGCACCCAAAGTTCCTGTGAAATATCTCGGCTGTCCATTTCTAGCACTGCTGTCTGGTTGACTTGCTCTCCCCTCAAGATCTTATCTCCGGCCTCATTAGTGCATTCCTCAACAACCCAAGTGTTGGCCTCTCTCTCCAGCGGATTCTCTTCCATATTTAAACCCACATGATCCAATCCTTCTACTTGTTTGAAGCTTACAGTGTTGTTATGTAAATCAATTACAGCATGAAAATCGCAGATGAAGTTGGCTCCTAAAATTATATTGTAGTTCATCCTTGGAATAACAATGAATGTTTGTGAAAAAGTATGGTTCAATATTTCCAGATCTAGGAATGCTTGCTGCTTACAATTCATAGTTTTGTCAGGAATGACACCTCTGACTTTCATTAGCGGTACCGGCATAATAGGAACAGTCTGTTTTCTTGCTATTTCTTTTATCAAAATTTCAGTGACCAAGCTCACCTGGCTACCTGTATCAATCAAACATCTCACCCTCATACCTCCAATATGCGCGTAAATAATTGGTAGCTGTCTGATAACGTTTTCACGGTTCTTCACCACTTCCTCCAGGCAGTCGTCTGGGAATGCTACCCACTCTTCTATATTGGCCACTATCATCTCTTCTTGCTCCCTGGCGATCTCCGTTTCTAGCCTATCTCCTTTCAATTCATTTGGTTTTTTTTTTTATCCCGGGCCCCATTAGATGTGTTTCGCCGGTTATCATTCTGTCGCTCCTGTTGCCTCAGTAAACTCTCTGCCCCCTCTCCTTGATGATTGTCTGGGCTCTGTCTGTTCGCCATGGCACGCCCCCACTTTTCCTTCTCCGCTTCTTCATTACTTAATTGA
Organism: Meconema thalassinum; assembly: GCA_946902985.2. Lineage (NCBI taxonomy): Eukaryota > Metazoa > Arthropoda > Insecta > Orthoptera > Tettigoniidae > Meconema > Meconema thalassinum. The sequence goes on from OX336388.2 coordinate 2,135,270,249, forward strand.
TCCAGGTATTTACGGGATTCAATATATCGCTCGTCCCAGTTATTCCTATATTCTCCTCTGTTTTCTTGTCGATAGTCCCTGCCGTTACTCCATCTACCATCTCCATTTCTTTGGTAGGGTCTACCTTGTCTCTGGTTTCCCCTCCAATTTGTGTACTCCCGCTGGTACGTCCACTGATTATTTTGATTCTGGTTATTCTGATGATATCTCCCGCGGTTATTCTGATAGTTATGATTGTTGTGATGGAACTGGTTTCGGCCGTCAAAATCTTGTCTTCTTGGCGTGAACTGTGTTCCCGTGGACTGTGTCTTACTTTGGTTTCCCTGGCCGTGGTTATTTTGGGGTCCCTGAACTACCTCTGCCGTGTTTACACATTCCAAATTCCTTCTTCCTGTCTGTGGGCTCACCATACTCGTCTCATCTAAGTGTCTGAGTAATTCTTCTGCTTGGACTGCGGTCTGAATGTTTCCTGCGACTAACAATTGTTGGATATGCATTGGGAGTTGTTTCCCGATGGTTAGAACCATATTCGGCTCGCTAGGCGGGTCATCAAAATCCCTGAATTTTACCAATTGCTGACTAAAGAATTCTGAAAAACGGGTTGGATGGGTACTATGGTATTTGCGTGTGTACAGGTCCATTCTTAACCCCTGTTGTAACGAAGGACTCCAAAACTTCTTCAAAAACGCCTCGCGGAATTGATCCATGTCTGTAAATGTGTACTTGAAACTTAAGAACCAGGTCAGGCTAGGTCCTTCCAAAAATTTCTCCACCAGTCTTAATTGTTTCTCTGGGCCGATGTGTTGGTCATTAAAGTAATCCGTTAATTGCCGTAAGAATGCTTTGGGAGTGGTTCCTGAATTTTCTTTGAACTTATCGGGCTTAAAATCATTACCCCGAATGACTTGGATGACTTGGGCTGGTGCCAAGTTCGGTTGCGGAGTTGAAGTCTCCCCCCTGTACTGCTGGAATGCATTAGTCGTTAGTCTGGGACTTTGACCCCGACTCGTGTCCTCAGCCAACTTCGAACCTGCCGGGCTTCCAAGACTTGTTTGCTTTTCGTGTATATTTTCATTTGAAAATAATGTCGCATTCTCTAACGATCTAATCTCGTTTTTTATGATTAATTCTGATTGTTCCTGCAATTTCGACTTCATATTTTCCTCCAGTGCCTGCATTCGCTTTAAAACTGCCAGCCTGTCTTCCTTATTCGCCTGAGCCTGCTGGTCCCAATCTCGCCGGATCCTACTTTTTAAGCTGTTTATTTTCTCCTCGTTCCTCTCCTGATTTCTCTCTAGCTCTTCACGTATCCGTTCCTGCGTTTTCACTAGTTGTTCTTCCAAATTATCCTGAGTTTTGACGAGCTGCTCCCCTACTTCTTGTCTTATTACCTCTTGTGTGTTTATTAGCTGGCCTTCCATCTCTTTCCTTATGATCTCTTGTGTTCTGCCTAATTGCTCCTCTAAATTTTCCCGCAAGTGTATCCGCTCAGTTTCAGCCTTAACTTCGACTTTATCTATTTCCTTTATTAATTCCAGCACGTTGTTATCTACCGAATTAATTTGCTGTTGTAGTTTCTCTTGGGTCTTCTTTACTCCCGCGGTGTTACTGACACATGCTGCCTCTATCTGCTTAAGTTTATCTGCCACCATCTCGTCAAATTGCATTAATTTGTTATCAAATTTTGCCTCCAATTTCTTCATTTCGCCTAACTGTCTGATGTTGTTTTCCGCAACCTCGCCTGCCAGTTTCTCTACTTTTTGAACGCTCTGGTTAATATCATTTGTGATTTTTCCTAACTGTTCGGTTTGTGTTACCGCCTGTTGTGACAATTTGTGGTTTAGTTCGTTGAATTGTTTGTCAGTGTCTAATTTCTGGACTTCTAACTGGACCGAAATGTTACCGCTCATATCAAGTAATTGTTTTTCACAGTCTATCTTCTGCGCTTGTAACTGGACCGAAATATTATCGCTCATATCAAGTAATTGTTTTTCACAGTCTATCTTCTGCGCTTGTAACTGGACCGAAATATTATCGCTCATATCAAGTAATTGTTTTTCACTGTGCTCCCGCTGAGCTTCTAATTGTTCTTTTAATTGTTTTTCCGTCTTTACGGACATCTGTTCTAATTGTTCTTCCGTTTTCGCGGACATTTGGATCGACATCTGCTCTAACAATGCCTTTATCTCATCGACAAGCGCCATATCACACACAAAATATATTCAGAGAAAAACAGGGTTATGGGCTAAGGTTTCAGCCCTATACGCACATACATGTCACAAATTTAAATATTACTGGCTCTAATTTAATGAAATTTTCAGTAACAAAATTTACTGAATACAATGACACTTATTCCCAAACAACAAAATAACCCCTAGTGATCTGCTTTTAAATTCCTAACCAACAGAATTTACGAAACACCAATTAACCGAAGTCAATTAAATGTCAAATATAAGGCAACATCTTCCTGCTTGACTGAGTTCATTAATAATGCAAATTTCTAATTTTAATGTGGGCGCCAGAACAAGTTTATAACAAATACAAAATCAAATTCTAACCTTGTTCAATATTTCTAACCTTAGGAACTCAGTGATTTTACTAATGCACATGGCGGTACAACATCGCCTCCATTTACTGAATTTACATGTCCGCTTGATCTGGCATCATTTCTCAACGAAATAAATATGAGATCAGCGAAGCAACAACAACAACAATCCCCACTTGGGCAGCCATTTTTGTTTTATGAACCCTTGCAAAGAAGCATATGAGACTCAGATTCGGGGCGTAACGGGTCATATTCGTAAGTTGCTGTCAGGGCGCTTCATTAACTTGCAGGGTAACATATAACAAAATTAACATGCAGGAAAGAGTGAAGCCAGGGTTAAAAAAACAACTGAATTTAATAACAAATCACCATATTTACACATAAACAATTAACAACAAAATCTCCCAACTGACTCCCATTTAATAAAAATGCCAAAAACTAGGCGATATCTCTGGAGAGATTAATTACTTGGACCAAGTGTCCTTAAATAAAAGATACAAAGGTGACCATATAAGTGCGTATGCCGTTCTACATGCATCACGATGTGTACTTTGAATGCGTGATTCGTTATCATCCGGAATGACCCTTCAAACACCGAATCCGCATTTCCTAGAGCTAGACCGACACGGGGGAACACAACTACACTACTTAAATTAAACCGACACTTCCTAAATCTACTATAAACAAACACAAAATTTCCGTGTGAAATTGGACATAGATTGCCGTAGCAACATTTACTGCCTAAAAACTTAGGACTTCTCACACAAATCAACACAAGTACATTATCACGTGACCAATAGAAAAATACTCAAATGACCGCTGTCAAAATTTACAAATACTCTACCATTACACCACACGGGTGTGTCACACAAAATTACATGAATCGAGTCATCAACAAAGCAATAGGCAAACAGCCAACATTTACGTTAATCACAATATTTTATCCATACAAGGTACAACAATCCGTTACAAACATGGCGAACTCCCCAATTAATTATGGCTTAAAAATTAACCATCACAATGAACAGGTTTGCTATATGAAAGCTTACAGGGATCAGTCGGACACAAGGACTGCCTATCAAAATAAGTCACAGGCAAAACGGGCGGTTTGTGGAACACTGCATGTCTGTCAACCCACGTGTCAAAATGCCTCGACCTCCCAGAACATGGGGTCGAACCTCGAAGAAATGTGCCCCAAAGCACAATAATACATGTGTGTGTCAGAATAACCATATGGACAAGAATCAGCAGTCTCCCAAGAGCACTCTGTCTTTCCATCTCAAAAAAAATACAATAGCAGCAAAATATATAAGGGCGGTAGGACAACTACCCCCTCCTCACGTAGAATCAACACACATTAGACACATCAACACACACTGAATCACACGTATGGGTTTTGACAGACCCTGAAATAAAATACACAAATAATATCCACATGCTGGCGCCATCGTTTTATGCCGTGACTAGTCACCTGAAAAGGACTCAAGAAAATCTATCAAAATTAGAACGAAGGTGTTCTACCATTACTTTTAAGTTGGTGCACTCGGCTACCCTAACATGAATAATAACCTGTTCAGCAAAATGTTTTACACTCATTTCCTCCCATTCCTATTTCAAATATTAACGTTAATAAAGCACCATTTATCGAATGTAACGGGTTCCGCAATTGCAAGGATAAAGATCACGCACGCACGCCGCGTACATTACACATGACTCAAGAAAGAAAAACAAAATATCAACAAACACTTTGGCCACGCGCCAACGGACATTTAAACATATAGTGTCGGTACAAGAAAAACTCTAAAACAACAAGAAAGAAAAACATGACTATATACCAAGTTCCCCGGCCAAATCTAACTACATAATTGAAATAAATCAATTTTTGTACATCACCGCTTCTGCATGTAGACCAAGGACATCCTCCTCAACCCATTGCCCTATGGACAATTTAGCTCTCCATAGTAGTCGTCTGTGCTGATTTCTTGAAGCTCATCCCAACTTCAAACCACGTGCTGTTCATCTTGGTCTGGACTCCTTGGCAGAAAAGTTCAATATTAAATATTTGCCTATCTATAATCGCTTGCAGGCTACTCAGTTCACCCACAATTGTCCTAGTGCGATTAATAGCGAAGACTGGCCCTAATTATATCGGACACACGCACTATAAAAACATACATAAAATACACACAATTTATACAGAAAATATACATGTCGAGTCCGCGCCACTGGCTCGTTAACAAGTTCACAATCCTGGCTGCACTAGCAGTCGCTATCTCGTCTGGTATTTCCGTCTGTACTATGGACTTCGGTTCTGGTAAGCGCTAATTAGGGTGATACGATACCTCCCTCTTAAAGTTGAACTCGTCGTCTTGAAATGAATGTTACTGTTTAGTTCACACAACAAAGTTGATTTTATAATAATATGTATTACCGCCTTTAAAATTTGATACTGCGATCGCTGCGACTTCAGTTCCTCAAAGCTCACAAAATAATTAGCTTTACTGAGTTAGAGCGTAAAAATCACGTTTTACACCAAATAATGACTTAGATAAATTCGAGCGTCAAAATCACAAACCAAACTGACGTGGAGTATGCCTCTCAAGGCTCCACAAGGTAAGACTTTAAAATTCACACTTCGAACTGGCGTGGAGTATGCCTCTCAAGGCTCCACAAGAATAGACTTTAAAATTCACACTTCAAACTGGCGTGGAGTATGCCTCTGAAGGCTCCAAAAGAATAGACTTTAAAATTCACACTTCGAACTGACGTGGAGTCTGCCTCTGAAAGCTCCACAAGATAAGACTTAGATTGGCGTCAGGCCAAGCTATTTATGAGAAACTGACAAGGGCGGTGGAGTGGGGCAAAGTCGGATAAAAACTTCCGGAGTTTTTGTCTCACAAAGATGTAACTAGTGTCATTCTTCTCCAAATAAATCCAACGTCTCAAATTACTCGAGCGGAAATTAATCCGTTCGGCGGTTCCTTAGATACACACTTCCGCGGGCTTTTTACTACTGACGCCGTCCACCTCGTGGTCACGGCTTGGTCTCTTGTGATTGGCTGATTCAATCGCATGTTCGTTGAGAAGACCTCGTGATTCTTCCTTTATGTCTCCAATTTTGGTACAGTAGTTGCACAATTTAGCCTTGAACTCGACTAACTCTGGCCGTCCCCCAGGAATAGCTGTTGGCTCAACTTCTGTTGCAATCGTTACGAAATGCTGGCCTCCCTAATATCCAAGTCAACTTCCTTATGTGCTGCCTGGGCCGTAGTAATAATAATAATAAATATGAATACTTATTTATCGAAGATCAATAAGGGTTCAATATGCCATACCTGTTCTTCTATTTTCGCATCCTGTTCCTGTAGGTTAATGTTTTGTTCATCCACATCCTCTCTTTGAATTCTAATGCAGTTTTGCGCTAGGTCTATGATGACCTTGTTCTCACGGATAAAATCAATACCTAATATGACATTATACGGTAATTGATTTACCAGCAAAAAGCACTGCGAAATTTCAGCGTTACCCATGATCAGATCAATGTATACCTGAAATTTACATGTCAAAGATTTTTCAGGGATAATTCCCTTAATCTTTACACTTGATGTGGGAATCTTTAATACTCGGCCCCTTGTTTCCAATTCATTTAAAAGGGTTTGTGTAATTAGACTTATAGTGGATCCGGTATCAATCAATGCTCTGACCAGTAATCCTTCTATCCTAAGCATAATTATAGGTAGTTCTCTTTTAACAGGTGGGATTCCTTCCACATCCTCGTTAATTAGCTCATCTGGTCTGGCTATCCAATTTACAATTTCTACCTCCTCCCAGCTCCTGGTATGTTTCCACTTTTGACAAATTAAATTTGGAGTTTTTTTTTATCCTGAGGGCTCCCTTTTCCCTCATTCTTTAACTGAGCTTGTAATTCCAAGCTTTGAGCTCCGTCTAGTCGGTCGGGTGATTTCCGGTTCTTAATTGCCTCACTCCAACGGACTTTTTGCCTATCAGGTTCATCTGGTCTTTCGTTCATATAACGAAGACTTTCCTGATATCTTTCTTCTATTTCGGCCCGATATTCATCATCCCTATCGTCTGGCCTTACATTTCTTCTGGGATAATTCTCCCATTTCTTTCTGTTTTCTTGCCTTTGATGGTTATTATTATAGGGTCGGCTCTCCTGTTGCCTATAACCCGTAGTTCTAGGATTTCTTCCTCGATATCCTCCCCTGTAATATGGCTGTATCCTTCTAGGCTCCTGGTGCCCATACTCTCGATCTAGTCCTTGAGTATCCGTGCTGGTGGACTGATTCCTGGTCGCTGGTTTTTCTCCTGTTTCCTGACTGCTGGCCATGTGTACTTGCTCAGTTTGTCTTTGATGCCGAGGAGTTACGTGCGAAGTCGTCATATCTAATTGACGTAAGACACTCTCCACTTCCACAGCACTTCTGGCTTTGGATGAGATTAGCAGCCTCTGAATCTCATACGGAAGCTGTCTTGCAATGGCGGCACACAGGTCGTTTTCTGCCGGAGCAATATCCAGTTCGCGGAATTTACACAGCTGAGCGGTGAAAAATTCCGAGTATTTAGTAGGTGCATTGGTGCTGTACTTCCTAGAGTACAGATCTAGCCTTAAATTCTCTTGGACGTCTGCTGCCCAATATCGTTTTAAAAATGCTTCCCTAAAGCCTTCCACCGTATCAAAGGTGTATCTGAAGCTTCTGAACCAGGTGAGACAATCACCTGCCAACAACTTTTCAATAGCTCTCAGTCTCCGATCCTGAGGAACCTTCATTTCGTTTAGATACTCTGCCACTTCTTTTAGCCAGTATTTTGGAGTAATAGACATGTTATTACCCGTAAACTTTACTGGTCTGTCCTCATTTGATTTAATAATGTTTATTATCTGGCCATTTGTCTGATTCATGTACGGGGTTGACATCGCCATCGGATATCCTGGGTTCTTATAAGGGCTCTCCCCTCCTAAGTCCCTCTCCGTATCTGTGCCTTGTTCACGAGAATCTACCCATCCTGTCTTTGGAAACTCCTCCTGATTATCAAATTCTAACTTCCTTTCCCTCCGGGCACTTTCTTCATTAGCCATGAGTTGGATATCCATTTGACTATTCTTATGTTCAGTCCTCTCTAATCGGGATCTTAATTCATTCTGAATCCTTTCTTGATTCCTTTTAATATCTTCCTCTAACTTTTTGGATTGGAATTTCTCATCCCTGTAACTATCCCTGAATTCATTTAGTTGTTCTTCTACCTCTTTCTTAAAGATCATGACCCTTTGGTCTATAATTTCTGGCTTAACGTCACATATGGTCTCCAGGCCCTCTCGTATCTCCTTTATTTGCTTTTCCACTTCTTTTCTTCCTTTGACCATATCTAATTCAATTCCTTTCAACTTTCCTTCCGTCTTCTTAGACACTTCCGTTAATTCATCTTTGATCAGTTTTACTTCATTATTAGTTTTTCCTACTCGCCCTTCTAACTTTCCGATAGTTTCCTGGACCTCATTAATACCCTTGCTTATTTCATCTATCTTATGGGTGTTATCCTTATTTTCTTTCTCTCGTTGTTTTCTTTCTCTCTGAAGATGCTCTCCGTATTCACTTAAACTTTTATTTATTTCCGCTTCATACTTCTTCAGGTTCTCATCTACCTGCCCGGTAAAAAGATCAATCTGCTCTTTCATATCCTTAACATCCTTTTGATTTTGATTTTTCAACTCAGTTACTTCGGTTTGAACTTTATTGACTTTTCCCTCAAGTTCTCCCATTTTTTTCTCAACCCCTTCAAATCTATCTCCTAGCTTATTCACGCTTTGTTTTATTTCATCCCGGGAAGCCTCACAAATATCGCTGTTAGATTTTATCTGAGCTTCTAATTTTTCCTGCACACCTTGGATCTGGGTTACAAGTTTCTTTTCACAATCATCACCCTTTGTTTCTATGTTAACTAATTTAGTTTCTATAGAACCAAACTTATTTTCCATGGTACCAATTTTATCCTCAATACTTTTAAAATGATTTTGACATTTATTTTGGGAATCTATCATATTTGTGTTCATAGTATCTAATTGGGCTTGCAATCCGGAATGGAATCCTTTATTTTCCTCTTTAATCTCACTTGCGATTTCCCCTTTTAACTCAGTTAACTTGTCCCCAAACGTAGTGTCAAAACCTTGGAACTTGTTATTTATTTTATCTATCTCAGCCTTCACTTCATTGTTCATTGTTACACAATTAGTTTCGATAGCTTCTAATCTGGTTCCCATGGTATCAGTTTTAACTTCGATATCTACTAATTTGGTTCCCATGGTATCAGTTTTAACTTCGATATCTACTAATTTGGTTCCCATATTAGCACTATCAGTTTTTATTGACTCCAAACTTTCATTTATGGATTCGAACACTTTGTTATTTTCATCCTTTTGGAGACTCAATGTATTGTTTATAGCTCCTAACCCTTCTTTATGTTCAGTCTGTTGGCTATCCAACTTATTGTTTATGGCCTCCAAGAGCCGTTGCACTTCCTCACTCAATGCCATCTTATGAGAATACAGTGGGCCACTAATGCCACCACACTAGTACATGCTTGAGAGATGATACTCTGAATTAGTGTGTCCCAATTTCTTTTAAAATATTACTTTGGTACGGGTATTCACTTACAACGTACCCTTTTGATACTCTTACTCAATTTCATAAACCTTTATGGAAGTATTTAAAATTCAAAATTTCGAAAAACCATTTTTTTCAAAAAAATGAAAATTTTGATTTTTCGAGAAAACTCGGGTTTTCCCTAGGAAAACTCAGCCCTGCGTACTGGGCGCCATGTAAATGTTTGCTAGGGGGTTGTTAATATATTACAGGGCTGCTCGGTATGAGTTTCTAGGGACCCATGCGGTCAGTTAAGATTTTACGTTGTAGCTACACCTATCATTACTTTACTTTACATGGAATGACCGTCTTAAGTGTTCCGCTAGTTATTAATCCAGCACATTACTTATAAGACCCCCATGTGCCCTTTCAGCAAGAAATATGCCAATCACAGTATACCAGCGTAGCTCAATTCGGAATTTTCGGGGCAGCGGTAAGTTCCCCCACTCTGTGACTCACATATTTTGGATTAATTAGAGGATACACTTGCAAAAATAACAACAAAATCAACTCCTATTTTAAACACATTTAATTAATAAAACTAATGGCGCTACAAACACATTAACAATTTAATTACTGACCCATAATCATCTACTTGTTCCAAATGAACAAGGAATCACAAATATAATAAAACAAATATTGTATTTAAAACATGTGGTTTCCACATAAACCAACAATTCCTACCTAGTCTTACTTCCATAAAGCATCACTGTAAGTTTTATATAACTCCGAGCTCTTTTGGCTCCATGCTTTACATAAAAATGGTGTCATTCATTGTACACCTCAAACACTATCCTCTATATTTTCTTAATTCTCAAAAAAAAAAAAAATGTATAATTACATTTAAAATTTATGTTAATTATCTAACTCAATATTTTGGGCATGTCCACACATTCAGTTGTTATCATCTCTCTTTATTTCACAAATATATTAAGGTAATCAGGAAATCAACTGTGTACTCCAGAGCGTGAAGATACTTGACACAGTCAAAAAACTATAGTTACTCCCGAAACTTAGTTGCCTTCAATTAACTCGTGGAATCCTACGTCCATACATCATTACAATAGGGATTGTTATTTATCTCCTATATTTTATAAGACCATTATCATATAAGAAACTACGATCTGAACAGGCAAACGAAAATATCAATCTACAAGGACCTCGGTTCAAAGCCCGGGTCGTTAACAACTTTAAACACTCCTGGTGTATTCATTTCTCTTTACAACATTTTACGAGACGGTTTCTGGCCCCTCTCGCTCTAAGAGAGCTAGACCCTTCTACTCGGGCGCGATTTATGACACGGAGGGTGACAGCGACTCCCTGTCTAACCCACGTTAGTAGCTTATTTCCAAGGCTTTCAAAACAAACCTTCACATTATATTCAGTTCTGGGGAGAGACCGGCTTTTACTGTACCGTACTCATTCAAACAACAATTCTTTGGTTCATAGACCACTTTCGTAACCTTGGCATTTATTAATTATGAGAGGGTCCTCATTGATTGGGAAGATTAATACACATCCGACGACGAAGAATTAAGGGGCTTTTATCATAAGAAGATTCTGCGTTCGAATCTCTTCACACGCCTCGGGAACCATTCCCTTACAGAGGACTTATACAAAATGCGATTTAAAGTCGGCCGTGGCCCATATGACATACGCTCAATAATACCATATATTAGCTCCCTTTAAAATACATACACAATGCCTCGTGATACTACGTCACAAATAGAGGACTTATACAATTATCAATTCACTGCAATCAACTACCCTCCATAAGTAATTTACCAAGTATTTTAACCTCTACGCGTTCCTAGCGTGACATTTTAATATTATTTGCGCTCTTTTGCGCTCTGCATTATTTTAAGCCGAATTGTCTTCCCAAGAACTGATAAATCTCATTAGTAACAATTCATATTAAATTAATTCTTATATTAATTTTTTCCGTTGCCGATAAATCGCTCCCTTTTAAACTATTCCATTGAACATCATATCTTACACATACATTAAGGCTTTAACGCTCTTATGTTCACATCAATTTATTTGATCTTTATTTAATATTTCCATATTTAATTAATATTATTACCTTTATTCTTTACACAAGCTCAAAAGCTATTTCTTTCATATCTCAACTTTACTTTATTTAAATATCTTTCATGATAATTACTGATATTTCGCTTGCTCTTATGACATTTGTTAAATACATTAACATTTTATTCACTTATTTCCTCTACGGGATTGATTCTTTACATAATTATTTATAATTTCTCAAATGTTCTATTATTGTTCAGACCGCGTTCTTGCTTATTCAGTATTTATTTCTTAAAACACATCCCGTTTACTCAAAAACTCCGGTGGATTTGTACACAGTCAATTCCTGACACCAAAATAGAATGAAATTCAGTACTCACATGTTTTTAAGATAGTCCCATGATCTTTATTCTTGTGCGGTGCTTCATTTTGGGCCCACTTTGAACTTTTTACTCCATATTAAAGGAATTCATCTTATGTATAAACACTTTTTGACATATATTTAAAACACTTAACATTGGCGACATTTTTATACACTGATGTGTCCCTTTTGAACACATAATAAACACTAAAAATATTAATTTAACACACAATCTTGATAAATTTACACTTCACAATTCTTGATCACTAGGCCGTATTTCTGAGCCTATCACACGTGACCTTCTTAATTTCCCGTTTCCAAGGGTGAAATTTATTCGATGTCGGCTTCCTATCCTGCAGAATACGAAAGTCTCGAAACATCTACTGTTCCCTGGAATCCAAATTCTTCTACTCCTATCCTGGATGACCGGCTATTTATCTAGCTTGAACGGCTCCTTTGTAGATCTGTCTTATCGATCCTAGCGAAAGTCTATTCGGATCGAGGTCTCCTCAATGACTTATAGATTTAGTTTATAGCAGCTAGTACTTCTCGAGTCTAGTACTTTTAGAATAGTTCGCCTGCTTTCTGGAGATAATGTTTATAGTCTCCTATCTTCTTTATTTGATCGGTTCTAGCACTCCTACGTTTCTGATGTACGTTCCGAACCTTATTCTGTTCTTCCCTTTTTGGGTTCTTTAATTTAAATAACAGTTTATCTTTCTGGTAAGGTACTTCCGTACGTTATGATCTATTCGTTCGTCTATTTAACGACCTATCGCCTTTAAGTCCGACGTTCGCAGCCTGCTCTGACTATATCTTACGAACTTTCACTATAACTTGTATACAGTCGGGCCTAAATCCTGTAACTAGGATTTTCCTAATATTTCAATACGGCGATACTTTAAATTTCTTCTTGACCACTCCTTATGGAGGCAAGCAAGTCATTAATACTGCGACGCCTATGGCTATCGGATATTACTTCTGCGGTGTAACACAGCGTTTCTCCCCTCAAGGAGTACTGGTAACTGTCTTCGATGTGACGCAGATTTACGCCCCACACGGCTGTCTGAATACTGATGTGCTGTGATGTAGTCTTACGCCCCTCACGGGCTGTCGGAACTGCGTGCGTAATAACACCCTCACGGGTTGTCAGAATAACTGCATTCGGTGTTTGATGTAGCCTAGTGACGTGCCCTCAGGCCGTTTGAAACTGCATGTTTGGCTTGGTGAAGCCCAAAGCTTTATACTATTTTACTACAAAAAAATAAGACTCTAGCCTTTTCTGTGGCCAACTTCTAAAATAATGGTGCCACAAATATAAAAATTATACCTTCCGAAAGCTCGTCTTCTCAATGTCAAATAATCTTATTGCACCTAAGAATCGATCGTGCACTTTGGAGATATTAATTAATTTCTCGTCCTCAAATGTGTGGGTGTTGCATTTCTTTTGCTTTCTCCCCTCCACACGGGCATTGGTAATTCCCCAATGACGTCGTCTTGCGTTGGCAGTTTTTTCCTGCGCAATTATTAAATGGTTTCTCTTTACTGAAAAATCTCTCATTCAAAATGATTCACTGTACTGTACTTGTTTACTCATTATTATACTTGTAAACGGGTTAAATTTAATTATTCCTCTTCTGGCGCATAAGCGGTGTTGTCATTTTCCAGCAACGTCAGCTCGAATTCCGATTCAGGCCTCCTTGTCTAATCCTGGGAAATTTCCACTCGGTTATTAATACTCGTGACTCGCTCCCTTCTGAATGTCAAGAGGGATGATATCATCCTCTCGAACACCTGGTCCTCGTTGGTTGCACAACCTTATACTGGCCTCCTAGCTGGATCTTTCTTTAAGTTACATTAGAAACTATACGCTCCTTTGATTTCTTCCTCAAATGCATGGATTCGACCATCCATGGACCTGATGGCACATGGGTTCAGTATCTAATGAATTCCGAAACAGTTCTGTTCATATATACGCTGATGACCTCCAAGCCTATTTTCACCTCACGCCTAACACTGCATGTGATCGTATAAATCTGTTTAATGAAGACATTGACAGGCTTTGTGAATGGGCCCTAAATCATAATCTTAACTTGAACATATCTAAAACACAACTTATATCCATTGGATAGAGAAAACTTCTAAATTCAGTAGATTTTAATTCACTACCACCCATCAAGATACTAGATAATAATATTAAATATAGCAACACTGTCAATAATCTCGGAGTGATATTTGATAGAACACTGTCGTGGGCAGAGCATACGTCTAATGTGGTAAGGAAGGTTGTATCAACTATGCATCTCCTGAAAAGAACTGTTTCTTACACCCCTCCTAACATACGTAAGCTCTTCGTCCAAACTCTCATTTTACCAATCATTGATTATGGCTCTGCTGTATACAATGACTTACCAGAAACACAGAACATCAAATTACAAGGAGTCCAGAATGCACGTGTTCGGTACATTCTGGATGTAAGGCGAGATGAACATATCACACCTTACTACGTGCAGCTGAAATGGCTGAAACTCCACGATCGCAGGCAGTTATCAGTTGCCATTCTGACACATAAAATATTACATACCAAGACCCCGTTATATCTCTTCTATGCCTTTACACCAATGCATTCTGTTCATAATCGAGAAAATAGATACACAAAATTAACACTCCAGATTCCTATACACCGAACCATGAAGTTCAATAAATCTTTTGTTTGCACCGCCTCACGCCTCTTCAACTCCTTCGATTTATATAAGTTCGCCAACATTGCAAGCACTGCAGCTTTCAAAAGACATATTTCATCCTGCTTCTTGGAACAGTATACCTCTCACATTTGATTACTGTATTGTTCAATTATAACACAAGAACAATATCTAACAACCTGTCTACTTTAATAGCTTTTCTTGTACAGTATATGGTGTTTGTTTTTCGGGCTGATAGTCTGTATGCACTCTCACTCTTTTGCACATAATTTTTCCATTATCATTATTATTATTATTATTATTATTATTATTATTATTATTATTATTATTATTATTATTATTGTATTGTTACTACCTTTTTGTTACTATAATTGTTAAACTATGATTATTTATATTGTGAATGTAAGTGAAATGTTTTATTTTTATAAGCCCTAATCTTATTTTATGTAGGGCGCTACTGTAAAGGAGCTCTTAAGCTCTAAGTGTAGCCGTGAAAATGAAATCAATCAATCAATCTTCAGTAGTAAACCTTACCGCCTGTATACTGTTGCACTCTTCCAATAATAAATCTTTCTGAACGCTCGCTTATCGCAATATACACTGAAGATATACACGCTCGCTCGCTCGCTTAATGCAATACACACTGACGATTCGACAGTCTACAGCCCACACGCGGGACTCCCCCTTTCAAGGACACAGGGCCGCCAACTAAACCCATGACGCAAACACTCGCAGCTGCACGTAGCTACTGCGGAGAACATTCTCGGGACCTGTAATAACAATAATAATAATAATTTGTATTATTCTATTTTATTTATACAGTATTAAGTTATTTCTTCTCAGGCATCCTTGCAAAATTGTATTCTATCTCCGTTAGGTTGGGCAGATGACCTCACTGTTCAACTCGTTAATATTACAAACATAATTGGACTAATTCAAAATTTTATATATTTATTCAATTTATTTTGTTGTCGAAGGCGATAGAACATTAATAATTAACTAGATTATTTTGGCACCGTGGTGTTGGGGTAGCGCGCCTACCTCTCACCGGAGGCCCCGTGTTCGATTCCCGGCTCCGTCATGGATTTTAGAAACTGACGTGAGGGCTGGAACGGGGTGCACTCAGCCTCGTGCGGACAATTGAGTGAGTAGCTGTCTGACAGTGAGGCAGCACCTCGGTCACGAAAACCAAGATTAACAGCCGAAGAGACCCGATGCACTAATCACGTGCCACCCCCAACATCTGCAGGCCAAATGCCTGGACAGCGCTCGCTTGTTAGGCCTAGGCCCTTCATGGGCTCTAGTGCCAGTGGTTATATGTCATTGTTATTATTTTGGTCCAAGTGCACTGGGAATAGCATGACATAAATAACGATTTATTTATTTATTATTTATTTATAGTATGGCTTTCAGTGCCGGGAATGTCCGATGACATGTTCGGCTCGCCAGAGGCTGTAACTGCTTCAAGGTGGACACCCATGGGGTGAGCTACAAGTTCCATTCACGTTCAAGTAGTTCCAACTTTCGCTACCAGATATCACTGACACCTAGTGGTGAACGTTGGAACTTTAATAGAGCGTTTCAACGAAGTCTAACCTGCAAATAGAGCTTCACACAAGTTTAATTAGTGGAAGGTTCTTTTACATGCCAAAATCTATGGCATGGGACCACCGCGGCGGCTGTACATCCCCTCCGAAGGAAGGCATACTGAAGGATTTTAATGCGCTTAAAAATTCGACGACTTCTGCCGGGTTTGAACCCGCGATCTTGGGCATAGAAGCTCAGCATGCTACCAACTACGCCACCGAAGCCGCTATAATAATAATAATAATAATAATATTGTATGCCTCGGGTGCCGGTTGCAAGCTTTGTAATTTGACCCTCAGAGGGTAGCTTGCATGTCGAATTTCGTTCTTCCTTGAATCGCTATGAAAGTCAAGGAGTATAGATATCTAAGCTCCTTGAACACTATAGCGCTTTCTAGTAGAGAAATGAGGAACTTTGTGTTGGCGGAAACTCCCGAGATTAATTTTGTCATTATGAACCCGGCCTACCGAATTCATATGGGTTCTTTGACATGCCAACATCGTATGACATGCGTGTCTTATTTTTGCCGCCTTTCAAAAAAATCACTGACCACGGCCAGGAGCGAACCTGCAATATTGGGGTTAGTAGACCGACACGCTATGCACTTACCCACCGTGGCAAGTTACCGAAGCCGCTTATAAATAACGATACCAGAGCAGTACTACCTCTAACATTGGAATGAGCTCTAGTAATATGTGATGGTGTAGGTTTCTTGTGCCGAACTCCAGTTTCTGTTTCTCCAAGCGTTAAAACACTAGGGAGTACGATGGTTGTGGTCGTGCATTACTGCTGTTGTTCCTTCTTTCTTTTCAACTCCAGTTCACCCCACTCGGACCGAATCCATTTTTGAAATAGGCCTATTAGATGGAAATTCCCTCAATCAATTAAATCGCTTTCGGCAACTGATTATTTATCCTTTCTTGTGTAGTTCTAAAGCCCAGAACCAAAACTCACAAAGAGTGCAAGTCTCAATTCCATCTGTCAGTTCTCTTAGCTTCACAACCTACCATCACGGCTTCATTGAGCAGTTTGGAAACAGCATCCCCGGTGTGTTTTTTGAGAATTATATTAAAATACTTAAAACTCCCTCAGAATGCCTTCCTTCGGAGGGGAAGTAAAGCCGGCGGTCCCATGTCATAGATTTATGGCATGTTAAAGAACCATCCACTAATTACACCTGTGTGAAGCTAAATTGTATAGAGTAAGAATGTAAACAACGCTCTTAGGTTCCTACGTTCGTTGCCAAGAGCCGACCGCGGTGACGTCTGGTAGCCAAGTTCTGAACTAGTAGTCGTCGACGGTGGCGTTTGGCAAAAGTAGGAACTACTTGAAAATTGATCGTCTGCAGTCCTTACCTGAATTAAAAGAGATACACACACTAATACAGTCATCACAATTAACAACGGTTATCAGACAGCTTCTACACACAACCAAAGTACACGGGGCTACATGACCGCGTTGTCGCAGCCCCTAAACTTAAGAACCAACCAAACATATTTAAATACTTAGAAATTTCATTTAATCAAATTACTTGTAATTATACCGGTATCCATTTTATCCTATATTATATTGTACTGTGTATACGCTGAATAAAGAGTCTCCGTGGCTTAGGCGGCAACACGCCGGCCTCTCACCGCTGGATCCGTGGTTCAAATCCCGGTCACTCCATGTGAGATTTGTGCCGGACAATGCGGAGGCAGACGGGTTTTTCTCCGGGTAATCGGGTTTTCCCTGTCACAGTTTCATTCCATCATCACTCTCCACTATCATTTCATTTGATCTGTCATTCATTTAATCATTGCGCCAGGGGAGTGCGACAGGCTTCGGCAGCCGGCACAGTTCGTATTCTCGCTGCTAGAGGGGAGCTTCATTCATTCCATTCCTTGACCCGGTCGGTCGACTGGAAGCAGGCTGTGGATTTCCATTTTCATAAACGCTGAAGAAGATATCGTATAACGAAATATGCACTAACATTTGAATGGAATTTGTATTGCTTGGCGGAGCATTTTTATTATTTAACTAGCCTACATAATTAAAACTCAGCAATTCTTCTAGGTATTTGCCGAGTCTTGTGTGGGTTTTCACCTAGGACACCATGCTGGCTCATCAACCATCTTTTTTGGAAGCCTTTATAGGGAGGTGATGGCTCCTTGAGTTTTAATTAAGCTCCTGCAGTGAAGAGGCACAGGTGCGCTTCATAAAAAGGGGAGTAGCGCGCAGTTCGCAACTCCTGTGGGGGTCCGGGCACGGATGCCAAGAGCCCGCTGATGAGCCAGCTTGGTGTCCTAGGCGAAACCCCATACAAGACACGGCACAAACCTAGCAGAATTGCTGAGTTTTAATTCACTGGCCGTGAGAGCCAATATACCATATTTTTGGTAGCCTACATATTGTTTCACTGAGATCACGACGTGTGTTTTGCTCTGTGGCATACATGCAGTCCATGAGGTGAGACAGTGTTTTGTTGTTATGCCCTGACAGTAAAGACAGGAAAAGTAAATGAGAATTGAGTATCTATTCTTTAGTGGTGATTCCTATTCAAATACCAATAAAGTGGGTGTTATAATAGGTGTTTGTGTTTTAGGGAACTCCTATAGTCCACCTACAATTATCTAGTAACCCCGGCGTCTATCGTGACGTACTGTAACAGGTACTTAGTCTGTCATCTGCTACACAATGTCGAGTGAAAAGGATGACGGTGCCAAGCAATCGATCGAGAATGTGAGTGTAAAATTACCTTAATTCAGGATGGACACACCCACAATATGTTTTTTGTAAGTTGAAACGCAATTTAACCTCTCTGGGATCACAAACGAAAACACGTCTTGATCTCAATGTAAAACTATGTAGTTCCCTACACCCTCCGTTGAGATTTGCAGACGAAGTACCCCAGAGTAGGCTCATACATTATTCAGAAACTGGAATCCGTCAGCAATTTTAGAATGTGATGTGAGGGCTCACAAGGGGTATACTCAGCCTTGTGTGGGCAATTTATTAGCTATCTGACAGTGAGGTAACGCCAAGAGAACCCGACACCCTGAACACGTGTCACCCCACAATCTGTGGTCGTTTGGTGATGATCAAGCTACGAACGACTTCGGCTTGTTCTATACCAGGGGTGAACAACCCGCGGACCGTGGGCGCTTGCAGCCCTCAAAATCAGTTTATGCGGCCCGTGGATAAATATAATATTACTTACCGGTACCGAAAGAAATGATATTCTTCAAAGATCATGCTTTAAAAACGGCAACGTTGTTTGGAAGTACCTACTTATGCCAGCAATCGTTTTGTTTGATGAGACAAATAAAATCAAGGTGTCGTTCCCATTTAAGTGATACACTATTGGAGGGAAACTTGCGCATTACCATCAATAACATTGAACCTGATATCGACTAGTGCTCCCTATTACCCGTGTACCCGTGTACCCGCACAACCGTGTTTTTAAGATCCGTGTGCTAAGAATCCGGTTTCTACTATTTACCCGTGTACCCGTGTATTCGTGTAATTACGACCGGGTACACGGGTCACATCGAATATTGTTAAAGAGTGCCGTGTCTGGTAACCTTGCTCGAACATCTGTTCACGGCAATATCGTGCCATTTATACATGCCTTTAGAAATCGTGTTTGCGTGTGCAATGTGTCCGCACGCGTTTATTCGAATCGAAGCAGTGTGAAATTAATTAATTATTTGATTGATTATAAAGGTTAGTTCTGAGGGTGAGAGAGGAGTAGATACAAAACTATATGTAACGAAATATAATTTATTATTTGCACTATCATTTGACCAGAATGTAACGAAACAACAAAATTAAAATATCAGGCGTAGGAAACGAATACAAAATATTACAGTATAATAAGAACAACAATTTCTAGAATTATGACTCATTGACCAATTTACTTTAAGAAAGCTTTGTTTTGGAACAAGAATACTAAGAGGTTTAAATTTTATGGCAGAATACAATTCCGTTTGACTGTGACAATGTTTCCAGCAGAGGAAAAGCACCTTTCGGAGCTTGTGGATGTTGCTGGAATACACAAGTATTTTTTCGCTAGAGCAGCAACCGCAGGATATTTGTGTTCCCTTGCTTTCCACCACTCGAACGGGTTCATGTCGAAACTAATCTGTGCCTCCGAAAGAAAATCTTCAAATTGAGATTCAGTGCGGTTCTTTCTCCCACATGGCATTTGATACAAGAACTCCAGGGCACTACTGGTGGAGGGTTGATCGGGATTAACCAAGACTTCAGCTGGTGCATCGCTCTGAAGCTTATGAAGCACTCTGTCGCGAATACATCGTCGAGCCTCTGCTGTCTCATCTACCAAATCCTTATACCTCGGGTCGAGGAAAGATGCAGTCTGTCTGGCTGTGACAGTACTATCATTTATCCATAGGAGGCCGAACCGATCGTTAAATTCACAGACCAAGGTAGACTGCACGTCCTCTAGGAAGCTGTCGTCCGACAACTCCTGGGTGCTGAGGTGACTTTTAATTAGCGTCTGTATTAGTGGCCGGACCATCGATATGGGAGAATTGTCACCGCAAAAGAGAGTGGTTACCACTTCCACAGGTTTAAGAAGCTCGTTTAAAACCTCCATGTGATGCCACTCCTGTTCAGTTACTTGGAGCTTCTGTGCTGTGGCCATTGGCGTGCATGTCCGGTCACCTAGGACGTTGCTGACGGGGTTCCTGTTTTTCAAAAGGCGCTCGATCATGGCAAAAGTTGAATTCCAGCGGGTGTTGCAGCTCTGAATCAGGGGTTGTTCGGGCATTGAAAGTTGTGCTTGCATTTTTGTCAGCGCACTAGAGGCAACGTTAGAGTGCCGAAAATGGCCAACTAACTTTCTTGCATTCAGACACACATTAGCAGCCTTTCCATGAGCAAGAGCCTTGTTTGCAGCAAGCTGTACAGAATGTGCAGCACAAATCACTTTATCCTTCTCCAGCACATCAAGAGCGCGCACAGCGTTGACGACGTTGTACGCGTTGTCAGTGACGATGGCGGTGATCTTGTCCTGCACATTCCATTCTTCTGCAACCAATTGCAATTCCGATGCCAGATTTTCTGAGGTGTGGCGGTCTTCCATTTCATGCGTGGTAAGCGTCATCGCCTTTGGAACCCACTGGGAGTCGATGGTGTGAGCCGTTACCGTCAGGAAAGAGGTTAGTGAGTGAGATGTCCAACAGTCAGATGTAAGGGCAACGCTTGATGCCGCTGATAGTTCACACCGCACATTCTCTCTGACACCATCGGCTAGTAGAGCCAGTCTCCGCTTAAGGGCATCCTCTGAAATACACAAGTAATTGGGCTCTACAACTGCCATGAACTGCCTAAACCCATCACTGGCACAAAATGACAAAGGCAGTTGGTTCACAGCAACCATCCTTGCAAGAGCCTGATGTATTTCCTCTGAGCGTATGGTATCGCACGGACGGTGTGCGTTACCTTCCACGCGTCGCCTGCGTCGTCTCTTGGCTCTGGATGACCATACCTGTTCCTGCTCCTCATCATCAACATGGTCACCATCTTCAGTGTCTTCCTTTGTTGCCTCCGCTTCATGCCTGTAATAATACCATATCATTTTTAATGTCGGTGCGAAATGAAAGCCTTCACAACGAGGAAGGTCCTGTGCATTATAAGCGCAAATCGTGGAAAATCGCATTGGAGATAAACAAGATCACCGCCTTTCCATTTCGCCGGTACGCGCCACCACCGTGAATATTGCACTTGACAACGATTGAAATGCACGCTTGTCCGGCCATTTCTGTTCGGAGAGCAGGATGACTCGACTGATTCGCTAATATCTGTGAAATTGTCTATGTACACGGCACACGCGTCCAGGCACAACCCCACGCCGCGCATGCTCGTCCTGAAGCTCCCGTAGGTCGCCACCGTTGCGTTCCCGATAAGCCCATCTGTCTAATTGTTGGGACCTTTTATAATTTACGGTATGCAATTTCCCTCATTTTAACAATCCACCATCTAACTAGTATACGTCATCGAAGAGTTGTATGACTTATGCGAAGAACTATCGCTATTTATTGATGTGTAACATCTTTCCAATCGGTATCTGGATATTTTTGTGGCACTCGGTAGCTGGACATTTTTGTGGAAGTGATTTTGGAAAAGGGACGGAAGTGGATGGGACGGAAGTGCATGGGACTGAAACAATAAGCGCGCGTGGTGGCGGAGATCGGTACAACGACATACTGTAGGCCATGTGGCTATGGAGAATGTATATCGCATACAGGTTAGTTCAAGGTTTAGAGACCCCATTTAAGATATTCCTACAATAAATCATTGTCATGCTGAAAACAATTACGATTTATTAAATCTTCATACTTTTGCTGTATTCTTTAATGTAAGCACTCGATGTACTGTCGGCCATGTGGCTATGTGGAATCTATATCGCATCAACAAACACTCCAAACAACATAGGAATTCAGTATATTAACACAGACCACTAACAATAATTGAAACTTCGTTGGTCTAAACGTATCACTGGGGAAAACACATTTAATATACCTTCTGCACACCTAATTTTTAATGACGCCGATACTTAGCAGTGCACTCTGTCAGCAAAAAGAGGCCATTTTCAATAACATCGCTGGCATTGGTTTACTAACTGGCCGGTATAGAGCGCAGCTCGCATCAAGTAGGCAGTGGATTGCTTCCGCCACGGCGAACTGGATGCGAGCGCATCCAGTCGGCCGTGCTCCCGCATACCATAATTCATCTAGTTGAAGGTAGATGTCACTACTGCAGATCCATTGGAGAACTTTGTTTTAATTTAATATATATCTTCCATTGTAAACTTCACAATATAACGCTCTATTGTATAACGCCTCAGTACTCAAATAACAATAAATATAAAAAATCAAGCAAAAAAAATACAACTCTGTTAGGATTAGAACCCCAGCAGGCAGGTTGGGAGACCAACGCTGTAAACACAGACCTAAATATGTCCTCCCAAAATGAATGTTATCAATGGATTAAGATACAACGTCTTAGCAAATAACAGTTATGATCTATTAAGGTCAGGAATTTGCACTGGATTATACAAGTAGTTATTTCAATGACCAACAGAGTTCACTGTTAACAAGGGATTTGCGCTCCCGGGACACGCATAGTAGGATAACATGTCACATGTTACACATTATATGCGACTACTGTAAGGCTCGTATATTCCTTTTTAACGTGTGCGCTAAATACCGGTGCGCGTCGGAGTGAGCGGCGGCGTGCTGCCATGGTGGCGCGCGGTAAGTGGATAAGCGAGTGTGACGGTGGCATGAACCGACCATAATACAGATCGTAGCGAATCAGTCAAGTAGTCTACATTAGACTGAAATGCCTGGGAAAGCGGTAAATTTCAACATATGCCCAGTTCCCTTTGGGGAAGGCAGCGCCGCCGCGCCGGCGCTACACCACTTCGCCTTCGGCGCTGATGACATGGCCTAATGACCAAAGGCGGTGGGAGTGTCGCGGAAGCGCTTGCGTCTAGCCGTGATAGTGTGTTGTTCACAGAAGTTGGTCGTATGTAAACAAAACCAACGTAAACAGTACTAGACTATTTATTGTCAAATCGGAAAGACATTTCTGTAGGAGGTCGTGGTATCCACGGTGCGCTTACGCATACGTATGGCGTTACACGATTTGTATACATAATTACTTATCCACGTTTGCTTGGCGACGTTTGTTGATTTTCCATCTTCCGGTGTATCGTTTTCAAGTGGCGTCCGATGGCTCCCGTAGACCCACAAGCACAGGAATACTCATTGTTTTCGGTAGAAGAACATAGAGAGCAATAGGCCTTATCTCCTTTCCGTTCCGCGTACTTCCATACCCAACTGCTTCTCCTCTACCACGCAGCGCGTGCTAGCTGTGGTTTGACTACTATGTTCGTACTGAAATGAACGCCCACCAGGGGCGCCCTAACGAATAAGGGATGCGCGGTGCCCGAAAATTTGAATCATTCGGTGCCGTGTTCATGAAAATGAAAATCCACAGCCTGCTTCCAGTCTCCGACCGGGTCAGGAATGGAATGAATCTTCGAAAACATCCTTTCACAAAATACGCAGTGTTGTCGTTTCACTTATTCTTCGTAATAGCAAAAACTTTATATTTTTATGTTTGCTGTGTTCGTCTTCCCGATTCTACATTTTTTTCAATTAAATGGGCCATTAGTGCAACAAAATGTCAAAAACATTCTTCCAAAATCGAGAAAGCCACATGGGCACACGATAAGACATATATACCCGTGAAACCCGTGTACGCGGACCTTCATACACGGGTACACGGGTGGTACTACCCGTGTACCCGTGTACTTACTGCTACACGGATTCTTAGAACGTACCTACCCGTGTACACGTGTCACGGGTTACACGGGTACACGTCAATCCGTGTCTCATCGGTAGCCCTAATATCGACAGACTATTTCAAAATAAACAATGCGAATTATCACATTAGGAGCATTAGGCTTGATTTGATGGTCAGTTTGACGATATATTGATTTTAATTTTTGATGTGTAACATCTTTCCACTCGGTTGCTGGATATTTTTGTGGGAGTGATTTTGAAAAATGGGACGGAAGTGGATAGGACGATGGAGGTGGCACCAGCTCGACCAGAAGCGTGCTAGCTGGCAGTGGTGGATCGAACGGTAGAGTAAGACGCATTGCCAACTCGATCGATCGATCCAGCTGGCAGTGGTAAGATCCAGCTGGCAGTGGTAAGAGAAACAATGAGCGCGCGGTGTGGGAAGTTGATACCATGACGTACTCTCGGCCATGTGGAATGTATATGACATACTGAACGGTAAACGCTCATGCGAACTCTGTTGTCAAGTGATTGGAACAAAGCACATGGTACATGTTCGAAGTCTTCGTATTAGTATTTAAATGGTAAAATGCCTTAATATCAAACATTGTAAATAGTCGGCATCGCCGGTATTATGTTTCTTCACAATGGCTATTCAAATATTAACCCACCTAACGGTAATGCAGTCATCAATGTAGTATAATTGTTGTCGTTATACGAGAATTGAGCAAGCCATCATGAACTAATGCTGAATACATTCTCTTTACTCACAAGAGGGCCTATTCATAAGGCATTTTAAACTCAATTCACGAAGGAACATTATCGAAACAAGCAAAATATAAATGAAACTTAATTCCGTAATGCAGTATTATTGGAACGTGGAAATAAGCACCATCTTGTGCATGAAATTTGCTTAGTCAAAATAGCCGTGGGGTTAGCGCGAATGACTGTGAATCTAGAGATCTCGGGTTCGAATCCCGGACGGGGTAGATATTTTTGCTACCAGATTATCATTTTAAACGATATTTCAATATGACACATTTTAACAGAATCCATATGAAATTACGTGTTGGTCTGTGAATCAAAAGGACCTGTTTATAAGGAATTTAAGGTTATGAGCGGTGTCGTGTCTATTAATCTAGTTGATCCATATCGCATTCTTTAGTTAGGCTAGTGCTGGTGGAAGCTACAAATCATGTAATAAAATGAGATCCATATTATAAACTACAATATCTGTAAAGCACTCCCTTTTACAATAGATTAATATTTGTGCCAATAATAGTATAAAATACCGGTGTATCAACAATTTCACGTGAGGTTTCTTCTATGTCAGATGTTACACATCATATGCGACTACTGTAAGGCTCGTTTTTTAGCCTATTTTCAATTTTGAAAAAATAGGCTTATGAGATCACCTTTTGTCCGTGTGTGTGTGCGTGTGTGTGTGTGTGTGTGTGTGTGTGTGATTCGTGTGTGTGTCTCCCCCTAATAAAATCTAAACGGATGGAGCGATTTCAATGAAACTCTGAAAGTTCATAGCACTATTCCCGGCGACCTCGACCGTGCCCTTCAAATTTTGTTACGACTCACCAATCCAACATGGCGGCTGTGCGAAATATTTCACCAGCATTCAATATCTCCGAAACTATTACCGATATTACCCTGATATTTTCTATGGTGATAGAGGGAACTACTATAAGTTCACTCATGTGACTTTTGAAAATCTGGTAACTACAAAACCAACATGGCGGCCAAGCGAATTTGCGACTTTTAAATAGACGTTTCTCGCGATACCAACCAAACGCAATGAAACTTGGTACAGTATATGTCTATATACATTGTAATGCACCGACATCTAACTTCGTTCAATTGTTTACATAATCACAAGATGGCGGATGTGCGAAATATTTCACCGGCATTCTATATCTCTGAAACTATTAGTGGTAAACCCCTGAAATTTTGTACGGAGATAAAGGGCACTACTGGAAGTCCATCTATAAGATTTTCAAAAACCGGTTAACTACAAAACGAACATGGCGGCCAAGCAAATTTGAAAATGTTAAATAGACCTTTCTCGCGATTTAATGATCCAAGCGCACTGAAACCTGGCACAGGAAATATTTATACACATTGTAATCCACTGGTATCTAATTTAGTTCAATTGTTTACATAACCTCAAGATGGCGGCAGTGCGAATTTTAAAATTAAGTTTTTATTTCTTGTGATGTAGTCATGCGATCGAAGTGAAAGTTTGAATAATGAACCTACGCAATAATTTTCCTTTAATGGTACATGACTCTATGGCCTATACATTTAACAATCCAACATGGCGACCATCCGAATTATTTAGACGATACTGAATATCTACGAATCTATTTTAGCAATCAAACTGCATTTTTTAATGCTCATAGGGGCTATGAACTTAAGTTCACTTATAGGACTTTAAATAACCTGGTGATCACAAATCCAACATGGCGGTGACGCGAATTATAAATATTCACATGGACGTTTCTCGCAATTTAACCATCCGCGTGCAGTGAAACTTGGTACAGTAAATCCTTATACGAATGTTAATCCACTGGCATCTAATTTATTTCAATTGTTTCCATAACCTCAAGATGGCAGCTGTGAAAAATTTAAAAATCTCCTTGTTTTTTCTTGTGTCCTAATTATGCGATTGAAGTTTGAATAAATACTACACGTTCACAATAATCTGCATGTAACAGTATATAACTCTAGGACCTACATATATAAAATCCAACATGGCGACCATCCGAAATATTTAGTCGGTTCTCAATATCCACGAATCTATTACAGCAATCAAACTGAAATTGTGTATGTTGATAGTGGCAATTAACATAAGTAGGATATATGAAAATAGGCTGTATAGTTCTTCACGGAACTACTTGTTTTATATACTATGATGTTAAGAATTCTGTTTTTTTTGTAGAGATAAACATTTTACAACCTTGTGATAGTAGTCTATTGATTTATTTTATACACCCCTAAACCTTTTCGAATTAGGAGTAAGTTGATTGTAAATCAGTAATTTGATATCTTAATAACGCAATTTGCCGAAGAACTTCAAAAATGGATTTAAACCATTTAGAGGACACAAAACTGGTATTTAAACACCTGTATTGTCTGCTGGTAAAATAGGTGATTCAGATGATAATAAAATTAGTTTTAGCGGTAGGGTTTGACAAGTGCCTATGTGCAAAGGTAACTTGCGGCCCGCCACTTATTATGTAAAATATACTTGGCCGCAATTATAATAAGGTTGTGCACCCCTGTTCTACACAATGTAATTCCATTTTCTTGATGTTCTTGTGAGGCGTGTTTTATCGAATTGAGGCAAACATTGTGGGGAGATGTGTTGGCATGTTGTAACGTGTGTAGTCAATATGTCTGACGTGAGCCATACAGCTTGCGGTTTCTAACAAGAAGCTATCATTAAATCACGATCGATACCGCTCGATACAGGGAACTTGAAACTGTATAAACGAAAAGATGAAGAGAGTAGAAGGAATGAATCCAGTGCGAGGCTCGCCTACTGTTATGTTGTTCATTCATTTAGGGGCTTTGCTACATCGTGATCATTTAGCCCCGTGTACTTGAGTGTGTGTATTTGTCTGAAAGCCGGCATTATTGTGGTGTCTCTATTGAAATGAAAATCCATAGCCTGCTTCCAGTTCACCGATTGGGTCAGGGATGGAATGAATGAAGCCCCCATCTAGCGTCGAGGATATGAACTGTGCTGGCTGCTGGTGCATTCTTGGAATACACGGTACCAGAGATTATAATTTTCAATGCTTTTGCATGTTCATTTCTTCCTTCCTCTTTGTCAAACACCAACAGTGATCATCTGTTTTCTCCTTGTTGGGCATATCTCTTATGTCTTCATAAGTCTGTTCTAGATATATAACTTCTGTGACCCACCTAGCGTCATCTCGCAACGAATCTCAGAAGCTCCTCAATTCTTCCTGGTGCTAGAGGACTTACTTATCCATCTGGCTACCAGATTTTACTGCCATCGCCAGCTGTTATCTCCATGAGCAAGAGAGCTGCGTCTACTCTTTTACTCACCATGCTGCGCTAGTATCATCTGTTGTCAACTCTTTGAAGACCGGCTCAGCAAGAGATCAATTTTTTGTTTTAAAGTTGGCAATGCTTATATGTTCTCCTTTTGTCTCCTACCCCCCACTTTTCTCCCCTTCCTAAGTCTCTCCGTGCTCCGTTGAGCAGGTCTCACTTCTCAGTCGGCAGTTGACTCGATCAGTTAAAGCTCCACTCGAGCTAGCCTCCTCAAACCAAGAGGCATACTCTCTTCTACGCCATGTTGGCAAAGTAGTACGGAACTTCGCCTTCAACATGAAATCAAGATAAGTACCATTTTAAAGGTTTTAACCTCATCTTCATCAATTTTATCTACATGCTTTTATTGATTATTTTATAGACAGCGTGAGATTACTTGTGGGGCGGCAATCATTCTTCGCGGGATTTGCCATGTTGAGCTTTTGCTTGTATAAGCCAACCTTACTAGAAAAGACCTTTTCTTAAGCTATTCAAATGAGAAATCCTCTCGCTACGTGGGATATTATCTAATACCCGCTGTCTATAATTATAAAGCTAGTTCCTCCGTTGGATTTTCTCAACCCCATTTTCTGCTAAGGTCGTTCTGGAACCTTCGAGATCTTGTACTCTATCTGCGAGTCTTGCCGTCAAGTATTGTTCACGCACTTGTGAAAATACAAGTAAAAATGAGGAATCTTCCTTAAATTACTGCAATAGCGAACTTTCTTCCCCCGTTGGAACATTCTATGGCGCATTTAATTGTAAATCACAACTTTTTCAAGAAATAGACTCTCACCTATATAGTGCAATCAGTTATTTCCATAATTGCAATAACTTTCTTTCTCATAAACTTCAGTGTTTCTATAGTGAACTTTGCATCCATCTTTATAGACTACAGTGATAATCAGTGCTTGCTCCACGTTTCTACCGCGTCGCGATCGTCCGGTTATATTAAATACGGCCATGAACATTGATCCTATATCCCAATGATCTTTCCTCAACCTTCTACTAACCACCATTATTAATAAAATTGTAACTTTCTATATGGTGTCACTCACGAGGTGCCCTTCCAACTTTGCTAGTTTAACATTAATTAAATTCTGCATAATTGCTTGTGTGATACAAGTTTCAAATCACATTGTTCCTTTCCTATAATCAGGGAAAACATTTCTTTAAACTCTTGAGCGAGTCATGTTCAGGTTTCATGAAATGGAAACTGTCCCATTTGGCTAGTGATTCCTGCTCAAACTTGGGAAGTCTAGAACTTTCCTTTTCACTTTCTTCAGGTTTCACAGTAAGTGACCTGCCCTCTTTTGTATAATTCTCATATCGTAATTCTGTATAAATATAAGAAGTTGTAGGAACTTCTAGCTTATTTTTCATGTTTTTATTATTGTTATTTTCGAAGTTGTCACTTTCTCTAGAACATTCTTTCAAGAATTTCTTAAGGGGCACTCTTTGTACTCCAATTCACGTTCAAACTTTAATTACTTCACTGTTTATTTGTTTAAATCTTATAAAGATTTTAGAAACATGTAAGGTGTGAAAGCTTGTAAATTGTCAATTGCCTGGAGCAAACGTTTAATGTTGAGAGGTCTGCGACCCCATTTGTTGAAAAGTTTAAATGAACTATGTTTGTCCAAATTATATTACACGCTTGTTAATTTCCTCAAACTTCTTTAAATTGTTAAATAAATTAAATATTTGTTTTTGGATTCATCATTTCTCTGATACTACAGTTAGGCAGGATCCTGGCTTTCCTAGCTCTTCCTAGGTTTATGCCCTCGGTCATACTCAATAAAGCTTTTACTATTTGTCTGGCCAGACCATCACCCTTCCCTATAGTACTTTTATTCGTGCTTGGGAGGAAATACACTAAAGCCTTTCTCTGGCAAACTGCCCAAGTCTTATCTGCGGTTCCCGTCAGCTTCGACCAAGCTCGTATCCACTTTAGGTATCCGAGAACGGATTTGCGGTGGCAACCACCTTTAAATGTATTGAAAGTCAAATTCATAACTTTTGTGGGACTCTCCTCCTATCTTTCTATCCTTTTTCTACAATCCAAAATCTACTTCCCTTTCTTAATCATCTTCCCTTGGTGGGTGGGTTATTCCTCAGCCAATAAACTACCCAGCTGCCGAAGCATGTCGCACTCCTCTGAGGCAATGATTAAATGGATGACATATGAAAGGAAATGTAAGTGGAGAGTGTTGCTGGAATGAAATATTTGACAGGGAAAACCAGAGTACCCGAAAAAAAAAACCTGTCTTCCCCCGTTTTGTCCAGCAGAGATCTCACATGAAGTGACCGGGATTTGACCTACGGATCCTGCGGTGAGAGGCCAGCGTGCTGTCATCTAAGCCACGGAGGCTCCGTGTCTAGCGAGTGTATTTGTAGTTTACACTGGGATTGAATCGAGGCGTCCATGGCCATAAGTTTGGAAACATCATTTGCCTGGAGAAGAAGTGGGAAACCCAAGGAAAACCACTTCTAGGACGCTGAGGCTGAGGTATGATATGAGATAGCCTCAATAAATAAATAAGTATACATAAATATAGGGTATAAATAAATAAATCTGACTGTTACTCTATTGCGTAAACTTTCTCGACCAAATGCATACATAACATAGCTTTGGGACTATTAGGTCGAGTGACACTTGAGACAACTACTTGTCCGTTTATCAAGGATTGTCAAGCCCCAAAGCTATACTATGTTATACTGACTTTTACTGTTTCACGCAAAAACTATTCAACCGATTAACCCGAACTATTGTATGAACATAATGTTTTCATATCTGGAATTAGAATAGAACTGTTGCTGTTTTTCAGATGACTCACCATTCCAAGGTTGTGGCAAATATTTCCATTTTAATAGCGCTGCCACGTCTAACCTGCCGAACAGATTTCTATCGCGGGATCCAGCAACACTAAGTTCTATGGAAAATAAATTTCAGCTCCTACGAAGGACTGGTAAGCAACTAATCTCTACGTATGAAATGAACGTTAAGTGATAGTTTGTTTGTCCTGTTCCTATGCCTTAGATACAATTCATCCGATTGTGATTAAATTTGGGTGAATTGTTGTACACTCCCACAAATGTTTCTGTCTTAGTAAATCCATGCTTCTCACATGGACTGCAGTTTGTGAACTGCTTACGCGTCGGAAAGCCTTCTGATTTATCCATGTACACACCAGATGGAAATACAAAAACTATTGCGTATCCAACAAGAAGTTCCGTGAAGAACTATACAGCCTACTTTTCATGCCAATGATTATTCTACAGTATATGAACCTATCTAGAATAATGACGAAATTAAGTTGGTAATATCGAAATATCTAATTAGTTCAAAATATACCTGGTATAATGTAGCCTAATAGAGCACTACAGTTGGCAGCCCTGGTGACTGAATATATTCTTAGTTCCACCTCTTAAGGTACAGAATACAAAATTTGGTTGAAGTCCAATGGACGTTACATGCTGTTAGACACTGGATCTATCAGCACGCGTAAAAGCATGTTGCCAACAATACCATGCGTGTGCTGGTCAGAAATAATCTGAATTATTATGATATGTTGTTGTGCCAATTTTTGATAAAATCCATTCGTTAGTATAGAAGTTACATATATTTTAAAATTGGACATATCAGCAGGCATAGAATCATGTTGGCAGCACTGCCTTGTATTAATTACTCCAAATTAATCTAGAATGTCAGGTGCTATACGTGTGCAAAGTATAGAGCTGTTGGCTTGCATACTTTCTGATATATTGATATTAGGGTAAAAAGATTATAGACAGCATTTATTAACAGTTGGCAACCCTGATTGCTCTTAACAATACTTATAGTCATATCTGTTATGGTACACATAGCACATACGAAATTTGGTTGAAATCCAACTGATAGTATAGAAGTTACATGTATTTAAAAATTGGTACTATCAGCAGGCTTATAATCATGTTGGTAGAACTGACGTATATAAGTTACTCCAAATTAATCTAAAATGTCAGAATATACGTGTGCATAGTTTAAGGCTGTTGGCTTGCATACTTTCTGATATATTTGTATTTGGATTAAAAAAAAATATAGAGAGCAATTATTAACAGTTGGCAGCCCTGGTGGCTCTTAAGAATACGCTCAGTCATATCTGTTTATGTACAAATACTACATACAAAATTTGGTTGAAATCCAATTGATAGTGTAGAAGTTATATGCATTTAAACATTGGACTTATCAGAAGGCTTAAAATTATTTTGGCAACACTGTCATGGTTGGCCTCATGGAAATTAAACTGAAATAGTATTATCTACATGTGTGCCAATTTTGGAATAGCTCCCATGCATAGCTTGCATGATATCCAACATGGAGCTCATATTTCTAGTGCATTTTTTCAGCAGTTGGTAGCACTAACATCATTTTCAAATATGGACGTGAGCTATTCCGGTGCACATCTTTACTCATACTAAATTTGGTTTTGATTGCTGCTGCCGTTTAGGAGTTGATAGGGGGGGGGGGGACACACACACAGCCAGCCAGCCAGCCAGACAGACAGACAGACACATTTTCCCGGATCGATCTCATAAGACTACTTTTTCCTCATTTTTGCAAAATGTGAAAAGTAGGCTAATAAATAAATAATATTATGTTGATAATTGTTGTTTTAAGGCGCCTAACCTTTGGGTTATTGGCCCCTAATGGTTTGGGTGATAATGAAAGATGAGAATGTAATGAAATGTATAATTAATACTAACTACAGACTTACATACTAGAAGAAGAAATGGTAAATGAAGAATAAGGAAAGAAGGAAATGAAATGCCCTCAACCCTCGAAGAATGAGGATTCAGGGACATGGGAGAAAGGAGAGCCATGAAAGGAAAAGAGGAAGGGGAAAGACGAGAGGGTCCGTCCTAGAGAAAATGGAAAATGAGGAAAATAAGACCCAGCTCAGGAATCCCTTGGGGTCGCCAACTCCCGAACTCACCAGCCGTGAGCCGTTGAGTGTGTAGCACTATCGAGGATGCACCAGAAGTGGTGGGGCTACACACACCCTGCCTCCTTGAGGGCCTTGAGCAGAAGGCAGGAGATATAAAGAGAACAGAAGAGGTCTGACCCCTCGAAGAAGGAGGGAACAGAAAAGATGAGACAAGAGCGAATTAAGGCTGAAAAGTAAAAGACTCCCCTGGCCCCGGATACCCTAATACCGTCAGGGTCGGAAAAGAACAAGAGTTGACCAAGGGAGGTCGACAGGAAAGATGACAGAGAGGAGCTCGGCACAAGTAAGTGGAAGTAATACCGAACTCAGCTGGGGTCCCGTGGTCGCCAACCCACGTCCCAATAGTTGCGGGTGCAGTTACGACTGAACACGGATGGAAACTGCGAAGCAACAGAGAAGTCTACCAGAACAAGGAAAGAATCTCAGAGACTATGCGGAAGAAGAGGCTGACATTCCTCTGACATCTATACAAAATGCACAGACATAGATTAACAAAACAAAATATTTTTGACTATCTCTGGAAGAAGAAGACCACTCCAACTTGGACTAAGGAAGTCTCAAATGCTAGAATAAGTGAATTTAAGAGAAATATTTATAATTTGGAAGGTTTTCAAGATGAAAGAAGACTAAGAGAAGTGGACGAACTTGGACAGAAGATCAAAGGAAACACGACAGTGAACGCATGAAGGGATATTGGAGACAGAGAGAACTGCAGGCAAAGGGGAAAAAAAAGGAAAACAGTTGTTGCGTGATCTTATGTGGTCAATTCGCATGAAAAAACAAGATGTTCAGTAAAGAACATATAGCCTACTTTCTCCTAAATGCATGGGTATTTTTATAACTCTTTGTCCTTTTCAAGGAGTATGATTGAATGTTGGTTGTAGTAGATTGTTGAAATACAACGTGCTATAGGGAAATTAAACATGAATATGAGGTGCTCTTTGCTAGTGCCACCTCTGTACCAAATTTCGTTCAATTCGGTTTCACCGTGTTTGAATTGATAGGGGGAATCGATTTTCACACATACTTGGCCACCATATGCAAACTATTGTGCTGACGTTCTTGCAGTTTGGTCAGAACATGTTTCCCACATAAAGATATGGTGTTGCAAAATTTGGTAGGGACTAGATTATTGGGTTGGTCGTAATTACATTTTAGCTTTTAACATTTGGGTGGCCGCGATTATGTTTCCGTCAAGATAGTGGTGATATAAAACATGACACTGAGGTGTCCTTTGCTAGTGCTACCTCTGTACCAAATTTCGTTCATTCGGTTCCACCGTGTTCGAATTAATAGGGGGAATCAATTTTGACATAAAGATGGCCGCGATCCGCAAACTATTAGGCTAATGACCTATTAGATTGGTCAAAGGATGCTCCCTCCATAAAGATATGTTGTTGCAAAGTGTGGTAGAGATCGGATGGTTATGTTAGTCGTAATTTGATTTAAGCTTTAAACATTTGTGTGGCCGCCATTACGTTTCTGTCATTATGGAGGCGATATTAATCATGACACTGAGATGCCCTTTGCTAGTGCTTTCTCTGTACCAGATTTCGTTCCATTCGGTTTCACCGGTTTGAATTAATAGGAGGAATCGATTCTGACACAAAGATGGCCGCCATCCGAAAACTATTAGGCGAATGACCTATTAGATTGGTCAAAGGATGCTCCCTATATAAAGGTATGTAGTTGCAAAATTTGGTAGAGATCGGATGATTAGGTTAATCGTAATTTGATTTAAGCTTTGAACATTCGTGTGGCCGCCATTACGTTTCAGTCAAGATGGCGGCGATATAAAACATGACACTGAGGTGCCCTTTGCTAGTGCTACCTCTGTACCAAATTTCGTTCCATTCGCTTGCACCGTGTTCGAATTAATAGTGGGAATCGATTTTCACACAAAGATGGCCGCCATCCGCAAACTATTACGCTGATGATGTTCAAAGGATGCTCCCCCCATAAAGGTATGTTGTTGCAACATTTGGTAGAGATCGGATGATTAGGTTAGTCGTAATTTGATTTAAGCTTTGAACATTTGTGTGGCCGCCATTACGTTTCTGTCAATATGGCGGCAATATAAGACATGACACTGAGATGCCCTTTACTAGTGCTACCTCTGTACCAAATTTCGTTCCATTGGGTTTCACCGTGTTTGAATTAATAGGGGGGATTGATTTTCACACAAAGATGGCCGCCATCCGCAAACTATTAGGCTAATGACCTATTCATTTGGTCAAGGTATGCTTCCTCTATAAGGGTATGTTGTTGCAAAATTTGGTAGAGATCGGATGATTAGGTTAATCGTAATTTGATTTAAGCTTTGAACATTTGTGTGGCCGCCATTACGTTTCCGTCAAGATGGTGGCGATATAAACCATGACACTGAGATGCCTTTTGTTAGTACTACCTCTGTACCAAATTTCGTTCTATTCGGTTGCACCGTGTTCGAATTAATAGGGGAAATCAATTTTCACACAAAGATGGCCGCCAATCGCAAATTATTACGCTGATGACCTATTAGATTGGTCAAAGGATGCTCCCTCTATAAAGGTATGTAGTTGCAAAATTTGGTAGATATCGGATGATTAGGTTAATCGTAATTTGATTTAAGCTTTGAACATTCGTGTGGCCGCCATTACGTTTCAGTCAAGATGGCGGCGATATAAAACATGACACTGAGGTGCCCTATGCTAGTGCTACATCTGTACCAAATTTCATTCCATTCGGTTCCACCGTGTTCGAATTAATAGGGGGAATCAATTTTGACATAAAGATGGCCGCCATCCGCAAACTATTAGGCTAATAACCTATTAGATTGGTCAAAGGATGCTCCCTCCATAAAGGTATGTTGTTGCAATGTTTGGTAGAGATCGGATGGTAATAGTAGTCGTAATTTAACTCAAGCTTTGAACATTTGTGTGGCCGCCATTACGTTTCTGTCTACATGGCGGCGATATAAAACATGACACTGAGATGCCCTTTGATAGTGCTACCTCTGTACCAAATTTCGTTCCATTCGGTTTCACCGTGTTTGAATTAATAGGGGGAATCGCTTTTCACAGAAAGATGGCCCCCATCCGCAAACTATTAGGCTAATGACCTATTCATTTGGTCAAAGGATGCTCCCACTATAAGGGTATGTTGTTGCAGAATTTGGTAGAGATCGGATGATTAGGTTAATCGTAATTTGATTTAAGCTTTGAACATTTGTGTGGCCGCCATTACGTTTCCGTCAAGATGGCGGCGATATAAAACATGACACTGAGGTGTCCTTTGCTAGTGCTACCTTTGTACCAAATTTCGTTCAATTCGCATTCACCGTGTTCGAATTGATAGGGGGGGACAGACATTCAGAGTACACACACTCACACACACACAGACACACACACACACACAGACTCACACACACACATTCACACACACACACAGACTCACACACACACATACACACACAGACAGACACACTTTTTTCGCCCTGTGTTGATCTCATAAGTCTACTTTCATTTTTTGCAAAAATCGAAAGTAGGCTAAAAATACAAATAAGTAAATGGTCATCTAACCCCTGCAGACTCATGGACACGATCTTCACCATGACAGGTAGAGACGAAGCCTCCAAGAACAAATGGAACAACAGTGAAATCAGACCTGGTATGTAGGCATGACTCCTGGAGGAGCTGGACACCCCTGTGGCACTCGGAATAGTAGCGCGGCGTATATGCTGACTGGAACGTGCGGCTCCTTCCCACCTCATTCTTCGAGGAGTCTAAATATTTCCCCCCGCCACCTTTACCTTCTCCTTCCTTACTACTCTGTCCATCGTTCTAATTAATATGTCGTTTTTCTAGCAAGGTCCATACAGTAGTTTCTGGTGGCTGCTCTCTGGTGACGAACAGAAGACTTTCTCTAGTATTTTGTAATCAAATTGATACACTTTCTTTCGTCACATTGTTTTAATTCCATTAAACAAGGAGACAAGGTTCCTTCGAAACGTCTTAAATTAAATGTTTAAAATTATACGCCAAATCAATACTCAACACATATATATGTTTCGACCTTCAATGAGGTCATCTTCAGCTAAAAATTAAAATCAATTAAGAATTAAACCATAATCTTGTATTATATGAAACTAAGTGTCCTGACTGACTGACTGACTGACTGACTGACTGACTGACTGACTGACTGACAGACTCATCATCGCCCAGCCAAAACTATTAAAGTTAGAAACATGAAATTTTGGGGATATGTTCGTTGTAAGTTGAAAACGCCCACTAAGGAAGGATTTTTGGATATTCAGGTTCTAAAGGGGTGTTATGGGGGTACACCTGCATTTTATTGAATAACAATATCTCCGGAACGGTTTCATTGGGGGATTTGATACTCGGCATATAAACTCATCATTAAAAATAAGAAGATATGTGTCTGAGGGTTTTTCGATGTGGTGTATATTATGAGGTTAAAGGGGTGAAAAGTGGGGGTTGGAGAATTCCTAACGGGGCGTGTATCCCTTAAACGACAAAGGCGAGGAATTTGAAACTCAGCGGAAAAAACTCAGCATAAAAACAAGATGTTCAGTAAAGAACATATAGCCTACTTTCTCCTAAATGTATGAGTATAGTTATAACTCGTTGTTATTATCAAAGAGTATAATAGAACTATTCTTTGTTGAAGACCTTAGAAACGATTTACCTCTACCAAACGCCACAACCTAGATAAAAACTGCTACCATCATTGAAGAAAGAAAGAAAGAAAGATAAGAAGTATATCAAGAATGTTGTGGATCTGGAGACATAATCGACCGGACTGGCGGCGTGGCTCAGCGGTAACGTTCTCGCTTGCTGGGCCCTAGGTTGCAGGTTCGTATCCTGGCGCAGTCAGCTGGCATTTGAGGGTGCACAAATGCGAGGGAGCCGTGTCAGTTAAAGATCCCCTTCGGGCCAAAATTCCGGCACCCCGGTGTCTCTAAAATCAGCAGTAGTTAAAAGGGATGTAAAACCAATAACATTATTATTATTATTACGACCTGCCGTGGGCAACATCCAACTTTGAGTTGAGGCATGTCTTTACACGTCTGGTTGTGCATGGCTTTCACAACCCTAATTGAATTAACAAATCTTTCCATGACCCTACAGAGACGTGTGTATACAAACTATGTGGATATTTTCGATAATATAATCCTAACAGAGCGAGTGCATTCTAGCGGCCAGAAGAAGAAACTTTTCAATAAAATCTGGAAGTTACCTTTTTGGCAGCTAGATGTCTCGAGTAAATCTGCTGGCGAATTATGTTTTAATTAAATATATATTTTACACCATAATGTGCACAATATAACGCTTAATAACATTTTCAAGTAACGCAAAATAGGCTGTTACAAACCCTTTAAAATAAAAAGTTAAAATGTATCGTAGTATCATCTTGTCATTCTTCAAATTCGATGCGCATAGAATGATAATGGTATAGGATCAATGGATCCCCACGTAGACTAGTCGTGACATCTATTGGTGAAATATCGAACAATATAATCCTAACAGAGCGAGTGCATTCTAGCGGCCAGAAGAAGAAACTTTTCAATAAAATCTGGAAGTTACCTTTTTGGCAGCTAGATGTCCCGAGTAAATCTGCTGGCGAATTATGTTTTAATTAAATATATATTTTACACCATAATGTGCACAATATAACGCTTAATTTTAAAACATCTGAGTCATTACAAAACAATAAACATATAACATTTCAAGCAAAAAACATAGCTCTGATCGGGCTTGAACCATAGGCATTTGAGCGATAGGCTAACGCTCTACCACTGAGCTAATTGTGTCAACGAATATCGTTCTATTTAAAATGACTTACATAGAACTTGTTAGCAAATAATGATTTATACTAAACGATTTCATCATTGGAGTATATTATTTATATATATAGCATTTCATACAAAGTTTATTTATTTTTTATCAGTACGCTATATTGCATGCAATACTCAAATTAGTGAAATATAAGTCCGGCACAAGATATCCGCTGCCATCTTGTCTTATTACTGAATCAGTTCAGCTTTTTAAAATCACGTCTGCACTATAGTATTACAAAATAAACTTTTAATTTCGAACGTGCCTCTTCCTTTACAACAGTTAAAACGATTCTCGGCTCGATAATCGGAACTGGTGGGTCCCATGATATGGATTATAAAGTTTGCATAATTCGCACGGCCGCCATCCTGAAATGGTATGGCGGACGACCTTGTAATTTGGTCACAAGACGCATCCTATACGAAGGTATGTTGTTACCAAATTTGGTAGAGATCGGATGATTTGGTTAGTCGTTATTTGATTTTACGTTTTGAACGTTTGAGTGGCCGCCATTCAGTTTTAGTAAAGATGGCGGCGATATAAAACATGACACTGAGGTGTCCTTTGCTAGTGCTACCTTTGTACCAAATTTCGTTCAATTTGCATTCACCGTGTTCGAATTGATAGGGGGGGACAGACATTCAGAGTACACACACTCACACACACAGACACACACACACACACACAGACTCACACACACACACACACATACACACACACACACACACACACACAGACTCACACACACACATACACACACACAGACAGACACACTTTTTTCGCCCTGTGTTGATCTCATAAGTCTACTTTCATTTTTTGCAAAAATCGAAAGTAGGCTAATAAGTAAATAGGTGTTTGACCGTTTTTTCATAAGTCCAATTTAAGGGGCCCGTGCGGAGGGGTGAAATTCTGGGGGAAAAAACAGGAATGAGAATGTCCTAACTGATTGACTGACTGACTCACTCATCAAACGCAGGGGGAAAAATGCTTAAAAAATATAAATAGATGTTCGACAGTTTTTTCATAAATCCAATTTAAGGGGTTAATGGGGAGGGATGAAATTTTGAAAAAACAAAATTCAAAGAAAATGTCCTGACTCACCCACTCATCATTGCCCAGCCAAAATTATTGAAGTTAGAAACATGCCATTTTGGGGATTTGTTCATTGTATGTCAAAACCGTCCACTAAGGGAGGATTTTCGGATATTCAGCTTCTAAAGGGGTCTTAAGGGGGTTAAACCTGCATTTAATTGAATAACAATATCCCCCGATTGGTTTCATTGGGGGATGTGATACTCGGCATATAAACTCTTCATTAAAAATAAGAAGACATGTGTCTGAGGGTTTTTCGATGTGGTGTATATTATGAGGTGAAAGGGGTAAAAAGTGGGGGTTGAAGGAATCCTAACGGAGCGTGTATGTCTTAAACGACATAGGCGAGGAGTTTGAAATTCAGCCGAAAAAAATCAGCTTAAAAAAGAGTACATAGATGCTCGACCGTTTTTCTTCATAAATCCAATTTAAGGGGCACATGGGGAGGGGGTGAAATTCTGGGGGAAAAAAAGGAAAGAAATTGTCCTAACTGTTTGACTCACTCACTCACTCTTCAAACTCAGGGGGAAAAACTGCTTAAAAATAAGTAAATAAGTGTTCGACAGTTGTTTTTTCATAAATCAAATTTAAGGGGTTCATGGGGAGGGGTGAAATTCTGAACAAAATAATTGAAAGAAAATGTCCTGAATCACTCACTCATTCACTCATCATCGCCCAGAAAAAATATTGAAGTTAGAAACATGACATTTAGGGGATATGTTCGTTGTATGTAAAAAAAACGTACACTAAGGGAGGATTTTTGGATATTCAGGTTTTAAAGGGGTCTTAAGGGGGTTAAACCTGATTTTCATTGAATAACAATATCTCAAGAGTGGTTCATTTGTGGATGTGATACTCAGCATATAAACTAATCATTAAAAATAAGCAGACATGTGTCTAAGGGGTTTTCGATGTGGTGTATATTATAAGGTGAAAGGGGTCACAAGTGAGGGTTGAAGGATTCCTAACGGAGAGTGTATCTCTTAAACGACATAGACGAGAAGTTTGAAACTCAGCGGAAAATGTCAGCTTAATAAATAAGTAAATTGGTGTTCGACTGTTTTTTTTTTTCACAAATTCAATATAAGGAGCCAATGGGGTGGGGTGAAATTCTGGAAAATAAAAGGAGAGAAAGTGTCCTAACTGACTGACAAGCTTACTCGCTCATCAAACTCAGGGGAAAAAGACAGCTTAAAAATAATTTAATAGGTGTTCGAGCGTTTTTTCATAAATCCAATTTAAGCGGCCCATGGGGAGGAGTGACATTCTGATAAAGAGTAGGTTCTGACTGACTCACTCACTCAACATCGCCCAGCGAAAACTATTGAAGTTGAAAATATGAAATGTTGGGAATATGTACGCTGTATGTCGAAAACGTCAACTAAGGAAGGATTTTTGTTTATTCGGGTTCAAAAGAGGTGTTAAGGGGGTAAACGTGCATTTCATTGAATAACTACATCTCATGAGTTGTTTCTTTGGGGATGTGATATTAGGCATATAAACTAATCATTAAAAATAAGCAGACATATGTCTAAGGGTTTATCGATATGGTGTATATTATGAGGTGAAAAAAGGGGGTTGAAAGATTCTTAACGGAGCGTGTATCTCTTAAACGACATAGGCGAGAAGTTTGAAATTCAGCTGGAAAAAATTCAGCTTAAAAATAAGTAATTAGGTGTTCGACCGTTTTTTTTCATAAATCCAATTTAAGGGGCCCATGGGGAGGGGTGATGTTCTGGGGGGAAACAGGAAAGAAAGTGTCCTAACTGATTGACTCACTTACTCACTCATCAAATTCAGGGGGAAAAAGAGCTTAAAAATAAGTAAATATGGGTTCGACCGTTTTTTTTTATAAATTCAATTTAAGGGGTTCATGGGGAGGGGTGAAATTCTCAAAAATAAAATTAAAGAAAATGTATTGACCGACTCACGTTCTCATCATCGCCCAGCCAAAATTATTGAAGTTAGAAACATGAAATTTTGGGAATATTTTCGCTGTATGTCGAAAACGTCCACTAAGGGAAGGTTTTTGGATATTCAGGTTCAAAAGGGGTGTTAAGGGGGTAAACTTGCATTTCATTGAATAAGAATATCTCACGAATGGTTTCATTTGATGATGTGATACTTGGCATATAAACTAATCATTAAAAATAAGCTGACACATGTCTAATGGTTTTTCGATGTGGTGTATATTATGAGGTGGAAGGGATGAAAAGTGGGGGTTAAAAGATTGCTAACGGAGCGTGTACCTCTTAAACGACATAGGCGAGAAGTTTCAAACTCAGCGGAAAACTAACAGTTTAAAAATAAATGAATAAATAATTAAATAAATAGGTGTTCGACCGTTTTTTTTTTCATAAATCCAATTTAAGGGGCCCATGGGGAGGGTGAAATTATGGAAGAAAAACGTCCACTAAGGAAGGATTATTGCATATTCACTCTCATCGACCAACCAAAACTATTAAAGTTAGAAGAGTGATATTTTGGGGGTAGGTTTGTTGTGTGTCGAAAACGTCAACTAAGGAGGGATTATTGGATATTCATGTTCTAAAGGGGTGTTAATGGGGTTAAACCTGCATTTCATTGAATAACAATATGACACGACTATGACGTGAGCGAAGCCGCGGGTACCTGCTAGTAGTATATATGTACTTAAATCTAAATAAGGAATGAAATGATAATGATAAAATTGTAATAAAATGAAATATAATACTGGTCCTTTCACAATAATTTTCAAAATGTAATTAAAAGTGAGAAATATTGCTGGTGATTGTAAATAACAGTCGCCTCCGTAGCGTAGCGGTCAGCATGGTTAGCTGCCGCCCCGGAGGTCCTGGGTTCGATTCCCGGCTCTGCCACGAAATTTGAAAAGTGGTATGAGGACTGGAACGGGATCTACTCAGCCTCGGGTGTTCCAAATGAGTAGAGGGGGTTCGATTCCCACCTCAGCCATCCTCGAAGTGGTTTTCCGTGGTTTCCCACTTCGTCTTCAGGCAAATGCCGGGATGGTACCTTCTTCAAGGCCACGGCCGACTCCTTCCCTCTTCCTTGCCTATCCATCCTGCCCATCCATTACCTTCCCTCATGAGGCCCCTGTTCGCTTTGCAGGTGAGGCCGCCTTGGCGAGGTGCCAATCACACCTCACCAGTTGTATCCACTCCGATTAGATGTTCCCAGCTCTAGGACACTGCCCGTAGAGGCGGTAGTGGCGAGTTCCCTCGCTGAGTCCGTGGGTTCCACCAACCTGGAGGATAAACGACTGAAAGATAAGATTGTAAATAAATAAATAAAGCTATATAATAAAAAAAACTCAAAATTATATACATAAAATAATTTAGAAAATTAAATTCTAAAATCGTCGCCTCCGTAGCGTAGTGGTAAACATGGTTAGCTGCCGCCCTGGAGGTCAAGGGTTCGATTCCCGGCTCTGCCACGAAATTTGAAAAGTGGTATGAGGACAGGAACGGGGTCTACTCAGCCTTGGGTGTCCCAAATATGTAGAGGGGGTTCGATTCCACCTCGGCCGAATTATTCTGGGACAAAATGAGAGTATTCTTCCATCCCTTTCCAACCCTCATGAGGCCCCTGTTCGCTTTGCAGGTGAGGCCGCCTGGGCGAAGCGCTGATCACACTTCCCCAGTTGTATCCATCCCGACCAGATGTTCCAAGCTCCAGGACACTGCCTATAGAGGCGGTAGTGGTGAGTTCCCTCGCTGAGTCCGTGGGAACCACCAACCTAGAGGGTAAATTGACTAAACAATAAAAATAACAAGAAGTTCCGTGAAGAACTATACAGCCTACTTTTCATGCCAATGATTATTCTACAGTATATGAACCTATCTAGAATAATGACGAAATTAAGTTGGTAATATCGAAATATCTAATTAGTTCGAAATACTGTATACCTGGCATAATGTATCCTAATAGAGCACTACAGTTGGCAGTCCTGATGACTGAATATATTCTTAGTTCCATCTCTTAAGGTACAAAATACAAAATTTGGTTGAAGTCCAATGAATAGCATGGACGTTACATGCAGTTAAACTTTGGACCTAACAGCGCGCGTAAAATCATGTTGGCAACAATGTCATGCATGTATTGGTCATAAATAATCTGAAATAATATGATCTATTGTTGTGCCAATTTTGGATGATATCCATTAGTTAGTAGAGAAGTTACATGCATTTTAAAATTGGACCTATCATCAGGCTTAGAATCATGTTGGCAGCACTGACGTATATTAGTTACTCCAAATTCGTCTAGAATGCCAGGTACTATACGTGTGCAAAGTTTAGAGCTATTGGCTTGCATACTTTCTGATATATTGATATTAGGGTAACAAAAATAGGGACAGCACATATTAACAGTTGGCAGCCCTGGTTGCTCCTTAGAATACGCATAATCATATCTGTTATGGTACACATAGCACATACGAAATTTGGTTGAAATCCAAATGATAGTATGGAAGTTACATGTATTTAAAGTTGGACCTGTCAGCAGGCTTAGAATCATGTTGGTAGCACTGACGTATATACGTTACTCCAAATTAATATAGAATGTCAGGTACTATACGTGTGCATAGTTTAAAGCTGTCGGCTTGCATACTTTCTGATATATTGGTAT
The DNA here is from genome assembly GCA_946902985.2 of Meconema thalassinum. Taxonomy (NCBI): domain Eukaryota; kingdom Metazoa; phylum Arthropoda; class Insecta; order Orthoptera; family Tettigoniidae; genus Meconema; species Meconema thalassinum. The sequence goes on from OX336388.2 coordinate 2,135,315,063, forward strand.
TTGGATAAAATAAATTAGGAGCATTTATTAACAGTTGGCATCCCTGGTAGGTCTTAAGAATACGCTCAGTCATATCTGGTTATATACACATAGAACATACGAAATTTGGTTGAATTCCAATTGATAGTGTAGACGTTATATGCATTTAAAAATTGGACCTATCAGGAGGCTTATAATCATTTTGGCAACACTGCCATGTTTGGCCTCCTGGAAATTAAACTGAAATATTATGGTCTGTACGTGTGCCAATTTTGAAAAAGCTCCCATTCATACTTTCCAAGATATCCAACATGGAGCTCAAATTTCAATTGCGATTTTTTAGCAGTTGGTAGCACTGACATCATTTTCAAATATGGCCGTGAGATATTCAGGTATAGGTCTTTACTCCTACCAAAGTTTGTTTCGATTGCTGCAGCCGTTTAGGAGTTGATAGGGGGGGACACACACACAGCCAGACAGACAGACAGAAGGACAGACAGACAGACAGACAGACACACATTTGCCCGATCTCATAAGTCAACTTTTTCCTCATTTTTGCAAAATGTGAAAAGTAGGCTAACAATTGTAAAATCAATAATTAATTCAGTTCAGTGCTTGAATGAATAAGCTAAAGCTTTCTTCAATACGGAGTTGAAAAATTTTGAATAGGTGCTAACCAGTTAATATGTCGACATGAAAATAACATTGATGTATAGGATGGATAATTCGGTGTGATTTGTATAAGAGAAATGCCCGATGTGGAATAGGTGGCAATTCTTATATTTATCCTAACGTTATGAATACAATGAAAGCAAGATTATTGTAGTTGAATAACGGCATGAATAGCTTCTCTTTACTTGTCAAATGGTGTATGGTTCTGTACATAGGCCTATTTTAATGAATGTAAACGCCATATATAGCCTAGTCTTCCCCTAGTAATGCGAATGAAGCGGCTTCGGTGGCGTAGTTGGTAGCATGCTGTGCTTCTATGCCTATGATCGCGGGTTCAAACCCGGCCGAAGCCGTCGGATTTTTTAAGAGCGTTAAAATCTCTCAGTATGCCTTCCTTCGGAGGGGAAGTAAAGCCGACGGTCCCATGTCATAGATTTATGATATGTTAAAGAACCTTCCACTAATTACACCTGTGTGAAGATAATTGTATAGGTTAGGAATGTAAACAACGCTCTTAGGTTTCTACGTTCGTTGCCAAGAGCCGACTGCGGTGGCGTCTAGCAGCTAGGCCTAGTAGCGTTGACGGTGGCGTTTGGCGGCAAAAGTAGGAACTATTTGAAAAATTCAAAGTTGCAGTCCTTACTTGAATTAAAAAACAGATAACATACACTAATACAGCCATCACAATTAACACCGGTTATCGGACAGATTCTACACACACCCAAAGTACACGGGGCAGCCCCTAAACTGAGGAACCAACCAACGTAATGCGAATGCAAATTTATAACCTATAAGACTGGCTGCGTGGCTCAGCGGTAACGTTCTCGCTTGCTGGGGCCTAGGTTGCAGGTTCGTATACTGGCGCAGTCAGCTGGCATTTGAGGGTGCACAAATGCGAGGGAGCCGTGTCAGTAGATTTACTGGCACGTTAAAGATCCCCTTCGGGGCAAAATTCCGGCACCCCGGCGTCTCTAAAAGCCACAGTAGTTAAAAGGGACGTAAAACCAACAACATTATTATTATTTATAACCTATAATATGTTTTTGCGTTTAGATCAATGAAGTTAAGTCATAGGTGGCATGTCATTATCTGAAGATGACCTCACTGAAGGTCGAAACATGTCCTACATATAAAAATATATATTTGTTGAGTATTGATTTGGCGTATAAATTTAAACAATTAATTCTACTATCGAAACGGATTTTTTTTTTTTTTTTTTTTTTCAATGACAAATGTGTTTGAATTCTGTTCGAATCGTCTGGTATTTAAATTTTATTTTTACAGGGCAATAGCCAAAATAACCATGAATTATTTCAATAGTAATCCAGGCCATGAAAGCCTTAATCTACATATTAATGTAGCGTATTTTACGTCTATACTGTCATTACGCTTTTTCTATGTCTGCTTTGCCCAATACACCATTGATTTCAGGGGCTGCCCTGCTCTGCCAGTAGGTTGCTTTGGTTCGTGACTGACCTAGTTAACGATGTTAAATTCACAGCGCTGTATCCGCAACATATTGCCTCTATCATATTTAATGCATTTTTATATCCTAACTCATTTTTTCTTTCTTTTTTCCTGAATGGGTAAATGCTTGGCGGAGCGATGATGGACGAGTGGAGTGAAGCCAGCGGACCAAAGCCTGAACATGCAAACAGCATCCTTATGACTGGTTGTCAGGAGCGGTCTACAATTAGTGTGAGGTACTTGCGAGAGGAACAGCTGGGGAAGAGGGTTTTGATATAAACACGTCGTAACACTCGCCAGCATCACGTGTTTCCACTGCAGTCTCTAAAGTGCACAAGAGGACTTTCAAAACACATATAGGCCTATGTATGTATCAAACGACAGGAGCATCTGCGCGCGAGGCACAAGGCCATGGGGACAAATTATCTCCATACTCGTTAAATGACTGGGCTCGAATCCCACCTTCGACACTACAACCAGTACGTTCAAAATTCTTCTTTTGACCTTCTCTAATTTTTCGGGATCTCCAATTCTAGTTAGTGTTTTTGCCGCATACAGAATTTCTGGTCTGACCACTGTTCGTTAGTGTCTTAATTTCGTGTTACAGGATAAGGCTTTTTGTAATACAGGTCTTTATATTTTGTCATATGAAACATCCTTTCCAATATGTGCATTCTAGTTTCTATAGTTGTCTTTTCTTTAGTAATAATAATATTCCTATAATAGATTTTATTTCATTTGCAAAAATTCCAAAGGGAGGCAGGGTTCGAACCCCCAGCAACCCCTACTGGGTGCGTCGCTGCACCTACTGTCGACCAAAGTATTATGTGTACTCGATTTGGAAGGTTGTTTGTGAAGTAATCAATAGACCTACATAAAATCCAATAACATCATCATTTTCGTCGTTCTATTTTACGTTAGCTCATGTAGATTTGGAATTTTTAATTTATATTTTAATATTTTTTGTCGCAGTTGGAGCACAAAAAGTGCACGTTTTTAAGCGTGTTTCAACCATGCGTCACATTTAAGAATTATTATCTCAAAAACCCGACATCAGATCGAATCCAAATTTTAACACAATATACATTGGAATGTTGTATAACTGGTTTATTAATTTCAATATGTTGCGTGTCCAAGAAAAAAGTTGTTATCATTTTTGTAAGGTAACTTTTTCTCGGCTCTGGGTGGTTGGAAAATGTAGTTCTTATTTGCGATGTAATCCTTATACATCAAAAAGTTATGCTGTATGACTGTGAAATACGTAAATTAACTCACTTATTTTATATCGGTTTGTATATGTAGGCGGAAATAACACATCGTTCACCACCTACCCGCTCCGGGAAAGCTGTACAGCGTTGCTGTGATGGAGCCCATCAATTCCGAGCGAGGCACGCCATGATGCGTGATGGGCTCTATTTCGGCAACGCTGTACAGCTTTTCCGGAAGCGGGTAGGTGGTGAACGATGTGTTATTTCCGCCTACAAATACAAACAGATATAAAGTAAGTGAGTTAATTTACGTATTTCACAGTCATACAGCATAACTTTTTGATGTATAAGGATTACATCGCAACTAAGAACTACATTTTCCAACCACCCCGAGCCGAGAAAAAGTTACCTTACAAAAATGATAACAACTTTTTTCTTGGACACGCAACATTTTGAAATTAATAAACCATTTATACAACATTCCAATGTATATCGTGTTAAAATTTGGATCCGATCTGATAACGGGTTTTTGAGATAATAATTCTTAAATGTGACGCATGGTTGAAACACGCTTAAAAACGTGCACTTTTTGTGCTCCAACTGCGACAAAAAATATTAAAATATAAATTAAAAATTCCAAACCTACATGAGCTAACGTAAAATAGAACGACGAAAATGATGATGGTATTGGATTTTATGTAGGTCTATTGGTTACTTCACAAACAACCTTCAAACTCGAGTGCACATAATACTTTGGTCGACAGTAGTGTACAAAGGATGTTGACTAGAGAGGTTTATTCCTGTGAATGAGCCCAAACGCACGTTATTAAAACAACAAGATCGATAAATCTGTAAAGTATCTTTAAGTGAAAAGCCGCAGCTGGAATGCCATTGACATAAAATGACATGGAGTTTCTATATCTGCTATTGGTTGCTATGGCAACAGTTCATATCTCCTCATTTGTGTACTTGCTAGCGTTTACGCACGGATGAACAGTAGTGACACACATATACTCAGAAAGAACTGCAATGAACTTGAAACAAGCCAGCACTCTATGCTGTACTGATAAACGTTATTTTATGAAGAGACATGCCTCAGAATATTTCATGGAAGGTTAAACATAATCCCTGTCTGGGTTGAGAGCAGTCAAGTCTGGCAGAGCAAACAGCGATGAAGCTGAACGACACAACAACACTTGGTGTCGTCTCACACACCGCAATGTACTCTCATGGCAACACAAATGTTAACTTACCATCCCGGAGATTACAACAGAGTAGTATGAAACCAAGACGAACATAGTATGAATACCAAATACAACGTAGTACACTGTGAACAAATGAGAATTCTATCGATGAAGCACCATTTCTAGAAACTGAGAGTCCGACACGGGAGATTTCTAAGGACAATCAAGGGTGCACTCCAAATGGAAAATTGGGAGCATCCCGTGGAGAGAATCTTCGTTATCACAAGGAAATTGAAGTTAATTTTTTTTTAATATTTGATTAATAACTTCCAACTGGTCAATATAAGTTTCACCCTTCCACCGGAAAGAAATAGTACATGCTTTATTTATAGACTTTTCTACCAAATAGGACGGGTTAAATTGCATGACAGGTTTCGCTCAGCAAGTAGGCATCATCAGATCCAAATATACAAAAACATACCAAAACCTACCCAAAACACCCACGAATGATCGCGGCCCTCCAACAACAAACCGCTAAAGGCACGGATGAAACTTTAATACGTACACTAGCTACACTTTTGGGCATTTTGTTACTTTTTGTACTGTAAATTTATCTTGTATAGGGGCAGATGACCTCGTAGTTCCGCCCCTTAAAACAACAATAACTAACTAACTCTCACGTATATTTGAATCTGATGAGCGAAACATGTCATTCGATTAATTCCTCACCATTTGCTAGAGAAGTTCTCTAATGAGTGTATAAATAATTAATATAATATTTCTTTCGGCTAGTAGGGTGATAAAATAATTGTTCATTCTGGCTTTCTGCCTGAGGCAGGAATCGAACAAACATAGGTCTATCACAGCTTGTGATTAAGGCACAAAATTACATAATTCTAAGACATGGCCCCGCCGGCTTTACTTCTCCGAGGGAAGGTTGGTTGGTTCCTCAGTTTGGGGGCTGCGACAACGCGGGCATGTAGCCCCGTGTACTTTGGGTGTGTGTAGAATCTGTCTGATAACAGGTATTAATTGTGGTGACTGTATTAGTGTGTGTTATCTGTTTTTTAATTCAAGTAAGGACTGCAGACTTAGAATTTTTCAAATATTTCCTACTTTTGCCACAAAAAAAACCGTCAACGACCACTAGTTCAGAACTTAGCTACCAGACGCCACCGCAGTCGGCTCCTGGCGACGAACGTCGGATCCCAAGAGCGTTGTTACATTTTAACCTCAAATTTAGCTTCACACAGGTGTAATTAGTCGAAGGTTCTTTAACATGCCATAAATCTATGATATGGGACCGGCTTTACTTCCCCTCCGAAGGAAGGCATACTGAGGGATTTTTAACGCTCTTAAAAACGGACGAATTCAGCCGGATTTGAACCCGCTATCTTGGGCATAGAAGCTCAGCATGCTACCAACGACGCCACCAAAGCCGCTGTACTGAGGAAATGACACGTACTGTTAACCACGGCCGACTGAATGCGCTCATACCGGCCTAGACAATGAGACCTTTTTCATGAAATCTTGTTAGTTACTCAACTGCTCACACAGCGCTGTTCACCAAGCATTGCACGACTAAGACTTATCTCTACTTAGTGTAAAACAAAGTCCCCGATTCTTGGATATCACGGGTAATCTCGAGAACCATTGGATGGATTTTGATGCGGCTTTCGCCATTCTGTACAGGTAATATCGAGGAAGATTTCTGTAGAAAATAATTTATTTATGATCAAAGGGAGCCAAGCAGTAACGATTTTAGATTTCAGTGAATAGGTCGAAGAAAGAACTTGACGTCCGTGCGCTTTTTAAGCTTACGCTGGACAAACCGTTAAAAATATCAATATACTATGAGTGTAAGAATTGTTCAGCATGAAAAATTGTACAAAAAAGTCCGCGTGAGCATATCTCTATCTTCGATACATCGCCCACTATAAGTGTTTTTAGTTTGGACGGGAGGGGGATTTGGCTTGCACCTCGCCATTCTTAAATTACGTCTGACAGGAATTCCTTGCACATTCATAACTGTTCCCGGGCGAAGCCGGGGCGGGTTGCTAGTGACACTATTATATTATCATTATAATTCCCACAATATCAAAATGCAAATTATATCACAAAATAAAATAGCGTGCTAATAAATCTAAGAGAAATTAGACATACCTTGCACCTCGTTACAGTTGAATTCGATCAGAATCACTCGGTTTTCATTAAAGTTTATGCATTTTTCTGCTGAGCGGTTTGGAAGTTCGGCAACAGGAAACTAGGACTGTTATTTACTTAAAATATTCATTTTTGTATTTTTGTACTATTTGTGTTCATGATTTCATTACATTGTCAGAATTACCGACAGTAGTGGCTACGCTGGCTAAAGCGCAGCGTTAGGCCATGGAGCCAAGCTCTCTGCTGACTCGGTAGACGCGTGTGTTCGAGCCCCACCGTCGTCCGTCCTTGAAATGATTTTCCGTGGTTTCCCATTTTTCAACACCAGGCAAATGCTGGGACGGTACCTTCTAACAGGCCACGGCCGCTTCCTTCCACATCCTTGCCCAGTTTCATTCATCTTCATCCATTCCATCTCTCATCCTGACGCGCAGGTCGCCCAAGGGCGTCGACTAGAAAGACCTGCACTCGGCCTCTCAGGAGGCCACACGAAAAAAAATGTCAGAATTAATGCTGTAATTAGTAGGGTATACTATTCAGTGTACTTATTATAAATAAAAACCGTGAGGTTTCTCACCTCCCCATATTACGAAACCCGGTTGCCTAATACGGGGAAAGTGGACTTTTAAAGTTAACAATAATATCAGAGGGTATTACAACATCAAACGTGCCCATATTTATGATATACATAGTATATCGCCTGAGGTTTACATTGGTGAGAAAACCAAAATTATTCCGTTCCTTCTTATGTCTAATGTGAGCCCTATAAAAAAAACTCCCCATATTTGGCGACTTTCCTCTACCCATTTTTAGAAGATACCTTATGCACTGGACAGCTGAATCCGTGATTAATTGTATAGGTAGCTTCGTAAGTCTCAGAACTCAGGAAGTCCTTTCTAGCAGCGTTACTGGCAGCTTTCAAAGTTTCAAGGTAAGAAAGAAAATATTCCTCTAGCCAGTTTAGGCGACTGACATTTAATGAGGAAAAATGCCCTTTGTCTGGATTTCTAGACTGAATACGATGATATGTGATGCTTACGTCATGCATAGCGAACCATTTATTAACTTTTTCAAAAAAAATGGTTGCTTCTGCGTCCATGAATGTGTACGCTTCCGGGTGCATGCCTATATTTTCTTTCAGTGTACTAATGGCACCAATAACTTCTGACGAGAACACTTCCTTGGCACGCCGAACATTCATTTTTTCAAATTTAGTGGGTTCGATGTGTTTTTAGTGAGGTGTCTGACCGGTTTGACGATCTCACCCTTTTGCATTGTGTATAGTAATGACAAGTATTTCCCTGAAATTATTCCAGTACCATCAGTCATCTCTCGTTACAGAAACTGCGTTCTAATGTGTTTTTTTTTTAGAATGTGACAATGATCAAAACTAGGGAATACATTCCTAGACTAGTCGTATGGGTGATTGACCATTGGTTGCAAATTCCCTCCCCCTAAATGCCTCATCATTGTAGTGTTAGTTTTGTGATTATCAGAGACAGTTATTATAATTATGAAACCGCACTGTTCAACCTCGAGGATAACGTCCAGCAGGAGTTTATGTAAGTCCCGTCCTGACAGCTGCTTCGTGAAAAAGAAGGCACACGGTATCTGATAATTTGTCGAAAGATCTCTTAGCACAAAACACAAAACACGATTAGCTGCTACTTGTTCCCGGCTGTAATTTTGATCCTCTCTTTCCTTTTAATGAGACGGTGCTGGAGTATTGTCTTTGTACCCGAAGAAGGTGCAAGGTATGTCTAATTTCTCTTAGATTTATTAGCACGCTATTTTATTTTGTGATATATAATGATAATAATTATATAGTGTCACTAGCAACCCGCCCCGGCTTCGCCCGGGAACAGTTATGAATGTGCAAGGAATTCCTGTCAGACGTAATTTAAGAATGGCGAAGTGCAAGTCAAATGCCCCTCCCGTCCAAACTAAAAACACTTATAGTGGGCGATGTATCGAAGATAGAGATATGCTCTCTCGGACTTTTTTGTAGAATTTCTCACGCTGAACAATTCTTACACTCATAATATAATGATATTTTTAACGGTTCGCCCAGCGTAAGCTTAAAAAGCGCACGGACGCCAGGCTATTTTTTCGACATTTTCACTGAAATCGTTACTGCTTGGCTCCCTTTGTTCATAAATAAATTATTTTCTACACACATCTTCCTCGAGATCACCTTTACAGAATGGTGAAAGCAGCATCAAAATCCATCCAGTGGTTCTTGAGATTACACATTTAATATACGTACTGTACAGCTGATTCCTTATCGCGCCTATAATGGGAGGGGAGCGCGCTCTACCGGCAACGAGTAGAAACTTTCCAATTACATGTTATACATGGGTTCTGACTGGGAATGTCAAGGCCGGTATAGAGCGCAGCTCGTATTCAGTCGGCCGTGTGTTAACAAATGAATCGTAACCATGGTAACAATGATGCTAACTGTTATATCTGTTGTGTTGTGTTGTCAAGACTATGTTAACGAAAGAAGAGAGAAGTTTCGCTTTGACGACCGCTTATCAAAGCAGTGTAAGTGCTGTACTGTGGAAATGAAGAGAACATCCACCAACACCTAAGGCTGTTTACAATATACTTCATAAATTTGAAATTAAAGGTTCTGTTTTCGACACAACTCGCATTGGGCGACCTAGAACAGCACGAACTCACGATAGTGAACTCAATATCCGTTTGGCTGTTACTATTAGTCCACAGAAGTTCACAAGACGATTAGCGACAGAGTTCCCAGAAATATCAAGTCGATCAATCCAAAGAATAGTACATGAAAGTGCACATTCCACGCCTGATGCATGAGTTGCTGGATGATGCTCTAGACAGGCGGCTACAATTTTGTGAAATTATCGAGTTGACCAGAATATAGGCTATTAATTTTTGAACATTTTGCGGTATGATGAGGCCACATTCAAGTTGTCCGGACATGTAAACCGACATAACTGTACCCATTGGTACACGGAAAACCAGCATGTTGTTGGTAGGCCTGTATTATGAATCAAGTTGAAATTATTCAAAATTTAAAAAAGAACTAGTTGAAACCGGTCAAAACATGACATTCATTGGGAAAATATTTACTGAAGGCTTCTCTTGTATGCATTTTTTGTACGATTACTTTTTGACACTTTTGCAACTTTAAGGGCGTCGAAAGATCGACTTCGCAACATATAACTGGTCATGACTGAAATCTAGACGTTCCAGAGTTTCCCCTTGAACTTTATTGATTGTGATAAAGTACGCCAAGCAAATTGGAAAATGAAAGTGTTTTATCGGATGATGTTAAATCAAGTCGAAGGATTATAGATCTCTGCCCAATATTATCCGTAGACTACTTATTATTTCCAAATCCAAGCAATTTTCATACACGATTCTTACAATTAATCTGGTTACATTTAGGAGCCCTTATGAAACGTTCAAATATCTAACGAGCATAACTATTGCTCAATCTTTTAGCGTAAGAATATGTGGAGGCAAATCCCATAATTGCAAGGAATTCAAGAATTTTGTAGGAAACTGAAGTTGCTGATTTCATCTTTAGTATTTAATCTGTTAGCCTTTGGTTTATATTTTTGAACTACTGGATATCGGTTCAATGATTTAAAAATTAATTTCATTACAGTGTTCATTTTTTTTGGTGTAAGACAGCAATCTTTCGATAAATTCATTATATCCTTCGCAAAAGTGAAAGTTTCACCATAAATCTCAGTCATGATATCATCATGAGTTGGAAGTTTGGTTGATAATTCAATAACATTTGATTCCTGACCATCCACAGAGGATTAATCGTCGATATCTTGTAAATGAAATTAATTTACATAAGTGAAGTGTGTAGTGACTTTTTTTGCGCCATCCTGTATATTCCCATTCCATTGCACACTCAGTCACCACAAGAGAACACTGTGTATGTGTGGGTGTATATATATGTGTGTCAACAGGACGTACGCCCAATTAATCACTTTAAATTACATAAAAATGCCATCCCACGTTTATCCATGACACTGTCCCCAGATTCGAAAAATGTGTTGGTTGGTGTCATAAATCATAATATGTCACAAAAATAAACAGCTTTGAAAGGGAAATCGTTGATATGTTTGGGTTGTAACATGAACCATGCCGTGTAACACTGATGACATGAGGTGATACCTATGACGGGTGAATAGAATGTTTCAATGTTCGCCTAACACGCTCGTGAACTGTGAATACTCACGCTGACCCAATGGTTGTATCCTTGTCTAGTATAGCTGCCTGTCTATGCATTATTTACAGAGGTGTGCAAATAATTAAAATCAAATGGAGAATTTAAATCAGTCAGAATTTTTTAATTCAAAATTGTTTTCTTGAACGAAGGCTGACATATTTTATCACCCTACTAACAAGGGAACGGATTGCGGTGTAAACTTCTAATCTGGTTAAAATTTAGTACACAACATTCCTACAAAGTTGTGCAATGACGTTTTGAAAACCGCACGGGCCACTTTCTATTTTGAACGCCAATATAGAACGCCGAAAACCTGCCGGGCGATGGTATGAGCGAGGAGGTGGGAAGAGGTAAGGCCGACCTTGACTCGTAGCAGCACGCGATGGTTCTCGGCCACTAGGCAGCGAGCTGCCTTGCTGCGTTGCATTCCCCACCTTCCACTATCCACCTTCCACCTTCCCCTCATCCTGTCACTTCCTTATCAGCTCACATCCACTATTTCAAGGATGAAAAAGAGCAAAAGAGGAGAAAAAGAAAGGTCGTTTATGGCCAAGCGAAAAACATCACATTATGTTGCATTGTGTACTGTAATCGAGAGGGTAGAAGAGTGAGGGGAATGTTTAAGGTGGGGAATGCAACGCAGCAAGGCAGCTCGCTGCCTGGTGGCAGGGAGCTATCGCGTGCTGCTAGGATTCATGCCGACGCCCGGCATATTTTCGGCGTTCAATATTGGCGTTCAAAATTGAAAGTGGCCCGTGTGGTTTTCACTACGTTATTGTACAACGTTTAGGAATATTGTGTACTAAATTTTAACCAGATTAGCATGTTACACCGCAATCCATTCCCTTGTTAGTAATGGTTTCTCCGCTGTAGACTTATAGCTTTTCCCATAAGGAATTGAGACTAAAATGTATAATTGACTAGCAGAAGTACCCATTCTTCGAACGGTCTTCGGTATTAATAACCAGATGTTATCAATTGAGCTACTGTTGCAATGTTTAGGGGCTTGGAACCTGTTTGTTGGCAATGAAAAATTATTAGTAAAAATGTGCTCTCAAACTAAATTTACCTAACGAGTTCTTCATGGCGTGAAAATAAAATTGAAAACCTCGTAGACGAATCGCAATACACGTCACATACGAACTGACCCTAAGCGTTGTGTCAGGTGCCCAACTACAGGAATACCCCTTTTATAAATTATAAAGGCTCGTGGTGCATGAAAATTCAGTTTTTTTAGCCTCCAATGGCCCAAATTCCTAAAATCAGCAAAAAACAGTCTACTATTTCAAATCAGGAATTTTTGAAAATAATGTTGCTGTTTGGATATATATAATAGAACTTCTGTACGACATATCGCACGTGTAAGTCGTGTGAAAAAAAATCTAGGGTACTCCTTGAACCCTATAAGCGCATTGATGAATTTTACAGTTTTAGTTGGTTCCGTGATAACCTTATAGCCATTTGCAACCTTTCACAGAAATGTAATAAATGGAGTGGCATTACTTATTCCAGAAATAGATGGAAATTTGGATGCCACTTCTTGAGATACTGTTGTCATGGTTAGTGGCTTGCATTCCTTCTTTAGTTTATTAAATGAAATTAGTTTTCTGGGAATATCTAAGAAACTGTTGGGTTTAGAGCCTTAAAATATAGTTTTCGGGGACCCTTTACGGCTCTTGAGGGGCCCCGAGTTTTGTTTCTGACACCAAAGGTTTGAAAATGAGCTTTGTCTCTTCGTTGTACGCCATAATAATAATTAAAAGAATAATAATAATAATAATAATAATAATAATAATATAACAATATAGGGAGAGGGATATAATAGACCTTCCGTACCATACCCGTACGTGTAAATCGCGTTAAAAAAATTCTAGAGTACACCTTGACCCCTTAAGCACATTATATGTATTGATGAATATTTCAGCTTAATTTGGATCCGTTATAACCTTATTGCCATTTGCAAACCTTCACAGTAATGTAATAAATGGAATTGCATTGCGTCTTACAGAAATAGATGGACCTCTGAGATTCTGTTGCCATTGTTACCGGCATGAATTCCTTCATTAATTTATTAAGTGAAATTAGTTTTTTGGTTTTAGGGCCTTAGAATGTGGTTTCCCCGAGTTTCATTTCTCACATTGAGGGGCTGAAAATGAGCTTTGTTTCACCCTTCTACGCCTATTTCAGCATGTATTTTAAGGAGATAGGGCCCCTTTTATGAGAGGTACGGAGAAGAGTTACATCAATGATTAGTGTGGTGCCTCTGTTGGATATCTGTGTCAAATTTTATGTTGATCCACCCAGCCGTTCTCAAGTTATAAGGAGGAATACCTCAGCTGGGTCCGTTTTCTCTTGTTTCATTGACTTTGGAATGTGCCCTTTAAATCAGGTGATTCCAATCCATGGTTCACGAATCTCTGCATAGTTCAAGAGCGGATGATCAGAATAAAAGACTTTGAATTTCTCATCTCTAAATTTATACGAAAGGTAGAATATAGCAATCAGAGCAAAACGTGTGCTATTTTGCATTTAAGAGGCCCTTCTTTTAGTGGAAATTCTATAAAATCATTTTACAATAAATTTCTTAAAATAAATTGTATTTAAGACAAGAGTTTAGTGCTTTTCAGTCGGTCAACACGAATGTACCCAAAAGAGATGGGTTATGCCCTAATCCTGAAATAAATTACATGAGATTAATAAAACACTAGGATGACCAGTTTCGATCGTCAAGCGATCATCATCAGATCCAATACACTTAGGCTATAAAATCTATGTTTGAAATACAGGTGAAAATATTTACAATATGTACAATTATTTAGTTGCAGTATTGGTACTGCAACTGTCAGTGTATGCTAAATGCAGTATATATGTTAGGTGAAATGCTAAATGGTGATGGCTATCCGGAGATTGTACTTTAGAGAGATTATATGGTTGTAAACTATGGTTAAACTATAAAATTTTAGGCTAACTACTTATCTGATTGTCTTCCGTACTACAGCTATTCGCAGTTTCCGTGCTCACTTGAACTCGCTGTGCGGTCGACTGCGGTGGTTATCTTAACGACTGGTTTTTCCCTGCCTTCCCCCCCTGTCCCTACGTGCTGTGGGGAGTGATCGCGATGTGTTTATGTGAGGTGTTGCCAACCTAGATAAGATGTATGTTATTGAATGAGGTGGATCTACAACTATTAAAGACCGTGGATTAGTCCTCGCCACGCGTGGAGCATAACCCATTCGAACTAAGCGTTGACGGTCTTATGAGGACGTCCCGGCACCTTTAATACTGCCTCTAATAGTTTAACCATAGTTTACAACCATATAATCTCTCTAAAGTACAATCTCCGGATAGCCATCACCATTTAGCATTTCACCTAACATATATACTGCATTTAGCATACACTGACAGTTGCAGTACCAATACTGCAACTAAATAATTGTACATATTGTAAATATTTTCACCTGTATTTCAAACATAGATTTTATAGCCTAAGTGTATTGGATCTGATGATGATCGCTTGACGATCGAAACTGGTCATCCTAGTGTTTTATTAATCTCATGTAATTTATTTCAGGATTAGGGCATAACCCATCTCTTTTGGGTACATTCGTGTTGACCGACTGAAAAGCACTAAACTCTTGTTTACTAAGGCAACACTGAAAATATGGCTTCAAACACCACATTGTATTTAAGACTAATGGTTAAATATTTCAAATAACTTCGGTGCGTTGTAAATATATTTAGTGCATTAAATCGTGAAAAGTATAAGGTGCGTTCAAAAAGTAACGAGACGGAGGCATAATTACAGAAACCAGTACATGTATGTTAGAAGTATTGGCCCTGGTTGTTGAGGCACTTGTCCCACTGTGACACGAGTCGGTGAATGGCTGTCTCATAAAATTCCCTGGGCTGCGATGTGAACCAGTTCCGCACGTACAGCTGGACGTCGGCGTCCGAGGTGAATCGTTGGCCCCGCAGAGCCCTTTTTGGGGACCAAACGTGGCGTAATCACAGGGAGAGAGGTCTGGACTGTATGAAGGGTGGCCGAGAACCTCCCATTTGAATTTCTGCAGGAGTGCCGCGACTGTGTTGGCCGTATGAGGTCGTGCATTGTCGTGGAGCGACCACGGCGGCTATGGCGTTCACTGTCACTCGGCGGTCCTGGGTAATGTGTGCATCAACCAGCTGGACTTTGTCATCGGTAATACAGGGGGTGCCCCAGACCGGGCATCAACGTTTAACGACACCCGTCATTCCCTGAAGCGCTTGTGCCACTCCTTGACCCTTGCATGTGACGTGTAGTGTTCGCCGTACACATGTAACATTCGGCGATGAATGTCCGTTCCCCCTACTCCTTCCGCTGTCAGAAACCGAACAACACCTCTTTGCTATTCGGTTGACGCCTCCATGTCACTGTTTGCAATGCGACTGGAAGCGTTGGACGATTGATGCATGCTGTTGCTCGCTTTGTATCGTCACGTGACGTGCACGCGTGCCATCTAGCGACGGGCTGTGACCTTCCACGCTCTGGTCGGAACCACACCTAGTTACACACGCCCCGATTAGCCGATGCAGTCACCGGTTTGCCCATTCTAGCCTCTGGCTCGTTACTTTTTGAACGCACCTTATATACTGTAAATGCAATTTAGGAAACCTGGCTTTGTGGCTAATAATTTGCACACCCCTGTATCGCTACAACAGTCGCAATAGATTAAGTTCTACAAATGGTCGCAAAGTGGCTATACTTGCCTGTATATTGTAGTCTATTTATACAACTGTAAAACTATTAATCACAGAATATAGAAGTAAATAAATCCAAAAATTTAGAAAATATTTTGATCTCGACATTGTTTAAGTTGAATGTTTTATTGTATTTTGTAACGTGTGTGTTTTTTTCTTTGCAGTACCTGAACTTTTTAGTTATGGGATAAGCAAAATTTGATGAAAGCGTTGTGATATGATTGCTGATAGCCAGGTTAGGAACTAAAAGTGGTTTACAGCCAGTTCTGAACTTGCATTGGCACAGCGGTATATGCTGTCGCCACGGCTCTTATTTTGAGGCTGTAATTGTATTAAGGAGTAAAATAGTGATTAAAAAAGAGACAGTCAGTCTGAAAGACTGGACTTTATAACATTTTAAATGCCACAAATGCTGAAAGGCTAGAGACTTCTCGCTTCGCTCGAAGCCAAAGACTCTTGATATGTTAGATGATCAAGAAACAATCAGAACGCTAGAAAGTTCAAGTCTTGAGCGGTGAAAGGAGGGAGCTGGCTGGAAGACATCACGCACGCCGTGTCGTTGCCGTCTCGTAACGCCAGAGCTCACCAGGGAACTCAGTACACATGCACCAAGCGGTACTATGACGTCACACACCTCAGTGCATTCTCGGTACATTTCGTGACGTCGCCGTAACGTAACGATGAAGTCGACTGGATCATTTAAAATGATAATAACGTCAAAAATGTTGCGTTATTTTCTGTTTTCTAGGAATTCCGGAAGCATTCCAGGGGGACGGGATACGTCCATGTTTACAGTAAAAGCAATGGAATGTGTTTTCACTCACCGCCACTCCATGAGGCAATAAACTGGCTGAGCTGAGGGAACTGGATCTTACCTGCAAACAAACGAAAAGTTACTCGTAATGAAGAGATACATACTAAGTTAGAAATGATCACGCTAGATGAAGCTGTTCGTATGAGCTGACTCAGATGGTGGGGTCATGTGAAGAGAATGAGGGAGGAGACATTACCGAAGGGGTTAATGAGTTCGGTTGTAGAGGGAAAGAAAATCATAAGTAGCTGTAGTGTTGTTTGGTTTTAAAGTGAGAGGTTTAGAAGCAGCGGAGGCCACAAATACAATTATGAATTATAAACATAAATACAAATACAAGTACAAATATAAATATAAATACAATTACTAATACGAATACAATTACAAATACAAATACAAATACAATTACAAATACAAATATAAATTATAAACATAAATATAAATTATAAACATAAATACAAATATAAATATAAATATAAATACAAATACAAATACAATTATGAATTATAAACATAAATACAATTACAAATATGAATTATAAACATAAATACAAATATAAATATAAATATAAATATAAATATAAATATAAATATAAATATAAATATAAATATAAATATAAATATAAATATAAATATAAATATAAATATAAATATAAATATAAATATAAATATAAATACAATTACAAATAGAATTAATACAAATATGAATTATAAACATAAATACAAATACAAATCTTTATATATATAATTCTTCGACACGTGTGTATGTGACTGAACTCCTCCTAAACGACTGAACCGATTTTGATGGAATTTGATATGTATATTAGGGTGGGTCCATGTATGGTTTAGATTCACAATCTGACCCGGTAGGTGGAATGAACACAATTTTAGAACCACAATATACAGTCAAAAACAGTCGTCATGGAAACCACTAGCCTTCGCCTTCTTGAAAGCTGATGTCTTTGAAAGGTTTGTCTCTGCATGTTAGAGCCACCTGTTCGCAACCTGTGCAACTACCGCCATTAGATACACTCTGCCCGTGGCGAAAAGTTGTGTTTTATACCAAAGGTGGCAGTGATGTCGAATTCTACTGTTTGTCTCTGCACGTTAGAGCGTTTCAAAGTTCCATATGCGTTCATATACCATTCATCCGATTGCCATGAAACTTGGGTGATATGTTGAGTGAGCTCCAGGGAAGGTGTTTGGTTAAGTAAATCCATTTTACAATAGATAGCGCACGAATAGATTCAACAAATGAGCGACGACGTGCGAAGCGTTTCCAAAAGGTCCCGTATGCGTTCAAATACCATTCGTCCGATAGCGATGAAACTTGGGTACACTCCAGGGAAGGCTTCTGGCTTAGTAAATCAATTTCGCATTAGGTAGCGCGAAGCGTTTAAACAAAATCCCGTATAAGTTTATATCCCATTCATAGATTGAGATGAAACTTTGATGAGTTGTTGTGTACACTTAAGTGAAGGCGTCTAACTTAGTAATCCATTTCACAGGAGGTTGCGCACGAGTAGATTCAACAAATGAGCGGCGACGTGCGAAGCGTTTCAACAAAGTCCCGTATGCGTTCAAATACCATTCGTCCGATAGCGATGAAACTTGGGTGAGAGGTTGTGTACACTAACGTGAGGTTTCTAACGTAGTAAATCCATTTTACAATAGGTAGCTCACGAGTAGATTCAACAAATGAGCAACGACGCGCGAACTTTTAATCAAAGTCCCGTATGCGTTCATATACCATTCATCCGATTGCAATGAAACTTGGGTGAGATGTTGTGTACACTTACATGAGGGTTTCTAACTTAGTAAATCCATTTCACAGGAGGTTTCGCACGAGTAGATTCAACAAATGAGCGACGAGCGCGAAGCGTTTCAATAAGGTCCCGTATGCGTTCAAATACCATTCGTCCGATTACGATGAAACTTGGGTGAGATGTTGTGTACACCCTACGGAAGGTTTCTGGCTTAATAAATCCATTTTACAATAGGTAGCGCACGAGTAGATTCAACAAATGTGTGACGGCACGCGAATCATTTCAACAAAGTACCGTATGCGTCCATATACCATTTATCCGATTGCGATGAAACTTTGGTGAATTGTTGTGTACACTCCAGGAAATGTTTCTGTCTTAGTAAATCCAGTTTTTAATAAGTAGCGCACGAGTAGATTCAATAAATGAGCGACGGCGCGCGAATCGTTTCCACAATGTCCCGTATGCGGTCATATATCATTCTTCCGATTGCGATCAAACCTTGGTGAATCATTGAGTACACGCCAGAGACGATTTCAGGCTTAGTAAATCTATTTTACGATAGGTAGCGCATGAGTAGATTCAACAAATGAGTGACGGCACGCGAATCGTTTAAAGAAAATCACTTATGCGTTCATATGTCATTCATCCGATTCCGATGAAACTTTGATGAGTTGTTGTGCACACGCCAGGGAAGGTGTTCAACTTGGTAAATCCACTTTACAATGTTGGTAGCGCACGAGTAGAAGTAACAAATGAGTGACGAGGCGCGAAGCGTTCCAACAAAATCCTGTATGCGTTCATATACCATTCATCGATTGCGATGAAACTTTGATGAATTGTTGTGTACACTTACGTGAAGCTTTCTAACTTATTAAATCCGTTTCACAGTTGGAAGAGCGCGAGTAGATTCAACAAATGAGTGACAGCGCACGAATCATTTAAACCAAATCCCGTATGCGTTAAATGCCATTTATCCGTTTGCGATGAAACTTTGGAGAGTTGTTGTGCACGCTCCAACGAATGTTTCTAAATTAGTTAATTCAATTCACGATAGTTTAGAGGCAGATAACAGAAATTGAAAAAAAATATTGTGTATCCAAAAGCACTTCAAGAAACTAAGTTACAACACTTTCTTTGATTGGCAGGACAACGTCTGCCGGGTCAGCTTGTATAAATATAAATATAAATACAAATATAATTACAAATACAATTACAAATACAAATATGAATTATAAACTTAAATACAAATACAAATATACATAGCCTATACATATAGAGTTCTATTTCGATTTCGATTTCTATTTAAATTTTAATTCATAAAAAATAAAAAATAAAAATAAAAATAAAAATGTAAATATAAAATCCGTAACATTCACTCGAAAAGTAACTCCATTACTCCTATTCTGCACGCTAAAAGATTGTGGAAGGCAGCATTATTCCACTTGGAGAACTTATTTACAATTATTGGCCCTCAATAGAAAATCACATAAATGCTACAAATCTGCCGACATTCCATTGAGGACGCTACTTAGGAATGAACTTCAACCCATACACAAACATAACTTTATACACTGACCAAATATGTGAAAAGACCTTCTCCAGTCGCTTGGAAAATGTCGCCCTTTGTGGCTCGGCTCAGTGCAGTGCCGCCAATTGTGAAAAGTCCTGTCCTCCCATTCAAAGCACATCAGATCACACTGGAGCGAACTTCAAGGCTTCATGAGGCACGAGAGCATCAGTCACTGGCTAATTTTACTGCAGTCACGCGTAGATACAGACAACTGGGATCGGGTTTACCAGGACCTATCGTCTTTATGCTTGCCACGGTGGAATATCGTGTCGGTCTACCAACCCCCAAGCTTCCAGGTTCGCTCCTGGCCATGGTAAGTGATTTTTGAAAGGCAACAAAAATCACGACACGCATGTCATACGATGTTGGCATGTTAAAGAACCCATTTGAATTCAGCAGGCCGTGTTCATAATGGCAAAAATTATCTCGGGATTTTTCAGCCAACAAAAGTTTGCCACGGTGGGTGAGTGGTTATAGTGTCGGACTACCAACCCCAAGATTGCAGGTTCACCCCTGGCCATGGTAAGTGATTTATGAAGGCGAAAAAAATCACGACACTCATGTCATACGTTGTTGGCATGTTAAAGAACCCATTTGAATTCAGTAGACCGTGTTCAATGGCAAAATTAATCTCGGGATTTTCCGCCAACACAAAGTTCCTCCATTCTCTACTTGAAAGCGCTGTAGTTTCAAGGAGTTTAGATATCTAACCTCCTTAACATTCATAGTGATTCAAGGAACAACAAAATTCGACACGCAAGCTGCCCTCTGGGACATACTATATTATTTTCGTCTTTATGTAATGATTTGTGTGCCCGAGTGGGCATTCATTTCGGTTAATAAATGTCCGAGTTTTCTATAAATCCATATCAAAAAAATATTACATTGAGAATCGTAGTTGCGCCTGCAAAATCTACTATGTGGTAGTCCTGTATACTGGCTGTAACTTAATATCGATCAAGTAAAATTACATTTCGATGTGTTGGTTATTTCAGTTGGTCAACGCAATTGTGCCCAATTACATTGGGCTGAAAGTAATAGTTATTTTAACACACTAATACCCTTAATAAATGTTACAAGAATTATTGATATATTTATTAACAGAAATCTCGATCGAATGGGGGAGTGTAAATTAATTGGAAAACATGTTACGCAGTCAGACGAACATCATCAGATCTTGTTCACAAGCATAAATTTAGTTCGGCGTATATTTATATAGGCTAACACTTATGTAAAATTATATTTCTTACTAGCAACCCGACCCGGCTTCGCCCGGGAGAATGCATTACGTGATAAGCGCTTTTTTTTTCTCCAGTGTCAATGAACAACGACCAATATCCGTTTTACGTCTCGGCATGATGGGTTAAAATCACTGACTGGACTACTACTTATTTTATCATAGAGATGCAAGAGCAACAAATTCTTGTCTGACATAATTTAAAAATAGCGACGTGCATAAAACACAAATCCCCCTTCCGTCCAATCTTAACTCGACTGTGAATTTTTCGGGACGAAAAGTTCACAGGCGAAATGAAGAAAACCCGAGTTGCACCTCCAGGGAAACTCCAAACACAACCACCCTTCTCAGAAGTCTTAAACTCAACGGTTTGCTGCTGGCTGTATCTGGGGCAATAGGTTCGCCCGCTAGCTAGGCTGTAACAGGGATGATAGATTCGCCCTTAGATAGCTCGTAAACTG
Organism: Meconema thalassinum; assembly: GCA_946902985.2. Lineage (NCBI taxonomy): Eukaryota > Metazoa > Arthropoda > Insecta > Orthoptera > Tettigoniidae > Meconema > Meconema thalassinum. Next base: position 2,135,336,539 of record OX336388.2, read on the forward strand.
TTGCCTCAGTATTTGAATGGACATGGTTGGAAGAAATTAAAACGTAAAAACACTCATAGTGGGCGATGTATTGAAAATACACATATGCTCTCACGGACTTTTTTGTTGAACTTTTCATGCTGAACAATTCTTACACTCATAGTATTTAGATATTTTTAACAGTTTGCCCAGCGTAAGCTTGCGAGGCGCTCGGACGCCTGTTTTTTTTTTTTTTTTTTACTTTTCCACCGAAATCGATACTGCTCGACTTCCTTCGATCATAAATAAATTATTTTTACAGAAATCATCCTCGAGATATCCTTTACAGAATGTTGAAAACCGCATGAAAATCCATCCAGTGATTCTCGAGTTTACCCTTAACATCCAAACATCGGGGACTTTGTTTTATACGAAGTAGAGATTATACGCCAATCAGTATAATTTAATATAATATAATCCTCCTTCCGTCCAATCTAAATTGACTGTGAATTTTGCGGAACGAAAAGTTCACAGGCGAAATGAAAGTTGCACTTCCAGGGAATGGCGAGGTGAATGAAACTCAAATCCCCCTTCCGTCCAATCTTAACTTGACTGTGTTTCACAGGCGAAATGAAGAAAACCCGAGTTACACTTCCAGGGAAACTCCAAACACAACCACCCTTCTCAGGAGTATTAACTCAACACGACTGGACGGTTTGCTGCTGGCTTCTATCTGGGGCAATAGGTTCGCCCGCTAGCTAGGCTGTAACAGAGATGATAGACTCGCCCTTAGCTAGCTCGTACTCTGTCACCTCAGTAGTTGAATGGACAAGTTTGGTCTAGAAATTAAAACGTAAAAACACTTATAGTGGGCGATGTATTGAAGATAGACAAATGCTCTCCGGGACTTTTTTGTAGAACTTTTCATGCTGAACAATTCTTACTCTCATAGTATTGAGATATTTTTAACCGTTTGCCCAGCGTAAGCTTACAAAGCACTCGGACGCCAGTTTTTTTTCTACTTTTCCACTGAAATCATTACTACTCGGCTTCCTTTTATCATAAATAAACCCCTCAGGGGCTCACATCTAGTGGGACGTGGGTTGGCGACCACGGGACCCCAGCTGAGTCCGGCATTGCTTCCACTTACTTGTGCCGGGATCCTCTCTGTCTTCTTTCCTGTCGACCTCCCTTGGTCAACTCTTGTTCTCTTCCGACCCCGACGGTATTAGGGTATCCGAGGCCTAGGGAGTCTTTCACTTTCCCGCCTTAACTGGCCCTTGTCTCATCTTTCCTGATTCCCTCCTTCTGTGAGGGGTCAGCCTTCTTTTTCTTTTCCTTTTACCTCCTGCCTTGTACTCAAGGCCTTTAAGGAGGTAGGGTGTATGTAGCCCCACCACTTCTGGTGCACCCTAGATAATGCTACACCCTCAGGGGCTCACGGCTGGTGAGTTCGGGAGTTGGCGACCCCGAGGGATTCCTGAGCTGGGTCCGTTTTCCCCTTTTGTCCCATACCTTTGGGGAGGACCCTCTCCTCTTTCACTTTCGCATCTGCCTTTCATGGCTCTCCTTCCTTCCAAGTCCCTCAATCCGCCTTCTTCGAGGGTTGAGGGCATTTCTTTTCCTCCTGTCCTTTATTTGCCTTATTCTCCTTTACTATTCCATTTCTTCTTCTAGTATGTAGGTTAGTAGTTAGTTTTATTTTTAAATTCGCTTCTCATTTTCATCTTCACGATCACCCAAACCATCAGGGGCCGATAACCTCGATGTTAGGCCCCTTAAAACAACAATTATCATCATCATCATCATCATCATAAATAAATTATTTTCTTCAAAAATAATCCTCGAGATATCCTTTACAGAATGGTGGAAACCGCATCAAAATCCATCCAGTGGTTCTCGAGTTTACCCGTAACAAACACAAATCGGGGACTTTGTTTTATACTAAGTAGAGATTATTTTTTTAACCGTCAACTTGAGCCTCTATGGACTGCGTGTTAACAACCACTCTCATTTCAGTGTCTGCGTCTTGTTCGTTTGCGGCATTGACATCTTGCCAGTATCTCTTGAGCCCATCTATCAGCTTATTCTTCCGCTCCTTTAAGGGTCTCTTTGTCTTCTGCGTTCTGCCTCCACCATAAAACCCTGAGAGCTTTTCACCATCCTTCTGAAACTATTCCTGTCTATGATTTTATCATCCGTAATGCCCATCTGCCTCACATCTTTCTCACACTCTTGGAACCATCTCAACATGGAGATATTAGGTTTAAGAAAATTCCAGATTTTCTTTGTGAGCCGGTCATTATTCATACGGAAGATTTGTCAATAAAACAGCAATCTTCGCTTTCTAATTGCTGTTGTTATCGGATCCATCTTGATGTATACTTCTTTATATGATTTCAGTTGAACCTGATAGTCAACCCAAGATCTTCCGTAGAAGTCTGCGTTCTCTTTTAAGTACCTGATTGACTTCTCCTGTTCGATTCATACCCAGGGACTCCAAGGCATTTAAAGCTTCTGGTCTAACAACAGTGCTTTAATACCTTAGTTTTGTTCCTATACTCAGCATCCTGTTATTGTAGATGTTTTTATTCAGTGGGAACGCTCGCTCAAATTTCAGGATACGAATATTGGTCGCATCTTGTTCTAGTCCATTCTCTTGGATTACTTCACCCAGGTATTTAAACTTCTTGACACTTCGAATCTTTACATGGTCTATGAACAACCATTCTGGTGGACTTTCACTGGTGTTTTCGTTTTCTCAAACGAAATTTTTAGTCTTACTTTCTCTGCTGTTTATTATTATGTTACTACTTTCTCAGAACATTATCCTATAAATATGTAGCATCAATACGGATTTAAGGAAATCAGAGCATTATTATTATTATTATTATATTACATGTGTACACTGAGGAAACACTTAAGTTAATTATACGCCAAATCAATACTAATAATAACACACTTCAATGTCTACAATTTATAGATAATTTGAAGTGTACATGTTTCTAACCAACAATGGTTTCCTTTTCAGCACAATTGTGAGAGAAAAACTTATTCTAAGGAAAAATTTAAATTAAAAATGGATATCCTTACAATACGTCTTAAATGAATAATTTTGAAAAACATTTATAAATCCTTAAAATAATCTATGAAAATTTAGGCAATTATATGGTTAATCTTCTGGAAAATAAATATGAAAAATATTGTAAAAATTCCTCTTCTGAAAAATGTATTTGTTAATATGGTTCTCTGAACATAAACAATATCTTAAACAAGTAGTTCCGTGAAGAACTATACAGCCTATTTTCATATATCCTACTTATGTTAATTGCCACTATCAACATACACAATTTCTGTTTGATTGCTGTAATAGATTCGTAGATATTAAGAACCGACTAAATATTTCGGATGGTCGCCATGTTGGATTTTATATATGTAGGTCCTAGAGTTATGTACTGTTACATGCAGATTATTGTGAACGTGTAGTATTCAAACTTCAATCGCATAATTAGGACACAAGAAAAAACAAGGAGATTTTAAAATTTTTCACAGCTGCCATCTTGAGGTTATGGAAACAATTGAAGTAAATTAGATGCCAGGGGATTAACATTCGTATAAGGATTTAATAAATCCCGGTCACTCCATGTGAGATCTGTGCTGGACAAAACGGAGGCAGTCAGGTTTTTCTCCGGGTACTCCGGTTTTCCCTGTCAAAATTTCATTCCAGCAACACTCTCCACTATCATTTCGTTTCATCTGTCATTCATTTAATCATTGCCCCAGAGGAGTGCGTCAGGCCTCGGCAGCCGGCACAGTTCATATCCTCGCCGCTAGATGGGGGCTTCATTCATTCCATTCCTGACCCGGTCGGAGACTGGAAGCAGGCTGTGGATTTTCATTTCATAAGGATTTACTGTACCAAGTTTCACTGCACTCGGATGGTTAAATTGCGAGAAACGTCCATGTGAATATTTATAATTCGCGTCACCGCCATGTTGGATTGGTAATCACCAGATTATTTAAAGTCCTATAGGTGAACTTAAGTTCATAGCCCCTATGAACATTAAAAAATGCAGTTTGATTGCTAAAATAGATTCGTAGATATTCAGTATCGTCTAAATATTTCGGATGGTCGCCATGTTGGATTGTTAAATGTATAGGTCATAGAGTCATGTACCATTAAAGGAAAATTATTGCGTAGGTTCATTATTCAAACTTTCACTTCGATAGCATGACTACATCACAAGAAATAAAAACTTAATTTTAAAATTCGCACTGCCGCCATCTTGAGGTTATGTAAACAATTGAACTAAATTAGATACCAGTGGATTACAATGCGTAAAAATATTTCCTGTAGCAGGTTTCAGTGCGCTTGGAACATTAAATCGCGAGAAAGGTCTATTTAAAATTTTCAAATTCGCTTGGCCGCCATGTTCGTTTTGTAGTTAACCGGTTTTTGAAAGTCTTATAGGTGGACTTCCAGTAGTGCCCTTTATCTCCGTACAAAATTTTAGGGAGATACCGCTAATAGTTTCAGAGATATAGAATGCCGGTGAAATATTCCGCACATCCGCCATCTTGTGATTATGTAAACAATTGAACGAAGTTAGATGTCGGTGCATTACAATGTATATAAATATATACTGTACCAAGTTTCATTGCGTTTGGTTGGTCAAATCGCGAGAAACGTCTATTTAAAAGTCGCAAATTCGCTTGGCCTCCATGTTGGTTTTGTAGTTACCAGGTTTTCAAAAGTCACATAAGTGAACTTATAGTAGTTCCTTCTATCACCATAGAAAATGTCAGGGTAATATCGGTAATAGTTTCGGAGATATTGAATGCTGGTGAAATATTTCGCACAGCCGCCATGTTGGATTGGTGAGTCGTAACAAAATTTGAAGGGCACGGTCGAGGTCGCCGGGAATAGTGCTATGATCTTTCCGAGTTTCATTGAAATCGCTCCTGCCGTTTAGATTTTATTAGGGGGGAACACACACACGAATCACACACACACACGCGCACACACACACGGACAAAAGGTGATCTCATAAGCCTATTTTTTCAAAATTGAAAATAGGCTAAAAATAAGCTAGTAAAGCTTTAAAGTACTGTACCATGAAGTTGAAATAACACATGTAATCATATCTCTGGAAATGATACAATCTTGGACCCTACCAATAGCATCAAGTCTAACTTCCGATGTTCATTCAGTTCTTATATACCTTTGACCTGGTAAACAGAAAGCTGCTGATACATAAGCTGGAAACACTCATAGGTAGGTCAAGGCTGACGACCCTTATATCGAACATATTGGCAGAAAACTATATACAAGTGCAGGACGGAGTTGGACAAACCAAATGGATGATACAAACGAATGGAGTACTTCAAGGGGACCCCCTCAGTCCCATTCTATTCAATGCGCTCTCTCACGATGCAGGAGACAAAATAAAGGAATCGACAGAGTCCAAACTGTATATATACGCAGACGACATGGCAATCGCCTCAGAACAGATAAAGGATTTGCAAGATGCAATCAACATACTAAGCGAATGGGCCCTGGAAAACGAACTAACAATCAACGAGGACAAGACTGAGATGGTCGTCTTCCGGAACGGGGGCAGGTCAGCGGAATCAGACCAAGTGCTATGCAACGGCAAGGAACTGAAGAAAGTAAACAATTTCAAATACCTCGGCCTCACGCTCCAGGTAACAGGCCGAAGCTTCAGAATACATACAAGAGCGAAAGCGGCCGCAGCAGTGAAGGCCATAAACGACATAAGCCATATTACCCAAATATCGCTGGAAACAGCAATGATGCTCTTCCGAGCCAAGGTCATACCCATACTAACATACGGTCTGGAGCTAACATGGGAGTTTCTCAACTACAAACAGCTGGAGGAACTCGAAAAGGTGAAATCTAGGTTCCTCAAAAGAGCCCTCGGAGTCTCCAAGTCAGCCAAATCTCGGCTGGTATATGAACTGGCGAGAGAAACGTTCCTAATAGAGGACCTTCGGTCACTTTTACTGTTGCCTTCCACAGAAAGCTTCAGAAAATTACTCCAGGATCTGCAAAGCAAAAGGCTTGACATTCCGAAGGAATTCTACGCGACTGATGCCATGGTGGACAAAAGATGGATGCAACCCATATCCGAAATGAGACACGTCGTGACGAGACTCGCAGTTCATGGGTTCCACCATAAGGTCTGCTCACGAAAGACATTTCATGACCCGGATGAGAGGTGTATATGTGAGCTGTGTAGGAACGAATGCGGCAGGTACCATATCACGACATGCCCCAACAGAACTTTATCAATAGTGGCTTATAGTAAGGACTAGAAGCGAACCATAGTATCTAGTAAGTGTACATATCTGTAACATGTAATATGGCCAACTGGCTGCAATATAGGCTAATATTATTATATGCCTTCTGTTCCGCATGCCAACTATTTCAATACGTGGTGGTATCTCAATCTCGAAAATCTTAATTCAGAGCATCAGATTGGCATCTACGTAGTTAGGCCTTCAGTTCCGCGTGCCAACTATTTTGGGATATTTAATGTATTAGGCTAATATTAAATATTAAACTCCAAAATATTTATAGGTCTTTCAATGATAAACATGTGATTATAAATCCTTAATTAGTTGAAAGATCATATAATTGCCTAAATTTTCATAGATAATTTTAAGGATTTATAAATGTTTTTCAAAATTATTCTTTTAAGACGTAAGGATAACCATTTTTAATTTATTTTTTTCCCTTAGAATAAGTTTTTCTCTCTCAATTGTGCTGAAGAAGAAACCATTGTTGTTTCGAAACATTTACACTTCGAATGATCTATAAATTGTAGACATTTGAGTGTGTTTCTGTTAGTATTGATTTGGCGTATAATTAACTTAAGTGTTTTCTTAGTTATTCTGTCAATACGGATCAAAACAATTTGCTATTATGGCAAATATTTTTGCTTAATATGTACACTGTCCAGTCACATTAATGTCACCTCCCGTCAACAGCCTGCATAAGCACATTTTGTAGCGCGGGCCACTGCGAGACGTGCAAGAAGAGAGATATCACCCAGGCAATGCCACAACAACCTTCACCACACCATAACGCTCCCTCCTCCGCGTGGACTCGTCCGGCGATTGTTGCAGCGTGTTTGCGTTGAGACGTTTCACGCCAACGGCCATCTGTCCGATGGAGCATAACATGTGATTGATTGGAAAAGGCCACCTGTTGCCACTCGGTGGACGTCCAGTGGCGTGCGAATTCCAGCCTTAGCCGCCGATGAACAGCAGTCAGCATGGGTGCATGAACCACGCGGCTGCTGCGGAGATCTAATCGCTGCAACGGTCACTGAAGAGACACGGTAGTTGGCACCGTGGTTTATCTGGGCCATGCTGTTCCAGCCGAGCTGCTCGCCAATGCGAAGCGGAGTACTCGCCGCCTTATGTGAGTAAACCTGCAACGTGCAATACAGCTCTGCTGTGGGGACTGCCGTCACTGCACAGTGGATATATCAAGACTGATAGAAAGCGCATCGACTTGTGATATGGCCTTCACCCAGTGACGTATTGACTATCACTCCCAGTCCCTCTCCAACCGTGCTCCGAGCATCACTGCTGAGTACTCGCGTGTACGCACACTCAAACTCGTGGATTTGGAACAGTCTGATCTGGGCTGTCTGTTGCTCTAGAGTGTTGCACGTCTATTCGCCCGTAAATATCTCAACTCAACACCCATCGTTCACCCGTCTCATTTATGGCCCGTGGTGCACCATAGTTGCCTCGGCGCCGGTTTTGAATAGTGCCATTTTGCCATTCACGGTACACTTTAACCACGGCGGCGTGCGAACAGTTTACAAACGTAGCCGTTTTGAAAATACTTCCATACTTGTCCCGAAAGCCAATTGACGCGATAAATCCCTCCACTGCTAGTGCTGTCACATGCCGAGTGTTGGGGGTAATTGCACGTTCACGTCGAACATAGGTGATGGTCACATTCATATTGTGATTGGGCAGTATGGTTGGTTGGTTGGTTCCTCAGTTTAGGGGCTGCAACAACGTGGTCATGTAGCCCCGTGTACTTTGCGTGTGTGTAGAATTTTTCTGATAACCGGTGTTAACTGTGATGACTGTATTAGTGTGTGTTATCTGGAATTCAGGTAGAAGGACTGCAGGCGATTATTTTTTCAAATAGTTCCTACTTTTGCTACCAAATGCTACCGTCCACGACACCTAGCTACGGACATGCCCACTAAATGTCATCGCAGTCAGCACCTGGTGGCGAACGTTGGAACTAATAGAGTGTTATCATACTAACCTACAAATTTTAGGCTTCACAAGTGTAGTTAGTGGAAGGTTCTTTTTCATGCCATAAATCTATGACATGGGACCACCGGCTTTAATTCCCCTCCGAAATAAGGCATAGGCTACTGAGGGATTTTTAACGCTCTTAAAAATCCGACGACATTGGACAGTATATAACATGACAAACGTGTTTTGTTCAACTTCGTCTATCGCACTTCAGCTGTTTACGTTGTTATTGGTGTTTACGTTGTGAGGTAAGCAAACCTTTAACTTCGTTAAGGGCGGCTTCTGTGGCGTAGTTGGTAGCATGCTGAGCTTCTATGCCCGAGATCGCGGGTTCAAACCCATCGAAATTAAAAATGCATTATTTTTATTACGGTTTTCTTATTTTTTACTTTTATTTTCTATTTTTAGCCTATTTTCAATTTTGAAAAAATAGGCTTAAGAGATCACCTTTTGTCCGTGTGTCTGTGTGTGCGAGCGTGTGTGTGTGTGTGTGTGAGGTGTGTGTGTGTGTGTGTCCCTAATAACTTTTATACGGCTGGAACGATTTCAATGAAACTCGGTAAGTTCGTAGCACTACCCCGGGCGACCCGGACCGTGCCCTTCAAATTTTGTTACGTCACACCAATCCAACATGGCGGCTGTGCGAAATATTTCACCAGCATTCAATATCTCCGAAACTATTCCCGATATCACCCTGGAATTTTTACGGTGATGAAGGGAACTACTAGAAGTTCACCTATGTGACTATTGAAAAACTGGTAACAACAAAACCAACATGGCGGCCACGCGAATTTGCGACTTTTAAATAGACGCTCCTCGCGATTTAACCAACCAAACGCAATGAAACGTAGTACAGTATATGTTTATACACATTGTAATGCACCGCCATCTAACTTCATTCAATTGTTTACATAACATCAAGATGGCGGCTGTGCGAATTATTTAACCGGCATTCTACAACTCTGAAACTATTAGCGGTATCACCCTGAAATTTTGTACGGAGATAAAAGGCACTACTGAAAGTTCATCTATAAGACTTTCAAAAAACGGTTAACTACAAAACGAACATGGCGGCCAAGCGAATTAAAAATTTTAATAGACCTTTCTCGCGATTTAATGTTCCAAACGCAATGAAATCTGGTACAGGAAATGTTTATACACATTGTAATGCACTGGTATCCTATTTAGTTTAATTGTTTACATAACCTCAAAATGGCGGCTGTGCGAATTTTAAAATTAAGCTTTTATTTCTTGTGTCTTAATCATGCGATCGAAGTGAAAGTTTCAATAATGAACCTACGCAATAATTTTCCTTTAATGGTACATGACTCTATGGCCTATACATTATCAATCCTACATGGCGACTATCCGAAATATTTGGACTGCTCTGAATATCTACGAATCTATTATAGCAATCAAACTGAATTTCTTTATGTTCATAGGGGCTATGAACATCAGTTCACCTATAAGACTTTAAATAACCCTGGTGATCAGAAATCCAACATGGCGGCGACGCGAATTATAAATATTCACATGGACGTTTCTCGCAATTTAACCATCCTAGTGCAGTGAAACTTGGTACAGTAAATCCTTATACGAATGTCAATCTACTGGCATCTAATATATTTCAATTGTTTCTATAACCACAAGATGGCAGCTGTGCGAAATTTTAAAATCTCCTTGTTACTTCTTATGTCCTAATCATGCGATTGAAATTTGAATGCTATACGCACACAATAATCTTCATGTTACAGTACATAACTCTAGGACCTACATATATAAAATCCAACATGGCGACCATTCGAATTATTTAGTCGGTTCTCAATATCTACGAATCTATTGCAGCAATCAAACTGATATTTTGTATGTTCATAGTGGCAGTTAATATAAGTAGGATATATGAAAATAGGCCGTATAGTTCTTCACGGAACTACTTGTTATTAAAACATTTATCTAGTACCCTAGGTCAAGGAGATAAACTAATAATATTCGGTTTACAGAAACATTAACACTTTCACAAGAATTAGTCGAAACTAGCGAACCCGTGCCAGAACTCTCGCATGTGTATAAACCACCCACCTGGCTTTACTGTTATGCGGGCTTCTATAAATATGTAAATTTTGTTTAAACGCATTTTTAAACAAATTGTGGGTTGTGCGGACCCCATTTGTACAGAGTACCCGCCCGGCCCTAGTGCTATGTGGGCTGTACGCGAAACAGTTCTGCCAGGGGCTATAATATAGTTTATTTGTTTAAAATCACTTTATCAACAAATAAACGTATTTCCGTTGACTTTTCAAGAAATGCAAGATTTTTCCTGTACTATTGAGACGATTTGAAAGAATTTGGTACAAACCACACCTTCTAACTCCCTCTGGTTTAGGAGCTTAGGTTTTGTGAAACATACCCCTTGGAGCATTATATACAGGGTCATGGAAAAAGATTACAGCCATTTCAAAAACTCATAGCTCAGAAACTATTTAAGATATTAAAACGAGTATTATTTTTGTTAAATTCACCAACTCAAAAAGTTTCTTTCACACGTTATAATGTTTATATGTGGGCTCCCTTGGTTTGTCACTCGTTCTTGAGCGTCCGGGGGACTCTTTCACGTCAACGTTGCCAGTTTCCTGAAACCGTTCATACCACCGTCTAATGCTATTAGCATTAGGGGGATACCTACCACAAACACGTCCGAAAGTGCGCTGAACAGTTATAACAAATTTAAACTCCGCTAATCACAACACACACTGTTCTTTCTGCTGAACTGTCGCCATTGCAATCACACTACTGAAACAGTTGTATGGCAGCTTCTTGTCGCGCATTCATTCTGAGCATTGGCTGAAGATCACGGGCGTAGTACAGTCACATCTAAAACTAAAACTCGATGAATTCCTGATTAGTTTTCAGGTCGAATTTAAATTTATTTCACTTACAACGGGAGATATTATTTTTTAGCCTATTTTCAATTTTGAAAAAAATAGGCTTATGAGATCACCTTTTGTCCGTGTGTGTGTGCGTGTGTGTGTGTGAGGAGAGTGTGTGAGTGTCCCTAATAAAATCTAAATGGCTGGAGCGATTTCAATGAAACTTGGTAAGTTCATAGAACTATTCCGGGCGACCCCGACCGTGCCCTTCAAATTTTGTTACGTCTCACCAATTCAACATGGCGGTTGTGCGAATTATTTCACCAGCATTCAATATCTCCGAAACTATTACCGATATCACCCTGGAATTTTGTATGGTGACAGAGGGAACTACTAGAAGTACACTTATGTGACCTTTGAAAACCTGGTAACTACAAAACCAATACGGCGGCCAAGCGAATTTGCGACTCTTAAACAGACGTTTCTCGCGAGTTAACCAACCAAACACAATGAAACTTGGTACAGCATACGTTTATACACATTGTAATGCACCGACATCTAACTTCGTTCAATTGTTTACATAACCTCAATATGGCGGCTATGCGAAATATTTAACCGGCATTCTATATCTCTGAAACTATTACCGGTATCCCCATGAAATTTTGCACGGAGATAAAGGGCACTACTGGAAGTTCATCTATGAAATTTTCAAAAACTGGTTAACTACAAAACGAACATGGCGGCCAAGCGAGTTTGAAAGTTTTAAATAGACCTTTCTCGCGATTTAATGATCCAAACGCAATGAAACATGGTACAGGAAATATTTATATACATTGTAATGCACTGGTATGTAATTTAGTTCAATTATTTACATAACCTCAAGATGGCGGCTGTGTGAATGTTTAAATTAAGTTTTTGTTTCTTGTGTCATAATCATGCGATCGAAATTAAAGATTGAATAATGAACCTACGCAATAATTTTCCTTTAAAGGTACATGACTCTAAGGCCCGTACTTATAACAATCCAACATGGCGACCATCCTAAATATTTAGACGGTTCTCATTATCTACGAATCTATTACAGCAATCAAACTTAATTGTTTAATGTTCATAGGGGCTATGGACATAAGTTCACCTATATGACTTTCAATAACCTGGTGATCACAAATCCAACATGGCGGCGGAGCGAAGTATACATATTCACATGGTCGTTTCTCGCAATTTAACCATCCGAGTGCAGTGACACTTGGTACAGTAAATCCTTATACAAATGTTAATCCACTGGCATCTAATGTTTTTCAATTGTTTCCATAACCACAAGATGGCATTTGTGCGAAATTTTTACATCTCGTTTTTACTTCTTGTGTACTAATCATGCGATTGAAGTTTGAATAGACTACTACACGTATACAATAATCTTCATGTAACAGTACATAACTCTAAGCCCTACATAATATAAAAGTCCAACATGGCGACCACCCGAAATATTTAGACTGTTCTCAATAGCTACGAATCTATTACAGCAATCAAACTGAAATTTTTTATGTTGATAGTGGCAATTAACATTAGTAGGATATATGAAAATAGGCTGTATAGTTCTTCACGGAACTACTTGTTTAAATTGCTGCAACATTTTTCGGATGCATATACTGTGCATATGAGTGAAGGATTCAGCCATATGCATCTTTGATGAAATAAATATTGTTCTTTTAAAACATTTAATGCAGCCAAGTGGCCATAGGTTTCCAAAAAAATTATTTATAAATCTTAATTTCTTTTGATTCGCATAATCACTGATTGTCCTTGTTCTTTTTGTACAGATTTCTAAGTGGTCATAGTGATCGCATGCATGTCCAGACAGTTGACACTTGCATGCAATTGAAGGCTCATGATACGCCTTGTTGTAACAATTGATGTGATGGAAGTGGTGTACTGCCATTCTTGTATAGATGTGAACAGCATGGGGTGAGCTTGGCAAACGTATGGAAAAGCCTACTTTCATGGGTAGCAGCGATCATCCTTTCATAGTTAAGGGCCGACCACAGCGAACAAATTGTGGTAAATATTCTTTCGTAAACCATGCCATTGATAATTGGAACTCTCACCTGCCGCAGTCTTAGAGCCTTTTCCCAAACAGCTGGTGTGTTTAAGAAAAGACTGACTATTTGTGTAAATACTCCAGTTTAATTGTTAGTGAATTGTTATGTGCAATTGAAAATAAACGAATGAATGAATGAATGAATGAATGAATGAATGAATGAATGAATGTATGAATGAATTTCAATGTTTGCTTTCGTCCATGATCGATCAATCATGGCGCCAGATGCAAATAACTCCGGATATACGTCTTCTCGCTTTTGGATGAGTGTTGCCAATAGGTTCTCTGATGCATTTGTGTTGGGTAGATGTATTTGTGTCCTAAGATCTTCTATGAGGAAGGATTCTCTTGCCAGGAGATAAACTAATCTGGATATTGTTGTCTTTGAAACTCCAATTGCTTTCTTATTGTATACTGCTTTTACTCTTTCTAATGTAGAGAGGTTTTTAGTTGAGAGATACGGCCAGATAATTTCTAAGCCATACGCCAATATTGGCAGTATTTTTGCTTTAAATAGAGACATTGCTGTCTCTAATCTGAGGGATCTTATATAACTTATTCCATGCATAGCCATTATTGCATGTGTAGCTTGGTTGGTGGTTAATATACTGACCACTAACATATAAAGGTTTAACGAGTACCAGGACTAGGACGCCCGAATAAGAAGAGGATGACAACATTCAGGAGCGAAATTTCAGTGTAACACAGAAGAGAGAATATTTACGAAGGAAAGTTTTACTCCAAATTTGAAGAGCACGAGGAAGAGGCGATGGATTCCAATGGTATTACTCTAATGTAATATGTGCCCGGAGCACTCATGTATTATGTATGGAGGAGATATTGTATCCTCAGAGAGGCAAGGCACATAACACGACGTTCTCATTGCGGACTGTTTGCCTCAATCGCACATCGGCATCACTAGGCTACTTGTCGAAGGTGAAAGGTTTATTACAAAAATTGTCCAAGATCTGGGTTACGGTAATGGCTGTATTAGTGTGAGAAATTGCAACTAAAAGGTAGGTTGAGGATTGGGAAGGAAACGGCTATGGCTCTAAGTTAGGAACCATTCTGGTATTTGTCTGCAGTACAAGTGTGTAACCAAGGAAAGCTACTTGCAGGGTGGTTGGGGTGGGAACTGAGGCCGCCTCTTCTCAGCGTTTCCTCACTAAGGCTTAGTGTGCCCCATTCCATCCCTCAGACTAGAATTATATTCCATGGAAATACCGGGAAATGAACCCAGATCTTAGAGGCAACACCCAAGAATGCGAGAATAAAGAATTTCAGTTTTATCGAGACTTGAGATTCTCATGCAGTGGAGAGATTTGAACTAGAGTGTCCTTAATGGGAGGCTCTACCGGCCATACACAAGCTTGCGATACGGAGCGAAACTACAACTGATGTAGCCGCCCTAACATACTGTAAGCTGTGGCGTAGTTGGTAGCATGCTGAGCTTCTAAACCCAAGATCGCGGGTTCAAACCCAGCCGAAGTCGTCGGATTATTTAAGAGTGTTAAAAATCCTTCAGTATGCCTTCCTTCGGAGGGGAAGTAAAGCCAGTGGTCCCTTCTCATAGATTTATGGCATGAAAATTAACCTTCCACTAACTACGCTTGTGGAAGCTAAAATTTGTAGGTTAGTTTGATAACTCTATATTAGTTCAAACATTCGTCGCCAGGTGCTGACTGCGATGGCATTTAGTAGCCACGTCCGCAGCTAGGTGTAGTGGACGGTAGCATATGGTAGCTAAAGTAGAAACTACTTGAAAAATTAATCGTCTACAGTCCTTCTACCTGAATCACAGATATCACACACTGATACAGCCAATACAATTAACACCGGTTATCAGACAGATTCTATACACACCCAAAGTACACGGGGCTACATGACCGCGATGTCGCAGCCCCTAAACTGAGGATCCAACCAACCAATATACTGTACGGTTTGTGCAGTGGAAGGATCACCGCAAGCAGTCGCTGATACGGATATAAATCTAATTAAAAGTTATGATGCATTTACTTTCCACACATGTTTTAAGAACGCTTTAACGCTCAAGTATTTAAACTTCGTTAATATTGAGCGGTAAAGTCAACAGAGTAGTGAGGTGCGGAAAGTCAAACAAGGCAATGTTTCCCGGATATATTTCCAACTCGCAACTTTCTTCCTTTCCCCAGGGAAGTTTTAGTGGTTCAACTCCATAAGTACTACTCCGTCTAGTTCGCAGTCGCATGCAGTAAAGCGTTTAATATTCCGAGTAATTTGATATAAATAACAAGAACACAAGTAATGGAACTTCACAACATCAGTGATTCCAAAGGAGAGTTTCAGGCATTAGGATTTGTTCCCAGTTCGTCTATAGATCTAGAATGCTATGCCTTGTTTGTCTATGTCTGCATTCCTGTCAATTACGCTTAGATCTTATTCGGTTTTGAATTTCTGATTGTTTTGGCATACTTGTTTATTATTATAATTATTAGTTTGATTTAATTTCTGTTAATTTTTTATTTATTAGCCTATTTTCAATTTTGAAAAAATAGGCTTATGAGATAACCTTTTGTCCGTGTGTGTGTGTGTGTGTGTGTGTGTGAGGTGTGTGTGTGTCCCCCTAATAAAATCTAAGCGGCTGGAGCGATTTCAATGAAACTCGGTAAGTTCATAGCACTATTCCCGGCGACCTCGACCGTGCCCTTCAAATTTTGTTACGTCTCACCAATCCAACATGGCGGCTGTGCGAAATATTTCACTAGCATTCAATATCTCCGAAACTATTACTGATATCACCCTGATATTGTGTACGGTGATAAAGGGCCCTACTAGAAGTGCACCTATGAGACTTTCAAAACCCTGGTGACTACAATACCAACATGGCGGCCAAGCGAAGTTGAGACTTTTAAATAGACTTTTCTCGCGATTTAACAATCCAAACGTAATGAAACTTGGTACAGCAAATGTTTATGCACATTGTAATGCACTGAAGTCTAATTTAGTTCAATTGTTTACATAACCTTAAAATGGCGGCTGTGCGAAATATTTCACTGACATTCTATATCTCCGAAACTATTACAGATATCACCCTGCAATTTTGTACGTTGATAAAGGGTACAGATACACGTTTACCTATGTATATTTCATAAAACTGTAAAGTACAATACGAACATGGCGACCAAGCGAATTTGAAATATTTTAATAGACTTTTCTCGTGATTTAACTCTCTGAGCGCAGTGAAATGTGGTACAGTAAATGATTTTGCAGATTGTAATGCACTGCCATCTAATTTAATACAATTGTTTACATAACCTCAAGATGGCGGTTGTGCGAAATTTTAAAATTAAGTTTTTATTTCTTGTGTCGTAATCATGCGATCGAAGTGAAAGTTTGAATAATGAACCTAGGCAATAATTGTCCTTGAATGGTACATAACTCTTTAGCCTATACATATAACAATCCAAAATGGCGAGCATCCGAAATATTTAGACGGTTCTCAATATCTATGAATCTTTCACAGCAATCAAACTGATTTTTTTATGATCATAGAGGCTATGAACATATATTCACCTATAGGACTTTCATTAACCTAGTGAGCACAAATCCAACATGGCGGCGACGCGAATTATAAATATTTAAAGGGACGTTTCTCGCGAATTAACTAACCGAGTGCCATGAAACGTTGCACGTTAAATGCTTATACAAATGTTGATCCACTGGCATCTAATTTATTTCAATTGTTTGCATAATCACAAGATGGCTGCTGTGCGTAATTTTAAAATCTCGTTTTTATTACTTCTTGTGTTCTAATCATGCGATTGCAGTTTGAATACCACACGTACACAATAATCTTAATGTAATAGTACAAAAATAAAAATCCAACCTGGCGACCATCTGAAATATTTAGACGGTTCTCAATATCTACGAATCTGTTACAGCAATTAAACTGAAATTTTGTATGTTGATAGAGGCAATTAACATGAGCAGGATATATGAAAATAGGCTGTATAATTCTTCACGGAACTACTTTTTTTAAATATTTGATCATCCACCTGAAGTAAATTTTAAATGAATCTAAATTTGTAGATATATTTATCTGTGTTTAGGTATTCATATAGGATTTTAAGAACGTATCCGTTATTTTAAATCAAATATTTTGATTTTTTTGTACTTAACCAGAATGTAAATATATGCAGTTATGCTGTCAGATTGATTAATTTACAATATAAGGGGTGTCCAAAGCCTTTTGTTTTTAAGAATTTTTTATTTTTTTGAGATCACCTAGCAACTACCACAAAGTATTTATTTATTTATAATTTTTATTTTTTATTTATTTATTTATTTATTTATTTATTTATTTATTTATTTTCACAATGATATTACATTAGCGGTTTTGATGGCCACTACTAATTTGACTAGTGTATCACTATTATACCAATAAATATATACCATTTTATTTCAAAAATGGCACTTTTCAAAAATATTATTTCCCTTTCTACTTGGCCCCTCACCCAAAGCTATGCAAAGCCATAGGACAAGGCAAATCAACAGAAACCTACGAAGGTACCCAACTAGGAAACATGAAGCAAGCCCGAGCCACCAACAGCACGCAATCATTGACAAACATAAACACTTAGTCAACAAGTTTATGACATAACAGAAAACTACAAGGATGGCAATACTGCCGACTGGAATAACTGGAATAGGCATGAATGGGAGACATCGGGGACCGTTTGACGACGGAGACACACGAGACAGTGGCGACGGGCGTACGGGGGTGAACGCCTCTCGGTGCGGCGGTGTCACTCCAGCATGGTCAGGGTTCGACTTCAAGGCTCATCGCAGCAGTACACCCAGGGGTAAGTGTGTCGAAGCTTTCCTTTATTTCCAACACATTCACCAACACCTTCATCATAAATCTAAGTTTCATTAAAACTATCGGATCGCATATTGGAAACCTCTCTTTCACTATTTCTTGTCACAAATCCTAAATCTTCTCGCAAATTAAGCACTGTAAAACACCCAGCCACGCGGGCGACTTTGCTCCCAATGCAGTCAGGAAGCCGTCCTACCCTGAGCGCCCCCAACAAACCACACTGCCAAGCACGCTAAGTGTACCGGACGGCGGCGACCTAAACAATATTCAGTTTTTGATTGGGGACATATTTTTTTCAACTTTAGTACAGGACATTCCTCATTTAATGATCTGTAATTTGAGCCCTTGTTGTGGTTTATAGGTGAATTCGAACTTGACTTATTTGTGTTTGAACCTGCAAAAAATACAATTCTTAGTAATTGAGTGAATTAATTTTTAAGTTTTGCATTATAATTAGACACGTGCGCCCTGGACCATTTACATCAATTTCTGAGCAAATTTATGCTTGAAACATGCAGAAATCATACATTTTCTTAAAACAATTAAGCTTTCGCCTGAATACGAAAAAGTAAAATTTCCATATAAATATGCCGTTTCAAACGCATATGAATACCTTAAAAGGGAGAGATGAACTTCCTGTTCCGCCCCTTAAACTCCATTACCTTCTGATTCGACAAAGTAACTTTATTTTTTAATGAAACATTCTCCCCGTTCCTGTTCCACATTTAGTGATTTGGCCTGTTGTGGATCTGTGGTGATCAGTGTACGAATGCGCCTCTCACACAGACTAGAAAGACACTTCCGTCGAATTCCGGGTCTGCCAATAAATTCGATGGTTCGAACAGGCTACACTGAACCTACTCCAGGCAAATGGTGGAATGGTGCCTAACTTAGTGTCAATACTGACTCCTTCTCAGTGTTCACCCTGTAACCTTCAAAGTTTACAACCCTTACTTTTTATGTTTTATAATTATTTAATATAGTGTATGATATAATGTGATTTATTTCCGATTACTTTGTTTAGGTTTTAAGAGATTGTAATTGGCAGAATCTGAGTCTAGGCATATGTAAATATTTTAACATAGGAATAATGTTCAGTTTTGAAGCCTGGAATTGTGTTCGTAACCAGGAAGTAGACTTGTTATTGTAGGTGGGTTTTTCGGTCGCCCGCTCGAGTGCAAGGTGACTCATAGGTAAGAGGCTTGGCAACCCTGTGCCAGAGGTGTGTCTGGAGGTATTTTGGAGATGTTCCTTATTTGGTCATATTTTGATTTGTGGTGTTTTGGTTGGCTGGACCCTGTGAGGTAAGTCGGATAGCCCTGTGATGTGTAGGGGGTGATGATGACTGATATTAGCTCTGACGGGGCAGTGACGGGTAACTCATTTTTCAGACTCCATGTGAGGAGTCTCTTTTTTTTGGACCATGTATAGTGCGGCGGTGATCATTCTTGTTGTGGACTCCGTGAGGGAGTAGTATTTGTTTTTTGGGTTTGTGTGGCTGTTGGTGGAGAAGGAAGTATTTCAGACGATCACAAGTTGTGTTCGAGGTACAATTACCGAGTTGTGGGCTATACGTTCTCTACGGAATTATGAGCCTAGTTTCAAACAAATCGCCTAGATTGTTTGTCTCGAAACGCATGAAATATTGTAAGCTAACGTCTGTGAACCGAAATTCTAAGACCATAGGTAAATTATTATACGACAAATGCTAGTAAAATATGCTATGCATTAGTAAATTCAGGAGCGAATTACTGTAAGTGCGATAATCCAACACACGGATTAAAGCATTTTTAACCTATTTTCAATTTTGAAAAAATAGGCTTATGAGATCACCTTTTGTCCGTGTGTGTGTGCGTGTGTGTGTGTGCGTGTGTGTGTGAGGTGTGTGTGTGCCCCCCCGCCCCTAATACAATCTAAACGGCTGGAGCGATTTCAATGAAACTCGGTAAGTTCTTAGCACTATTCCCGGTGACCTCGACCGTGTCCTTCAAATTTTGTTACGTCTCACCAATCCAACATGGTGGCTGTGCGAAATATTTTACTAGCATTCAATATCTCCGAAACTATTACCGATATCGCCCTGAAAGTGTGCACGGTGATAAAGGGCACTACTAGACGTTCACCTATGAGACTTTCAAAAACCTGGTGACTACAAAACCAACATGGCAGTCAAGCGAATTTGAGACTTTTAAATAGACTTTTCTCGCGATTCAACTATCCAAACGTAATGAAACATGGTACAGCAAATGTTTATACACATTGTAATGCACTGGAGTCTAATTCAGTTCAATTGTTTACATAACCTCAGAATGGCGGCTGAGCGAAATATTTATTTGTCATTCTATATCTCCGAAACTATTACAGATATCACCCTGCAATTTTGTACGGTGATAAAGGGCACTGATACAAGTTTACCTATGTATATTTCATAAACCTGTAAAGTACAAGACGAACATGGCGACCAAGCGAATTTGAAATGTTTTAATAGACTTTTCTCGTGATTTAACTCTCTGAGCGCAGTGAAATGAGGTACAGTAAATGATTTTGCATATTGTAATGCACTGCCATCTAATTTAATTCAATTGTTTACATAACCTCAAGATGGCGGCTGTGCGAAATTTTAAAATTAAGTTTTTATTTCTTTTGTCGTAATCATGCGATCGAAGACAAGAGTTTAGTGCTTTTCAGTCGGTCAACACGAATGTACCCAAAAGAGATGGATTATGCCCTAATCCTGAAATAAATTACATGAGATTAATAAAACATGTAATTTATTTTAGGATTAGGGCATAACCCATCTCTTTTGGGTACATTCGTGTTGACCGACTGAAAAGCACTAAACTCTTGTTTACTAAGGCAACACTGAAAATATGGCTTCAAACACCACAATGCGATCGAAGTGAAAGTTTGAATAATGAATCTAGGCAATAATTGTCCTTGAATGGTACATAACTCTATGGCCTATACATATAACGATCCTAAATGGCGAGCTTCCGAAATATTTAGACGGTTCTCAATATCTGTGAATCTTTTACAGCAACCAAACTGAATTTTGTTATGTTCATAGAGACTATGAACATATATTCACCTATAGGACTTTGAGTAACCTAGTGAGCACAAATCCAACATGGTGGCGACGCGAAGTATAAATATTTAAATGGACGTTTCTCGCGAATTAACTATCCGAGTGCCGTGAAACGTTGCACGTTAAATGCTTATACAAATGTTGATCCACTGGCATCTAATTTATTTCAATTGTTTGCATAATCACAAGATGGCTGCAGTGCGTAATTTTAAAATCTCGTTTTTACTTCTTGTGTTCTAATCATGCGATTGAAGTTTGAATACCACACGTACACAATAATCTTAATGTAATAGTACAAAAATAAAAATTCAACCTGGCGACCATCTGAAATATTTAGACGGTTCTCTATATCTACGAATCTGTTACAGCAATTAAACTGAAATTTAGTATGTTGATAGAGGCAATTAACAATATCAGGATGTATGAAAATAGGCTGTATAGTTCTTCACGGAACTACTTGTTGTATAATCAGATCCACGAAGCAATTTGAATCGTTGGATGCTGATCATCAAAGTAATGTACATATTCTTCATAATTGAAAAGCTTGCGTGTGAAACATTGTGCTGCGAGTAAGTAGGACTGATTCTTTGGGAGCACTAACCGCAGAATCAGTAGGCTTAAGTCGCCACAGCTGAAGTCAACGCCTGTAAGTACCAGTCAACATTATTTCCGAGGGTCATCTATTATATGTCATATGTGTGCCTGTGTAAATATGATAGGGAGTGTAAATTAATCTGTACGACGAGGATCCTGCGGTTGTGTAATTCATGTCTGGTATCAGAATATATTGTAAATTTTACCAGATCTCTAGTGATTTTATTTCTGAGGTAACCAGTGTAGTTAGGAGTGCGGGTTTATTGCTGTTGCTTATACCGTACAGGTGTTTAACCCCCACGCACCCCGATATATATTTATTGAGAGGGTGATACATTACAACCCCATTTACTAAGACACACGCTATGCATACACCACAATATCATAGGTTATCAGACAACTTCTGTACACACCCAACGACATCGGACACCCTGACACAGGTTATCAGACAAATTCTATACACACCCAATTACACGGGGCACCATAATGCAGGCTATCAGACAAATTCTAAACACACCCAATTACACGTGGCGGATAATAGATAACTAATTAAAATGCTCCGCCATTCAACACGAATGTTAATAGTGCATGTTTCGATACATATTAAAATAAAAGAAAATGGATACCGGTATCCTTACAAATAATCTGATTAAATAGAGGTTCTTAATATTTAGATATAATTGTCAGCAACATCTGGAGATGCTGTTTCCAAGCTGGTCGATGGAAACGTCGTGGATTGTTGTGAAGCTGAAAAAACTGACACTCTCGACATCTACCAAATTCAAAGCCACAATTGCCAGCCTGTTCTCGTTGTAGTCATTTCGATAGCTTCCAGAGTGTTTATGAAAATTGTATTTAAATATATAGAACCTTCATTTAAACAAATTACTTGCAAGGATACTGGTATCCACGTTATTTTCTTTTACGTTCGATGTCGAAATGAAAATATTATACGTCAGAAAACTGTATCATAATGAGGGTCATTATAGTACTATTCTTCATTATGAGACAGTTTCTCCAGCCAATTAGAGCTCATTCATTGACCAATTAGGTAAGGATACCTTCGAGCATGCACTCAAAATTCAACATGTCGGACATGAATTACATGATTTGAAAGTTCAAATTGGATGTCGGATCAACCATTGTAGTTACAATCCCAAACAAAAAGACAAATTAAGTACGATCCTTTACGGTAACAAGAAAATACTATGACATATGCAAGAAATTTATGAATCTACGTCCAGAAGTTAGCAACACAGCATCCTTCTATATAAATTACCGACATGGAATGTGCACCGTCCATATGTTCACGTAAATAGACTGGCGAATATGAAACAAGAAATAGCACTGTACCTTAATATCCCCAACACCAATTTTTACACAGCGCATTGCTTTCAAACGACTTCGGTGACAATATTAGTGAATGATAGAGCTGGACGGCACTAGTCATCATGCAGGCTGTAAACAATAGCATTGCCAAGCATAGTAAGTGGTCTCTGCTTTCGAAGTGCTTTGACCCTCGCATGCGCTCTGTTCAGTGAGCAAACCAGCCAGCGCACTCTGTTCACTTATTTATTTATTTATTTATTTATTTAGCGTATGATGCTTACAAGACAGTACTGTAATTAATAAATATAAATTTTCAAATAAACAATTTACAGCATTAGGACCCTTCATATAGCCTATGGGCTGCCAGGTCTTGAATCCATTCAAGGGCTTGTGGAGTGGCTGCATGGAGCTCTTCTAAGTTCCCAGAGTACATATATAGAGGGCATTCCTGCACGACATGCTTGATGGTTTGCACTTCATGTCCACAATCACAAAGAGGCGAGTCTCTCCAACCCCACTGATGTAAGGCTGCTCTAGTTCGAGCAGTGCCACATCAAATTCTGTTGAGACGGGACCAGCCAGCTCGAGGGAGATGGAATCCAGGTAGTTTGATGGTAGGATCAAGTACTTCAATTAGGCCACAAGGTGGAGAGGTAGACCATTCAACTTTCCATGCATTTCGGGGGTTGATTGGAGCTGAAGTAAGTTCTATAGCCGTCTTGTAGGCTGGTTTCCGTGATTTCAGCCTGGATGTGGAAGTTTGATTGACGTCTTGGTGGATTGGGAGAACTTCATTATTCATAATTCTGTGCCACAGGCGGGAAAGAACTTGCTGTCTCCTGATGTGAGGAGGAACAATATTACACAGTACAGGTAGCCACTGTGAGGGAGTGCAATGTAGAGTGCCAGAGATAATCCGCATTGTCTGCCGGACTTGAATATCAACCAGTTGGCAATGTGAGCTGTTCAACCATACACCTGCACAGTATTCAGCTGGAGAGTAAACGACAGCCAAAGCAGTAGTCCTGAGTGTGTTGGCATCAGCGCCCCATGATGTTCCAGCTAACCTACTTAGTAAGTTATTACGGCTTTTTAATTTTGCTGCTGTTTTTGCAATATGCTGTCTGAAAGTTAATGCCCTGTCCAATATCACTCCTAAGTACTTAGGGGAGCTGTTGTACTTCAGATATTGGTTCCCGAACTTCACTCTAGGTTGGTAGTTCGCCTGAAGGTTGTTAAGGTGAAATGTGGTTACCTCAGATTTAGAAGGACTTCGTTGAAGCCGCCACTTTTTGAAATAAACATTCATCTTCTTAAGGTCTTCACTCAGTAAATCCTCTGCTTCATCAAAAGTGGTGCACTGGACTGTAAGATTTATATCGTCCGCATAGATGAATTTACGGGATACCGTTTCTGGCAGATCATGAATGTATAAGTTAAATAGCATAGGGGATAAAACTGAACCCTGAGGTAGACCATTATTGAGTGTATGGAACTAACTGAAGTAAATGAATCCCTCAGCTATTTAAGAATATTTATATTAATAAAGTTATAATTATCGTCGAATATAAACAGTCGTATGCAATTCGCCTATAATGGTAATTAAGACACTCGTATGTTAATTATAAAACTCACTACGCTCGTTTTATAAACATACTCGTGTCTTAATTATTTCCATTATATGCTCGTTGCATAATGTACTATTAAATATTTAGAACCTATATTTAAACAAATTACTTGCAAGGATACTGGTATCCATTTTATTTTATTTTAATATTGTTTAAACGCTGAAGAAGACATCAACGTTTATCGAAACATGTGCTAACATTTGAATAGAATACGTGTTGATTGGTGGAGCATATTGATTGATTACATGTATGTACGTGAATATCGCTTAAGGTAGTGTTACACCAACTTATGACACGGAGAGATTTCCCAGGCTTGTGTTCCGCCAGCAGCGTGCTCTTTCCACTTACACAACGTTTGTTACACAAACGAAGCAAAGAAAAAAGAACTGTTCAGTGAAAATTAGAACAAGACTGCGTCCATTTCACGGACGAGAGCGAATGTGGGAAATAAAGGGAGGTAGCGAGAGAGAGAGAGGAAGAAGAGCATTGACGTTCCTCACTGGCAAACAAGTCTAATGTACAACAACTGCTGAAAACAAATCATATCGTCAAGTTAAAATGTTATCAAGAATCGAAATTTAATGTTTTACAGTCGTTCAACACGATTGTACCCAATTGAAATGAGTGGTTCCATAATCCTGAAAATAATTTACATGAGAATCTACTAATGAATGGCAGAAGAAATGGGACGTATCTTCAAAAGAAACTATCACAAAGGAGATCTTCCCGACAGTAGAAAGCAGATTAACAAGCAAAATTAACCTCACGCCAAATTTGACAACATTCATATTGAGACATGGAAATATAAACTCATATCTAAACACACTTAAAAATGTACGCAGTCCTTAGTGTTCCTGTAACGATGGACCCCAAACAGTGGACCATATAATATTTCGAGTGAACGGCGGTGAATATCGAGAGTGTTTTCACAGAAGGATACTGGCCGATTCATAAGTATTTTTAGTCAAAAAAATTCTTAAGCCATTTTCAAAATTCGTGTACTCTTTGGACTTTACAGTAATGAAAGAAAATGAAGATCATCATCCATCAGCAAATAATATACTTGAAAGAATATACCGTATAATATAATCACACAATTGTATGAAATTTGTTATGAGCATGTAGTACTATTTATTCATTCTCGTATAACACAGTTATTATATTATCTTTGCCCAAAACTTGGCCACTTCCAGAGCCCTCTGTGCTCCCCGACGAAGATCTTCTTCCGTGCAGGATGCTGGGCACAGTCGACACTCAGTCATATGCTGAACATTCTGTGTTTCTCCACAATCACATTGAATATCATCCTGGTCAGTGTAAACCCATCTTGCCATATTAACCCTTGATCTGCCTGCTCTAGAGCGCAGTCTATTCAGGGACTTCCAAGTCGTACATTCCTCGTCATAGCCAGGCGGTATGGTTTCAGAAACATTTTCCCAAATAGGGGGAAGGTTGGTCGTAGCCCTCCACATTTGCAACCTATCTTTCCCAGCAGTGGTTCTAAGTTCCTTTGATGTTCTAAGGAAACTCTTCCTCGACTTCAGTCGTTGCGGCTACGGTTCGTGTCCATATAGAGGATGAGTTCTTTCATGCTCCACTGTCTTTCGTTCCTTGTCCGCAGCTATTTCTCTTCAAACAGGGGGTGGTGCTATTCCTGCGAGGAGATAAAGCCATTCGATTGGAGTTGATTTCAAGCAACCTGTTATATTTCTGCAGGTATCGTTGAGAGCTAAATCCACCTGTTTGGCATGAGATGAGTTATACCAAACAGGAGAAGCATACTCTGCTGCAGAATAGCATAGTGCCATTGCAGAAGTTCGGATCGTTTCATGTTGACTACCCCACGGTGATCCAGCCAGTTTGCATAGGAGATTGTTTCTGGAAGGAACTTTCGACTTGGAGTTCATGTAGTGCTTCTTGAAAGTAAGAGAGCTGTCAAGTGTCACTCCTAGATATTTTGGAGTCTCACAGTGTTCCAGTTCGACCCCTGACCATACGATCTTTAACTTGCGAGTAGCTTCCCTATTTCTCAAATGAAAAGCACACACTTGTGTCTTTGAGGGGTTTGACTTAAGCTGGTTTGTGTTGTAGAATCTGGAAAGATCTTTAAGGGCATTCGTGAGGGTGTTCTCCACTGATTCAAAATCTGCGCTCTGAGTGGCTAGAGCAAGTTCATCAGCATACAGGAAACTTCTGCTGTTCGGGGATATAAGTTGGTCGTTTGTGTATATATTGAACAGGATTGGAGCCAGTACACTTCCTTTCGGGATGCCGTTTTTCTGTAGTCTTCATTGACTACGCTGTCCTTGAAAGTCGACGAAGATCCTGCGATTTTGCAAAAGAGTGGCGATGAGCCTGGTTAGGCTAAAATCCTTGGTGAGGTTGTAGACATTGACTAGTAGTAGCTGATGGTTGACAGTATCATACGCTGCTGATAAGTTGACAAATACCACTCCTGTCACCTTACGAGCTTCAAACCCATCTTCTATAAACTGTGTGAGATTTAGCAGTTGTCCAGTACAGTTTTACCAGAGCGAAATCCAGATTGCTGAGGTATAAGTAAGGGGTCAATTACAGGTGATAGGCGATTTAAAATCAATCTTTCCAGCAGTTTGTAGAGGTGACATAGTAGTGTAACTGGTCTAAAATTCTTTGGAATATTTCCTTCTTTGCCAGGTTTCAGTAAAGCGATCACTCGACTCTTCTTCCATATCTTTGGAATTTGGCTTCTGCTCACACAGTTGTCGAAAAGTTGGAGAATCCATTTCTTTGTTTTTAAGCCAAAGTGTTTAATTTGCTCGGTCCGTATATCATCCAAACCAGCTGATTTTCCATTTTTGCTCTGTTTCATAACCTTCTCTAATTCTTACATGCTGAATGATGATGTGAGATCATTACTCTCCTCTTGTTCTTCTCCTTGCAATTTCGTTTTTTTTATTTGTGGGTCGACTTCCCGTTCAGCAGTAACTATGACTATAGTGGTGCATGCAGAGAGTATATTAATGGCGATAAAAGAAAATGCACTTGGATGAGCAGTTTTGATCGTCAAGCGATCATCATCAGATCCCTTACGCTTAGGCCTTATAATCTTTTGGTTGTTTCCTTAGTTTAGGGGCGTGACAACGCGGTCATATGACCCGTGTACTTTGAGTGTGTGTAGAATCTGTCTGATAACCGGTGATAATAGTGATGGCTGTATTAGTGTGTGTTATTTGTTTTAATTCAAGAAGGGACTGCTGACAATAATTTCAAGTAGTTCCTACTCTCGCTACCTTAGGCTACCGTCCACGACACTTAGCCGTGAACTTGGCTACTACTAGATGCCATCGCAACCAGCGCCTGGACACGAACGTTAGAACTCAAGAGCAATAATCAAACCTAACCTGCAAATTTTACATTACACAAGTTTAGTTAGTGGAGGGTTCTTTTTCATGCCATAAATCTATGGCATGGGCCCGCTGGATTTACTTCCCCTCCGAAGGAAGGCATACTGAGGGATTTTTAAAGCTTGTAAACAAGATATTCAGTAAATAACATAAAGCCTACTTTCCCCTAAATACATGGGTAGGCTATTGTTATAAATATTTGTCCTTTTGAAGGAGTATAATTGAATGTTGGTTGTAGTAGCTCGTTGAAATACAACGTGCTATACGGATATTAAGCATGAATATGAGGTGCCATTTGCTAGTGCTACCTCTGTACAAAATTTCATTCAATTCGGTTTCACCGTGTTTGAATTGATATGGGGAATCGATTTGCACACATACATGGCCGATATCTGCAAACTATTGGGCTGAAGACCTTGTAGTTCAATCAAAAGATGCTTCCCGGAAAAAAGGTATGTTGTTGCAAAATTTAGTAGAGATCAAGTGATTAGGTGGGTCGTCAATTTGATTTAAGCTTTTAACATTTGGGTGGCCGCCATTCCGTTTCCGTCAAGATGGCGGCGATATAAAACATGACACTGAGGTGCCCTTTGCTAGCGCTACCTCTGTACCAAATTTCATTTAATTCGGTTTTACCGTGTTTGAATTGATAGGGGGAATCGATTTGCACACATGCATGGCCGCCATATGAAAACTATTGGACTGATGACCTTGTAGCTTGGTCAAAGAACGCTTCTCACATAAAGGTATGTTGTTGCAAAATTTGGTCGTAATTTGATTTTAGCTTTTTACATTATGGTGGCCACAATTACGTTTCCGTCAAGATGGCGGCGATATAAAACATGAAACTGAGGTGCCCTGTACAAGTGCTGCCTATGTACCATATTTCGTTCAATTCGAATTTTCACCGTGTTCTAATTGTTAAGGGGAATCGATTTGCACACATAGGCTACATGGTCACCATCTGAAAACTGTTGGGGTGATGACCTTGTAGTTAGGTCAACAGACGCTCGCAATATGCAACATTTGGTAGATTTCAGGTGATTAGGTTAGTCGTAATTTTATTTAATATTTGAACATTTGCGTGGCCGCCATTACTTTTCCGTCAAGATGGCGGCGATATAAAACATGACACTGAGGTGCCCTTTGCTTTTTCTACCTCTGTACCAAATTTTGTTCAATTCGGTTTCACCGTGTTCGAATTGATAGGGGGGGGGGGGGACAGACATTCAGAGTACACACACTCACACACTCTCTCACACACACAGATAGACGCACATTTTTTGTCCCTGTAGTGATCTCATAAGTCTACTTTAATTTTTTGCAAAAATCGAAAGTAGGCTAAAAATCCGACGACTTCGGCCGGGTTCAAACCCGTGACCTTGGGCATAGAAGCTTAGGATGCCACTGAAGCCCCCGCTATTATATTTACAATATATACACTTATTTAGCAGTAGCTATTAAACTAGATACTTTTTTTCAGCGTATGGCTGTTAGTGCCGGGAGTGTCCGAGGACATGGTCGGCTCGCCGGTTTTTGTAGCTGCTTCGAGACGGACACCCAATGGGTGAGCTACAAGTACCGTTGGGGAGGAAAGTTGGAATGGAAGGTCGAGGAGTTGGAAGGTAGCGGCTGTGGCCTATCGTTAGGGACCAACCCCAGCATTTGCCTGGAAGGAAGATGGGAAACCACAGAAGACCATCTTCAAGGTTGCCGGCGGGGGGATTCGAACCCCCTCGCCTCCCGGATGTGAGCGACTGCCAGCAGTCATGCCGTAAACTAGATACAGATAGTGCTGATTGACCTTCAATTCGGCTCGCCTACTGTGGCTATGTAATTGTTATAAAATGGTCAGGTGATTGTGGTCATTGTAACTAATACATGTATTTTTTCCAGGAGAATTACTGACTTATTATTCATCTCTATATATATAAAAATGAAAGTTTGTCTGTTTTTTCTGAATTTCCACGGAAATTTGCGATATTTGCGCGTTTCAGGCTGTTTTATGACGGATGCGCGCAAAATATTTTTTTTTCTGTCTGTCTGTCTGTCTGTCTCTCTGTCTGTGTGTCTGTGGACAACTTCTTCGAGTCCTTATAACTTGCGAACGGCTGGGTGGATCAACGTAAAATTTGATACAGATATCCATCAGAGGCACCACACTAATCATTGATGTAACTCTTCTCCGTAACTCACATAAAAGGGGCCCTACCCCCTTAAAATACATGCTGAAATAGGCGTAGAAGGGTGAAACAAAGCTCATTTTCAGCACCTCAATGTGAGAAACGAAACTCGGGGGCCCTAAAAGGACCCCGAAAACCATATTTTAATGCCCTAAAACCAACAGTTTTTGAGATATTCCCAAAAAACTAATTTCACTTAATACATTAATGAAGGAATGCATGCCGGTAACATTGGCAACAGAATCTCAGAGGTCCATCTATTTCTGTAAGACGCAATGCAATTCCATTTATTACATTACTGTGAAGGTTTGCAAACGGCAATAGGGTTATAAAGGATCCAAAATTAAGATGAAATATTCCTCAAAACATATAATGCGCTTAAGGGGTCAAGGGGCAATCTAGAATTTTTTAACGCGATTTACACGTGCGGGTATGGTCCGGAAGGTCTATTATATCCCTATCCCTATATTGTTATATTATTATTATTCTTTTAATTATTATCATTATTATGGCGTACAACGAAGAGACAAAGCTCATTTTCAAACCCTTGGGGTCAGAAACAAAACTCGGGGCCCCTCAAGAGCCGTAAAGGGTCCCCGAAAACTATATGTTAAGGCTCTAAACTCAACAGTTTCGTAGATATTCCCGGAAAACTAATTTCATTTAATAAACTAAAGAAGGAATGCAAGCCACTAACCATGACAACAGTATCTCAAGAGGTGGCATCCAACTTTCCATCTATTTCTGGAATAAGTAATGCCACTCCATTAATTACATTTCTGTGGTAGGTTGCAAATGGCTATAAGGTTATCACGGAACCAACTAAAACTGTAAAATTCATCAATGCGCTTAAGGGGTTCAAGGAGTACCCTAGATTCTTTTCACACGACTTACACGTGCGATATGTCGTACAGAAGGTCTATTATATCTCCAAACAGCAACATTATTTTCAAAAATTCCTGATTTGAAATAGTAGACTGTTTTTGGCTGATTTCAGTAATTTGGACAATTGGAGGCTAAAAAACTGAATTTTCATGCACCACAAGCCTTTATAATTTATAAAAGGGGTCTTCTTGTAGTTGGGCACTTGACACAACGGTTAGGGTCAGTTCGTATGTGACGTGTATTGCGATTCGTCTACGAGGTTTTCAATTTTATTTTCACGCCAGGAAGAACACGTTAGGTAAATTTAGTTTGAGAGCACATTTTAACTAATAATCTTTCTTTGCCAACAAACAGGTTCCAGGCCCCTAAACAATGCAACAGTAGCTTAATTGATAACCTCTGGTTATTAATACCGATGACCGTTCGAAGAATGGGTACTTCTGCTAGTATGTTATATACATTGTACAAACAAAGTCATTCCGCAAACTCGTGTCGACCGACTGAAGAGTAACAACTAACAGAATATTATATAATGTAGCACATAATTTCTCAATGTACAGTAATGGTGTTGCTGGAGAGACAGGTCGTGATCCAAAAGCTATTTAGTACATCGCTTGGAAAATCCTCTTAACCGGCGAAGACTGGCGCATGGCTATTTTTGACCCGGGGCTTATATATTTTCTTTTTGGTCAGCCCTTATTTCCTGTCACTTACCGTACCTTCCCCCCTAGCCTTGATCTTCACCCTGCAAAAGGAACATGTCCATAGCTTTTGGAACACTCAAGTTATTTCTACTGTTTATTATTTACGGTCGGGTCAGATTTACCCATGGCGCCCGTCTTCGCGTGACATGTTTCGGCTTACTTTAGTGGGGACAATCTGAAAAAAATAAGGGGGGAAAATCCAAATATTTTCATGCAGAACAATCACATGGCTAACGTTCTTGTTAATCCATGTTTAGGTTCTAGGGATACCTTTGTCATAAGCTCCGTTGTTCGAAAAATCTAGATGACTGATTTGCTGCCACTCTCAAGGCCAATGATACTGTTCTCTGAATGTTAAATTTGAAAAATATAAATAAACCTCATTTTATATTGGGAATAGTTCATAGGAAGACACCAGGTGTAAAATTACTTTATTAAAATCCGTACGACTACGATAAAAAAAAAGGCCGCGACACACTATGGGTCAAAATGACCCTGCGCCAGTCTTCGTGTTAAATTTTTCCAAACCAGTTCTGAAAGGTTAATCAAAATCTGTGCTAGACGTATGTGAGTTCTTTCAAGGCTTAAAGGGGACAGTTTTTGATGGAAAAGACTAGAATATATGAAAATATGCTGCTTAGATCCTCACGGAACTACTTGTTGACAATACAGCTAACCTGTCAAGTATAATGATGAAACTTGCTTCGTATATTCGGAACGATTCCCTTAAAAGGGTCTGATGATCGGAATGTCGCAAGTCCATAATATCTTTGTTAACGCTGGTCTTTATTTTATCTTCTGTGCCCAAAGTCGCGGGTTCAAACCCGGCCGAAGTCGTCGGAATTTTTAAGAGCGTTAAAAATCCCTCAGTATGCCCTCCTTTGGAGGGGAAGTAAAGCCGTCGGTCCCATATCATAGATTTATGGCAAGTAAAATAACCATCCACTAATTACACTTGTGTGAAGAAAAGTTATAGGTTATATTTGACTAACATTCCAACCAAGAGCCGACTGTGGTGGCATCTAGTAACCAAGTTCAGAACTACTTGTCGTTGGCGATGTCGTTTGGTAGCAAAAGTAGGTACTACTTGAAAATTTTATGTCTGCGGTCCCTACTTTAATTAAAAATAGATAATACACACTAATACAGCCATCACAATTAACACCGGTTATCAGACAGATTCTACACACACCCAAAGTACACGGGGCTACATGACCGCGTTGTCGCAGCCCCTAAACTGAGGAACTATATCTTTTGTATACATTTTGGTGACAAAGCTATGGATACGAGTGGATATGGATTTTACACCCGCCAAGAAATTATGCCTGAATCTATTCTTACATGTACTGTGTCGTAAAAGAACGAAACGACTTGAACTTCAGCAGGAGAACACAAGAAACCGAAAGAGAAATGTAACTTATTCCAAGCCCCGATGGAGTTGAAATGTCATAGACAGTGGAGGAAAAGGTTATGTATGTATCCTCGTATTCCACTGTAGTTCAAGTATCATTATGCACCTACAGGAATAGAAAATGTAATTCTACACGGAATGTGATAAAGCAATACGCTTGGCACCAAGTGAATATGAGAATCTAAGGTCGTGTTGGACGCCAAGGCTATGGCTGAAAACATTACTGTATTCATATCCTGCCGTTAGTTCCATAGCTAAACTGACCGACAAAGAAAACCGATCACTTGAAAATTTCAACATCACTTTCATTTAAATCATAAATATGAACGCTCTAGGCCTAGTATAAGTTACTGTTTTTAGCATGGAAGTAATGTTAATTGTTTTCCTGGATGCATTACCATTCTTCATGCCATTGTTTCACTTAACAATAGCGATTCATTGACATGATACTGTTTCCCGCGGAAAGATGTGCGCGCCACCATTTTCGATCAGAGCCACTGCCCTGGCAACATCTTCAGGCCTCAAGTGCATATTCGGTTCTGAATTGCACAAGAGCAACTGAGGATATGTCTGTATTGATCTTTTCCTATGCCAACAAGTGGCAAAAGAAAAAAAGAATAAATCATTGCATTGTTGACGATAGCGATGGCGCGCACATCTTCCCGCGGGAAACAGCATCATGTCAAACAAGAAGTTCCGTGAAGAACTATACAGCCTACTTTTCATGCCAATGATTAATCTACAGTATATGAACCTATCTAGAATAATGACGAAATTAAGTTGGTAATATCGAAATATCTAATTAGTTCAAAATATACCTGGTATAATGTAGCCTAATAGAGCACTACAGTTGGCAGCCTTGGTAACTGAATATATTCTTAGTTCAATCTCTTAAGGTACAGAATACAAAATTTGGTTGAAGTCCAATGGACGTTACATGCAGTTAGACACTGGATCTATCAGCACGCGTAAAAGTAGGTTGCCAACAATACCATGCGTGTGCTGGTCAGAAATAATCTGAAATATTATGATATCTTGTTGTGCCAATTATGGATGAAATCCATTTGTTAGTATAAAAATTACATGTATTTTAAAATTGGACATATCAGCAGGCATAGAATCATGTTGGCAGCACTGCCTTGTATTAATTACTCCAAATTAATCTAGAATGTCAGGTGCTATACGTGTGCAAAGTAAAGAGCTGTTGGCTTGCATACTTTCTGGTATATTGATATTAGGGTAAAAACAATATAGACAGCATTTATTAATAGTTGGCAGCCCTGATTGCTCTTAACAATACTTATAGTCATATCTGTTATGGTACACATAGCACATACGTAATTTGGTTGAAATCCAACTGATAGTATAGAAGTTACATGCATTTAAAAATTGGTACTACCAGCAGGCTTATAATCATGTTGGTAGAACTGACGTATATAAGTTACTCCAAATTAATCTAAAATGTCAGAATATACGTGTGCATAGTGTAAAGCTGTTGGCTTGCATACTTTCTGATATATTGGTATTTGGATTTTAAAAAAATAGAGAGAGCAATTATTAACAGTTGGTAGCCCTGTTGGCTCTTAAGAATATGCTCATTCATATATGTTTATGTACAGATGTTACATACAAAATTTGGTTGAAATCCAATTGATAGTGTAGAAGTTATATGCATTTAAACATTGGACCTATCAGAAGGCTTAAAATTGTTTTGGCAACACTGTCATTGTTGGCCTCCTGGAAATTAAACTGAAATAGTATTATCTGCATGTGTGCCAATTTTGGAATAGCTCCCATGCATACCTTGCAAGATATCCAACATGGAGCTCAAATTTCTAGTGCGTTTTTTCAGCAGTTGGTAGCACTGACATCATTTTCAAATATGGACGTGAGCTATTCCGGTGCACATCATTACTCATACTAAATTTGGTTTTGATTGCTGCAGCCGTTTAGGAGTTGATAGGGGGGGACACACACACAGCCAGACAGACAGACAGAAGGACAGACAGACAGACAGACAGACAGACAGACAGACAGACACACATTTTCCCGGATCGATCTCATAAGTTTACTTTTTCCTCATTTTTGCAAAATGTGAAAAGTAGGCTAAAAATCGTTATTGTAAAGTGAAACAAAGACATGAAGAATTGTAATGCATCCAGGAAACCAATTAACCTTACTTCCATTCTATAACTACAGTATGTACTGTACTAGGCCTCAGTGCCGGATTAAGGTACAATGAAGCCCAAGTCCCTCGGATTTTTGAGGCTCCTTTATTTTTTTCAAATAATTTTTATTTTTTAGCACCTGTACATTTAATAAAGTACATACAAGAGTTCTTTTTCTTAAGGTGAATAATACACTTTTTATTAAATCATACATAGGTCTACATATATACTGTACATACGTTTCAAATGAAACGATCATCGTTATTTGCAAACATTTCAGATGATTTGATGAACAATTGAACAACTCATTCTATTTTTAGCCTATTTTCAGTTTTGAAAAAATGGGCTTATGAGATCACGTTTTGTCCGTGTGTGTGTGCGTGTGTGTGTGAGGAGTGTGTGTGTGTGTGTGTGTCCCCTTAATAAGTTGTAAACGGCTGGAGCGATTTCAATGAAACTCGGTAAGTTCATAGCACTATTCTGGACGACCCCGACCGTGTCCTTAAAATTTTGTTACGTCTCACCAATCCAACATGGCGGCTGTGCGAAATATTTCACAAGCATTCAATATCTCCGAAACTATTCCCGATATCACCCTGGAATTTTTTGCGGTGATAAGCGGAACTACTAAAAGTTCACCTATGTGACATTTGAAAAACTGGTAACTACAAAACCAACATGGCGGCCACGTGAATTTGCGACTTTTAAATAAACGTTTCTCGCGATTTAACCAACCAAACGCAATAAAACTTTCCTACATAGTTCTATATCAGTAGGGGACTGCTTGCCACGGCGGGGGACTGGTTATCATTACGGAAGAACTTATTACATCTGTAGAATCCTCGGTACATCACCTCACACCTGAAGAGGCCGAGGAAGCCAGGCAAGAATGTTCCAGAGTTCTCAAGACCGCTAAGCCACCTAACACCAACTTAAAACAAGGCGAAAGCCGGGCACTTAAAGAGCTGAACATGCTGACGTCACGAGACACGCCATCGAATTTGATAAGGTCGAAACTGTTGCTAAAATTCCCGGATATCAAAACAGGTTAATTAGAGAGGCAATAGAGGTCGTGAAGCATCCCAATAATTTCAATCGCGAAGATGGTTTCAAACTGAGCAACACTTGGAAAGTGCTCCTAGCGCGCAACTGCCAGGGGCGCGGACCAATCAGAGAGCAGCGTGACGACAATGCAGGCCAAGCAAGCACATCTGCCTGGAATTAAACGTTAGTTTGAGTACGGACACCAACTCATACCTACCCTTGATTAAGGCTGCTGCAATGTCAGCCTAAACGTCGGGAAATAATCACCGATATACGATGCGGCTCCATCCTGTAAGCCTAGATGATAAAGTGGAATTTTAGTTAGAATACAGAATGCCAACAACGTGTACTACTCTCTGCAGTTTTTATTGGGATCCAAATTTTTGACGAGAAATACAAAATTGAAAATATACAACACCGTCATTAGGCCAGCTCTAACTTATGGTGCAGAATCATTGAGTTAAACAAAACCGGAGGAATACCATTTTCAGGTTTTCGAAATTAAAGTGTAGAGGAAAATAACTGGACCATTTTTTGACCCCGCATCTCAAAGCTGGAAAAAAAGTACAAATAAAGACATACTCTCACTATCACAGCAAGGACCAATACTCAACATCATTAACTCCAGAAGACTTCAATGGGCTGGTCATTTACTAATGATGGGAGATGATAGGATGGTCTAACTAATCCCTAGGGAACCAAGAGGAAAAACGCCAGTAGGAAACCACAAAAATCGTGGAAAAGTGAAATATGCAAACTTTGTGGTCATCTGAATGTGGGCAACTGGCAGGAACTCACCCAAAACTGAGTCCAGTGGAGGCATTTTGTGAGATCGTCGCGGGATCTTCGGGTCCCATAGAAGCCTTCTGAGTGTGTGTATTATTATTCTAAGGCAACATAAAGGCCCATTGTGAGAACCATGTTGCCTTGGTAATCATATAGGTCTAGATCACTTTCGCTAGACACGTGGATGAGCACCTGGAGCCTTTCAAGACACAAAAGAATAAGAATAATTTTATATTTTGACTAAATTCACCAATTGTTTTTGGAGCATAATTCTAAAGCTCCAAACATTTCTAGCCTACTTTCGATTTTTGCAAAAAATGAAAGTAGACTTATGAGATCAACACAGGGCGAAAAAAAAGTGTGTCTGTCTGTGTGTGTGTATGTATGTGTTTGTGAGTCTGTGTGTGTGTGTGTTGAACGAAATTTGAAACAAAGGTAGCACTAGCAAAGGACACCTCAGAGTCATGTTTTATATCGCCGCCATCTTGACGGAATCGTAATGGCGGCCACACAAATATTCAAAGCTTAAATCAAATTACGACTAACCTAATCATCCGATCTCTACCAAATTTTGCAACAACATACCTTCATGGGGGAAGCATCCCTTGACCAAACTAATAGGTCATCAGCCTAATAGTTTGCGGATGGCGGCCATCCTTGTGTCAAAATCGATTCCCCTTATTAATTCAAACACGGTGAAACCGAATGGAACGAAATTTGGTACAGAGGTAGTACTAGAAAAGGGAACTTCAGTGTCATGTTTAATATCGCCGCCATCTTGACGGAAACGTAATGGCGGCCACACAAATGTTCAAAGCTTAAATCAAATTACGACTAATATAATCATCCGATCTCTACCAAATTTTGCAACAACATACCTTCATGGGGGAAGCATCCCTTGACCAAACTAATAGGTCATCATCCTAATAGTTTGCGGATGGCGGCTATCCTTGTGTCAAAATCGATTCCCCTTATTAATTCGAACATGGTGAAACCGAATGGAACGAAATTTGGTACAGATGTAGCACTAGCAAAGGGCACCTCAATGTCATGTTTTATATCGCCGCCATCTTGACAGAAACGTAATGGCGGCCACACATATATTCAAAGCTTAAATCAAATTACGACTAACCTAATCATCCGATCTCTACCAAATTTTGCAACAACATACCTTTATGGAGTGAGCATCCTTTGACCTAACTAATAGGTCATTAGCCTAATATTTTGCGGATGGCGGCCATCTTTGTGTGAAAATCGATTCCCCTCTCAATTCGAACACGGTGAAACCGAATGGAACGAAATTTGGTACAGAGGTAGCACTAGCAAAGGGCACCTCAATGTCATGTTTTATATCACCGCCATCTTGACGGAAACGTAATCGCAGCCACCCAAATGTTAAAAGCTAAAATTTAATTACGACCAACCTAATAATCTAGTCTCTACCAAATTTTGCAACAACATATCTTTATGTGGGAAGCATATTCTGTCCAAACTGCAAATCATCAGCCCAATAGTTTGCAGATGGTGGCCAGGTATGTGTGCAAATCGATTCCCCCTATCAATTCAAACACGGTGAAACCGAATTGAGCGAAATTTGGTACAGAGGTAGCACTAGCAAAAGGCACCTTAGTGTCATGTTTTATATCGCCGCCATCTTGACGGAAACGGAATGACGGCCACCCAAATGTTAAAAGCTTAAATCAAATTACGACCATCCTAATAATTTGATCTCTACTAGATTTTGCAACAACATGCCTTTTTGTGGAAGGCATCTTATGACGGACTACAAGGTCATCAGCCCAATAGTTTCCAAATAGCGGCCATGTATGTGTGCAAATCCATTCCCCATATCAATTCAAACACGGTGAAACCGAATTGAATGCCATGTTTTAACAGAGGTAGCACTAGCAAAGGGCACTTCATATTCATGTTTAATATCCCTATAGCACGTTGTATTTCAACAAGCTACTACAACCAACATTCAATTATACTCCTTATAAAGGACAAAGAGTTATAACAATACCCATGCATTTAGGAGAAAGTAGGCTATATGTTATTTACTGAACATCTTGTTAATAATAATAATCATGATTACGCTGATAACACAGTCGCACAATGTCTGTGTACACAAATAACTCTTACCTAATATGGTCAGTCATTTTCAGTCGAGGTTATCATACATTCCCAACTTAGGGCACTGCACTCCTTCCCTGTTAACAATTGGAAGTCGGGTAATCACAGCTGATCTAATAATGCGCAGCCTAACCTACAAACGTTATATAATAGTACATTATGCAACAAGCCTATAATGGCATTAATTAAGACACGAGTATGTTTATAAAACAAGCGAAGCGAGTTTTATAATTTCCATACGAGTGTCATAATTATCATTATAGGCGAGTTGCATACTACTGTTTATGTTGGACGATAACTACAGTATAACTATTTTATGTTCAAACACAAATATTCATAAATATATGTCGACATTTCGCCGGTTTAATGTACTGATCAGAGCGCATGGGACGCACAGAATACCTAGTATTAGACCATGGACTCCTCGAATACCCAACTATGACGCTAGAAGCCACCCAGTGAAATTTAAAATAGGAGGCCGTGGAAGTCAGCGCAGATGCGATTCTATTCTTACCAAATTGGTCACACAACTGTTTCTTGAGCTCTGATTGTTGGGAGAAACTGTATCGTCATGAAAACTTGTACAATAATGAGCCTCATTATAGTACAGTTTTTTGACATGTAAGATTTCATTTCACCATGGTCGAACACAAAATCACTACAAGCACAAAAGGAGGCAAACTTCATTGGGGTCTGCAGAGGCCCCACGTACCTGTTAGGCAATGTTATGTATTCTGGGCATCTTTAAATATAAAATCAACATTTGACATTGAAACTATTATGCTCAGCAAAACCAGATGACACAGGAAGCCTAGACCTTAGGAAGTACATTTTGGTCTTTACAGGCCGTGCAGGAGATACGGGGTCTCTAAAGGCTTAACTTGGAATTACTTTACAACCAACACTATCCTCCCTCAACAATAATGTTACAGAGAGAGAAACTGCAGCAATAAAAGCCATATATAACATTCAACAGCTGCAACAAATACCACTAATCACCGCAATAACACTGTTTAAAACGGCCATAGCACCAATTGCAGCCTACGGGATCAATATCCTCTGGGACAAACTTACGATCACCAACCTGTCAACAATTGAAAAAGTAAAATACCGCTACCCAAAACGGATTCTTGGAGTTGGGAAGACAGCAACGTCAAGGTTAACATATGTAGTAACAAAAGAATCATTCTTCATTGAGGACTTTAAAGCACAACTCAGGCTACCAAATACAAAGGCTTATGAGAAGACTCTCCACTTACTAAATGAGAAGAGAAAAGCCATATGGCCCAAATTCTTCACAACAGACGCTATTACAACATCAGAATGGAAGCAGCCAAATTACGAACTCCGACATATAATTACAAAATATGCAACATATGGTCCTTACCACAAATTATGCCTTAACCAAAGAATCCATCAACCGGAAGAAGACTGCGTGTGCAAACTGTGTGACAAACACTGAGATAGATATTACGCTCAAAATTGCAACAACAACAACAACAAAATCTTAATAATTAGACTAGGACAAGCATAATTTATATGCCAATATGAACATCGTGCGCTTTTATTAAATAATGTAATAACTTTAAGGCTGTCCCAGTGTATTAATTAATTCATTCATGAATTCACTGAAGAGCTATCGACAAGTAGAAGACAGTGTCCACTTTCCATTATAGCAAAAATTGCAGAGCCCAACATAAATATTTTAATAGGTCCTTACTTAAAATAATGAAGAAGTGAGTTGGCTGAACAAACAGCGTGAGGCAGCGGTCTCTAGGGATCGGTAAGCCAAACAATTAAGCTGGAAACCCAATTTCCTGCGCAGTTCAGAAAACCTAAATCATTCTTTCTTCCTCCAGCTCCGAGAAGAGTAACTTAATTTGTTCCTCAGTACAAGCATTACACGACAACAAAAGAGATACGGTCTGCAAGAAGGGGAAGCGAGAGAAGATTACCGAGGAACTTAACGTAGTTTACTCCATACTCTTCCCTGCAGCAGTTCTATTTTATTACGAGCAAATTTATAAAGCGTGCATTTTATTCCATCACTTGAGAATGATACTTCAGACTTCATTCTTACAGGTATACGCAATTTTATAGAATGCTTTCAATCCATTTACTGTTCAAAAATACGGTATACAGTATAAGTGGTTAGAATTGAGATCGCTGGACATAATAGAACATAGTAATTTATAATAAGAAGATTAAAACCTTACTTCAATATATGATGTACTTTTAATGTTGTACAGGTTTCGGTCATATTGTGACCTTCCTAAGCACAAGTTATAATAAGAAAAGGTGCAAGAACTTACATTTAACAAATTTACCATAACAGAAGTTGTTATCAGAAATAATTCTAAAATTAATAATCGTCTAAAAGTTAAAAACACCACATTAAGATTTAAAAAAACAAGATCTGTTACAAAAATATATTTATTTATATATAAAAAGGTGTCATAATTTTATGGTTGTGGTTCCACTTCCCCTATGGCTACATCAAGTTCACAACTGAACTTAGGCCAGTTCGCCTTCTTGAAGTTGAACCTACGTTGGAAAGGTGCATTTTCTGGTTTAACAATTGGTTCGATTCTGCGTAGGCTAGTAAGGGTCGATGCTGTGAGCGGGGAATAGCCTTACCAACAATTTTGGTGCACTGCTCAGCTAATTTGTTGGTAATAAAATTAGATCAGGATTATATCCTCTTCTCCATCGGCCGCTGTTAAACGATGGTGGTTGTTTTGGGTCATGAACCTGACTGAGTCCATTATTTTTAGATTAATTTTCTAGCTCTGCACCATTTTCATCTGTAGATGTATACCCCCATGTAGTTCCATGACAGTTGAAATCACCAATTATTAAGTTGATGTTACTATATTTGAAATTGATAGGTTCCTTAAACACAAAGCTCTCTTCAGGTGGCTTGTAAACAGATGTTACAGAGAACTGTGTTCTTTCGATAGTGAGGATTTTTATGTTGTTTTCCTCAGACAAAGCAACAGACGTGATATATAATCCACTCTTACAGAATATTGCACTACCATAATTATCGTGTGGCCGTTCCAGAATTCTCGGTCTTCGTCCCGATGGTCCTCTATGGGTTTCTTGTACAGCAATGACATCACAGTTACTGTACATTGGCTGCACAGATCTGCTAGAAGATATTCTTTCTGGCTGGATAGACCCTCGATGTTTATAGACATAACTACGAGTGCTGGCCTTGATAAAGGCCCACTGGTTTTAATTGATCCCGTAGTGAATGGATTAGCCGTCAGATTATTTTTAATCATTTTCTGACGTTGCCCAGGGTACGCCCGATTGCACTTCTGTCAAAATCTTCGGGGAGGCTCCTTTCGTACACCCTAAAAATATCTTAAATAAGAAAGACACAAAGTATTCGTCTCTCATTTCTATATTAATTGTCTTTATACTGTAGATCTCTCCTACTACAAGCTGGTTGCTTTAAATCAAGATTTACATCTTTCTTAATATATTATTGAACACACACGTTGAGAAAAGAACTGACGGAATGAGGAAAAGGAGAATTTATTTCTATGGACATAAAACCCGAATGAAATCAACACGGCTTTCCAACCGATCTTTTGTATTTCTCCGTGAGAAAAAGATATGTTGGAGATTGGGATAACATGTGAAGATATCCAGGAGCGTGGCCCATTCAGGGTAAAACTTCAAGAACATTGGAGTTTTCAACCTAAGCCGACACAAACAAGAAGTTCCGTGACGAACTAAAGAGCCTACTTTTCTTAAAATTTAAAATTCATGCCATTGATTAATCTGTATGGATCTATCAAGAATAATGGCAAAATTAAATTGGTAATATAGAAATTTCTAATTAGTTCGAAATACTGTATACCTGGCATAATGTAGCCTAATAGAGAACTACAGTTGGCAGCCCTGCTGACTGAATATATTCTTGTTTCCATCTCTTAAGGTACAGAATACAAAATTTGGTTGAAGTCCAATGGATAGCATGGACGTTACATGCAGTTAAACATTGGATCTAACAGCGCGCTTAAAATCAAGTTGGTAACAATGACATACATGTATTGGTCAGAAATAATCTACAATAATATGATCTCTTGTTGTGTTAATTTTGAATGAAATCCATTTGTTAGTATGGAAGTTACAGGCATTTTAAAATTGGACCTATCAGCAGGCTTAGAATCATGTTGGCAGCACTGACGTATATTAATTACTCCAAATTAATCTAAAATGTCAGGTACTATACGTGTGCATAGTTTAAAGTTGTCGGCTTGCATACTTTCTGATATATTGGTATTTGGAAAAAATAAATTGAGAGCATTTATTAACAGTTGGCAGCCCTGATAGATCTAAGGAATACGCTCAGTTATATCTGTTTATGAACACATAGCACATACGAAATTTGGTTGAATTCCAATTGATAGTGTAGTAGTTATATGCATTTAAATATTGGACCTATCAGCAGGCTTATAATCATTTTGGCAACACTGCCATGTATGGCCTCCTGGAAATTAAACTGCAATATTATTATCTATACGTGTGCCAAGTTTCAAATAGCTCCCATTCATACCTTCCGAGATATCCAACATAGAGCTCAAATTTCAATTGCGATTTTTCAGCAGTTGGTAGCACTGACATCATTTTCAAATATGGCCGTGAGATATTCAGGTATAGATCTTTACTCCTACCAAATTTTGTTTCGATTGCTGCAGCCGTTTAGGAGTTGATAGGGGGGGGGAACACACACACAGCCAGACAGACAGAAGGACAGACAGACAGACAGACACACATTTGCCCGATCTCATAAGTCTACTTTTTCCTCATTTTTGCAAAATGTGAAAAGTAGGCTAAAAACCGGGAATACGTGGACAACGGAGAGAAAGGTGCAGCATCGATTACAAATGAAACAAGTCCTCTCGGCACGCCGGAAGGCGGAGGTAGATTTCACCGGACAAACTTGGGGATAGTCGAAAATAGGCAGAATATGCAGGTTTTCGTAGAAGGATCAGACCACATTTATTGCGTGAAAGTATTTTATAATTGGAGATTAATTAACTTTGTTTTTCGTAATTTTATGCATATTTT
The DNA here is from genome assembly GCA_946902985.2 of Meconema thalassinum. NCBI lineage: Eukaryota > Metazoa > Arthropoda > Insecta > Orthoptera > Tettigoniidae > Meconema > Meconema thalassinum. Next base: position 2,135,381,051 of record OX336388.2, read on the forward strand.
AAACATTCTATTGTCTTATGATGACGGTAACCTTCTTGTCATTTGGAGTCCATTTTTATACTTGTGGTCACACTGCCCTTATGCAAAGTTTCGACACTGATGTGTAACTATGTAACGGTCTGTTACTCCTTCACGCAAAATTATATCTCCCGCAGAGATGTTGGTTGGTTCCTCAGTTTAGGGGCTGCGACAACGTGGTCATGTAACCCCGTGTACTTTGGGTGAGTGTAGAATCTGTCTGATAAACGGTGTGAATTGTGATAGCTGTATTAGTCTGTAATTCAGGTAAGGAATGCAGACGCTCAATTTCAAGCAGTAGTTCCTAATGTTGCTACCAGATACTACCGTCAACGACACCTAGCTGTGAACTTGGCTACTAGATGCCACCGCAATCAGCAACTCGCAACGAACGTTGGAACTTCCCCTCCAAAGGAAAGCATACTGAGGGATTTTTAGCGCTCTTAGAAAATCTGACGACTTTGGCCGGCTTTGAACCCGCGACCTTGGGCATAGGAGTTCAGCATGCTACCAGTTAAGTCACCGAAGCCGCATCACACTTAGTCAGATGGAAATCTGAATCTGATCTCGCGCAAGTGCGTTGTCATGGCAACGTCTGATGGCTCATCCCTCATCAATTTAGTAGTGTTGCCATGTCAACCACTGATAGCTCTTGGCATTTTCTTACAATTCCGAAATCATTTTTCTCATCCCTTGGCGTAATGGTGGCTCATATCAAAAATTCTTTCAGACAAAAGTTTTAGGTAATTATCAGGGGAATATTGTCCATTTTGTACGGTTTTGATATTGTGCCTATTAACAGAGATATGATTAACGTTTCCCGAAAAATCCACTTTTTCCCACCCCTTTGGTCAATGGTTGGTGCTATCAAAAAAACGTTTCAAACATAAATTTCTGAGCTTTATCCGACACATAGTATGAACTTTGAACGGATTCGATATTTCACATATTAAGAGAGTTATAGCAATATTTCATTTTTTCGAAAAAAAAAAGTCCCCCATTTTCATCCCCTTCGACCGATTTAGCCCAGTAACGAACTCGTCCGAGATTTTATGGGTATACATATTCGGTAAAAAATTCAAAGTGATTGGTGCAAAATTACGGCAGTTATCGTGTCAACAAGAAACTGATATACATATATATACATATATTACATAAATTATATACAAACTTTTGAACTGACGGTGGTTTTGGGGTCTGGGGGATGTGAAACGCGAAGATATGTCGAAATTTTCCGGAAATCGAAACATGGTACCCATTGCAATAGTTAGCTTTCTAATGAAATCTACCTAAAATACTGCCGTCAACGACACCTAGCTGTGAACTTGGCTACTAGATGCCACCTCAATCAGCAACTCGCAACGAACGTTGGAACTTCCCCTCCGAAGGAAAGCAAACTCAGGTTTTTTAGCGCTCTTAGTAAATCCGACGACTTCAGCCGGGTTTGAACCCGCGACCTTGGGCATAGAAGTTCAGCATGCTACCAGTTCCGATACCGAAGTCGCTTCCCACTGACATATGAAAACTGAATGTGATCTCGTGCAGTGGCGTTGTCATAGCAACTGCTGATGGTCATCCCTTATCAATTAAAAGTAAAGTTGTCATGGCAACCTCTCTTGGCACTTGGCATTTTCTTATAATTTAAATCATTTTGTTCACCCCGTGGCGTAATGGTGGGTCATATCAAAAATTCTTTCAGACAAAAGTTTTAGGCAATTATTGGAGGAATATTGTCCATTTTGTGCGGTTTTGATATTGTGCCTATTAACAGAGATATGATTAATGTTTCCCGAAAAACCCACTTTTTCCCACCCCTTTGGTCAATGGTTGGTGCTATCAAAAAACTTATTTGACATAAATTTTTGGCACTTATCCGACACATATTATGAACTTTGAAGGGATTCGATATTTCATGTATTAAGAGAGTTATAGCGATATTTCACCTTTTCGAAAAAAGCCCCCCATATTTACCCCCTTTGACCGATTTCGCCCATTAACGACCTCGACCGAGATTTTATAGGGATACATTTTATGTAAAAAATTCAAAGTGATTGGTGCAAAATTACGGCAGTTATCGTGTCCACAAGAAACTGATATATATATATATATATATACTAGCAGGTACCCGCGGCTTCGCTCGCGTCATAGTCGTGTCATATTGTTATTCAATGAAATACAGGTTTAACACCGTTAACACCACTTTAGAACACGAATATCCAAAAATCCCTCCTTAGTAGACGTTTTCGACACACAACAAACCTATCCCCAAAATAACATTCTTCTAACTTGAATAGTTTTGGTTGGTCGATAATGAGTGAATATCCAAAAATCCTTCCTTAGTGGACGTTTTTCTTCCAGAATTTCGCCCTCCCCATGGGCCCCTTAAATTGGATTTATGAAGAAACGGTCGAAAACCTATTTATTTAATTATTTATTCATTTATTTTTAAGCTGATTGTTTTCCGCTGAGTTTGAAACGTTTCGCCTATGTCGTTTAAGAGATACACGCTCCGTTAGGAATCTTTCAACCCTCACTTTTCATCCCTTTCACCTCATAATATATACCACATCGATAAACCATTAGACATGTGTCAGCTTATTTTAATGATTAGTATATATGCCAAGTATCACATCATCAAATGAAACCACTCGTGAGATATTGTTATTCAATGAAATGCACGTTTACCCCCTTAACACCCCTTTAGAACCTGAATATCCAAAAACCTTTCCTTAGTGGACGTTTTCGACATACAACGAACATATCCCCAAAAGTCATGTTTCTAACTTTCATAGTTTTGGCTGGTCGATAATGAGTGAATATCCAAAAATCCTTCCTTAGTGGACGTTTTCCTTCCACAATTTCACCCTCCCCATGGGCCCCTTAAGTTGGATTTACGAAGAAACAGTCTAAATCTTATTTATTTAATTATTTATTCATTTATTTTTAAGCTGATTGTTTTCCGCTGAGTTTGAAACTTCTCGCCTATGTCGTTTAAAAGATACACGCTCCGCTAGGAATCTATCAACCCCCACTTTTCATCCCTTTCACCTCATAATATACACCACATGGAAAAACCATTAGACATGTGTCAGCTAATTTTTAATGATTAGTTTATGTGCCAAGTATCACATCATCAAATGAAACCTCTCATGAGATATTGTTATTCAATGAAATGCACGTTTACCCCCTTAACACCCCTTTAGAACCTGAATATCCAAAAACCTTTCCTTAGTGGACGTTTTCGACAAACAACGAACATATCCCCAAAATTTCAAGTTTCAAACTTCAATAATTTTTTCTGGGCGATGATGAGTGAGTGAGTCAGGACATTTTTTCAATTTTTTTTTCAGAATTTCACCCCTCCCCATGTGCCCCTTAAATTGGATTTATGAAGAAAAACGGTCGAACACCTATTTACTCTTTTTTAAGCTGTTTTTTCTCCGCTGAATTTCAAACTCCTCGCCTGTGTCGTTTAAGACAAACACGCTCCGTTAGGATTCCTTCAACCCCCATTTTTCATCCCTTTCACCTCATAATATACACCACATCAAAAAACCCTCAGACATATGTCTTCTTATTTTTAATGATGAGTATATATGTTGAGTATCACATACCCCAATGAAACCAATCGGGAGATATTGATATTCAATTAAATGCAGGTTTAACCCCCTTAACACCCCTTTACAACCTGAATATCCGAAAATCCTCCCTTAGTGGTCGGCTTTGACATACAATGATCATTTCCCCGAAAATTCATGTTTCTAACTTCAATAATTTTGCCTGGGCGATGGTGAGTGAGTCAGGACTTTTTCTTTCAATTTTCTTTTTTCAGAATTTCACCCCTCCCCATGAACCCTTAAATTGGGTTTATGAAAAAAACTGTCGAACACCTATTTACTTATTTTTAAGCAGTTTTTCCCCCTGAGTTTGATGAGTTAGTCTGTCAGTCAATCAGTTAGGACACTTTCTTTCCTGTTACCCCCCCCCCCCCCAGAATTTCACCCCTCCCCATGGGCCCCTTAAATTGGATTTATGAAAAAACGGTCAAACACCTATTTGCTTATTTTTAAAGCTGATTTTTTTCCGCTGAGTTTCAAACTCCTCGCTTATGTCGTTTAAGAGATACACGCTCCGTTAGGAATCCTTCAACCCCCACTTTTCACCCCTTTCACCTCATAATATACACCACATCGAAAATCCCTCAGACACGTGTCTTCTTATTTTTAATGGTGAGTGTATATGCCGAGTATCACATCCCTCGATGAAACCAAGCCGGAGATATTGTTATTCAATGAAATGAAGGTGTACCCCCTTAACACCCCTTTAGAACTTGAATATCCAAAAACCCTTCCTTAGTGGGCGTTTTCGACTTGCAACGAAGATATCCTCAAAATTTCATGTTTCTAACTTTAATAGTTTTGGCTGGGCGATGATGAGTCAGTCAGTCAGTCAGTCAGTCAGTCAGTCAGTCAGTCAGGACACTTGTTTTTATATAAGAGATATATATATATATATATATATATATATACATATATACATAAATTATATATAAACTTTTGAACTGACGGTGGTTTTGGGGTCTGGGGGATGTGAAACGCGAAGATATGTCGAAATTTTCCGGAAGTCGAATCATGGGACCCATTGCAATAGTTAGCTTTCTAAAGAAATCTACCTAAAAGTACTGGGCCAACATTAATATGCAGAAGAAACAGTTGACATGAAGTCCTTCTTTGGCTGTAAAGAAGCAATAATAATACTAATACCAATAATGCCAATAACTAATGGTTCTATGTACTCCTTACAAGGCTAAATGCGTGTTTATATGTACCATATAATAGGTTACATAAATCGAATAATGTTCTTGCGTGGGACCTTAGGACGTGGCATGTGACCTACATGCATTAGCGCTACGCCACTGCAAGGAACACATATTTAGATCATTGGCTGAATGTAGGTCTATAAAGAGATGTGTTGACTATAAAAGATCGTTATCGAAGCAGTAAAGCGAGAAGCGCCCTCCTGCGCGAAGATGACGAGCACGTGTGAGATTTATTTGACAGCAACTTTCATCGCGTCCTGGAGTCTGTCACGTCACTCGAGGGGTAATTTTGAACTTGTCATCAAGCCATTCACTGCGTTCCTTTTGATCCATCCGGCGTTGTGTAATCTGGATGCTTTCCAGAATAGCAGCATTCTATGGCTGAAGGTCCATTCGAGCAGTCATGTTCAACACGACTGGTTCGCCGTATCATCACAATAATAATAACTGCACATGTAATAATGTACTTGCTATTGCCTCTCTGTTTGTCTTGGCTGCTTCGGTGGCGTAGTAGGTAGCATGCTGAACTTCTATGCCAAAGGTCGCGGATTCAAACCCGGCCGAAGCCGTCGGATTTTTTAAAAGCGTTAAAAATCCCTCCGTATGCCTTCCTTCGGAGGGGTAGTAAAGCCGGGTGGCCCATGTCATTGATGTATGGCATGTAAAAGACCTTCCACTAACTAAAATTTTGTGAAACAAAATTTGTGGGTTAGGTTTAATTAATGCTTTTATGTTCCAACTTTCGACACCATGCGCTAGTTGCAATGGCATCTAGTAGTAGCCAAGTTCACAGCTAGGAGTCGTGGACGGTAGCATTTGGTAGGAACTACTTGAAATTTTCGTCTGCAGTCCTTACTTGAATTAAAACAGATAACACACACTAATACAGTCATCACAATTAACTCCGGTTATAAGACAGATTCTACGTACACACCCAAAGAAATGGAATTGAGTTTAGATATTAAACAAGAAGCTCCGTGACGAACTAAAGAGCCTACTTTTCTTAAAATTTAAGATTCATGCCAATGATTAATCTAAATGGATCTATCTAGAATAATGACGAAATTAAGATGGTAATATCGAAATTTCTAATTAGTTCGAAATACTGTATACCTGGCATAATGTAGCCTAATAGAGAACTACAGTTGGCAGCCCTGGTGACTGAGTATATTCTTAACTTAGTTCCATCTCTTAAGGTACAGAATACAAAATTTGGTTGAAGTCCAATGGATAGCATGGACGTTCCATGTAGTTAAACATTGCATCTAACAGCGCGCGTAAAATCATGTTGGCATCAATGACATACATGTATTGGTCAGAAATAATCTGAAATAATATGATCTATTGTTGTGTCTATTTTGAACGAAATCCATTACGGTATAGTAGAGAAGTTACATGCATTTTAAAATTGGACCTATCAGAAGGCTTAGAATCATGTTGGCAGCACTGGCGTAGGCCTATATTAGTTACTCCAAATTAATCTAGAATGCCAGGTACTATACGTGCGCAAAGTTTAGAGCTATTGGCTTGCATACTTTCTGATATATTGATATTAGGGTAACAAAAATAGAGACAGTATTTATTTACAGTTGGCAGCCCTGGTTGCTCCTAAATATACGCATAGTCATATTTGTTATGGTACACATAAGACACACGAAATTTGGTTGAAATCCGAATGATAGTATAGATGTTACGTGTATTTAATTTTGGACCTCTCAGCAAGCTTAGAATCATGTTGGTAGCACTGACGTATATAAGTTACTCCAAATTAATATATAATGTCAGGTACTATGCGTGTGCATAGTTTAAAGCTGGCTGCTTGCATACTTTCTGATATATTGGTATTTGGATAAAAACAATAGGGAGTGCATTTATTAACAGTTAAGAGCCCTGGTGGCTCCTAAGAATATGCTCATTCATATCTGTGTATGTACACATAGTACATACGAAATTTCGTTGAATTCCAATTGATAGTGTAGAAGTTATATGCATTTAAACATTGGACCTATCAGCAAGCTTATAATCATTTTGGCAACACTGTCATATATGGCCTCTTGGAAATTAAACTACAATCTATACGTGTGCCAATTTTGAAATTGCTCCCATTCATACCTTCCAAGATATCCAACATGGAGCTCAAATTTCAATTGGGATTTTTCAGCAGTTGGTAGCACTGACATTATTTTCAAATATGGCCGTGAGATATTCAGGTATAGATCTTTACTCCTAGCAAATTTTGTTTCGATTGCTCCAGCCGTTTAGGAGTTGATAGGAGGGGGGGACACACACAGCCAGACAGACAGACAGACAGAAGGACAGACATACAGACAGACAGACACACATTTGCCCGATCTCATAAGTCTACTTTTTCTTCAGTTTTGCAAAATGTGAAAAGTAGGCTAAAAAGAGGACAGAGTGGAAAGATATTGATGTTGAGATACTATTAGAGGTGTGGGAAGAGTTGAAAACAGAATGGAGAGGTGTTCGACGGAATAAAACCGTGTATGTCAAAATGGCTCGGAGATTATGCGAGTTGGGAGATGATATTAAATTCACCGACGAACATACACAGATCAATATATGAGGCGTAAACAGCACAGAACAATGGTCGGAATACTATTTAAGATAGTGTAAAAGTTCCAAGGTTGGCTACGCTCTCACGCATTACGATCTTTCCTAGTTTGTAAAACAATTATCCTCATAGGACGTCTAAACACGAACAAATGACACATGCCGATGATAGCGATTGGGCTTTATCCAGATCAGAGGTGATCGCGATCGCGACTGAGATGTCTAAACGGGGTATTACAGAGTGATACTGTAATCGTGCCACATTCGACCCCACGACGCAGTTTATGTCGTAAATGTTGTCATGCTTGCTTGTTCATTTCAATAACATTTTGGAGTGGCTGAGGGAAACTACGGTGATGGCGTCTTTCACAGAAACTAGTATTTCAGTTCAGGACCCAATTTTTTGGGAGTTATTGAAAATTGCCGTCGATCAGTGACTTGCCAGGAATGTAGAGATGCAAATCTGGAGTGATATTGAAGTCTTGTGAAATACGACTGTATGAGAAACATTAACGAAATTCTGAATGTTTCTGGTTGCTATATTTTTGCCTTTTGTGTGAAATAAATATTAATTAATTTTATGATATCTTCTTTACATAAAACTCTTAATAGTACATTATGCAACGGGCCTATAATGGTAATTAAGACATTCGTATGGAAATTATAAAACTCGTGCATACGACTGTTTATGTTCGACGATAATTATAACATTATTATGTGTTTTAACATACATATTCATTAATATCTGTCGGATTCAGTTAGTGAACAGGGCGCGCTGGCTTTGCTGACTGAACAGAGCGCATGCGTGGTCAAGGCACTTTGAAAGCAGAGACCATTCCCTTTGCTTGCCAACACAGAAATATGTAGGATTTAGAGCGCATGCGCGAAGGTATCCTTACCTAATTGGTCATACAACTGTTTATTGATCTCTGATTGGTGGGAGAAACTGTTTCATAATGAAAAATAGCATTATAATGACCATCATTATGTTACAGTTTTCTGACACATAATGTTTACATTTCGACCCTCACTATTATGTGTCAGAAAACTGTATCATAATGATGGTCATTATAACACTGTTTTCCATTATGATACAGTTTCTCCAGTCAATCAGAGCTCGATCATTGACCAATTAGGTAACGATACCTTCGCGCATGCGCTCAAAATCCAACATGTCCGACATAAACACAACATCGAACTATAATAAATTACCGACATGGAATACGCACCGTCCATATGTTTGCGTAAATAAACTGGCGAATATGAGACAAGCAATAGCACTGTACCTTAAAATCACCAACGCTAATTTCTGCACAGCGCATTGTCTTCAAATGACTGCGGTGACAATATTACTGAGGGACGGCTGATGTAAACATATGGCTGCATATGGCATTGCAAGCACACAGAGCGCATGCGTCGGTCGTTCAAAGATCTTGAAAGACAGAGATATAACACCCAACGCTCGCTCTGCGATCACAAAATTCCAGTAGCTGACTCTCAACAGATATTTATGAATATATATGTTAAAACATATAATAAAGTTATAATTATCGTCGAACATAAACAGTCGTATGCAACTCGCCTATAATGGTAATTAAGACACTCGTATGGAAATTATAAAACTCGCATACGCTCGTTTTATAACAATACTCGTGTTTTAATTATAGCCATTATAGGCTCGTTGCATAATGTACTATATTATGTTGAACTTTAACTTGCACAGCTAGTTAAAGAAGTTTCACCAACCAGACGCAGACTGTGTATGTGAACGTTGCGGCAAATGTTGCGAAAGATATCATGCGATGTACTGTACATATAGACTTGAATCTCTGACGTCCTTCTGTTGTAATGAATAGTTTATTCCAATGTATGTTTCATTTTGTCTGTATCATTCCTTTGGCTATTAGCTGCAATAAATATTTTATTATGTTCAACTTGACTTAGTGGTGTAGTGGTTGCTAGGAGCAAGATGTGGAAACAAAGAAGTAACTACCTTTCCAACTGCATGGAGCCGAAGGAAAGTCTTCCATGTGGACCCCAGGAGAAGTGGACAACTTGGAAAGCCCTTAACAGATTCCGTACAGGAGTCGGCAGAACAAAAGTAAATCTGTGGAAGTGGGGTTTCTCAAGCGACTCATCACTATGTGACTGTGGCGAGCAGCAGACAATCCAACATTTATGTCAGTGTGACTTATAAACTTCAAAGTGCACTATGGAAGATTTGATTGCAGCCTCCTCCAGCGCTATTGACGTCGCCCAATACTGGGGAAGAATCATCTAGCTCAAATTTGTTACTGAATATGCGATTTGTTTGTAAAATAGACCTGTATATATGAATGGTAGAAATGCAAATATCCTGCATTCAATATTCATGTTCTTTTTTAAATATTTGTATGTAAAGGTGATACTTCTGACACGAATAAAGAAAGAAGCGTGGCAAGAGTCGTTTATAAATGCTGCCATTGTTAAGAATGCGCATCTTTTCATGCAAATTCTGTAAGAAATAGGCTACCTCTTAATAAAAAAAGCCTAATAATCTTGCAATATACAAATTTCGCATGTACATTCCCGATGCCATGCATAACCACACGACGCAGTTTGTGGTTTGCTGACTAGACGACTACTAGCTGCTACCTTGGAGGAACATCCTAGTTCTGCTGATGGCAAATGTAATGAAAATGAAAAATCCACAGCCTGCTTCCAGTCTCCGACCGGGTCAGGAATGGAATGAATGAAGACCCCATCTAGCGGCGAGGATATGAACTGTGCCGGCTGCCGAGGCCTGGTGCACTCTTCTGGGGCAATGATGAAATGAATGACAGATGAAATGAAATGATAGTGGAGGGTGTTGCTGGAATGAAATTTTGACCGGGAAAACCGGAGTACCCGGAGAAAAACCTGTCTGCCTCCGTTTGGTCCAGCACAGATCTCACATGGAGTGACCGGGATTTGAGCCACGGACCCAGCGGTGAGAGGCCGGCGTGCTGCCGCCTAAGCCACGGAGGCTTGGCAAATGTAATGATTGGATAAATTTTATTTCACCAGTTAATTTGATTTTTTTTTTTTTTTTTTTTTTTTTTTTAGCGTAGGGCTTTTAGTGCGGGAGTGTCCGAGGACATGTTCGACTCGCCAGTTTTGTAGCTGCTTCGACACGGACACCCAATGGGTGAGCTACAAGTACCGTTGGGGAGGAAAGTTCGAAGGTAAGGACGAGGAGTTGGAAAGTAGCGGCTGTGGCCTATAGTTAGGGACCAACCCCGGCATTTGCCTGGAAGGAAGATGGGAAACCACAGAAGACCCTCTTCCAGGTTGCCGGCGGGGAGATTCGAACCTCCTCGCCTCCCGGATGTGAGCGACTGCCACCAGTCATGCCGTAACGACCACGGCTAACTCACCCGGTAATTTGAAAATAAAATGCTACATCAATATATTAATTAATTGAAATTCCATTGGATGCAATACAAAATAGCGATGCTAGTTTATCATGAAGAGTAAATACTTACTTTGTGCTTCAAACGCAATTCGATGTTTGACTGAGCAATAAATTGCGATTACATGCATTCCTTTGTGGCCAATTAAAATAACTAGTCATTCAATTGTAAACCATTCGCCAGCTGAGATTTAAGGTCCCGTAGGAAAGTTGGACACCCTGTTGTGAGCCTTTCGCCAGGTAATGTATGAGGTCCCGCAGGAACAACGAATATCCTATTGTAGCTAAAAGCTCAAGCAGCCTTAACCTCCTTATGAAGGCTTCCATAAAGATGGTATATTGGCTTTCACGGCCAGTGAATTAAAACTCAGCAATCTTTCTAGGTTTGTGCCGTGTCTTGTGTGGAGTTTTGCCTAAGACACCAAGCTGGCTCATCAGCGGGCTCTTGATGTCCGAACCCGGACCCCCACAGGGGGACAGGGGAGATTTTAGATCTCGCAGTGAAGAGTTGCAGGTGCGCTTCATAAAAAGGAAGGTAGAGCTCAGCTGTCCTCTCTGTCACACTGGCTGTGGGGGTCCGGGCGCGGTCATCAGGAGCCCGCCGATGAGCCAGCTTGGTGCCCTAGGCGAAACCCCACGCAAGACACAGCACAAACCTAGAAAGATTGCTTAATTATAAAATTTCCAGTTTTTATAGTGGTAGGTGGATGATCCTTTCTTGTTTATCAAGCACTGAATGAACTAATCACACGCTTCACCTCTTTTCGACACGAACCGATCGTAACATCCATTGCAGTGCTCTTAGCATAAACAAAGCCGGTCCATTATTATTTTCAAGAGAAGCAAAAGTGATCGATGTAGTAGAGGAACTGCATAGTGTCAAATCTCAGGTGCACACAGGTGTTGAGGTATGTCTTCTTTGATGCGCCGACTGCCTGGTGTGGTTCGTTTTCTGGTGGCTGAGGGTGCTGGAATACGCGAAACTCATCATCACATGTCTGTTGTGTATGGCGAACACTGCATGCCCTTGACGAGTATGCACGAGAGGCATACGAAATTCCGGGAAGGGCGCACATCATTGCAAGACGATGTGTGCCCAGGACAGGTCTATCACGACATTTCTCCTGATGATGGTCTTCGTATATCCGGGAAAACCGACGAATCACGGAAGAAGTAATTTGTGTCCAGGACGGCTTTAGCCATGGCTCCGTGCATGCCATTATCAAAGATCACTTGTATTTCCGCAAAATCAACTGACGGAGGGACAAACGATTGATGCTATCGGATGGAATCATCCTCTTGCACGATAATAACCGCTCGCATACTGCCAATCGGGTGAGGGTTACTCTGCAGGGTTTTTGGCTAGGAATTACTTCAACAAACTCTGTATAGCCCGGATCTTCCCCTTGTGATTTTCACATTTTTGGCGGCCTGAAGAAAGACATTCGTGGACGCCGGTATCATCGGACGAGGAAGTGCAAAAGAGGGTGCGGTTGTTGATCGCCAGCAACCTACCTCTTTTTACCAAACTGGAATTGATCGCCCCGTCACCCAGTGGGACAAATGTATTAACACTTGTGGTAATTACTTTCGAATAAAACCATGCATTGGTCACGTTGTAGCGGGTGTTGAGTTTTAATTTGACGGCCCCTCTCTCTCTCTTAGTTAACAGCCCTGGGGATGGTTTGCAGCAACTCGCCGATCTTCTCTATTCTCCGCCATCCTCAATTCGTGATGTGATTTTGTGTTCGTGTCTGTCATTATCTGAGGGATGTATGCAAGAGGTGGTCTTCCTCTTGCGTTTTTCCCTTCTAGCATCCCTTCTAGCGTCCCAACATATTCGCTCATCTTGTTTTCAGACTTTTCATAAAGCTTCTACTTTCACCTGCTGTTCTGAATACCTCTTCATTTGTCATTTTTTTGTATCCAACTGATCTTAAGCATTCTTCTCCAGCACCAAGCCTCAAAAGCCATCAACGTCTTCTCTTATGACTTCCCTATTGTCCAGGTCTCACTAACATACAAAGCCACACTCCAGAAGTTCATCTTCAACAGTCTTTACCTTATTTTTAGGTCTATACTTCTGGATGTGAAGAGATTCATCTTCCTATTAAAAGCGCTCTTTGCCTGAATAATTCTACTCCTAATTTCTCGTTTGCTGATTCCAGGACACGTTATCAAACTTCTAAGAGACTTATATTCCTTCACATGTTGTATTCTATAATTCTCGATATAAATTGCTGGTGCTGTTCTATGATCTTTCTGGTTCCGACTGCATACGAGTATTTTTGGTTTATTTTTATTCACCTTCATGTAAAATTTGTTTTTAAGGATGTTATTCATTACATGAAGTATCTGTTGAAGGTCATCTTCATTATCTGTTGTTAAAGCAATGCCATCTGGGAATCGGAGCATGTCAATCTTTTCCCCATGTATATTTACTCCAACTTGAATCTCTATAAGAAATAATATTGCATGAATTTTCTGAATGTATATAGTGGCTGTTTTGTTCCTGTTCACTGTTACTCTACTTACAGTGGCTGATCAAATTCACCACATTAATCACACACGATACCTTGAAACACACTGTTATTGAACTTGGGGTAATTTACGTTTAAACTTAGTTCTCTCATGAACTAATTTATTCTGATAATTCGCAAAGTTCCCTGCAGCATCTAGCTGTGCTGAAATTAAACAGCTTTATCAAGAATTTTACGCTCCATAAACTTTAATTGCTAACAAGTTTGATTTTTTAACCCATGTTTGGAAGAGAAGCTAGGAAACGTGTTCATACAAAAACAAAGAGAAATATGTATTCACATTATTTCTAAGACAGGGCCACATGGGGATAATGAACAGTAAACTAATGGTATGGTTTTTTTAAATTTCTGATGTAAATAAGTTACTTTCTTTAGTCGCACACTGTGCTAATGTTACCACTCAGTTAGCACGTTAGTTTACTTCTTGTTGTTGTTTGAGTCTTTGGACTGGTTTGATGCAGTCGTCCATGTCTCCCTGTTCTAAGCTAATCGTTTCATCTCCACAGAGATAACGCACCTAACATAACAATATTCTTGTTATGTGCATTTTCCTGTGTAGGGACCTAGAGGAATATGAACCTTAAATATAGTGAACTGTAGAAGTGCATATCTCCACGGAAGTATATCTTTCTACAGATTAATGTATTTAAAGATTAATTTCCTTCCGTTTTTATACAAAGAGTTGTTGTTGTTGTTGATTGCTTAGGGGCTTTGCGATATCGTGGTCATATATCCCGTGTATTTCGGTGTGTGTAGATTATGTCTGATATTCTATGTCACTGTGATGTCTGTAGTTAGTTAGTTAATTAGTTAGTTAGTTGGGTTGACTCCACATATGGTTGAACGGTTACCAGAGGATGAAGAGTATCAATTTAGGTAAAGTTGATAAGGTTCAGTAGCAAGGCGAACCAGAACATGAAACGGGCCTTGTGCCAAGATACCGTATGACTCTTCAACTACAGTTGATGTCTTATGGCATCTTGGCACAAAGCCCGTTTCATGTTCTGGTTCGCCTTCCTACTGAACCTTATCAGCTTTACCTAAATTGATACTGTTCATCCACTGGTAACCATTCAACCATAGGTGCAGTCACCTTAGTTAGTTAGTTATTGAGGTTGTAGAATTTGTCTGATAACCTGTCATGTCACTGAGATATCTGTAGTTTGATAGTTATAGAGGTTTTAAGGGACGAACAGTGAGGTCTGTACTATTGTGTGTAGTCTATTTGTAATTTAGTTAGGAAGCGGCCGTGGTCTTAAGTTAGGTACAATCCCGGCATTTGCCTGGAGTAGAAGTGAGGAAACCACGGAAAATCACTTCCAGGATGTCTGAGGTAGGAATAGAACCCGCCACTTCTCAGACCAGAATTAACTATTTTGGCAGAGCCAGAAATTGAACTCGGGCCTCCGCGGGGAAAGTCAAGAATACTAGCCACTGCACTATGAGATGGTCTTTACACAAAGGAACATGAACTCAACGTGTATTGTTCTATTGGACGGCGCTGTTGGGAGGCGTGGCCAATCATAAGGAAATACTGTCAGATCGTAAGTTAGTTAGTTATTGTTAGTGGTCAGTATATTTACCACTAACTGTCTGCACAATTTATATTGTCAAAGATGCTGATAGTTGAATCCTTATGCCATATTGAATGAATTATTATTATTATTATTATTATTATTATTATTATTATTATTATAATTATTATTATTATTATTATTTCAAAAGTCTTAATATTCATGAAAACCAAATATTATGTCTAAGTTACCTGATGAAATTATTTTTAATAATAACATTTAAAATTAAAGAGTAGAAAAAATATTTCAAAAAATATGATTGTAAAATATAAAAATAAATAAACTCATAAAAATTTAAATTTTAATAATTTTAGATTATAAAATTAATACAAAAACGAAAATTATGAGAACAAATAAGTGAATTAAGTTATTAAAGAAAACAAACATTAAAATTAACAGTTATAAAAATATGAATAATATTAATCTTCCCTATAGAGGATTAAGAGGAGGAACTGTGACGTCATCTGCTCATAATATGGGACGATATGTCTAATACTCGATTATTATGAATACGTTTTTCATGAAGATTTGGCCCGTGTGAACATTCAAGGTGCCGCATCGAAACTCCGGTCCCAAAGGTTCTGCGTTCGAATCCTGGATGTGCTAATAAATTCAATCTAGTGTGGGGTTAGAGAGGAGTTCACGCTGTCCCATAAGATAGAATGATATGGGTTTGAATCACACGTCAGCCATCCTAGAGGTAGTTACCATGATTTCCTGCTGGGTGTGAAAAAAATCACGAGGTAAATATTGGAAATGATGAACAGTGCGGGATATGAGGTATTGCACCTTATGCGACGATATTCACAAGACGATATGTACCTGTCAAGCACGTTAACTCTGCCACTATGAAATACAGTATATATTTTGCATTATCTGTTCAAAGCGATGAGGTCGGTTGGTTGGTTGGTTGGTTGGTTTATCAGTTCAGGGGCTTCGACAACGCGGTTATGTAGCCCCATGTACTTTAGGTGTGTGTAGAATCTGTCTGATAACCGGTGTTAATTGTGATGGCTGTATTAGTGTGTGTTATTTGTCTTTTTTATTCAAGTAAGAACTGCAGACATTCAATTTTCAAGTAGTTCCTACATTTGATTCCAAACGCCACCGTCAACGACAACTAGTTTTGAACTTGGTTACTAGATGCCAATGCAGGCGGCTCCTGGTGACGAACGTTGGGAACTAAGTACGTTAGTCAAATCTAACCTATAATTTAGCTTCACACAAGTGTAATTAATGGAAGGTTATTTTACATGCCATAAATCAATGACATGGGACCGCCGCACCGGCTTTACTTCCCCTCCGAAGGAAGGCATACTGAATGGTTATAGACGCTCATAAAAATACGACGACTTCGGCCGGGTTTTCAAAGCGATGAGGATCAATTATAATCGCTTGATCCAGATTCATGTAGATTCTTGTATTCTTTGCCGAGATAACTCTTGTCTTCCCCTCCACTCTGGACGAGCCTCTCAATGCTAGCACAAGAGTACTCACATGGAATATTGTAAGTGCTGACACACTTCCGCCCCGGCGAGATAGAGAACATAGTGGCGTTTACTGCCACTCAGTATTCCCACAACAAACGACCTCTCTTCAGAATTATCCACAAAGCCTTAGACTTTATACGAACAAGTACCGGGGCATCAATATAAGTCTCCCCTCCGATACCAATCACTGACACCCGCTCGCTGGCCGATAAAAAGTGCGCGACCCCGCTACTTCGCGTCAACGCAAAGTCGTTTAATAGCAATTCCTTGTGAAAATAATATTATCTGCAAACTTACCTGTTTCAACAACTTGGTCCCATTAAGAGCAGAAGAAAACGGCACATTAGTCTGTGCAGCGAGACGTGATAAGGATTTCGACGGGCTTCTGTCCAAGATAACTCCTATTTCATCAAGTTTTTGTCTGTTAATACAGTCCGTCTTCTACGTCTCTTCTTGTTGAGATCGGACCCAGTGGAGCGGAACTCTTTTACAATATCACTTATCGAGTGCCTATATGGAGAATGGATAGCAGGAGATTTCCGAATGAATCTAAAACGACACTTTCGGACCGAAGAATACTTTATTAACACAAAATGTGATAAAAAAAATGTCCAGCAAAACTCAACAAATTGCTAGCGTTTCGCCCCAGTGTACCAATAGTGCTCTTCAGTTGGTAAAGGAACGCTACCAAGACGCGTAGCGGGCACACACTGAGAAGGGCATTGCAAGACGTTTCGCTACGTGTGTAACTACGTCACGAGCAAGCCTGTGCACCACGGGAGTCAAAACTCCACTCCAAGGCAATAAAATCCTTACCTTGGCATTGAATATACAATCAAAAGATTTACCAACTGAAGAGCCCAATTGGTACACTGGGGCGAAACGCTAGCAATTTGTTGAATTATGCCGGATATTTTTATGACATTTTGTGTTTATATACAATGGCTCAACGGACAATACACGATTTATTTCGAGAAGATTTTGATTCTATAGAAGAATACTTCGCATAACAAAGCACAATTGAGTACACGTTGTTGTATACAAAACCAAAACATCACTTTAAGCCAATATATAAAGTATAAAATTGCTCCGAGACTGCACTGTATGTTAGGTCAATTCAACTAGCACTTCATAAAGTTACGACGTCCGAGATACTGACAGCTTATTGCAACATTGCCGACCTCAGCGCGCGTGATCATTGGGGATATAGGGTTGCGCCTGGCAGGTCACTTTTACCAACCAAGCGGCTCTTACAGGGGGGATTTAAAGTGATGACCCTGTAGTTCCGTAAATAACTAAATAGCCTTATTTCAAATAGTCTACTAATTTTTCCATTTAACGCCTGTTAAAAGGATTTTCCATGTATGGAATGAATATGTTTCAGTACACGACCTATATTGTGATAATGTATAAAGCAACGATTTCAAACTCAAAACTTGATAGACTATACAAACGCTGTAGTCATTACAGACTACAATGAAGGCAAAATGGTCTTACTATAGTTCAAGTGCAGGCCCCTTCTTAAATGAAAGATTCCATTTTTATTCAAGATAACTCACGTGGCCTTAAGTTAGGAACCATCCTGGCATTTGTCTGGAGTAGAAGAAGGAAACCCCGGAAAACAACAACCAAGATGGCAAAGCTGAGAATCGAACCCACCACTTCTTAGTTTTGCCTCACAAGGCTAAGTGTACCCCGTCCCAGCCTTCAGATTTAATTTAATTTCTTAGCAGAGCCAAGAATCGCTCCACTGCATACACACACTATCTGCACAAATTAAGCATTCATTCCATACATTTGACAGCATATTTTGTTCCTTTGTACCCTCATATACAGAAATCACTTATTATCATACTCTCCTTAGCAGTGATTGTGTATCATTATTTTAAGTATCGTACAAACCCTTGTACTCCTATAATAAGTATCTTCGTATATTGGATTTCACAGCCAAGAAATTGAAACTCACACAAGACTCGGCATAAACCTAGAAAAATGGATGAGTTTTAATTCATGGCCGTGAAAGCCAATATACCATCTTTTTGGAAGCCTTTATAAGGAGGTAAAAGGCGGATTGAGCTATTAGCTCTCGCAGTAACGAAGCACAGGCGCGCTTCATAAGAAGGGAGGTAGTGCACAGTTCGCTACTCTTGTGGGGGTCCGGGCACGAACACCAAGATACCGCTGATGAGCCAACTTGGTGTTCCTAGGTGAAACCCCACACAAGACATGGCACAAATCTAGAACAAGTAGTTCCGTGAAGAACTATACAGCCTATTTTCATATATCCTACTCATGTTAATTGCCTCTATCAACATACAAAATTTCAGTTTGAAGGATGTGATAGATTCGTAGATATTCAGAACCGTCTAAATATTTCAGATGGTCGACAGGTTGGATTTTGATTTATGTACTATTACATGAAGATTATTGTGTACGTATGGTATTCAAACTTCAATCGCATGAATCGAACACAAGAAGTAAAATGCAGATTTTAAAATTTCGCACTGCTGCCATATTGTGGTTATGAAAACAATTGAAGTAAATTAAATGCCAGTGGATTAACATTTGTATAAGCATTTAACGTGCAAAGTTTCACTGCACTCGGATGGTTAAATCACGAGAAACGTCCATTTAAATATTTATAATTCGCGTCGCCGCCATGTTGGATTTGTGATCACCAGGTTACTGAAAGTCCTATAGGTGAACTTATGTTCATAGCTTCTATCAACATAAAGAAGTTCAGTTCGATTGCTGTGAAAGATTCGTAGATATTGAGAACTGTCAAAATATTTCGGATGCTTGCCATATTGGATTGTTATATGTATAGGCCATAGAACTATGTATCATTAAAGGAAAATTAATGCGTAGCTTCATTATTCAAACTTTCACTTCGATCGCATGATTACGACACAAGAAATAAAAACTAAATTTTAAAATTTCGCACAGCCGCCATCTTGAGGTTATGTAAACAATTGAATTAAATTAGATGCCAGTGCATTACAATATGCATAATCATTTACTGTACCACATTTCACTGCGCTCAGAGAGTTAAATCTCGAGAAAAGTCTATTGAAATGTTTCAACTTCGCTTGGCGGCCATGCTCGTTTTGTACTTTAAAGTTTTATAAATGTAAAATAGATTAACTTGTACCAGTAGCCTTTATCACCGTACAAAATTTCAGGGTGATATCTGTAAAAGTTTCGGAAATATAGAATGCCAGTGAAATATTTCGCACAGCGGCCATTTTGAGGTTATGTAAACAATTGAACTAAATTAGACGCCAGTACATTTCAATGTGTATAAACATTTGCTGTACCAAGTTTCATTACGATTAGATGGTTAAATCGCGAGGAAAGTCTAGTTAAATGTCTCAAATTCGCTTGACCGCCATGTTGGTTTTGTAGTGACCAGGTTTTTGATAGTCTCATAGGTGAACTTCTAGTTGTGTCCTTTATCACCCTACCCAATTTCAGGGTGGCATCGGTAATAGTTTCGGAGATACTGAATGCTGGTGAAATATTTTGCACAGCCGCAATGTTGGATTGATGAGAGACAATAAAATTTGCAGGGCACGGTCGGGGTCGGCCAGAATGGTGCTATGATCTTACCGAGTTTCATTGAAAACTCTCCAGCCGTTTATAAGTTATTAGGGGACACACACACACACCCACCATCACACACACGCACACACAGACACACGGACAAAAGGTGATCTCATAAGCCAATTTTTTTCATAAAATGAAAATAGGCTGAAAATTGCTGAGTTTTAAGTATTTTCTTGTTGGAAGCCTGTTTTGAATGTTGCCTATCTTACCGTCGCATTGACCATGGATTTAAATTCAGTTAACAAAATAAGGACTATCAATGAGGTCTCTAAAGGTGAGCCTCCGTGGCTTAGGCGGCAGCACGCCGGCCTCTCACTGCTGAGTCCGTGGTTCAAATCCCGGTCACTCCATGTGAGATCTGTGCTGGACAAAACGGAGGAAGACAGGTTTTTCTCCGGGTACTCCGGTTTTCCCTGTCAAAATTTCATTCCAGCAACACTCTCCACTATCATTTCATTTCATCTGCCATTCATTTAATCACTGCTCCAGAGGAGTGCGTCAGGCCTCGGCAGCCGGCACAGTTCATATCCTCGCCGCTAGATGGGGGCTTCATTCATTCCATTCCTGACCCGGTCGGAGACTGTGGAGCAGGCTGTGGATTTTCATTTCAATGAGGTCTCTAAAGGCTTATCCAAGAATTGTGCCATACATGGCGATGTACTTAGCGTAGCCTCACAAGGTTCACGAAGAGTCAAAGCTCGAAATGAAGTTTATATGTTTACAACACAGTTAACACGAGTCTCTCACTCCGGAGTTTCAACTTATTATTTTCTAATTTTGTTTTGTTTCCTTCTTTCGAAAAGAAATCTTCTTCCGTTTAAATCGAATACCCTGCATCTCTGTTTCCTGGATTCCGTGATATCATTGTTCCTTTAAATCCCGGAAAGGCAGCTTCATTGAGCAATTTATATCTTTTATGAAATATTTCCCTGGTACTGAGAGTCTTCTCTTGTTAGTCTCGTTTGTTTCCTCCCTCACTGCTGCAGCTCATCGCTCTCACTCAAATTATCAACAATGCGTCTCTTTTCTTAGATTTACGAATCTACTATCAATGTATCACATATCGGTAACATATGAAGTGTCTGGGGGAAAAAATAACCGAAGTCCATATTCCTTGAAGAGAGTTATTTAAATTTAAATCTTAAAAACACTCTCAAACCTCAGAGATACAGGGCGCCCGAGAATGTTCTCCGCAGTGGGTACGTGCAGCTGTGAGTGGTTGAGTCATGTGTTTAGTTGGCTGCACTGCACTGTGTCCTTCAAAGCGGGACTCTCCCGCGTGGGCTGTCAGTGTGAATTGCGATAAGCGAGCGAGCCGGCATGTCTTCAGAGTGTATTACTGTAAGCGAGCGTTCAGATAGATAATTATTGGAAGAGTGCAACAGTATACAGGCGGTAGTGTTTACTACTGAAGAGAGATTATTTTTTTTGGTGGAATACGTTTTTCGCGAAGTCTATCGGTTCACAGAAAATATAAAATTAAGATTTCAGGTGCGGTTTCCTAATTGAAAATGTCCAAACCGTGATACCGTTCGGGATTTGGTAAGTAAATTTCGTGTGACTGGCTCAGTTCACGATGTACCGGGAACAGGCAGGTCTACGCTTTTAACAGACGAAAAACTTGATGAAATCTCCTATATAATGCTGCGTAGTTCAAGTAAATCAACACGAAAATTAGCTCAAAAAACAGGAATCTCTAAGTCGACAGCACATAAAGCTGTAAGAGACAAGCTTCAGTTGTTCCCTTATAAAGTTACCGTGGTTCATGAATTAAAACGAACTGATTACGGAAAAAGAGTGATGTACTGTGAATGGTTCCAGCATCTGTTATGAATGGCTGTGGTGAGTACAAAGTTTACTGTTTATTTGTTATGATGCAAGCGGCAGCCGTTCTACCAACGTAACTGCTATAGCTAGCTCTCGCAGACGCTTGTAGGCGCTGTGGAGAACATTCCCGGATTCACTGTATATCTTATTGTTGAATATATCTATGGTACACAAGAAAAAAGACACAAATCAAAATCTACCATTAGAAGCATTTCAGTCGGTCAACACGAGTGTGTCCAAATAATATTGGGCGGGGAATTACAATTAACTGTCTAGTGCCTGAAATAATTGTGGTGTTTGAAGCCATTTTCAGTGTTGCCTTAGTAAACGAATGTTTAATGCTTTTCAGTCGGTCAACACGATTGGACCCAAATGAGATGGGTTATTCACTAATTCTGAAAAAAATTGCATGATATTAATAAATACACTTTGATGACCAGTTTCGATCGTCAAGCGACATTCATCAGATCCATTTTACGTAGGCTACAAAATGATTATGTCTGAAAGTATGGGTGAAAAACCTTTACAATATGTACACTTATTTAGTTGCGGTATTGGTTGAGATAATTCAACTCGAATAAGGTTTTGAATTTTCCCGAAGGGAATATGATGTAGTTTCGATTTGAGCGGATAAATTATCAATAAATGATAAAAATGGTCCGGTTAGCTCAAACAATGCCAGCGTTTCGCCCCAGTGTGCCGTTGGGCTCGTCAGTTGGTACAGACACAACTGACGAGCCCAACGGCACTATGGGACGAAACGCTGGCATTGTTTGAGCTAATCGGACCATTTTTATCATTTATTGATAGTTCAACTCGTCAATATTTGTTTGTTACAGTGATGTTTTGTTAAAATACTGAAAGAAGTGATTGACCTCCAAACTTGCTTGTTTTGTAGCCTAAGTGTAATGGATCTGAAGATGATCGCTTGACGATCGAAACAGGTGATCCAAGTGTATTAATTAATCTCATGTAATTTTTCAGGATTAGGGCATAACCCATCTCTTTTGGGTACAGTGAGCAAGAGTGAACGCGGTCGCCATAGAACTCAGGTTTTCGAACAACAGATACGTTTAAATAATCTTATTACATTATACTGCGGTGTATATTTTGTGTACAACCTCATAAAATAGGCCACCAGTTTAAATAGCAACGGTTAATTTAGAATATAATAAACAACATCATTCCTGAATTTATTCACAGTAGTAATTCAATAGATCACAGGCAACATACTTAAATATACTTAAACCACGTTTTGTCTGGTCAAGGTACCGGCACGTCCCCTCAACCATTTACCTTAAACTTTACCCTGGATGATACACTTCTCAATGGCATCTCGCCGGATGACATGGCCGAAATATTTCAACATTTCCCTTTGTATATTTAGGAGTAAGCGTGCTTTATGAGCAATCCTTAGCTCCTTCAGAATAGATTCATTTGTTCTTCTTGCTACCCACGATATTCGTAGCATTCTTCGATAACATGTCATCTCGAAGGCTTCGATTCTCCTACGGCATGCAGCATTTATGGTCCAGGACTCAGAGCCATACGTGGCGATAGGAAATACCTAAGCTTGAACCAGTCGCTTCTTTGTTTCCTTGGTAAGATGATGATCTTGTTAGACTAGACAGTGCTTTCTTAGCCATAACTATTCTTCATTTTAATTTATCCTTCCCAGTTTCCCTCAGTGGAAATGCGAACTCCAGGTAGACTATTTCTTCCTTGATATCGATATCTCGTATTAGCTGGAAGGGACGAGGTAATGCTCGCTACCATAAAGTAACACTTGGATCGGTTTAGTGAACTATACTCTCTGTAAATAAGTTTGACGAGTGACACAAGCTTTTACAAACTTATGTTATCTAAACATTGTATACTTCTTAGGCCCAAGTGAGCAGCATCTGAAGATGAACGCGCGACGTTATCCAATTAAGTACACAAAAGCTTGTTAGTTTGTAATAATATGTAAATACTTGTTTCCCTCCTGATGTAATTGAGCACAATTCGTGTTCTTTAATAGAATTAGGCTTCACTTCAACAATAATAATAATACTAATAATAATATGGCCTCGGGTGCCGGGTGCAAGCTTTGTTATTTGACACCCAGAGGGTAGCTTGCATGTCGAATTTCGTTGTTCCTTGACTATGAAAATCAAGGAGGTTAGATGTTAGATATCTAAGCTCCTTGAACACAATAGCGCTTTCTAGTAGAGAAATGAGGAACTTTGTGTTGGCGGAAACACCCGAGATTAATGTTGCCACTATGAACACGGCCTACTGAATTCAAATGGGTTCTTTGACATGCCAACATCGTATGACATGCGTATTGTATTTTTGCCGCCTTAAAAAAAAACTTAACACGGCCAGGAGCGAACCTGCAATCTTAGGGGTTAGTAGACCGACACGATATCCACTCACCCACTGTGGCAAGCTACTTCAACAATAAAGAACTGTGTACTGGTTTATTAACTTACCGACCTTTTCTGATGTTGCCACTTTTGCATGTTTATGTGAATTTCATGTACGGAAATAGTAATTAACTAAAATAATACGTTTGAAAGGGCTTATTATCCCTGTCGTAGTATCTATTCATCTAAGTGCCTCTCCAAGAACCTCAAACTCAGACTCTACAACTCGGTCGTCAAGCCATCTGTTCTGTATGCTTCTGAGTGCCTTGTAATGACCAGAAAGGGCCCACTCTGAAAACTGGAGTGAAAAGAGAGGAAGATCCTGAGGAGGATATTAGGACCAATTAGAGAGGAAGGAGGCATTTACAGAATCCGTCATAATGATGGATTTTATGAACACCAGGGGGACATCACCACGTCTACAAGGAAAAGACGCCTGACCTTTTATGGACACTTGGCACGTCTGGATTCTGAAAGACTCACCAACAGCATATTCACAGTAACTGGAAAAGGCAAGGCTTCTAAGAACAAATGGATTGCGTCAGTTAAGTCAGATATGGAACAACTAGATATCCCACTGGAACAACGTCGTGACCGTCTGATGTTCCGTGAGGTCATCCGACAGGGCGTTTTCCCAACGTCCCTACAAGTAAGAAGACTACAGGAGCTACGTGGACAGAAGAAAGAAGACTGACTCACAGCCAGAAAATGAGGGACTATTGGAAGAAGAAGAAAGTAACAACTTTATCGAAGAGTAGATATGAGCCCCGTGGTCCTAAGTAGGCCTTAACGAGAAAGAAAGAAAGAAACAAACAAAGAAACTTATAATAATAATAATAATAATAATAATAATAATAATAATAATAATAATAATAATAATAATGATTTTAAGTGCACACCTATTTTAGGTCATTAATTTTCAATGTCTAGTGGTCTATAAGAGTACGGTACTGTACCCGTTCGTCCAAGGCACGCGATGACCCATCTGCTATTACATCGCGTACCTGGCATCCCAGGCCAGGAGCAAAGTTAAAAGAACACAAAATAGAAAAAAGGAATGTGTCGGAAATTCAGTTGAAATATCACTAAAGCAGAGGGTAACACGAGAGTAACACGAGATAAAATATATCCGGGTCGTTACAGGCTTAAATTTAATCATAGTTTCAAGTTAATGGTGGGCGCCATCAACTGAATCCCTAAAAAACCACATCCTTTCTGATTAAGCCTTAAGTATGACAAAGGAAAGGATTGGGAAAACACATCATCATGAGATCACAGCTTAAAATAAAATAAAATTTATTTAAACTTGAGTGGTAAGAGAGAAACAAAATGAATTCCTGCCTAGGGGTATGGTAGATTATAATAGTTATGATGTTATTGTCCTCTCAAATCGTACCATCTCCGCACTACATCAAAGAAATATTATTATTCACGTGCAAAAAATAAAAAGATATAGTTCTCCTGCGCTCTCAGGGTCACCGTAGCACTATGTCTTCGTCCCTGACATTGTGTGGTACCTGAGATATATATTTGATTAATCTAATATCAGGCACGTGAATTCAAGTAGATATTAAACTTTCTATCACACAACAAATTTTATATCAACGCTAACATGTAAATAATCATTCACAAATGGCTTGAATGTCACTGTTCCAAATGTTGGAATATATATAATCAATCTTAAGATTAACAATAAATTTGTACACGTTATTTACACCTCTTCTAACAACTACTCGGTTGTGAATCAAAATTCTGTTCAAATCACCTGTCATCATCCATCGAAAATTACTAATTGTTCATCACATCAGCTATCATTCAGTTATCTGTTCTATTCAAATCAAAATTATTAATTTATTATCATCAGATCATTCAAACTATTATATTCATCATTTCATTAAATCATCTGCAGATCATATCATCTAATTTTATTTCATCATCTCATTTAAATTTAATTCATCAATTTAAATTACAATTCACCAACTTATTTAATTTTATTGTAAGTCTTCAGCTTATTTAAATTCATTTAAATTCCATCAACTTATATAAGTTACTTCAACTTATTAAGATTTATTATAATTATATTTTAATTATCAGCTCTTTTAATTAATTATGATTTTATTCATCTATGCATCAGTTTATTTAATCAATTATTATTAATTTATTTATCGGGTCAGATTATTAATATGTTTAAACTTCAGATAATAATTCCATAAATTATTATGATTATTCGAGAATCTTGGATTATAAAATTTCCAGAAAATGAAGATCGTTTACCGAACGTTGCCTCAAAAATCCACCAGTTCCAGGCTATACCCTTAATATACTCAATTACCATGCCAAAAATGCGTTGCCTCCACTAAATCACGTTGGACCTCACCATACAAAACGTTACCATATAAATTCACTTCATCAAAATTCACATTTGAACATCATTGTTATTTCACATAACACCACAATTATTCAGCGCACAGCATGAACTTCAGAAATATACTAGTCTGGGTTCGACGAGCTCATGTCTGCATCAGAAACTTGCATTTGCAATATTATAAACCTCTTCTGGCAACCTCCCAAACATTGGCCAAAAATACCTTAACTCATCAAGAGTTTAGTGCTTTTCAGTCGGTCAACACGAATGTACCCAAAAGAGATGGGTTATGCCCTAATCCTGAAATAAATTACATGAGATTAATAAAACACTAGGATGACCAGTTTCGATCGTCAAGCGATCATCATCAGATCCATTACACTTAGGCTACAAAATCTATGTTTGAAATACAGGTGAAAATATTTACAATATGTACAATTATTTAGTTGCAGTATTGATACTGCAACTGTCAGTGTATGCTAAATATATGTTAGGTGAAATGCTAAATGGTGATAGCTATCCGGAGATTGTACTTTAGAGAGATTATATGGTTGTAAACTATGGTTAAACTATGAAATTTTAGGCTAACTACTTATCTGATTGTCTTCCGTACTACAGCTACTCGCAGTTTTCGTGCTCACTGGAACTCACTGTGCGGTCGACTGCGGTGGTTATCTTAACGACTGGTTTTTCCCTGCTTTCTCCCCCCTGTCCCTACGTGCTGTGGGGAGTGATAGCGATGTGTTTATGTGAGGTTTTGCCAACCTAGATAAGATGTATGTTATTAAATGAGGTGGGTCTACAACTATTAAATACCGTGGATTAGCCCTCGCCACGCGTGGAGCATAACCCATTCGAACTAAGCGTTGACGGTCTTATGAGGACGTCCCGGCACCTTTAATACTGCCGAGAATATGGGCCTTGGTTTATTGCAGAAGAAAAGTACATCGTACACCTGATCCAAATAACATTTACCTATTAAAAAACCCCTAATTTCCCCCCTTTTTTATCTAGCTTGGCTGTGTCGCTAAATTGTGTTTTGTTTCCGACAGGGTGTGTTTTTTAGTAGCGTGAAGAGGGGTGAGCTCTCCATGAACGTGTTGTAGACCCACCTCAATTAATAACATACATCTTATCTAGGTTGGCAACACCTCACATAAACACATCGCTATCACTCCCCACAGCACGTAGGGACAGGGGGGAGAAAGCAGGGAAAAACCAGTCGTTAAGATAACCACCGCAGTCGACCGCACAGTGAGTTCCAGTGAGCACGAAAACTGCGAGTAGCTGTAGTACGGAAGACAATCAGATAAGTGGTTAGCCTAAAATTTCATAGTTTAACCATAGTTTACAACCATATAATCTCTCTAAAGTACAATCTCCGGATAGCTATCACCATTTAGCATTTCACCTAACATATATTTAGCATACACTGACAGTTGCAGTACCAATACTGCAACTAAATAATTGTACATATTGTAAATATTTTCACCTGTATTTCAAACATAGATTTTGTAGCCTAAGTGTAATGGATCTGATGATGATCGCTTGACGATCGAAACTGGTCATCCTAGTGTTTTATTAATCTCATGTAATTTATTTCAGGATTAGGGCATAACCCATCTCTTTTGGGTACATTCGTGTTGACCGACTGAAAAGCACTAAACTCTTGTTTACTAAGGCAACACTGAAAATATGGCTTCAAACACCACAATCTTAACTCATCATATAGAATGATCCACAAAAATTATAACTGGCTTCAAACGGTTGACAAATCTGACCTACAAGAACTGTAGTCATTATTATCATGTCCAGACAACTTCTCAAACAATAAGAAAAATGACCAAAGTAATCGTAATCCAATCCAAGATTTGGTTAATTCAGAGTACAAAATCTCTGTTAATATCCTCAAAATTTACGTCAAAAAGAACACCCACGTGTTATATTAACTCATATTCATAATATATGTTCATCATCTGCCTGTAATAAATTTCTAATAAGAAATAACTCGTCGTAAAAGACTCAATTACTTGAAATCCTTATCAAAGGTATAAACTCACTCACAAAAGAGTATCAATCATTAAATATTAATTGACTGTACTCTCAAAAGAGTAATGCAACAAACTATTGGATTGGCAATACAAGAATTACAAAATGTAACCCTGCTGACATTTATTTATAAATTACTGAACAAAGATCAACTAATATTTGACTGGTAAAATATTGTCTAATTCTCTGACGATCACAATTGCACTCGGATGATAAAATGGTATTCCAATAGCGATGGGTAAGGCAATCAAACACAACACAGCTACTCAAGGTAACAGGCCCCGTCTACGTAGATTAATGAGTGAGTGCACATGATTGAAATCAACAATATTCTACTCGTCTCATCAAAGCGATACTGATTCGCTAGAGCGAATTAAATTCCACATCTCAAAAGCAATCCAATAAAGGAAAAATCCCCACTGATAACTTCCACATACTCGCTAGTATGCAATAAGCTGATAAAAATCTAAACTATCCGACTGCAGATCTCGAGTTTCGAAATACTCGATAAAAATCGACATGATCAAAAATGCTATCACTTAAGAAAAATAAACATCAAACTCCTGCTTAATAAAGTCAATAAACAGCGAAAAAGTCGGATCAATATGTCTGCCATCTCATATGGTAACACCATATTTTAGCAAACACCTCAAAAAGAAGTAAGAGAATATTCAAGCCTTGTCGTAAAATAACACTCCTAAAGATATACTAGTGTGCCCAGTGTCATGTTAGAAAATCATATCAGTAATGTCATCGCTCTTACAATACCTTCATATGCCGGATGTTAAATAATTTATTCCAAGATCGGCGATAATTCAAGTGTACGCAACAGATTTCTCGAAAGATCGGCGAAATCGTCGTATTTGCCACTGGAAATGCATTTGGCCCTATCCAAATGCAAATCATGATGTAGTCGTTCTTCTTAATAGGATTCGAATCCGTCACTCTGCGATGCCATCACGTCTCATCATACGCCTAGCCCCACATGGTAGAACGAAGGATATCCATCACGGATATTGTCCAATAATCCCCGCAAAAGTACCCCCATTCTATTCTCGGATGCGTTACGCCACTGCTCAATGTAAAATCGTTAATTGACATTCGCTGATAATGTTCTTGTTCACTGCCAATGAATCGCATCGATAGAAAAATTATAATTTCAGAATGTGTACATGCACACTAGACACCCAGTATCTGTGTTCGACTTGTTAATTTCTTCCATAAGTGTTCATGAACTAAAGTCATTTGATGCACATATCACTATTACATAAAGTGCATGAAATCCAAAGTCCCATTTTGCATAATGTAACAATGTGTAAGTTGCACCATGGCCGCTTTAAATATGCTCCGTTGGAACACATCATTTTGTATGCCGTAATATCGGTAAAATAACTTTCAGTTCGTCTGACTATCCATTGAATGTGTATAAATTGTAAAAGAAATGAGTATCTGGACTGTTGAAAGTCTAAGTCCAAATATCGTAAACGTGAAAATATCAGAATGCAATGTTCCATTAGATGACCACTAAAGTGTCACAAAATGTCGCCCAATGCTTGACAAGTTCTGCTCCAATATATGAGTATAACACAAGATTAACCACTAGCCTCATTGCATTGCTGTTCTATGCGACTATTCGTTGTGAATACTGCCGTAATAATGTTCGTTATTCCCAGTGAACTACTGCTTATTTCTGCTGTAAGTTAAGAGCTGGTAAAAGCGTTGCTATCTGAAACATATGTTAACGCAACTCCACTGTTCAATCTAGACTGCTATCACCGGCCTCCTTCGTCCCGTTCACAGCAATCGCGACACAATCTCCGGTCAGCCTACTCAACTGCGCCGTGCTTTTGAAGTTACAATGCTAACTTACGAAGCGATCCTGCCAGGCAGGTAATAATTACTGCACTGCACTCTATTGGATACTGTAACACTCTTGACTTGCTACTTGAGCAGAAGGTAATAGAATGATTTCTTGTCACTGCGTGCTGCGATCACTCACCTCGCCAAACACGTGACTCGCCACCCCTCCGCTGAAGAGAGGGCCCTACTTTCGTTCTCTCCCTGACGTCAGACATTTAACCTCGGCCTATCTTCTGTTATCAAGCCGTAATACTCAATTAAGGAGTTATCCACCTTTTCTAATGTTGTTATTATTAATATTCCATATAATTCATTTCTCTTCTGAGGTTAAATTCCGATAAATTTTCATAAATATCCAGTACTTCTCCCGTGATTCCGTGCGTTTGAGGGGTAGTGACTTCTTCGTCCCTAGTCACCTACGTCATTTCCCTCGACGTCACTGATGCGATCTCAGCGCAACCTTTTCTTCTTAGTAACTAAATCCAACTACAGCTAGCGTAGCCGATAGCCTAGATTAGATATCGGGTATATTACCACTTAAGTAGTTTGAAGCTGAAGCAGCAATACCTTGAAATTAACTTATAACCCAAAAACAACCGACAAGAAATTCAACCAGAGAAAAAGCAAGTTACATTTTTCTACAAACATAACAAAAACACTAATTAAGACTATAATTACAGCATTTGTGAGTATTTTCAGATTCCCCTACGGGTTTGAAAATATGTTTATATCATAGCCTGTCAATGCATTTAATTGCCTACTGAATATTACCAGATATTCCATTCTATTTTGAGACAACCTGAGGCAAAATATTCGATTTATAAAACAAATATTCATTACATGACTTGACGCACGGCTTTGTTTTATTGTACAGGATATCCCAAATAAGCATGATGCGAATCCAAGAGTAGGTGGTAATTTGAATTTTAAGTGTTTCAATTTATTTCTTGACCAATGCTATTTAGCTGAAAAAAAATTGTCTTTGTGGATCCAGAGTATAAATTCTAACTTATGACTCGCGGCTCTGCCAAGAACAATTGAATCGGTCGGAGATGAAATGCAATAAGTCTACAAGATGTTCAGTAAAGAACATATAGCCTACTTTCTCCTAAATCCATGGGTATTGTTATAACTCTTTGTCCTCTTCAAGGAGAATAATTGAATGTTGGTTGTAGTAGCTTGTAGAAATACAACGTGTTCATCATCATCATCATCATCTTGCACAGTTTCCAGCCACTGGCCGGGTCTGTTTGGAACACAAGCCTCTCCAACGTCTTCTGTCTTCCCACCATCTCTCAGCCTCCACCCTTGTCCAGTCTTCTCCTCTCTTCTTCACGCTTTCTTCCACCCCCTTCAGCCACCTGTCTCTCGGTCTTCCCCTCGGTCTCTTTCCTTCCCACTTCGTCTCATGTACTCTCCTGGGTATCCTCTTCTCCTCCATTCGTTTTACATGTCCATAGCATCTAAGTCTAGATTTCTCTATACCATCCTGTAATGGTTCCTCCTTCATTAATTCTCTGGTCCTCTCATTTCTTATTCTGTCCATCTTTGTAGCTCCAATACTGCTTCTCAAGAACCTCATCTCACTGGCCTGTATTTTGCTCCTCTCCCTTCCTTTCATAACCCAGGTCTCCGAGGCATACGTCAGGATAGGGACATAGTACGTCCGATATATGATCTTTTTGCTGTTCTGAGGGACATCCTTGCTCCATAACATGCTTCTCACACTCCTCCGAAATGCTTCTGCCTGCCTCCCCCGCTCATTTATTTCTCTATCGTTTCTTCCATTATCTTGTATCAGGCTTCCCAGATACTTAAAACTCTCCACTTTCTTCAGCTGTTCCCCACCAATTGTTATTCCCGTTGTGGTTCTTTCCTTCTTCCTTGTTGTGATCACCATCTCACTCTTATTTATGCTAAATTTCATCCCATATCCTTGTATTACTCCTTCCCACACGTCCAACTGTTCCTGTACCTCCTCCTCCTTGTTTCCCCAAATCATCAAATCATCTGCAAACACCATTGCTTTCATCTTTCCGTCCCCAATTACTTGTGCCACTCGGGTCATTATGTCATCCATCACCACAATGAAAAGTAACGGTGACAGTGCACTTCCTTGTTTCAGGCCGTTTCTTTGTTCCAACCAGTCAGATCTCTCTCCTCCCACTTTCACACAGCTCACGCTTCCCTTGTACATCTCCTTTATCCTCTTTATAGTCCATTTCTCTACTCCTCTATCCTCCAGGGACTTCCATACTTTGTTTCTGCATACACTGTCAACGTGTTATACAGATATTAAAAATTAATATCAGGTGCTCTTTGCAAGTGCTACATCTGTACAACATTTCATTCACTTCGGTCTCACCGTGTTTAAATTGATATGGTGAATCGATTTGCACACATACATGGCTGCTATCTGCAAACTGTTGGGCTAATGACCTTGTACTTCAGTCAAAAGATGCTTCCCACAAAAAGGTATGTTGTTGCAAAAATTTATAGAGATCAGATGATAAGGTTGGTCTTAATTTGATTTAAGCTATTAAAATTTGGGTGGCCACCATTACGTTTCCGTCAAGATGGTGGTGATATATAACATGACCCTGAGGTGCCGTTTGCTAGTGCTACCTACGTACCAAATTTCGTTCAATTCAGTTTTACCGTGCATGAATTGATAGGGGGAATCCATTTGCATACATATATGGCCGCCATATGCAAACTATTGGACTGACGACATTGTAGCTTGGTCAAAGAACGCTTTTCACACAAAAGTATGTTGTTGCAAAATTTGGTAGAGATCAGATGATAAGGTTGGTCTTAATTTGATTTAAGCTATTAACATTTGGGTGGCCATCATTACGTTTCCGTCAAGATGGCGGCAATATAAAACATGACAATGAGGTGCCCTTTGCTAGTGTTACATTTGTACCAAATTTCGTTCAATTCGGTTTCACAGTGAATGAATAGATAGGGGGAATCGATTTGCACACATACATGGCTGACATCCGCACATTATTGGGCTGATGACCTTTTAGTTTGGTCAAACGATTCTACATACATAAAAGTATAATGTTGCAATAACCGGTTGAGATCAGATGATTAGGTTGGTCGTAATTTGATTTAAGCTTTTAACATTTGTGTGGCCGCCATTACGTTTTCGTCAAGATGGCCGCGATATAAAAGCTGACACTGAGGTGCCCCTTGCTAGTGATACCTCTGTACCAAATTTCGTTCCGTTCGGTTTCACCGCGTTCGAATTGATAGGGGGGGACAGATATTCAGAGTACACACCCTCACACACCCCCACACACACAGACTCTCACACACACAAACAGACAGACACACAATTTTTCTCCCTGTGTTGATCTCATAAGTCTACTTTCATTTTTTGCAAAAATCGAAAGTAGGCTAAAAATGGTCATTTTTTAAACCATGTGTAATCTGAAGCATTGACCCAAGGGCCTTGGAACGGTGTACAGTAGGTAAGAATTAAGTCAGGCTTCTGTTTAAGCCAGAAACCACT
This sequence comes from Meconema thalassinum, assembly GCA_946902985.2. Classification (NCBI taxonomy): domain Eukaryota; kingdom Metazoa; phylum Arthropoda; class Insecta; order Orthoptera; family Tettigoniidae; genus Meconema; species Meconema thalassinum. The sequence continues at coordinate 2,135,415,128 of OX336388.2, forward strand.
GCTACATGTACTGCAGTGCGATCAGAGGAGAAAAGCATTATGACTTTCTGCCTTTCAACGACGTAGGTCTATTCCGTACTTAATTTTCGCCGCACTGCAAGATTCCCGCGTGTTACAGTGCTACATTAAATTAAATTTTTACAGGGTTGATGTTTATGGTACTTATGTTACAAATCCATTCTAAAAGAAAATGTCATCTAAAATATTCATTCTGGATGACTTCATGCCGCACTAAACGGACCATACAGCTGAAAGGCATTAAGTCACGTTTCCAAGATTGATTTGAAAAATATGTTTATTAAATTAAAATTGATATTCCGCTATCACAAATATAACCTGAATAGTTGCTTCACAACATGGATGACTAATATAGTGTGTTTGTTAAGTTCTGTTCTGTCAATGACGTTTTATCTGTCTTCTAAAACGTGGTGAAAACTGACTTAATACTCTTCAGCTCCGGCCGATTCAATTATTCTGATCTGATGAGTTCATTAATTCAGTCCCATCTCAGGACTGACAGTATGACAGGCTAGCATCACATATGCATCATTGACAGGTGAGAATTAAGGTGTCACACAATTGCTAAGTGGTCAGGGCATTGACGTACTGGAGGTTGCACGTACAAATCCTACGTGTATAAGATAGAGTAATTCTCTAACATCCATTTACATGACTTTCACTTTTTGTGCAATACATGTCATGGGTGAAAGTATTTACAATATGTACATATAGTAGTTGAGATAATACAACTCGTCAATTATTATTATTATTATTATTATTATTATTATTATTAGCGTATGGAAAGGAAATTATATACATAATATTTACAATATATACACAATAACAAAAACATTGATTCACTTGAGGCATTACTGTTATGCGTTATAGCTGAATGTCCAACTTTTGAACCCACTGCAGTGCCTCCGCTGTTGGTGATAGAAATTCTTCCAATCTACCTGGAAAAGCCCGTCGTTGACACTCGTCAATATTTGTTAGTTATGGTCTATGTGATATTTTGTTGAGATATTGAAATTGGTCATTGACTTCTAAAATTTGCTTGTTTAGAGTCAATATGTGAAAAATGAAAATCCACAGCCTGTTTCCAGTCTCCGACCGGGTCAGGAATGGAATGAATGAAGCCGCCATCTAGTGGCGAGGATATGAACTGTGCCGGCTGCCGAGGCCTGACGCATTCCTCTGGGGCAATGATTAAATTAATGACAGATGAAATGAAATGATAGTGGAGAGTGTTGCTGGAATGAAATGTTGACAGGGAAAACCGGAGTACCCGGAGAAAAACCTGTCTGCCTCCGTTTTGTCCAGCACAGATCTCACATGGAGTGACCGGGATTTGAACCACGGACCCAGCGGTGAGAGGCCAGCGTGCTGCCGCCTAAGCCACGGAGTCTTCAGAGTGAATATGTGATTGTTGTTAAATCGTCAGTTCAGATTGTATTGTGGGGGCAGATGACCTCGTAGTTCCACCCTTAACACAACAATAACAACAACAACAACAGATTGTATTGTACAGGCTACTTCTCTGGATGGGTCTTGCGAGGTCCTGGAGAGAGAAGTTAACTTCGTCACTATCTGCTCTCGACTGATGAGAGTTTGCTGTATGTGAAGGTCCCTGATCTCTAAGGTGCTTTACCTCTCTCGCATTCCTGTCTGTGTTCATCCTACAAATGTGACTGTGTATTGCCAAGTCTAGTCTCGCTAATTTGGTGTATGTTACTGAATGCTGGACAATCTTCAACTATTAAAGCCCAATTTACATCCTCGCCACGCATAAGCTAAAGAGCCATATATATGCGCAAATGGTCAAATGAGAATGCCCCGTCAATGCAGGCCTCGGTTTATTGAAGAACAAGATACCACGTGCATCCTGATCCAATAAGATGTTTCCTTTAATAATCCCTTATCTAGCTTGGCTACTACGATATGTTGTGTCTTGTTCTTGGTTCCGATGAGTTGTATTATCTCAACTAATACTGCAACAAAATAAGTCTATATATTGTAAATACTTTCACTCATAGATTTCATAGCCTAAGTGTTATGGATCTGATGAAGATCGCTTGACAACCGAAACTGTTCATCCAAGTGTATTTATTAAACTCGTGTACTTATTTTCAGGATTAAGGAATAACCCATCTCATTTGGGTACAATTATGTTGACCGACTGAAAAGCATCAAACTTTCGTCTACTAAGGCAACACTAACAAGATGTTCCGTGACGAACTAAAGAGCCTACTTTTCATAAAATTTAAGATTCATGTCAATGATTAATCTATATGGATCTATCTAGAATAATAACGAAATTAAGTTGTTAATATCGAAATTTCTAAATAGTTCGAAATACTGTATACCTGGCATAATGTAGCCTAATAGAGAACTACAGTTGGCAGCCCTGGTAACTGTATATATTCTTAGTTCCATCTCTTAAGGTACAGAATACAAAATTTCTTTGAAGTCCAATGGATATCATGGACGTTACATGCAGTTAAACATTGGATCTAACAGCAAGCGTAAAATCATGTTAGCAACAATGACATACATGTATTGGTCAGAAATAATATGAAATAATATGATCTACTGTTGTGTCAATTTTGAATGAAATCCATTAGTTAGTAAAGAAGTTACATGCATTTTAAAATTGGACCTATCAGCAGGCTTAGAATCATGTTAGCAGCACTGGCGTAAGCCTATATTAGTTACTCCAAATTAATCTAGAATGCCAGGTACTATACGTGTGCAATGTTTAGAGCTATTGGCTTGCATACTTTCTGATATATTGATATTAGGGTAACAAAAATAGAGACAGTATTTATTAACAGTTGGCAGCCCTGGATACTCTTAAGAATCGGCATAGTCATATCTGTTATGGTACACATAGTACACGCGAAATTTGGTTGAAATCCAAATGATAGTATACAAGTTCCATGTATTTGAAGTTGGACCTCTCAGCAGGCTTAGAATCATGTTGGTAGCACTGACGTATATAAGTTACTCCAAATTAATATAGAATGCCAGGTACTATACGTGTGCATGGTTTAAAGCTGTCGGCTTGCATACTTACTGATATATGGGTATTTGGATTTAAAAAATGAGAGCATTTATTAACAGTTGGCAGCCCTGGTGGCTCTTAAGAATACGCTCAGTCATATCTGTTTACGTACACATAGCACATACGAAATTTGGTTGAAATCCAATTGATAGTGTAGAAGTTATACGCATTTAAAATTTCGACCTATCAGCAGGCTTATAATCATTTTGGCAACACTGCCATGTATGGCCTCCTGGAAATTAAACTGCAACATTATTATCTATTCGTGTGCCAATTTTGAAATAGGTCCCATTCATACCTTCCAAGATATCCAACATGGAGCTCAAATTTCAATTGCGATTTTTCAGCAGTTGGTAGCACTGACATCATTTTCAAATATGGCCGTGCGATATTCAGGTATAGATCTTTACTCCTACCAAATTTTGTTTCGATTGCTGCAGCCGTTTAGGAGTTGATAGGGGGGGGGGGACACACACACAGGCAGACAGACAGACAGAAGGACAGACAGACAGACACTTATTTGCCCGATCTCCTAAGTCTACTTTTTACTAATTTTTGCAAAATGTGAAAAGTAGGCTAAAAACCATGGAAAAGATGGCTTCAGACACCATAACATTATAATGAAATGGAACTTGAATGTGACGTCATAGCAGTTCATCATATTGTGTTCCATCGTAAGTCATGGGCCCCATCATAAATCCATGTCGTCAGATCCTAGGAGAACCTATTTCCTGAAGGAATGCGTGGCCCTGGTTGGGTCTTCACAAAGCGACGTGCCGTACTTGGTTGAGTTATGACGTCCGCCCCAAGTCTGAAGACACACAGCCATATTTTATAAAGCTGAGTTATATCAGTACTTTTAATAGCTTTCTGTTTCCAACTTCGTCACAAGGATATCTCTCGAGAACAATGTACTCTGAAGCTTTCGTCGCCTCGCTTCTAATGCACTTCCCATCTTAGGGGCTATCGCCCCTGCCAAGCAAAATTTATAAGAACACAGAAAGGTGAACTTATAAACCAATTTTTCTGAAGATAAAAACCATTCTACTAAACATTGTTCATGTAAGTACATTATACAGGGTGTCTAAAAATACATTGCGGAAGATTTAAAGCCATAATATTTCCAATGATGTAAGAAAGGACTCGTTATCAATTTTTGCCTCAACTGGTTGGTTAATAGATAATGGTAACTGATCCATATCTCTTATCTCTCCCCCAGGGGCTCACATCTAGTGGGGCGTGGGTTGGCGACCACGGAACCCCAGCTAAATCCGGCATTGCTTCCACTTTCTTGTGCCGGACTCCTCTCCGTCTTCTTTCCTGTCGACCTTCCTTGGTCAACTCTTGTTCTTTTCCGACTCCGACGGTATTACGGTATCTGAGGCCCAGGGAGTCCTTCGCTTTCCCGCCTTAATTGGCCCTTCTCTCATCTTTCCTGATCCCTCATTCTTCTGGGGGTCAGCCTTCTTTTTCTTCTCATTATAGTTCCTTTTCTCTTTAAGATTCCAGTCCAATTTTTTGTTAATTGCCTCCCCGTGTGTCTAAATTACCGTAAGCGAATTTTTAGCCTACTTTTCACATTTTGCAAAAATGAGGAAAAGGTAGACTTATGAAATCGGTCAAATGTGTGTCTGTCTGTCTGTCTGTCCTTCTGTCTGTCTGTCCTTCTGTCTGTCTGTCTGTCCTTCAGTCTGTCTGTCTGTCTGTCTGTCTGGCTGGCTGTGTGTGTGTGTCCCCCCCCATCAACTCCTAAACGGCTGCAGCAATCGAAACAAAATTTGGTAGGAGAAAAGATCTATACCTGAATATATCACGGCCATATTTGAAAATGATATCAGTGCTAACAACTGATGAAAAATCGCAATTGAAATTTGAGCTCCATGTTAGATATCCTGGAAGGTATGAATGGGAGCTATTTAAAAATTGGCCAGGAGGCCATACATGGCAGTGTTGCCAAAATGATTATAAGCCTTCTGATAAGTCCAATTTTTAAAAGCATATAACTTCTACACTATCAATTGGAATTCAACCAAATTTCGTATGTGTTATATGAACATAACCAGATATGACTGAGCGTATCCTTAAGAGCCACCAGGGCTGCCAACTGTTAATAAATGCTCTCAATTTTTTTTTATCCGAATACCCATGTATCAGAAAGTATGCAAGCCGACAGCTTTAAACTATGAACACGTATAGTACCAGACATTCTATATTAATTTGGAGTAACTTATATACGTCAGTGCTACCAACATGATTCTAAGCCTGCTGAGAGGTCCTACTTTAAATACATGTAACTTCTATACTATCATTTGGATTTCAACCAAATTTCGTGTGTGCTATGTGTACTATAACAGATATGACAATGCCGATTCTTAAGAGTAACTAGAGCTGCCAAATTTTAATAAATTCTGTCGCTATTTTTGTTACCCAAATATCAATATATCAGAAAGTATGCAAGCCAATATCTCTAAACTTTGCACACGTATAGTACCTGGCATTCTAGATTAATTTGGAGTAACTAATATAGGTCCACGCCAGTGCTGCCATCATGATTTTAAGCCTGCTGATAGTTCCAATTTTAAAATGCATGTAACTTCTATACTAACTAATGGATTTCATTCAAAATTGACACAACAATAGATCATATTATTTCATATTATTTCTGACCAATACATGTATGTCATTGTTGCCAGCATGATTTTACGCTTGCTGTTAGATCCAATGTTTAACTGCATGTAACGTCCATGCTATCCATTGAACTTCAACCAAATTTTGTATTCTGTACCTTAGGAGATGGAACTAAGTTAAGAATATACTCAGCCACCAGGGCTGCCAACTGTAGTTCTCTATTAGGCTACATTATGCCAGGTATACAGTATTTCGAACTAATTAGAAATTTCGATATTACCAACTTAATTTCGTCATTATTCTAGATAGATTCTTAAAGATTAATCATTGGCATGAATCTTAAATTTTAAGAAATGTAGGTTCTGTAGTTCGCCACGGAACTTCTTGTTTGATCTACAGTACATATTGTGGGTATTTTCAATCTAAGTTATATTTTGTAAGTCTTTTCGATATAAATTGCATTTTGCGAGTATTTTCAACCTCAATTGCATTTGGTAAGGATTTAAAATCTTAATTTCTTTTTGTACGTATTGTCAATCCAACTGAGTTGTTTGAATCTACCATACATTTTGTAAGCATTTTCAATTTCAAATGCATTTTGTAAGCATTTTGAATTTCAATTGCATTTTGTGAGTATTTTAGGTAGATTTCATTAGAAAGCTAACTCTTGCAATGGGTACCATGTTTCGACTTCCGGAAAATTTCGACATATCTTCGCGTTTCACATCCCCCAGACCCCAAAACCACCGTCAGTTCAAAAGTTTATATATAATTTATGTATATATGTATATATATATATATATATTTGCATATTAAGGCTTTCACGGCCCGGATTATTATATAAACAATTCATGCTTTTGGGCTAATGCCGTGTGTATTTTTAATTTAAACCATACGTTTCGGAGAAACCTTGCCTCCTTTTTCAATGGAAATAAACAATGTGGCCAAAGAAAGTATATCAATGAGATTACAAACAAAAAATATAGATAAATTCCTCTGTTCGTCACCAGAGAGCAGCTGCCAGAAATTACTGTATGGACCATGGTGGAACGGCGGACAAAGTAGTAAGTAACCAGAAGGTAAAGGGGTCGGTGTGAAAATATAGAAACTCCTCGAAGAATGAGGAGGGGGGGGGGGGGAGGTGGGGGGGTTAGATGGATATAAGGAAACATAAACAAAAGGGAAGTGTATCTGAACAATACCTAAGGTCATACAGTCAACGGCGAAAAAACAGATGGAAACTCCTCCAGTGACGAACAAAGGAGATCAAATCCAGGCTCTGAGCCCTAGAGGGAAAATGTACAATTTTAAATATGTGAAGAACAGAGAGACTGAGAGGAACTATCTCCCTAGATCCTTAATAACTGGTAGCCAAGTGTCACTTAGCTGATATCCAGTGTCTCTGTTAAAATTATTGGGATTTTTACGAATTTCAACTGCCTCCCTTATAATTCTAGACCAGTTGTGCTTAACAAGGGCAAGCGCATGAGCATCCTTGAAACATACATCGTGCCCTGAAGACAGGGCATGTTCAGCTATAGCTGATTTGTCAGGTTGGTTTAGACGGATGTTCCTTTGATGCTCTTTGATGCGAGTTGCAATGGAACGTTTTGTTTGTCCAATGTAGACTTTTCCGCAAGTACAAGGGACTTCATACACCCCAGGTTGTAGTAATGGAGACAATTTATCTTTGTTTAATGCTAAACGTTGACCAATTTTCGTCATAGTGCCGAAAACTGTTTTTATCTTGTGCTTGCGGAGAATCTTAGCAACGCGTCAGTGGTGTTGTGAATATAAGGGAGGTAAGCAGTTCCTCTCACGTCGGAGCTCTGAGAAGGTTGTCTATCCCTCCTTCTGGGATGTAGGGACCTATATATAGTGGATTCATTATAGCCATTACCCTTAAACATGGTTTGTAAGGCATGTAACTCTTCCTGAAGAGTTGATGCCTCACAAATACGTTCCGCTCTTTTGGCTAGAGTTGTTATAATTCCTTGTTTTTGTGCTGGGTGGTGGTCGGAGTCCGCATGTAAATAACGGTTAGTGTGAGTTGGCTTACGGTAGACGCTGTGCCCCATGGAGCCATCCGCTTTCCTCCTCACAAGAACATCCAAAAAAGGTAAGCATCCACCTGACTCTAGCTCCATTGTGAAGTGGATTGAAGGATGCAGCTGATTTAGGTGGTTCAGAAAGTGGTTCAGTTTCTCAGAACCCTCCTCCCACACCACGAACGTATCATCCACATACCTCCACCAAATCACAGGTTTGAAAGACGCCGAAGATATAGCCTCCCCCTCAAAATGTTCCATGAAAAAATTTGCCACGACAGGCGAGAGTGGACTTCCCATGGCCACACCATCAATCTGCTCGTAATATTTACCATCCCACAAGAAATAACTGGAACACAAGCAGTGGTGGAATAATCGGGCAATGTCCTCAGGAAACAAATCCTTGATGAGTGACATGACCGAGTCCACCGGCACTCTGGTAAACAAGGACTCTACATCAAAACTCACCAAAATAGCATTTGGTTGAACGGCGATGGTTGACAATTTTTCGACGAAATGGGTTGAATCCCTAATGTAGGACTGTGTGCGCCCCAAATGCGGCTGAAGCAACTTGCTGAGATATTGCGCAAGAGCATAAGTTGGAGAACCTATTGTGCTAACAATTGGTCGAAGAGGGACGTCTTGCTTATGGATTTTTGGAAGACCATACAATCTCGGAGGAACAGCATCTCTCGGAATAAGACATCTTCCCTCTTCTTTTGGAATAGATGACAGTTTAACAAGCTTAGCAGTGGCATTGGATACACGAGTGGTTTAAATTAAAAATACACACGGCATTAGCCCAAAAGCATGAATTGTTTATATAATAATCCGGGCCGTGAAAGCCTTAATATGCAAATTAGAAACCTCTATGGGGAGGAAGTTGTTCGACAATCATCTAAATTTAGTAAGTTGAGGCGAAGAAGGAGCTCTCTCCTTTCATCGTTGTCCTTCTTTCTTAGATGCAGGATTCATAACATCATTCCCAACTGTGTAAAATTGAAGCAAACTATACACACTCATAAAGCTATGAGAATTTATCAGCGCGCTAGCAAGGCACTCGTTATCGAGAGGATCCAGAACTCTCGTACTGAATTGGACGCAGTTTCCCGTGAGTTATTACACTTACATCTGCTTCTTAGTAGCATTCTCTCAGAGGAATTGTGGCTGTTCTTTGAACGTATCTCCGCTATTCAGGCCGAGAATAATTTTTGTCGGGCTGTAGATAGACAAAGAGCTAAGTTCCTTCGATTGTCCTCGAGACAAACAGCTCCTCGTACGGTTCTTGATACTAGTAAAGTTGTAGTCAATCTTTCTAATACCCCTTTAGATGACTATCAAACAACTTTACTAAGCAGAGGTCTCAACTTTGCTCTCGCACCCTTCAAAATTCCTACAGAGGAGTTGATCACATCCGTTGAGGCTGCCATCTACAATTTACCTCCAGATGAAGCTGAAGAAGTTAGACAAGAAAGTGTGAGGATATTAAGATCCTCTAAAGTACCCGCACCCAATTTAACTCGGGGTGAAAGAAAGGCATTGAAGGAACTAAGAAATAATGACACCATTTCTATTCTTCATGCTGACAAGGGAAATGCGACAGTGGTGATGGATACCGTTGAATATAAAAGTAAAATCTCGATTCTGTTATCTGATCCTGTCTACACACTGTGCACTCGTGATCCAACCACTCGTGTATCCAATGCCACTGCTAAGCTTGTTAAACTGTCATCTATTCCAAAAGAAGAGGGAAGATGTCTTATTCCGAGAGATGCTGTTCCTCCGAGATTGTATGGTCTTCCAAAAATCCATAAGCAAGACGTCCCTCTTCGACCAATTGTTAGCACAATAGGTTCTCCAACTTATGCTCTTGCGCAATATCTCAGCAAGTTGCTTCAGCCGCATTTGGGGCGCACACAGTCCTACATTAGGGATTCAACCCATTTCGTCGAAAAATTGTCAACCATCGCCGTTCAACCAAATGCTATTTTGGTGAGTTTTGATGTAGAGTCCTTGTTTACCAGAGTGCCGGTGGACTCGGTCATGTCACTCTTCAAGGATTTGTTTCCTGAGGACATTGCCCGATTATTCCACCACTGCTTGTGTTCCAGTTATTTCTTGTGGGATGGTAAATATTACGAGCAGACTGATGGTGTGGCCATGGGAAGTCCACTCTCGCCTGTCGTGGCAAATTTTTTCATGGAACATTTTGAGGGGGAGGCTATATCTTCGGCGTCTTTCAAACCTGTGATTTGGTGGAGGTATGTGGATGATACGTTCGTGGTGTGGGAGGAGGGTTCTGAGAAACTGAACCTCTTTCTGAACCACCTAAATCAGCTGCATCCTTCAATCCACTTCACAATGGAGCTAGAGTCAGGTGGATGCTTACCTTTTTTGGATGTTCTTGTGAGGAGGAAAGCGGATGGCTCCATGGGGCACAGCGTCTACCGTAAGCCAACTCACACTAACCGTTATTTACATGCGGACTCCCACCACCACCCAGCACAAAAACAAGGAATTATAACAACTCTAGCCAAAAGAGCGGAACGTATTTGTGAGGCATCAACTCTTCAGGAAGAGTTACATGCCTTACAAACCATGTTTAAGGGTAATGGCTATAATGAATCCACTATATATAGGTCCCTACATCCCAGAAGGAGGGATAGACAACCTTCTCAGAGCTCCGACGTGAGAGGAACTGCTTACCTCCCTTATATTCACAACACCACTGACCGCGTTGCTAAGATTCTCCGCAAGCACAAGATAAAAACAGTTTTCGGCACTATGACGAAAATTGGTCAACGTTTAGCATTAAACAAAGATAAATTGTCTCCATTACTACAACCTGGGGTGTATGAAGTCCCTTGTACTTGCGGAAAAGTCTACATTGGACAAACAAAACGTTCCATTGCAACTCGCATCAAAGAGCATCAAAGGAACATCCGTCTAAACCAACCTGACAAATCAGCTATAGCTGAACATGCCCTGTCTTCAGGGCACGATGTATGTTTCAAGGATGCTCATGCGCTTGCCCTTGTTAAGCACAACTGGTCTAGAATTATAAGGGAGGCAGTTGAAATTCGTAAAAATCCCAATAATTTTAACAGAGACACTGGATATCAGCTAAGTGACACTTGGCTACCAGTTATTAAGGATCTAGGGAGATAGTTCCTCTCAGTCTCTCTGTTCTTCACATATTTAAAATTGTACATTTTCCCTCTAGGGCTCAGAGCCTGGATTTGATCTCCTTTGTTCGTCACTGGAGGAGTTTCCATCTGTTTTTTCGCCGTTGACTGTATGACCTTAGGTATTGTTCAGATACACTTCCCTTTTGTTTATGTTTCCTTATATCCATCTAACCCCCCCACCTCCCCCCCCCCCATCCTCATTCTTCGAGGAGTTTCTATATTTTCACACCGACCCCTTTACCTTCTGGTTACTTACTACTTTGTCCGCCGTTCCACCATGGTCCATACAGTAATTTCTGGCAGCTGCTCTCTGGTGACGAACAGAGGAATTTATCTATATTTTTTGTAATCTCATTGATATACTTTCTTTGGCCACATTGTTTATTTCCATTGAAAAAGGAGGCAAGGTTTCTCCGAAACGTATGGTTTAAATTAAAAATACACACGGCATTAGCCCAAAAGCATGAATTGTTTATATATATATATTTATATCATTTCTTGTGGACACGATAACTGCCGTAATTTTGCACCAATCACTTTGAATTTTTTACATAACATGTATCCTTATAAACTCTCGGCCGAGTTCGTTAATGGGAAAAATCGGTCGAAGGGTGTGAAAATGGGGGGCTTTTTTCGAAAAAGTGAAATTTCGCTATAACTCTCTTAATACGTGAAATATCGAATCCATTCAAAGTTCATAATATGTGTCGGATAAGTGCCAAACATTTATGTCAAATAAGTTTTTTGATAGCACCAACCATTGACCAAAGGGGTGGAAAAAAGTGGGTTTTTCGGGAAACATTAATCATATCTCTCTTAATAGGCACAATATCAAAACCGTACAAAATGGACAATATTCCTCCAATAATTACCTAAAACTTTTGTCTGAAAGAATTTTCGATATGACCCACCATTACGCCACGGAGTGAGCAAAATGATTTAAATTATAAGAAAATTCCAAGTGCCAAGAGTGGTTGCCATGACAACTTTACATTTAATTGATAAGGGATGAGCCATTAGCAGTTGCTATGACAACGCCACTGCACGAGAACACATTCTGTTTTCATATGTCTGTGGGAAGCGACTTCGGTATCGGAACTGGTAGCATGCTGAACTTCTATGCCCAAGGTCGCGGGTTCAAACCCGGCTGAAGTCGTCGGATATACTAAGAGCGCCAAAAAACCCTGAGTATGCTTTCCTTCGGAGGGGAAGTTCCAACGTTCGTTGCGAGTTGATGGTTCCGGTGGCATCTAGTAGCCAAGTTCACAGCTAGGTGTCGTTGATGGTAGTATTTTAAATTATGTAGCCTATTTTAGGTAGATTTCATCAGAAAGCTAACTATTGCAATGGGTGCCATGTTTCGACTTCCGGAAAATTTCGACATATCTTCGCTTTTCACACCCCCCAGACCCCAAACCACCGTCAGTTCAAAAGTTTATGTATATGTGTGTGTATATATATGCATATATATCAGTTTCTGGTGGACACGATAACTGCCGTAATTTTGCACCAATCACTTTAATGTTTTACATAATATGTAACCCCTTAAAAATCGGTCGAGTTCGTTAATGTGCAAAATCGGTTAAAGGGGGTGAAAATGGGGGGGGGGGGGCTTTTTTTTCGAAAAAGTGAAATGTCGCTATAACTCTCTTAATACGTGAAATATCGAATCAATTCAAAGTTCATAATATATGTCGGATAAGTGCCAAAAATTTATGTCAAATAGGTTTTTGATAGCACCAACCATTGACCAAAGGGGTGGAAAGAAGTGGTTTTTTTTTTTCGGGAAACATTAATCATACCTCTTTTAATAGGCACAATATCAAACCCGTACATAATGGAAAATATTCCCCTAATAATTACCTAAAACTTTGTCTGAAATAATTTTAGATCTGACCTACCATTACGCCAAGGGATGAGAAAAATGATTTCGGAATTAAAGAACATGCCAAGTGCCATCAGAGGTTACCGTGACAACGCTTCTAAATTGATGAGGGATGAGCTATCAGAGGTTGCCAAGACAACGCCATTGCATGAGATCACATTCATTTTTCCATCTGACTGTGGGAAGCGGCTAACTGGTAGCATGCTGAACTTATATGCCCAAGATCGCTGGTTCAAAGCCGGCCAAAGTCGTCGGATTTTCTAAGAGCGCTAAAAATCCCTCAGCATGCTTTCCTTTGGAGGAGAAGTTCCAACGTTCGTTGCAAGTTGCTGGTTGCGGTGGCATCTGGTAGCCAAGTTCACAGCTAGGTGTCGTTCACGTTAGTATATGGTACAAAATTAGGAACTACTACTTAAAATTGACCGTCTGCAGACCTTACCTGAATTACAGACTAATACAGTCATCACAATTAACACCGTTTATCAGTTTCTACACACCCGGGGTTACATGACCACGTTGTCGCAGCCCCTAAACTGAGGAACCAACAAAAATCTCTGCGGGAGATAAAATTTTGCGAGAAGAAGTAACAGACTGTCAGATAGTTACACATCAGTTCCAAACCTTGCATAAGGACAGTGTGATCACAAGTATAACAAGTAGTTCCGTGAAGAACTATACAGCCTATTTTCATATATCTTACTTATGTTAATTGCCTCTATCTACATACCAAATTTCAGTTTGATTGCTGTAATAGATTCGTAAATATTGAGAACCGACTAAATATTGCGGATGGTCACTATGTTGGATTTTATATATGTAGGTCCTAGAGGTATGTACTGTTACATGAAGATTATTGTGTACGTGTAGCATTCAAACTTCAATCGCATGATTAGGACACAAGAAGTAACAATGAGATTTTAAAATTTCGCTCATCTGCCATCTTGTGGTTATGGAAACAATTGAAATAAATTAGATGCCAGTGGATTAACATTCGTATAAGGATTTACTGTACCAAATTTCACTGCACTCAGATGGTTTAATTGCGAGAAACGACCATGTGAATGTTTATACTTCGCGTCGCCGCCATGTTGGATTTGTGATCACCAGGTTATTTAAAGTCCTACAGGTGAACTTAAGTTCATAGCCCCTATGAACATAAAAATCAGTTTGATTGCTATAATAGATTCGTAGATATTCAGAGCCGTCTAAATATTTCGGATGGTCGCCATGCAGGATTGTTAAATGTATAGGCCATAGAGTCATGTACCATTAAAGGAAAATTATTGCGTAGGTTCATTATTCAAACTTTCACTTCGATCGCATGACTACGACACAAGAAATAAAAACTTAATTTTAAAATTCGCACAGCCGCCATCTTGAGGTTATGTAAACAATCGAACTAAATTAGATACCAGTGCATTACAATGTGTATAAACATTTCCTGTACCAGATTTCATTCTGATTGGAACATTAAATCGCGAGTAAGGTCTATTAAAAATTTTCAAATTCGCTTGGCCGCCATGTTCGTTTTGTAGTTAACCGGTTTTTTAAAGTCTTATAGATGAACTTCCAGTAGTGCCCTTTATCTCCGTACAAAATTTCAGGGTGATACCGCTAATAGTTTCAGAGATATAGAATGCCGGAGAAATATTTCGCACAGCCGCCATCTTGTGGTTATGTAAACAATTGAACGAAGTTAGATGTCGGCGCATTAGAATGTGTATAAACATATACTGTACCAAGTTTTATTGCGTATGGTTGGTTAAATCGCGAGAAACGTCTATTTAAAAGTCGCAAATTCGCGTGGCCGCCATGTTGGTTTTGTAGTTACCAGTTTTTCAAAAGTCACATTGGTGAATTTCTAGTAGTTCCCTTTATCACCGTAAAAACATCCAGGGTGATATCGGTAATAGTTTGGGAGATATTGAATGCTGGTGATATATTTCGCACAGCCGCCATGTTGGATTGATGAGACGTAACAAAATTTCAGGGGCACGGTCGGGGTCGCCCGGAATAGAGCTATGAACTTACCGAGTTTCATTGAAATCTCTCCAGCCGTTTAGAATTTATTAGGGACACACACACACACACACACACACGCACACACACGGACAAAAGGTGATCTCATAAGCCTATTTTTTTCAAAATTGAAAAGAGGCTAAAAATGAACCCCGAATGACAAGAAGGTTACCATCCCCATAAGACAATAAAATGATAAAAATATGCATACAAAAACGAAAAAAAAGTTGATTTTTAACCTCTAAATGTAAAATACTTTCTTGCAATCAATGAGGTCTGATCCTCCTAAGAAAACCTGCATATTTTGCCTATTATAGCCAATCCCCTAGTTTGCCCGGTGAAATCTACCTCCGCCTTCCGGCGTGCCGAGAGGATTTTTAAAATCTGAAATGGGCCTTTTCAATCTGAATTGCATTGTGTATTTTCAATTTCAATTGCATTTTGTAAGTATTTTGAACCTCAATTGCATATTGTACGTTTTTTCAATCTCATTTGCATTTTGTAAGTAATTTGAATGTTTTGTAAGTATTTCGACTCAACATTGCATTTTGTACGTAGGTTTTAACCTAACCTACATTTTGTGCGTGTTTTGCTCCTTTTGTGAGTATTTTCCTTCTAAATTCCCTTTTGTGAGTATTTTCCTTCGAAATTCCCTTTTGTGAGTATTTTCCTTCTAAATTCCCTTTTGTAGGTATTTTCCTTCTAAATTCCCTTTTGTGAGTATTTTCCTTCTAAATTCCCTTTTGTGAGTACTTTCCTTCTAAATTCCCTTTTGTGAGTATTTTCCTTCTAAATTCCCGTTTGTGAGTATTTTCCTTCTAAATTCCCTTTTGTGAGTATTTTCCTTCTAAGTTCCCTTTTGTGAGTATTTTCCTTCTAAATTCCCTTTTGTGAGTATTTTCCTTCTAAATTCCCTTTTGTGGGTATTTTCCTTCTAAATTCCCTTTTGTGAGTATTTTCCTTCTAAATTCCCTTTTGTAAGTATTTTCAGACTCATTTAATTTTCGTTATGGTTTTCATTTTATTGTCATTTTCGCTATCACCCAGACCATTAGAGGCCGATAACTTCGATGTTAGGCCCCTTAAAACAACAATTATCATCATTATCATTAGGGGGCGGATTTCTATGACCTAAAAATGTATAAAATATGTATGCATTTATGACCAAAAAACATAACAAGTAGTTCCGTGAAGAACTATACAGCCTATTTTCATATATCCTGCTCATGTGAATTGTCTCTATCAACATACAAAATTTCAGTTTAATTGCTGTAACAGCTTCGTAGATATTGAGAACCGTCTAAATATTTCAGATGGTCGCCAGGTTGGATTTTTATTTTTGTACTATTACATTAAGATTATTGTGTACGTGTGGTATTCAAACGTCAATCGCATGATTTGAACACAAGAAGTAAAAACGAGATTTTAAAATTACGCACAGCAGCCATCTTGTGATTATGCAAACAATCGAAATAAATTAGATGCTAGTGGATCAACATTTGTATAAGCATTTAACGTGCAATGTTTCACGGCACTCGGATAGTTAATTCGCGAGAAACGTCCATTTAAATATTTATACTTCGCGTCGCCGCCATGTTGGATTTGTGCTCACCAGGATACTGAAAGTCCTATAGGTGAACATATGTTCATAGTCTCTATGAACATAAAAAAATTCAGTTTGGTTGCTGTAAAAGATTCATAGATATTGAGAACCGTCTAAATATTTCGGAAGCTCGCCATTTAGGATTGTTATATGTATAGGCCATAGAGTTATGTACCATTCAAGGGCAATTATTGCCTAGGTTCATTATTCAAACTTTCACTTCGATCGCATGATTACGACAGAAGAAATAAAAACTTAATTTTAAAATGTCGCACAGCCGCCATCTTGAGGTATGTAAACAATTGAATTAAATTAGATGGCAGTGCGTTAAAATCTGCAAAATCATTTACTGTACCACATTTCACTGCGCTCAGAGAGTTAAGTCACGAGAAAAGTCTATTAAAATATTTCAAATTCGCTTGGTCGCCATGTTCGTTTTGTACTTGACAGGTTTATGAAATATACATAGGTAAACTTGTATCAGTACCCTTTATCACCGTACAAAACTGCAGGGTGATATCTGTAATAGTTTCGGAGATATAGAATGTCCGTGAAATATTTCGCACAGCCGCCATTTTGAGGTTATGTAAACTATTGAACTAAATCAGACTCCAGTGCATTGCAATGTGCAAAAATATTTGCTGTACCAAGTTTCATTACGTTTGGATAGTAAAATCGCGAGAAAAGTCTATTTAAAAGTCTCAACTTCGCTTGGCCGCCATGTTGGTTTTTTAATCACCAGGTTTTTGAAAGTCTCATAGGTGAACTTCTAGTAGTGCCCTTTATCACCGTACACAATTTCAGGGCGATATCGGTAATAGTTTCGGAGATATTGAATGCTAGTGAAATATTTCGCACAGCCGCCATGTTGGATTGGTGAGACGTAACAAAATTCGAAGGGCACGGTCGAGGTCGCCGGGAATAGTGCTATGAACTTACCGAGTTTCATTGAAATCGCTCCAGCCGTTTAGATTTTATTAGGGGGACACACACACACCTCACACACACACACACGCGCGCGCACACACACACGGATAAAAGGTGATCTCATAAGCCTATTTTTTTCAAAATTGAAAATAGGCTAAAAATATGACATATCAAATTCAAAATATGACTTTAACCTCACACAATTTGCAGAATAATATCACTCCATCCGTACCGAATATGTTTTCACCGAACTCGCGAACAAAACTTCGTAACTTCTCACAAATTGAGACTTTCGTTTTAGGCATATTGAAAAGAACTCAATGACTGAAGCTCCCTAATGAGTGACCAAGGTCATTCAGTGTGTTGAAGGTGGAAGAGGGAAGGGCGAAGGAGAGAGATAAGAACGACGACAAATAACTGCGGAATTACCTCTGCTTCCGTGTAAACAATAGCCCGGCTTCCAGGAATTGACCCAGCTAGCAAACAATAGCTCTTACCTGTTAGAAACATTCCATACACTACATTAGAATGGTTCTTCAGTAGTATATTCCAGTCTATCCTGAAAAATAATTTCTAGAGCTTATTCTGATTTTTATAAAACGAAATTTGAATGAAAATTACTAAAATATGGCGTTTATAATGATATTTTGTTCAAAATATGCCATAAAACTTAAAATGACTAAATATGCATTTATATGCTCAATAAAACTTGTTTAATTTTGATTATCATGCTTGGAAACGTGTTGAAAATACAAGACTGTAAGATATAATGTTAAGGGAAAAAATATGACCTGTCATAGAAATCCGCCCCCTAATTATCACCATCTTCATCATCATCTGTTTATATCCTGTAACAAATTGCACTGATGTCGCAACAAAACGTTAGTGACAAGGATCTGATGATGTTCGCTTGATCAACGAAATTAGGCATCCACTTGGAGTGAGAAATGTTGATGAAGTGTATAAATAATACATTCACGTATTTATTTCAGGTGCTAGAAAATGAATTGTAACTTCCCACTTAACCTAACTGAATACCCTCATGTTGACCGACTGAAAAACTTCTACTAATAGAAAACGCTGGTGATGAAGTGTTTATGTTAGTATTCAACATTTCCCGGGAAAACACATGAGATGAACAAAAATGATCACAATCTTTACTACTGAACGAAGTGCAGGCATAAAGACGTGACTTAGAGCCACACTGTATTGGCTGTTTGACATGCCGTGACCAACACATATAGGAAAGGGGAAAGGATTGGAGGAGCATCGGAAGGAGAAATTCAAAGCAATATTTTCTGTAGATGTTCTTTCTTTAGAGCTTAAGACGATGCTTCTCTGTGTTATACCCCTATTACAAGCTAGGTAGCACGTCAATGTCTATCAAGTAAGACACCTCGGCCGTCAATGGGCTGTAGGCCTACGGACTGACAAAGGAATTTTTCACGATTCAATTAACATTCCTTTGTTATTTTTCTGTTGAGCATTTGCTCGAAGGAGATGGATTTTCGTTTAAATGCAGTATATTCTCTTCCAATTTCGACAACTTAGTTTCCCCCTGTATTAAAAGGTTTTGTAATCTGTATAGGCTACCTTGGAGTTTATACGTTAAGGCAATTCTTATAGTTGTTTGTTACTCTTGGTGGCGTAGCGGGTAGCTTTATTGAGACTCAACGCGGAGCCCGGGTTATATCACCGGTTCTACCAGTAACTTTAATTTTTGTATGTTATTAAATGCTGTTAACCTGATGAGCACAAATGCAACAGAGCGGCGACGCGAAATTTAATAGCCGTTTCTCGCGATTTAACTATCCGAGCACAGTGAAACATTGTACGGTAAATGCTTACACAAATTTTAATCCAATGCCATCTCATTTATTTTAGTTGTTTTCATAACCTCAAGATGGAGGCTGTGCAAAATTTTAAAAATTTCCTTTTTTTTAATGTATTGTGTCGTAATCATGGGATTGAAGTTTGAATAATAACCCTACGCAATATTCTTCATATAATAGTACATAACTTTATGGCCTACTTATATAAACTCCAATATGGTGACCATCCAAAATATTTAGACGGTTCTCAATATCTACGATGCTATTACAGCAAACTGAAATGTTGTATTTTGATAGAGGGAATTAGCATAGTAATAATAATATCGTATGGCCTCGCATGCCGGGTGTAAGCTTTGTTATTTGACACCTAGAGGGCAACTTGCATGTCAAATTTTGTTGTTCCTTGAAGCATTATGAAAGTCAAAGAGGGGCGTGGTGGCTCAGCGGTCTAGCTGTATGCCTCTCACCAAGGTGGTCTGGGTTCGATTCCCGGTCAATGCATGTGAGATTTTCGAAGTGAAATGCCACGTCCTATGGTTCGGATTCCACGTAAAAAGGAGGTCCCGTGGCTCATGATCTCGAGATTAACGGTCACGTTAGACTACAAGCTTCCTTTTTGAAAGTTAAAGAGGTTAGATATCGAAGCTCCCTGCCACTATAGCGTTTTCTAGTCGAGAAATGAGGAACTTTGTGTTGGCGGAATATCCCGAGATTAATTTTGCCATTATGAACACGCGCTGCTGAATTCAAATGTGTTCTTTAACATGCCAAAACCGTATGACATGCGCATCGTGATTCTTGCCGCCTTTAAAAAATCCCTTACCACGGCCAGGAGCGAACATGCAAGCTTGGGCTTGGTAGTACGACACGATAACCACTCACCCACCGTGGCATAACTAGGATGTATGAAAATAGGCTGTTTAGTTCTTCATGGAACTACTTGTTGATTATTGTGGTAGCTGTACTACTGTACGCATTGCTTATTGGAGAAGGGGGCTGTCGTGGCCTTTAGGTAGGTAAAATACGGTCTGAGTTGTGAAGTCTGAAGGCACACAGCCATGTTTTATAACACTAAGTTATATCCCTACTTAAATGGCTTCTGTTTCCAACTTCGTCTCTTGAGAACAATGTAGCCTCAAGCTTCTGTCGCCTCAGTTCTAATGTACTTACTATCTTAGTGGCGAGATTGGAATAATCTCCAACTGGCACACGAATCCTAGCAAGAGATAGTCGGCTGAATGTCACAAACGATCATCTTCAACGTCGAGATCACAATGTCGGTTAAACTTTTCATTACTTGGCTGTCACCCCGTAGGTGCGGGTTTGATTCCCGGCTCTGCCGATAAATTTTAATCTGGTCTGAAAGCTGAAACGGGGTCCACTTAGCCTCGTAGGCAAAAGTGAGAAGAGGAGGGTTTGATCCTCACCTCAGCCATCCGGGAATTGGTTTTCCGTGGTTTCCCAATTCTACTCCAGGCAAATGCCAGGATGATTCCTAACTTAAGGCCATGGCCATCTCCTTCCCATTCCTCACATGAATTACAAATAAGCACACTACTGCAGTTACCATAATAACTTAACTTAACTTAATCCCTGGCACTACAGCCCATGAGGGGCCTAGACCTACGAAGCGACCGCTGCTCAGCCATTTGGCCTGCAGATATTGGGGTTACGCGTGATCAGCGCATCGGGTCCCCTCGGCCGTTAATCTTGGTTTTCGTGATCGGGGCGCTGCCTCACTGTCAGTCAGCTACTTAATTGTCCTCACGAGGCTGAGTGGACCCCGTCCCAGCCCTCAAGACAGTTTCTAAAATCCCCGACGGAGCCGGGAATCGAACACAGGGCCTCCGGGTGAGAAACAGGTGCGCTACCCCAACACCACGGGACCATAATAATTTAAATAATATACTAGTTGATACGCGTAAAAACATGACGGTCATTGGCAAAAGCATTTCTGAAGGATTCTCTCATACAGTATGCATTTTTTGAACGATTACTTTTTGACACTGTTGCAACTATAAGGGCGTCAAAAGATCGACTTTGCAACATATAACTGACCATGACTGAAACCTTTATGAGGTAAATAGAGACCAACACGTTCGAGAGTTTCCCCTTGAGTTTTATTGATTGTGATAAAGTACGCCAAGCAAATTGGAAATTGGAAAATTGAAGCGTTTTATCGGAAGATGTTAAATCAAGTCGAAGGATTATTGCTCTCTGCCCTTTAAGTGATTTTCCTCCACATATGCTTACTCTTATAAGTTTGAGCCATATGGCCACAAAAATATTTCACCCCTTTCTAATTTTCATTAAACAAAGATCTCAGTAAGACGCGGCGGGATCCGCCTTTCCTCTGGTGGAATAGAGCCATTGTGCGCAAGCGTGGGAGCGATAAATATTACATTTTTCTTTAATAATTAAAAAATATACCCTATCATATATTTTCCTTTTAAAGACACTGCAAATCTACAAGCCAAGAGCTTTCGTTAGAATGCATTACGAAGTCAATCGGTTAAGACGTTATCTCGATCTCGCGGAAACAAAAATCACCTTAGTGTTTTAATATGTAGATTAAACACAATGTGTACATTAATTTACATAAATTAGTTTACATATTTGCTTCTGTTTTTCACCAGTCCTTCGTTAGCGTGTTTAGCTGCTGGGTTCTGTTTCCACATTTCAGCAAGTCACACTTGGGGCATGGTTTGTTGCATAATTCACAGACGCACTCATTCTCAGCTTCGTGGTTTTGTTCCGACATATCTTCCCATGTTTCCGTGGGCGGCGAATCTTGCGTACAGATGGCAAAGCTCCTAGTTCGGTCCTTCCCAGGCTTTTGTTTTCATCGCTTCTGTGTCCATTATTCACTCCGGGACCTCTTTGGCTTTGTTCTGACCTTCCTTGATGACGGTTTTGTATGCTTGCGTTTTCGGTAATCCGAAGCAGAGTTTTATGTCCTCTGTCAAGAATGACTCCCGTGCTATTATATAAGCGTAGCTGTTCCTTGTGAATTTAGAGATTCAGAGGGCTCGTTTTAGGAATCTGGCTTTAATGCTATCTACTTTCCTAAGGTTGTTTGCCGTCAGGTAGGGTCATGTTATTAGGATTCCGTACGTTGCAGTCAGAGCAAATTTCAGTTTGAAGTTGCTTTCGTTGCAGCCGTCACTCTCTCATGTGTATGCAGGGAGAAGGTGGTTCCAATTGTTTGTAGTGTATTTGTAGGTATTTGAAGCTGGGTACAATTTCTACGTTTTCTTTCCCACACATGAAGTGGTCCCCCTTAGATACCCTGCCTCCCTTTCTGAATTGCACTGCCACAATAACACAGCCTATCAGATAAATCCTACACACGATTTATAAACACCTTGATTCTTTAATCTACACATTGAACTAGCAATGAAGGAAATTCGAGAAATATTTAAAGTGGGAGTGAAGATTCAAGGAGAAATAATTTCAACTCAGGGATTTTCTGATGACATGTAGGTTAGCTCAGGCAAGGAAAGCATTTCTACAGAAAAGTAATGTGTTGACATCGAATATAGATTTAGGTATTAGGAAGGCATTTTTGAAAGTCTTTGTCTGGAGTGTGGCGCTCTATGGAAGTGAAACTTGGACCATTGGTGCAGAAGAAAAGAAAAGAATTGAAGCGTTTGAAATGTGGTGTTACAGGAGAATGATGATAATTAGACGGGTAGATAGGGTTACAAAGGAAGGGGTATTAAGACTAGTGGGAGAGGAGAGATGTTTCTGGCGAATGCTAATGAAGAGAAGAGATAAGTTGGTAGGACACATACTAAGACACCCAGGAATTTGGAGGTTAGTTAATGGAAGGAAGGGTAGAGGACAATAACTGTAGAGGTAGACCAAGGTTAGAATATTTTAAACAGATTGCTTCGGATGTAGGGTGTGGTAGCTATGTAGAGATGAAACGATTAGCTCAGGACAGGGAGCATTGGAGAGCTGCATCAAACCAGTCAAAAGACTGAAGGCTCAAACAACAACAACAACAACAAATGAAACAACAAGGGTTCCATACCGGTTGTTCTGATTTCATCTGTGATGTAACCCAAACCATATGGGCCATCGCTAAACTTTTGAATGTGTGTACACATACATTTATGCATCTGCGTACTTTTCCAATCCACTCAGACCCACACTTAGCACTTGGCTATACAGGGTGTTTCGAAAAATGTGTCCGATATTGCAACAGGGGTTGGGTTTGGTCAACACGAGAAGAAATGTTCCTATAAACATATGTCCGCAAACAATTACCTGTTGAGATATGAGCCATTTTACTTGTGTTATGTATTTACACTTCAGACAATGGACGTCTTCCTACCAGCTACTTCTAATGAACACTCGACTGTCACACACTTTCAAGGACACCACGTACTCTTGCATGATGAAAAAATCGATTTTTTTAATTTAGCGCCATAAAATTCTTCATTCTTTTCTGAATCCAAATATATATAGTTTTTGGGGGTTTTGATGTCTACAACTACCTTAAATCCATTTTTTAAAATTAGCGTCACATGCTCTGAATAATACACTTTTAACTTTGCCAGCTGTTTTCCGTTAATACTCATTTTTCATGTTTAGGTACCAATAACTAGGAAACCATTTAAGATAGAGGGCTATTTTTTTTTACATTAACTTTCCTAATGGAGTACTTGAATGTTAACCTATTTTCACTTCCAAAACATAGTAGGCATGGATTGGGAAGAGAAAAATTGATACATATTTTTGAATAATTTTAAAAAGAAAGAGTTTGGATTTTTTTCTTACATTCTGTCCCAATAATAATGAAACAAAGTGGTTACTCATCTGTCATGATCCATTCCAAGTATGTGAACAAAATTTGAGAATATTTGATTGAAAAACAACTGAGAAATGAGTACCTGAAGCAACTTATACAACATTTTTTGAAAATGTATCTGTCCAAATTTGTATTGATTTCACACATCCTATAAAAGCAAAGTAGCACTACATGGTCAACACCAGCTCAGAATATACCGCTTCTTATATGTTACAAGAATCATAGCTGTACCTTTAGCATAAACACAGAAAATTCTTAGTAAAATGATGCCACAAAAATAGACTTTTTCAACGTGTAAGAGTACGTGGTGACCTTAACAGAACACGCATTGGTCAAACATCCATCAACACCTCCAACCAGGAGCTGTGATGATTTCAGCCAGTCTGTCCGCAGATACTATCTGCACGTTACAAGAGATGCTCCTCATGGTTAGCACGATTTCGTACACATGCTTTGGCTCTTCCTGACAAGGAATTCCGAACTCGTCCAATCACGACTGGCTGGTGGCGGATGTGCGCACTCTCATTGGTCACACGCTCTTGTAACATGTGCACATTGACGATGGGTGTGGCATACACCAATGTCTTTAAATGTCGCCATAGCCAGAAATCCAAAAGATTAAGTTATGGCAAACGGAGAGGCCATGCTACTACCGTTTGCTAATCCATAACAAAGAGCGATGTCTGTCATTTCCCTCAAGGAATACTCCATCGCACTCTTTACGTAGTCCACATAGCACGGGATCACCAGTCTGGTACGGTACCGCACTGCACTATCAATGACTGAACATCCGGCTCATGCAAAGACCGTCAATGGAAGGACACCTACACCACTGAATGCAACACCACCTCCACGCGGGTAAAATGGTGCACATCTCAACTGATATTTATTTCCGGCCATATGTTTTCAGGAACATTTCTTCTCGTTTTGACCAATCTCACTTTCCTCATTAACGAGCGGTTCGATTTTTTGCACTTGTATTATATTTATTAAACACAATGTGTACTGAGAAAATGAAAAGTTACATTATCGTGATTTTACCAATCTTTAGATTGCTCAATTAGTGATAAAATCCTATTTTTACACTCCTGCAGGTGATATTTCGGGCACCATTCATTACACAGCCTACAGATGCAGCTGTCCTTAGGATTATGGTAGGTGCTTTCTGTGCAAATCTTTCCATGAAAGCCGTGTACTGCAAATCGTGTCTACAGGTGTCGGAGTTGGAAGTTTGGTCCTTTCCAGCAGTCTGATGTGATTGCGTCTGTTTCTCTAATCCCCTCCGGTATCTGTCTTGCTTTGCTGCTCCTCTCTTCGATGAAGGTTGCATATGCTTGGGTCTCCGATAAACTGAAGCAGTGTTTTATGTCATCTACGAAGAGAGTTTCCTGCGCAAGGATATAAGCATAACTATTTCTTGTGAATTTTGAGATGGATAACACTCTTTTGAGGAAGCTAGATTTAACGCTTTCCAGCTTTCTTAGATTTCCGACCGCCAGGTAGTTCCAGATTAGTTCTATTCCATAGGTGGCCGTCCGCATGACTTTGATCTTGAATAGTGCCATTGCTGTTGAAATAGACAGTAGTTGTAATTTGGGTCTGTCATACATTGTTTTTACTGCAACTGCTGTTCGTTCTTGTATGTGTAGTGAAAACGTTCGATTTTGAAACCTACAATTAGCTGGGCAGATATGTTGACATTCCAAGTCTGCGGGGAGCCGAGGCGTTTCCAACAGTGTTGTCATCTCTCCACCCTAGACACTGAGAGCAAGCAGCAAGACTGGACAGAACTAAGAGATCCATTGGTAATGGTCGCAAATGTATTAAATATTAGAAGAAATCACACACATTTCGAGTTCTATATTTCTATCACTGCATAGATATCACCAGAACAAAAGTCTATGTAACATATTCTTTTCTCAAATTCAAAAGTAAACAAATAATCTATATTATACATACGTGTCATGAGTGGGCAAAGGAATCTACTGTGGAGGTATTCTGAACGTTGTAACTCCATCAAGGTTTATTGCGTAATTCACATCTCCTCCACTTCAATTTTACGACATCCAATTGTAGGACTTCCCTTTCTTTCGTAAACTCATCATGAAAGTTGGTTTCATTTTTCTTTGAAGAACATAAAGTTCTGAAGTGTGGGGTTGTAAATCCAATGACATACCAGTAAATCGATGCGAGATAGTTTTAGACAAGTTCAAAAAGTTTCTCGCGAGTTCTCTTGAGTGTCTTACTGAAAGAGGCCTTTTTATTAGCCCTTGAGAAAGGCTAAAAGTATATTAAAACGTAGATAAACGCCTTCAGAAAACTTCACAGAGTGAAATATTAAAATCTTTACGCAGGCCATAAAACTCTTATTTATACAGTTCAATCCTCACTAATGAAATATTTGGAGCCTTAAACTTTCTTCCCATCTGAAAATTT
Source organism: Meconema thalassinum (assembly GCA_946902985.2). Lineage (NCBI taxonomy): Eukaryota > Metazoa > Arthropoda > Insecta > Orthoptera > Tettigoniidae > Meconema > Meconema thalassinum. The sequence goes on from OX336388.2 coordinate 2,135,441,574, forward strand.
CTACTTTTGTAAGAACATCAAGTTTATAGACAGCTCATCTCCAAAATACATTCCAATCTTATGTTGTGATCAGATGTGTACGAGACCATGCCATCTAAGATCAAGGCTGTAGACAGCTAAATACATTCCAATCTTATGTTGTGATCAGATGTGTTCGAGACCATGCCATCTAAGATCAAGGCTGTTGATAGCTCGTGTCCAAAATACATTCCAATCTTATGTTGTAATCAGATGTGTACGAGACCATGCCATCTAGGATCAAGGCTAAAGACAGCTCGTTTCCAAAGTACATTCCAATCTTATGTTTTGATCAGATGTGTTCGAGACAATGCCATCTAAGATCAAGGCTGTTGATAGCTCGTCTACAAAATGCATTTTAAACTTATGTTGTGAGCAGATGTGTACGAGACTATGTCATCTAGGATCAAGGCTGTAGACAGCTCGATTACAAAATACATTCCAATCGTATGTTGTGATCAGATATGTTCAAGACCATGCCATTCTAAGATCAAGGTTGTTGAAAGCTCGTCTACAAAAGACATTCCAAACTTATGTTGTGATCAGATGTGTACGAGACCATGACATCTAAGTTCAAAACTGTAGACAGCTCGATTCCAAAATACATTCCAATCTTATGTTGTGATCATATGTGTACGAGACCATGCCATCTAAGATCAAGGCTGTTGAAAGCTCGTCTTCAAAAGACATTCCAAACTTATGTTGTGATCAGATGTGTAGGAGACCATGTCATGTAGGATCAAGGCTGTAGACAGCTCGTTTCCGAAGTACATTCCAATCTTATGTTGTGATCAGATGTGTTCGAGACCATGCCATCTAAGATCACGGCTGTTGATAGCTCGTCTACAAAACGCATTTTAAAATTATGTTGTGATCAGATGTGTACGAGACCAGGCCATCTAGGATCAAGACTGTAGACAGCTCGTTTCCAAAATACATTCCAATTTTATGTTGTGATCAGATGCGTACGAGACCATGACATCTAAGATCAAGGCTGTTGACAGCTCGTTTCCAAAATACTTTCCAAACTTATGTTGTTATGGGATGTGTACGAGACCATGCCATCTAAGTTCAAGACTGTTGACAGCTCGTTTCCAAAATACATTCCAATCTTATGTTGTTATGAGATGTGTACGAGACCATGCCATCTAAGATCAAGGCTGTTGAAAGCTCGTCTACAAAAGTCATTCCAAACTGATGTTGTGATTAGATGTGTACGAGACCATGCTATCTAAGATCAAGGCTGTAGACATTCCAAACTTATGTTGTGATCAGATGTGTACGAGACCAACCCATACGCTTGTGTAATACACTTGGGCCGGCATTTTGAGGTCCTGCCTGTCCTCCCCGATTAGTTACGATATTGTCGATTGCTAACGACCTCGCCTTAGTCATATGTTGCCAATAATCAAGCACCTGCATGAAAAATGTGATATAACTTGTGTAGTATCAATATGGTTTTCTATTTGTGCTCTGTGTTGTGAGAGTCTGTAATATAGACTGCATGAAAATTAGCCTACGTGCGAAGTCAACCACGTCCTCTATTAGTGGCCAAACCTTCCTAAACTGGATGTGTTCTGTGACAGATCTTGGATCTGCACAGACACCCCTCACCATTGTTTATTGTCATGTATAATTGTACCTTATGTTAATTTAATCGGAAAGTTAGTAACCAGGCTGTTGTCTGAAGGTCTTGTGTTCTGTATGAAGCGAAACCTACTTAGGAGCGACACGGTATAACGTCGAACTAACGCATTGTTTATAAACTGACAAGAATCTAGGTGGCGGTGACTGGATATATCGAATGGATGCGGTTGTTATAAAATACGACGAGATTCTACATGTCCTAGTGAATGTAATTGTTTAATAGAAAAGATTGCGGCTTCGGTGGCGTAGTCGGTAGCATGCTGAACTGCTATACCCAAGATAGCGGGTTCAAACCCGGCCGAAGTCGTCGGATTATTTTAAGAGCGTTAAAAATCCTTCAGTATGCCTTCCTTCGGAGGGGAAGTAAAGCCGGCGGTCCCATGTCATAGATTTATGGCATGTAAAAATCCTTTCACAGACTAAATTTGTGTAAAGCAAAATTGTTAGGTTAGATTTCGTCAGAACGCTATATCAAAGTTCCAACGTTCACCACTAGGAATGATTGATATCTGGTGGCGAAAGTTGGAACTACTTGAAATTGAACGGAACTTGTAGCTCACCCTTTAGGATGTCCGTTGGAAGGAGCTACAGACTCAGGCGAGCCGAACATGTCCTCGGACACTCCCGGCACTAAAAGCCATACGATAGATAGATAGATAGATATATAGATAGAGATAGAGAAGATTCATATCTTTAAATAACGGAGAAGTATCTGTGAAATGATCCTTTATAAGATGAACCAGATATATCGCAAGTTTGCGGAAAATAAAGAACACCTGTATACACGTTATACCCCAAATCAAAAGTAAGCCTAGGTAGCTAAATGGATAGGCCTATGTATGCACGGTACTTTCCGGTTAGTAATATATAGAGTGATTCATTAAATATTATACTTTCCTTCCTTTCATTATACTCTGTAGTGGTTATTTGGTCATTTCCATATTTACTCTTTACATATATTATTTCTACGAGAAGGGGGAACAGTGTTTTGCCATGAGCAAGCTTATTGTCCTGCTGCCCGGGAGGAGAGGCTTATGGGTTCTGTATTTCTTTCTCGTTGTGGAAATGAGTTGTGCCCAATGGAATTTGTTTACGGGTTAGAGCGATCACAGTTCGAGGTCCAGGAGTCTATATGTCATTAGCGTGGACAAACGAAATTAGCACGAAAATCCACTGTTTAGTTTACAATAATAATAATAATAACCAGAACAGAGCATTTGCATCGAACCAGAAACATTATTTTACAAGAGCCTGAAAAATTCTCATCCAGAACGTCACATTAATGCATGATGTAATGTCACTTCCTTCAAGTGAAGAGGCCAGAGCGTTATGGGCAAATATTTGAGAAGAGTCCAAAGAACACACTGGATCGTATATTTGATTGCATTGATTATGTCTCATTTTGTCCGAGCCCTTACCCTACCCTATCCCTCTCCCAATGTATTTTAGTACTCAGATGCAAACTCTAATTACGCCACTGTACTACAGACACCACAACAGCATGGTTCATCAGAAAGATTACACCCACACTAAAGTGTCCGAGATAACTAAACACCCCTCAATAATAAAGCAAAGCTTCTTGGATGCAACCCCTCAATATAACCAGTAATACAGTGGAATTGGATAGTTCGAAATCGTCTTTAATTCGAATATTTTGTTTGGTGCCTAGCATTTTGTATGTAAACAATGTTCAAAGATCCCATTTGAGGATTGGGAGGAAATTGTGACTGTTCCTATCTCGTATGAAGAATTTGTTAATGTTGGTGTGATGTTGCAGTGTGTGGCGAACTTAGTGACGTGGATATAATCACCGAGGTAATCAGTAAAGGTCTACCCACAATGCGCTGTCGGCAGACGGCAGATGAAGTCAGAAGTCGGTAGTTCACAACATAGCCACCCACAATGCGCAGTCGTTAAAATGCTAGGAGTAAATAATAACTTGACTTTCATTTATTCCTTTTGAAAGTTAAAATGCTAGGAGTAAATAATAACTTGACTTTCATTTATTCCTTGAGAAAGTTGTCAATTGTCGTTAACCTAACCTAAAATTTGCAAGGATGGACGACTTGGAGCTGTACGGTTTATTTTTATTGCCGCTAACTGGTACAGCATTGTTAAAATTGAGGGAAAATACTCGTATATCCAGTATCCCCTCTTGTAAATAACTAATAACAAATCCAACTCTGAACTAGGCCTACTGATTTTTGAACAGAATTGTTTTTGTGTAGCTGGTCATTTCTGATTGAACGGCCGAGGGCTCCCAACACGTTCAATCTATTACTACATGATTTCCTAATATATTTCTTGTCACTAGAAAATGTATTTTGGCTAATTTCAGTAGGCTACCGGTAGGCCCTTCTTTAGAAAATGTTATCGTACGATGAGCTCTCATTCAGCGTTACCTTCCAATGCATTACATTTGCTACAAAGGAAAACATTGTAATCAATGAACTGTTTCCTTTTAAATACTTGGGCTCACTCATGTCATACTTCCAACGGCATTCCCTCACAAGAGCAATGAATATATATTCTATCCCAAGGTCAGTACATTCAGTCATCATATTTTTAGCCTACTTTTCACATTTTGCAAAAATGAGGAAAAAGTAGACTTATGAGATCGATCCGGGAAAATGTGTGTCTGTCTGTCTGTCTGTATGTCTGTCTGTCCTTCTGTCTGTCTGTCTGTCTGTCTGTCTGGCTGTGTGTGTGTCCCCCCCTATCAACTCCTAAACGGCTGCAGCAATCAAAACCAAATTCAGTATGAGTAAAGATGTGCACCGGCATAGCTCACGTCCATATTTGAAAATGATGTCAGTGCTACCAACTGCTGAAAAAACGCACTAGAAATTTGAGCTCCATGTTGGATATCTTGCAAAGTATGCACGGCAGCTATTTCAAAATTGGCACACATGTAGATAATACTATTTCAGTTTAATTTCCAGGAGGCCAACAATGACAGTGTTGCCAAAATAATTTTAAGCCTTCTGATAGGTCCAATGTTTAAATGCATATAACTTCTACACTATTAATTGGATTTCTACCAAATTTTGTATGTAATATCTGTACATAAACAGATATGACTGAGCGTATTCTTAAGAGCCACCAGGGCTGCCAACTGTTAATATTTGCTCTCTCTATTTTTTTTATCCAAATACCAATATATCAGAAAGTATGCAAGCCAACAGCTTTAAACTATGCACACGTATATTCTGACATTTTAGATTAATTTGGAGTATCTTATATACGTCAGTTCTACCAACATGATTATAAGCCTGCTGATAGTTCCAATTTTTAAATACATGTAACTTCTATACTATCAGTTGGATTTCAACCAAATTTCGTATGTGCTATGTGTACCATAACAGATAGACTCTAAGTATTGTTAAGAGCAATCAGGGTTGCCAACTGTTAATAAATGCTGTCTATATTCTTTTTACCCTAATATCAATATATCAGAGAGTATGCAAGCCAACAGCTCTATACTTTGCACACGTATAGCACCTGACATTCTTGATTAATTTAGTAATTAATACAAGGCAGTGCTGCCAACATGATTCTATGCCTGCTGATATGTCCAATTTTAAAATACATGTAACTTCTACTGTATGCTAACAAATGGATTTCATCCAAAATTGGCACAACAAGATATAATAATTGAGATTATTTCTGACCTGCACACGCATGGTATTGTTGGCAACATGCTTTTACGCGTGCTGATAGATCCAGTGTCTAACTGCATGTAACGTCCATTGGACTTCAACCAAATTTTGTATTCTGTACCTTAAGAGGTGGAACTAAGAATATATTCAGTCACCAGGGCTGCCAACTGTAGTTCTCTATTAGGCTACATTATACCAGGTATATTTTGAACAAATTAGATTATCGATATTACCAACTTAATTTCGTCATTATTCTAGATAGGTTCATATACTGTAGAAGAATCATTGGCATGAAAAGTAGGCTGTATAGTTCTTCACGGAACTTCTTGTTATAAACTGTAATTATGCGAAGAATATAGGCCTACCGCGTATACAACTAGTCAACTACACAGCTGATAACGAGCGGGAAAACGACCAAGTGACGTCAGCTTGTGATCTTTTCTGATTGGCTCTTAAATATGCAGTTGGCTGTCAAAGATAAAATTGGCGACAGCCGACTACACGCTGTCGATTGTCAACTATCAGCTACCGACATACAACTTCACATTGTGAATGACGCCATAAGAGAGCACGGGTCTGACTTCAACTGCCGTCTGCCGACTGCCGACTGCGCATTGTGGGTAGAGCTTAACTCCAACCAAGCTACAGGTGATGAGGACGGTGATTCTTTGGAGGATCAGGAATGACCTATTCCGAGTGTGGCAGAAGCATCCAATTACGTCCAAAAACTCAGTTTTTTTTTAAATCAACACAATATACGTGATTCTATTTTTGAGTCACTAACAACAAACAACAACAATGAATTTCCCGGGTACTCATTTCTGTAGTAGACTGAGTGATCTCCAGGGTTCATATATTCATATATTACTCGTGAGAGAATTAAATCAAGAAAGCAATCTACTGTCTCGAACTTTTTAAGAAACTGTGCCCAGTAGTCAAATGTTGTATATATTAATAGTATCTACAAATAATATAGTTTTTTGTTCAATCTTAAATTTTGAGTAATTATTGAAACTTTTTCTTTAATTCGAATTGTTATTTAATTCGAGATTTGTAATTGTCCCTTGAAGTTCGAATTATCCAAGTTTCACTGAATTGTACGTTTTCGTTGTTTATCTTTCGACGCATTTGAACACTCCTAGTAACTTTCTCCGGATACACAAAGTTCTGTGAGAAGAGCGTAAAAAAATAGAAATGTAATATTGTGCCTCGCCTTGGGTTAGTCATAAAACACGTCGTATCTGCAAGCGAAGCAATATGAGAGTAATTTGTGGGGACACACTCATTCATTGCACTCCGCCAGCATAAAGTTCCATTAGCTACACACAGTAGTTGGGGGGAAATTATTTCACAACTGAGTAGATACACACTACTGAACAGTTCACATCGTTCTTTATCGACAGTGGTGGTCATCAGCCACTCTTACTTAATTGATGATAATAATATGCTAATTGTTGTTATAAGGGGCCTATCATCTAGGTTATCGGCCCCTAATGGTTTGGGTGATAGTGAAAGATGAGATGAGAATATAATTATAACTAATACTAACTACAGACTTATATACTAGAAGAAGAAACGGTAAACACATTTGGGGAATAAAGGACAGGAAGAAAGGAAATGCCCTCAACACTCGAAGAATGAGGATTGAGGGACTTTGAAGTAAGGAAGAGGAGCCATGAAAGGCAGACAGGAAAGGAAAAGAGGAGAGGGCCCATCCCAAAGTCAGAGGAAAAATGAAAAAAAAACGACCCAGTTCAGGAATCCCCCGGGAATGCCAACTCTCAAACACACTAGCCGTGAGCCCCTGAGGATGTAGCAATATCCAGGGTGCACCAGAAGTTGTGGGGCTACACACACCCTGCCTCCTTGAGGGCCTTAAGCAGAAATCAGGAGATAACATGAAAAGAAAAAGAAGGCTGACCCCTCGCAGAAGGAGAGTATCAGGAAATACGAGACAAGGGTCAATTAAGGCGGGAAAGTAAGAGACTCCCTAGGTCTCGGATATCTTAATACCGTCGGGGTCGGAAGAGAACAAGATTTGACCAAGAGAGGTCGACAGGAACGAAGACAAAGAGAACCCAAGCACAAGTAAGTGGAAGCAATGCCGGACACAGCTGGAGTCCCGTGGTCGCCAACCCACGTCCCACTAGATGTGAGCCTCTGGGGGCCTTCCTTGGCTGTCACTGCGGAGGCCGGGGTTCGATTCCCGGCTCAGGCTAGTAATTTTATTCTGTCCTGAGGGCTGGAACGGGATACACTAATCCTCGAGAGGCAAGTCTGAGAAGTCTGGAAGTGGTTTGCCGCGGTTTCCCACTTCTACTCCAGACAAATATCGGGATGGTACCTAACGTAAGGCCACGGCCGCTCCCTACCCAAATTCTTCATGAATTACAAGTATACACACTAGTATACACATCACAGTGAGACAGGTTATCAGACACACACCCAAGTACAGGGGCTGCATGACCACAATGTCGCAAGGCCACTAAAATAATCAACATCTTATTTTAAAATGACATAAAAAAGACCACGACAGTCCAATTCCTTTTTGACGTATTGTAACAGATCTGGTTTTTGAAATTTTACTTCATGAGTTTTTTGAACAAAAATATTTTTAGTATCCTCTGTCATGGCAAAATGTTATTAAGTGCATGTTACTGAACATCTACTTCTCCTATCCTACGCTGCGGAAGTTCACAGTGTGACCGAAATCGGTACGGTTTTAATGTACAATATATTGACTTAACGTAATAAAGAGTTTATTATAAACAACTTAATTGTTGTTGATTCTTATCGCAAGAATGTATTAAACAATAGTGCGGCCAGTAGCCCTCTACGGGAGAGATTGCCGACATTTCACAGGGACAGGTTCTCCACACGATTGAAATGAGGATGCTGCGATGGTCTCTTCGTTTAACTCGTTACGACCATGTACCAATTGACATCGTGTGTCAAAGGCTTGGTGCAGCCCCAATTGAATCGTTTATTTCAGAAATGGGCCAACTTACAAAAATTCCATTTCGAAAAAGTAGTTCCGTGGAGAACTATATAGCCTATTTTCATTTATCCTACTCATGGTAATTGACTCTATCAACAAACTAAATTTCAGTTTGATTGTTGTCATAGATTCGTAGATATTGAGAACCATCTAAATATTTCTGATGGTCGCCAGGTTGGAGTTTTATGTATGTACTATTACAGTACATGAAGATTATTGTGTACGTGTGGTATTCAAACTTCAAACACATGATTAGGACACAAGAAGTAAAAACGAGATTGTAAAATTTCGCACAGGTGCCATCTTGTGGTTATGAAAACAATTGAAATAAATTAGATGCCAGTGGATTAAAATTTGTATAAGCATTTAACGTGCAATGATTCACTGCACTCGGATGGTTAAATCGCGAGAAACGTCCATTTAAATATGTATACTTCGCGTCGCTGCCATGTTGGATTTGCACTCACCAGGTTACTGAAAGTCCTATAGGGGAACTTATGTTCATAGACCCTATGAACATAAAAAATATCAGTTTGATCGCTGTAAAAGATTCGTAGATATTGAGAACCGTCAAAATATTTCGGATGCTCACCATTTTGGATTGTTACATGTATAGGCCATAGAGTTATGTACCATTAAAGGACAATTATTGCGTAGGTTTATTATTCAAACTTTCACTTCGATCGCATGATTACGACACAATAAATAAAATCTAAATTTTAAAATTTCGAAAAAGCCTCCTACTTGAGGTTATGTGAACAATTGAACTAAATTAGATGCCAGTGCATTAAAATATTAGTCTATAATAATTTACTGTACGACATTTCACTGCGCTCAGATGGTTAAATCACGAGAAAAGTATATTAAAATGACTCTACAGGTGTTTGAAAGTTACATAGATAAACTTGTAGCAGTGCCCTTTATCTCCGAACAAAATTTCACGGTGATATCTGTAATAGTTTCGGAGATATACAATGCCAGTGAAATATTTCGCACAGCCACTATTTTGAGGTTATGTAAACAATTGAACTAAATAAGACGCCAGTGCATTGTTGTTTGAGTCTTCAGTCTTTTGACTGGTTTGATGCAGCTCTCCATGCCTCCCTGTCCTGAGCTAATCGCTTCATCACTACATAGCTACCACACCCTACATCCGAGGCAATCTGTTTAACTTACTCTAACCTTGGTCTACCCCTACAGTTCTTGTCCTCGACCCATCCTTCCATAACTCAGCTTGCTATTCCTGGGTGTCTTAGTATGTGTCCTACCAACCTATCTCTTCTCTTCATTAGCAGTCGCCAGAAACATCTCTCTTCTCCCACTCGTCTTAATACCTCTTCGTTTGTAACCCTATCTACCCATCTGATCATCATAATTCTCCTGTAACACCACATTTCAAATGCTTCAATTCTCCTGTTTTCTGCTGCACCAATGGTCCAAGTTTCACTTCCATAGGGTGCCACGCTCCAGACAAAGGTTTTCAAAAAGGCCTTCCTAACACCTAAATCAATATTCGATGTCAACAGATTCCTTTTCTGAAGAAATGCTTTCCTTGCCTGAGCCAACCTCCTTTTTAAATCCTCTTTGCTTCGTCAATCACTGGTTATTTTGCTTCCTAAGTAACAGAAGTCTCCTACTTCCTTCAGCTTTTCACCTGCCAATTTGATGTCCATAGATATTTCTGATTTATTGCGACTGCATTCCAATATTTTTGTTTTACATTTAAAATCTTCATCATGAATTCTTTCCTCAAGTCGGAGTCCATACCATTCAAAAACTCATTCAAATCCTCAGGCGTGTCGGCCAAGATGACGATGTCATCAGCAAATCTCAGAGTTGAAATTATTTCTCCTTGAATCTTCACTCCCACTTTAAATTTCTCTCTAATTTCCTTCATTGCTTGTTCAATGTAACGATTGAAAAGTATGGGTGATATGTTGCAGCCTTGCCTCACACCTTTCTGAATACCAGCTTCTCTCTAATTTCCATCAGCTCGAATGACTGCTGTCTGGTTTCTGTATAGATTGTAGATCACCCTCCTATCCCTATACTTAATTCCAATCATTTTCAAAATGTCAAACAATTTACTCCAATCAACGTTATCAAAAGCATTGTCTAAGTCTACTAATGCCATGAACGTTCTCTTATCTTTTCTTATTCTACCTCCCAAAATCAGCCTAAGACTTAGTACAGATTCCCTTGTTCCTACATTTCTCCTGAAACCAAACTGGTCCTCACCCAATTCCGCTTCTATCTGGCGTTCCATCCTCTTGTAAATTAATCTAGACAGGATCCTTGAAGCAAGAGTAATCAAGCTGTTTGTACGGTAATCCTCACATCTGTCAGCTCCTACTTTCTTCGGTATAGGGATGATAACATTCTTCTTGAAATCAGAGGGTACCTCACCTGTCTCATAAATCCTACACACCAAGTGATATAACCTGATCAGACCTTCATCTCCTATGCAGCGTAGCAACTCAATCGGTATATCATCTATACCTGGTGCTTTGTTCCTGCTTAAGTCTTCCAATGCTCTGTCAAATTCTGATCTCAATATTAAATCTTCATTTGCATCCTCATCAATTTCCTCCTCCCTTTCCATTACATGATTCTCAATCTCCTTTCCCTTATACAAACACTCTATGTAAGCCTTCCATCTCTCAATCTTTTCTTCCCTATCTGTTAGAGGCTTTCCATTTGTGTCCTTAATATTACAGCACTTAGCCTCCTTTTCCCCAAATGTATTCTTAATCCTTCGATAAGCTGTGTCTACTTTTCCTAATTTCAGACAATTGTCTATACCTGCACATTTCTCTTTCAACCATTCTTCTTTCGCTACTTGCACTTCTTGTTAACCTCATTTCTCAGACGTCTGTATTCTACTTTTCCCTTTTCATCTCTTACATTCTTGTGTTTCCGCCTTTCATCCATCAATTCTAGTATATCCTGAGTGATCCACGGTTTTCTGCCTATTCTTTCTTTCCTACCAATGTTTTCTTCTGCGGATTTTGTTATTTCATTGTTCAAAAGTGCCCATTCGTCTGCAATTGAAGCTTGTTTAGGGTTTTTCATTAGTCCTTCCTTTATACTCTTCTTGAATCTTTCGTTTACATCCTTCTCTTTCAGTCCGTCTATTGCCCACTTTTCTGGCTATTGACTTTTATTCAGTTTCTTCAACTTTAATCTGCATTTCATAACAACTAGATTGTGTTACAATGTGTATAAACATTTGCTGTACCAAGTTTCATTATGTTTGGATGGTTAAATCGCGAGAAAAGTATATTTGAAAGTCTCAACTTCGCTTGGCAGCCAATTTGGTTTTGTTGTTACCAGGTTTTTGAAAGTCTCATAAGCGAACTTATAGTAGTGCCCTTTATCACTGTACAAAATTTCAGGGTGATATCTGTAATAGTTTCGGAGATACTGAATGCTGGTGAAATATTTCGCATAGTTGCCATGTTGGATTGGTGAGACACAATAAAACTTGAACGGCACGGTCGGGGTCGACCAGAAAGATTCATTGAAATCGCTCCAGTCGTTTAGAAGTTATTATGGCGGGCACACACGCACACATAGACACACGGACGAAAGGTGAACTCATAAGCCTATTTTTTCATAAAATGAAAATAGGCTAAAAATACAAAGAAGAATTTTTATGGATCTTAAAAACTTACCACAAATGCGTTTGAAACGTAAATACGCAAATTATTTTTGTTTTAGATTTTTGTATCGTGCAAAAACATAACTTAACAAGAAGTTCCGTGAAGAACTATACAGCCTACTTTTCATGCCAATGATTATTCTACAGAATATGAACCTATCTAGAATAATGACGAAATTAAGTTGGTAATATCGAACTATCTAATTAGTTCAAAATATACCTGGTATAATGTAGCCTAATAGAGCACTACAGTTGGCAGCTCTGGTGACTGAATATATTCTTAGTTCCATCTCTTAAGGTACAGAATACAAAATTTGGTTGAAGTCCAATGGACGTTACATGCAGTAAGACACTGGATCTATCAGCACGCGTAAAAGCATGTTGCCAACAATACCATGCGTGTGCTGGTCAGAAATAATCTGAATTATTATGATATCTTGTTGTGCCAAATTTGGATGAAATCCATATGTTAGTATAGAAGTTACATGTATTTTAAAATTGGACATATCAGCAGGCATAGAATCATGTTGGCAGCTCTGCCTTGTATTAATTACTCTAAATTAATCTAGAATGTCAGGTGCTATACGTGTGCAAAGTATAGAGCTGTTGGCTTGCATACTTTCCTATATATCGATATTAGGGCAACAAAAATATAGACAGCATTTATTAACAGTTGGCAGCCCTGATTGCTCTTAACAATACTTATAGTCATATCTGTTATGGTACACATAGCACATACGAAATTTGGTTGAAATCCAACTGATAGTATAGAAGTTACATGCATTTAAAAATTGGTACTATCAGCAGGCTTATAATCATGTTGGTAGAACTGACGTAAGTAGTAAGCGTTTGCTACACTCCAAATATTGCATCATCATGACCAGAAATTGCGTAATCCTGATGACGTCATGGGATGACGTCATGGGTCCTTAGAGCGAGCACGTGGTCCAGGAGCGAGCATGTGCAGTGCACGTGTTAGCGTGGGAAGAGGTTGACCTTTTGGCTTGTTTGTGCGATGATGATAAAAAGTTAATGGGTGTTGACGTCATGGGGGTTGTTTATTAGGATTTTAACTGTCATCTGACACCCGTGCGACTGTGAGCATGTGTGCCAGTGCGAGCAATCCACACATGTGGTGTTCAGCTGTTATGTTTTTTTGCTCGCGATTGAACCCTCGTCGTATCGGCCCCGAACCTGATATCTCGCACTCGTAGTAATGCCCCCCTCTTTTCCTATAGCCTCATTATTTAAATAAAATACCAAAACAAAAGGTCATTCGCGGGTAGTGGGGTAGTGTATGTTCTCTTGCAAGTCGCGTGTGTGCTTGAATACGTATGGCTATGTTGGGAAAATGTTTGGTGGTGGGCGAGGACTAGGGTTGAGTGAGGGCTCGTTTAAATGCTATTTTTCCCGCTCTATTTGATGGTGAGGTAATTTTTTAAAATGGGTGGAATTTGGAAACGCAATTTGAGGTAAACGTGCGTTTTTGACATTTTGGCGAATTTAATGAGCTTGTAAGGCTAGAACGATGTGTTATTTAGGAATGGTGTGACGTCCTCTTTGCTATGAATGCGTGTCGGTATATATATATTTTTTAAATTGTTGTTTTTGAAATTGGTGCTATTTTGGAAACGGTGAAGATGAGAGAAAAGTTTGTTTGAAGTCAATGAAAGGTCCCTATGCCCTCTAGGCTGACAGCAAGTTTGAAGTGTGTAGGACAAAACAAAATGATAGCCTACTTTCTGGCGAACATTGGCGATGATTCGCGAACGCATGGTCGGATTTGAGCATATAGGGTGTCGTAGGACTTGTGGTGAACCACCCCTTGCTATGGACGGGAGTATATCCACCCCAAAATAAATCTACCCTTACCCGGAGGTTAAGTAGTGGTTATTTTTGTATGCATGCGCACTTGAGGGCTTTTGTAAGAGAGCGGAATTTTTAAATGATTCTTTATAGATGAGGCTTTTTAAAAAAATTATTAAAAAAACAAAAAACTAATAGGTCATTCGCTCTTTAGTATCTCGCTAACCAATAATGCGATTTAAACATATGGGGTGTCATAGGACTCGTAGTGAATTCTCCTTTTGTATGAATGAGGTATGTCAACCCCCAAAATAAAAACTACCCTTACCTGAGGTGAAAGAGCAATTTTTGTATGTATGCACACCGGTGGCTTTTGTCAAAAGGGCCTAACTACACATTTGTTAATATTTTCTGAACCCAGGATGGGATTTTGCCATAGGCAGTAACCTAGCACTTGGGATGACACCTCGTTTTTGAAAGTATGATTCATTTATTTTTTTGTCAAAAGGGCCTAACTACACTTTTGTTAATATCTCGTGAACCAATCATGCTAGGGACTTGTATGAGGGGTCCTAGCACTTGGGGCGACGTCCCCCTTTGTGGGGTGAAACTACCCCCCCAAAATTGAAAACTCAATATCTTGGAAACTATGAAACCTAAAATTAGGCGTGATAGCTTTAAAAATAGGTGATGACATAGGCTTTTACCTGGATTGGTCATTTCACCCCTAAAACAGTAAATAGTCATGTTATGGGGAAAAAACGTGTTAAACACCTAAAAATGATAAATGAAACTAAGATCTTTTGTTTTTGATGAAAAATAGCAGGGGGGTGAAAACTACCCCCAAATTGAAAAATCGATACCTTGGAAACTAAGAACCGTAAAATTATGTGTAATAGCTTAAAAAATTCGTTGTGACATAGGCTTTTACCTGGATAGATGATGTCACCCCTAAAACAGTAAATAGTGATTTTACAGTGGGGAAAAAGGTCTTAAACGGGTAAAAATGATAATTGAACCTAAGATCTTTTGTTTTTGATGAAAAATAGCACGGGGGTGAAAACTACCCCCAAATTGAAAAATCGATACCTTGGAAACTAAGAACCGTAAAATTATGTGTAATAGCTTAAAAAATTCGTTGTGACATAGGCTTTTACCTGGATAGATGATGTCACCCCTAAAACAGTAAGTACTGATTTTACAGTGGGGAAAAAGGTCTTAAACGGGTAAAAATGATAATTGAACCTAAGATCTTTTGTTTTTCATGAAAAATAGTAGGGGGGTGAAAACTACCCTCAAATTGAAAAAATCGATATCTTGCAAACTAAGAACCCTAAAATTAGGTTTGATAGTTGAAAAATAGGTGATGACATACGCTTTTACCTCGATCGATTATTTCACTCATAAAACAGGGAATAGTAATGTTACAGGAGAAAAAGGTATTAAACACTTAAAAGCATAAGAGTTTTTTGAAACCATACTTTTTAATGAATGTGTGTTTGGAGGATGACAGCTTGCAAATTAATATTATTATTATTATTTGTATTATTATTATTAGGTAATTATGGATTAATGTGTTTATAGCTAATGAATAAGGCTACAGAGTTGTATCAGGTGTTGTACAAATCAGGATGGCCAAACCGTTGCCATTCCCCATGAATATACCCAAAAGAGCCAAAACGTTAAGGTTATCGACCTGAGATTTTATAAAACTAATTATCGGAGAGGGTGAAGTAAGATGTTGTTTTGGACTGACAGTGGCTAACCCTTTCCCATGATTTATGAATTGACCCAAAATGTTTTACCTGACAAGACTGAGTGTACCTGTTGCAGCCTTTAGAAAATCGAACCCGGACCTGTGTGGTGACAGTCGAGTTATATTAATGATGCTTTTTGAACAAACACAGTCTTGCATACTATCGCTGGGTTGAATCTGCACAGAGACACTGGCTTTGTTTGTGTAATGAGTCTTGGTGATAAGAACACGATGCTCTTGCCAGCAAGTTTCATATTACTCGTCTGCTTGATGGTGGACGTGATTCGCACCGTGTTAACGTACATGACTTGATAGTTGTTAGATAAGGGTTGACAAGGCTCAATGAACCTTATTGCAACCTTAAGATGAATATGAATTTCTTGGTATAGTCGGGGTTGCAAGCCAAGGCCTTAGGGTAGACAACCAACTATGTTAAACACTACACTGTGAGATGGTCAAATGATAATGTAACAGAACATATAGAAAAGTTTTATGTAGTTTAACGAATTGACTAAGAGCCATACCATGAGAGGTATAGGTAATTGAAATTGAATCCTTAGCTGTTGACCCTACTACATGTAAGCTATAGCAATGCCCACCTATAAGCTATCATGTTAGAAAAAGAAATGTATGGGTTGTTTCAAACGGAGAATGATTGTGTTTACTGTGAAACACAAATCTGAATTTAAAAATAGTTTATGTCCTACATGATGTTTGAACTCTCTTTTTATTTATACTTTAGACAAACGCTAACATAGTTGTAATTCAGAAGCCATGGCTGCCTCCTTTCCAATCCTACACCGTACACTGAAGTTAAAGTTAATAATGATCACGTTACAGGCAGCCAGTTTCAAAGCCATGAGAAATAAGTGAACAAAGTATACAATTCTTGACCCAGCCGGGAAATCAACATGGTGTTGTTTCAAACAAAAGACAAGCGTTCTATAAACTTGACCACCAAGCTGTCCTATCGACCCCTAATTGTTTGGCTGATGGTGAAAATAAAATTAAATGTAAACTATAACTAAAACTAACTACACACTTATAACTAGAAAAATGAAATGTAAGACAAAAGGATAACAGGACAAATAAAGGACAGAAGGAATAAATAATGCCCCTCAACCCTCAAGAATGTGGATTGATGAACTTGAAAGGAAGGAGAGCCATAAAAGGTAGATATGAAAGTAGAAGAGGAGAGGGTCCCGCTCCAGAGGTAATCGATAAAAGGAGGAAAACTGGGCCCAGCTCAGGAATCCCTTGTGGTCGCAAACTTCCAAACTCATCAGCCGTAAGCCCCCTGAGGGTGTAGGCATATCCAGGGTGCACCACAAGGGGTGGGGCTACATACACCCTACCTTTAGTGTGGCTTGTGCAATAGGCAGGAAATAACATAAAAATAAAAAGAAGGCTGCCTCCTCACACAAGGAGGGTATCAGAAAAATAAACAAGGGTCAATTAAGTCGGAAAATAAAGAGACTCCCTAAGCCTTGGATAGCCTAATAATGTCGGAGTCGGTAGAGAACAAGAGTTGACCAAGTGTGGTCGACAGGAAAGAAGACAGACAGGAGCCTAGCACAAGTCAGTGGGAACAATGACGGATTCAGCTGGGGCTCCATGGTCGTCGACCTACATTACACTAGATGAAAGCCCTTGTTTGGGGGTGGTGGAAAATAAACACCTCTTTTGTTTTAAATCACTGGCTTTAAGGACGGTAACAAATGGCATGCCATTATAATGCGATACTGGTCCTAGGGATATGCAAAATTGTATTAGATACTCAGCTAATAATAGTGTACATGACCCCTTATTATTTTCCCTAATTACAGTACATGGGAATGATGACCATGATTTCCAAGCCCCTAAGTAAGACAAAAACATATTATTTCCATTCCCAAACAGTTGGGGCGAGGTGAGGCGAGTTTTCTAAACGTCAAACACATGTGGTTTTCCACTTTTACTCCAGGTAAATGCCATGTTTGCCCACAGACAAGTGCAAAGAAAATCGAAACATGTTATGTTTGGATCAATTCCTTACCTACATGACAACATGTACTTGAAATAACAAGTAATGAGCATTCTATGTTAACAATAGTGAGATGCTTGCAAACTGCCAATGCTTAGAGCTCATTAGCGGCTTCTAAGGGAGGCAAGGAGTACACTTACTTGAAAAACTAACAAGAGGAGTGTTCGATTTTCCCACAACACCCAATCTGAAAGTAAATATAAATGACTATGCACTTAAGTCCATAACCACCTCCTTACCATTCCTACCCTTCATAGTCAAAGGCACACATTAATACAGCCATCACAGTGACAGAGGTTATTTGTAAAATATCTAAATATCTGAGATTTATCTTGAAATTGACCAGAATTTTGTAAAATCCACAAAATTTACCGCAAATTTAGCAAATTCCACCAAATTTCAGCAAAATCCAACAAATCACTACCAGATTTATTGAAATGCCATTGAATTATCAAAGAATGGTTTGAACTAGCTCAAATTTATATAAAATTACCCGAATATTGATGAAAATTCACCAAATTCTACCAAATTTAGCCAAGAGGTCTACAAACCATGAAATTTAACCATTTTTTTTTAAATTCACAACATATACTCGAAAATTCCATAATATTCCCTTTGCGTGTATATTTTTTTAGTTGTTGTTTCGTTTCCCACACTCCCTGCAGACAAATACCTGAACATGGCTTTATTCTAGACTAGGAGCTCCACATTCGACATGATAGCTGAGTTTCATCTCCCATAAACTCGTCTCTGAGGTGGGTGCCAGAAAAGGCGTCCAGCTGTAAAAACCACACCCTCACATAGACTTTCATAACTTCTTACGTTGAGGTTCATAACACTACGTTGATTGATTTATCGGTTTCCTTTTCACAATTCCTGTCTATACATTCCTCTTGAAGGTTGCAAGATGCGTGCAAGGTTCCTAAAATGCAATTCAATTTAATAAATACCTTAAGATGGTTTGATTTGTTTAATGATATGGTGTTAATACTATTTTTAGGTCTTGACTGGCTTTGCAATAAGAATTGACTAACCAAACATGAGTTACCTATCAGGGAAACATTTTGGCCACTATGTTGGCTATTGACCAATGAGTTTAGCTGTTTATCATTTTTTTCATCATAAACAACAGAGGCTTAAACGTATAGATAAACCGTGTGACCATGTTTGTTAAACAAGACATTATACCAGAGACAATTAGGATACTTATGTAGAGTTTACCAAAAATAATGTTGTGTAACAGTAAATGCTAGTCAACAGTTATACACTTCTAAAAAAAATCATCATACAATACCTGAGAGCTCTTCTAAAATTATTGATGTGTAACATGTTTCCACTAACTTGCTATGTATTTTTTGGCTTGGGGGTGATTTTCAAGAAATGCAAATGGAACTGAAATGCAATACAAACAATGAGCGCGCCTGGTGGCTGAGATTGATACCATGACGTACTGTCGGTTATGTAGCTATGTGGAATGTATATCAAATATGGTTTACTTCAAGGTCTGGAGATCCCTACAATTCCTACAATAAATGATCTTGAAATGGTCATCCTATGGTGTGAAAATATTTATTAGGTATATATATATTTACTGAAAAACAATTATGATTTATTAAATGTTTATATGTTTACAGTATTGTTATTTAATGTAAGCACTTGAGGCACTACCGACCAAAATACAGCACTATCTGCAATATGTATTGCATACTTGAAGGTTTGGTGGTCCCATTAAAGGTATTCCTACAATAAATGATTTTCAAGTTGTCATTCTATGACGTGAAAATATTTAATATATGATATTTGCTAACAGAATATGCCACTGGAATTATTTTACAAGTAGTTATTTTAATGACAACAGAGTTCACTGTTAATAACAGAGAGCCCTATGTGGAATGTAGGATAACATGTAACATAATATACGTGATATGTCACAACTGTAAGGCTTGTGATTTTTTTAAGATGCCTTTATACCTATATTAATCACTCAGTTTACAAGACTGATAACTGTAATGCTACGGAAAAATCATAACAAATCAAAAATGTGCATTGGAAAACCAAAAAGTGGTTGAGCAAATATACAGTCAACATGCAAAAAAACAAGAAATATATACAAATTGTGTTAATTAATTTAATTCAAATATATATATTTTTACAATAGGTATATACACACACACACACACACACACACACACACACACACACACACACATACAGAATACAGCTCTTTTTTGTTCATGTTTGCCTGCTACAGCTTTTAAATATAACACTTGCTGAACATTATTTTAGGGGTGGGGGTGTTGCTACGTTGACCAATTACACAATAATACCAGCTTTACGAAGTTCATCTTCTATTTTTAACAGCTCTTCCTCATAACCAATATGACCAGCCTGTTTACAGGCATGCAAGAGCTGTAGACGTTCGACTAATATATTAGGATCGTTCCATTTGCTATTTTTTATGAATGGTTTCAAATACTCGGGAAGCAGTCCATCATTTTCACCATCAACATCATTATCATCCTCATCATTATAATCATCTTCATATTGATCATCATCATCCTCGTCATCTTTACCATCATAATTTCCACATGTGTCCACAGTCTGTTCAATGTAGCATGATTGGTTCACGAGATATTAACAAAAGTGTAGTTAGGCCCTTTTGACAAAAAAATAAATGAATCATACTTTCAAAAACGAGGTGTCATCCCAAGTGCTAGGTTACTGCCTATGGCAAAATCCCATCCTGGGTTCAGAAAATATTAACAAATGTGTAGTTAGGCCCTTTTGACAAAAGCCACCGGTGTGCATACATACAAAAATTGCTCTTTCACCTCAGGTAAGGGTAGCTTTTATTTTGGGGGTTGACATACCTCATTCATACAAAAGGAGAATTCACTACGAGTCCTATGACACCCCATATGTTTAAATCGCATTATTGGTTAGCGAGATACTAAAAAGCGAATGACCTATTAGTTTTTTGTTTTTTTAATAAATTTTTTAAAAAGCCTCATCTATAAAGAATCATTTAAAAATTCCGCTCTCTTACAAAAGCCCTCAAGTGCGCATGCATACAAAAATAACCACTACTTAACCTCCGGGTAAGGGTAGATTTATTTTGGGGTGGATATACTCCCGTCCATAGCAAGGGGTGGTTCACCACAAGTCCTACGACACCCTATATGCTCAAATCCGACCATGCGTTCGCGAATCATCGCCAATGTTCGCCAGAAAGTAGGCTATCATTTTGTTTTGTCCTACACACTTCAAACTTGCTGTCAGCCTAGAGGGCATAGGGACCTTTCATTGACTTCAAACAAACTTTTCTCTCATCTTCACCGTTTCCAAAATAGCACCAATTTCAAAAACAACAATTTAAAAAATATATATATACCGACACGCATTCATAGCAAAGAGGACGTCACACCATTCCTAAATAACACATCGTTCTAGCCTTACAAGCTCATTAAATTCGCCAAAATGTCAAAAACGCACGTTTACCTCAAATTGCGTTTCCAAATTCCACCCATTTTAAAAAATTACCTCACCATCAAATAGAGCGGGAAAAATAGCATTTAAACGAGCCCTCACTCAACCCTAGTCCTCGCCCACCACCAAACATTTTCCCAACATAGCCATACGTATTCAAGCACACACGCGACTTGCAAGAGAACATACACTACCCCACTACCCGCGAATGACCTTTTGTTTTGGTATTTTATTTAAATAATGAGGCTATAGGAAAAGAGGGGGGCATTACTACGAGTGCGAGATATCAGGTTCGGGGCCGATACGACGAGGGTTCAATCGCGAGCAAAAAAACATAACAGCTGCACACCACATGTGTGGATTGCTCGCACTGGCACACATGCTCACAGTCGCACGGGTGTCAGATGACAGTTAAAATCCTAATAAACAACCCCCATGACGTCAACACCCATTAACTTTTTATCATCATCGCACAAACAAGCCAAAAGGTCAACCTCTTCCCACGCTAACACGTGCACTGCACATGCTCGCTCCTGGACCACGTGCTCGCTCTAAGGACCCATGACGTCATCCCATGACGTCATCAGGATTACGCAATTTCTGGTCATGATGATGCAATATTTGGAGTGTAGCAAACGCTTACTACTGACGTATATAAGTTATTTCAAATTAATCTAAAAAATCAGAATATACGTGTGCATAGTTTAAAGCTGTTGGCTTGCGTACTTTCTGATATATTGGTATTTGGATAAAATAAATAAATAGAGAGAGCAGTTATTAACAGTTGGCAGCCCTGGTGGCTCTTAAGAATACGCGGTGTCATATCTGTTCATGTACAGATATTACATGCAAAATTTGGTTGAAATCCAATTGATAGTGTAGAAGTTATATTCATTTAAACATTGGACCTATCAGAAGGCTTTAAATTATTTTGGCAACACTGTCATGGTTCGACTCCTGGAAATTAAACTGAAATAGTATTATCTACATGTGTGCCAATTTTGGAATAGCTCCCATGCATACCTTGCAAGATATCCAACATGGAGCTCAAATTTCTAGTGCGTTATTTCAGCAGTTGGTAGCACTGACATCATTTTCAAATATGGACGTGAGATATTCCGGTGCACTTCTTTACTCATACTAAATTTGGTTTTGATTGCTGCAGCTGTTTAGGAGTTGATAGGGGGGGGGGGGGGACACACACACAGCCAGACAGACACACATTTTCCCGGATCGATCTCATAAGTCTACTTTTTCCTCATTTTTGCAAAATGTGAAAAGTAGGCTAAAAACTTTGTACTTGTCACCTTTCTGCAATAAAAAAGTAGAACACTGATATTTTGTTACGAAAACTGATAAATACGGTTTTGTAATGAAAGCAAATTGTATGCAAAACACTTGATTTGTGTATTGGATATCGTTATTAATGCGAGGAAACGATTATTGTAACTAACGATACCTGTTCAAAAATGGCTGGTACTTCTTTTAACCTGATCTGTCTCAAAGTTCAAACCCATACATTATTTGGTTAGTCAGGTATTTCACATTGATGGGAACCTGAATAAGAAGCTGTTTGTAGGTCCTAGGCCAAAACTAGACATAGCGTACAAGAAGTACGGGTTGAAATATTAGAACAGAACGGAGTTAAGCAGCGTTCCTTAACCCCTTCCTGCAATAAACGCAATTTTTAACATAATGCCTTACTGTAATAACAGGGAATAACCCATTTTATTTGGGTACAAACATATTGACCGACTGAAAAGCATCTAACTGTCATGAAGGAACGGTCGAGGTCAAGAACTGTAGGGGTAGACCAAGGTTAGAATTTGTTCAACAGTTCTTCTGGGATGTAGGGAGTGGTTGTTATTTTTTGAGGAAAAGATTAGCACAGGTCAGTAAGGTATGGAGAGCTGCATTAAATCAGTCAAATTACTAAAGATTCAAACAACAACAACAACGTGTCGTCTATTAACCCCAAGCATGCAGGTTCGCTCCCGGCCGTGGTAAGTGACTTTTGAAAGGCGGCAAAAATTACGACACCATGTCATACGATGTTGGCATGTCAAAGAACCGATTTGAATTCAGTAGGCCTTGTTCATAATGGCAAAATTAATCTCGGGATTTACCGCCAACACAAAGTTCCACATTTCTCTACTAGAAAGCGCTATAGTGTTCAAGGAGCTTGGATATCTAACCTCCTTGACTTTCATAATGCTTCAAGGAACAACGAAATTCGACATGCAAGCTACCCTTTGGCTGTCAAATAACAAAACTTGCACCTGGCACCGAGGCCTTACGATATTTAACAATAATAATAATAATAATAGTGATCAATTGAATACTGCCCCAATGGGAGCACACGCAAGCAGTCACAAACTACTGATATATTCATGAAAACTTGGGAGTGATAATACTGTCCTGTATACTGGGAAGCTCTCTACTGATCATGGCTTGTATTCTTTTCAAGGCTCTTGGCAACAAATGTATAGAATGGTGATCATATCGGTGTGGTAGCAGCTGGGGAATCATGCTCTTGCTATTTTCATCGCAGAAGCCAGACAGAGAGTGTTCTTGTTAGCAAATAATACAAGGCTCTTCCCATTCATTCCTTGTCTGGAGCTCGATAAATGCAGCTCCTGCCTGAGAATTCCCAAAGCTCCCATATATTTGAACAGACCGAGATATCAAAGACTTGCTGAAGAGCAGGCTCGGTTCGCAACTTGACCTCTAGCGCCTGAGGCATTTCCAAATTCTATATGACAAGAATCCATATGCAACATCATTCTTATTCTTCGTCTTATTGAAAAGCATAGAATTATTTTATATGCGGGTTTATATACCAGCAACAGCTCCGACCGGTTGTAAATAACACTGGCCAATAAGATAATATCGCCAGAATAACTAAGTAATGTGTAAGGTAGAGTTAAAATTAACTAATCTGAAATTTGTTGTCAGTTTTCCCCTTTTTGCTGTGTATGTTCCGGAGTTCGGTTGGTTGGTTGGTTGGTTCCTCAGTTTAGGGGCTGTGACAATGCGGTCATGTATCCCCGTGTACTTTGGTGTCTGTAGAATCTGTCTGATAACCGATGTTAATTGTGATGACTGTATTAGTGTGTGTATCTGTTTTTTAGCCTACTTTCGATTTTTGCAAAAAATGAAAGTAGACTTATGAGATCAACACAAAGTGTGTCTGTCTGTGTGTGTGTGTGTGTGTATGTGTGTGTGTGAGTCTGTGTGTCTGTGTGTGAGTGTGTGTACTCTGAATGTCTGTCCCCCCTATCAATTCGCACACGGTGAATGCGAATTGAACGAAATTTGGTACAAAGGTAGCACTAGCACAGGACACCTCAGTGTCATGTTTTATATCGCCGCCATCTTGACGGAAACGTAATGGAGGCCACAAAAATGTTCAAAGCTTAAAACAAATTACGACTAACCTAATCATCCGATCTCTACCAAATTTTGCAACAACATACCTTAATGGGGGGAGCATCCTATGACCAAACCAATAGGTCATCAGCGTAATAGTTTGCGGATGGCGGCCATCTTTTTGTGAAAATCGATTCCCCCTGTTAATTCGAACACGGTGCAACCGAATGGAACGAAATTTGGTACAAAGGTAGTACTAACAAAAGGCACCTCAGTGTCATGTTTTATATCGCCGCCATCTTGACGGAAACGCAATGGCGGCCACACAAATGTTCAAAGCTTAAATCAAATTACGATTAACCTCAACATCCGATCTCTACCAAATTTTGCAACAACATACCCTTATAGAGGAAGCATCCTTTGACCAAATGAATAGGTCATTAGCCTAATAGTTTGCGGATGGCGGCCATCTTTGTGTGAAAATCAATTCCCCCTATTAATTCAAACACGGTGAAACCGAATGGAACGAAATTTGGTACAGAGGTAGCACTAGCAAAGGGCATCTCAGTGTCATGTTTTATATTGCCGCCATATTGACAGAAACGTAATGGCGTCCACACAAAAGTTCAAAGCTTAAGTTAAATTACGACTAACATAACCAACCGATCTCTACCAAACATTGCAACAACATACCTTTATGGAGGGAGCATCTTTTGACCAACCTAATAGGTTATTGGCCTAATAGTTTGCGGATGGCGGCCATCTTTATGCCAAAATTGATTCCCCCTATTAATTCGAACACGGTGGAACCGAATGGAACGAAATTTGGTACAGAGGTAGCACTAGCAAAGGGCACCTCAGTGTCATGTTTTATATCGCCGCCATCTTGACTGAAACGTAATGGCGGCCACACGAATGTTCAAAGCTTAAATCAAATTACGATTAACCTAATCATCCCATCTCTACCAAATTTTGAAACTACATACCTTTATGGAGGGAGCATCCTTTGACCAATCTAATAGGTCATCAGCGTAATAGTTTGCGGATGGCGGCCATCTTTGTGTGAAAATCGATTCCCCTATTAATTCGAACACGGTGCAACCGAATGGAACGAATTTTGGTACAGAGGTAGTACTAACAAAAGGCACCTCAGTGTCATGTTTTATACCGCCGCCATATTGACGGAAACGTAATGGCGGCCTCACATATGTTCAAAGCTTAAATCAAATTACGACTAACCTAATCATCCGATCTCTACCAAATTTTGCAACATCATACCTATATGAGGGGAGCATCCTTTGACCAAACTAATAGGTCATCAGCGTAATAGTTTGCGGATGGCGGCCATCTTTGTGTGAAAATCGATTCCCCCTATTATTCGAACACGGTGCAACCGAATGGAACGAAATTTGGTACAGAGGTAGTACTAACACAAGGCACCTCAGTGTCATGTTTTATACCGCCGCCATATTGACGGAAACGTAATGGCGGCATCACGAATGTTCAAAGCTTAAATCAAATTACGACTAACATAACCATCCGATTTCTACCAAACTTTGCAACAACATACCTTTATGGAGGGAGCATCCTTTGACCAATCTAATAGGTTGTTAGCCTAATAGTTTGCGGATGGCGGCCATCTTTATGTCAAAATTGATTCCCCCTATTAATTCGAACACGGTAGAACCGAATGGAACGACATTTGGTACAGAGGTAGCAATAGCAAAGGGCACCTCAGTGTCATGTTTTATATCGCCGCTATCTTGACTGAAACGTAATGGCGGCATCACGAATGTTCAAAGCTTAAATCAAATTACGACTAACATAACCATCCGATCTCTACCAAACTTTGCAACAACATACCTTTATGGAGGGAGCATCCTTTGACCAATCTAATAGGTTGTTAGCCTAATAGTTTGCGGATGGCGGCCATCTTTATGTCAAAATTGATTCCCCCTATTAATTCGCACACGGTAGAACCGAATGGAACGACATTTGGTACAGAGGTAGCAATATCAAAGGGCACCTCAGTGTCATGTTTTATATCGCCGCTATCTTGACTGAAACGTAATGGCGGCCACACGAATGGTCAAAGCTTAAATCAAATTACGATTAACCTAATCATCCGATCTCTACCAAATGTTGCAACTACATACCTTTATGGAGCGAGCATCCTTTGACCAATCTAATAGGTCATTCGCCTAATAGTTTGCGGATGGCGGCCATCTTTATGTCTAAATTGATTCCCCCTATTAATTCGAACACGGTGAAACCGAATAGAACGAAATTTGGTACAGAGGTAGCACTAGCAAAGGGCACCTCAGTGTCATGTTTTATATCGCCGCCATCTTGACTGTAACTTAATGGCGTCCACACGAATGTTCAAAGCTTAAATCAAATTACGATTAACCTAATCATCCGATCTCTACCAAATTTTGCGACTACATACCTTTATTGAGGGAGCATCCTTTGACCAATCTAATAGGTCATTCACCTAATAGTTTGCGGATGGCGGCCATCTTTATGTCAAAATTGATTCCCCCTATTAATTCGAACACGGTGGAACCGAATGAACGAAATTTGGTACAGAGGTAGCACTAGCAAAGGGCACCTCAGTGTCATGTTTTATATCACCGCTATCTTGACGGAAACGTAATCGCGGCCACCCAAATGTTAAAAGCTAAAATGTAATTACGACCAACCTAATAATCTAGTCTCTACCGAAATTTTGCAACACCATATCTTTATGTGGGAAACATATTCTGACCAGACTGCAAGAACATCAGCCCAATAGTTTGAAGATGGTGGCCAAGTATGTGTGCAAATCGATTCCCCCTATCAATTCAAACACGGTGAAACCAAATTGAACAAAATTTGGTACGGAGGTAGCACTAGCAAAGGGCACCTCATATTCATATCCCTATAGCCCGTTGTATTTCAACAAGCTACTACAACCAACATTCAATCATACTCCTTGAAAAGGACAAAGAATTATAACAATACCCATGCATTTAGGAGAAAGTAGGCTATATGTTCTTTACTGAACATCTTGTTTAAATTCAAGTAAGGACTGCAACTTTGATTTTTTTCAAATAGTTCCTACTTTTGTCGCCAAACGCCACCGTCAACGACTACTAGGCCGAGTTCAGAACTTAACTACTAGATGCCACCGCAGTCGGCTCTTGGCAACGAACTTAGGAAACTAAGAGCGTTGTTTACATTCTTAACCTATACAATTTGGCTTCACACAGGTGTAAGTAGTGGAAGGTTCTTTAACACGCCATACATCTATGACATGGGACCGCCGGCTTTACTTCCCTCCGAAGGAAGGCATACTGAGGGATTTTTAACGCTCTTAAAAAATCCGACGGCTTCGGCCGGGTTTGAACCCGCTATCTTGGGCATAGAAGCTCAGCTTGCTACCGACTACGCCACCGAAGCCGCTTGATTCGGAGTTTCACCTAGGTGTAGCAAGTCAGGTTCAACAGCAGGCTTTTGGTTTATGCCTGGACGCCTAAGCGATTGCGAAACTACTACTAGACTATATCCTATACAGCAGGCTGTTTCAGCCGAGCTGCTCGCTAGTGTGGAGCGGAGTACTCGCTGCATTGCGTGAGTAAAACTGCAACATGCAATACAACTCTGCTGTGGGGGCTGCCGTCACTGTGCGGTGGATACATCAAGACTGGCAGGAAGCTCATGGACTTGTGTTATGACCTTCGCCCAGTGACGTATTGACTATCACTCCCAGTCCCTCTCCAACTGTGGATTTGGAACAGCCTGCTATACAGGGAGGTAGGAAAACGAAATGAACCGGATATATGAGCGTTAGAGGATTGGTATGAATGATATATAAAAGAAATTAAGTCGTAAACTCGTGCCGGTTTCATCTTATCAGCTGCTCGGGGGCGTGGTGGCTCAGCGGTCTAGCTGTATGCCTCTCACCAAGGCGGTCCGGGTTCGATTCCCGGTCAATGCATGTGAGATTTTCGAAGTGAAATGCCATGTCCTGTGGTTCGGATTCCACGTAAAAAGGAGGTCCCGTGGCTCATGATCTCAAGATTAACGGTCACGTTAAACTACAAGCTTCCTTCCTTATCAGCTGCTGAACGTAGCCAATCATATCGCTTCGCAGGTGAATTCAAACAGACTTTGCAGGGTGGTCTAACTCAAGATCAGCTCAAGATTGTCAATCAAACATCGCCTTGCAAAACTCATTTGAGCGATCTGATTGGCTAATTTCAGCAGTTCATACAAGCGTGAGATATCGACTTATATTTGTCAAATTATTATTTATTTTAGTTTAATGAATTTAATGTCGTCGGTGTGTAGATAAAGTTATTGTTGTGAATAATTGTTATTTGGCCAAATAACCGACAAACTTGTTCTCACCTTGTTTATCAAAATGTGATTGTTAGTGACGTTTTGATCGGCAGATCATTTTCAAGTCGGTTAATTGGCGAAATTAGATTCACAACAAGAATTATTTATTTTATTAAATAAATAAATAATAAATAAAATAAATAGATAATAATAAATAATAAGTAATTTATCAGCAGGACAGCGGCCTTTAAATACCCGGATGGTGCAGTCAGGTGACATTTGAGGGTGCGCAGATGCGAGGAAGCCGTGTCAGTAGATTTACTGGCACGTTAAAGATCCCCTTTAGGTGCAAAATTCTGGCACCTTGGCCTCTCTAAAAACCTCAGTAGTTACGAGGCACGTAAAACAAATAACATTATTATTATCAAATATCCGGCCTGGTACAAGTGATATAGGACATCACGACAGTCGGGCGGCCTGATACAAGTGACGCATAAGGATTTGATGTAATCCCACTCTTTGTGATCTCTATGCAGCTCAATGAACAAGGCACATTCGATCTTCCTTTCCCAAAACAAGGTAATGATACAGTTGTTCTGACTCGCTGGGCCCATTCGCTTTACATGTAATCCTTTTTCAATGGTGACGGTAACCTTCTCATGACAAACCAGTTCCTGGTTATGCCATCTTGTATATTACCAATTGTCTTTGACGGGACCCAAGAATCAACTAAAAATTCACCTTTCTTTGAGGTCTTCAGTTATCGAGCAACTTTTGTTTGTCCATCGTGAGGCTTTCAGAGGCGTATAATACCTCTGGATGGATGAATGAATGATGGTGCGGCCTCTGAGAGTCCGAATGCAGGTCTTTCTAGTTGACGCCTGTGGGCGACCTGCGCGTCGTAATGAGAATGAAGTGATGATGAAGACGTCACATACACCCAGTCCCCGAGCCACGGGAATTAACTCCAGGAGATTAAAATCCCTGATGGCTCGGTCGGGATTCGAACCCGTAGCACGTCGGACCAAGGTCTAGCGCGCTAACCATTTAGCCACGGTGCTGGACTCAGGATGGACGACACTGCAGTAATGCCTCAGTTTTCTGTTGAACCGTTGACAGTTTGTTACAGACGCCCATGATTAAATGATAAGCCATTTCCATTGTGTCCATGCGTGATGCGAATGCTACTTTCTCTGACATAAATCGGTGTGATTTATTATTATTATTACTATTATTATATTACAACTAGCAACCCACCCCAGCTTCACCCGGGAACGGTTATGAATGCATTACGCGATAAGCGCTTTTCTTTCGATGTCAATGAACTATGACCTATATCCGATTTACGTTTCGGCATGATGGGTTAAAATCACTGACCTGACTATTAATTATGTTATCATGGAGATGCATGTGCAACGAATTCTAGTCAGACGTAATTTAAGAATGGCGAGGTGCATGAAAAACAAATTCCCCTTCCGCCAAATCTTAACTTGACTGTGTATTTTGCGGAACGAAAAGTTTAGAGGCGAAATGAAGAAAAGCAGAGTTGCACTTCCAGGGAAACTCCAAACACAACCACTCTTCTCTGAAGTCTTTACTCAACACAATTTGACAGTTTGCTCGTGGCTGTATCTGGAGTAATAGGCTCGCCACTAGCTAGCTCGTAAACTGTCGCCACAGTGATCGAATGGAGATTGTTGGAAGAAATGAAAACGTAAAAACACTTATAGTGGGCGATGTATTGAAGACAGAGATATGCTCTCGTGGACGTTTTGTAGAGCTTTTCTTGCTGAATAATTCTTACACTCATAGTATATAGGCCTCGATATTGTTAACAGTTTGTCCAGCGTAAGCTTAAATTGTTCGCGGAAGCCATGTGTTATTTTTCGACTTATTCACTGAAATCATTACTGCTTGGCTTCCTTTGATCATAAACAAATTATTTTCTACATACACCTTCCTCGTGATATCCTTTACAGAATGGCGAAAACTGCATCAAAATCCATCCAGTCGCTCTCGAGATTACCCGTGACTTCCAAGATTCGGGGACTTTGTTTTATACTACTGTAGGTAGAGATTATTATTGCAGTGCGTCTGCGAATATTATTTTGTAAATTCTTCGGTGCTAAACAGTCAATGTACATGTTTCCATGTCAGAATCTTTCTCTTGGGTAGGTTTTGATCGCCTCTCTCTAAACTGCCGCTTCCTGTAGAGAGAATAATAACATGCCAGTAATTATAATTACATTCTCATTATAAAATGGCGGACAGTTGACCGACTGACGCATTTCGAGGCTCGAGGCACAAAGCGCTGAACCCGCTGTTTTGACGCTCTCACAGTTTAACGCTCAGTCAGATTAAAAGCAGATACAAGTTCGTTTTTCATACAAAATTAATTTCCGCCACGGTGATAAGCGCTCATCGCACCTGATCGTAATTAACCACCCTGGCTGGCAGGACGCCATCTGCACTGTCTGCTGGTGCAGTGGCTAGCATTATTGGCTGGAACCCGGTTCGATTCACAAATCTGACAAGAAATGTATTTCTTATTGTAGACATTTGATGTTTCTCAGTCGGCCAACACGATTTTAACTAATTGTAATGGGAGCTTACCTAATCCTGAAAAACATACTTGAGATTAATAAATTCACTTGGACGACCAGCTTCGATCGTCAAGCGATCATCATCAGATCCTATACACATAGGCAAAAGACGCTAGTCGTAATTTGATTTAAGCTTTGAACATTTAGGTGGCCGCCATTTCGTTTCCGTCGAGATGTTGGCGATATTAATTATAACACTGAGGTGTCCTTTGGTAGTGCTAGCTCTGTACCAAATTTGTTAACTTTGGCTCCGTCATGTTTGAATTGATACAGGGGGATAGACATACACAAACACACACTCACACACAGACACACGAACGTTTGGTGAATTTAGATCTCATAAATTTATTTCATTTTTTACAAATAGTGAAAGTAGGCTAAACTTGTCACATATAACTAACAAATCTTGAGTTTATAAAAACTTCTGCAACTTAATAAGTGTATATATAGTAAATACCATCACCCATACTTGTAGACATATATTTAGTAGTAGCCTAAGCGTAAAGGAACTGAAACTGGTCATCCAACGGAATTTATTGACCTCTTTAAGCCTACTTTTTTAAGGACTAAGGAAACACCCTTTACAATTGGGTACATACGTGTTGACCAATTGAAAAGTATTACATTAGGGACATTGGGAATTTTACAGTTAATTTTAGGGTTTGTTATGAGGACACCTTTCTCAAAGACAGCCCTCCCATTAAATCTACCACTGTTGAGCAAATACGATATCAGAAATTCTAGTATGTTTATTCTAGGACCGTAGGCCTGCTGAAGACCATTCTAGCTATTCAAATTTATTGACATGTAAATTTTCAATTTAAATTTAATAATATTAGTTTGATGCAACAGATACTATGTTGGCTTACGTTTTATTTGGAGTCCAATTTTGATTGTAGTATGATAGAGTCTTGATTATCCGACATAAACTGCACCTGAAGCACATTGCATCACCAAAAATGTCGGATAATATAGAATAACATTGAAAATGAACTAAAGGAAATTGGGAGGCTATGCTGTATTACTAAAACTATGACATGTCCTCTATGGACATCAACTTGGCAGGTGAAAAACTAAAGGAAGTAGGAGACTTCTGTTACTTAGGATGCAAAATAACCAGTGATGGACGAAGAAAAGGGGATATAAAAAGTAGGTTAGCTCAGGCAATGGAAGCATTTCTACAGAGAAGGAATCTGTTGACATCGAATATAGATTTAGGTGTTAGGAAGTCATTTTTGAAGGCCTTTGTCTGGAGCGTGGCACTCTATGGAAGTGAAACTTGGACTATTGGTGCTGCAGAAAAGAGGAGAATTGAAGCGTTTGAAATGTGGTGTTACAGGAGAATTATGAAGTTCAGATGGGTAGATGGAGTTACAAACGAAGAGGTATTAAGACTAGTGGGAGAGGAGAGATGTTTCTGGCGACTGCTAATGAAGAGAAGAGATAGGTTGGTAGGACACATACTAAGACACCCAGGAATAGCAAGCAAGCTTAGTTATGGAAGGAAGGATCGAGGACAAGAATTGTAGGGGTAGACCAAGGTTAGAATATATTAGATTGCCTTGGACGTAGGGTGTGGTAGCTATGTAGAGATGAAACGATTAACTCAGGAAAGGGAGGCATGGAGCGCTGCATCAAACCAGTCAAAGGACTGAAGACTCAAACACACTTACTGAATATATCAATTCATTGTATATGGAGTACTGAAAAAAAGTTCTAAATGGCTTAAAAAAAGGAACTTGTCAACAATGTCTGCTTGCCTGCTGATTGACGTTTTATGCTGCGAGATCTCACCATAGACGAAAAATCAGCACCTCCGATGTGCTTGACACCGCCTGTTGCTCTACGTATGAAGGGCTTAAGAGAGGAATAAAGTGTCAGTATCCTTTCGATTGTTGAACATGCTACTGGCATTGTTGACATATCATACTCATATCACAGCAGTGCCATGCTTGATGGAACCAAAAGCAACTTTTATAGCGTCAACATTTTATCATAAGAGTTTTTTTTTTTTAGAATTTTCAAAATGAGTCAGTTAGTCAATTTTCGTTTCCCTTATATATCCCAAGTTTATCCTAATTTTCGTTTTTGAGGATGTGTATTACATCTGTGCCCACAAAATATACCTCATTCAGGTCATTAGGATTGATACTTGTTTGTATATACTGTATTTGTTTAAAAGAAATGACTATTTTCAGCTGCTCTGAATAAAAATTCAATAATGGGACTTAATTTACTGTTTATGTTAGTGATTGAAGTACATGTTGTAGGTATAGGTGTAATACGCACCTTAAAAAAGAAAAGTTGGTAATTTCTTACAAACTTGGGAAACGATGATGCATGGTAAAAAATTCGGCAAATTTTGGAAAATTCTCTAAAAAAACTCTTATGTTAAAAATTTTGACATTATAAAAGTTGCTTTTGGTTGTCACAAGCATGACGTTACTGTGATATGAGTATCATGTTCAACAATTGGATGAATATTGGCATTTATTCCTCTCTTAAAAGCTGGATCTCCCCCCTGCCATATCCAATGGACTTAATCCTTCATTGTGATACCTCATTTATCCTTTTGTTCTGCAATACTTCGTTCTTCATCCTCATTTTCGTTAGCATTCACGAAATAAATAATAATAATAGGGCCTTAGACTTAGAAAAGGCTTTTGATAACGTTGATTGGACTAAATTGGTTGACATTTTGAAATCTATTGGAATAAAGTACAGGGATAGGAGGGTGATCTACTGTGCCCAACTCTAGGAATGGGTATTCCAAGATTCAGACACCTAGATATCAAGGGAAAGGCTGTAGCCGCTTTTGAAAGTTGAGATATTTGAATATCGCGCTACATTGCTTCTCGAAGCAATTGGAAAGAATTTACCGATAGAAGCATGTCAAGTGACGTAGCGAGTAATAGCAGAGGTGGAGGCTATTTATTGATTAAATAGTTAACCATGGAGTAGAGACTTGAGACTGGGATCAGATTACTGGCACGGCCAAATGAAAGAGAATGCAATTAGTATCAAGTAAATCGGACCAGGGATTCAAGTGATATGAGGATTTCTAGATATCAGCTGATGCGGCGTGACCCTGACAGTTTTGAATAAAAGCCGGCTGGCCGAAGCATCGATAGCTCATTTCAACACAAGCACTTGCCGAGCAAGTTGCTGCGACGCTGAGCCAAGGCACATGGTTGCCGGATCTACGCAGAAGTTCTTTTCAAAGTCGTGATAGTCACGAAAGTGCTGCGCTACGAGGTGGAACTTAGTAAGTTTACGGCGAGGAGAATCACTGAGGTGATTGATTTTTCTACAGACATTGGTGGAAATATTTATATTTCTACATGGACATATGCTAGACTTTGTCTAGAATTAGTACTTTGTCACAGTCCAGTAATAACATAATACTTGGATATTTAAATCCATTTCAGTCAGTTTTCATATTTGTAACTAGTTAACCACTTCGATCTCTCAGTACACTGAAGACTAGTCTATAACGGTAGTGTTCATTAGTCTACGCAAGGGAAACTACAAGTTGCTTAGCGCATGGTAGATGGCGTGAAGCCATGCCCAGGGAACGATCTTCAGAACAGCCGTTGATTGGTTAGACTGTCAGTGTTTTTCTTGTACTGATAAGATTACCGTGAGTTATGTTACAACTGACATATCTAAGAAGAGATCACTTAGATCTGACCCTATTTAAACAAACTGTTATGGCTTTGATAGAAGCCCATATTAAAATGGAACAACAGTTAATTCAAACGTCAAAAGATACTACCACTATGTCTGACTAGACGGATTGTGGGTATATAATGGCGGCCGATACAAGGATTATACGTGCTTGTCCAATGGGGCATGTCTATGGATAAATCTGGTACAGACCAGGTTTACTTCGCTTCAAGACCATCAAGAAATGTAAGCCACATTTGAATTATATTATGCCTAGCTAATTGGAACAAACTATTTTTCTGCAGATGACCAACACATTATTTTTCTTCGTATTTAAAGCTTGCAATGATTTACGCAAGACTTGTTAGAGTTATTCCGAGTATTTTCAGCACTCAGAACAGTTTAGGATCGATGACCGAGCATTTCGAAGATTTATTTGAATATTTCATATTTTAGGGAAACCACGGAGAACCGTCGATGTAAAGGTTGAGTTAAATTATTTTTGTTGAGGAATGGATATTTTTTCCATATTCGAAGATTCGAACATGTGGATTCTCACATAATGAGATGATAATTAAACGTATTTAAAATGATATAATTAATAATAATAATAATAATCCACTAATAATAATAATAATAATAATTTTCATAATTTTTCTAAATAATTCTTGGATATTATATTTTATAATAATCATATGTATTGAGAGAGAGCCTATAAAGTAGTTTAATCATTTCTAGTCTGGAACAGGAGATTTTCCGAAGGAGAGTGGTTAGCGCAAGCCCGCATTCAACCAACATTTCAGTTCTGGTTGAACAGTTGATATTTGCATTGAGCAAAGTATATTTTTCAGATAACACGGAGAGGCATGAAACGGGAAGCAAATGATATTTGTATCAAATAGGATATTTTTGTATTTATATAAAATCATGACGTAAATACACTCGAAAGTGAAGTAAAGATTTTCATAAGTATGGTAAATTCACGGGTTGAACTGAATGGTAAAATAAAATAAACTTGTCAGTTTATTAATCTTCCAGTGTTGATAACAAGCAGAGGCTTGATTTATTGTATAAATTTTGGGAAGAAAATTTATATGTGTGGAGTAGTTGAAATGCCATTCCCAGGTGCGCATGTTTAAGTCGCAGGAATGAAGAGGTTTTTTCGAGCATCAATCAAATAGCAGGTTCGATGGCTCAGGTTTATAGTAGGAGTATTGGAACTACACATTTCGTCGTATGAATGACCCGAAGGTTATTTCTTTGAAACCATCAGTTCTTATTTCAACCTTGTTTACGAATTCCATTGAGACTTTGATTTTGCTAGAACCCGGATTTGTCATGATAGTAGTTTATTCTTCTACAGAGGAAGACCTTTGCCGTTGTTGTTGTAATATTGTGTTCTTACACAAATAATAGAATGGGCCACTGCCAATTAAAAATAATTCTTTAACCACGAATAATTTGAAGGATATTTTCAATCCTAGTGCCATGAACTAAATGAATTTATTATGAAGCTACAATTCTTATTTCCGCATTCTGTCGAAGAATTGCAAGTTGTGAAAATTACTAAAAAAGGCCATAAATAAAAATATTTTTTCATAATAATGATTCCGAGTGGAAAATTGAATAGTTATTTATTGATCAAGTTAATGATTCAGAAATCATGTATTTTGTTAGGAACTTAAAGTTCATAATCGAGTCACTTCTCGAATGTTTAATGTCAGAAGAACAATTAATTGTTGTTGTGCTTCGCACAGTTCTTCGATGCTATGCTCAAGGTCAAATACTTTTCAGATGTTATTAATATGTGTAAATAATGTGTGTTGATTCAATGATAATAATATTTTTCGACGATATATTTTTGAAACTGGAAAAATAAGTGAAAGTTTAAAAATTCTATGAACATTTATTCTACGAGTGTTAATATCATGTAAATATTCAAAGAGTGATCTACGATATTTCCAGTAGAGACAATTAACTTTGAACTGGAATTAATTATAAATAATTTTGGAACACAGTCTACAGGACTATTAATCGGACTTGTGTTTCCAAAAAAAAAAGATTGTCAAATGTGTTTGGAAAATTTCTGTATATTGTGTAAATAAGAGTGTGGATCGCCACACGTGGATGCTGCTGCTTCGAGCATCTTTGCAGTCAATTTTAACTTCAAAATAAACTGAGATACTTTTACCAGAAGGTTGCAGGTTCGAAACCTGGCGCAGTCAGCTGGCATTTGAGGGTGCGCAAATGCGAGGGAGCCGTGTCAGTAGATTTACTGGCACGTTAAAGATCCCCTTCGGGGCAAAATTCTGGCACCCCGGCGTCTCTAAAAGCCAGTGTAGTTTAAAGGGACGTAAAACCAATAACATTATTATTATTACTTTTACTAGATGTGTTATACCCAATTAAATCTCCTTCTATCCTTATTGTCGCATTGAGCCAAAAATAAGTAAAGCATTTTTTTTATTTGATGTCGTTTTTGCGATTTGCTTTAACCCATCTGGCGCCCCGGGATATTTTGATTCTCGTGCTGACTGATTATTGGTAAAATGCATATGTGGTCGTGCGGACTCCGGTCTAAACGGGCACATAAAATAAGATAGAGAGAGGAATGGCTTCGAACGTGGGTCACGATTTAGACATGGTCAATCGCATGCCGATTTAAATTGTGATAATTTTTATATAAATATTTTGGGAGTTGAGAGATGTCTGGTTTGGATGAATAAATTAGTAGGAAACCCAATTAGTGGGGAAAATTAAAAACTTAACTTGGTTAATAAGTAGAATGGGTTTGATTATTTTTGAGAATGGCTTAACCATTAGGGCGTCAAGTAAATTCAGTAGTAAATGTTCGATGACTGGACATACACATTATTAGAATCCAGGTGGAGGATATTTGAGAACTTGCATATTTTTCTTGTGATATTGTGGTAAAAGTAATTCGTAAAAGTAGAGAATTTTGTTTTTCCATCACGTCGACATTAGGACAAATCTCATTTTATTAGAGTGTTCCAATTAGCTATTCATATTTCTTGTTCTAGTTATAAGCTTGTGTTTGCCAATATTGTATACCCCTAAGTTTTGAATAATAATTGAAATTATGGAAGAAATGATGAGGATGATGAGGAGTTTGGAGGAGAGTTCAAAAGAGGCTGGACTGCGTGTAGCAGCCATTATGAAAGAAAATACTGAGGCTTTGGAAAGGAAACGTAAAGAAAATTCTGATTCTTTAGAAAGCAGGTTAAAAGATAACTTGAAAGAAAGTTTAGATGAAAAACTTAAAGAAAATTCTGATTCTTTAGAAAATAAACTTAAAAAAGTTTAAACGATAAACTTAAAGAAAATTCTGATTCGTTAGAAAATAAACTTAAAGAAAATTCTGATTCTTTAGAAAATAAACTTAAAGAAAGTTCTGATTCTTTAAAAAGTAATTTGAAAGAAAATTTAAATAGTAAATTTAATTCTATGGAAAATAAATTTAAAGAGAATTCTGAAATTTTAAAAATGTCACTTGAGAGTAAAATGAATAAATTATGCGAAAAAACACATGAGCTCGAAACTTCATTAGCTACTAACGCAAGTTTAATGGACGAAAAATTTCGCGATGCTGATCTTCGATCCCAAAGCTTAGCTGATAGGATAGAACATGGTCTTAGGAAAGTTGGTGAAGACATGATCGACCTAGAAGTCAGAGTGAAGAAGGAGAGTAATGAGATGGGAATTGTAGTTGTTCAACGTTTAACGGAACAATTCAAAGAACTTGTCATGGGAGAAATAAGAGAAGGTGTGATTAGTGAGTTGCAAACTGAAATCAAAACCACAGTTGTCAATGAAATTAAAGACACACTCAAGCTGGAGAACCAAGAGGGAATCAAGGAGATTAGGGAATCTTTGTCACCCCATATTGAAGTAATTTCCAAAGATATCCAAGCAACTCAGAAGGACATATCAGATATGACAGGGTCATTGAAAAGTCATGAGACTGTTATGAACCAGATATCCATTGATGTTAAGGAGAATTGTAAAGAAACTGAAGCAATTAAGAAAATGGCAGAAGAAAACCAGAAGGAACTTGAGGCTATGAAAACTCAAATCAAGGATGAGAAACAGTCTGACCATCTATTGAAAATGCCAAATGTAAGGGGAAAGGAACAGATACAGATAAATCTAGGAGCAGCTAGAGAAACGGATAGTCAAAGACAGGATGAGGTCAGGACAGTATTTCAATCCAACCCCATAACTGTATTTAAGAATGTAGAAGATAAGCCTTCTAAATTTTCAGGGCGAGATTCTGTGACACCCGTGGAATTTTTGAGAGAAGCAGGTGATTACCTGAAAGATTCCAAGATCCCTAAAGAAAGACAGATCCGAGTGATAGGGAAGTTTTTGGAAGGTCCTGCACTTCTTTGGTTTAGGGCTTTTAGATCCACTCTAACCACTTTTGAGGAGTTTTCTCGTGGGTTATTGAAAAAGTTTTGGTCCCCGGAAACCCAACAGCAAGTCAGAGCAGAGTTATATTCGAAGAGATTCTCGACGTCACAACCTACTCGATACTCTACGTACTTTTCTGGGCAGCTTTCTAAACTTCAACATTTAGATCCGCCGATGCCAGATAACGAATTGATTACTGCATTGATACGTCAGTTTCCAGCAGACGTCCAGAGGACTTTGATCGCTGCTGATATCTATAATATGGAACAATTTGATGAAGTATTACAGAAGCTGGATCATACGAACGCTCAATTCTTCCATCAGAAGGGAGTAAAGAATAACACCGCTGTGTACGCGGTTATGGCTGACAGTTATTCTCAAACACCTCGAGAGATTCGAGAAGGGCGAGAAGAGAAAACGCCGAGGGAAGATCCAAATAAGAGAGGATGGAACCAGTATAGTAACAGATACAGTTACAAGCCTTATGCGAGACCGGATGGTGGAAATCGATACAATACTCGATGGAGAAGACCACGAGATACTCAAGGAAGGTACCAGGAAAGAAGATATTATGGTCGAAACAACTACAATAACAGAGGGAATGTGGATACTCGTCAGTCCAATGAAGAGTTTAACAAGGAGACGAGGAAAAATTTGGGAGCAAGACACCAAGATAACTTGCAATTTTTGGAGCAGAGGCCCAATGAACCAGGTCCATCGGGAACACAACAATCCAGGGGGAATGGTAATGAAAAAAAAACTTCGAATTCACAGTAGAAGATAGAATTTTGAACACTTTCACTTCCAGAATTATTAAATGGCAAGCAGGGGATGATGACTTAATTCAACAGAATGACGAACGAAAAGAAATGGGTACAAGAATTAGAATGCCAATCATATCATGCGAAGGGGGTGAAGCTGATTCCTGCTCGTGATGCCCCTGCATAGGTACTAGGATTCGATTTTCCAGTACTGAACTGAACGTCAGCATTCGGTGGCCAGACTATCACTAGTGATCTCCTGGCTAATGATACACAAAACTAAAGATACTAGCTCTTTTCAGAGCCAATCTGCAAAGCCCTTGGGTATTGTTCTAAGAGTCCTTCAAATCAACATCGAAGGTGTCAGTAGATCTAAAAGTGACTATCTTTCCAAGTTGGCATTGGAAAATAAAGTTGATGTAATCTGTATTCAAGAAACGCATGCCTCTGATCAATCTCAGCTTCGTTCAAGAGGAAATATCCCTGGATACAAGTTAGTGGGAGCTACTTATCACCAATCTTATGGAACTGCTACCTTTGTTCAAAATTCCATCGCCTGCTCTCAGTTAATCTCGGCTAATTCTGATGCAGACATTTTCAACATAACAACAAAAGTTAATGAGGTGACTATCATAAACATCTATAAACCTCCAGGAACTAAATGGCCTGACAGTGTTTTTCCAGCAATCTCTCTTCCGTCCACCTATGTGGGTGATTTCAATAGTCATCATACTCAGTGGGGCTATAGGAACAACTATCAGTGTGGATAGAAACTTATAGAGTGGGCAGAGCTTTGTAACATGCAACTGATCTTCAATCCAAAAGACAGATGTACATTTAAGTCAGGAAGATGGGGATCAGAAACTAATCCTGACTTGTGCTTTGTATCAAATGATCATCAGGGTTCCAATGTACCTGTGTTTCGTAAAGTTCTTATAAACTTCCCACATAGTCAACATAGTCTTCCTGGAAATTGGAATGCAGATTCCCATTATAAGATCGTCCCCTCTTCCCCGATGGAACTTCAGTAAAGCTAATTGGGAGAGTTTCTCAGCCGATCTCGACAGAACCATTAGATGGATTCCTCCAGAGGTAGATAACTACTCTAGGTTTATGAAAGCAGTTCTGGCATGTGCTAAAAGGCATATTCCTCGCGGAATGAGAAAGGAATTTATCCCAGGTTGGGATGAGGCTTGTGAAGCACTATACGAAGATTACCAGAGAAATAGCGAAAAGGATGTAGCTGATGATCTCCTTCATAATCTAGATGAAGCTAGACGAAACCGATGGACGGAAACTGTGGAAACATTAGACTTCAGACACTCGAGTAGAAAAGCTTGGAGCCTCCTAAGTAAGCTAGGAAGAATACCACATAGTCCCCAGCTGAAGCCAGAGATTTCACCCAATCATGTTGCCAGTCGCATTGCCAGCTTGTCTAAAGTCAAGCCTGAAAAGTGTCATAAAAGGATTATAAAAGATGAACTGTCTCAGTTGAGAAAGCTTTATACTACCTCCTCCAACATTTCTGATCCTTTTACTGAACAAGAGCTACTGCTTGCCCTAAAAGTATTGAAAAATGGAAAAGCCCCGGGTTTTGACGGTAAACACTCAGAATTTCTGAAGTACTTTGGAAAGAATGTAAGGAATTGGTTAGTGCAGTTCTTTTCAAACATCCTTCAAACAAGTAAACTTCCTTCCGAGTTCAAACGAACTAAGATTCTAGCTATCGTAAAACCTGGCAAACCTCCGAATTCTGTTGAAAGCTACAGACCAATCGCCTTAATGAGCGTTTGTTTTAAGCTCCTGGAACGACTTATTTACAATAGAATAAGCCCCCTAATTTGTAAAAGCATTCCTATCGAGCAGGCTGGTTTCAGACCTCAGCGTAATTGTGAAGATCAGGTGCTTGCCTTGACAACACATATTGAGGCAGGTTTTGAAAAGCGATTGAAGAGTGGGGCAGTGTTTATTGATCTAACAGCTGCCTACGACACAGTGTGGAGAGAAGGTATTGTGTACAAGTTCTTTAAACTGACAAAGTGCAGTCAAATGTCACGTTTGATTAACAATATGATTTCAAATAGAATAATCCAGGTAGTTATGCATAAAAACCACATCAAAACAAGGGTACTCAATAATGGTCTTCCACAAGGATCTGTTCTTTCTCCATTATTGTTTAATCTATATATTGCGGACATACCTACTACCAGCTCTCGTCAGTTTGCTTATGCTGATGATCTAGCAATAGTTACTCAACATGCTGATGCTAATGTGATAGAGAGAACTTTAAATGCAGACCTGGATGTCCTATGCAAATACTTCGAAATGTGGTGCTTGAAGCCCAGCTCTAGTAAAACGGAAACCTGATTCTTCCATTTAAACAATCGGCAAGCGAACTCTACCCTGAAAGTGTCTCTTAATGGAGGCCCTCTCCCTCATAATGCCAACCCC
The DNA here is from genome assembly GCA_946902985.2 of Meconema thalassinum. Taxonomy (NCBI): domain Eukaryota; kingdom Metazoa; phylum Arthropoda; class Insecta; order Orthoptera; family Tettigoniidae; genus Meconema; species Meconema thalassinum. The sequence goes on from OX336388.2 coordinate 2,135,484,232, forward strand.
AAATATCTTGGAGTTACTCTTGACCGAACGTTATCGTACAGGAAGCATCTCACCAACCTAGCAGCCAAATTAAGGACACGTAACAATATCATCCACAAACTTGCTGGCTCCACATGGGGAGCGTTTGCAACTACATTGCGTACTTCGGCGATGGCACTGGTACTTTCAACAGCTGAGTACTGTTCCTCAGTTTGGGTCAACAGCTCTCATGTTAAAAAGGTGGACACAGTCCTGAATGAGACAATGCGTATTATTAGTGGCACGATAAAATCTACCCCTCTTTTCTGGTTGCCTGTGCTTAGTCACATAGAACCGCCTAGAATTAGAAGACTGAACAACTTGGTCAGGGAATACAAGAAGATATTGGCCAATCCTGAACTCCCCATTCATGAAAATGCTAGCACCAGATATAGCCGTCTCAAGTCAAGATCTCCACCTATTCAAACAGCACAGGAACTGGTTAGGCAGGTTTATGATCCAAAAGCTGATTGGCAAAAAGAGTGGAACAGCATAGCTCCAATGCAATGGCAGGCATTGTTCAACATTCAAAATATGCCAGCCGGATTTGATTTGCCCCGCAAGACATGGGTAACTCTCAACAGAGTCCGCACTAACCACGGGAGATGCGGATCAATGATGTTTAAATGGGGCATGCGTTCTTCCCCAACCTGTGATTGTGGTGCAGTTAGACAGACTATGAACCATATTGTCACTGAGTGTATTAGTAGGGCATTCACTGGATCAACACAGGACTTTGTAATAGCCTCTACTGAAGCCATAAGATGGCTAGAAAATTTAGACATTAATCTTTGAACACCCTTTCCCTTGCATGATTGTAATAGTTGTAATGTGTTACTTATTGTATGTATGTATATTGTTTATGTTGTTTGTTTTGTGTTGTACCATACGCTAATAATAATAATCATATCATGTGAAGTATTCGGTATGCCTGTCGATACTTTAATTGATACTGGGGCTATGCTTTGTCTGGTGAGTGAGAAGCTTTATATTCTGTGGAAGCTCAAAGAGAATTTAGAGGAGATTCCAGTATCAGGAATTAAGATCCAAGGAATAATACCCAACAAAATATCTCTGTGTAAAACACAATTATACTTATGTATTACGATTGGAGGACATGATTTCCGACATGTATTTGTTGTAATGAAGGACACGGCTTTTGACATGATATTGGGAGCAGATTTCATTCAGAAATATCAAGCAGTGATAGACATGAAGAGAGAGACGATCAGATTCAAGAATACCGAAGAGATTAACTTCGAGGGAAAAGAAGAGGAAGACATCGAGGGAGATGCTCAATGGTCTCTGATTTTTCATGAAGCTGAAGGAAGAGAAGTCTACACTGAGGAGGAGTCCCCAGAGCTAGGGAAAATTTTGGAAGAGTATCACGATATTTTTGATATTAAACCTGGTGAAATTAAAGATTTTGAATATCATATTCGTGTAAATGATGATGCACCTTTTAATGCTAAATTGTATCCAGTAGCAGAAAAGCATCGATAAAGAGTAAAAGTGCTTATCAAGGAGATGGAAAGCAATAATGTGATTGAAAAGTACACTACATCTTATGTCAATCCATTAGCAGTAGTGTCTAAGCAAGATGGAAGTCTGAGACTATGTTTAGACGCGCGAAATTTGAATTCAAGATTACTGCCAGAGTATAACAGACCACCAATCATTAGGGAACTGTTAAGGAATTCCAAGGCAAGGTATGGTTCTCTAATATTGATCTCACTTCGTCCTACCATCACATTAGGCTTAGTGAAGATTCCAAAAAGTTTACAGGATTTATGTTTGACCAGCATACATATGTATTCCGCCGTTTACCATTTGGAGTCAAAACATCTGGATCAGTTTTGATCAGAGCACTGGAACAAAATTTGAGTCCTGAAGTAAAAGAGATAGGAATTCGTTATATTGATGATATCTTAATTGCATCCGAGACTAAGGAGGAACATTTGTTACATCTTCAAATATTATTCGCAGATTTGAGAAAAGCGAACTTTAAAGTAAACCTTCGAAAATGTCAGTTCTTTCGAAAGGAAATAAAATTTTTGTGTCACATTTTGGATGGAGAAGGATACCGTCCCAATGAGACGAAGATACAGGCAATTGCAAATTTCCCTAGACCTACTAGAGTGAAGAATGTCCGCAGTTTTCTCGGGACATGCCAATTCTTTGCAGGGCATTGTCCAAACTTCACCAAGACGGTAGCGCCATTGCAGGAATTGTTAAAGAAAGGAAACAAATGGAAATGGGATGAAGATTGTGAACAATCATTTCAAGATGCCAAGAGGTTATTGGTAAACAGTGTGAATTTGGAGTATCCTGACTTTACCAAGAATTTCATCATAGAATCTGATGCATCCACCGTAGGGATTGGAGCTATTCTACTTCAAGAAGATGAAGACCACAAGAGACATTACCTGGCGTTCATTAGCAGGAAACTTCGTCCATCAGAGAGAAATTATTACACCACAGAGTTAGAAGCACTTGCTGTAATATTCGCGTTGGAGTCATGGAAGAAAATGTTAATTGGACATTCAGTCATTGTGAGGACTGATCACCACGCATTGGAGTTCATCTTGAGAACAAACTTTGCCAGTGATAGAATAACTAGATGGTCACTTTTTATTCAGCAATTCAACCTAGTTATTGAACACACTCCTGGAAAGTTGAACGTGGGAGCTGATTTATTGAGTAGAGCAGTGGAGTCTACATCTAAGGTTTTTCAAGTTAACCTGACGCAGGAAGATGAAGATACCTTGAGAAGGTTAAGGTTGTTGAATTTATCCCAGAGGAGAGACCGACGTCTCAGAAACATTTTTCGTTTTCTACAGGGAGATATGGATCCAAATGATGATGATTTTGTGGAAACTGAAAGAATTTCAAGAGATTTTATGATGTTAGATGGTTTAATCTACAAGTTTGCAGATCCCGACCATACGAAGCTGAGAGTAGTGATACCTCCAAGATTGCAAAAACCCATTATTTGGATGGCACATCTAATCGCAGGTCATGCTGGAGTAGATAAGACGGTCAACATGATTCAAGAGAAATTTTCGTGGGAGTGAATGCGACAAACTGTCAGAAACACTATTCGAGAATGCGACTTATGCCAAAGGAGTAAACATAATTCTAGATTACTGAGAGAATTACCAAGGCCTATTATTCCTTCTAAGTCTTGCGAAATCTTCGCGACTGATTTATATGGTCCTCTCCCAAAGTCTAAAAGAGGTAACCGATATATTTTGGTGACTATGGATGTTTTCAGCAAATACACCATGTTACATCCAATTCAGAAGGCAAACGCAAAATATTGTGCGAAGAGAATTAGAGACAGCGTAAATCCGGAAGCAGGCAAACCGGAATTCCTTTTATCAGATCGTGGACCTCAATTTACATCTTTAGAATTTCGAACCATCATGAATAATCTTGGGATTAGACAATTGTTTTGTTCTATTAGACATCCAGAGAGCAATCCAGCGGAACGCGTGATGGCTGAGATAGCTAAATTTTGCCGCCTCTATTGTCCAAATGAGCATTGGAAATGGATGGATGTTCTTTCTTTAGCATCCGAATCCATCAACTCTACGATTCATGAGAGTACTGGACAGATTCCCATGTTGCTTCATCAGGGAATTAAACCAACGAGATTATGGGATCGAATCATCTCTATTCCACCTGAGATTGAACCAAGTCGTCTGATGAGGGAAACTCTAGCTTTAGACAAGTTAAGGAGCCAAGCTGAGAAAAGAGAGCGCAGAGTGAGAGGAAAGCGTTTTCGCAGACCCTTGCGCGTAGGAACTCTTGTTTTAGTGAAAAGACCTACACCCTCTGACGTGCAAAATCGAGTGTACTCGAAGTTTGCAAGCCTTTACGCTGGACCCTATCGTATTGTGGAAGTAAACAACAATGGAAGCTATGAAGTAGCCCATACACGAACAGGTAACATCGTGGGAACTTATAATGCATCGAATTTGAAGATTTATTATTCAAGAACCAGATGATTTAATGTGTAGATAGGAAAAATAAAAATTTTTCAATTTTTATTTTTTGCTAGGTGTGGGGTGGATGTGCCCAACTCTAGGAATGGGTATTCCAAGATTCAGACACCTAGATATCAAGGGAAAGGCTGTAGCCGCTTTTGAAAGTTGTGATATTTGAATATCGCGCTACATTGCTTCTCGAAGCAATTGGAAAGAATTTACCGATAGAAGCATGTCAAGTGACGTAGCGAGTAATAGCAGAGGTGGAGGCTATTTATTGATTAAATAGTTAACCATGGAGTAGAGACTTGAGACTGGGATCAGATTACTGGCACGGCCAAATGAAAGAGAATGCAATTAGTATCAAGTAAATCGGACCAGGGATTCAAGTGATATGAGGATTTCTAGATATCAGCTGATGCGGCGTGACCCTGACAGTTTTGAATAAAAGCCGGCTGGCCGAAGCATCGATAGCTCATTTCAACACAAGCACTTGCCGAGCAAGTTGCTGCGACGCTGAGCCAAGGCACATGGTTGCCGGATCTACGCAGAAGTTCTTTTCAAAGTCGTGATAGTCACGAAAGTGCTGCGCTACGAGGTGGAACTTAGTAAGTTTACGGCGAGGAGAATCACTGAGGTGATTGATTTTTCTACAGACATTGGTGGAAATATTTATATTTCTACATGGACATATGCTAGACTTTGTCTAGAATTAGTACTTTGTCACAGTCCAGTAATAACATAATACTTGGATATTTAAATCCATTTCAGTCAGTTTTCATATTTGTAACTAGTTAACCACTTCGATCTCTCAGTACACTGAAGACCAGTCTATAACGGTAGTGTTCATTAGTCTACGCAAGGGAAACTACAAGTTGCTTAGCGCATGGTAGATGGCGTGAAGCCATGCCCAGGGAACGATCTTCAGAACAGCCGTTGATTGGTTAGACTGTCAGTGTTTTTCTTGTACTGATAAGATTACCGTGAGTTATGTTACAACTGACATATCTAAGAAGAGATCACTTAGATCTGACCCTATTTAAACAAACTGTTATGGCTTTGATAGAAGCCCATATTAAAATGAAACAACAGTTAATTCAAACGTCAAAAGATACTACCACTATGTCTGACTAGACGGATTGTGGGTATATAATGGCGGCCGATACAAGGATTATACGTGCTTGTCCAATGGGGCATGTCTATGGATAAATCTGGTACAGACCAGGTTTACTTCGCTTCAAGACCATCAAGAAATGTAAGCCACATTTGAATTATATTATGCCTAGCTAATTGGAACAAACTATTTTTCTGCAGATGACCAACACATTATTTTTCTTCGTATTTAAAGCTTGCAATGATTTACGCAAGACTTGTTAGAGTTATTCCGAGTATTTTCAGCACTCAGAACAGTTTAGGATCGATGACCGAGCATTTCGAAGATTTATTTGAATATTTCATATTTTAGGGAAACCACGGAGAACCGTCGATGTAAAGGTTGAGTTAAATTATTTTTGTTGAGGAATGGATATTTTTTCCATATTCGAAGATTCGAACATGTGGATTCTCACATAATGAGATGATAATTAAACGTATTTAAAATGATATAATTAATAATAATAATAATAATCCACTAATAATAATAATAATAATAATTTTCATAATTTTTCTAAATAATTCTTTGATATTATATTTTATAATAATCATATGTATTGAGAGAGAGCCTATAAAGTAGTTTAATCATTTCTAGTCTGGAACAGGAGTTTTTCCGAAGGAGAGTGGTTAGCGCAAGCCCGCATTCAACCAACATTTCAGTTCTGGTTGAACAGTTGATATTTGCATTGAGCAAAGTATATTTTTCAGATAACACGGAGAGGCATGAAACGGGAAGCAAATGATATTTGTATCAAATAGGATATTTTTGTATTTATATAAAATCATGACGTAAATACACTCGAAAGTGAAGTAAAGATTTTCATAAGTATGGTAAATTCACGGGTTGAACTGAATGGTAAAATAAAATAAACTTGTCAGTTTATTAATCTTCCAGTGTTGATAACAAGCAGAGGCTTGATTTATTGTATAAATTTTGGGAAGAAAATTTATATGTGTGGAGTAGTTGAAATGCCATTCCCAGGTGCACATGTTAAGTCGCAGGAATGAAGAGGTTTTTTCGAGCATCAATCAAATAGCAGGTTCGATGGCTCAGGTTTATAGTAGGAGTATTGGAACTACACATTTCGTCGTATGAATGACCCGAAGGTTATTTCTTTGAAACCATCAGTTCTTATTTCAACCTTGTTTACGAATTCCATTTAGACTTTGATTTTGCTAGAACCCGGATTTGTCATGATAGTAGTTTATTCTTCTACAGAGCCCTTTGCCGTTGTTGTTGTAATATTGTGTTCTTACACAAATAATAGAATGGGCCACTGCCAAATAAAAATAATTCTTTAACCACGAATAATTTGAAGGATATTTTCAATCCTAGTGCCATGAACTAAATGAATTTATTATGAAGCTACAATTCTTATTTCCGCATTCTGTCGAAGAATTGCAAGTTGTAAAAATTACTAAAAATGGCCATAAATATAAATATTTTTTTCATAATAATGATTCCGAGTGGAAAATTGAATAGTTGAATGGTTCAACAATTTATTGATCAAGTTAATGATTCAGAAATCATGTATTTTGTTAGGAACTTAAAGTTCATAATCGAGTCACTTCTCGAATGTTTAATGTCAGAAGAACAATTAATTGTTGTTGTGCTTCGCACAGTTCTTCGATGCTATGCTCAAGGTCAAATACTTTTCAGATGTTATTAATATGTGTAAATAATGTGTGTTGATTCAATGATAATAATATTTTTCGACGATATATTTTTGAAACTGGAAAAATAAGTGAAAGTTTAAAAATTCTATGAACATTTATTCTACGAGTGTTAATATCATGTAAATATTCAAAGAGTGATCTACGATATTTCCAGTAGAGACAATTAACTTTGAACTGGAATTAATTATAAATAATTTTGGAACACAGTCTACAGGACTATTAATCGGACTTGTGTTTCCAAAAAAAGATTGTCAAATGTGTTTGGAAAATTTCTGTATATTGTGTAAATAAGAGTGTGGATCGCCACACGTGGATGATGTTGCTTTGAGCATCTTTGCAGTCAATTTTAACTTCAAAATAAACTGAGATAATTTTACCAGACGTGTTATACCCAATTAAATCTCCTTCTATCCTTATTGTTGCATTGAGCCAAAAATCAGTAAAGCATTTTTTTTATTTGATGTCGTTTTTGCGATTTGCTTTAACCCATCTGGCGCCCCGGGATATTTTGATTCTCGTGCTGACTGATTATTGGTAAAATGCATATGTGGTCGCGCGGACTCCGGTCTAAACGGGCACACTACAATCTATACAGAAACCAGACAGCAGTCATTCGAGCTGAAGGACATGAGAGAGAATCTGATATTCAGAAGGGTGTTAAGCAAGGCTGCAACTTATCACCCATACATTTTAATCTTTACATTGAACAAGCAATGAAGGAGATTAGAGAAAAATTTAAAGTTGGAGTGAAGATTCAAGGAGAAATAATTTCAACTCTAAGATTTGCTGATGACATCGTCATCTTGGCCGACAAGCCTGAGGATTTGAATGAGTTTTTGAATGGTATGGACTCCGTCTTACGGAAAGAATACATGATGAAAATTAATAATTATAAAACAAAAATACAAGAATGCAGCCGAAATAAATCAGAAATCTCTATGGACATCAAATTGGCAGGTGAAAAGCTGAAGAAAGTAGGAGACTTCTGTTACTTGGGAAGCAAAATAACCAGTGATGGGCGAAGCAAAGAGGATATAAAAAGTAGGTTGGCTCAGGCAAGGAAAGCATTTCTACAAAAAAAGGAATCTGTTGACATCGAATATAGATTTAGGTATTAGGAAGTCATTTTTGAAAGCCTTTGTCTGTAGCGTGACGCTCTATGGAAGTGAAACTTGGACTATTAGTGCAGCAGAAAAGAGGGGAATTGAAGCATTTGAAATGTGGTGTTACAGGAGAATGATGAAGATCAGATGGGTAGATAGGGTTACAAACGAAGAGGTATTAAGACGAGTGGGAGAGGAGAGATGTTTCTGGCGACTGCTAATGAAGAGAAGAGATAGGTTAGTAGGACACATACTAAGACACCCAGGAATAGCAAGCTTAGTTATGGAAGGAAGGGTCGAGGACAAGAACTGTAGGGGTAGACCAAGGTTAGAATATGTTAAAGAGATTGCCTCGGATGTAGGGTGTGGTAGCTATGTAGAGATGAAACGATTAGCTCAGGACAGGGAGGCATGCATAGCTGCATCAAACCAGTCAAAAGACTGAAGACTCTAACAACAATAGGGCCAGTTAATTCAAATAGCTGATCTTGTGCACACCACTTCCTCACATCTTGAGGCGTAGCATCATCACAGCCAGGAATACAATTCTGCAATGGAACAATGCCGGATATCAAGGAATGTCGGATAAGCGAAGGTCGGTGGAGCGGGACTCTACGGTACACATATAATTATTTTGTACAATTGTCATTTATGAATAAATGCTCTTATGTTCGACCCTGACTGTTAAATGTCAGAAAGCAGTTTCATAATGATGGTCATTATAACACAATTTTTCATTATGAAACAGTTTCTCCCACCAATCACAGCTCAAGAAACAGTTGTTTGACCAATTAGGAGAGGATAGTATCACACTTGCGCTGAGTTCCAAAGCCTTCTAATTTAAATTTCACTGCGTTGTATAGTGTCATAGTGGGTTAATCGAGGAGGCCACCGACAAATACAAGGCATTCTCCGCGTCCCATGCACTCAGTTCAGTACATAAAACTGGCGAAATCTCGACAGATATTTATGAATATTTATATGCGAATATAAAATAGTTATAATAATTATCGTCGAATATAAACAGTCGTATGCAACTCACCTATAATGGTTATTAAGAGACTCGTATGGAAATTACATACTCGTGTCTTAATTTTTGCCATTATAGGCTCGTTGCATAATGTACTATGTTTTAACTAAAATTAGCCACGATAAAGGAGCATGGAGCCACCAAACCCAGCGCATGAAGTTAAAATAAATTAACTACCTCCCTTCGTTTCTATGGTATCGTCACTGAAAAAGTAATATATAGATGTTCTGAATCTAAATTTATATATATTAATACTCAAAATACTCTTACTTCGCCAACCGTGGCAATGTCGGCCACGGCACCAACTACTCATCTCATTTAGATGACATCCGTCTCTTGGAGACCATGCCGAGGGCGTTGCGTTTAAATTACTCATCTTCTCTTCAGCCAGAGGCTACGTTTCTTTAGGGCAGTGTCCCTAGTCGGCCAGAATATGACTGAACTACGTTCTGCAATGTGATACTCCGTAAGTGCAACATGTTTAAGGATGCAAACGAGTGGCACTAACAATAATAACGGACATATACAGATTCGAATGATAAGGACAAAATTATACACCAACAAAATTATAGGCTATAATTAAACGTAGAATGCGTAGACGTAAACCATTAAAAATGGTAAATAGATATATCCGTATTGATTGATAGAATTTAATTGCTTTAGCTTTCCAATCATTTTTCTTGACCTTAACTATTGTTGCATCCGAGGGATGCATCCCCATCCCTTCCTTATAACTATAAATTTACACGGATGCCTGCGACATACTTCACATAAGCTTATACCAAGGCCAGGCCTAGTGCATAGCAACGACCTCCAGTATCCCAGGCCAGCACCTCACTTCCTAAAGAATCCGCAACTAATGCAAACTCGGCAGGCGGGTTCTATAAAGCACCAGAGGAAAGGTGACTGGGGGTCAGTCTTCCACAAGTGTAACCAGGTACCGAGTCGCTGCCCTAAGCCGTCACATCCAGATAGGTGAGTGTCAAGCGAGCTATCACACTAACACTTAGAAAATCCCCATAATTATTGTAAAAGATCACAAGTATCTACTCTGCGTAGTTTCATTGTACTCCACCTTGGGAGTACGAATTAAACATTAGAATCTATAAGTTCACTGGTCTTTTGGTTCATTTATTTAATTAGTTGATAAGATCCTACCCCTTAAATCACTTCCCGGTAGGATCCTAAATTAGTACTTAGTTAATTGCTTATTGGCTACTGTAGTCAGCCGCGGGCGTCACATTACATTGCCTACGTGCGCGATACACATTAGGAGCACGGCCAGTCATTCAACATCAGCAGGAATCCGAGCGGCCGCATAGCTGCTCCTGTACTCAATTATTAAATTACCCCTTGTAACCATCCCTTTGAACTACCCGAGTATACTGTACAATTGGGTGTTCTCCCGTCGAGCTGCGTTCACGCCCGAACCACTCAAACGCACACCTTTTTACACCAGAGCCCCGAGCAGCCTTCAGCTACTCTCCTTTCATCCCCCTTTTTACACACTTTGTAGAGGATACCCTCACAGGTACCCTACAAATGGTGGAGCCGCTGAGTACCGTGACGTTGTCGTAAGACAACGCCCTAGGGGTACAGACAACGTACCTCTGCGGAAAAGATCCCTAAATTTAACCTCTTACTAGCCAAGCGAGCGCCACCCAAAATTGGGATTTCTTTTGAGGTATGGGTCCGGTAATATTTTTGTAACCACCCAAACCCGCCCCAATCAATAATACATTTTTAAACGCCACCCTTAACTAGCAATAAGCCATTTAGGACCCCCAAATTAGCTACGCCCACCCCACATAGTCCATAGGGGCCACATTATTTAGTTGCCCACCCAGTTCAATCCCCGGTACCTTACAAAACTTTGAAACAGTAATATTTCATTTCCCACCCCCGTAGAATAGGGGACATACCAAACAAATAGGGAATATATTTCCCGCAGCTTCACTCGCCCAGGCACCTCCCTAGATATTTCCCTAAACACGAGGCAGATCGATACATACACTGAGGTAGAATACACCTTTACACGGCTACAGCCTATTGTAGTTCTACATTCAGCATGGCATCCCTCTACCGCCTAAATATATCGAAGCGCGTGGACGCCTTGCAAAACTTAATTGCATGGCACAAATCCTTGCGGGACAAACAGGATTATCTGAACCGCTGCAGGGAATACTGCATGCCCAATATAATAGGATTCTGGGAGCCCTATCCCACAAACAGGGACCTAAGTATATTATTAGGGGCCCCATCCCAGCCATCAGGCAACAGTTTAGCCGTACACAGGGGAAACTCCACTTACTCCACGAGGCCCTTCATAAACAATATTTTGACCTTAAGGTAGAACACCTTCGGGTATATACTGCGAACACGATACTGGCGGAACATGCCAGGGCAATTACCCTGCAACACGCCGAATTATGGCGACATTTCCGTCAGCTCCAAGCACACTTTCTTTCGTTTGACATTTTAACACATAAACCTACCCCAGTGGAAAAGGTTATCACAGACATTTCACCAAAGATGGCCAACAGGACCATTCCCCTACGGCCCACTCCTCTTAGGAAGGGGACCGCCGTGGCCATGCCACACACGCAGCCCGCCATTGGGAACGGTGCACACGTGAATACATTTCACCCGCCACGTGCTAGCATTTCCATCCCCACGCTTCCATTATACCCTAGGACATTAGCGCCTATTCCGGCCACCAACGGTCCTAAGGCACACCGAAAAGCAGTACTAGTGTACAGGCATCAACCGTGTACACCCCCAGAGGAGCCACAGCGGCTCAAGCCCAAAATCACACTCCTACAAACGCCCCGTAAACAGGATAAAGCCCCTGAGTGGATCCCAGGCGCTAATATTGCTTTAGCTATCCGTGGGCAGAGGAGATACGCCTTACAGTAGAAGACGGCTTATGACCTAGCACTGGAGTACGCATAACGTGACTCAAAGGCCATTTTTTCTTTTAAAACACAGCATTTATGAATAATTAGTGGGTAAGACATGTCGAGGCACGTTGCGCTTGTAGCAGCTCCACGTGTCTCAACGTTTACCCACTCCCCAGAGCCACGAAACAAAAACGTTAGGTCACCCGCATAAGGCGTTGAAATATATTTATACCACACACATATCAAACCCAGGACCATACGAGTCGAACAAGCGCCCTACGCGCTATGGCATCTGGTAGCCATTCTCACGACTATATGTCAACGACAGTTCCCCACAGTGCCTAGACACGAGTCCTAGTTATATGATTGCATGTTTAGTTATAACCAATATAATACTATGTACCAGGTTATTTTTAATATATCTTATGTCTTTATATGATAATGAATTCCGATAGCAGACACTAGTTTAAGAAATGTCGGAACAATGTAACACATGTCTCCGTATCAGCTGACAACATAGGTCAATCACACTCGACCGGATACTCTTCGCCAGCCCAGCACATTGCATCAGCAAGTTACACATCCACTGCGACAGAAATTCCAGGCACGACACGTGCCACCGTCCATGCTTGCATAGCCAGGCGTGCTCCACCACATTCACATGAAGGCCACGCGTAAGAACGCGGCAAGACTTACTTAAAGACAGTGCCTACACATACCACACTAATCACATTTTAGTTAGACGAGGAGCATGGCCAACGAACATTTTTACACTAAATGGCGCACCCAGTCCAGGTCCTTTCATTGACCGACGATAGATTCAATCCCTTAGAGTAGGATACATGGATTACACATACTTCCACACAATACCTCTATACCTATGAAATTACATGAATAAGAATACTCTATACACTCGTGAGTTGACCGATTGAAGATTACATTACCCTAGGATCACAATTACTGACACACCACTGTATCGCCACAGACATTTCTTATTTTATGCCGATAGGTGTACAATAGAGTTCTTACGAGAAAAGGATAGGATGCTTAGACATTCTATCCACACAAGCCCACGGGTTCCCAAATTGCGAACGCCACCTCTTCCTTAGAAGAGGTTGCGACCTGTTACATCACTTTCGCCAATTACCATAATCATTTGATAAGATTTATGCCATACACCGTCTTTACATAGTTTACCAAACGCAGTTTACAATCCCCTGCGTGAACACCACGCGGCCTTCCGCACAGGCCGAAGTATAGTATCTACACTAACACAGGTTAGTTGCATTCCGCTCATGCAAAGGCGTACTAATCCAAATAACACAATGTAGCGACATTCAATACAATTCCGCACACGTTCTCACAATAGCACAGGTTACCTGCCTCCACCACAGCCAGGCAAGTGCTAATACCATTACGCTGGTTATCATACCACCCGAGCATCAACATCAACAGGTCATCTGAAACAAACACTTAGGAGACACCTGGAGTAAGGATATTCTTACGTAGATTACATTTTCCATACACTATAAATCCAGGCTACATTCTTTATTACATTTCACTAACTCCTAACACTCAGGACTGCACACTGATTATAGACAGTGATGCGCGCTCCACGCACAATGCCGAAAGCAAGGATTGCATATACAGCATCTCGGCTTACGAGAAGCAGGGAAGCCAACACTGGTAGGCCACGTACGGCGCTATTGCAGTTTTCATACACTCCATTATATACATTTTTTTCTCCTCACAGGGGATCTTTAACTTATATTGTAATTCAGCGGTGGTATTGACCACACCATACCGTCATAGGGTCAAACATGATAAACAGTTCTCCAACGAGGCATCTCCATCATTAGCCGACGACCCAGGGAAATCCATTCACATCTTAATTCTATCATCATCATAGTTGACGAACTGATTGGACTCACGGTCAATCCGTGGGGTTGGGGCGTACTCCTCTAACAATCGACCTAGGGGCCCATTTTATTTTCCCTATGCTGAGTTATGAACTGTTCGTCATAGTCTACCATAAGCCGAAATAATAATATTCAAAACATAATTAACGGCATAATTTACGAAGGTCCACAAGGCAACTAAAGGACCACAAGTCCTTCTATAGATCCCCCTCAATACTTTACACCCCTTAGTCACACAAATTTGTAGCTACAATCATTAGTTGGCCAAATTTCACTTCGCATTTCTCTATCAGGCGCTGATTCCAACCTATATCCATATCACTCTATGTATGAATGCGTTGCATTTACGGTCTGGCTCATAAGAATTTTACATCTTGTGGGGTTAAAGCACTGTAATCTTTACATTAAAGCAATCTTGCCACCAAACGAGATTGAGGATAAATATCCAGCCAGAAATATATATATATATATATATATATATATATATATTCAGGCAACAACTACGTCCATGGTCCATACATATCCTATGTTTTGTGGAATAGTATCGTGTTACACGTTAAAGAGTCTTTTCCCAAACACAATATAGGATAAATATCCACCACGGGCGCAGGAAATGCTCAGTTTTTAAACAGGAAACGGTACATGAAGGCCCAATGATGTTATTCCTTCAAAACACTAAGTATGCACTTGGATAGAAATACATAATATCTACATCGACACATTAAAGTAAAGGCCTACAAATTGCAGGTCTCACTTCCATAACGCAGGTTATCCGATTGCCTTAGCCCATTGTGCTACTATACGGACAGTAGGGAAGAAGCGACATACAGTACATGCCACGAAAGGAATTGTTACCCAACCAAATAACATTTTTACATTTTCCCGACGTAAGTGGGATTAGACCACGGAAACACTTTTCCTACATTCTGCACACAACATGTCACCCGCGCATAGAGACGCGACGGGCTTCAACACGTTCTCAAATACATTTTCAGTACACTACCAATACAATACAGGCGGTAGACAGAATTTTACATAGTATTTGCCCCATGTAAACACGAGGTGATGACAGCGCAGTCCCGCTTATATTTCCCCTGAGTAGGACTTGCTTTGCTTTCCCACTACCCAGACGATAATCCGTTGACGCACACCCACGTCATGTATTCCACAGGTGGTCTTTTATGTGAAAGCAATACATGAATCCCATTCCAGTCGGCGACCGCCACGTGCGGATGACATTTCAATAACCGCATGGCCACACCACACCGTGGTCTACACTCATTCACACAGCTCTTGACCAATCAGTATTGCGTGCGGACAGACACTGCCTCCAAGGCATGCAGCCACCATTCAGCGACGCGTACCTAGCTACTACACCGCCCACCGATAAACGTTATCTCACACTCCGCACTTACGTCATATCTCAGACACCTCTCCTCCTCGGGGATACTGGACTCGAGCAGCCATTAAATTTCCACACACCGTCCAATCACATCCAAGCACGAGATTCAAATGCCATTCCGCCCAAGACACATGTTTAATTCTCCCCGCACTGCCTATTAGGGTGAACCCGACCCTTGTAATGTAACTCATCTCCTCACACACCCCTTACCTGACACAGTGGGTGTCTTTGTCACGACTAAATGCCTTTTTTTTCCATGCCACACTCTGAGCGCCTACGTCCGTTATTCCCCTTATATTTTTGATCATTTCTCAGACAATAATTGATTTTTCCTACACCATTGTAAGGGACACGCCTTCCGTTATAGGAAACCACGCGCGTTCCCCTATCCACGTCCTTAGATAGAATTCCGCGCCAGTATTTTTTTTCGAAGCATATCTACATTTTTATTACCGATTTATTACGGTCAGGATCGAGCAGAATCGGTCCATACAATGATCCAGCCATGTACCCCGACACAATCCCCTTATCACCCCCCCCCCCCCCGATAATTGGCTTACACACTTACATTTAGGGGATTTTTCTTTCCCATTGCAACAGGTGCATTTATATTCACCCCCCACATTAAGGTGGTCAAACACGCTTTTATTCCCCCCCACATATCCACATAGCGACGGATAATCGTTGTAAACACTATCTACCCCCCGTCCTCAATGGTTAATATAGCCCACGGAGAGCGGTACTCAATTGAGCCCGCAAAGATGACATTTTAGGTGCCTTATACATAGATGTTACGATTTGTTAAGAGCGACCCGGCGCACAGCAGTGTAGCATACTGTGAATAATAATGCATATTAATGAATGATAAATAATGATGAATATATTATATACGATTATCTCCCGGGCCGAGGTATGGGCACCGATGTTCTCCTCTTTCCATGCCCCCGAGGATGATTCCCTGCGATTTGCGATTTACGATTTGCGACGAGCATACGGTTCTCTCCCTGGCCGAGGTTACGGCCACCGTTGGTCACTCTGGTCGTGCCCCAGGGAGGGGAACACATTGAGATTGCCTGAACACCGATGTATGATTTGCCGACTGCGGTCTTACGCACCAGCGTGAGCCCGAATAATACGGTCTAGACCGATCAGATGAAAACGATAACGGATGATAACATGAGCATTATCCGTTGGATATGTATATCAGTTTGGGTGACAGGAGTACACTATCAAGTTGGTAGACAGGAGTAGACATACAAATGGCCCGGTTAATGATTCAATATGCTTACTTTACAGCCAGGAGCTCCACCAGGGGACACCTGATCCCGCTACAGGGTGAAGACCCTATCTACAAATATATGGACAATGTATACTTTCCTTTACCCACAGGTGGCGTCATTGTATATAGCCCTTTGTAAATATTTTGCCCACGCCCAAACACGTCTCCCTCCCCTACTCAAATACACAATTTCCCCTCTACCCGATGCTATACATTTTAATTACAGCTAATCAATCCGCACCACGGGGGAGATATGCCTGTGGGATATACCCCACAGGTCAGATCTACATAATGGATTTTTACGCCTGTAAATGAGAGGTGCAATCCGGAGCGAGGGTTGTACTCAACCAATGTAAGAGACAACCTTCCCCGTTAAGATGGACCGTCTTCCCACAGGGGGCGATCCATGTATATATATTATTTATAATTTTGGCCACGGCATAGTATAGTTGGGTTTTAGAGATAGTAGTTGTAGAGCGACCTAGATTTAATTATCAAATGTCCACATGAGTGGAGCTCCATTGTCAGATATAGTGTTGGTGCTACGGCACAGTGAACTGACAGAGAGAGAGACAGCGGCCAAGAGAGAGAGGTAGAGAGTGTGAAAGAGAGAGAGAGCAAGAGAGAGGGTGCATTTGTTTGTTTATGTTTTTTTTGTGTATTTATAGAGCTGCAATATATTTTTTTCCTTTTTCCTTTCGGTCCTTCTGAATTCACAGTTTTACAGGGGCCTCCTCCCCCCCCCCCCAGCACAATATAAACATTTTTCTTCCCCCTTAACAAAAACACCGAGGCACTTATTTTTCTTTTTTTCCTATTCTTTCTGTTCTTTTCATTTATTTCTTTTTATCTGTCTTTTCGCCACTCAAGGGCACTTTTTCAGCACGTCTAGTTAAATCGACGGAGGGCAAGCTAGGCCCTGCAGCTGTATGTTTTCCCTTGAGCTGGTCCATAATAATAATTTTGTTACTGCTGTATAACGATGATGATAATGAGTAAAGCTGCTGATGTTACTATTTAAGGATAATGATGATTAATGCAGACGATGCTTCATAATGCTTGTGTTAATGGTTAATGATGATGCATGATGATAATAGTAGGGGGATGGTGGGTGTTCCAAATAGTGTCATGGCCGCCGCGTTAGTCCAAGCCAATATCTCGCGAACCCATGGTCGGATGTTGACATATGAGGTGTCGTTGAACTCGAGCTGACGTCCTCTTTCCTATTGACCATGTATTATATTTTTCAAAAATTCTTTGTTTTTTTTTGTTTTCGAAAATAGGCGATAGTTTGAAAACCAAACAGGATATAACGTTGTGCCATGGCTCAAACGAATGGTCTTTATGACCTTTATTTTCTATAATAAAACTTTTTTATTTTGTATGTTTTTTTGAAAAAACTCGAATTTTGAAAATTCGATATTTTGGAAACTAGGAACTCTACAAAAAAAATTGTTTGACGTAAACCAATGGCCCCTACCCCCTCTACCCCCAAAATAAATTGCAAGTCTCTAGGATGAAAACCTGTTAGTAGTGGGATGATGACAGAGCTGCTTCCAAAAGCAAGTGGTGAGCCCCTGCGACCTTGGAATGGAAGGAGCCATGCTAGGAGGGCGTGCTTGGATTCGTTTTTTTCGTCTCGTCGTGCTCTTTACGGGAATGTCGGTGTCGAAAATGTGAAAATCTGGAAACACAGTCTTTTTGGGGTAAAAACGTGATTTTAGACTTTTTGCTATATCTCACGAACCAATCATGCTAGAGGCGTGTTCGACAGGTCCAAGGACTCGGGGTAACGTCCTCTCTGCTATCAACTACTCGTTATAATTTTTAATAAAATTGGAAACTCGGTTTTGGGGTAAACACGTGTTTTTTGTGATTTTGTCGATATCTCACGAAGCAATAACGCTAGAGGCATGTACGATGGGTCCAAGGATTTGGACAGACGTCCTCTTTGCTATGAACTACTCGTTGTAATTTTAAAAAAATTTGGAAACGCGATTTTGGGGTAAACACGTGTTTTTTGTGATTTTTGCCGATATCTCACGAACCAATAACGCTAGAGACATGTACGAGGTGTCCTAGGACTCGGGCTAACACCCCCTTTCAAATGTGGTAGATATTTTTTTTCAAAAAATAATTCACATGGGTCTAACGCCATACATGTTGAAAAAACGTTTTCTTTTTCTTTGCCTGTTTATAATGTCCATGAAGCGTGGCGGTTGAGAGAGAGACGATACGGCTGGGTGTGTGTGTGTGTGTGTTTCAACGAACCTGTCGCTGACCACGGTGGCTGTGTTCAATAGATCAATCGCTATTTCGACGGGTCGGTGTATGACAGAGCGAGGGTACGTTTTTTCACACCTTTTACCTTTAACGTGTAAACGGTGATGAGAACTTGGTTCTATGTTGGTCGAAGCGAGTACAGAAAACAAACTTACAGGAGGTGAAGGTCATTTGAGCTTATTGGAAGGCTCCGGTCTGACTTGACAACAGGTGCAATGGAAAAAATGACCAAGACGCTTGAAGGTGAAATAATCTGACCATCGTGGTGGCAGGGGAGTGTGAAAGGCATGCACACACATTTGTGAAACCACATGTATGCTAAACCAGTGACATCCTGTTTTGCTTCGTACGTGACAAAATGCAAGTTCATGTGAAATTTGATCTACCGCAGGTGTTCGCTTGGGACGTTATCTGTCCACATGCGCGATAACTGTTAACAAGTTACATCCTGTCTTGCTTCGTACGTGACAAAATGCAAGTTGACGTGAAATTTGATCTGTCACAGGTGTTCAGGTTGGACGTTAGCTGCCCACGTGCCTGATAACAGAATGTTCAAAGCGTGGAAAAAAAAGATTATACATGCAACGTAGCATATATAAAGACATGTCGTTATCATTTCCACGCTCACTTAGGTGACTACCTTTGAACACATTGCGTTGCAAGAAACCTCTGGTCTTGTTTAACAGTTTTGGTGTTGGTGGAAAATACTTGACCTTGTTGTGGGGTAGGTATTTATTTATTTATTTATATATTTATTGATTTTTATATAAATACATGCAATTATTTATTGATTAGGTAATTAATGATTTTATTTATTTATTTGTTTGCAGATAACGTGTATAGCCTGCCTGTCGTGTGTCTGTGGGAAATATATTAAAGAAAGAGAGAAAAACGGACAACTAGAAAAGAAAACCATTTCCATACTAGCCCACGAGACGGGAATATAGAAAAGCATTACACGTGAAGGTGAGATATTTTTTTTTATATATAACCTGTTTGATTTTGTTTTGTTTATGAAATGCATAAACTATATGGAATGGATATACTTATGGTGGTTTATTTTATTTCTTTTTAGATATTTGGAAAAAAAGGGTTCACTGCTATAATAAATACAGTTGAAAACCAAGAGGCTTTAGAGTGGAACCCTTGTCAAGCAGTCTACAGGTGAAAACTCAGGTGAGAGTGTTCTTTCAAAATAATGTCTTTTACTGCTGAGAATACGTTAACTTGGGAACCCATAAACAGTTGTTTCAAATCGCGTGTGTGCTCTGGCCGCGTGGTCAATGTTAGAAAAAGTTTGATTCCCAAAGAATTTTTAGAATCTTGTTTTGAAATTTTTAAAATTGAAATTTGTACAGCGCAAAGGTTGCATACGGCTTTAAAGGTGAATACAGAACTGGTGTGCGATTTCATATATAAAAAGAAGGACGTAGAGCATAAAGAGACATTTTATATTTGCAGTAAAATGCAAGAGCTATTCATAGCCCATAATTTGGAACAGTGGTATGAAACCCACGTGGTGAATGCCTTGCTATCAAAATTTGATAAACTGCAACAAGGACCGAGTGGTCTAGCCTTAGACAAAATTCATTATTTGCAAATCAACATTTGTCAATTCAACCCGTTGAATGCTGGGTCTAGCTATATTAAAACACCACCAGCTATAGCTTCGAAAAATGCTGTGGTCAATATAAAGAATCGTGACAATGATTGCTTTCTGTGGTCTGTGGCTGCCTTTTTGCAGCCGGTGCAACATAATGGTTGTTGGCCGGGAAAGTACAAGGCCAAGTTTAATGAATTAAAACAAACTTTAAATTTAACTCGAGTATCGTTCCCTATGGACTTAACCGAGATCCATATGTTTGAACAAGATAACCAGGACTTTTCGTTCATGGTCTATGGCCTTAATGGTAATGTGTTTGTGGGTCCTCTTTATGCCACAAAAGAACCGAAACGACATCACATTCATCTTTTATATTTATCTGTAGGAGAGGTGAATCACTATTGCCTGATTAAAAGCTTAAGTAGATTGCTAAGCAGTCAAATGTCTAAACATAAACCTAAGAAACATATTTGTGACCGTTGTCTGCAATATTTTACCACTCCTACGCTTTTGGAACGTCATAGGGTAGATTGTGTTTCTCAGGAAGCAGTGAGACTGATATTGCCACAAGGGGACAAGGCTTTGTTAAAGTTTAAGGACATTCATAAGCGTGACACTGTCCCCTATGTGGTATATGCAGATTTCGAAGCTCTCACTACACCCATGGCGGGATGTGAACCAGATCCCTCCATCAGCTCAACCACACCCATTCAAAAACATGAACCCTTTGCCATAGGATTTAATGTGGTGTGTGCCTATGACCCCACACAATCCGTGTACAAATACCGTGAGGGGCCAGATTGTGCCAAATGGTTCTTGGATGAACTTATCAAGTTGGCCGACCATGTACAGGAAATACTGGACCACCCAGTACCCATGAGCCTATCTCAAGAACAGCAGCAGTGGTATGAGCATGCCACAACATGTCATATTTGCGAAAAGCCACTGATCAATGCTGAAGACACCGTTCGTGATCACTCGCACTTTACGGGGGAGTTTCGTGGAGCTGCGCATAGTAAATGCAACTTGAACTTTCCAGCTCCTCGTTTCATCAGTGTCTTTTTCCATAATCTGGCAAATTATGACATTCAGTTTTTGATTCGTGAATTGGGCCATGTCAACAAGGGCTCGTTTACCATTATCCCCCAAAACCATGAGCATTTTACAGCCCTGACATGGAGGTTGAGCAACTTTAGCATTCGATTTTTGGATTCCTTTAAGTTTATGACGTCCTCGCTAGACAGCCTTGTGAATGGCTTGAATGAGGAGGAATTAAAAAATACTAGAATGCATTTTAATGATCCTAAGCAATTTCAATTGTGCATTCGGAAAGGTATATTCCCGTATGATTTCTGCAACAGCTGGGACGTTTTAAAGCAAAGAAAACTCCCACCACAAGAGAAATTTCACTCGAAACTAACACGCAGTACCGTTTCCGATGAAGACTATGCACATGCATGTCAAGTTTGGCGAGTGTTTGGCATGAAGACGCTAAGTGAATATGCTATGCATTACCTAAAACTGGATGTATTGCTGCTCACAGATGTGTTTGAAAAATTCCGTAACTTGTGTCAACACATTTACGGTCTTGACCCGGCTCACTATTATACGAGTCCTGGGCTCTCGTTCGATGCCGCTTTGAAATACACTCAAGTGGAATTGGATTTACTCACTGATGTAGACATGGTTCTATTTTTTGAAAAGGGCATTCGTGGCGGCTTTGTGTCACTTAACCAGCGCCATGCCGAAGCGAACAATGTCTACATGCCTGATTATTCACTAGACAAACCAGAATCGTACTTAATGTACTATGACGTGAATAATTTGTACGGTTACGCCATGAGTCAGCCTTTGCCCTATGGGAAGTTTGCTTGGCTGACAGACAAACAAGTGTCAGAATTTGATGTGATCAAGGCTAGCCAAGAAACAGGCCGTGGATATGTGCTAGAAGTGGATATTGAATATCCCTCATCCTTGTATGATGAACATGCCGATTTCCCATTCTGTCTTGAGCAAATGGTTCCCCCTGACAGTAAAGTGAAAATTGAAAAACTCATGGGCACACTTTACAACAAAAATCGGTATGTGCTACATATCCAAATGTTGGTGCAATGCCTTGCCCAAGGCTTGGTGTTAAAGAAAATCCACAGGGGTATTTCTTTTGCTCAAAAAGCATGGCTTGAGCCATACATGCGACTCAACACAGAGCACCGACAAATGGCAACACAGCAGTTTGAAATTAATTTTTTTAAATTAATGAACAACTGCATCTATGGCAAGTCTATGGAGAATGTCCGCAAATACCGTGACATTAAATTGGTGAATGTCAGGGAGGGGCAGTGGGGTGCCCGGCGGTACATTGCCAAGCCAAATTTCAAATCGATCAAAATTATCGATGAGGATTTGGCTACTATTGAAATGAGTAAGACCAGCGTGACCATGGATAAACCCATTTACTTGGGTCAAGTCATTTTAGACTTTTCTAAATCGGTCATGTATCGATTCCACTATGAGTTTGCGAAACGCCATTTTGAGGACGTCTCTCTTTTGTATATGGACACGGACTCATTCATTTACCACATTCGCCACTGCAACCCCTATGACGTCATGAGGCAACATAGTGACTGGTTCGACACTTCTTGCTATAGCGCTGACAACATGTTTCAGCTGCCCATAAAAAACAAGAAGGAAATGGGCGTTTTAAAAGATGAATGCGGTGATTCCATTATGACGGAATTCGTAGGTTTGGCTTCGAAAATGTATGCTTACCGCACACTCGATTGTAAGGAAGCCAAAAGAGCAAAAGGTGTAGGTAGGGCAGTGGTAAAATCGCTACGTGTAGACGATTACCTAGCGGTTTTACGCACTGGCAAAGCTATGTCTCATACACAGTGCAGGATACAATCCAGCAACCATCATTTGTATCTTGTGGAACAGAGAAAACGCACCCTCGCCTCCATGGATAACAAGCGTGTGTGGGCTGATGACCTGCTCACTAGCCTGCCCTGGGGTTATGATCGCAACGAGGAGGAGGTGTGATTTCACTGTTTAATCGTTTATGGGACATAGCTTTATGTAACTTGTAGATTTAGTATTTTGTAAATATTGGTTTCTGCCATTGTAAATAGTAGATTTTGTAAATAGTGGCAATCCACTTGGATCTTTTGCTCTTAAAACGTTCTATGCAACCTTATTTTTTTAATTTTTTTGATTGGTAAATAGTGTGATTCTTTTAACGCTGTACAAAGTTGAGTTTTTTTGTAAATATGAAATAAGTAAGATTTTTAGTAACTTTAATAACTAGTATTTAATTATTTTTCGTAATGTAAATGATAAACTAAAAAGTTCTTTTGGAATGAGTGTGCATGTCGAGAATGTGCTTTTGGGAATAAATAAAGTGGTTGTGTTTGTTTCCAAAGACAAGTGTGAATGTATGAGTGGAGAGAGAAAACTGGTGTGTATGATTGACCAGAGCAAACACGATGAGGTAGAGTGGGTGGGTGGGGAGGGGGTAAATGGTCACTTATATACTATTTTGTTTTAAATAGTTTCGTTTTTTCATTGAAATGTGGCAGACAATAGACATTATTTTTGTAAAAACAGTCTTACCTGCAGTAGTCGTAGACCTCGACGTTTCTCCAAACACCCATAAACTCACTGCAGCATCGTCATGGTCATGCACTTGCATCAATATCATTGTCAAATCTCAACTTTCGACATACACCAAAGGGAAAAATGTGAAAACAGTAAAATGGAAAATCCATGTTTCCATATCACCAAAAACGCAAAACTTAAAACGAACATTTTTAAAAACTGGAAATGGGCATGTGTGAAATTTGAAAATTCAAAAACTTCAAACAGACATTGTTTAAAATGTGTCATCAACAAACTGGAAAAATCCATCTCATCAAAATCGCAAAACTTGAAACGAACATTTTTAAAATCTGTAAATTGCAAAATGACAAATGGCAGTGTGTGGAATTCATCATGTGTGAAATGTGTAAAATGAAAAAATCAGCCATCGACATCACGATTTTTAAAAATTAAAAATAACATAACATCGTGCTCTGGTAAACCTTTGTTTTTATTTCATAGTGAATTGACAAAAAGAAAAATAGAATACAAACACATCCCAATTCCTCACTCCTCAATGTTGATGTCCATGCATCATCAACTTTCCTTTCATGGCACTCATGACAATCAGGGCTGCCATCCTTTCACCCACTGAGGCATCACTGGATGTGAAACGTTGTTCAGATTTCTTTAATAACAATTTCTTTAACCCCGCCAACCTGGGCCCAATGTTTGGGAAGCCAGGCTCTGCCTGTCACAAGCCAGGACAAAGTGGTGAGTGATAGAGGAGTAACACCTCTTTAAAAAACCTCGGTCCAGCTGACCCGGCTGGTAGTACCTTGTAAGGGTCCCTTGCCAGGGTTACGGTGAAGTCCTCAACGGCATAGACAGTGGAGTAGATGGACTACGGAACAGTGTAGATGGCGGAAGAGGCAGCCCAGTACTCGGGATAATGAGTAAAAGGTATATGTCCATATAATAGGCATATATCAGACACCGAACGTCTCCCGGGATAAGGAGACCACCTTCTATCAAGTGCCAACGGTCTTTTAGGAGGGCGGATGAGCGGGTAGAAGAAGGGCTCTCTCTTGCCCTTGGGGTGGGAAACTGCTCCTAAAGGCGGAAGAGCCGACAGATGGCCAACGGCATAGAATGGAGAAGGCAACGGGAAACCACTCCATTAAAGATCCGACTGGATATCCCAAGAATCAGCAGCTCATGATGGAAAGCTCTTTGGTTAAATTCTCCGGAGGTAAAATAGCTCCCCATTCGGATCTCCGGGCGGGGGCAACTAAAGGAAATAATGGTATTATTAACAAACGCATGAAACAGAAATGCGTAAGGAAAATAGGAACATGGAATGTTAACACATTATTAAAGGTGGGGAAGCTGGAAAACCTGAAAATAGAAATGAAGAGATTAAAAATAGATATTCTCGGTATTTCTGAAATGAGATGGCCTGGCACGGGCGACTTTTGGTCAGATGACTACAGAATAATCTACTCAGGGCCGGAAGACGAACCGCTCGGAAGAAATGGGGTAGGAGTGATTATGGAAAAATCCATGGGACTCAAAGTAGCGGGATATGTGCAGCATAGTGATAGGATAATTCTAGTCAAGATAAATACGGAGCCAAACAATACTGTTATTATTCAAACATATATGCCAACTACAAATGAAGATGACGAGGAAATTGAAAGAATGTATGAAGATCTAAATCACCTGATAGAAGGAACAAGAGCAGAAGACAATGTAATCATTATGGGGGACATGAATGCAACGGTAGGGGAAGGAACAGAGGGAACAACTGTTGGGCAGTTTGGACTGGGAGTCCGAAATTTGAGAGGTGAACGATTGATAGAATTCTGCACTAGGCACAAATTAGTCATAACAAATACACTCTTCAACCATCCCAAGAGAAGACGATACACTTGGAAAGCTCCTGGAGACACGAGAAGAGCGCAATTGGATTACATAATGGTAAAAGAAAGGTTTAAGAACCAGGTTAAAAATTGCAGAAGTTATCCAGGTGCAGATATCGTAAGCGATCATAATCTAGTCATGATGAACGCGGAACTCAAATATAAGAACATCGTTACGAGAAAAACTGAGTATCTACAGGTGACAAAACTTAAGATGCCAAATATTAGAGATGAGTTCCAAAGAAGAACAGATGAAATGATTGAAAGAAATACTGACATATTCGAGAAACCAATAGAAAGTCAGTGGGGAATTCTGAAGGAGGAAATACTAGGAACTGCAGAGGAACTGCTAAAAAATAAAAATAAAAACAGCAGGAAAGCATGGATAAGTGAGGAAGTTGTAGAAATGATAACTGAAAGAAGAAGGTTCAAAAACGCCACAAGTGACGAAGGAAAACAACAATATAGAAGACTGAGAAATGAAATCGTTAGGAAAAGCAAGCGAGACAAAGAAAAATACTTATGTGATATATGTGATGAAATAGACACCGATTTTAAAGCAAATAACTTAGAAAAAGCATATGGAAATGTGAAGCAATTTTTTGGTGAGAAGAAACAGAAGACATGTGGTATTAAAGATGAGAATGGACAATACCTGTATGAAGAGGGAAAGGTTGGGAAGAGATGGAAAGAATATCTAGAGAGCCTCTATGGAGATGAAGTTATGAATAAGGAAGTAATAGAGGAAGAAGACCAGATAGATGCAGAGAATAGAGGTGACCAAATACTAAAATCGGAATTTAAAAGAGCACTGAAAGATTTAAAAGACAAAAAAGCACCAGGTGTAGATAAAATCCCTGCAGAACTATTAAATAACTGCGGAGAGAAAACTGAAGATGCAATGTATGGAATGATATGCAAAATGTATGAAACTGGAATATTACCAACTGACTTTACTAAGTGCATAATAATTCCAATTCCAAAGAAGGCCAGAGCACAAAATTGCGATCAATTTAGGACATTAAGCCTGACAACACATGCATCTAAAATTCTTACACGTATTATACTTAGGAGAATAGAGAATAACCTTGATAACTATATTACAGACGACCAATTTGGATTCAGAAGGGGCATTGGAACAAGAGAAGCAATATTAACTCTAAGACAAATAATTGAAAAGAGAAATAGAAAAGGAATACCAACATATCTAGCATTCGTGGATCTGGAGAAAGCTTTTGACAACGTGAATTGGAATATACTGTTCAAGTTACTAAAGAAAGTGGGAATCTCTTATAGAGATAGAAGAATAATACATAGTTTATATAAGAATGAAAGGGGAATAATAAGATCTGGCAATAACCAGGAAGAGGTTGAAATAAGAAAAGGAGTACGACAAGGATGCTCGCTATCTCCTTACTTATTTAATTTGTATGTCCAAGATGCCATAAATAGGATAAGAGAAGAGATTCAAGTTGGAGTAAATATACATGGGGAAAAGATTGACATGCTCCGATTCGCAGATGACATTGCTTTAACAACAGATAATGAAGATGATCTTCAACAGATACTTCATGTAATGAATAACATCCTTAAAAACGAATTTAACATGAAGATGAATAAAAATAAAACAAAAATACTCGTATGCAGTCGGAACCAGGAAGATCATAGAAGAGCACCAGCAATTTATATCGAGAATGATAGAATACAACATGTGAAGGAATATAAGTATCTGGGAAGCTTGATAACGTATGATGGAACCAGCAAACGAGAAATTTGGAGTAGAATTATTCAGGCAAAGAACGCCTTTTATAGAAAGAAGAATCTCTTCACATCCAGAAGTATAGACCTAAAAATAAGAAAAAGACTGTTGAAGACATACGTGTGGAGTGTGGCTTTGTATGGTAGTGAGACCTGGACAATAGGGAAGTCAGAAGAGAGGAAGTTGATGGCTTTTGAGGCTTGGTGCTGGAGAAGAATGCTTAAGATCAGTTGGATACAACATATGACAAATGAAGAGGTATTCAGAAGAGCAGGAGAAAGTAGAAGCTTTATGAAGACCCTGAAAACAAGAAGAGCAAATATGTTGGGACATATTCTCAGACATAATAGCCTGCCAGCAAGAGTCATCGAAGGGATGTTAGAAGGGAAAAACACTAGAGGAAGACCACCACTTGCATACATCACACAATTAATGACAGACACGAACACCAAATCATTTCGTGAATTGAAGAGGATGGCGGAGAATAGAGAAGATTGGCGAGTTGCTGCAAACCAGCCCCAGGGCTGTTAACTTAAGAGAGAATAACAATTTATCTGCCACATGTCTTAAACCAGGATGACTATCGCGATAAGAAAGGTCATGTTCCTTGCATGCTTGATCCAAAAGATTAATGGGTACATCACCACGTTGTAAACGTTTTTCGAGACGAGTTCCAGGGCCGCAAAAACGATAACCTGGAAGATGGATTTCGTAAGGTAAGTATTGAATCACTTTGTCAATGACGCCATTGCCAGTACAGGTCTGGCATATCCTTTTCCATCGATGGTAAAAAGGTTTGGTCTTCCTCCTCCTCTGTGGACGATGTTTGTGTTTGTTGTTGTTGTTGTTGCTTTTTCTCGCCATGACACCCATGGAATGATTCAACAAAGTCTTTACATGGACTTTTATGACCGTGATACAGTTTCACTAGCTGGCAAGTCGCACACTGACGCATAGAAGGTATTTTTGCCATGGCCACTTGCTTATGGTGATCGTAATCCGTACAGGGTTGCAATTCACTCAACACAGGGTCTTGAGTCCATGATTTTGGTACATGTTGCCAGATTTCTTTCACTGCGTTGGCGGCCACATAATAAATGAACGACTTGGGCAGCGCCAAGAGTTCCTCTTTGGTAAAACTGTCTAGTTTCTTTTTGCACACAAAGAACTTGCCGATGGCTTTGTCCGTAGCATTGCCTTTCTCCATGGTATCACGTGCTGTAGATGTTTACACGTCGCTTGTAGAAATCTCACTGGCGTCATTCACAGGTAAATCTTGAGTTATAATTTTGTTCAACAACTCCCAGCAGGCATGAGTGGTTAACCAATGAAAGAGATGCCACGCATGCGATAGGGCTGTATGGGTAATGTTGCCACAGGAACAAGTATCCATGAGCGTTTGCAGGGAGGGGCAGCCCAACTCCATGAGGTCGATACATTGGCAGTAAGACGCCAAAAATGGTTGCAACCATTGACGTTTTTCACTACCTTTCACAAATACCACATTGGCCGAGGACAAGTGTGCTTTCATGACCACGTCCAAATATTTATAGGAAATGGTTCCCTGATTCCAGTCTAGTTGCCTATGATTTTCAATCCACTGGGTTTGTTTACGGTCTTTTTCACACAACAAATCAAAAGCATGGGGTGGTTTAAATAGCAAATGCGTAGCTTGCGATATACAAAACGTGGTACAATCGATCATGGCCACTTGTTTAAATATAAATTTGTTGTCACCAATTTTAAACCCTTGGCAATCCACAATGAGTGTGCGCAACATGTTGACGCTTGCCTGGACCAAGTTCAACTGACGACTGACTGACGATCAGGTGTGATCATGGCATGGACTTACCTGCCATGCTAGTTCCAAAAAATAAGGTTAGGGTAGGACAGGGGGACATGCAAAAATAAGAATTTAAGAATTACATCATTTTATTATCATAACACGTCTTACAGGCCTTTGTCATTTTGGGATAAGGACGATAGCAACTAATACAACAATATAGTCTCTTGTGTTTGTAACGTCCATAACACCGATGATGTCCCAATGTCTCTAAACTAGGCGTTTTTGATGGTGAGCTGCTCACCGAAGCACCATGGATACCATACGGTCCACATGTATCGTAACTTGTTTCTTTTTCATCACCCAGAGACACAAGTGAGGGATAGCTTGAATGACAGGGTATATTTCCCACTTTCATTCTGCACAGGTAGGGGCAGGTGGGTGACCAGCGCTGATGTTCCTGCATGGGTTCATCGCCCTCCTGCCATTGGTCTATGATGATGGGACAAAAGGCACATTTCACTTCATCTCTTGTTTTTAAATAGTAGAATCCAGCAGCCGCCAAGTCTTGAGGGTTTATGAAAGGCACTGGCCATGTGGCAAACGTCTTGAAACGTTGTTCCTCAGAGTTTAAATTCATGGATGTGACGTCTCTTGAGGCTTTAAAGCAAGACATGACTGAGCGGCTTGACGTGGGATGACCTGTTATTTATACACTCGTCACTTGGTTGGACAGTGGATAATAGTTGACTTGTTTGTGGTGAATAATCAAACAGTAGGCCGTCGTATTGGCTGGTACATTGTCATGCGTTTCAAAATCTAGTCGAATGTCGATATTGGATGGCTTGACAGACTCTTCCAGGTAAGAACAGTCAAAGACAATCAGTGGCGCTCTTGCCTTAAACGCTTGGGGTAGTAGCATGGGGCCGTTCTCTTTTTGATAATACGACCATCGAAATTTAGAAAACAAGTCGTACAGGGGGCCAAATTTATTTTTTGAAAAATCCAAATCCAGTCCTTCATAGGGAAACACAGCTCCGTTGAGGAAAAGACGTGCATTTCTCAATTGCAGGTGATCAAATTGCGTGGCATCTTTGGTTTGTTGATACTTGCGATTCGTTTGAAAACCCACGATCAGGTAGAGAGGTCTCTCTGTATAGCGAGCTGTTTTTACAGACCAACTGTGTGTGTTGGTGGTGGGCAATAGCGGATACTCATGGAGTGCCCAGCTTCTAAATTCCATGGGTAGAGGCATATCTCTCTTTACCATTTTGAGTATGTCCAGTTTTTTGCTATCTTCAAGGGTCACATGGGGAACTTTCCATAGCAAGCGTTGTAGTTGAATTTTTGAATCAATGGGGGCATTGTCGGCTCCCTTGAGTGCATTATTATCACTCCTGTCTCTCATCAGATAAAGCACTTGCCTTGCGTTGACCACAATGCGCTGGTGATCTTCAGCAAAGCCTAGAATCAGTTTAAGAGGTAAATATCCAGTAAAGGTTCCATCGGTGTGTACCATCCAGTCATTGGTCGAGTCAGGACACCAACCTGCCATGCAAAGTGTTTTACCTTCTTCCTCACTATAAGAGGGGTATAGTTTCATGACACTGGAAATGCCCACATTTCGAGTGCTATCCACCACGATATCGTTAATGACATACCGCACTTCAGAAAACAGAAAGGCCAAACCATGGTTGGCCAACTTGGATGTGGTGGGTGTAGAGCCATCGGCTTTGGAGAGCCGACCTTCAATCTGAATGACACTTTCATGCGGTAGGGTGTAAATATCTTGGTTGTTGATAACAAATTGAATTTCATCATTGTTATTGAGTCCAGGTGTTTGAGCTTGATAGGAATGGAGATCAATTCTTACCACTCCTGGTTGCTCCTCGATGCGGTTCGCTATCTCTAGGATAGAATTCATCATGAGGGTTGACGTGGTAACCCAAATGCTGTAAAATCTGCTTGTTCTGAGATGTTAACGTGTATTCACGTGGCAAACAACTAACACCATTCCTAGACGGTGTTGTTGCTTTATACACAAACTTCATAGTGGCTTTAGCACCAACTTGTAAGTCACTGGTGTGGTAGAATCTAGATCAATGAGTTGTTGATCTCTATTGATCAGTCTTAATGTTATATTACTAATACTATCGACAGCCACAGCATGAAAAAGCACCACTGGAGGGTTTTCACGAATAATATAGCCATTGGGCGATGTCACAATAAAGTCATAAAGTGAATGCGATGGTTCCTGATTGGTGTACACTTGGCTAATAATATTACACGTCACCGACACATGATGTTCCTCAATGAATTTCACTTCATGGTCTGATTCATGTTTTTTGTTGGGCTCCAACACACGTGGTTTAAATCCTAGTAATGGGCCAATGGAATCGGGGTGTGTTTTAAAGTCAATGTTGAAGGTAGAGAAAATACTGCTGCGATGAGTGTTGGTATTGCCTACAAGTTCAAACTTGTGCGTTCCGTCGAGAAATGACTTTAAACCATATTGATTGATCAACACCACATAAATGTGTTCATAAATATCATCGATCGTGTATCCACCAGAGTTCAGGGTGAGCACAGAATCATCATAGTAAAACTTGTTGTTCACATTTTCACGTATGTTGTATATTCGATTGTACGTTTCAAGAGAAACAAGTCCTAAACCATAGGGTTTTTCACTCAATTCGATAGGCGGGTAAAAGTCTAGGCTGACTTCAGGTCCACGTCCATGCACTGTAAACGTTTTACTTTCTGCCGACATACTGGTGGCGTTTTTGCTTATGCTGCGTCTTATATAAAAAAATTAAACACAAACGTCCACACTGTTGGCTGTTAAACGTTTGCTCTCGTTTCACATTATAATATATCTTGATCCTGTTTCCAAAATAGGTCACTAGTTCCATGGGCGGGGGCAAATTCCCAAAACTGTCAAAGTACCATACCGTGGATCCCTCTTTGACATAAGCTACATAATGCGTTCCTGGTCCTCGGTGATCATCCAAATTGACAACAGCACATTCCTGTTTCCAGGGTCGTGGGGGTAATTGGTTTCGCATAAACACACCTCGAAAATGAGAAAGCATTAGTTGTTTAGCATAGCTTTCCACTTGTTGATGCGTCAGGGCATGTCTCGCTATGGCTGAGGTTAATTTTTTTTTTTAATATTTCGAAATGGTGAAATCTCAAATCCTTGTTGATAAAAGGCTGGCTTTAAATTGGCATTTCTAGCCCCCATGGCAATCGCTTCCATCGTTTCATTGTGTCGCTGACTTTCTTTGAGTTGTTGCTTGCCCTGCTGCGTGGCTTTAATGGTTTTCGCCACTGCACTGGCACCGCCCAAGAGTGAGCCCAGAGCAGCCAAACCGGCAAATAATGCAGGTAAAAATCCCGCTCGTTTGGGGACGGGAATCACTCGCCCTTGGTTTGAAACCTGTCGCCGACGTTTTGGAATAACATGTCTCTGTGCTGCTCGAAGGGCTTTCCTTATGGTCAATACATTATTTTTTCTTTTTTTCTTTCGCAAGGGCTTGTCCACGAATGTTGTAAGCCCAGGCTTTGCCAAGGACAAAGTCCTTTTTTTAGTCTTTCTCACTGCATACCTTTGTTTCACCATAATGATAATGACCAACAACCTTTCACAAGAAAGTTTAAATCACAACTAACGTTAAATGGTTATTTCATGGCTGTATATTCCAATTCCACATAAAGTGGGAAATCGTTTATGGTTTTTCCCGCTTGCTTTTCATTCCATGTCAACATGAGGTGAAAGGATAATTCGTCCCCTGCATTGACCATTTCATGGTTATGGATCAACATCCTATGACCATTTATCTTTATTTGTAAATGGTTCTCATCAGGTATGGCATATTTGATGTGAATGGTTCCATCATAGTGTAATCGATAGTGGCTTAAACCCGAAGCAAGCACATAGGTCAAGTGCTGATCATGGACTAGCGGTAAATGGTTTCTGTCATTCACATGTTTTTCATTTGTCAGATACACTAAAAATACACATGGGATAAATTTATAAAGCCTTTTCATTTCATGGGTCACGTAACGCTTGGTACAAACATCGTCTTCGTCTTGTGGGTCTTCCACGTGAATAATCCGATGGTGATTAGCGCTATAGCCATTCACCATAAGCTGGGGCACTTTGTCATAAAACTCATACACTTTGTTATCCACATACTTTTTCGTAGTAACGTCTGTAGACACTTGAGGATGTTTTACATGGGTTAACCGCTTTCCCTTAAAGTCATAATCTCCCTGTTTTGTGCGTGGCACTACTGACCTATCCACATAGTGTTTATTAGCAGGATCTGTTTCCTGTTTAGGATCATGTATGAGGACAGGCCTATCTTTGGCCATCAACGCACGTCCAAAGACATCCATCGTCAACCTGTAGTAGCAGTCTACTGTTTCTATGACAAGGTTCGGTGTCCTGTATATAGACAGCCGGCTAGCCTGTCTAAGCCTTAGTTGACATGAAGATTATTAAGCAGCATGAGTCATTCCCCGTGGGGGACATGGTTTCCCATCTCTGTCCCACATCACGTGAACAACGCCATGGTTCACTGTTTCCATCTTCCATTCGCTGCATCATTGTGGGGCCTTCCGGCTGTGGAAAGACTAATCTTTTGCTAACGCTCATTACAGCGCCCAATGGTCTGCGTTTTCAAAATATTTATATTTTTGCAAAATCTCTCTACCAACCCCTCTACGTGTTTCTGGATCAAGTCACGTCTGGATTACAAAAAGAGAATATGGGTTATTTAACATTTTCCATGCAAGAAAATGTGATTTCACCGGATGAGGTAAAGCCTGATTCACTCATGATTTTCGATGATGTATCCACTGAACGTCAAGGCATCATTCAAAGCTATTTCAGCATGGGTCGTCACAAACATATCGATTGCTTCTATCTTGGGCAAACGTATTCTAAAATGTCCAAACAGTTGATTCGTGACAATGCCAATGTCATTGTTTTATTTCGTCAGGACGAGAGGAACAGTCGTCACATTTATAATGAACATGTGAATCCGGATATGACCTTTCAAATGTTTACAGAATTGTGTGCCAAATGCTGGAACACTCAACGTCATGCCTGTTTAGTGATTGACAAACAAAGTGAACTCAACCAAGGACGGTATCGCTTAGGGTTAGATCATTTTATTGCTATTTAAGGCCCTGTCTCATTCCCCGGCAAGTCATTTGCCAAGCCACCATGGCGTTAGCAGAGAGTCAATTAAAAAAGCATATTATTAAAGCAAAAAATACTATTCGCCAAAAGTTTCGTCAATTGAAACAATCACGTGCAAATCATGCTTTGTTTATTCAGCAACATTTAGCACCTCCACTAAAAGCCATGTTGAAACCCTCTTTCAAGCCATCTGAAACGCTACCCACCGTTTCACAAGCCACGCAGACGCTGCACGAGGACCCTGAGGAAGAGGAAGAGGAAGATTTGACTAGTGTTAGTGAAGTTGAGGATGAGGAGGAACAAGTGTTTACGCCTCAAAAAAAGGCCGCACCCCTTGCAGAGTTTTTGAGAAAAAAGAAATCCTTGGCCATGGTTGAAACACCTTGCCCTTCCAGAGCGTCTCCGTTTTCACAACTCTTGGCCACCCCTCAACATAAAGCTCAACTGAAAACCATTTTAATAAAATATTATGGATCAACATTGGAACCCTATTTCACCGATCTATTTATTGGAAACACAGATACCACGTATGGTGTTCGCTATGAGGATGATAGTTTTAAAATTGGCGATTCATCCATTAATTTTGCTCGTACTAAAGCTGTCATTAAAAACATCAACTATAAATTAACGCCAGGACTGTTAAAGCTGCTCTTTTCTCGGACCCCCTCTTCCCATGATTATACGTCAGAGGATCTTGACAAATATAAATCCATTTTATTGGATACCCATGCCCACAAAAGACAGTATGATCCCACGCAACAAGTGAATGCCAATATATCTCAAAAATATAAAACCATCATTGCAAAAATATTTCCCACCATTCAAAGTACTCGTCGTAAAGCATCCGCTTCGGGAGTGACATTTAAACCATTAAAACCCCTTGTGGATGTTACCTACTGGCACAATCCCAATAAGCTCGTCCAGCGGCTACAGTTGTTGCATGCCTCACGTCAAGCTGGCCATACCGGTCACGATTGGGAAATTCAAGAAATTGAACAAGAACTTCGAAATGCCAAAATTATTGTTTAAGCCCTCACCCATTAAAATGGGTATTGCTCACGAGTTGCATCGCCCAGCTAGGCGTCATTATCCACGACTCAAGGTGATTTCACGAGGTGTGGATGAACTTTGGCAGGCTGACTTGGTTGAAATGATACCCTATGCTGGCGTTAACGAAGGTGTACGCTATATGTTGACCGTCATTGATGTCTATTCCAAATCGCCTCTGTTGAACCTGTGCGTCGCAAGTCTGGCCCACTAGTTACCAAGGCCTTTCAACATATTATTCAACACTCCCAACGTCAACCTCAGCTGCTACAAACCGACCAGGGGAAAGAATTTTTCAACAAGGACTTCTCCCGTTTTCTCAAATCTAAGGATATTCACCATTACACCACGTACAGCAATCTCAAAGCCAGTGTGGTCGAGCGGTTCAACCGAACATTGAAAACCCATATGTGGAAAGCGTTTACCGCTCAGGGCAGTTATCGCTGGTTGGACATGTTACCTGAGCTAGTGTCACGTTACAATGACACCAAACATAGAACGATTGGGACCAAGCCACGTCTCGTAACTAAAAATATTCAGCGATTGGATAAACTGTTTAACCCCATAAAAGCAGCCGATCCTAAACGTCACCGACTGAACATTGGGGATTTTGTTCGTGTAAGCAAATTTAAGTCTGCCTTCAATAAGGGTTACACGCCTCAGTGGGGGACTGAACTATTTCGAATTCGTCGAGTCAACTTGGACAGTCCAGTCACCTATTTACTCGAGGACCTCAACCATCAACCCATAAAAGGTAGATTTTATCTCCATGAACTTCAGAAAACAGCATTTCCTCAGCATTATCTTGTGGAAAAAGTGTTGAAACAAAAAGGAAATAAACTCTACGTCAAATGGTTAGGGTTTAACTCTACGTTTAATTCTTGGATCAATAAATTACATGTTGTGTGAACCTGTGTACTTTTTATTTATTCACACATGTTGTACACCACCTATAGCTCTATGTGTACAGCGCTCCGCGCTTCATGCATGTTCATACATGTTTGTCTTTCCCTTTCCTCCTGTGTTCTCTCATACATTACCCCTCCCCTCTCCCTCCCTTCACCTCCCACCACTGCTGTTTGCAGCTCTTGCCTCTCTATTGGTTGTGACATCATTCCGACAAGTTGCATCATACTTTTTACTGATTCAGCGATTCCCACGCTTTGAACATTCTGTTATTAGGCACGTGGACAGCTAACGTCCAACCTGAACACCTGTGCCGGATCAAATTTCACCTGAACTTGCATTTTGTCACGTACGAAGCAAGACAGGATGTAACTTGTTAACAGTTATCGCGCATGTGGACAGATAACGTCCCAAGCGAACACCTGCGGTAGATCAAATTTCACATGAACTTGCATTTTGTCACGTACGAAGCAAAACAGGATGTCACTGGTTTAGCATACATGTGGTTTCACAAATGTGTGTGCATGCCTTTCACACTCCCCTGCCACCACGATGGTCAGATTATTTCACCTTCAAGCGTCTTGGTCATTTTTTCCATTGCACCTGTTGTCAAGTCAGACCGGAGCCTTCCAATAAGCTCAAATGACCTTCACCTCCTGTAAGTTTGTTTTCTGTACTCGCTTCGACCAACATAGAACCAAGTTCTCATCACCGTTTACACGTTAAAGGTAAAAGGTGTGAAAAAACGTACCCTCGCTCTGTCATACACCGACCCGTCGAAATAGCGATTGATCTATTGAACACAGCCACCGTGGTCAGCGACAGGTTCGTTGAAACACACACACACACACCCAGCCGTATCGTCTCTCTCTCAACCGCCACGCTTCATGGACATTATAAACAGGCAAAGAAAAAGAAAACGTTTTTTCAACATGTATGGCGTTAGACCCATGTGAATTATTTTTTGAAAAAAAATATCTACCACATTTGAAAGGGGGTGTTAGCCCGAGTCCTAGGACACCTCGTACATGTCTCTAGCGTTATTGGTTCGTGAGATATCGGCAAAAATCACAAAAAACACGTGTTTACCCCAAAACCGCGTTTCCAAAATTTTTTAAAATTACAACGAGTAGTTCATAGCAAAGAGGACGTCTGTCCGAATCCGTGGACCCATCGTACATGCCTCTAGCGTTATTGCTTCGTGAGATATCGACAAAATCACAAAAAACACGTGTTTACCCCAAAACCGAGTTTCCAATTTTATTAAAAATTATAACGAGTAGTCCATAGCAGAGAAGACCTTACCCCGAGTCCTTGGACCTGTCGAACACGCCTCTAGCATGATTGGTTCGTGAGATATAGCAAAAAGTCTAAAATCACGTTTTTACCCCAAAAAGACTGTGTTTCCAGATTTTCACATTTTCGACACCGACATTCCCGTAAAGAGCACGACGAGACGAAAAAAACGAATCCAAGCACGCCCTCCTAGCATGGCTCCTTCCATTCCAAGGTCGCAGGGGCTCACCACTTGCTTTTGGAAGCAGCTCTGTCATCATCCCACTACTAACAGGTTTTCATCCTAGAGACTTGCAATTTATTTTGGGGGTAGAGGGGGTAGGGGCCATTGATTTACGTCAAACAATTTTTTGTAGAGTTCCTAGTTTCCAAAATATCGAATTTTCAAAATTCGAGTTTTTTCAAAAAAACATACAAAATAAAAAAGTTTTATTATAGAAAATAAAGGTCATAAAGACCATTCGTTTGAGCCATGGCACAACGTTATATCCTGTTTGGTTTTCAAACTATCGCCTATTTTCGAAAACAAAAAAAAACAAAGAATTTTTGAAAAATATAATACATGGTCAATAGGAAAGAGGACGTCAGCTCGAGTTCAACGACACCTCATATGTCAACATCCGACCATGGGTTCGCGAGATATTGGCTTGGACTAACGCGGCGGCCATGACACTATTTGGAACACCCACCATCCCCCTACTGATAATGATGTTCTTCATGTTTAATATTGTACAGTGGATTATGCCGCTATATGTATTTGTTTTTGTACATATTGTTCACAATTTTCTTTATGATGCCCATGCTATGCAAAAATATTGTCCCCCCCTCACACCTCAACACATACACAAGCTCGCTGGGCACAAACCTGACGCTGACGTCTCTACGAGGAACTATACACTGGGCACTGCACGCTGGCATCCACCCACTCCTATCTACGATAACACACGCCACTCCACTTCCAACATCTTCATTTCTATCACTCACCCCACACGGGGATCATCACATACCCCCAACAACGACCCCACATTCTGGGCGAAAGCATATTCTACACCAACAGAAGAACAGAAGAGAAGCAAAGAAGAACCAAGATTTCAAGAACGATGAAGATGTCCATATACCCCTACATACAACATAAACTGCCCCTACGGTCTAGTCTCGTCCCGTCATCGAGGTCGATGACTCTCTCCGTCGAAGGAGTTGTTGCATCCGAGGGATGCATCCCCATCCCTTCCTTATAACTATAAATTATACACCTAACTTTTATACGGATGCCTGCGACATACTTCGCATAAGCTTATACCAAGGCCAGGCCTAGTGCATAGCAACGACCTCCAGTAACCCAGGCCAGCACCTCACTTCCTAAAGAATCCGCAACTAATGCAAACTAGGCAGGCGGGTTCTATAAAGCACCAGAGGAAAGGTGACTGGGGGTCAGTCTTCCACAAGTGTAACCAAGTACTGAGACGCTGCCCTAAGCCGCCACATCCAGATAGGTGAGTGTCAAGCGAGCTATCACACTATCACACTAACACTTACAAAATCCCCGTAATTATTGTAAAAGATCACAAGTATCTGCTCTGCGTAGTTTCATTGTACTCCACCTTGGGAGTACGAATTAAACATTAGAATCTATAAGTTCACTGGTCTTTCGGTTCATTTATTTAATTAGTTGATAAGATCCTACCCCTTAAATCACTTCCCGGTAGGTTCCTAAATTAGTACTCAGTTAATTGCTTATTGGCTACTGTAGTCAGCCGCGGGCGTCACATTACATTGCCTACGTGCGCGATACACATTAGGAGCACGGCCAGTCATTCAACATCAGCAGGAATCCGAGCGGCCGCATAGCTGCTCCTGTACTCAATTAGTAAATTACCCCTTGTAACCATCCCTTTGAACTAACCGAGTAGACTGCACAATTGGGTGTTCTCCCGTCGAGCTGCGTTCACGCCTGAACCACTCAAACCCACACCTTTTTACACCAGAGCCCCGAGCAGCCTTCAGCTACTCTCCTTTCATCCCCCTTTTTACAAACTTTGTAGAGGCTACCCTCACAGATACCCTACACTATCAAAGGATATGTGCTTGCTCGCATGCATGCTTGGTTAATGAATTTATATCGATGATACACACATTATGTTGGCCAAAACGCAAGTATCGTAACATAAAAAAACAAATAGTAAAGATTGTTTTGAAGCCATTTGGAGGTTAGGAGAATCTATACCGATGCACTTTACTTGACTCCTCCTGGAAGGCGGATTTCATAAGAAGATATTTTTGGCAAGTTAATTGATTATTATTATTAAGCGTATGGAAATTTACATAATGGACAAGTATATACAATATTATACAAAATCCTGCAAAGAATACGTTGCTCTCGTCCGCAGAATTTACCTCTGCAGTATATTGCCCCGCACGTGGAGCGAGCAACAACACATCGGCGGCCAAACTATTAACAGTCGTTGATCTCCTGGCCATGCACTCAGAGAGTTAATTGATGATTACTACTTACATAATTACTAGCTATTATAGAATGTTTACACACATTGTATTGCAGGTGGATCAGAGAAATCTACAGAGTGAAGAATCATCTTCAATTGTCGACAGATTTTTAATATTTATTTACGTTTTATAACGAAAATTATTCCAATATTAACGACAGTTTACTTGTCTTCTTACATATCTACATTCGAAAAGAGAAGTCTCCTATTAATACAGTATATTTTTCGTAATACGAATAGAATTCAACATAGTATTTTAAATTAGTTTATGTTTGACCCTGACTATTGTATGTCAGAAAACTGTACTATAATTAGGCTCATTATAACACTATTTTTAATTATGAAAAAGTTTCTCCCACCAATCAGAGCTCAAGAAACAGTTGTTTGAACAATTAGATAATTAGATGCGCTGCGTTCCACGGCCTTCTAATTTAAATTTCACTGCCTGGCCTAGTGTCATAGTAGGGTAATCGAGGAAGCCATGGTCAAATACAAGGCATTCTCGGCGTCTCATGCGCTCTGTTCACTATATAAAACTGGCGAAATCTCGACAGATATTTATGAATATATGTGGTCGAATGTAAAATAGTTCTAATTATCGTCGAACATAAACAGTCGTATGCAACTCGCCCATAATGGTAATTAAGACACTCGTATGGAAATTATAAAACGAGCGTTTACAACTTTTTCATTAATTTAAATTAACACTCTTTGTAAGGATAACAATTTTTTGGACAATGTTTAACTAGTTTTAAGGTGTAATATTTTTCTCGCTGAGGATGGAATCATTGATATTCCGAAACATGTACGTCGTTAGTTATTTCATTAACCCGGGAGAGGTGGCGCTTACTTGGGTAACGTTAAAAAGTGGCGCGGGGTCATTTTGACCCCTCGCGATTATTTCTCAGTAATAACGACAATTATTGCGTTTATGCTACTGATATGGCATGAAACCATTCACTGAACTAATGAGCAAGTATATTTGTCTAATATGAAAGTCATGCACATATTATAAACAGCTATTTACACTATAATAGAAATGGTGCGGATCTGACAGGTAATCATCTTTTTTATGAAATATCTGATAATTCTGACTTCAGTTTTCCTACTAACAATATCGAAATCAATGATTAGACAAGTTTTAGATAATGTAGGATTCTAGTTTTTAACCAATGACTCATTTTAGAGAAGTCTCTTGTTGTATTGTGCTCCATTTTGTAACTGTCTTTCCCAGTAAGGGTACTCATCTGCTTAGAATGAGGTATATCATCGTCATTTTCTTCTTCGTCTGCACTCCTCTCAGTATCACTTAAAGATTCTAATATTTCTACATCATCTTCACTATCACTGTTTTCATCTCCTAATATGTCTTCCTCTTCGATGTCTTGCAGAAGAGATAACACCATGGATTCTTGCTCTTCGTAGCTCGGACGATTCATAATATTTTATTTTAGCACTTAACTATAATCAATTCTATTTCGCTATCAGTCAGAAACATTCTCGTGGAGTACGCGTAAGACTGGAACAGCTGTTCACTCTGCTAGCGGTACTGGTGGCGCGGTGTCTTTCAGAACACATTGCAACATGGCTCTATAAAAATACACACATCAAAAAAAGTTTTGCATCACCTCGGTTCCAAGAGTTCCGGAACCTTTAAATACAAAGGGAATAGAGATCAACACAAACAACATTTCAGCTCGTTTTATTGCTCATGAGACCCACACATTGCATGTTGTACCATCATACAGCTAGACTTTCAGCATTTGTGGTCCAGATTGCAGTACACACCACTACCTCTAATACCCAGTAGCACGTCCTCTTGCATTGATGCATGCCTGTATTCGTCGTGGCATACTATCCACAAGTTCATCAAGACACTGTTGGTCCAAATTGTCCCACTCCTCAACGACAATTCGGCGTAAATCTCTCAGAGTGGTTGGTGGGTCAAGACGTCCATAAACAGCCCTTTTCAACATATCCCAGGCATGTTCGATAGGGTTCATGTCTGGCGAACATGCTGGCCACTGTCGTCGAGCGATGTCGTTATCTTGAAGGAACGCATTCACAAGATGTGCACGATGAGGTCGAGAATTGTCGTCCATGAAGACAAATGCCTCTCCAATATTCTGCCGATATGGTTGCACTATGGGTCGGAGGATGTCATTCAGGTATCGTAAAGCCGTTTCGGAGCCTTCCATGACCACCAGTGGCGTACGTCGGCCCCACATAATGCCACCCCAAAACATCAGGGAACCACCACCTTGCTGCACTCGCTGGACAGTGTGTCTAAGACGTTCAGCCTGACCAGGGTGCCTCCAAACACGTCTCCGACGATTGTCTGGTTGAAGGCATATGCGACACTCATCGGTGAAGAGAACGTGATGCCAATTCCGTGGGGTCCATTCAGCATGTTGTTGGGCCCATCTGTACCGCGCTGCATGGTGTCGGGGTTGCAAAGCTGGACCTCGCCATGGACGTCGGGAGTGAAGTTGCGCATCATGCAGCCTATTGCGTACAGTTTGAGTTGAAACACGACGTCCTGTGGCTGAACGAAACGCATTATTCAACATGGTGGCATTGCTGTCAGGGTTCCTCCGAGCGGTAATCCGTAAGTAGCGGTCATCCACT
This sequence comes from Meconema thalassinum, assembly GCA_946902985.2. NCBI lineage: Eukaryota > Metazoa > Arthropoda > Insecta > Orthoptera > Tettigoniidae > Meconema > Meconema thalassinum. The sequence continues at coordinate 2,135,527,211 of OX336388.2, forward strand.
ACAGTAGTAGCCCTTGGGCGGCCTGAGCGAGGCCTGTCATCGACAGTTCCTGTATCTCTGTACCTCCTCCATGTCCGAACAACATCGCTTTGGTTCACTCTGAGACGCCTGGAAACTTCCCTTGTTGAGAGCCCTTCTTGACACAAAGTAACAATGCGGACGCGATCGAACTGCGGTATTGACCTTCTAGGCATGGTAGAACTACAGACAACATGAGCAGCGTACCTTCGTCCTGGTGGAATGACTGGAACTGATCGGCTGTCGTACCCCCTCCGTCTAATAGGCCCTGCTCATGCATGGTTGTTTACATCTTTGAGCAGTTTTAGTGACATCTATGAACAGTCAAAGGGACTGTATCTTGGATACAATATACACAGTCAACGTCTATATGCCGGAGATCTGGGAACCGAGGTGATGCAAAACTTTTTTTGATGTGTGTATATTTGTCTCGGCCCTCATCCCTTCCACTAATAGGCTACTGCCCTCAGACAATAGATAAGGCTTGTGGGGAAAGGTATGTGGCAGGTTTGGTCTGTGTGTAGTAAAAGGTAGAAACCCCAGCTTAAGGAATCTGCGTGGGGTCACAAAGTCCCCCGCGCCACCTCTCCTGGGTTAAACAACTTCTCTTAGTTTTGATCAGGCGGATTTTCAATTTATCATTATTCAAACGTTCCATTAAGACAGGGGTCTCCAATCCACACCGACATGTCTGGTATCCGGCCCGGCACAATTATTTTGATTTCATTGTAACAGTTTACAAGTTGAAGGACACAGGCATACACCCAAATACATTCTTTCTTAACATAGCCTACATCAATGAGAAAAGCGAGAAAAAAGGAGTAGACAATTGAAGAACAAGAAAACAAATACTACATAATAAATTGTAAAAAGGGTAATACTGTACCCTTTACCACCGTACAAAATTTCAGGGTGATATCAGTAGTAGTTTAGGAGATATAGAATGCCGGTAAAATATTTCGCACAGCCGCCATGTTGGTTCGGTGAGACGCAATAAAATTTGAAGGACAAGGTCGGGGTTAGACAATGTAGTACCATGATCTTACCGAGTTTCATTGAAATCGCTCCAGCCGTTTTGGTTTAATTTGGTGGACACACACACACACACACACACACATACGTACAACAGGTGATCTCATAAGCCTATTTTTGCATAAATTAAAATAGGCTAAAAATATTATAATATTCTTGTTTTAAATACAAATGTTCTTGTTTATAGTTCTCAATTCCTATTTGTTGCATCCGTTATTACTGTCAACTTTGGTAAATATTCATCTTCCTTCCATCAGCTTATATTTTGCAACACGACAAATATTCCAAGCTGGTCCGTTACAAGGTGTCGTCACTGTTGAATGGAGCTATGTTCAATGAGTGAAGAGCGTGTCTGCAGTCCGAGATAAGGACCTGTTGCCTAGAGGCTTAATGTTTGACCGCTCCATGCTCTGTGATATACGGTACATAGAAACAGGAGAAAATGGAGAATTCAATGGCCTGCAGGCTTGACCCGACAATCCTCTGCGTACTCAAGCTTATATCCTGTATTCACTGGCTCCAGTTACAGGGGGAAACCATTTTACTGGTGACTGGGTTGCAAATGATACGCTCATTCTGTTGTAGATGGTTTATTACGGGCTCAAAATTCTGCAGAGCGACTCAAGTAAACGCAGTATGTGTGTATAGGTGTTGGCAATCAAGTCACCAAATCAATACGCAAGTTCTCCTGCATCTATTAACACTCCGCCAACATATCGATCACACAGGATTGACTTGCTCTGGATAACCGTCATCCTACCAGATTGCAGAGAAAGTAGAGAAATATCTCTCTAGCCCAGGGGTTCCCAACCTGGAGGGATTGGGGCTTTATCATAGGGGGCGTGAAGTGATTTTCGAATTAAGTTTTTTTTAAACTCCAATATTACAATTTTGTAAAATAAATATTTTTCGAATCTCTCCAAGTGATTGTCGCACCAAGTTAATCGTTCAAAAGCACTGGTAATTACCAACTGTCTGTACAAACCACTGCGGAGCCATGAGGTTGGAGGAGGAATTTGCTGTGTTGTAAGGAGCAAAATCATGCCAATTTTATCGTCTCGTTGGCATATCTTTGTGATTTCTTTGAAGCTTTGAACAGTTTGAACTTAAAGCTCCAAGGCAAAAAATCCAATATTATGCATTCCTGGAGAAAATGTAGTTATGGAAACACCGGCTTCAGTTACAACTTCTCTTCCTTTCACCGCCTTAATGACATTTTGCCGGAAAATCAACGTGATCGTAACAAACTTAGGTGCAAATTCAGTCACATTTGGATTCCCTGGCACAAGAATTCAACTTCTACTTTTCTGTTTTTTTTTTGTTTTTTTTAGCGTATGAATTTTAGTGCCGGGAGTGTCCGAGGACATGTTCGGCTCGCCAGTTTTGTAGCTGCTTCGAGACGGACACCCAATGGGTGAGCTACAAGTACCGTTGGGGAGGGAAGGAGGGAAGTTGGAATTTAAGGACGAGGAGTTGGAAGGTAGCGGCTGTGGCCTATAGTCAGGGACCAACCCCGGCATTTGCCTGGAAGGAAGATGGGAAACCACAGAAGACCATCTTCAAGGTTGCCGGCGGGGGGATTCGAACCTCCTCGCCTCCCGGATGTGAGCGACTGCCATCAGTCATGCCGTAACCACCACGGCTAACTCACCCGGTACTTTTCTGATATCTCATCGGAAGAATGGTCCTGGATGTTAACTAGAAATTCGTTTGCCATTGACATTGAAGCACTACCAGCACAGCTTCAAGAAGAAGCCATAGATTTGAAGTGTGAATCAAAGCTAAAAAATGTATCTAAAATATTAAGACTGGGTGACGTTTGGGTAAACTGTCTTGCAGTGTATCCTGTAATGGCCAAAGTTGCATTGCGTGCCATTGTCCCATTTTCAAAGACATATTGATGGGAGCCAGGATTTTCAACGCTGACTGTCATAAGCTATGAGCCCTAACTTCGCCACTACCGAAGACATAAAATAAATAAATAAATAAATAAATAAATAAATAAATAAATAGAAACAAAGCAGCGCTGTCGGCTTGATGTTGCAAGTGATCTCCGCTGTGCTCTGTCAAATATCAAAGCAAACATACCGAATCTTACCAAGAGACAACAGTGTCAACCCTCTCACTGACATTTGTTGACTAATTTAAGGATTTGTTGTAAAAGTGTGTTCTTTGTATTGTGCTAAAATGAAGTTAGTATGTAATAGATTGGCCTATTCCATTATGTACTGTAGTGTTATTAGGTTAGGTCTATATCCTCTGCGTCAATCGAAGAGGTTATAGAAGCGATGAGTAGTGGGGGGGGGGGGGGGTCGGGGGAGAAGGAGGGCACGATGAACTCCTGTATCTGAAAAGGGGGGCCTCAGCTGACAAAGGTTGGGAACCACTGCTCTAGCCTATATAAAAATGAATGTTACGTGATAATTTATATGTGTGTATGTCCCCTGTGCGCTCATACACCATCACCAATTGCGATGAAACTTGGGTGAATTGTTGTGTGCACTGCAGGGAAGGTTTCTGGCTTAGTAAATCAATTTTACAATAGGTAGCGCACGAGTAGATTCCACAAATGTGTGACGGCGCACTAATCGTGTATATATCCCGTATGTGTTTATATACCATTCATCCGATTGTGATGAAACTTTGGTAAGATGTTGTGTGCACTGCAGGGAAAGTTTCTGACTTCGTAAACCCATTTTACAATAGGTAGCGCATGAGTAGTTACAACAAATGAGTGACGGCGCGCGGATCGTTTCAACAAAGTTTCGTCTGCGTGCATTTTATACTATTCATGCGATTGCGACGAAACTTAGGTGAGTGGTTGTGGACGCTCCCACGCGTGATTCTGAATTAGTAAAACAATTTTACAATAATTTGGACGCAGTCAACGGAAAAAAAATAATTTATATATATATATATTTTGTATCCAAAAGCATTACCGGCCCCGTAGTGTTGGGGAAGCGCGCCTGCCTCTCACCCGGAGGCCTCAGGTTCAATTCCTGCCCCCCCCGCCCCCAGGGGCTCACATCTAGTGGGACGTGGGTTGGCGACCACGGGACCCCTGCTGAGTTCGGCATTGCTTCCACTTACTTGTGTCGGGTTCCTCTCCGTCTTCCTTCCAGACGACCTTTCTTGGTCAACTCTTGTTCTCTTCCGACACTTTGGGTAGGGTATCCGAGGTCTAGGAAGTATTTCACTTTACCGCCTTAATTGGCCCTTGTCTCATTTTTCCTGATACCCTCATTCTTCGTGGGTTCAGCCTTCTTTTTTCTTTTCGTGTTATCTCCTGCCTTCTGCATAAGGCCCTCAAGGAGGCAGGGTATATGCAGCCCTACCATTTCTGGTGCGCCCTGGATAGTGCTACACCCTCAAGGGCTCACGGCTAGTGAGTTTGAGAGTTGGCAACACCGAGGTATTCTTGAGCTGGGCCCGTTTTGTCCCCTTTTTCCTCTGACCTTGGAGCGGCCCCACTCCTCTTCCCCCTTTGCTATCTGCCTTTTGTGGCTCTCCTTCCTTCCAAGTCCCTCAGTCCTCATTATTCGAGGGTTAAGCGCATTTCGTTTCTTCCTTTCCTTTATTTGCCTTAACCTTTATTTGTTTACCAATTCTTCCTCTAGTATGTAAGTCTGTAGTTAGTAATATTTATAGTTTTCATTCTCATCTCATCTTTCGGTATCACCAAAACCATTAGGGGCGGATAACCTAGATGTTAGGCCCCTTAAAACAACAATATTAGCATCATCATCATCACCACCATTATCGATTCCCGGCTCCCTCAGGGATTTTAGAAACTGACGTGAGGGCTGGAACAGCGTTCACACAGCCTCGTGAGGACAATTGAGTAGCTATCTGACAGTGAGGCAGTGCCCTGATCACGAAAACCAAGATTAACGGCCGAGGGTTCCTGATGCGCTGATCACGCGTCACCCCAATATATGCAGACCAAATGACTGGGCAGCGATCGCTTGGTAGGCCTAGGCCCTTTATGGGCTGTAGTGCCAGGGGTTATTTTTATTGTGTATCCAAAAGCACTTCAACAAACAAAATTACAAAGCTAGCACTTCCTTTGATTGGCATTGCAACGCAAGCCGGGTATAGCTTGTATATACAGTATATACAAGGCGTAACACAAAGGTACAACATCGTGTACTTGGGTTCGATACACAAGTACTTTCAAATGCCCTCAACAATAAAGTTCAGTGATTTTAGGTCCGGAGAGAGTGGAGGCCAGGCCATTGGTCCACCTCTACCTATCCATTTGTCACCAAATCTGTTATTTAGAAGCCGACGGGCATTAACACTAAAATGAGGAGGTGCTCCATCGTGCATGAAGGACGTGTTTTGTCGCACAGCTAGAGGCTCATCTGCTATGTCGCATGGCAACGGGGCCATGTAAAACAAAACACTGCCGGTGCACCTACGATAATGACAACGTAACCAGACGTAACCAAGAGTGCATGTTCCTCATCATTCTAACGTTCTGTTCTGTTCTGTAATGAGTTGGAGACAATGAGGTATAACATGGAAACAAAGCGTTTCCGGACCCATGTTCATATAACATAATTTCTTCGTCTACGTGTGAGGAATGTGTCCAGAATTTTGTGCCGTACATTATTGTTACACCCTGTATAACTTTGAGAAGCCTGTTAAACACTAAAACAACATGGTGACCGCATGAAATTCAAATACATCAATTGGCTTTTCTGACGGTTTAATAAGCCGCTCACAATAAAACATGGCAATGTAAATATTTATTTAGGGTTAAATACACTGTCCAACAAAGAAAACCAATCATTTGATAAATATGAACGCTCTAGGCCTAGCCTAGTACAGTACATAATTTAATTTAATTTGGATTGCCAAGGTAAGGCTTTTGTTTTTATGAAAGGGAGTTTTACTCCCGTAGCACATTGGCATGCTCGTGACGTCAATACTGCTTGTATTTTGTGTCTTGCATGGCCTACGCCTTCTCAGTATGTGCTAGCCACGCGTATTGGTAGGTGTGTCTGTACCAACTGACGAGCCCAACGGCACACTGGGGCGAAACGCAGGCATTGTTGGAGCTAACCGGACCATTTTTATCATTTATTGATAATTCATCCGCTCAAATGGAAACTACATCATATTCCCTTCGGGAATATTCAAAACCTTAAATTCTTTACCGAATCTTATTATATAACACGCTAAGGTGTGTGTTTCACAAAACTAAAGCTCCTAAACCAGTGGGAGTTAGAAGGTGTAGTTTGTACCAAAATCTTCCAAATCTTCTCATTAGTACAGGACAAATCCTGCATTTCTTGAAAAGTCAACGGAAATCTTTTTATTTGTTTATAATGTGCTTTTAAACATACAAACAAACAAACAAACAAGATGATAGCCCCTGCCAGAACTGTGTCGCGTCCAGCCCGCCTAGCACTAGAGCCACGCGGGTAGTCTGCACACATGGGGCGCACACAACGCATTATGCGAGAGTTCTCGCACGGATGAGATTAAGTTCCTGTGGTAAGATTAGGACCATCCGACCCTCTGTACCATCTAGCCAGACTGTTATTGGACAATACATGTATGAATGGAAATATAGTATGGTACTAACTGGAATACAATACTAATAAAATTGATAACAAAACTATAATAATTAGATATTTACCATTATAGGCGAGTTGCATACGACTGTTTATGTTCGACGATAATTATAACTGTATTTTATGTTCGAACAGAAATATTTATAAATATCTGTAGATATTCCGCCAGTTTCGTTTACTGAATAGAGCGCATGGGACGCACAGAATGCCTTCCTCGAATACCCCACTATGACATTAGCCACGCAGTGAAATTTTAAACAGGAAGCTATGGAAGTCAGTGTAGGAGGGATGCTATCCTTACCTAATTAGTCAAACAGCTGTATCGTAATGAAAACCTTGAGCTCTGATTGGTGGAGAACCTGTATCATAATGAAACTTGAACTATAATGAGCCTCTTTAAGATGCTGTTTTCTGGCATAGCAGTAACAGCCGTTAAAGGATCCATTAGTGTGTGTGTTATTGCATTGTATCATGAGTATTTTATGGCTGAATAGCTATTTTAATTATTTATTTTTAGTTGCGGTTTGCCAACTCTGGGTCTTGTCAATTTATGAGATTTCCTGCTGCTCGCTTTGTATCGTCACGTGACGTGCATGCGTGCCCTCTAGCGACGGGCTGTGACCTTCCACGCTCTGGTCGGAACCACACCTCGTTACACACGCTACGATTAGCAGATGTCGTCACCGGTTTGCGCATTACAGCATCCGGCTCGTTACTTTTGGAACGCACCTTATATAATTTAGCTTCACACAGGTGTAAGTAGTGGAAGTTTCTTTAACATGCCATAAATCTATGACATGGGACTCCTGCTAGAAAAAAGATGGATGTAGATGAGGACTTCTATGCCACAAATGCAATGGTCGACAGTAACTCGACAGGGTCCTGCACGGCTACCACAACAAATGGTGGAGCACGAAGCGTTTCCACCCAGTTAAAAACAGATGTTAGACAAGGAGATTAGAGAATGAAGAAAATCAGACACGAAAGGTATAAATTTGGGAAATTAGAAAGATAATAACCATTTAGATTGCTTGGCTTTCGCGGATGGCATTGCTCTGATCACGGACACACCAGAAAATGCAAATGTCCAGGGAGAAAACTTAATTGAGCAAGCAGGAAAAGTAGGTTTACAAATCTCCTTCCCCATGACCGAATTTATAACGAACGTTCCTGATTGTCCTGATGTAATAATCATAAACCAAAACAAAATGCACAAAGCTAACTCATTTAAGTACTTAGGAGAATGGATAACTATCAACAACAATGCAAAAATCAGCTTAGAAATCCGAGCAAAGAAAATGAACGTAGTATTTCACATCACCAGAAATGTATTCAAGAAGAAGGCAGCATCATAGGACACTAAAATTAAACATTACAATACTGTAAAGAGACCTGAAGCACTCTTTGGAGCTGAAACAATAAAGTTAATGCGGAAAGGTGACATAAACAAAATCATGCCCATGGAAAGAAGATTAGTTCGAGGCATCCTTGGCCCAAGGAAGACAGAACAGACTATAACAGACCACGACCTAGCAAGGAAATATACACCCATGTATAGAACATAATTCACACCGTGCGCAAACGACGAATGCCATTTTTTGGGCATTCAAATAGAATTAATAACGACAGGCTAACAAAACAAATTTTGTAATAAAATTTTGAAAATTAAAGTTCAACCAACGTGGTTTACACATTTATGAATCTTAAGGAAGCAGACATTGGCATTACAGATACATATAATATGAATTTATTTCGGGACAAATTCAAAAAGTGATCTTCAGGGAGAAACAAGAAAGACAGCGAAAGCAGCCACGGAACATTGAACAGCTCTGAAAGCAGAGATTAGAGAGGATGAAGCGAATGTGGGCAGAGAGAAGAAAGACATGTGGCAAGATTTGAAGTATTGATTTTACGTGCTCTGTAATAGTGCTATTCGATTAAATCTCTACTTAGTATAAAACAAAGTCCCCGATTCTTGGATGTTACAGGTAAACTCGAGAACCACTGGATGGATTTTGATGCGGTTTTCACCATTCTGTAAAGGATATCTCGAGGATGATTTCTGTGGAAAATAATTTATTTATGATCAAAGGAAGCCGAGCAGTAACGATTTTGGTGGAAAAGTCGGAAAAAAACTGGCGTCCGAGTGCTTTGTAAGCTAACGCTGGGCAAACCGTTAAAAATATTTAAATACTATGAGTGTAAGAATTGTTCAGCATGAAAAGTTCTACAAAAAAGCCCGGTAGAGCATATGTCTATCTTCAATACATCGCTTACTTTAAGTGTTTTTACGTTTACATTTCTTCCAACAATCTCCATTCAGTTACTGAGGCGACAGTTTACGAGCTAGCTAGGGGGAGTCTATCACCCCAGTTACAACTAAGCTATCGGACGAGCTTATTGCCCCAGATACAGCCAGCAGCAAACAGTCGAGTCGTGTTGAGTTAAAAACTTTAGAGAAGAATGGTTGTGTTTGGAGTTTCCCTGGAAGTGCAACTTAGGCTTTTCTTCATTTCGCCTGTGAACTTTTTGTTCCGCAAAATTCACAGTCAAAGTTAAGATTGAATGGAAGGGGGATTTGTGTTTCATGCACCTCGCCATTCTTAAATTACGTCTGACAAGAATTTGTTGCACATGCATCCCCATGATAATACAATTAATAGTCCAGTCAGTGATTTTAACCCATCATGCCGAGACGTAAAACGCATATTGGTCGTTGTTCATTGACATTGAAAAAAAAAAGCCTAATGCATTCACAACTGTTCCCGGGCGAAGCCGGGTCGGATTGCTAGTAAATAATAAATAAAATATAAATTTGTCAAACAGATTTAATAAGATGCCTACCTTCGATGCAGAAGTGTGCTTTTCTAAATGTTCCTCGTTAAAGAATGCTCACCTGAAACAAAGAGAACATACAATTATTTTGTGTTTTTGTGGATAATTAAACAAAATAAATACCTAACAATATACACACATGCACACAAGCCTCCATGATCCCCTATTAGCAGTTAGCACTGCGGCCTCCTCTCTTCTACACCTGTCACTTGGAAATCGTTCAACACTGGATCTAACCATTGCCTCCTAGGTCCACTATTGCTTTTCTGGGTTGTATGGAACTGCGCCCAAGCTTCACTAATGACCCTGGACATTAGCATCTACCTTCAAAACGTGGCAGCGGAACTGCGCCCATTGAGAGCGGTCAGGTAGGTTCCCTCCCTCCACCCCTCTGCCGAATTATGTTGTGTCGAGTGGGGTGAATTTGAAGTGACTCATTTCAAATCGGTTGTGTCTTGGTTGCGAACAAGTCATAAACCTTCCAGATTGCGAACAACTAAATATACCCTGTCCAGATAGCGAACAAGAGATTAGTGTTGGCCTGGGATACATAAAACAGGTACAGTTTTCAAAACAGACCAATATTTAATTTTTGTTGTAGCAATATTAACATTAACTGGTACTTTGGGATGTTTTCGACAACCTAACCATATTTTAAACATAATTTTGTTATTGCAAATGTTTAATAATCTAGTTTGAGGTAATCTTACCATTTAGAAGATTGTTCTATTTTTTAGTTGTATAACAAAACTAGAGGGGTAGTTATTTATGGTGGATTAGAGAGAGTTTCATTATTATTAGAATTACTATTATTATTGTTATTAATGAAAATCCACAACCTGCTTCCAGTCTCCGACCGGGTCAGGAATGGAATGAATGAAGCCCCCATCTAGCGACGAGGATATGAACTGTGCCGGCTGCCGAGGCCTGACGCACTCCTCCGGGGCAATGATTAAATGAATGACAGATGAAATGAAATGATAGTGGAGAGTGTTGCTGGAATGAAATTTTGACAGGGAGAACCGGAGTACCCGGAGAAAAACATGTCTGCCTCCGTTCTGTCCAGCACAGATCTCACATGGAGTGACCGGGGTTTGAACCACGGACCCAGCGGTGAGAGGCTGGCGTGCTGCCGCCTAAGCCACGGAGGCTCCATTATTGTTATTAATATTATTATTATTAGTGTAGCCTCCGTGGCTTACGCAGCAGCGCACCGGCCTCTCACCGCTGGGTTCCGTGCTTCAAATCCTAGTCACTCCATGTGAGATTTGTGCTGGGCAAAGCGGAGGCGGGATAGGTTTTTCTGCGGGTACTCCGGTTTTCCCTGTCATCTTTCATTCCAGCAATACTCTCCAATATCATTTCATTTCATCTGTCATTCATTAATCATTGTCCCAGAGGAGTGCGACAGGCTTCGGAAGCCGGCACAATGCCTATCCTCTCCGCTTCATTCATTCCAACCCTGACCCGGTCCAATGACTGGAAAAAGGCTGTGGATTTTCATTATTATTATTATCATTATTATTATTATTCGCCTCTGTGGTGTAGTGGTTAGTGTGATTAGCTGCCACCCCCGGAGGCCCGCAGTACAGCTGCTTATCGGCACGGCGAACTACCACTTATTCTCAGCAGGGCAGAAGCTAGTGGTGGGAGACAGTCCGTCACTTCCCCTTAAACCGACCTTGGGCTAACAGGCGACTTGACTATGGGCGCAGTTCAATCGGCCTAATTAAATGGATATGGAAATACCCCCGATTATGGGCGCAGTTCCATTTCTCCCGCTTTTCTTACCCTACACAGCCGAACTCATTAACCTCTTAGGTAATCTCTGCTCCCGCATTGTATTCACATGACTCCACCATCTGATTGGGCTCATAAAAATTTAATTGTGGTCTGAGAGTTAGAACGGTCTTCACTAATCCTTTTGAGGCAGAACTGAGAGATCACTTAGATTGTACAGTGCTTTGTCCGATAGGCAGCCCAAAGTAAGGAAGATATGTTGATTTAAGGGGCATAACATGGAGGTTATCAGCCCGGAACCAAAAGTAAGGAAAGTACGAATAATAAAATTAGATTAAAATAATTATACATCACTGTTTATTTCATGTGATGAGATGGTTTCCGGTGGTTCACAGTTGAAACTGGGCCAGCAGGCTGAAGTGAGGATTCATAATGCATACTACCGATCAATACCGAGCGTTAAGGAATGTGCAACTCTCCAGCCAATTATCATTCGCGCGAGGAACACAAGAGGAACGACAACTAATTATGGATCATTAAACGGATCATCGGACGGAAGAATTGGAGAGGGCTTGAGGGAACGCTCAATACACCACAGATAAAGGAAACCATCTGAGTGCTTCAAAACTCGCGCAGAACACAAACCAACTTAGTTAATTAAAATCTTACACGCTTTCAACTATTATAATCAACTTTCAATTTGTATGGAAGGTAACTAGTGGCCTCAAGTGAAAACACTGTTCTTCGGAAGGTAACCAGTGGCCTCAAGTGAAAACACTGCTCGTCGGAAGGTAACCAGTGGCCTCAAGTGAAAACACTGTTCTTCGGAAGGTAACTAGTGGCCTCAAATGAAAACACTGTTCTTCGGAAGGTAACTAGTGGCCTCAAGTGAAAACACTGTTCTTCGGAAGGTAACTAGTGGCCTCAAGTGAAAACACTGTTCTTCGGAAGGTAACTAGTGGCCTCAAGTGAAAACACTGTTCTTCGGAAGGTAACTAGTGGCCTCAAATGAAAACACTGTTCTTCCGGGTGATTTTTATCCACTCACAAAACGAAGTTACTTTCAGAAATTGCACTAAAAAGTCCCCACAGAAGAAATTCACCTGACTGGAATGTATAAAGGGTGGCACAATAGGATCATCCTTTGTATACACCCCTGGGTAAGATGAAATCATTAATCGGCTCCTGAGCTTTAAATGACGCGCATGCATACTCATGGTGAAGTCTCCGAGTGATTAATGAGTGGTAAAGTTAAAGTCAACGTTTGAAATAGTTAACTGATTAATGTTAGGGACTGATTTAAAAAACTAAAGGATTGAAGTAAAGTCACCATTTCAGTTATTGTAACTTTAACTTCAATCCTATAATTTTAGATGATCAAAGAATTGAAGTTAAAGTTGAAAATGAAAATCCACAGCCTACTTCCAGTCGACCGACCGGCTCAGGGAATGGAATGAATGAAGCCCCCATCTAGCGGCGAGGATATGAACTGTGCCGGCTGCCGAAGCCTGTCGCACTCCCCTGAGGCAATGATTACATGAATGACAAGATGAAATGAAATGATAGTGGAGAGTGTTGCTGAAATGATATTTGTGACAAGGAAAACCGGAGAACCCGGAGAAAAACCTGTCTGCCTCCGCTTTGTCCAGCACAAATCTCACATGGAGTGACCGGGATTTGAACCACGGAGCCAATGGTGTGAGGCCGGCGTGCTGCTGCCTAAGCCATGGAGGCTCTCATTGAAGTTAAAGTTACAACTTGGAATAATTAAAGGATAGAAATAAAGTTACAAGTCTAGATAATTAAGGGATTGAAGTAAATTTACAATTCTAAATAATTTAACATTTAAAGATATATAATACTATTTGTTAATTAACTGGACAAAGTTCAAGTTTAATATCTAAATAATTAGCAGAATAAAGTTAAACGAGAGAGAATCTCTAAAGAATTAAGGGCCGTTTTCACCAACGTCAATTATCTCTTAAATCAATCATTAAAGTTTATTTAACTTCGCACGATCATTTCATCAAAAAGAAACGCTCATCAACTTACCAATAACAAGCAATTAACTTTGTAATAGATTTCTATGAATAATGGGTTCCACACATATGTGGTAACAAATGTAATATTTCGAATATTCGGTCGTTCTCAAATATGCTTTGATATAATAAAATGATATCCTACACAAATAATATTTGGTAGAGCACATCAGAACTCTCACTTCTCGAGGCATGGCGTGATGCAATCACCAACCAGATGACAAGATCATATATACTGTAGCATAATTTATTTAAATACGTACTCAAGTAGTGGTAGAGCGATTCGTAATGAAAGAACTGACTGTAGCTCTAACATAAATAAGACAACACTTTCAAGATAGAAGCAAACAATCACAAAATAGGAAAATGGCTCTGGTTTGGGCAAACTCCCTTTATGGTTGATAAATCATAACGAACATTATTTTCTTGATTCTAATTCGCTCCTTATACAGGGCGCACGAGAATGTTCTCCGCAGTGGGTACGTGCAGCTGTGAGTGGTTGAGTCATGAGTTTAGTTGGCTGCACTGCACTGTGTCCTTCAAAGCGGGACTTCCCCGTGTGGGCTGTCAGTGTGTATTGCGATAAGCTAGTGAGCCTTCATGTTTTCAGCGTGTATTACAGTAAGCGAGCGTTCAGATAGATTATTGGAAGAGTGCAACAGTATACAGCCGGTAATAGTTACTACTGAAGAGAGAGTTTTGTTTTGGTGGAATACGTTTTTCGCGAAGGCGATCGGTTTACAGAAAATGTAAAATTAAGATTTCAGGCGCGGTTTCCTAATTCAAAGTGTCCAAACCGTGATACCGTTCGGGATTTGGTAAGTAAATTTCGTGTGACTGGCTCAGTTCACGATGTACCGGGAACAGGCATGCACGCTTTTTACAGACAAAAACTAGATGAAATCTCCGATATAATGCTGCGTAGTCCAAGCAAATCAACACGAAAATTAGCTCAACAAAGAGGAATCTCTAAGTCGACAGCACATAAAGCTGTAAGAGACAAGCTTCAGTTGTTCCCTTATAATGTTACCGTGGTTCATAAATTAAAACAAACTGATTACGGAAAGAAAGTTATGTACAGGACTGACGTTTGTTTTTGGCCGGTGTGTTTGCTTGTTGCGTAGAGGTCTCTGGCCAGCCAGGAAGCCTTCTTATTGTGAGCATGCGCATTAACAACTGCATGCATGCACGCACTCTCAGAAGGAACTAGATGGTGTATACTTAGCTTCATTGTTCTAAACGAAAAACATATTATAGGTTATATACGAGGCACGTCCAGAAAGTAAGCTCCGTTTGGTAATTAAATTAAATTGTGTACAGATACAGAAAAAATATTTATTGCACAACATTCTACACATCTTAAACTACCTTTTCACATAACTGCCGAACTTTTGCAGGCATTTGTCATAGCGTGGCACAAGTTTTTGGATACCTCTTCATAGAAGTTTGCCGCCGACCCGTAAACGAGAGTGAAGACTCCCCTTAAGATATCCTACTGTTTGGCCATCACTGTTAGGCAAATTGCGTATGTGGTCAGGAGAACTCCTAAACATACGCAGTTCTCCTGGTAAGCACGCAATTTGCCTAACAGTAGTGACCAAACAGTAAGATATCTTAAGGGGAGTCTTCACTCTCGTTTACGGGTCGGCGGTAAACTTCTATGAAGAGGTATCCAAAAACTTGTGCCACGCTATGACAAATGCCTGCAAAAGTTCGGCAGTTATGTGAAAAGGTAGTTTAAGAGGTGTAGAATGTTGTGCAATAAATATTTTTTCTGTATCTGTACACAATTTAATTTAATTACCAAACGGAGCTTACTTTCTGGACGTGCCTCGTATGTGCATTTACATCACTACTAGAAAGCTATATAAGATATTTGCACGCAAGAAGATATTAAATAAAACCTTACACCATTTGGCAGATAAAGAGTAGTTTATTAATGCCGTTACTCTACTACAGATGTCTTACTATCAGCACGTTTGATAAATATCAAATTGGTCACCTATTCCGAAACAAGCATTTATCTAACATTTTCGCACCAATTCTTCGTTCTCTTACATTAAGGGCACTTTCATGTCAACAAGATTACTGATTGGCACATATTCAAAATTTTATACTCAGTATAGAGGGAAGATCTCCTTGTTCATTTCAAGCACTGAACTATTTACTTACTAATTCAAGCACTAAACTACATTCATATCAGCATATTCAATGATAGGCACCTATTCAGAATTTTTAACTGCGTTTTGAAGATAAGAAGATTTGTTTATTCATTTGAGCATTTAACTATTTGCTTATTCATTTATTACTGATCTGTATTAATTATTGGTTAAAGAACTTTATTTTAAAATTATTTTAAGTGTATTATTTTGATAAGAATTATTATATAGTTTAATATTTGTTTACATTCGCCAATAATATTTTAACTACATTTTGAAGAAAAATGACAAGTATTTTATTTAATTTGATTTGTAAGCATATCCATTTTAATAGTTATTCATTTCTTTAAATTTTTAACATCAATATTTCTTTTGTTATTGGATTTAAGTTCATTTATAATAGTTTAGCTTAGTTCTTAATTGATTCCTATTATTTATCTGAAGATGGCCTCATTGAAGGCCGAAACACGTCCTATTTATATAGAATATATATAAACTTGAGTACTGATTTGGCGTATAATTTTGAATATTTGATTAACTTTTATCAATACGAATTTTAAAACATTTGTTTTAATGGCTAATGTATTCCCATCTCATTTGGGTACAATCATGTTCACCGTTTACTAAGGCAACACTGAAAATGGATTCCGACACCATAATGTTGGATAATTTACATGAGATTAATAAATTCATTAGGATAATTCATTGTCGCCTCCATAGCGTAGTGGTCAGCATGGTTAGCTGCCACCCCGGAGGTCCTGGGTTCGATTCCCGGCTCTGCCACGAAATTTGAAAAGTAGTATGAGGACTGGAACGGGGTCTAGTCAGCCTCGGCTGGTCCAAATGAGTAGAGAGGGGGGGGGGGGGGGGGGGGTTCGATTCCCACCTCAGCCATCCTCGAAGTAGTTTTCCGTGGTTTTGGACAAATGCCGGGATGGTACCTACTGTAAGGCCACGGCCACCTCTTTTCCCCTACCTTACCTATCCAGCCTAATCTTCCCCTCCTCCCTTCCCTCATGAGGCCCCTGTTCGCTTTGCAGGTGAGGCCGCTTGGGCGCGGTGCTGATCACACCTCACCAATTATATCCCCTCCGACCAGAAGCTCCCAGCTCTAGGACACTGTCTGGAATGGCGGTAGAGGTGAATTCCCTCGATGAGTCCATGGGAGCCACCAACCTGGAGGGTAAAATTGACTAAATAATTTTTTTTAAATTAATCTCATGTATATTTGTAAGGTTTAGGGAAACCCCCATTACAAATTTGACCGACTGAAGAGCATTAGTTTCGGAATTTATCCAGCCAATCCCGCTGGGTCCGTGGTTCAAATCCCGGTCACTCCATGTGAGATTTGAGCTGGACAAAGCGTAGGCAGACAGGTTTTCTCCGGGTACTCCGATTTTCCTGGTCAAAAATTCAATTCCAGCAACACTCTCCACTATCATTTCATTCATCTGTCATTCATTTAATCATTGCCCCGGGGGAGTGAGACAGGCTTCGGCAGCCGGCACAGTTCATATCCTCGCCGCTAGATGGGAGCTTCATTCATTCCATTCCCTGACCCGGTCGAACTACTGGGAGCAGGCTGTGGATTTTTATTTTCATCCAGCCAATGAAAACATAATGGGAAGCGGACATATTGCATATAATGAAAGTTGACTAAAAGTTCAATCATTACCCCAAACTGGCAGACATTGGTGGAATTCGTGGGGCGTGTTAAGTCCCCGGACAGAGATTTACCCTCCATGACAAATACAACAGCAGTACAATTAGCATAGTTACAAAGTGCATGCGCCTGTATACACATTTTTAATGTTCAACTAAATGTTAGTAATGTGCAGTGTGTGTGTGTGTTATGCATTAACCACCACACTCTTAACAGAGCATTTCCCAGGATCGATAGTGGAGCGAGCCCGTTGGGGATAATCCACTGTAATCACTTTCATCACATTTCTGGTCCTGCCTGCATTTGTGAGATTGATCGCTCCTCCGCCACACATTGTGTTGTTCTTTCAATAATTATTTTTAACGTTTATTGTTGATACGGATTAAGAGTCACATACGGTGAAACTGTCAGAGAGTGAGCCCAGAATAATCCTGGCTAATTAAATACTTCTGTAATCTTAACTCTTGAAAATCCCTACGACTATCAGTATTCAATTGTTGTACATGTGTAGACCTTTCAACGGAGCCTTCTTCAGCTTAAATCTAACGTATAATCTATTCTAATTGGCCACACTTGAACTACAAAAACATCAAAGACTTGGATAGAGTTAAAGCCAGATACCTCAAGAAAACCCTGTGCGTATCGAAGTACGCCCCAACCAGATTAGTTTATCAACTGGTGGGAACAAAAACACTTAAAGAAAACCTAATATTAAAACACAACCAGATTCAAACACAAGCATGCATCAAATTCCTGGAAGAAAGAGCCCAGAAATCAACAGAAATAGACCCCGATTTCCACCGCACCCCAGCCATGAAGGAATGGAGATCAGCCGGCTATGAACTACAACACCTCTACACCCGAGGAGCAATACACGGCTTCCACCATAAAATATGCAACAGCAAAAGTTACCACAACGCCGACAGTCAATGCAGCTGTGAACTCGGCAACCAATCCTGCACACAGTATCACCTATTTGAATGTGCACAATGAACAATGCCAATCTCGCACTGTGCAAAGGACGAATGTCAATGATATCTGTTATGTAACAATTCTGTACACATGGTGTTTAATTCCAGTAATAATATTCTAATTAAAAAATGAAAGTCAAAATTACTAAAATGTAAATAAATAAATAAATAAATAAATAAATATAAAAAGAAGATAGGAGCCAACACCAAAAGTTAGTTTATTGCGGTTTTAGCGCTTTCCTTCAAGTGGAATGTACGCAAATAATAATAAATAAATTAATTAATTAAGGAATAAATGGATATCATTACACAAAAACATTTAATTTAAAAATGAATTGAAACAATATAACGAGTTGAAACAAGTTTGGATTATAATTCAACAAATTATCATTTTGATATCTGTTTGCACGTAATTGTTTGGCAATATTCATCAGCTTTTCAACTTGTTTAATGGGGGGGGCATACAGCTCAGGGTGCCGAAACAAATAAGATATAAATTACCATAACTGTGCCTGTCAGAAATCTTGTACAACAATATTATATACACTTCTAAGGAAACACTCATCTTGCTATTTGAGGCAAAGTTATAAATGTTCCAAATTCAAATTATAACTACTTGTATCTATTCTTCAAAATGTGGTTCTTGCTTTGCGCTGATCTTCACCGTTTCCGTCTCACCTCCCATTTTTATAGAAATTCTTGTACTATTCTTCTTTAAAGTGGATTTTAAACCTACAGCTGCGAAATAAATCACACTCATTTACACATTATTCATTTATTAAGCGTTATTATTTCAGTGTTTTTCTTAGCAAACTCAAAAATACTTTTATGTTCGACGATGTCGAAATGTAAATATGATATGTCAGAAATCTGTATCATAATGAGGGTCATTAAAATACTACTTTTCATTATGAAACTGTTTCTCCAACCAATCAGAGCTCATTCATTGACCAATTAGGTAAGGAGAGCTTCGCACATGCACTCAAAATCCAACATGTCGGACATGCATTACATGATTTGAAAGTTCAAATTGGATATCGGATCAACCATTGTAGTTACAATCCCAAACACAATGACAAAATCAGCACCAAGCATTACGGTAACAAGAAAATGCTATGACATATGCAACAAATTTAAGAATCTACGTCCAGAAGATTGCAACACAGCATCCATCGATATAAATTACCGACATGGAAAGTGCACTGTCCCATATTTTCGCGTAAATGAGACAAGAAATAGCACTGTACCATAATATCCCCACCTCCAATTTATACGCAAGGCATTGCTTTCAAATGACTTTGGTGAAAATTTGAATGAATGCTGGTGCAGATCGGCAGGCTGTAAACATATGCCATTGCCAAGCAGATAGAGTGCATGCGTGGGTCAGAGAACTTGTAAATCACAGACAGCAAATCCAGTGCTTGCACTCCGATCACTAAATTCAAGTGACTGAATCTCGACAGATATTTATGAATATTTCTGTTCGAACATAAAATAAAATAAAATAAAGAACACATATAATAAGAAGTGTCTCTTCAGAAAGACTAAAATGAGACACTACCAGACAGTTATACGTCCTGAAGGCTTAAATGCTTCAGAATGTCTGGTATTCAACCGGAAGGGACTCACGGACAAACTCGAAGTACTGGAGAGAAAGATAATGAGGAAGATATTGGGGCCAGTTAAGGAAGTTAATGCACACAGAGGCGACCTAATCAAGAGCTCTACACGTACTGTGAAAGAATCACGGATGCTGTTAGAAAACGACGTCTAGCATTTTATGGACACGTCTATAGGATGCATCCTACCAGGTTGACCAACCAGCTCCTCGGTTACTGGCAAACGCGGAAGACCCAGTCACCATGGTTGTGGGAAGTGAGCAAAGATCTGCAAGAACTTGGAGGTACGGAAAGAGACTTAAAAGACCGGGCATCTCACAGGAAGATGCTTCAGCAATTGAGGTTCCAGGACAAACCGCCAACAAAGAAAACAGGTGCCCTCTGGACCCAGGAGAGGAGGGAACAACACAGCCAGAGGATGCGTAACTACTGGGCAAACATCAAAGCCCACTCCAAATGTAACAGTTGAATGTCGTGAGTAGTGGAGTAGTGGCGCTTCTAACTCACTCCAGAACCCCCCTTGCTCTACTACTAAGCCTCAGCCATGTTAAATATCTCTCGAACGCATGGTCCGATTTTGACAAATGAGGTATCGTTGGACTCGGGATGACGTTATCTTTGCTATGGACTATTCGTTATATTTTTCAATTTTTTTTTGAAAATTTTTGTTTTTGAAACTAGGTGATAGTTTGAAAACTAAACATGATAGAACGTTGTGCCATAGCTCAAACGAATGGTCTTTATGCCCTTTATTTTCTATAATGAAACTTTTTTACTTTTATGTTTTTTTTAAAACACTCGAATTTTGAAAATCCTATATTTTTGAAACTAGGAACTCTACAAAAACGTTTATTTGACATAAATGAAAGGTCCCTATGCCCTCTACTCCCAAAATAAATTTCAAGTCTCTAGGATGAAAACCTGTTGTGTAGTAGTGGGATGATGAGAGAGCTGGACCACTTCTTATTGAGCCACCCTCGTATTTGCCCCGAACTTGATATCTCGCTAACCAAACATGGGATTAGAACATACAGGGTGTCCTAGCACTCGTAGTGATGCCCCCTACTTTCCTATAGCCTCTTTATTTGAATAAAAGACCAAAACTAAAAGGTCATGTGCTTTTAATATCTCGCGAACCAATCATGCTAGAGGCATGTTCGATAGGTCCAAGGACTCGGGGTGACGTCCTCTTTGCTATGGACCACTCGTTATAATTTTTAATAAAATTGGAAACTCGATTTTGGGGTAAACACGTGTTTTTGTGATTTTGCCGATATCTCACGAACCAATAACGTTAGAGGCATGTACGATGGGTCCAAGGATTCGGGAAGACGTCCTCTTTGCTATGGACCACTCATTGTAATTTTAAAAAATTTGGGAATCGCGATTTTGGGGTAAACACGTGTTTTTGTGATTTTGCCGATATCTCACGAAGAAATAACGCTAGAGGCATGTACGATGGGTCCAAGGATTCGGGCAGACGTCCTCTTTGCTATAGACCACTCGTTGTAATTTTTTAAAATTTTGGAAACGCGATTTTGGGGTAAACACGTGTTTTTTATAATTTTTGCCGATATGTCACGAACCAATAACGCTAGAGACATGTACGAGGTGTCTTAGGACTCGGGCTAACGCCCCCTTTCAAATGTGGTAGCTATTTGTCCAAAAAAAATTTCACAAAGGGCCTAACGCCGTACATGTTGAAATAACGTTTTCTTTTTCTTTACCTGTTTATAATGTTTATAAAGCGTAGTGGTTGAGAGAGACGATACGGCTGGGTGTGTGTGTTTCAACGAACCTGTCGCTAACCACAAGGACCATGCTTAATAGAACAATCGCTATTTCGGCTGGTCGGTGTATGACAGAACGAGCGTGCGTTTTTCTGATATTTTACCTTTGACGTGTAAACGGTAATGAGAACTTGGTTCTATGTTGGTCGAAGCGAGTACAGAAAACAAACTTACAGGAGGTGAAGGTCATTTGAGCTTATTGGAAGGCATTGATCTGACTTGACAACAGGTGACGCTTGAAGGTGAAATAATCTGACCATTGTGCTGGCAGGGGAGTGTGAAAGGCATGCACACACATGTGTGAAACCACAGGCACGCTAAACCAGTGACATCCTGTTTTGCTTCGTACGTGACAAAATGCAAGTTCATGTGAAATTTGATCTACCGCAGGTGTTCGCTTGGGACGTTATCTGTCCACGTGCGCGATAACTGTTAACAAGTTACATTCTGTCTTGCTTCGTACGTGACAAAATGCAAGTTCAGGTGAAATTTGATTCGCCACAAGTGTTCGCCTGGGACGTTAACTGTCCACGTGCACGATAAGAGAATGTTCAAAGCATGGAAAAAAAAAAGATTATACATGCAACTTAGCATATATAATGACATGTCGTTATCATTTCCACGCTCACTTAGGTGACTACCTTTGAACACACTCCGTGTCATGAAACCCCTGGTCTAGTTTATCAGTTTTGGTGTTGGTGGAAAATACTTAACCTTGTTGTGGGGTAGGTATATAATTATTTATTTATATATTTATTGATTTTTATATAAATAAAAACAATTATTTATTAATTAGGTAATTAATGATTTTATTTATTTATTTGTTTGCAGATAACGTGTATAGCCTACCTGTCGTGTGTCTGTGGGAAATATATTAAAGAAAGAGAAAGACAGACAGAAGAGGAAACCATTTCCATACTAGCCCTCGAGACGGGAATATAGCAAAGCATTACTCGTCAAGGTGAGATTTGTTTTATTATATAATATAACCTGTTTGATTTTGTTTTGTTTATGAAATGCATAAACTATATGGAATGGATATACTTATGGTGGTTTATTTTATTTCTTTTTAGAGTGTTGGAAAACGCTTGACCTTTGTTAATAACCAGGAACGTGTGTGTTTGGGACCATTGTCAAGCAGTCTACAGCTGAAAACTCAGGTGAGAGTGTTCTTTCTAAAATAATGTCATTTGCCACTGCTACCGATACGTTAATTTGGGAACCTCTAAACAGTTGTTTTAAATCGCGTGTGTGCTCTGGCCGCGTAGTCAATGTTAGAAAAAGTTTGATTCCCAAAGAATTTTTACAATCTTGTTTTGAAATTTTTAAAATTGAAATTTGTACAGCGCAAAGGTTGCATACGGCTTTAAAGGTGAATACAGAACTAGTGTGCGATTTTGTATATAAAAAGAAGGACGTAGAGCATAAAGAGACATTTTATATTTGCAGTAAAATGCAAGAGCTGTTCATAGCCCATAATTTGGAACAGTGGTATGAAACCCACGTGGTGAATGCCTTGCTATCAAAATTTGATAAACTGCAACAAGGACCGAGTGGTCTAGCCTTAGACAAAATTCATCATTTGCAAATCAACATTTGTCAATTCAACCCGTTGAATGCTGGGTCTAGCTATATTAAAACACCACTAGCAATAGCTTCGAAAAAGGCTGTGGTCAATATAAAGAATCGTGACAATGATTGCTTTCTGTGGTCTGTGGCTGCGTTTTTGCAACCAGCACAACATAATGGTTGTCGACCAGGAATGTACAAGGCCAAGTTTGTTGAATTGAAACATACTTTAAATTTAACTCGAGTATCGTTCCCTATGGACTTAACCGAGATCCATAGGTTTGAACAAGATAACCAGGACTTTTCGTTCATGGTGTATGGCCTTGATGGTAATGAGATTGTGGGTCCTCTTTATGCTACAAAAGAACCGAAACGACACCACATTCATCTTTTATATTTATCTGTAGGAGAGGTGAATCACTATTGCCTAATTAAAAGCCTAAGTAGATTGCTAAGCAGACAAGTGTCTAAGCACACTGGTGTAAAACATATTTGTGACCGTTGCTTGCAATATTTTAAAACCCCTACGCTTTTGGAACGTCATAGGGTGGATTGCGTTTCTCAGGAAGCGGTGAGATTGATATTGCCACAAGGGGACAAGGCTGTGTTAAACTTTAAAGACATTCATAAGCGTGACACTGTTCCCTATGTGGTATATGCAGATTTCGAAGCACTCACCACACCCATGGCGGGATGTGAACCAGATCCCACCATCAGCTCAACCACACCCATTCAAAAACATGAATCCTTTGCCATAGGATTTAATGTGGTGTGTGCCTATGACCCAACACAATCCGTTTACAAATACCGTGAGGGGCCAGATTGTGCCAAATGGTTCTTGGATGAACTTGTCAAGTTGGTCGATCATGTACAGGAATTACTAAACCACCCAGTACCCATGAGCCTATCTCCAGAACAGCAGCAGCAGTATGACCATGCCACAACATGCCATATTTGCGAAAAGCCTATTTTAAGTGGAGAGGAAAAAGTCAGAGACCACTCACACTTTACAGGGGAGTTTCGTGGAGCTGCGCATAGTAAATGCAACTTGAACTTTCCAGCTCCTCGTTTCATTAGTGTCTTTTTCCACAATCTGGCGAATTATGACATTCAGTTTTTGATTCGTGAATTGGGCCATGTCAACAAGGGCTCGTTTACCATTATTCCCCAAAACCATGAGCGTTTTACGGCCCTGACATGGTGGTTGGGCGACTTTAGCATTCGATTTTTGGATTCCTTTAAGTTTATGGCATCCTCGCTAGACAGCCTTGTGAATGGCTTGAATGAGGAGGAATTAAAAAATACTAGAATGCATTTTAATGATCCTGAGCAATTTCAATTGTGCATTCGGAAAGGTATATTCCCGTATGATTTCTGCAATAGCTGGGACGTGTTAAAGCAAAGAAAACTCCCACCACAAGAGAAATTTTACTCGAAACTAACACGCAGTACCGTTTCCGATGAAGACTATGCACATGCATGTCAAGTTTGGCGAGTGTTTGGCATGAACACGCTAAGTGAATATGCTTTGCATTACCTAAAACTGGATGTATTGCTGCTCACTGATGTGTTTGAAAAATTCCGTAACTTGTGTCAACACATTTACGGTCTTGACCCGGCTCACTATTACACGAGTCCTGGACTCTCGTTTGATGCCGCTTTGAAATACACTCAAGTGGAATTGGATTTACTCACTGACGTAGACATGGTTCTATTTTTTGAAAAGGGCATTCGTGGCGGCTTTGTGTCACTTAACCAACGCCATGCCGAAGCGAACAATGTCTACATGCCTGATTATTCACCAGACAAACCAGAATCGTACTTAATGTACTATGACGTGAATAATTTGTACGGTTACGCCATGAGTCAGCCTTTGCCCTATGGGAAGTTTGCTTGGCTGACAGACAAACAAGTGTCAGAATTTGATGTAATGAAGGCTAGCCAAGAAACAGGCCGTGGATATGTGCTAGAAGTGGATATTGAATATCCCTCATCCTTGTATGATGAACATGCCGATTTCCCATTCTGCCTTGAGCAAATGGTTCCCCCTGACAGTAAAGTGAAAATTGAAAAACTCATGGGCACACTTTACAACAAAAATCGGTATGTGCTACATATCCAAATGTTGGTGCAATGCCTCGCCCAAGGCTTGGTGTTGAAGAAAATCCACAGGGGTATTTCTTTTGCTCAAAAAGCATGGCTTGAGCCATACATGCGACTCAACACAGAGCACCGACAAATGGCAACACAGCAGTTTGAAATTAACTTTTTTAAATTAATGAACAACTGCATCTATGGCAAGTCTATGGAGAATGTCCGCAAATACCGTGACATTAAATTGGTGAATGTCTGGGAGGGGCGGTGGGGTGCCCGGCGGTACATTGCCAAGCCAAATTTCAAATCGATCAAAATTATCGATGAGGATTTGGCTACTATTGAAATGAGTAAGACCAGCGTGACCATGGATAAGCCCATTTACTTGGGTCAAGTCATTTTAGACTTTTCTAAATCGGTCATGTATCGATTCCACTATGAGTTTGCCAAACGCCATTTTGAGGACGTCTCTCTTTTGTATATGGACACGGACTCATTCATTTACCACATTCGCCACTGCAACCCCTATGACGTCATGAGGCAACATAGTGACTGGTTCGACACCTCTTGCTATAGCGCTGACAACGTGTTTCAGCTGCCCATAAAGAACAAAAAGGAAATGGGCGTTTTAAAAGATGAATGCGGTGATTCCATTATGACGGAATTCGTAGGTTTGGCTTCAAAAATGTATGCTTATCGCACACTCGACTGTAAGGAAGCCAAAAGAGCAAAAGGTGTAGGTAGGGCAGTGGTAAAATCGCTACGTGTTGATGACTATCTAGCGGTTTTACGCACGGGCAAAGCTATGTCTCATACACAGTGCAGGATACAATCCAGCAACCATCATCTGTATCTTGTGGAACAGAGAAAACGCACCCTCGCCTCCATGGATAACAAACGTGTGTGGGCTGATGACCTGCTCACCAGCCTGCCCTGGGGTTATGATCGCAAGGAGGAGGAGGTGTGATTTCACTGTATAATCGTTTATGGGACATAGCTTTATGTAACTTGTAGATTTAGTATTTTGTAAATATTGGTTTCTGTCATTGTAAATAGTAGATTTTGTAAATAGTGACAACCCACTTGGACCTTTTGCTCTTTAAAAAGTTCTATGCAACCTTATTTTTTAATTTTTTTTTGATTGGTTAATAGTGTGATTATTTTAACGCTGTACAAAGTTGAGTTTTTTTTTTGTAAATATGAAATAAGTAAGATTTTTAGTAACTTTAATAACTAGTATTTAATTATTTTTCGTAATGTAAATGATAAACTAAAAAGTTCTTTTGGGATGAGTGAGCATGTCGAGAATGTGCTTTTGGGAATAAATAAAGTGGTTGTGTTTGTTCCCAAAGACAGGTGTGAATGTATGAATGGAGAGAGAAAACTGGTGTGTATGATTGACCAGAGCAAACACGGTGAGGTAGAGTGGGTGGGTGGGGAGGGGGTAAATGGTCACTTATATACTCATTTTGTTTTAAATAGTTTCGTTTTTTTCATTGAAATGTGGCAGACAATAGACATTATTTTTGTAAAAACGGTCTTACCTGCAGTAGTCGTAGACCTCGACGTTTCTCCAAACACGCATCAGCACATTGCAGTATTATCAGGGTCAAGCACTCGCATCAACATCATTGTCAAATCTCAACTTTCGACATACACCAAATGGAAAAATGTGAAAACAGCAAAATGGAAAATCCATGTTTCCATATCACCAAAAACGCAAAACTTAAAACGGACATTTTTAAAAACTGGAAATGGCCATGTGTGAAATTTGAAAATTCAAAAAACTTCAAACAGACATTGTTTAAAAAGTGTCATCAACAAACTGGAAAAATCCATTTCATCATAATCATAAAACTTGAAACGAACATTTTTCACATATGTAAATTGCAAAATAACAAATGGCAATGTGTGAAATGTGTAAAATGAAAAAATCAGCCATCAACATCACGATTTCTTAAAATTAAAAATAACAAAACATCGTGCTCTGGCAAACCTTTGTTTTTATTTCATAGTCATAGTGAATTGACAAAAGAAAAATAGAATACAAACAAATCCCAATTCCTCACTCCTCAATGTTTATGTCCATGCATCATCAACTTTCCTTTCATAGCACTCATGACAATTAGGGCTGCCATCCTTTCACCCACTGAGGCATCACTGGATGTGAAACGTTGTTTAGCTTTCTTTAATAACAATTTATCTGCCACATGTCTTAAACCAGGATGACTATGGCGATAAGAAAGGTCATGTTCCTTGCATGCTTGATCCAAAAGATTAATGGGTACATCACCACGTTGTAAACGTTTTTCGAGACGAGTTCCAGGGCCGCAAAAACGATAACCTGGAAGATGGATTTCGAAAGGTAGGTATTGAATCACTTTGTCAATGACGCCATTGCCAGTACAGGTCTGGCATATCCTTTTCCATCGATGGTAAAAAGGTTTGGTCTTCCTCCTCCTCTGTGGACGATGTTTGTGTTTGTTGTTGTTGTTGTTGTTGTTGTTGCTTTTTCTCGCCATGACACCCATGGAATGATTCAACAAAGTCTTTACATGGACTTTTATGACCGTGATACAGTTTCACTAGCTGGCAAGTCGCACACTGACGCATAGACGGTATTTTTGCCATGGCCACTTGCTTATGGTGATCGTAATCCGTACAGGGTTGCAATTCACTCAACACAGGGTCTTGAGTCCATGATTTTGGTACATGTTGCCAGATTTCTTTCACTGCATTGGCGGCCACATAATAAATGAACGACTTGGGCAGCGCCAAGAGTTCCTCTTTGGTAAAACTGTCTAGTTTCTTTTTGCACACAAAGAACTTGCCGATGGCTTTGTCCGTAGCATTGCCTTTCTCCATGGTATCACGTGCTGTAGATGTTTACACGTCGCTTGTAGAAATCTCACTGACGTCATTCACAGGTAAATCTTGAGTTATAATTTTGTTCAACAACTCCCAGCAGGCATGGGTGGTTAACCAATGAAAGAGATGCCACGCATGTGATGGGGCTGTATGGGTAATGTTGCCACAGGAACAAGTATCCATGAGCGTTTGCAGGGAGGGGCAGCCCAACTCCATGAGGTCGATACATTGGCAGTAAGACGCCAAAAATGGTTGCAACCATTGACGTTTTTCATTACCTTTCACAAATACCACATTGGCCGAGGACAAGTGTGCTTTCATGACCACGTCCAAATATTTATAGGAAATGGTTCCCTGATTCCAGTCTAGTTGCCTATGATTTTCAATCCACTGGGTTTGTTTACGGTCTTTTTCACACAACAAATCAAAAGCATGGGGTGGTTTAAATAGCAAATGCGTAGCTTGCGATATCCAAAACGTGGTACAATCGATCATGGCCACTTGTTTAAATATAAATTTGTTGTCACCAATTTTAAACCCTTGGCAATCCACAATGAGTGTGCGCAACATGTTGACGCTTGCCTGGACCAAGTTCAACTGACGACTGACTGACGATCACGTGTGATCATGGCATGGGCTTACCTGCCATGCTAGTTTCAAAAAAGAAGGTTAGGGTAGGACAGAGGGACATGCAAAAATAAGAATTTAAGAATTACATCATTTTATTATCATAACACGTCTTACAGGCTTTTCTCATTTTGGGATAAGGACGATAGCAACTGATACAACAATATAGTCTCTTGTGTTTGTAACGTCCATAACACCGATGATGTCCCAATGTCTCTAAACTAGACGTTTTTGATGGTGAGCTGCTCACCGAAGCACCATGGATACCATACGGCCCACATGTATCATAACTTGTATTTTTTTCATCACCCAGAGACACAAGTGAGGGATAGCTTGAATGACAGGGTATATTTCCCACTTTCATTCTGCACAGGTAGGGGCAGGTGGGTGACCAGCGCTGATGTTCCTGCATGGGTTCATCGCACTCCTGCCATTGGTCTATAATGATGGGACAAAAGGCACATTTCACTTCATCTCTTGTTTTTAAATAGTAGAATCCAGCGGCCGCCAAGTCTTGAGGGTTTATGAAAGGCACTGGCCATGTGGCAAAAGTCTTGAAACGTTGTTCCTCAGAGTTTAAATTCATGGATGTAACGTGTCTTGAGGCTTTAAAGCAAGACATGACTGAGCGGCTTGACGTGGGATGACCTGTTATTTATACACTCGTCACTTGGTTGGACAGTGGATAATAGTTGACTTGTTTGTGGTGAATAATCAAACAGTAGGCCGTCGTATTGGCTGGTACATTGTCATGCGTTTCAAAATCTAGTCGAATGTCGATATTGGATGGCTTGACAGACTCTTCCAGGTATGAACAGTCAAAAACAATCAGTGGTGCTCTTGCCTTAAACGCTTGGGGTAGTAGCATGGGGCCGTTCTCTTTTTGATAATACGACCATCGAAATTTAGAAAACAAGTCGTACAGGGGGCCAAACTTATTTTTTGAAAAATCCAAATCCAGTCCTTCATAGGGAAACACAGCTCCGTTGAGGAAAAGACGTGCATTTCTCAATTGCAGGTGATCAAATTGCGTGGCATCTTTGGTTTGTTGATACTTGCGATTCGTTTGAAAACCCACAATCAGGTAGAGAGGTCTCTCTGTATAGCGAGCTGTTTTTACAGACCAACTGTGTGTGTTGGTGGTGGGCAATAGCGGATACTCATGGAGTGCCCAGCTTCTAAATTCCATGGGTAGAGGCATATCTCTCTTTACCATTTTGAGTATGTCAGTTTTTTGCTATCTTCGAGGGTCACATGGGGGACTTTCCATAGCAAGCGTTGTAGTTGAATTTTTGAATCGATGGGGGCATTGTCGGCTCCCTTGAGTGCATTATTATCACTCCTGTCTCTCACTAGGTAAAGCACTTGCCTTGCGTTAACCACAATGCGTTGGTGATCTTCGGCAAAGCCTAGAACCAGTTTAAGAGGTAAATATCCAGTAAAGGTCCCATCGGTGTGTACCATCCAGTCATTGGTCGAGTCAGGACACCAACCTGCCATGCAAAGTGTTTTACCTTCTTCCTCACTATAAGAGGGGTATAGTTTCATGACACTGGAAATGCCCACATTTCGAGTGCTATCCACCACGATATCGTTAATGACATACCGCACTTCAGAAAACAGAAAGGCCAAACCATGGTTGGCCAACTTGGATGTAGTGGGTGTAGAGCCATCGGCTTTGGTGAGCCGACCTTCAATCTGAATAACACTTTCATGCGGTAGGGTGTAAATATCTTGGTTGTTGATAACAAATTGAATTTCATCATTGTTATTGAGTCCAGGTGTTTGAGCTTGATAGGAATGGAGATCAATTCTTACCACTCCTGGTTGCTCCTCGATGTGGTTTGCTATCTCTAGGATAGAATTCATTATGAGGGTTGACGTGGTAACCCAAATGCTGTAAAATCTGCTTGCCTTGAGATGTTAACGTGTATTCACGTGGCAAACAACTAACACTATTCCTAGACGGTGTTGTTGCTTTATACACAAATTTCATAGTGGCTTTAGCACCAACTTGTAAGTCACTGGTGTGGTGGAATCTAGATCAATGAGTTGTTGATCTCTATTGATCAGTCTTAATGTTATATTACTAATACTATCAACAGCCACAGCATGAAAAAGCACCACTGGAGGGTTTTCACGAATAATATACCCATTGGGCGATGTCACAATAAAGTCATAAAGCGAATGCGATGGTTCTTGATTGGTGTACACTTGGCTAATAATATTACACGTCACCGACACATGATGGTCCTCAATGAATTTCACTTCATGGTCCGATTCATGTTTTTTGTTGGGCTCCAACACACGTGGTTTAAATCCGAGTAATGGGCCAATGGAATCGGGGTGTGTTTTAAAGTCAATGTTGAAGGTAGAGAAAATACTGCAGCGATGAGTGTTAGTATTGCCTACAAGTTCAAACTTGTGCGTTCCGTCGAGAAATGACTTTAAACCATACTGATTGATCAACACCACATAAATGTGTTCATAAATATCATCGATCGTGTATCCACCAGAGTTCAGGGTGAGCACAGAATCATCATAGTAAAACTTGTTGTTCACATTTTCACGTATGTTGTATATTCGATTGTACGTTTCAAGAGAAACAAGTCCTAAACCATAGGGTTTTTCACTCAATTCGATAGGCGGGTAAAAGTCTAGGCTGACTTCAGGTCCACGTCCATGCACTGTAAACGTTTTACTTTCTGCCGACATACTGGTGGCGTTTTTGCTTATGCTGCGTCTTATATAAAAAAATTAAACACAAACGTCCACACTGTTGGCTGTTAAACGTTTGCTCACGTTTCACATTATAATATATCTTGATCCTGTTTCCAAAATAGGTCACTAGTTCCATGGGCGGGGGCAAATTCCCAAAACTGTCAAAGTACCATACCGTGGATCCCTCTTTGACATAAGCTACATAATGCGTTCCTGGTCCTCGGTGATCATCCAAATTGACAACAGCACATTCCTGTTTCCAGGGTCGTGGGGGTAATTGGTTTCGCATAAACACACCTCGAAAATGAGAAAGCTTTAGTTGTTTAGCATAGCTTTCCACTTGTTGATGCGTCAGGGCATGTCTCGCTATGGCTGAGGTTAAAATTTTTTTTTTAATATTTCGAAATGGTGAAATCCCAAATCCTTGTTGATAAAAGGCTGGCTTTAAATTGGCATTTCTAGCCCCCATGGCAATCGCTTCCATCGTTTCATTGTGTCGCTGACTTTCTTTGAGTTGTTGCTTGTCCTGCTGCGCGGCTTTAATGGTTTTCGCCACTGCACTGGCACCGCCCAAAAGTGAGCCCAGAGCAGCCAAACCAGCAAATAATGCAGGTAAAAATCCCGCTCGTTTTGGGACGGGAATCACTCGCCCTTGGTTTGAAACCTGTCGCCGACGTTTTGGAATAACCTGTCTCTGTGCTGCTCGAAGGGCTTTCCTTATGGTCAATACATTATTTTTTCTTTTTTTCTTTCGCAAGGGCTTGTCCTCGAATGTTATAAGCCCTGGCTTTGCCAAGGACAAAGTCCTTTTTTTAGTCTTTCTCACTGCATACCTTTGTTTCACCATGATGATAATGACCAACAACCTTTCACACGAAAGTTTAAATCACAACTAACGTCAGATGGTTATTTCATGGCTGTATATTCCAATTCCACATAAAGTGGGAAATCGTTTATGGTTTTCCCCGCTTGCTTTTCATCCCATGTCAACATGAGATAAAAGGATAATTCGTCACCTGCATTGACCATTTCATGGTCATGGACCAACATCCTATGACCATTTATCTTTATTTGTAAATGGTTCTCATCAGGTATGGCATATTTGATGTGAATGGTTCCATCATAGTGTAATCGATAGTGGCTTAAACCCGAAGCAAGCACATAGGTCAAGTGCTGATCATGGACTAGCGGTAAATGGTTTCTGTCATTCACAGGTTTTTCATTTGTCAGATACACTAAAAACACAGATGGGATAAATTTATAAAGCCTTTTCATTTCATGGGTCACGTAACGCTTGGTACAAACATCGTCTTCGTCTTGTGGGTCTTCCACGTGAATAATCCGATGGTGATTAGCGCTATAGCCATTCACCATAAGCTGGGGCACTTTGTCATAAAACTCATACACTTTGTTATCCACATACTTTTTCGTAGTAACGTCTGTAGACACTTGAGGATGTTTTACATGGGTTAACCGCTTTCCCTTAAAGTCATAATATCCCTGTTTTGTGCGTGGCACTACTGACCTATCCACATAGTGTTTATTAGCAGGATCTGTTTCCTGTTTAGGATCATGTATGAGGACAGGCCTAGCTTTGGCCATCAACGCACGTCCAAAGACATCCATCGTCAACCTGTAGTACCAGTCTACTGTTTCTATGACAAGGTTCGGTGTCCTGTATATAGACAGCCGGCTAGCCTGTCTAAGCCTTAGTTGAAATGATGATTATTAAGCAGCAAGAGTCATTCCCCGTGGGGGACATGGTTTCCCATCTCTGTCCCACATCACGTGAACAACGCCATGGTTCACTGTTTCCATCTTCCATTCGCTGCATCATTGTGGGGCCTTCCGGCTGTGGAAAGACTAATCTTTTGCTAACGCTCATTACAGCGCCCAATGGTCTGCGTTTTCAAAATATTTATATTTTTGCAAAATCTCTCTACCAACCCCTCTACGTGTTTCTGGATCAAGTCATGTCTGGATTACAAAAAGAGAATATGGGTTATTTTACATTTTCCATGCAAGAAAATGTGATTTCACCGGATGAGGTAAAGCCTGATTCACTCATGATTTTCGATGATGTATCCACTGAACGTCAAGGCATCATTCAAAGCTATTTCAGCATGGGTCGTCACAAACATATCGATTGCTTCTATCTTGGGCAAACGTATTCTAAAATGTCCAAACAGTTGATTCGTGACAATGCCAATGTCATTGTTTTATTTCGCCAGGATGAGAGGAACACTCGTCACATTTATAATGAACATGTGAATCCGGATATGACCTTTCAAATGTTTACAGAATTGTGTGCCAAGTGCTGGAACACTCAACGTCATGCCTGTTTAGTGATTGACAAACAAAGTGAACTCAACCAAGGACGGTATCGCTTAGGGTTTGATCATTTTATTGCTATTTAAGGCCTTGTCTGATTCCCCGGCAAGTCATTTGTCAAGACACCATGGCGTTAGCAGAGAGTCAATTAAAAAAGCATATTATTAGAGCAAAAAATACTATTCGCCAAAAGTTTCGTCAATTGAAACAATCACGTGCCAATCATGCTTTGTTTATTCAACAACATTTAGCACCTCCGCTAAAAGCCATGTTGAAACCCTCTTTCAAGCCATCTGAAACGCTACCCACCGTTTCACAAGCCACGCAGACGCTGCACGAGGACCCTGAGGAAGAGGAAGAGGAACAGGAAGATTTGACTAGTGTTAGTGAAGTTGAGGATGAGGAGGAACAAGTGTTTACGCCTCAAAAAAAGGCCGCACCCCTTGCAGAGTTTTTGAGAAAAAAGAAATCCTTGGCCATGGTCGAAACACCTTGCCCTTCCAGGGCGTCTCCGTTTTCACAACTCTTGGCCACCCCTCAACATAAAGCTCAACTGAAAACCATTTTAATAAAATATTATGGATCAACATTGGAACCCTATTTCACCGATCTATTTATTGGAAACACAGATACCACGTATGGTGTTCGCTATGAGGATGATAGTTTTAAAATTGGCGATTCATCCATTAAATTTGCTCGTACTAAATCTGTCATTAAAAACATCAACTATATATTAACGCCAGGACTGTTAAAGCTGCTCTTTTCTCGGACCCCCTCTTCCCATGATTATACGTCAGAGGATCTTGACAAATATAAATCCATTTTATTGGATACCCATGCTCACAAAAGACAGTATGATCCCACGCAACAAGTGAATGCCAATATATCTCAAAAATATAAAACCATCATTGCAAAAATGTTTCCCACTAGTCAAAGTACTCGTCGTAAAGTGTCCGCTTCGGGAGTGACATTTAAACCGTTAAAACCCCTTGTGGATGTTACCTACTGGCACAATCCCAATAAGCTCGTCCAGCGGCTACAGTTGTTGCATGCCTCACGTCAAGCTGGCCATACCGGTCACGATTGGGAAATTCAAGAAATTGAACAAGAACTTCGAAATGCCAAAATTATTGTTTAAGCCCTCACCCATTAAAATGGGTATTGCTCACGAGTTGCATCGCCCAGCTAGGCGTCACTATCCGCGACTCAAGGTGATTTCACGAGGTGTGGATGAACTTTGGCAGGCTGACTTGGTTGAAATGATACCCTATGCTGGCGTTAACGACGGTGTACGCTATATGTTGACCGTCATTGATGTCTATTCCAAAATGGCCTTTGTTGAACCTGTGCGTCGCAAGTCTGGCCCACTAGTTACCAAGGCCTTTCAACATATTATTCAACACTCCAAACGTCAACCTCAGCTGCTACAAACCGACCAGGGGAAAGAATTTTTCAACAAGGATTTCTCCAGTTTTCTCAAATCTAAGGATATTCACCATTACACCACGTACAGCAATCTCAAAGCCAGTGTGGTCGAGCGGTTCAACCGAACATTGAAAACCCATATGTGGAAAGCGTTTACAGCTCAGGGCACGTATCGCTGGTTGGACATGTTACCTGAGCTAGTGTCACGTTACAATGACACCAAACATAGAACGATTGGGACCAAGCCACGTCTCGTAACTAAAAATATTCAGCGATTGGATAAACTGTTTAACCCCATAAAAGCAGCCGATCCTAAACGTCACCGACTGAACATTGGGGATTTTGTTCGTGTGAGCAAATTTAAGTCTGCCTTCAATAAGGGCTACACGCCTCAGTGGGGGACTGAACTATTTCGAATTCGTCGAGTCTACTTGGACAGTCCAGTCACCTATTTACTCGAGGACCTCAACCATCAACCCATAAAAGGTAGATTTTATCTCCATGAACTTCAGAAAACAGCATTTCCTCAGCATTATCTTGTGGAAAAAGTGTTGAAACAAAAAGGAAATAAACTCTACGTCAAATGGTTAGGGTTTAACTCTACGTTTAATTCCTGGATCAATAAATTACATGTTGTGTGAACCTGTGTACTTTTTATTTATTCACACATGTTGTACACCACCTATAGCTGTATGTATACAGCGCTCCGCGCTTCATGCATGTTCATACATGTTTGTCTTTCCCTTTCCTCCTGTGTTCTCTCATACATCACCCCCTCCCCTCTCCCTCCCTTCACCTCCCACCACTGCTGTTTGCAGCTCTTGCCTATCTATTGGTTGTGACATCATTCCCACAAGTTGCATCATACTTTTTACTGATTCAGCGATTCCCACGCTTTGAACATTCTCTTATCGTGCACGTGGACAGATAACACCCAAGCGAACACCTGTGCCGGATCAAATTTCACCTGAACTTGCATTTTGTCACGTACGAAGCAAGACAGAATGTAACTTGTTAACAGTTATCGCGCACGTGGACAGATAACGTCCCAAGCGAACACCTGCGGTAGATCAAATTTCACATGAACTTGCATTTTGTCACGTACGAAGCAAAACAGGATGTCACTGGTTTAGCGTGCCTGTGGTTTCACACATGTGTGTGCATGCCTTTCACACTCCCCTGCCAGCACAATGGTCAGATTATTTCACCTTCAAGCGTCACCTGTTGTCAAGTCAGATCAATGCCTTCCAATAAGCTCAAATGACCTTCACCTCCTGTAAGTTTGTTTTCTGTACTCGCTTCGACCAACATAGAACCAAGTTCTCATTACCGTTTACACGTCAAAGGTAAAATATCAGAAAAACGCACGCTCGTTCTGTCATACACCGACCAGCCGAAATAGCGATTGTTCTATTAAGCATGGTCCTTGTGGTTAGCGACAGGTTCGTTGAAACACACACACCCAGCCGTATCGTCTCTCTCAACCACTACGCTTTATAAACATTATAAACAGGTAAAGAAAAAGAAAACGTTATTTCAACATGTACGGCGTTAGGCCCTTTGTGATTTTTTTTTTGGACAAATAGCTACCACATTTGAAAGGGGGCGTTAGCCCGAGTCCTAAGACACCTCGTACATGTCTCTAGCGTTATTGGTTCGTGACATATCGGCAAAAATCATAAAAAACACGTGTTTACCCCAAAATCGCGTTTCCAAAATTTTAAAAAATTACAACGAGTGGTCTATAGCAAAGAGGACGTCTGCCCGAATCCTTGGACCCATCGTACATGCCTCTAGCGTTATTGCTTCGTGAGATATCGGCAAAATCACAAAAACACGTGTTTACCCCAAAATCGCGTTTCCAAAATTTTAAAAAATTACAACGAGTGGTCTATAGCAAAGAGGACGTCTGCCCGAATCCTTGGACCCATCGTACATGCCTCTAGCGTTATTGCTTCGTGAGATATCGGCAAAATCACAAAAACACGTGTTTACCCCAAAATCGCGTTTCCAAAATTTTTTTAAATTACAATGAGTGGTCCATAGCAAAGAGGACGTCTTCCCGAATCCTTGGACCCATCGTACATGCCTCTAACGTTATTGGTTCGTGAGATATCGGCAAAATCACAAAAACACGTGTTTACCCCAAAATCGAGTTTCCAATTTTATTAAAAATTATAACGAGTGGTCCATAGCAAAGAGGACGTCACCCCGAGTCCTTGGACCTATCGAACATGCCTCTAGCATGATTGGTTCGCGAGATATTAAAAGCACATGACCTTTTAGTTTTGGTCTTTTCATCAAATAAAGAGGCTATAGGAAAGTAGGGGGCATCACTACGAATGCTAGGACACCCTGTATGTTCAAATCCGACCATTGGTTAGCGAGATATCAGCTTCGGGGCAAATACGAGGGTGGCTCAATAAAAAGTGGTCCAGCTCTCTCACTACCACACTACTACACAACAGGTTTTCATCCTAGAGACTTGAAATTTATTTTGGGAGTAGAGGGCATAGGGACCTTTCATTTATGTCAAATAAACGTTTTTGTAGAGTTCCTAGTTTCCAAAATATAGGATTTTCAAAATTCGAGTGTTTAAAAAAAAACATAAAAGTAAAAAAGTTTCATTATAGAAAATAAAGGGCATAAAGACCATTCGTTTGAGCTATGGCACAACGTTCTATCATGTTTAGTTTTCAAACTATCACCTAGTTTCAAAAACAAAAATTTTCAAAAAAAATTGAAAAATATAACGAATAGTCCATAGCAAAGATAACGTCATCCCGAGTCCAACGATACCTCATTTGTCAAAATCGGACCATGCGTTCGAGAGATATTTAACATGGCTGAGGCTTAGTAGTAGAGCAAGGGGGGTTCTGGAGTGAGTTAGAAGCGCCACTACTCCACTACTGTCGTGATCCTTAGATGCCCTATACGAAACAAGAGGAAGAAATAAAGTTATAATTATCGTCGAACATAAACAGTCGTATGCATCTCGCCTATAATGGTAATTAAGACACTCGTATGGAAATTATAAAACTCGCATACGCTCGTTTTATAAACATAATCGAGTCTTAATTATTGCCATTGTAAGCTTGTTGCATAATGTACTATTAACGTTCTATGGAAATTCTAATTAAGGCCACATAGATTTGAGTGAGATTCATTTTGTAACTGTAGGTATAACAACCATTTTGAGAAAGAAAAATCCAAAAATGTCTATACAGTAAACATGGGAGATATGAGGTGGTTGGTTCCTCAGTTTAGGGGCTGCGACAACGGGGTCATGTAGCCCCATGTACTTTGGGTGTGTGTAGAATTTGCCTGATAACCGGTGTTAATTGTGATGACTGTATTAGTAAGTGTTATCTGTGATTCTGGTAGAAGGACTGCAGACGATTAAGCTTTTCCAGTAGATCCTACTTTTGCCACCAAATGCTACCTCCAGGACACATAGCTGCGGACGCGGCTACTAAATGCCATCGCAGTCAGCACCCGGTGGCGAACGTTGGAACTAATGGAGGGTTATCAAAATAACCTACAAATTTTTGCTTCCACAATATAGTTGGTGGATGGTTCTTTTTCATGACATAAATCTATGACATGGAACCGCTGGCTTTACTTCCCCTCCGAAAGAAGGCATATTGAGGGATTTTTGACGCTCCTAAAAATCCAACAATTTGGTCGGGTTTGAACCCGCGACCTTGGGCATGCTACCAACTACGCCACCGAAGACACTCCGAGACATGAGGGAAGAAGTGAATGTCAGCACAAATCAGGAACCAAATTTTGAAAATGAATAAGATAGTTACAATTTGAATTTTTAAGAATTAAAACATTGCTTCTAATAGCAAGATGTGTGTGTTTGTTTAGAAATGTGTATAATTTGTGTAGAATATTTATGACTGGCACCGTCATACTTTTAAAATCGTTATTGTCTAGCCTCCTCCAGCTGTGTGTTCCCCCTTAAGGTAAGAAAGACCTGTGTAGGGGCGAAAAAAATGAAAAATTATTTTTGGCGTGTTTAGTTATTTACAATGTAGAGAACAGGAATTTGTAAAAAAAAAGTCGAAAAAATATGAAAATATGTTACAATTGCTACACATGTTAGAAAGGCTCAGGACTCCTTCAACAGATTCCATTACCCATTAACTTAGGCTTCCCGCGCGGGCACCTCGTTAAGTGTCACCCTGTAATTTCCTCTGACTTCCTGCACACCTCTTCAGGAGGCACCCTGTATTCTTATCTGGCATCTTGTATATCTCTTTAGAAGTCACCCTGTATTCTTGTGTGACATCTTATACAGCTCTTTGGGAGTCACCCTGTATTCTTCTCTGCCATCTTGAACAAATGTTTAAGAGTCACCTTGTATTCTTATCTGGCATCTTGCATATCTTGTATACAATTCCATTTATTACATTACTGAGACAGTTTGCAAACGGCTATAAGGTTATAACGGAACCAAATTAAGCTGTAAAATTCATCAATGTCATATAATGCGCTTAAGGGGGTCAAGGTGTACTCTAGATTTTTTTCATGTGATTTACACGTGCGGGTGTGGTACGGAAGGTCTATTATATCCCTATCCATATATTTTCATATTATTATTATAATTATTATTATTATACTACGGCCTACAACGACGAGACAAAGCTTATTTTCAGCCCCTTGGTGTCAGAAACAAAACTCGGTGCCCCTAAATAGCAGTAAAGGGTCCCCGAAAAGTACATTTTAAGGCTCTAAAACCAACAGTTTCTGAGATATTCCCAGAAAACTAATTTCATTTAATAAACTAATGAAGGAATGCAAGCCAGTAACCATGACAACAATATCTGAAAAGGTGACATCCAACTTTCCATCTATTTCTGCAAGATGTAAAGCCACTCCATTTATTAAATTTCTGTGAATGTTTGCAAATGGCTATAAGGTTATTACGGAATCAACTAAAACTGTAAAATTCATCACTGCGTTTAAGGGGGTCAAGGGGTACCCTAGATTTTTTTCACACGACTTAAATGTGCGTTATGTCGTACAGAAGGTCTATTATTTCTCCAAACAGAAACATTATTTTCAAAAATTCCTGAATTGAAATACAGTAGTTTTATTCTTTTTTCTTTTAGGAATTTGGGCCATTGGAGTCTAAAAAACCTGAATTTTCATGCACCACAAGCCTTTATAAATTATTAAAGGGGTCTTCCTCTGGATGGGGACTTGACACAACAGTGAAGGTCAGTTTTATTTGACGTGTATTGCGTTTCGTCTACGAGGTTTCCATTTTTTTTTCACGTCCGGAAGTATACGTTAGGTAAATTTAGTTTCAGAGCATATTTTAACTAATCACTTTTTTTGTCGAGAAACAGGTTCCAAGTCTCTAACCATTGCAACAGTAGCTCAATTGATTACGTCTGGTTATTAATACCGAAGACCGTTCGAAGAATGGGTACTTCTGCTAGTACCAATATATCAGAAAGTATGCAAGCCGACAGCTTTAAACTTTGCACACGTATAGTACCTGACATTCTAAATTAATTTGGAGTAACTTATATACGTCAGTGCTACCAACATGATTCTAAGCCTGCTGAGAGGTCCAACTTTAAGTACATGTAACTTCTATACTATCATTTGGATTTCAGCCAAATTTCGTGTGTGCTATGTGTACCATAACAGATATGTATATGCCGATTCTTAAGAGTAAACAGGGCTGCCAACTGTTAATAAATACTGTCTCTATTGTTGTTACCCTAATATCAATATATCAGAAAGTATGCAAGCCAATAGCTCTAAACTTTGTACACGTATAGTACCTGGCATTCTAGATTAATTTGGAGTAACTAATATAGGCCTATGCCATTGCTGCCAACATGATTCTAAGCCTGCTGATAGATCCAATTTTAAAATGTATGTAACTTCTATACTATCTAATGGACTTCATTCAAAATTGACACAACTATAGATCATATTATTTCAGATTATTTCTGACCAACACATGTATGTCATTGTTGCCAACATGATTTTACGCGCGCTCTTAGATCCAATGTTTAACTGCATGTAACGTCCATGCTATCCAGTGGACTTCAACCAAATTTTGTATTCTGTACCTTAAGAGATGGAACTAAGAATATATTCAGTCACCGGGGCTGCCAACTGTAGTTCTCTATTAGGCTACATTATGCCAGGTATACAGTATTTCGAACTAATTTGAAATTTCGATATTACCAACTTAATTTTGGCATTATTCTAGATAGATCCATATAGATTAATCATTAGCATAGATCTTAAATTTTAAGAAAAGATGGCTCTTTAGTTCGTCACGGAACTTCTTGTGTGACATAATCTTGAATTAAAATATCGCACCTTTGAAGAAAATCATATTGGCAAAAGTATTTCGTTTTTGTCAACAATCGTTCTTATTATTGCAAATAATGGTCCTAGCAGTAATCCCTGAAAGTTTCAATTGGCTAACCCAAACAGTTTTTAAGTAAAGTGTACCAAAATTTCGAAGATTTAACATGGGCAAGATAGGCAGGTCGTTCTTACCTTAACTCAATTCAAAATATGTATGACTCCTGTCAGTGAAACCAAGTGGTCAAGTAGTCCCGTGTATACCCACTTGAATGTGTGAGAAATATTTCTGATCTGTATCACTGTGATGACTGTGGTAGTGTGTGCATTTGTTATTGAGTTTACGATTTGGAAGGAAACGGCCATTGTCATAAGGTTGGGATTTCTTTTCCCAAACGCTTCTCAGCACTTCTATATTGTTTGATTGTCAAGTCTTCTGCTCTTATCTGGAAACGATACTTCCTCAATGGAACTTGGCCAACAGTAGCCTAATTAAATTGACGGAGAGGTTTTGTCAGCATGCGTGCAAATTATTTTGGTTACGTAGCGTAGGGTACGAGACGGCACTTCAAACCAAGGACTCAGTACAACAACATCTAACCTAATCAGTAGAATTCCTATGGAATGCCACTCTGTTAAATCTTATTACCCACCACTCGTGCATAATCCTTGGGTCATGGGTTGGGTAGCATCACATGAAGTGTTTCGAGATTCTAATTCGGTCACTGATATCCATCGTCCTATGCGTGATTCTCTTCCAGATTATTCCAAACTCATACCATGAAAAAGTCAGAATGCTACGGCATTTCAAACGTGGAGAAATAATGTTCATCCTAAACTCAATTAATTGCAATTCAGACGCACAATAAAGCCTCGATCGGTGTTTATTCGCTGGAGGAATCCATGTATCGTTCATATATTCTTACTTAAAGACCCCTTGGGTGGATCTTAAGTAACACTGACGTTTTTGAACCCCCTCTATTGCAACTGACGTGCTTAGCACATACCTTAGGAGTGGCTCTCGACCCTAGCTAGCTAGACACCTTCACCCGTAACATAGAACATTACGTAACAATGCTGCACTAACCAGATTATGTACCGCGCCATTGAGGCGTAATTAACATTGATTCCGCACACCTCTTAATGATGTTAGACAGCTGCTACACGCATCACAACAGCATCAATATCTATACAGGCATTTATCGTTAATATTATCTTGAACTCACGTGATGGAATAGCAGCAGACTAACAATCTCCAAAATCAGCATTGGGACAATTCCTGCCTTAATGACACTCGTCAATTTCCAGATACCCTCAGTTTTTGAGGTGTGTGACCGCTACTATTGTTGTAAACATTATCTAGATGACAGTCAGACTATAGGAGTCCAGTTTTGCAAAAAACGTAAAGGAAGTTCCGATGGACTGTATAAAATTAACAGATTGACATACCAAACTACTAAATGTTTGCTTGTTTTATTCTTATGTCTCAACACAAGCGCCTAAACGATTGAAACATTTGTCGTATCGTTACACCAGATTTCCAATTACCTCAGCAAAAAATTCTGCCGCCACTGAGGTGGCTACGTCTGGCGAATCTCCTGAAGATTTTCCTTTTTGGCGAGGCGTTGCCGTCCAACCGTACCTTCCATTCTCGAAAAAGGTGAAAATCAATCACGACCGCACTGTGCCAACGTTACGATAGACTTTTAAAAGAATTCAAGTGTGAAGTTTTGGTCCATCTGCCGTTTAGTCCAAGCCAGCACTGAATGAGAAAATTGCCCAATGTTATGATTTTGTTAAGATGGGGACCCCTACTTTGTCTAAGAATTGTTTTGAACATTAAACAACATACTTTTCAGGAAAACTTGGAATATTCCATCAGAACTTGCTGGGGAGACACATACATTAACAGAAAGAAGTAGTTCCGTGAAGAACTATACAGCCTATTTTCATGTATCCTACTCATGT
This sequence comes from Meconema thalassinum, assembly GCA_946902985.2. Classification (NCBI taxonomy): domain Eukaryota; kingdom Metazoa; phylum Arthropoda; class Insecta; order Orthoptera; family Tettigoniidae; genus Meconema; species Meconema thalassinum. Next base: position 2,135,570,604 of record OX336388.2, read on the forward strand.
TAATTGCCTCTATCAACATACAAAAATTCAATTTTATTGTTGTGATAGATTAGTAGATATTGAGAACCGTCTAAATATTTCAGATGGTCACCAGGTTGGATTTTTATTTACGTACTATTACATGAAGATTATTATGTACGTGTGGTATTCAAACTTCAATCGCATGATTCGGACACAAGAAGAGAAATCGAGATTTTAAAATTTCGCACAGCTGCCATCTTGTGGTTATGAAAACAATTGAAATAAATTAGTTGGACGTGGATTAACATTTTTATATGCATTTAACGTACAAAGTTTCACTGCACTCGGATGGTTTCATCGCGAGAAACGTCCATTTAAATATTTGTACTTCGCGTCCCCGCCATGTTGGATTTGTGATCACCAGGTTACTGAAAGTCCTATAGGTGACCTTATGTCCGTAGCCTCTATGAACATAAAAAAAATCAGTTTGATTGCTGTAAAAGATTCGTAGATATTGAGAACCGTCAATATATATCGGATGCTCGCCATTTTGGATTTTTTATGTATAGGCCATAGAGTTATGTACCATTAAAGGAAAATTATTGCGTTCCTTAATTATTCAAAGTTTCACTTCGATCGCATGATAACCGCACAAGATATAAAAGCTTAATTTTACAATTTCGCACAGCTGCCATCTTGAGGTTATGTAAACAATTGAACTAAATTAGATGCCAGTGCATTACAATATGTAAAATCATTTACTGTACCAATCACGAGAAAAGTCTATGAAAATGTTTCAAATTCGCTTGGCCGCCATGTTCGTTTTGTACTTTACAGAGTTGTGAATGTTACATGGATAAACTTGTAGTGAATATCTATGACTTTAGTCATTTTTCCAAGTTTTCCCGTATTGATTTTGATAAGTTTTTCTTGTGTTCTAGTTTCCTGAACACAATGTAGGAACAACTATTTATTAAAAGTGAGCCAGACTGGTTGACTCATCCATTTGAATTCCATAACATTGAGACAGATGTCCTGTTGCCCACGGATAACGTGAAAAACGAGGCTTCTGATATATTTGACGATGAAAGGCTAGATGTTAAGGAGGAACATGAACTACAGGTTGTTGAAAACATTTTGGCAAAGCACTAAATAAACAACTTCCGATTACCTATTTCTACATGACAGTTTTAGACACGATCCTTTTTCAAGATGCTCGTACAATGGGGTCCCCTGTTTGAAAATGGATCAACAAGAATATGGCCCACGTTTCGAAATTTTGTACATTTTTAAATCTTTTAAATTCTTTAAGTAATTTATATTCATGTGTTTTAATCATCTCGACGATGTAAAAATGTTTTACAAATTTTTATGAGAGACCAAACATTAGACTGTTTTAGGAGAATTTTTTAGTGATTTTGACTGAAGAAGGCTCACAGGGCCGAAACATGTATCGAAATGTATATTGACATCAAGTGATATATAAAAAGATAATTTTGTATTGTAAAGTGGACATTTGCATAACTTAAAGTTGTAGTGGTCCTCTTTATCATCGTACAAAATTTCAGGGTGATATCTGTAATAGTTTCGGAGATATAGAATGCCAGAGAAATATTTCGCACAGCGGCCATTTCGAGGTGATGTAAACAATTGAACTAAGTTAGACGTCAGTGCATTACAATGTGTATAAAAACTTGCTGTACCAAGTTTCATTACGGTTGGAATGTTAAATCCCGAGAAAAGTCTATTTAAAAGTCTCAACTTCGTTTGGCCGCCATGTTGGTTTTGTAGTTACCAAGTTTTTGATCGTCTAGTAGTGCCCTTTATCACTGTACAGCATTTCAGGGTGATATTGGTAATAGCTCAGGACAGGGAGGCATTGAGAGCTGCATCAAACCAGTCAAAAGACTGAAGACTCAAACAAACAACAACATCGGTAATAGTTTCGGAGATACTGAATGCTGGTGAAATATTTCGCACTGCCGCCATATTGGATTGGTGCGACACAATAAAATTCGAAGGGTACGGTCGGGGTCGGCCAGAATGGTGTTATGATCTTTCCGAGTTTCATTGAAATCGCTCCAGCCGTTTAGAACTTATTAGTGTGGGACGCACACACGAATCACAAACACACACAGGCACACACATACACACTGACAAAAGGTGATCTGATTAGCCAATTTTTTTCATAAAATGAAAATAGGCTAAAAATACAGTACAGTAGGGCCTACCAACACAAAAACCGTTTTGAGAAGTTGAGGTTCATGTGAACTTCACTGAATTCGCAATCAAGAGCGCAGCCGACTAGCTTTGACTCAGAAACTTTCTGAGAAAGTGCTGCAACATTCAGAGAGCATAACACATCTCCAGGAAGTTTTGAGAAGCAACAGTAATGTGTGGGAATTACGGGTTGCTTTAGAGACGGGCGTTTTTATTGTAATTAAAGGGTTAACTTGAGGGAAAGTCATGTCGTACGTTAAGCAGAAGTTGGAGCGTGAATCAAACCTAATTATACAAGAGTTACTTGGAATAGTTGGGGTTTCTTAGACAAACACTAGCAGCTCTTCTCTTTACCGCAAGCGATTTGTCATGGTCTCCTCATGGGACAGCCATTCATTTGTAATTTCAGTCCGCAACATCCTGTTTGTAAAGTGATGAATTATTAGACGATACAAGTAGGTGAAACGATGGTTTGATGAAGAGGTTCGTATTTTCTTAGATCGTTAAGCCCATAATGCCAATTTCTTGAAGGCCTTTTTCTATTTCACTAAGCCAATTGTTCTTGACTTCATGACAAATAGTGCTTTATACAAAAATACATATTTTGCTCTGTGTGGTTAATTAATCAATAAGTCAAAGTTTCATAAATTGCCCGTTACTTATTAGTGTTTATAAATAGGTCTAATGCAAGTGAATATTTTTGGGAGTGTTGTTGTTGTTGTTGTTTGAGTCTTTTGACTGGTTTGATGCAGCCCTCCATGCAACCCTGTCCTCTCATCTCTACATAGCTACCACACCCTACATCCGAGGCAATCTGTTTAACATACTCTAACCTTGGTCTACCCCTACAGTTCTTGTCCTCAACCCTTCCTTCCTTAACTAAGCTTGCTATTCCTGGGTGACTTAGTATGTGTCCTACCAACATATCTCTTCTCTTCATTAGCAGTCGCCAGAAACATCTCTCCTCTCCTACTAGTCTCAACACCTCTTCGTTTGTAACCCATCTGATCTTCATCATTCTCCTGTAACACCACATTTCAAACGCTTCAATTCTCCTCTTTTCTGCTGCACCAGTCGTCCAAGTTTCACTTCCATAGAGCGCCACGCTCCAGACAAAGATTTTCAAAAATGTCTTCCCAATACCTAAATCTATATTCGATGTCAACAGATTCCTTTTCTGTAGAAATGCTTTCCTTGCCTGAGCCAACCTACTTTTTATATCCTCTTTCCTTCGTCCATCACTGGTTATTTTGCTTCCTAAGTAACAGAAGTCTCCTACTTCCTTTAGTTTGTCCCCTACCAATTCAATGTCCATAGAGGTTTCTGATTTATTGCGACTGCATTCCAATATTTTTGTTTTACATTTATTAATTTTCATCATGAATTCTTTCCTCATGACCGAGTCCATACCATTCAAAAACTCATTCAAATCCTCTGGTGTGTCGGCCAAGATGACGATGTCATCAGCAAATCTCAGAGTTGAAATTATTTATCCTTGAATCATCACTCCTACTTTAAATTTCTCTATAATTTCCTTCAATGCTTGCTCAATGTAAATATTGATTTGGGAGTGTTTTATTTATGTATATATTTATTTACTTAGTTAGTAATGTATTTATTAATTTAATTAAATATTCATTTATACATTTATTCATTTATTCATTTATTTGTTCATATATTTATTTATTTATTTATTTTGTTAATTAATTATGTAAGTATTAATTAATTTATTTAATTATTTATTCATTTATTCATTTATATATATAATTCGTTGAGGCCATCTAGGACAACGTTAGGTCTTGCTACACTTGGCATTTTGCTTCCCTTTCCTCTGAGCCCAGAATTCCCTCATTCTCTGTGAGCGGGCCATCTTGCGCTCCGCTGTCCAGGTGGTATCTTGTCTTCTTTTCGGGTTCGGTGTCTAGTCTCGGGTTAGACTATTAGTCAGTATCTTTTTTTTCGGAATAGATCTCTATTGAAGGCGTCGTCGTGTTTTAGATGCAGCATCTTGAGGTCGTCACAAGTATTTATCTATTTATTTAATTACTAGCAGAAGTACCCGTTCTTCGAACGGTGTTCGTAGTTAACACCAGACATTATCAATTGAGCTACTGTGCAATGGTTAGCGGTTTGTCATTCCATCAAGTTTATCAGAACGAAGTTAGTTTACTGGGAATATCATACACACTGTTAATTTAAGGCCCTTAAAATGTAGTTTTCGGAGACCCTTTATAGATTCCCGAATTATCTGTCTCACATTGAGAAGCGCAACATATGCTTTGGTCATCCTTGTAGGATAATTTTTATATTTCGCATATTTTAGCATATATTGAGAAGTTTTTCTCTATATCCACCCTTCTACTGTATGAAAAGTACGGTGAAGAGTTTTATAAATGATTGGTGTATTGACTCTCATGGTTACCATACCTAATTTTAAGATGCACCAAGCATCCGAACACGAGGTATAGGCGTACATAAAGATACACAGAAAGACAGACAGACAATTCTATTGTCTACAACATATTACCCAGATATCCAAATATGGGTATATCTACCACACAGTATCAAATAAAATCATCCTTATGATGAACCCGTATGTCGACAAAAAAAAAAAAGTTAAAATGTGCTCTCAGACTAAATTCACCTAACGTGTATTTTTTGACGTGAAATACAATTGAAAGTCTTGTAGACGAAACGCAATACACGTCACATAAAAACTGACCCTCTACGTTGTGCTAGGTGCCCATACACAGGAAGACCCCTTTCATAAATTATAAAGGCTTGTGGTGCATGAAAATTCAGGTTCTCTAGACTCAAATTGCCCAAATTCCTAAAAGCCGCAAAAAATGCCAGTTCAATTCAGGAATTTTTGAAAATAATGTTGCTGTTTGGAGATATAATAGACCTTCTGTACTATATGTCGAACGTGAAAATTGCATGAAAAAATTCTAGGTTACCCCTTCACCCACTTAATTGCATTGATGAATTATACGGTCTACGTTAGTTCCGTGATAACCTTATAGTCATTTGCAAACTTTCACAGAAATGTAATAAATGGTGTGTCATTGCTTCTTACAAAAATAGATGGAAAATTTTATGCCACCCCATGAGATAATGTTCTCATGGTTACCGATTTGCATTCCTTCATTAGTTTGTTAAATTAAATTAAATTAGTTTTCTGGGAATATTTCACAAACTGTTGGATTTAGAGCCGTATAATGTAGTTTTCGAGGACCCTTTAGGGCCCCCGAGTTTTGTTGCTGGCACCGAGGGGCTTTGTCTCGTCGTTGTACCCATAATATAATGAAAATGAAAATCCACTGCCTGCTTCCAGTCTCCGACCGGGTCAGGAATGGAAGGAATGAAGCCCCTATCTAGCGGCGAGGATATGAACTGTGCCGGCTGCCGAGGCCTGACGCACTCCTCACCCATAATATAATACTAATAGTAATAGAATATAGGGAGAAATTATAACACCTATTTTTTATTATTTTTTATTCAGCCAATGGCCATGTACTTTTCTTTTCAGGACGGGTCAGGGAAGGGATATTATCAGAGAAAGATGCATTCACATCGTGCTTGAGCAAAATGGAAATGGCCTATCATTTAACTAAGGACATCTATATGAAAAGGTCAATATCCTTCAACGCAAAACTAAAACATTACTGCAGTGTCATCCGTCCGGAAGTCTTGCATGCTTCTGAATGCCTCACGATGAACAAAAAAGGCTTGGTCGAGAAACTGGAGGCCAAAGAAAGAAAAACTTTGAGAAAGATATTGGGTTCCATCAAAGATAATGGGGAATACAGAAAACGGCATAACCATGACCTATATACTCATGTGGAGAAGATAAGCAACGTCATCCGGAAGAGAAGGTTACCATTTGTTGGGCATGTGAAACGAATGAGCCCAGCGAGACTGACCAACCGCAACATAACTCACTTTCAGGAGAGGAAAACAAAATGGGCCTGTTTCATTGAACTGGATAAAGATCTGAAAGAAGTGGGGATTACACCAACAGACATTCAGGAGTGCGTCCCACTCAAAGGGAAACTTCAAGCTTGTAAAGGTTTCCAAGAAAAACCGAAGCTGAAAACGGGAAAGATTTGGACCCAGGAACGGAAGGAAATCCACCGAGAACGAATGCGGGCGTACAGGGCAAACATCAAAGCCAGTAGGAGACGGTTGGAATGACGCGGTCCATAGATGGCCTATACGAAATGAATGAATGAATGAATGAATGAATAATATGGGGATAGGAATATAATAGACCTGCCGTACCACACCCGCAGGTGTAAATCGCGTGAAAAAATTCTAGAGTACCCCTTGATCCCCTTAAGCGCGTTAAACGTATTGATGCATTTTACGGCTTTGGTTCCGTGATAACCTTCTAGCCGTTTGCAAACTTTCACACTAACGTAATTAATGGAATTGAATTGCGTCTTACAGCAATAGATGGGACCTCTGAGAATCCGTTGGCATGGTTACTGGCTTGCATTCGTTCATTAGTTTATTAAATTAAATTAGTTTTCTGGGAATATCTAAAAAACGGTTGGTCTTCGGACCTTAAAATGTGGTTTTCGGGGACCCGAGTTTTGTCTCTCACATTGAGGGGCTGAAAATGAGTTTTGTCTCGTCCTTCTACGCCTATTTCAGCATGTATTTTATGGAGGTAAGCCCCCTTTTATGAGAGGTACGGAGAAGAGTTACATCAATGATTGGTGTCGTTCCTCTGATGGATATCTGTACCAAATTTTACGTTGATACACCCAGCCGTTGTCGAGGTATAAGGGAACAAATTTGTCCACAGACAAACAAACAAACAAACAGACAGACAAACAAAAAAAATATTTTCGCGCGCATCCATCACAAAACAGTCTGAAACGTGTAAACATCTCAAATTTCCGTAGAAATTCAGAGATAAACACACAAATTTTCATTTTTATATATAGAGAGATATAATGCACCGCTCGGTGTTGACCGTGTTTTATTGCACAGATTCTGGTTTTACTCGCTAACCGTTGGAGATATACAAAAAGTGATAAGGACCTTTCGGATAGAAAATTAAATGTTAAAGCTCATGTATACCATCAAAAGTTTGCTATTTCTTAGCGTTCTCTTTTTATTTGAAAAGGAAATATGAAATTTTGAAAACAAAGGGTGTAGTGACGTCACAAATATCGGTTTTACTCGCTAACTGTTGGAGATACACGAAAAGTGATAAGGACCTTTCGGATAGGAACTTAAATTTCAAAGCTCATATGTGCCATCGAAAGTTTGCTATTTCCTACCGTTCTCTTTTTATTTGATATGGAAATATGAAATTTTGAAACCAAAGGGTCTAATGACGTCACTAAAATAGTCGCCATTCTTAATAGTGCAAAACTTCGAAATCAAAAGTATCCTATATGTAAACCTGGTATTTCAGCTACATCCATGCAAAATTTCATTTAAATCGGACAAGTGGTTCTTGCGTTATTGAGTATCAGACAGACAGACAGAAAGACAGACACACACCATCTCATTTTTATATATTAGTATGATTTATTTATTTACTTATTTCTTTTGTATTTATTTTTTACTTGCGAATTGACCACTTATGATCACGCTACAGTTTCACTGTTATAGATGTAATTTCCTCTGCCTTCAGTACTCCTTCATACGATCGCTGTGCTGCTGCCATTGTTCGGCATCCAAGCTCTTCCGGTCTTTGTAGCTCGTCTGTCGTCATGAAATCCTTCCGAATTGTGTATCCTGTTTCGAAACGTATCCCTTTCCAACATTTGGGCCTCCTGGATGGTAGATCTCTCGAGGTCTTTCCGAGTTTCATTAATCCATGTTGTTGTTTTTTGTTCCAGAAGTAGTCAAACAACTGCTTGGTTCATCTGGATTTGTCCAATCTGTACATGTGTCCAAGAAATATTAGCCTTCGTTTCCTCATGGTCGCCAAGATTTTTTCTACATTCTGTTAGACTTCGGCGTTGCCCCAATGTTTCCGTCCTGTTTCCGTCTGGATTGGGCCCATGATTTACCGGAGGATTCTCCTTTCCAGAACCTCCAACTTCTCTAGCCTATAGTCCATTGAAAGGCATTCACAGGCGTACTGGCATTCTATTTTGACTACAGTGTCGTAGTGCTTTATTTTGGCGTTCCAGGTTATGCATTTCTTGTTATAGATGTTTTTTGTAAGCCCATACGCTCTCTCCATTTTTGAGATCCTATCGCCTACCGCAGCTTTCTCTAGACCATTTATTTACTTATTTATTTATTTATTAAATTATCATTGTGCCCCGCCCAGTCGTCTGGGTAAATTAGTGTTGACCAATTGCAGAGTTACTACTAACACTTGGTACAGGAAACGCTGAGAAATGTAATTTAATAAAATACCGTACTCCTTGAAGTTGGGATTCTGGTTATCCCATTTCATACCGAACGTTTGGCTACGGCCTCAAATATGGATGATTGTAGTAAACTCTACACACAATGGCAACTGGAATTCGATATTCACACTTCAATCTAAATATTTATTTTACTGAAATTTGCTCAATGGACTTCCGTTTCAAATACATGAACTATTGTATTGCAATGTGTCTATTGTTGGGTTCACTAATACACTCATCACAATTAAAACCGGTTATCAGACAGATTCTACACACACCCAAAATACACGGGGATACATGACCGCGTTGTCGCAGCGCCTATACTGAGGAACCAACCAACCACCTATTGTTGGTCATGAGGCTACCCACGTGTGGTAAACAAAAAGACTGATAGAATTCAGTATGGCCATGTTTATCGACTGGCATTTCATTTCACTGCAAAACATAGAACAATGCCATGCCACATGCTAGGAGAATATATGATATTTACCGCAATAGATAACTGTATCTATATCGCCGTCTCCTGCGCATACCTCGGATATTGAAAATTTCAAATGTCGAGGTCCTACATCGGATGAAAAAGCAAAAGTAACTACTACATGTTATAAAGCAAAGAATGACCAATACCTAGGTCACATCATGCGAAACGAGAGGTACCAATTATTACAGCTAATTATTGAAGGTAAGATACGAGGAAAAATGTGTGTTGGGAGACGCAGAAATTCATGGTTGAAGGACATTAGAAGATGGCACAGTTGTACATCAGAGGAAGCATTTCATACTGCAATGTCAAGGTCAGTAGATAACTCTTAGAAGGACTACGCCAATCAGTACGAATTACGAAAGATCTATTCAATTGTTGAACAACTATTATATATATTTCGGTCTACGGTGAGACCATCTTCAGCTATATTTACATATTTAATGGAACCAGGTAGTGTGGAATGACCAAAGTGAGCATTTTTTGTATTTAGGTATAGAAACCAAATTTGAAGTCATTATTGATATTTCAATGTAACTATGGATACGTCAATTAGTGAATAAATGTTTACTGTACATGGCAAGACCCAGAATCTCAAATTATAAAAGTCACCTTCTAGAAACTAGTTTGGTTGGTTGGTTCGTAAGTTTAAGGGCTGCGACAACGCGGTCATGTAGCCCCGTGTACTTTGGGTGTGTGCAGAAATAAACGGTGTTAATTGTGGTGACTGTATTAGTGTGTGTTATCTGCTTTTTAATTCAAGTAAGGACTGCAGACTTGGAAATTTTTCAAATAGTTCCTACATTTGCTGCCAAACGCCACCGTCGACTACTAGTTCAGAACGTAGCTACCAGACGCCACCGCAGTCGGCTCTTGGCAACGAACGTAGGGACCTAAGAACATTGTTTACATTCTTAACCTATGTTATAATTTAGCTTCACACAGGTGTAATTAGTGGAAGGCTCTTTAACATGCCATAAATCTATGACATGGGACCGCCAGCTTTGCCTCCCCTCCGAAGGAAGGCATGCTGAGGGAATAAAGTAGTTTAACAATTGAATTAACACTTACATTTTTCGTTACATCAATGATAACTTCGTCATCGTGATAAATCTTAGAAACTATCTTAACAAAATCCAAAAATAAAATGGATATCCTTAAAATAAGTTATTAATTTCAATAAATGGAAGGTCACAAAAAAGAATTAATAAATAATAGGATGTGTGAAATACTTGGTCGTACCATATCCACCTGAGATATCAGTCATTTCTATAAATTTTACGCATGGGACAGTTTGCCTCAAGACCTGCTGAAAAATATCTGTCGTTATCTACATATCAATCAAACAAAAGATTGAATACATGGCATATTGGCTTTCACGGCCAGTGAATTAAACTCAGCAATTCTTCTAGGTTTGTGCCGTGTCTTGTGTGGGGTATCGCCTAGGACACCGAGCTGGCTCATCGGCGGGCTCATGGTGTCCCCGCCCGGACCCCCACTGGAGTAGCGAACTGCGCGCCACCTCCCTGCACCTCTTGACTGCGAGAACTAAAAGCTCAAGCAGCTCAAGTTGCACCTTATATAAAGGGAGGTGGCGCGCAGTTCGCTACTTCAGTGGGGGTCCGGGCGGGGACACCAAGAGCCCGCCGATGAGCCAGCTTGGTGTCCTAGGCGAAACCCCACACAAGACACGGCACAAACCTAGAAGAATTGCTGAGTTTAAAAGGTTGAATAACTTATCAAATTTGGAAATGGTAAAAACAACTAACTTCGAATCTGTTTGTTGGTTACCTCCGTCAAAATGGTTAATGTATATTTGCTAGGTAATTATATAATAATGGGATGTGTGAAATACTTGGACATTGATATTCCAACCTTAATGAACTGATAAGTTGAAAAATTCAATTAAGTAACATCATGGAACAGTGCATCAAAAGTGGAGCAAGCAATGTGCCAATAACGAGAATCATTGATTTAACGAAACATGTACGTGTAATTTAATTATTAAACTACTTTTTAGTGTTTGACAAGGAGGCTTTTATAATTTGAGATTATTATCAGTCAACACGGAAAAACGAGTATTTGTGCCTTGGTGGCGAGGGCAATAAATTAGTGCCGATGGATGGAGTAAGCTTAAGGCCAGTAGCTTCAAGTATCTTGGCTCAACAATGTCTGAAGATGGCAACATAAATACTGACATTAACCACAGGGTTCAGTCAGCCTGGATGAACTGGAAAAGGTTTTCTGGCATTCTGTGTGACAAAAGGCTCAATATAAGGGTGAAAGGGAAGACCTACAAGACAGCTGTGAGGCCAGCCATGATGTATGGTGCGGAGACATGGGCAAATATTAAGTCACAATGTTATAAGCTGGATGTGATTTAGATGAAGATGATGCGCTGGATGAGTGGCGTCATTAGGAATGATCACATCATAAATGATAAAATCAGGGGCACTGTTAAAGTAACATATTTGAGGTGATAATTGATATTTTAATATAACAATGGATACGACAATTAAGCTTACTTCATCCATCTGCACTAATTCATTGTCCTCACCACTAAGGCATAAATACTCATACATGTTCTCGTTATTTTCATATTAAATTCATTCTGTGTTGACTGATATTAATCTCAAATTATAAAAGCCGCCTTCTCAAACACTAAAAAGTAGTTTAATATTAAAACGTGTTTGAGGGGCTGCGTGCATTAAATATTGGGGTACTAGATGCAGTTATTAGTTTTAATGTTGGGGCAATGGCAAGGATCGAGGTATTAGAGGAAATGGTCATCACCGAACGTGGCAACTATGAAGACATTTTTCAGCGACCCAATTGAGAACCCATTGAAAACCACTTCCAAGATGGCTGAAGTAGGAATTGAACCCGCCTCATCTCAGATTTGCCTCAGGAGGCTGAGTGTACCTCGTTCCAGCCCTCATACCAGAATTAAATTTCTCGGCAGAGTCGGGAATTGAACCCGGGCCTCTGTGGTGACAGCAAAGAATGCTTGCCACTACGCAGACAGAGCTGCAGAATATTCATCCAAGGAATGCAGGATCACTGAGGAAGAGGAAGATGATTATTTGCCTGGAATGTTTTAAAATGTTGGGTAAGATCCTACTGAAACTTCAACCTCATTTTTCTCAAAATACAATTTCTCATCGGCTATGTACCTATTTCTCTGGAACTGCAAACTGTACAATCCTGAAATTCCTACCACCTACTGTGCAAGTACCAGTACATTGTCTGTCGGAGAATGGCCTTGAATACACTAGTAGTTATTGAGATAAGTTATGAAGAAAATCCAAAACGTCTATTACGAAATGCACAAAAAGCTTATATAAATAATTCATGTTTTATGGGTTAATGCCGTGTGTATTTAGATTATAACCATACGTTTCGGAGAAACCTTGCCTCCTTTTTTAATGGATTTCCATTTGTTTGATGTAACCTTCCACCGCTGCTCATCTTCTCCATCAACCATCACGAAATGTCACAGACACTAACCTCAAGTCATTGTAACAATCCTTCAAAATCTCATAAATATAGCTCAAGTAGTTCCGGAGATATTTAATATTTATTAGGATCTAACGTTTACACTACCCAGTCCTTTTAATTTGATATATAAGGGGCAGATGAACTCGTAGTTCCGCCGCTTAAAACAACAATTAATAGCTAACTGTGATATATAAATAATTAATTTTAACCTAAAATTGTTAACTAAAATGCATAAAAATAAAGAAATGCATATCCTTACGAATACACTTGACTTCATTACAAATTACAACATATTTGCGTTTCTCAATAAATAGCATTCTGAAATACCTTAGCATTCTCAAAATACAACTAACGTTTGAACAATTCCATTCATTCCAAAAGAACAAAAGTATCTGTGTGGTGATGGGCATCCTCTTCGTCTCTTCGGGCCAAAAAATAGAATTGGTGGACGGATGAAATTTTAGTGAATTGGTCATCGTTTAAGTTAGGACAAATTGTCGGTGGCAATCAAATATATTGTATAATAATGCATGTTGTTACCTGCACATAATGCCTGTATTCAGTGAAGGCACATCATAGGTAACGCTCTAGCTTGTCTTATTGTTCTTCCCAGCATCCCTTGAGCTCCTGAATAGTTAAGTGGAACGGAAGATAGCCCGAGGGATGCTCAGTTCTAGCGCTACAATCGAATTATCACAGATACCAATTTTATCCCATTTCATAGGATCAAGGGAAAATCTTGTTAGTTAAGCTTGTTCGCTTACGTGACTGCAGAACATAGAATGTTTTCTGTCTCACCTAGCTAAATACAAGTATAACTGCACTCAAAAGTGTATGAACACCCCTCAATCAATTATTTTGGCAGTTGATCTTTAATTCACTGACAATCTTCAGATTTATCAATTACAATTAGAACGAAAACAGTTCGAGAGGTGAATTGCACGAACCATTAATGAGAAAACGGTATGACGATGATAATCGTTTTCAAATAGGCCTAACATCTGGATTAGATGATATGGTTGAGAGTGGAAAATTTAGAATAAAAACAACGTATTACTACTGTTAAAACATATAACTAACAAGTAGTTCCGTGAAGAACTAAATAGCCTATTTTCCTATGTCCTACTCGTGTTTATTGCCTCTATCAACATACAATATATCAGTTTCAAGGTTGTGATAGATTCGTAGATATTGAGAACCTTCTAAATATTTCAGATGGTTCGCAGGTTGGATTTTTATTTATATGCTATTACATGAAGATTATTGTGTACGTGTGGTATTCAAAGTTTAATCGCATGATTAGTACACAGGAAGTAAAAACGAGATATTAAAATTTCACACAGCTGCCATCTTGTGGTTATGAAAAAAGAAAATTGAAATAAATTAGATGCCAGTGGATTAACATATGTATAAGTATTTAACGAGCAATGTTTCACTGCCCTCGGATGGTTAAATCGCGAGAAACGTTCATTTAAATATGTATAGTTCGCGTCACCGCCATGTTGGATTTCTGCTCACCAGGTTACTGAAAGTCCTATAGGTGAACTTATGTTCATAGCCTCAATGAACATAAAAGAATTCAGTTTGATTGCTGTAAAAGATTCGTAGATATTAAGAACCGCCTAAATAGTACGGATGCTCGCCATTTTGGATTGTTATATATATAGGCCATAGAGTTATGTACCATTCAAGGAAAATTATTGCGTAGGTTCATTATTCAAACTTTCACTTCGATCGCATGATTACGACACAAGAAATAAAAACTTAATTTTAAAATTTCGCACCGCCGCCATCTTGAGGTTATGTAAACAATTGAACTGAATTAGATGGCAGCTCATTACAATAAGTATAATCATTTACTGCACCACATTTCACGAGAAAAGTCTATTAAGATGTTTCAACTTCGCTTGGCCGCCATGTTCGTTTTGTACTTAACAGGTTTATGACAGTTACATAGATGAACTTATAGCAGCGCCTTTTATCACCATACTAAATTTCAGGGTGATATATGTAATAGTTTAGGAGATATAGAATGCCGGTGAAATATTTCCCACAGCCGCCATTTTGAGGTTATGTAAACAATTGATCTAAATTAGACGCCAGTGCATTACAATGCGTATAAACATTTGCTGTACCAAGTTTCATTACGTTTGGATGGTTATATCGTGAGAAAAGTCTATTTAAAGTCTCAAATTCGCTTGGCCGCCATGTTGGTTTTGTAGTTACGAAGTTTTTGAAGGTCTCATAGGTGAACTTCTAGTAGTATCCTTTATCACCGTACACAATTTCAGGGTGATATCGGTAATAGTTTCGGAGATACTGAATGCTGGTGAAATATTTCGCACAGCCACCATATTGGATTGGTGAGACACAATAAAATTTGAAGGGCACGGTCGGAGTCGGCCAGAATGGTGCTATGATCTTACCGAGTTTCATTGAAATCGCTCCAACCGTTCAAAAGTTATTAGGGACACACACACACACACACACACACACCTCACACACGCACACACACACACACACGCACACACACACGGACAAAAGGTGATCTCATAAGCCTATTTTTTTCAAAATTGAAAATAGGCTAAAAATGTAATCTTTCTAGGTTCATGCCGCGTCCTGTGTGGGGTTTCACCTAGAAGAAGAAGAAATAGAAAGCAAAAGGAGAAAGAAAATAAAGGGAGGGAAGAAATGAACAGCCCTCATCCCTCGAAGGATTAGAATTGAGGGACTTCGAAGGAAGGAGAAGCAAGAAAGTCTGTTAGGGAAGATAAAGAGGAGAGTTTCTGCTACAAAGTCAATGCAAACAAATAGTTCTATGACCTCATAGCTCCGCCCCTTAAAACAACAATAACTAACTAACAAACAGTCCCGTGAAAAACAACATAGCCTATTATCATATGTCCTATTGGTCTTCTCTGTTAACATTTCTCCTGCCTATGAACATGATCACCACGTTGGATTGTTCTTTATGTAGGTCATAGAGTCATGTAGGCTACTATTATATAAAGAGTATTGCTTAGGTTCAGTATTTAAACGTTCATTTCGATTGCATGATTAGGACACAAAAAAATAAACTCAATTTTAAAATTTCGCACAACCGCCAATTTGAACAATTGAATTTAATTAAATCACGAGTAAATTCCAATTAAATGTTTTAACTTCGTTTGGTCAGCATGATGGATTTGTGCTCACCAGGTTACTGAAAGCCGAATTGGTGAACTTATACCAATAGCCTCTATCAACATTCAAAATTTCAGATTGATTGCTGTAACAGATTCGTAGATACTGAGAACCGTCTAAGTATTTCGGATGGTCGCCATGTTGAATAGTGATATATGTAGGCCATAGAGTAATGCACTATTATATGAAGATTATTGCGTAGGTTCATTATTCGAACGTTCACTTCGATCGCGTGATTAGGACACAAGAAATAAAAATATATTTTTGAAATTTTTGCACAGTGACCGTCTTAAGGTTATGAAAATAACTGAAACAAATTAGTAGCCAAAGCATTGAGATGTGTATGTACATTTACTGTACGAAGTTTCACTGGGTTCGGATGGTTAAATCACGTGAAGAAATTCCATTGAAATGTGTCAACTTCGGTTTGTACTTAACAGGTTTTTGAAAGTTACATAGGTAAACGTTTAGTAGTGCCCTTTATCCGTGTATCAGGCTGATATCTGTTGCCGTTCTGGATATATAGAATGTCAGTGAAATATTTCGCGTGGCCGCCATGTTGAATTGGTGAAACAACGTATAACAATTTAAAAGGCACGGTGAGGTCCGACGAGGTAGTAGTATGTAGGCCTACTTACCGAGTTTCGTTGAAATCACTTCGGCCGTTTAGATGCTGAAAAACAGCCAGTTTTCTAGGTTTATGGCGTGTCCTGTCTGGGGTTTCGCCTAGGAAAACCAAGCTGACTCATCAGTAGGATCATGATGTCCGTGCCTGGACCCCCACATGAGTAATGAACGGCGCGCTACCTCTCTTTTTATGATGCTGAGTATAAATTCACTGACCGTGAAAGCCAATATACCATCGTTTAGATCAGTGTTTCCCAAACTTTTTTGTGTGTGTACCACTTTCAGAGATATAGTAACTATAAATTGTGTTTGTTACAGTTAAAGTTCAATAAGTATTACAATAAGTATTCAATTCAAACATTCAGAAATGGCACTGTACAAATAATATTAATAAAAGAACTCTTAATAATTAAACATAAAAACCAAAGTACAACTAACAACTTCAATGTGAAGGGTGAGCTTGAAGATTAGAAGCCAACTAAGGAATGTCTGGTTTAAGAATTCTGAGTCTCAAACAAGGATAGTTTTCCACTGTAAGGAGCCTATTCCGGTATTTATTCATGAGATAATTAAGTGAAGAAAATGCACTCTCCCACAAGAACGAAGTAGTAAAAGGCAGTAAAAATCTAACTGCATAGTCTGCACGCCTCTCAACCCAAAAGTTCACAAGAGCCATTTTTGAAAAAGTTTGCCTTAGTTCTGAATCACAATTCAATTCATAAAACTGCTCCTCTTCTTTGACCTTAAAGTCCTCCGGTAACATATCAATGTTTTTATATTTTTCGTAACGCATCTGATAATTGTTATAATGTTCATAACAATACCACTGCAGCAGTACAAGCGTACCACCTGTGGTACGCGTCCCACAGATTGGGAAAAAGTGGTTTAGATGTTATTAGGTGCACACTCACACATAAGCACACACACACACACACTTGGACAAATGGTGATCTCATAGGCCTGTCTTTTCCATCAATGAGAATAGCCTAAGAATGTGTGAAAGTAAATCCAGCTAGCTCAGGAGTACTTCGGATTCGCCAACTCCCAAACTCACCAACCATGAGCCCTCGAGGGTGTAGCACTATCAAGTGTGGGGCTACGCACCCTACCTCCATTAGGGTCTTGTACTGGGGGCAGGTGAGAAAAGAAGAGGTTCAAACCCTCCAAGAATGGGGGCATTAGGGAATAGGAGACAAGGGCAAATTAAGGCGGAAAATTGAAAGACAACCCAGACCACAGACACCGTAACACCGTCGGGGGCAAAAGGGGACAAGATGATGATGATGATGATTATTGATGTTTTAAGGGGCCAAACATCTAGGTTATAGGCCCCTAATGGTCTGGGTGATAGCTAAAATGACAATGAAGTGGAAACCAGAACGAAAATTAAGTGAGACAGAAAATAGTTACAAAAAGGAACTTAGATCAAACTACTCACAAAATGGAAAGCGGCGATACTTTAAAAAGGGAATTTAGAACAAAAATACTCACAAAAGGAAGAGATTGAAAAATACGCACAAAATGTAGTTAAGGTGCAAAATACGTACAAAATGCAATGTAGAATCGAAATACTTACAAAAGGCAAGGGAAATTAAAAATACTTACAAAATGCAAATGAGAATGAAAATACGAACAAAATTCAATCGAGGCTCCAAAAAAATACAAAATGCAATTGAAATTGAAAATACACAATGCAAATTAGATTAAAAACCTCCCTTTTCAAATTCTAAATACTCAGAAAGCGCAATTGAAAGTCAAAATACTTACAAAATTCAATTGAAATTGAAAATGCTTACAAAATGTAAGGTAGATTCAAACTACTCATTTGGATTGACAATACTTACAAAATACAATTTACATTGAAAATACTTACAAAATGTAATTTAGATTGAAAATATGTGCGAAATACGGTTTAGGATGAAAATACTTAAAAAATGCAATTGAAATTCAAAATACTCACTAAAATGTCCTGCTCCTACATTGAAAGACTTACTAAACAGCAATTTAGATTGTCAATCCCTAAAAAAATGCAATTGAGGTTGAAAATACACGCAAAATGCAATTTAGATCGAAAAGACTTACAAAATTCAACGTAGATGGAAAATACCTACAAAATGTAGTGTAGATGCAAAACATTCGCTAAAAGGAATGTAGATACACGGAGAGCCAATTATAAAAACAGTGCGGGAATCTTAAAGAGAATTAGGAAATATAATGCATAGCAAATGAAGACTGATCCCTAGAAGAATGAGGTATCAGGAATGTTGAGACAAGGGCCAATTAAGGCGGGAAAGGAGGAGACTCCCTAGACCTCGGATACCCTAATACCGTCGGGGTCGGAAGAGAACAGGAATTGGCCAAGGGAGGACGATTGGAAAGAAGACGGAGAGGAGCCCGGCACAAGTGGAAGCAATGCCGGACTCAGTGGGGTCCCGTGGTCGCCAACCCACGTCCCACCAGATGTGAGCCCTTGAGGGTAAGGGACAAGAGATCACCGAGTTAGGTCGTTATGAATGATGACATGCGTGAATAAATTTAACTGAGAATCAAAGTTCACTATGAATTCGAATAAGTTTTGCTTGTGCTAGAATCCTAAATGTAATTTACCAAACGCTGAATTCAGAAGTTATATTGTACTTTAATAAATAGAAATTGATGAAACTTGTCGTGGAAATGAAGTCACGAATATCAGCTAGAGGTAAAATATTTTCAAAATAAATATACTACTGTATTATGATTGACATTGTTTGGGCCGATAACCTCGATGTTAGGCCCCTTAAAACAACAATTATCATCATCATTATTATTGTTTGGAAGCGAAAATAACTTCCTTGTCGCTCGGGGATCTAATGCATGCATTCGAGGGCGTCGACCACTGAGCATTTCGGAAACCCCTCTGGGCAAGCAACACGCAGGACGCAACTGCTGCACGGGCCACAGAACGCAGGTCATTCAAGGGAGATGCGACATGCGTGTACAAACTCACAGATCCTGAATGAGGACTAAAGACTGAATTAAGATTTCAGTTCGTACATTTGCGTAATCGGTGAAATGCATCAAGTTGAAAGACTGTATAGGTATAGAGTAAGCAGTGGGATTCGATCCAGCGATCCTGCGCTGACGAAACAGGGAACTTACCGTTGCACTACGCGCTCGTTGGCTTCTTGCTAACGTACAACGCACATGAACGCACTGTAATTGCAATTAATTAATTTCTCGGAAACATTCTCACTGAATGTACAATGTACATACGAGGAATGTTTTTTTTTTCAATTTCCGAGTGACTGTATAAAAATAACAGATTGACATACCAAACTGATTTTACTACTAAATGTTTGCTTGTTTTATTCTTATGTCTCAACATAATCGCCAAAACAATTAAAACATTTGTCGTATCGTTACACCAGCTTTCCAAAGCCCTCGGTAAAATATTCTGCCGTCACTGAGGTGGGTACATCTGGAGAGTCTCCTGAAGTGTTTCCTTTTTTGGCGAGGCGTTGTCACCCAACCATACCTTCAATACTCGAAAAAGGTGAAAACCATTCACGATCACACTGTACCAACGTTACGATAGATTTTTCAAAGAATTCAAGTGTGAAGTTTTGGACCATCTGCCGTTTAGTGCAAACCAACACTGAAAGATTTTCACCTTTTTTGAGAATTGAAGGTATGGTTGGGCGGCAACGCCTCGTCAAAAAGGAAACACTCCAGGAGACTGTCCAGACGTACCAACCTCAGTGGCGGCAGAATATTTTACCGAGGGCTTTGAAAAGCTGGTGTAACGATACGACAATAATGTTTCAATCGTTTTGGCGATTATGTTGAGACATACGAATAAAACAAGCAAACATTGAGTAGTAAAATCAGTTTGGTATGTCAGTCTGTTGTTTTTATACAGTCCATCGGAACTTGGAAAAGAAACCAGCCCTCGTATTTACTACGCGCGCGCTTTCAATAGTAGAGCAGGGGGCCGTGGCGCGCCACAAGTTCGGCCAAGGCCACCGCAACAACGAATAACAAAACTGCCGCTTGCCGTTCTTATTTTATATGAAAGACGATGTACTACTTGAACCTCGTATACGCCTGGTCATGCCCTACCCGTGTACTAAAGATGGTTCGAATCGGTGACCCATGCATCGCATCCTCCCCTTGTTAGTGCTTTTCAAAATGATTATTATTGTTATAATTGAGACAGCAATAGTATGACGGTGCTTTAACATCTTCCCAATGTCTTAAAAGCACACCACCATGCACAGTTTCAAGATATCACCTTCCAGGTTGTACCTGTACTCATTATATGACATAAAACTGGTTCTAATGAATGAAGAGTGGACGAATTTGGCAACGCTGTCGCCCGTACTCTACGCATTGTGAGCCAAGGCAGAGACGCTCCATCGAAGCAAAGTGAAAGTACTTGACGAGCTGAATAAATGAACCGAAGGAGGTAAAAGAAAATCGATAACCTACAAAGAGCAACAAGAAGGTCCTTGAATCGATAATGAATACTTCAAATGGATAGTGGACTCCGCAGTAGAAAGGTAAAAAATTGCGAACAATTCACCGAGAACAGCAGAACCCCTAACATTTCGAGATACTGTTTGACTGCAGTGTTGAGTTTCTGGCTTTGTCTGATATTAACAAATAAGAATCGTAAGGTTCATTTTATGCTATATTTAGCCCAGACCCTACATGTAAAATGTTTGTCCCCGAAGCTCAGTGGTCATAGCACCGTCGTACATAGCCGAAGGGCAAGGGTTGGAGTCCCGCTTGGGTCATATATTATGATTCTGTAAGCATTATCTACCTGGCATGCACTAATAATGCACTAAAAGATTTAAAAGCTTCATTTCTCATCTGCTGTTGTGTTTATTTGAATCAATAGATCGCTGTCTAACGTTTTCCTCCTAGCGTGCTACAATGTTCGGATTAGGTGACATATTGTTAACAAAACCTTACCGGGTGAGTTAGCCGTGGTCGTTACGGCATGACTGCTGGCAGTCGCTCACATCCGGGAGGCGAGGAGGTTCGAATCCCCCCGCCGGCAACCTTGAAGATGGTCTTCTGTGGTTTTCCATCTTCCTTCCAGGCAAATGTCGGGGTTGGTCCCTAACTATAGGCCACAGCCGCTACCTTCCAACTCCTCGTCCTTACATTCCAACTTCCCTCCCCAACCCATTGGGTGTCCGTCTCGAAGCAGCTGCAAAACTGGCGAGCCGAACATGTCCTCGGACACTCCCGGCAATACAAGCCATACGCTAGAAAGAAAAACCTTGCAAATACTCACAAGTTATTCTTAAATTCAATCTAGCGGTAAGAAATGCAAATAGGTACGAAGTATAGCAGGCGAATCAGCTGCCCCTTCCAATACTGTTTTATGCAGCCTAACCTACACTTATAGTAAAAGGGGCGTGGTTTAGGAGAAAACAGGAGCAAAAGTACATCACTTTTGGCAACACTGCTTGCAACTGTGCACAAGACCGGATCGAGGAAGTGCCACTGAACTGACAGAACAACCGGTATTCACCGGGGTAAGTCAACTGAATAGTGAAGGTAGTTCCATGGAGGGGAGGTAGCTTGCCCAACCAGTTCCCACAGCCTAGGAACTACAGAGTTACGAATATGCTTGACTTCCCCTCTAAGATAAGACGTGATAGAAGATGTGATGTTGCCAGCTTGGACATGGCAAACAGCCTTCCCGCAAGTGATAATCGTAACTTGAAATTTTTTGAGAACCACGCACCGTATGCAGATGCACCCCAGACATTATTTATTCGGCTTTTTATGCTGCGCAGCATGGTGCAATCCCTACGTCATAGGACCAACGATCCACCTGCTAGACATGTTTACAAACTGTAACTTAATCACTTATGTTTTCCTGCTAAACCATGCACCTTTCATGATACGTTTATCACGTCTATTGGGCGCGTCCTGACCTTGGGAATAATATGTTCCCGGATGTCCAGTTTAACTCCACCCATCCTGTATATAATAATAAGAATTAGGAAAGGACTCACGGACAAACTTGGAATCCAAGAAAGGAAGACAATGAGGAAGATATTGGGACCAGTCAGGAAAGGGAGTGAATACAAGGACGGCCCAACCAGGATTTCTATAGATAATCTGAAAGAATTACTGACGTGGCCAGGAAGGGACGTCTAGCATTTTATGGACACGTCTCCAGGATGCATCCAACCAAACAGCTTCTCACATACTGGCAACGAAGGAAGACCAAGTCACTATGGCTGATAGAAGTGTACAAAGATCTTCTGGGGCTGGGAGTTACAGAAAAAGACATAAAAGATTGAACGTAAATTAAAGCAAATGAAGTTCCAGGAAAAAACCCCAAGGAAGAAGAGAGGTGCCCTCTGGACAAAGGAGAGAAAGGAACAACACAGCCAGAGGATGCGGGACTACTGGGCAAACATCAAGACCCTCTCCAAGCAAAATAGATGAAAATCGTGGTCTGTACTTGGCCTATACGAAATAATAATAATAATAATAATAATAATAATAATAATAATAATAATAATAATAATAATAATAATAATAATAATAATAATAATAATAATAATAATAATAACAATAATAATGTTATTGGTTTTAAGTCCCTTTTAACTACCGTGGCTTTTAGAGTTAGAAGAGTGCCGGTATTTTGCACCGAGGAGGATCTTTGACGTGCCAGTAAATCTACCAACACGACTTACAGGCATTTGCAAACCCTCAAATGCCAAGCTGACTCCGTCAGGATTTGATCATGCGACCTTTGGCACAGCAGGCGAGAACTTTTCCGCTGTGCCATGCAGCCAGTCTATTGAAATTTTCTGGCGCTTATCAGACAAAAGTACAAACACACCCAAATACACCGGGCTGAATGTCCTAGCCCCCAAATAAAACAATAACAGTTTTTCACTCAGATGTTGTGTGTGTAATACTGGGCTCTGCCATGGATGCTGGCGTGGGGACAGGAACGGGATGGACTCACTAGGGAACGATGTGAAAGTGAACTCCCCGATCTTGATTAAACTTGCACACTTGCTGGTCAAACTACCATCTTCAGTCCATGGCTTAGCCGTGCGTGTTAACCCTGCGTTGGGCGCATGCAATTCAGTACCATCTCTTGTTGTATGTGTAACTTACTAATTACAGAAGGTTTGCTACTTATTCATTAACTACAGTAATTTGTACCTCGTACTATATAGCGTTCATTTTAATACAACTTATCTGATCGCTCAAGAAGTGTGAAATTACACAAAATAAACAAATTAAAAACATTTTCTTTCTGACTTTCACTGACTTCTTTTCTTTTGCGTTAAATATATAGGCTATAATGAAAAATCCACAGCCTGCTTCCAGTCTCTGACCGGGTCAGGAATGGAATGAATGAAGCCCCTATCTAGCGGCGAGGATATGAACGTGCCGGCTGCCGAGGCCTGACGCACTCCTCTGGGGCAATGATTAAATGAATGACAGATGCAATGAAATGATAGTGGAGAGTGTTGCTGGAATGAAATTGTGACAGGGAAAACCGGAGTACCCGGAGAAAAACCTGTCTGCCTCCGTTTTGTCCAGCACAGATCTCACATGGAGTGACCGGGATTTGAACCACGGACCCAGCGGTGAGAGGCCGGCGTGCTGCCGCCTGAGCCACGGAGGCTTTCATAGGCTATAATCCTGATCGCAAATTTTCCCTGTTTGTGGTTGAAACCTTATAATCTGACTGTTCCTTCTACAGAAAGCCAACTGTTCTCTAACGACATGATAGGCTTCGTGCTGACTTTGTTAAAGAAATACCATCACAAATAGACTATTCAAGCTATCGTTACCAAACAATTTATAACAAAACTTAGTATATCTTTAGGAAAATCTGTTATCCTTCCAAAGCCATACGATATCGTGAAAATATAAAAACTGCTAGAAAAATTAATTCATACACCCTGAATTGGTGCAGTGGATTTGAACTCACGTAACGATTGTCCTGGGGTCATAACACACCCCATAATAAGAGAGATTTTCTTAATATAAAAGATATATTCCAAATGTTTTGGATAGAGCAACTCGACTTTTCTTCATTTCACCTGTGAACTTTCCGTTGTGCAAAATACATAATTAAAAAATATACGAAGCTGAAATTTCGAAAGAGCGACAGTTCAAACAAATCAGTCCGAGAATACGTTGTCACGCTCAAATATCATCGCGCATCGTAGATGCACACACCCAATAATTTGTTGCAACAGTTCTCTGTTTTCAGAGTTATCTAAGAACAGAAACAGATATTTCAGTCTCATTGCAACCAGTGGTCTAGGTTGTTTCTGTAAGTGAAGGAGCATTCACACATCAGAAGACCGCACAGCTGTCGCGGCCGGTTGCTGATTGTTTGGTGAACCGCCTCCTCACAGTGGGTGATGATTTCTCCAGTGCGATTGAGTTGAGGCGTAGGCCATTTCATATTTCTCAACTATCAAGTTACTAACTACACTTGCACTCAGCAGGAAATTGCCTCATGTATCACCGGTATCGACCAGCCAACCAATCAACTCAGACTTGGAACTCCTCACGATATAACTTTGCCAGTAAGTTAATGTCATCATGTAGGCGGAGTGAATTAATGTAGCGCGCAGCAGATTCTAAATAAATTTATTTTCTAGCTATTTAATCAGCGATCATTTGCGTTCAATGTAACTTCGATATTACAGTGGGTCAAAACGTAGGTGGTAGTCCCATTTCTTTGGGTGGTTGATATTAACATTTTTCCAAATAAACTTTGCAATATCTAGAACTAGCCACCCACCCAGATATCATTAACAGATTACCCAGCGTAAGCTTAAAAGGCATATCTATTTCGATTTAAATCAACTACGACCTATATCCGTTTTTCGTCTCGGCATGATGGGTTAAAATCACTGACTGGACTATTAATTATATTATCATGGAGATAGCATGTGCAACGATTTCTTGTCAGACGTAATTTAAGAATATCGAGGTGAAAGAAACACAAATCCTCTAGATGTATGGCATGTAAATGAACCTTCCACTAACTAAACTTGTGTGAAGCCAAGCGTTTGTCACCAGGCGCTGGTTGCGATGACATCCTGTAATAGCGAAGTTCAGAGCTAGGTGTCGTGGACGGTAGGATTTGGTAGCGATAGTAGGAACTACTCGAAATTATCGTCTGCAGTCCTTACATGAATCAATAACAGATAACACACACTAATACAGTCATCACAATTAACACCCGTTATCAGACAGATTCTACACACACACAAAGTTCACGGGGCTACATGACCACGTAGTCGCAGCCCCTAAACTAAGGGACCAAGCAACCGGTTTCGTCTAAGCTTGACTGTGTATTCTGCAGAACATAGGCTGAAACTGGATTGATAGGCTCTCTCAGTAGCTGTCTCTGAAGCGAGTATTTGAATGGAGATTATTGGAAGAAATAAAAACGTAACAAGTAGTTCCGTGAAGAACTATACAGCCTATTTTCATATATCCTACTTATGTTAATTGCCACTATCAACATACACAATTTCAGTTTGATTGCTGTAATAGATTCGTAGATATTGAGAACCGACTAAATATTTCGGATGGTCGCCATGTTGGATTTCATATATGTAGGTCCTAAAGTTATGTACTGTTACATGCAGATTATTGTGAACGTGTAGTATTCAAACTTCAATAGCATAATTAGGACACAAGAAATAACAAGGAGATTTTAAAAAATTTCACAGCTGCCATCTTGAGGTTATGGAAACAATTGAAATAAATTAGATGCCGGTGGATTAACATTCGCATAAAGATTTACTGTACCAAGTTTCACTGCACGCGGATGGTTAAATTGCGAGAAACGTCCATGTGAATATTTATAATTCGCGTCACCGCCATGTTGGATTTGTGATCACCAGGTTATTTAAAGTCTTATAGGTGAACTTAAGTTCATAGCCCCTATGAACATTAAAAAATGCAGTTTGATTGCTAAAATAGATTCGTAGATATTCAGTATCGTCTAAATATTTCGGATGGTCGCCATTTTGGATTGTAAAATGTATAGGCCATAGAGTCATGTACCATTAAAGGAAAATTATTGCGTAGGTTCATTATTCAAACTTTCACTTCGATCGCATGACTACATCACAAGAAATAAAAACTTAATTTTAAAATTCGCACTGCCGCCATCCTGAGGTTATGTAAACAATTGAACTAAATTAGATACCAGTGGATTACAATGTGTATAAATATTTCCTGTACCAGGTTTCAGTGCGCTTGGAACATTAAATCGCGAGAAAGGTCGATTTAAAATTTTCAAATTCGCTTGGCCGCCATGTTCGTTTTGTAGTTAACCGGTTTTTGAAAGTCTTATAGATGGACTTCCAGTAGTGCCCTTTATCTCCGTACAAAATTTTAGGGAGATACGGCTAATAGTTTCAGAGATATAGAATGCCAGTGAAATATTTCGCACATCCGCCATCTTGTGATTATGTAAACAATTGAACAAAGTTAGATGTCGGTGCATTACAATGTATATGAACATATACTGTACTAAGTTTCATTGCGTTTGGTTGGTCAAATCGCGAGAAACGTTTATTTAAACGTCGCAAATTCGCTTGGCCGCCATGTTGGTTTTGTAGTTACCAGGTTTTCAAAAGTCACATAAGTGAACTTATAGTAGTTCCATCTATCACCATAGAAAATGTCAGGGTAATATCGGAAATAGTTTCGGAGATATTGAATGCTGGTGAAATACTTCGCACAGCCGCCATGTTGGATTGGTCAGACGTAACAAAATTTGAAGGGCACGGTCAAGGTCGCCGGGAATAGTGCTATGAACTTTCCGAGTTTCATTGAAATCGCTCCTGCCGTTTAGATTTTATTAGGGGGACACACACACTCGAATCACACACACGCACACACACACGGACGAAAGGTGATCTCATAAGCCTATTTTTTCAAAATTGAAAATAGGCTAAAAAAAAACACATAGGCCTATATCGGGGGATGTATTGCAGATAGATATTTGCTTTCCGGGACTTTTTTGTAGAACTGATCATGTTGAACAATTCTTACACTTATAGTATATAATTAATTTTTACAGTTTACCTTGAATATGCTTAAGAGGCGCACGGTCGGTAGGTTTGACTCGATTCACTGAAATCGTTCTTACTCGGCTTCCTTTGGTGACAAATAAATAATTATTTTCTACAGAAATCCTTTACAGAATGGTGAAAACCCCATCAAAATCCATCCAGTGGTTCTGGAGATTACCCGTGACATACAAGAATCGGGGACTTAGCTTTATACTAAGTAGAGAGGAATACACAACTTTTACAAATATACACTGCACTATATAAATGACAATCGGGTGATGACTATTATTTGTTCGTCAAACAATTTCATGTCTTTGAATTAGTTAATTAATTTGTTTCTTCTCTTTACGAATAATCATGTTAAGGGGTACGATAATTCAATTTTGGCTACTTTTTATTGATTCGATTTTCATCCTTTTCAAATTCCCTTCATTCTTTGAGAGTGGTGTTCCTTTCCTCCTTTATTGCACATTTCCTAGTCTATTATTAGATACTTTTCAGTCGATCAACACAAGTGTACTCAATTAGTTGGCGGGGAATTATAGTTGATTTCCTCGTGCCTGAAATAAGTTACATGAATTATTTATACACTAAATAAAACACTTCTCACCCAAATACATTTCGTTCGTCACGCAAGCATCATCAGGTGCTTCTCACTTAGGCGTAATTTAGGTTCAGTGGATATGTTTATGTTGCCTCCGTTGCGTAGTTATAAGCGTGATAAGCTGCCAGCCCGGAGGTCCGCGGTTCGATTCCCGGTTCTGCACGAATTCTGTAAAGTGGTATGAGGACTGGTACGGGCCTACTCAGTCTCGGGTGCTCCATCCTCGAAGTGGTTTTCAATGATTTCCCACTTAGTCTTCGGGAAAATACCAGGATGGTATTTACCGCAAGGCCACGGCCGCCTCTTTCCCACTTCCCTGCCTAACTCTCCCACTCCTCCCATCCCTTCATCAGGCCCCTGTTCGCTTTGCAGGTGAGGCCGCCAGGGCGTAGTGCTGGTCACACACCCCAATTGTATCCCCGACTCAGAGTCTCAAGCTCCAGGACACTGCCCTCAATGGCGGTAGAGGTGGGATCCCTCGCTTAGTCCGTGGGAAAGGCCAACCCTGGAGGGTAAACGATAAAAAAGAAAGAAAGAAATGTTTATAACACTTATGTATTGAGCAACAGAAGTTCCTAATTGAACTTTGTAACGAGTCAGAATTATCTTTTGTTCCGTTTGTCTATTGCACATCCAAAAGTGTTGATATTTTTATTGTAAGTATTCTTTATGTGTTTACGTATGAAAACCCTTTGAATCCTTAATTTCTACCGTAGCCTTACTCAACATATAGTTTTTGAGGTCTTGCGTTTCAAGTTATATTTCTTAGTTACAGTTATTATTCATAATATGTCCTATTTACTTGAGCCGTATAGGAAGGGCTTTCGTGAGGGTTTAATTAAATATAGTTTAGGGGAAAATTTATTTATTTTTATTGTTCTTTAGACTTGCGGACTACCCGAGATTTTTAACCCTCCGAAGTAGGATAGATTTGCCGATGCCCGATGACATAGTCATCTTGGCCGACACGCCTGAGGATTTGAATGAGTTTCTGAATGGTATGGACTCCGTCTTGAGGAAAGAATTCATGATGAACATTAATAAATGTAAAACAAAAATATTGGAATGCAGCCGAAATAAATCAGAAACCTCTATGGACATCAAATTGGCAGGTGAAAAACTAAAGGAAGTAGGAGACTTCTGTTAGTTATGAAGCAAAATAACCAGTGATGGATGAAGCAAAAGGATATAAAAAGTAGGTTAGCTTAGGGAAGGAAAGCATTTCTACAGAAAAGGAATCTGTTGACATTGAATATAGATTTAGGAATTAGGAAGTCATTTTTGAAGACCTTTGTCTGGAACGTGGTGCTCTATGGAAGTGAAACTTGGACTATTGGTGCAGCAAAAACGGGGAGAATTGAAGCATTTGAAATGTGGTGTTACAGGAGAATGATGAAGATCAAATGGGTAGATAGGGTTACAAACGAATAGGTATTAGGACTAGTGGGAGAGGAGAGATGTTTCTGGCGACTACTAATGAAGAGAAGAGGTAGGTTGGAGGACACATACTAAGACACCCAGGAATAGCAAGCTTAGTTATGGAGGGAAGGGTCGAGGGCATGAACTGTAGGGGAAGACCAAGGTTAGAATATGTTAAACAGATTGCCTCAGATGTAGGGTGTGGTAGCTATGTAGAGATGAAACGATTAGCTCAGGACAGGGAGGCATGCATCAAACCAGTCAAAAGACTGAAGACTCAAACAACAACAACAACAGTAGGATAGGGTTTTGTGATTTTAAAATAAATTATATTGAGTTTTACCTAAATCTGGACTAGCTTTCTACTTTTGTGGGGTGTTTCCTCGGGCTAGTCTATGAATTGTTGGTCTCACTTACCTGACACGCCCTGAGCTATCAATCTCATGTTGGAGCTAGTCTGAGGACGCTCGGTGTGTGGGTTCGGAGGATAAAGAAGTCAGCAAGGTCATCTGCGGCAGATGATCCCCAGGCGACCTTATCTGACGGAGAGAATAAGTTAGTGGTGAGTAGCTAGTTGTAGATATTGTAGTTGTCAGTCTCATATTCAATTGTATTCTCATTCATTTCATTTGTGGCCGATAACCTACATGTTAAGCCCTTTTTAACAGCATCAGGAATTTATTTCAATTCCCTGGGTAGCTCCCCATCTTTAACCCTATTAATGACGGCACTGTTACATCCACTTCCCCAGTCCCTATAGAATAGGGAAGCTTGAACGTAAGTTAAATGTTGTATGGTGAGGGGTTACTTTGGAAAATTGTTACACTTCAAAATACTTAGAAGTAACACTCGACAGGTCTCTCACACACAAGAAACATTGTATGAACACTAAGCAGAAACTTTCCACAAGGAACAATCTCCTAGAAGATTGGCCGGATCGCAGTGGGGCAGCCAACCAGCAACCATCAAATCTTCTGAATGGCATTATGTTATTCCACCGCAGAGTACGCATGTCCTGTTTGGTATAACTCAGCTCATGCCAAACAGGTGGATGTGGCTCTCAATGATACGTGCAGATTAATAACTGGGTGTCTCAAATCCACTCCAATTGAATGGCTTTACCACCTCGCCGGGATAGCACCACCTTCCGTTCGAAGAGAAATATCCGGGAACAAGGAAAGAAAGAAGTTGGAGCATGTAGAAACTCATCCGTTATATGGGTACGAATTACACACACCAAGACTGAAATCTAGGAAGGGTTTCCTAAAACCATCAAAGAAACTCACAACCACCGAGAAAAATGCTAGACTACAATCTTGGAAAGCTAAATATCTTCTTCCTGGTGGCTGTACAACACCATCTGAAACTTTACCACCGGGTCATAACGAAGCATGGATGACATGGAAATCACTAAATAGGTTGAGATCTGGAGTCGGCAAATCAAGAGCTAATATGGTAAGATGGAACTACGCTAATGACGGAAACATCAAGTGTGACTGCGGAGAAGATCAGACTGTCAACCACATGATTCAATGTCGTATGTGGCCAACCACTTGCACAAGGGAGGATCTACACCTAGCCTCAGAGAATGCACTACAAGTCGCCAAGTTCTGGTCTAATTGTATTTAGTGAAATGTTTTGTATTGTGTAACATGTTTCTGATACGAGAATAATAATAGTCCCTATAGAAACACAGGTTTATCAAACAAATTCAACACACACGGGACTGATGAACACAATGCCCAAGCCATGGAATTAAAATACCACAACGGTACTGTAAGTGAGGACCCATAATCTAGGCCAAGTCAGAATATGCGGGCGACAGGGCGAGAGATATGCTATGTCATCAGTGGGAATATGCGGGTTCGAACATTATAATTATCCATTAAGACAGGCCACGCCAAATCAGGTACTTGGCGAGCACCAGCTGGCACCGGAAAAAGCACCTGTGCTCTGCTGAAGTAGCAGCGCTTAGCGAAGCGAGAGTCGTGTTGTTGTTGCTTGCTGAATGGGGCTGGGCAAATCAGTGCACGCCAGGCGGCGCACCGGTATAAAAACGAATAATAATAATGCCAATTTTGTGTACAGATAGAAATAATAGTTTTATTGCGCTCCTGATTTTGCACTAATTTTCAAGATTATTTATCTTTGGCATTGCTTTGAAGCCACTAATTTTCCGATATTTGGAACAATCGTTTTGGCAGTTGCAATCCGAAGTATAGCTTCCAAGGAAGCCTCTGACTAACTTAGCCCTGTTTTTGTTTTTTGTTTTGTTAATATTCTAATTTAACGAACATAGCAAAAGTTTCAGGGCAAGGACATGAATCCTCGGGAATTCTTGTTCCTCAAATGAAATGAAATCACCATCGAAATGGTAATAGCGGTCTGTCGAAATTGAATCGCACTGTAGTTTTATCAGCTCAACTTGGTGACTTGATGGGGCGTCCTCTGGGCGTACCGAAAAAGGCGTCATAAAAATGTTGATTGCCGGTTTTACTTGTTTTATTTCTTGAAACCTATCTTCAAATGCTTGCCACGGTGGGCGAGTGGTTATCGTGTCGGACTACCAACCCCAAGCTTGCAGGTTAGCTCCTGGCCGTGGTAAGTGATTTTTGAAAGGCGGTGAAAATTACGACACCATGTGACACGGGCCAGTAAAGCTCCACAGTAGGAGGACAAGGTTTGAACCGAACCCATTTCGTTGTCTCACAAGTATCAGCGTACCATGATTCAACCCTTAGACCAGAATTACATTTCTTTATAGAGCTGACAATCGTATCAAGGACCTTTGGGGACGAATCTCAATACTCAATAGACTGGAAGGATGTATAATTTATATTTAATTTATTAATAATATACAAAATAATTAAGCAAAGAGGATATAAAAGGTAGGTTGGTTCAGGGAAGGAAAGCATTTCTACAGAAAAGGAATCTGTTGTCATCGAATTTAGATTTAGGTATTAGGAAGTCATTTTTGAAAGCCTTTGTCTGGAGCGTAGCGCTCTATGGAAGTGAAACATGGACTATTGGAGCAACAGAAAAGCGGTGAGTTGAAGTGTTTGAAATGTGGTCTTACAGGAGAATGATGAAGATCAGATGGATAGATAGAGTAACAAATGAAGAGGTATTCAGACGAGTGGGAGAGGAGAGATGTATCTGGCGATTGCTAATGAAGAGAAGAAATAGGTTGGTAGGATACTTATTAAGACAGCGAAGAATAGCAAGCTTAGTCATGGAGGGAAGTGTCGAGCACAAGAACTGTAGGGGTGGACCAAGGTTAGAATATGTTAAACAGATTGCCTCGGATGTAGGGTATGGTAGCAATGTAGAGATGAAACGATTAGCTCAGGACAGGGAGGGATGGAGGGCTGCATCCATCCAGTCAAAAAACTGAAAACTCAAACAAACAACAACAGGGTAGGATCCTGGCATGGATATTGTTATCCTAAGTGTAATTCTCCCAGAATTCTCACTAGGCTACTCCGTGTCCACACAAGGCAGCCGATTGAGCTCTGGTTGTTGGCGTAACCAATAGAGCAAGCGACCGTCAACTGAATCATTTTCCAATACTCGAGGCCTGTGGGTTTTAGTTGCAGATGTTTCATGCCCTGTTTCATTCACTGCCGATTATTCTCTTGGACGGGAATCAACAGGAATGGTTTTGGCTATAACTTCTTCCACCATCCGATGCATTTTAGCGACAAATCCTTGTAATAAAACTGTGTACTTTTCCCTTTTCGATTTTATGTGTGTGTGTGTATGTTGGTATTGAGATGCCGATGAGTTCAGTTTTACGGCGGAGAATTATGTCCGGTGTATTGTAGAGGGGTTACTCTCTCTCTCTGTGATGGCTTGCTGGCTCAATAAACTTTACTAGCACTGTTTTTCCAATACGCGTTCCAACTTTGGTTCTGTTTGCAGTAAAACTGGATTTCTAATTTAGCAACGCATTAAAAGTACTCCATGACCGCATCGTGGTGCAGCTGCAAGCAATTTTTGCTGTCACTCCAGAGGTCCAAGTTTGATTCCCTGCTCTGCTTCGTGATTCAAAACTGAGAAGAGGTCGGTTCGATTATTTTCTGCACCATCTTTGAAGTCGTTTTCCGTGGCTTACTTACTTAAGGCAGCTTGCCACGGTGGGTGAGTGGATAGCGTGTCGGTCTACTAACCCCAGGATTGCAGGTTTGCTCCTGGCCGTGATAAGTGATTTTTTTTGAAAGGC
Source organism: Meconema thalassinum (assembly GCA_946902985.2). Classification (NCBI taxonomy): domain Eukaryota; kingdom Metazoa; phylum Arthropoda; class Insecta; order Orthoptera; family Tettigoniidae; genus Meconema; species Meconema thalassinum. Next base: position 2,135,604,280 of record OX336388.2, read on the forward strand.
TGCAAAAATACGACACGCATGTCATATGATGTTGTCATGTCAAAGAACCCATTTGAATTCAGTAGGCCGTGTTCATACTGGCAAAAATAATCACGGGAATTTCCGCCAACACAAAGTTCCTCAATTCTCTACTAGAAAGCGCTATAGTGTTCAAGGAGGTTAGACATCTAACCTCCTTGACTTTCATAGTGATTCAAGGAACAACGAAATTCGACATGCAAGCTACTCTCTGGGTGTCAAATTACAAAGCTTGCACCCAGCACCCGAGGCCATACGATATTATTATTATTATTATTGGAATGGTTTATAACGTAAGGCCACGACCATCTCCTTCTAAATCATCACCTAAATTTAAAAAAAAAAATCCTCTCGGCACGCCGGAAGGCGGAGGTAGATTTCACCGGGCAAACTAGGGGATTGGCTATAATAGGCAAAACATGCAGGTTTTCGTAGGAGGATCAGACCTCATTGATTGCAAGAAAGTATTTTACATTTAGAGGTTAAAAATCAACTTTTTTTTCGTTTTTGTATGCATATTTTTATCATTTTATTGTCTTATGGAGATGGTAACCTTCTTGTCATTCGGGATTCATTTTTATACCTGTGATCATACTGTCCTTATGCAAGGTTTGGAACTGATGTGTACCTATCTGACAGTCTGTTACTTCTTCTCGCAAAATGTTATCTCCCGCTGAGATTTTTGTTGGTTCCTCAGTTTAGGGGCTGCGACAACGTAGTCATGTAACCCCGGGAGTGTAGAATCTGATAAACGGTGTTAATTGTGATGACTGTATTAGTCTGTAATTCAGGTAAGGTCTGCAGACGGTCAATTTTAAGTAGTAGTTCCTAATTTTGTACCATATACTAACGTGAGCGACACCTAGCTGTGAACTTGGCTACTAGATGCCACCGCAACCAGCAACTTGCAACGAACGTTGGAACTTCTCCTCCAAAGGAAAGCATGCTGAGGGATTTTTAGCGCTATTAGAAAATCCGACGACTTTGGCCGGCTCTGAACCAGCGACCTTGGGCATATAAGTTCAGCATGCTACCAGTTAGCCGCTTCCCACAGTCAGATGGAAAAATTAATGTGATCTCGTGCAATGGCGTTGTCTTGGCAACCTCTGATAGCTCATCCCTCATCAATTTAGAAGCGTTGTCACGGTAACCTCTGATGACACTTGGCATGTTTTTTAATTCCGAAATCATTTTTCTCATCCCTTGGCGTAATGGTAGGTCAGATCAAAAATTCTTTCAGACAAAGTTTTGGGTAATTATTAGGGGAATATTTTCCATTTTGTACGGGTTTGATATTGTGCCTATTAAGAGAGATAAGATTAATGTTTCCCGAAAAAAACACTTTTTTCCACCCCTTTGGTCAATGGTTGGTGCTATCAAAAACCTATTTGACATAATTTTTTGGCACTTATCCGACAAATATTATGAACTTTGAATTGATTCGATATTTCACGTATTAAGAGAGTTATAGCGACATTTCACTTTTTCGAAAAAAAAAATGCCCCCCCCCCATTTTCACCCCCTTTAACCGATTTTGCCCATTAACGAACTCGACCGATTTTTTAAGGGGTTACATATTATGTAAAACATTAAAGTGATTGGTGCAAAATTACGGCAGTTACCGTGTCCACAAGAAACTGATATATATGCATTATATACACACACATATATATATACACTTTTGAACTGACGGTGGTTTGGGGTCTGGGGGATGTGAAACGCGAAGATATGTCGAAATTTTCCGAAAGTCGAAACATGGCACCCATTGCAATAGTTAGCTTTCTGATGAAATCTACCTAAAATAGGCTACATAATTTAAAATACTACCATCAACGACACCTAGCTGTGAACTTGGCTACTAGATGCCACCGGAACCATCAACTCGCAACGAACGTTGGAACTTCCCCTCCGAAGGAAAGCATACTCAGGGTTTTTTGGTGCTCTTAGTAAATCCGACGACTTCAGCCGGGTTTGAACCCGCGACCTTGGGCATAGAAGTTCAGCATGCTACCAGTTCCGATACCGAAGTCGCTTCCCACAGACATATGAAAACAGAATGTGATCTCGTGCAGTGGCGTTGTCATAGCAACTGCTGATGGCTCATCCCTTATCAATTAAAAGTAAAGTTGTCATGGCAACCACTCTTGGCACTTGGAATTTTCTTATAATTTAAATCATTTTGCTCACCTCGTGGCGTAATGGTGGGTCATATCGAAAATTCTTTCAGACAAAAGTTTTAGGTAATTATTGGAGGAATATTGTCCATTTTGTACGGTTTTGATATTGTGTCTATTAAGAGAGATATGATTAATGTTTCCCGAAAAACCCACTTTTTTCCACCCCATTGGTCAATGGTTGGTGCTATCAAAAAACTTATTTGACATACATTTTTGGCACTTATCCGACACATATTATGAACTTTGAATGGATTCGATATTTCACGTATTAAGAGAGTTATAGCGAAATTTCACTTTTTCGAAAAAAGCCCCCCATTTTCACCCCCTTCGACCGATTTTGCCCATTAACGAACTCGACCGAGATTTTATAGGGATACATGTTATGTAAAAAATTCAAAGTGATTGGTGCAAAATTACGGCAGTTATTGTGTCCACAAGAAACTGATATATATATATATATAGATAGATAGATAGATAGATAGATAGATAGATAGATAGATACATACATATATACATAAATTATATATAAACTTTTGAACTGACGGTGGTTTTGGGGTCTGGGGGATGTGAAACGCGAAGATATGTCGAAATTTTCTGGAAGTCGAAACATGGTACCCATTGCAATAGTTAGCTTTCTAATGAAATCTACCTAATACACATACCAATACAGCCATCACAGTAACACAGGTTATCAGACAGAGATTCCACGCACATCCAAGTACAACTTGCTGTAAAAGCACCCGCAATGAAGCAACAATTTCTAATCAGCATTGTGTGCAGTATTACAACCTCTCGCTATTGTTTGCAGTGCTACCAACTCTCTCCATTGTAGTGGTACAAATAGTCTACTACCAAATCTCAATGTTGGAGCAGTACAACTTCCTGTCGACATTGTTTTCAGTACTACCAACTGATACATCTTGTCTCCATTGTTTTACTACTACAGTGGAACGTGGCTAATTCGAACTTCTCTAGTTCGAAATTTTCTTTAATTCGAATTTTTCTCTTGGTCCCTAGCATTTTATATACAATCAATGCTAAAAAATCGTAGTTAATTCGAATTATATTTTGGATAATTCCAAGTTTTTACGTGCAAAAAAGCTTATCAGAAGCCAAACAGAAGAACGACGTGTCATTGGCTTGCGGCCCCTACTCGATGGTTTTGCCTACATGACTAACAACTAGGGCTGTTACTTTTAATCGATTAATTTCAGATTTCGATTAATCGAAACCGAATAATCGATTAATTATCGTAAATAACGATTAATCGATCAACCAATTAGTCGATTAATCGATTAATCGGTTTTCAGAAAAATCGATTAATCGGTTATTCGAATAATCGATTAATCGATTAATCGGTTTTTGATTTGTTTTGCCGATTAATCAATGTATTTCGCATTTTGTTAGCCTATTTTCAATTTTGAAAAAATAGGCTTATGAGATCACCTTTTGTCCGTGTGTGTGTGTGTGTGTGTGTGTGAGGTGTGTGTGTGTGTGTCCCTAATAAATTCTAAACGGCTGGAGAGATTTCAATGAAACTCGGTAAGTTCATAGCACTATTCCGGGCGACCCCGACCGTGCCCTTCAAATTTTGTTACGTCTCACCAATTCAACATGGCGGCTGTGCGAAATATTTCACCAGCATTCAATATCTCCGAAACTATTCCCGATATCACCCTGGAATTTTTTGCGGTGATAAAGGAAACTACTAGAAGTTCACCTATGTGACCTTTGAAATACTGGTAACTACCAAACCAACATGGCGGCCAAGAGAATTTGCGACTTTTAAATAGACTTTTATCGCGATTTAACCAACCAAACGCAATAAAACTTGGTACAGTATACGTTTATACACATTGTAATGCACCGACATCTAACTTCGTTCAATTGTTTACATAACCACAAGATGGCGGATGTGTGAAATATTTCACCGGCATTCTATATCTCTGAAACTATTAGCGGTATCACCCTGAAATTTTGTACGGAGATAAAGGCCACTTTTGGAAGTTCATCTATAAGACTTTCAAAAACCGGTTAACTACAAAACGAACATGGCGGCCAAGCGAATTTGAAAATTTTAAATAGACCTTTCTCGCGATTTAATGTTCCAAACGCAATGAAATCTGGTACAGGAAATGTTTATACACATTGTAATGCACTGGTATCTAATTTAGTTCAATTGTTTACATAACCTCAAGATGGCGGCTGGGCGAATTTTAAAATTGAGTTTTTATTTCTTGTGTCGTAATCATGCGATCGAAGTGAAAGTTTGAAAAATGAACCTACGCAATAATTTTCCTTTAATGGTACATGACTCTATGGCCTATACATTTAACAATCCAACATGGCGACCATCCGAAATATTAAGACGGCTATGAATATCTACGAATCTATTATAGCAATCAAACTGTTTTTTTAATAGTCATAGGGGCTATGAACTTAAGTTCACCTATAACCTGGTGATCACAAATCCAACATGGCGGCGACGCGAAGTATAAATATTCACATAGACGTTTTTCGCAATTTAACCATCCGAGTGCAGTGAAACTTTGTACAGTAAATCCTGATACGAATGTTAATCCACTGGCATCTAATTTATTTCAATTGTTTCCATAACCACAAGATGGCAGCTGTGCGAAATTTTAAAATCTCGTTTTTACTTCTTGTGTCCTAATCATGCGATTGAAGTTTGAATGCTACACGTACACAATAATCTTCATGTAACAGTACATAACTCTAGGATATACATACATAAAATCCAACATGGCGACCATCCGAAATATTTAGTCGGTTCTCAACATCTACGAATCTATTACAGCAATCAAACTGAAATTTTGTATATTCATAGTGGCAGTTAACATTAGTAGGATATATGAAAATAGGCTGTATAGTTCTTCACGGAACTACTTGTTAACTACGCTCTCACAGAATCAACCAACTATGACACAACTTGGTTTCTTAATGCAATCACTCGACATGGTTAGCCGGGGCAGTCCCATGATGGATGATGTCTTTGATTCTTTTAGGGGCTTTGCAACATCGTGGTCACGTATCCCCGCGTACTGGGGTGTGTTTAAGACTTGTCTGATAGCATGTGTCACTGCGATGTCTGTACCAGTGTGTGTATTTGTAATTCAGATAGAATATGGGTAGAAACCGACCGTGGCCTTGAATTAGGGACCATCCCGGCATTTGCCTGGAGTAGAAATGAGAAACCATGGAAAATCATTTCCAGGATGACTGAGGTAAGAATCAAACCCTCCTCTTATCAGTTTTGCCTCACGAGGCTGAGTGTACTCGTTCCAGCCCTAACACCAGAATTAAATTTCTTGGCAGAGCCGGGAATCGAAACCACACCTCTGTGGTGGCAGCTAAGAATGCTAGCCACTGCTCAACGACCGCTTTGAGGTTTCATTTAACTTCACTCCAAGGATTACCGTGTTGGAAGCCCTTTTTCAGGCTTCCCTTAGAAATCAAAATTTGTTCGTTAATCCTGAAAAAATACAACATGATGTTAATAAATACACTTGGATAACTAGTTTCGATCGTCAAGTGATCATCATCAGATCATTTACACGTAGGCTATTAAGGGGAGATTATACTGAAATTTCATGAATTTCGAGGAAAATATCGAATTTGGGTTTATAGCACTAAAAATACCCGGATATGTCCTCTATCAAAAAATGTTTTTATTTTTTTTTAATACCGCCATTTTAAAAGTTTTCAGCACCATTTTTAAATAGTGCTGCGGTGGCATTTAATTGCTCCATGCGCTACACGACACGCCCCGTCCAGTTGCTGCTAAGAAATTATGTGTTTATGAAGTCTTTCTTACTGGGATTTCAAATGCTATTGAAGAATAGACTTGCAGAGGTGATATTTTGCAATTCAATGCTCAGTTGTTATACTACGTGATCTATTATTAGTGTAGTAAATACTAATAACCATGGATTCACTCCTTGCGCTGAAATTTATTTCATAATATTACTTCAATTTTCATTATAGTGCTACTGGTAGTAATAGCTTAGTATTGTTTGTGCTGTGAGTGAGCTCATCATGGGGTGTGTTAGAACACTTGAAGTCTTACAGTCCATCAGAGCGAAGCCAGCACCAACCGTTGCTGTGAAAATCAGTACCCAGCGAGACCAAAAGCGCATAAAACAAAGTAGGAAAAGGTGCTCAGGTGACAGTAAGGGGCTAAGAAAAAAAAGAAGTTGGTGAAAATATCACTGGAGGAGAAAAGAAAGCAGTCTGAAGGGCATACCTGTAGTGCTGGGCAGTTCTTAAGTGTGTGAAGTTGCATAGATTTTTATTTTGCATTTTATGGCTTAACAAAATTTTAATGTTTTCTTTCATTAAAAAAGTCCCTTGACATGAAGTTTTTGCCTGATACAAGTACAATTTTACACAGCAGTAGCTAGATAGTCGGTGCACAAATATTAGTATGCAATTTGTTGTGAAAATAGAATTCAAAATTATTTTTGAGCTACCAAATTCTGTTTGCAATCATATTTAAAAAAAATTCAACATTACATTTTAAAAAAAATTCTACTTGCTAATATGTTTGTCAAACAACAAACTGTGACACTAACATTTGTTAGCATAGGTATTAAGAAGGTTTGTGGAAAATTTGGTACCAATTGGAAAAATATTGTGATGCAAGGGACTTTTTTTAAGATGGTGGTAAAATGGCATTTAAAAAACTCCTACTCAGAAATTTTTATAGGTACAATATTCAAACTTGGTAACATTACTTTACTTGAAAAGGGCTATCACAGACAAAAAAATGGTAAAAATTCAATGAAAAATATAGAAGTTAGAAATTTCAGTATAATGGTGAAGTATGGAATGCTAATTACAATATATACACTTATTTATTTGCAGTAGCAATTAAACTACCAAACTAAAGATTTGTGCTTTTTGTTGAGATACTGATAGTTATGAAATGGTGCACTTCGCAGTTTGAGCGATGTGTGGTCCGTTTTTGTGCACAGCGTGAGGACGATTATGCTGACACAATAACCTGACCATTTAATAACAATCACATAATGGCACTAAGCAAGCAAACTTGAAGATCAATCAAAACTATCAGTATCTCAACAAAAAATAACATATCTTTACTATTTGTGCTAGATTAATTACTACTGCAACTAAAAAAGTGTATATATTATAAATATCATAACCCATACTTGTCGACACAGATTAATACCCGAAGTGTATAGATCTGATGATCGCTTGACGATCGAAACTGGTCATCTAATTGTATTTATTAATCTCATGTAAAAAGTCTTTGACCGTCCGAAAAACATTAAATTTCGACTCCAAAGATACAAAGGTGACGTCTTACGAACGAAGGTATGTCTAAAGTCAACACTTAGGCAAGTTCGATAAAAACTCAATAATCTCATGGCAGGGCAGTTATAAAAAGCACGGTAAAAATAGGAAATCTTGTAGATGTAGCGTAAATATTGCAATCATTGCAAAAGACGAACTGGACGTCTATCTTGGGAATTCACCGCCTGACTTGCATACTCACCCTTTTTCACAGGTGGAAAATGAATAAACAATATATCATAAGGCCCGCTAAACTAGCGACAAAATACTTGATATTCCCCGCTGGAAACATTGTGACTGCAAAGCGGAGCTGCCTCGTCCCAGAAAATGAGTACTTGCTAGTAATTTTGCACCAAAACAGACGGTCTATTGAAATATATTGTCACATTTATTTTTAAATAATGCATCTTGTTTGTGAACTGTTGAAGCCATTATTTCAGTGTTGCCTATACAAAAACTGTCAGTTGTAACTCTTCAGTCGGTCAATATTAATTTGTCCATTGACTGTGCAGGGTGCAATGTATATAAAATATCAGTAATAAGTACGGTAAATGAACTCCTTGAAAAATTACACGTATTAGTTATGATCACAATGACCCCGGCGGGAGTAGTCAGGCTAAAGCGTAACAACTGTACGACCAAGGCTCCGCTGAGATATGTAAACTTATGCATAATAGAATTCACGTGCATGCTCTAATTTTATTTTATTTATTATATTGTGTTATTCTTATTTGTATGCACGATCATAATACTCATAAATAATTCACAAACCCTTATTAAACAAACTAAACGTATACAATGCTCAAAAAAGGCCTCGCATATTGTGATTCAGTAACTTGTTTATTTTGCTATGTGTATGTTATCATATTATACACAATATAGGGTACATACTAAGAAAAACCACACACAATCTGCTTTGCAAAAGAGACAGAAACACACGACGAATAACAAAAGTGATAATGTGGGACTGAGCATACAACCGTCCTATTCATGTTGGGGCATATCAATACCATGTATGGCCACCACGAGCTCTAATCCATGCTTGCAGATGACGAGGCATACTGAGCACCAACGAATACAACGTGGTTTGGGGCAGATTCCCCCACTTTTGGAAAGCAGCTTCAATCAGTTGCTCTTTGTTTGTTGGAGGATTGGGACGGTGCGAAATTGCCCTCTTGGGCTCTTTCCAGGCATGTTCATTTCAGTTCATGTCCGCAGAATAGGTAGGCCACTCCATTCTCTGTATGACATGCATCTGAAGGAACTGATTGACCACCCTAGCTCGATGGGCACGAGCATTATAGTTCACTAGTGTAAAGCCTTCACCCATTGTGGTAGCAAATCCTGTAACGATGATGTCTGTATACACCAGACCAGTCATGTTACCGTGGATAGGAATTAGAGGCGTACGTCAACCGAACATGATTCCCCCCCAAAACATGACTGAACCTCATTGCTGTTGGTGGCTTTCCTGGTTGAAGGGCTCGTGAAATCTCTTACCCACAAGGAGCATTCGAGTGTGGCGACGTAATGGTGATAGTGATTGTAATAGCGATCATAACTAACACATGTAATGTTCCTAGGAGTGTTATTTACTTATGATTCATATAGTTTATACATTGGACTCAGCCCAGTCTTTGGGCAAATTCAAGTTGACCGCCTGAAGAGTTACATCCTACAGGTCTTTGTAGAAATTAGGCTAAACCAGAATAAAACAAAAATAGTCCTGTCCTAAATTGTAAACAGCCTTTCCAACAAAAATTGAACAAAATTCAAAAGCATAGCTGAAAACTCCTCGTTTTCTTTTCCTGAAACCCTTCCCAATTTGATTGATGTTTGTCCTTCCACGGTCACTGACTGTTATTTGGTTATTGATAACACAAACAAGGAAGGACACGTATCTTTACGCAAAATTTAACTTTTATAGATGTCTATACATCATTCCGAAACTAAGCCTAACTCAACTTAAGCGATGACTTCTCATTTAAACCATTTTCAAAACTTATTTTCTTATCTCGTGTCTACTATCAGTTAATCGATTTTTCGGTTAATCGATTATTCGATTAATCGATTTTTCGGTTAATCGGTTAATAGATTAATCGGTTTTAAGGAGCTTCGATTAATCGATTAATCGTTTCCGATTAATTTCAAATTAATCGATTAATCGATTATTAATCGATTAATTGAAAACCGATTATCACCAGGTCTACTAACAACACGCCTGCGATGCTCCTTCCAAGGTCAATGCCCAACCCATCCCCCTCCCATTGTTTTGCAACGCTCCACATCTCGTAACTCATAACAGTGCCATCCCTTACACCTGTCTGGTAGCGCGTGCTGAGTGGCCTGATTAGACTTGTGGTTGTTGTTTAGAAGTTTGGCTTTGCCTGTGATTTAAAGTGTGTGTACAGAACTAAGATGTCGTCATCAAAGCCTGGGGTTCCATACAAAACTTTGGCTTAGGCGGAGAAAATAGCGGCGATTAAAGAAGTGGAAAAGAGAATGAAGGAAATAAATCTGAAATTGCAAAGGCTTTCGGGATTCCTCCTAACACGTTGTCTACATACCTAAAAAATAAAGACAAAATTCTCGGTAAAAGAAATGAAAGTGCCAAAGGCCGAAAAAGGTTGAGGGAACCGGAAAATTTGAATTTGAATATTTTCTCCACCATTTTCAAAGAACTTTCATAATTCGAATTTTTTGAATAATTCGAATTTTTTTACTGGTCCCTTGAGGTTCGAATTATCCAAGTTTTACTGTATTACCAATGCTCACCATGTTTGTAGTATTACCAACTATCACAATTGCTTGTAGTATTACCAACTCTCGTTACGGTTTGCGGAACTACCAAATGTTGGATTTTATCTCCATTGTTTGCAGTCCGAAGCTGACGTGAGTTAAAAAGTGTAAGTTGTGAGTGTATGACATGTTGCGGATGCTCAAGGGGATACAGAATGGCTTCCCCTTTCCACTTGATATAGCCTGCGTACTTGTTGATGTTTCACGCCCCAAAGCTGTGGTGGCAATTAGCAAAACACTAGAGCGCTAAACGTGAACAATTGATCATTACAATAATACGGTTAATGATGCGAATATTCAGCAGTGGAATCCTGCACCTTGCAGCTGATTTTACATTCAATATACATTAGGCACGGTATATACTCGAGGATAATGATGGTTGTTTTAAGGGGCCTAACATCTAGGTTCAGCCCCTAATGTTATGGATGAGAATGAATATCAAAACTACTCACTACAGAAACTTACAGACTAGAGCAAGAAATTGTCAAAGCAGGAATAATGGAAATAATGGACAGCGAAAGGAATTGCCCGCAAGGCTATGTGGAATGTGGGTTTTGTTTTGCGGTTACGGAAGAAAGCAAATATTTGTTTATCTGTTGGTGCTACTTCAGTATAAACAATGTTTCAAAGCTTTGGAATTCGTTTTTGGGTATAGATCAAATGCTAAGCCCACAAAATTCCCAAGAAGAAGAATTCAAACGAGAGAATCTCCACAGATATTTATGAATATGTATGTTAGAACATATTGTTGCGTGTCACCCCCCTAGCGGCACTTTTTGTTAACTGGATTACGGTGGGTTGAAGAGCACAAACACAGGTTGTTCCTTTAAATAATTAACTTTATTGCGGCCAGAAAGATACAGCCACTCATCAGCAAATGCAAACAATTATTACCTTACTCCAGTTTCCTCAAGTCGAGAATACTTCCCCTTTCACTTGTCAACAGACCACAGTTAATCCCTCGTAATGAGGTGGCCCCGTACGCTGGATGGAAATAGCTGCACTAGGTCTGTCATTCACTGTTTTGCAACTCACCACAATGACCTCTCTTCGCACTAAGTAAGCACACTCGCTCAAAACACAGGCAGTCCCCTGTAAGCTCCTCACTCCCTTCGCTGTCACGAGAATCGGCTTCACTAGTCGGTTTCGCAAGTCTCCACACTTCTGTCGCTCAGGATACGCGTTCGCACTAGCTCGTAAAACACAACAACAACCACTGCTTCACAGGTCGCACTTATATAGCAGGCCGGTGACTCAATAAATGCTTCTAGATCCATCCAGAGTTCACGGCTTCTCGAGGTTTCCATCGCTGGTCCAGTCACGAATATTCTGGACTATCCCCTTGTCCTAGTAGCCCTGTTGCATAAGGCACACGCAATACAGGAGGCAGGCCACAGCCCAGCCCTGGGGCAGTTGTGACTCATGCGGCGAGCGATGACACAAACTCACAGCCGTAACACCACCCCCTTCCTAAAAAGACTGATCGTCCCGATCAATCATTGGTCCGTCTGTGTCCCTCCGTAGGCTGCCAGGCGATCTCGATGCACGATCTTTATCTTCGCCCTCGGGCTCCGCTGGATCTTGTAGACGACATCGTTGATCCGTTTCACGACTCGGTACGGGCCCTCCCAGGACTTCTGAAGTTTGGGTGACAGGCCTTTCTTCCGTAATGGGTTGAAGAGCCAGACCAGGTCGTCCTCGTGGAATCCGCCGGCATCCGTCTGCTGGTCGTATCGGGTCTTCATTCGGTCGGTCTCGATCCGCAGTTTCCTCCTCGCGAACGCGTGCACGTCCTCCAGTTGGTCGACCAGTTCTTGACAATACTGGCATACCGGGACCGGATCATTCCCAGGTCGGCCGAAGGCAAGATCGACTGGTAGACGGAGTTCCCTCCCAAACATGGCCCGGGCTGGTGTGCACCCGGTGGCTTCATGCACGGCGGCGCGGTAGGCTAGGAGAAATAGAGGAAGATGTCTGTCCCAATCCCTCTGGTGCTCGCTGACGACTATTCGGAGATGGTTCTCGATGGTGAGATTGAATCGCTCTACCATCCCGTCGGACTGAGGGTGTAGCGGCGTCGTCCTTGTCTTCCGGATTCCCAGCAGCTGGCATAGGTTCTGGAACACCTGCGACTCGAAGTTCCTCCCTTGGTCGGAGTGCAGCTCCAGGGGTACTCCGTACCGGCTGACGAATTCCTTCACCAGGGTCTCTGCGATCGTCGCGGCTTCTTGGTTAGGGAGCGCATACGCCTCCGGCTATTTGGTGAAGTAGTCGCTGACGACCAATATGTAGCGGTTCCCTGCCTCGCTTAAGGGGAATGGCCCAGCAACATCGATGGCCACTCTCTCCATGGGGCCGCCCACGTTGTAGGTCTTCAGTGGACCCCGTCGTCTTCGTCCTGGGCCCTTGCTGGCTGCGCAATCGTGGCACCTCGCGCTGTGGTTCTCCACGTCAGTTCGGCATCCGATCCAGTAGAACCGCTCTCTCAGCTTCTCCAGGGTCTTCTTTATCCCTAGGTGTCCACCAGATGATCCTCCATGGACTTCCTTCAGGACTTCCTCCATCATAGCCTTTGGAACGACGACTTGTTCCCGAGATGTCTTCCCGTCGGTGCTCTCCCAGGTACGGCATATGAGGCCATCCCTCACAACCAGCGAGTCCCACTGCGCCCAGTAGGACTTAAACTTTGGACTGCCGTCACTCACAATGTTCCACCCGGGTCTGGGGACACAGGCCCTCTTCCATTCGGCTATCAGTCCCTTCTGCTTGTGCCCGCGTGAAAGATTCGCGGCTCCAGCTCCCTTGAAGTTCCACGGTAGTTCTTCAGCACTGTATCCCGGTGTTCTCCTCCCTTCGGGCACAGAAGGTGCAGTCTTAGGGGCACGGTCTTCGTGACAGGGCGTCGGCGTTAGAATGCAGTTGGCCTTTCCTGTGCTGAATCTCAAAGTTGTACTTTTGAAGCCTCTCTAACCACCGCGCGAGTTGACCCTCGGGCTGCTTGAAGTTCAGGAGCCACCGCAGGGATGCATGGTCGGTCCTGATGAGAAATTCTTGCCCGTACAGGTACTTGTGGAAGTGTTCAATGGTCTTCACGATGGCGAGCAGCTCCTTCCTGGTGACGCAGTAGTTCCTTTCTGGCTTTGACAAGGCCTTGCTGAAGTAGGTCACTACTCTCTCCTCGCCATCCACTACTTGCGACAGGATTCCCCCTATGCCAAAGTCGCTGGCATCGGTATCGACGATGAATCTTGTTCCAGGTCTGGGGTAGGCCAGAATAGGCGCGGTGCACAGAGCCTGCTTGAGTTGTTCGAAGGCACTGTGGCATTCTGCTGTCCACATGAAGAGTTGGCCCTTCTCAGTCAGTCGATGTAAAGGTTTGGCGATGTCGGCGAATCCTCTCACGAAGCGACGGTAATAAGTGCAGAGTCCCAGGAAGCTTCGTATTTGGGACTTGTCTTTCGGAACTGGCCACTCCCTCACAGCTGCGGTCTTCTCTGGGTCGGTGCGCACCCCTTCCTCGGAGACGATATGCCCAAGGTACTGGACCCGCTTCTGGAAGAGCTGACACTTCTTGGGGATCAACTTCAGCTGGGCAGCCCGTAGCTTCAACAAGATCTCCTTCAGGTTGCTGTAGTGCTCCTCGAAGCTTCTCCCCAGAACGAAGACGTCGTCTAGGTAGACCAGGCAGGTCTTCCAGTGTAGTCCCCTCAGAATGGTTTCCATTAGCCTTTCGAAGGTCGCAGGGGCGTTGCACAGACCGAATGGCATGACGGTGAACTTCCAGAGCCCGCTGCCCACAGAGAACGCAGTTTTCTCGCGGTCCTTAGGGTGAACCTCCACCTGCCAGTAGCCACTCTTCAAATCCAAGGTGGAGAACCATCTCGACCCTGATATGGTGTCCAGGGTGTCGTCGATCCGGGGTAGAGGGTAGCTGTCCTTCTTCGTGACGTCATTCACCCGCCTGTAATCCACGCAGAACCTGGTGGAACCGTCCTTCTTCTTCACTAGCACGACCGGAGAACTCCAAGGACTATGTGATGGCTCGATCACCCCTTGCTCCTTCATCTCTTCTACCATCCGGTCGACTTCGGCTTGCTTGGCGAGCGGGACACGTCGGAACGGGGCCCTAATCGGTGCGCTGTCGCCAACGTCGATTCTGTGCTGAACCAAGCTTGTCCTTCCGAAGTCTTTGCTCCCCACGGAGAATACGTCCTGGAATTCGCGTAGCAGGTCCTGAATTTGGCGTGATTGTTCCTCGTCTAAATGGTCCTGGGATCCTTGGTACAGCTTCTGTAGTTCTTCTGGCAGTGTGCGTCTTCTTCGGTTGTCCGTCTGCAGGTGTCCGTCCGTCGTATCTGTGATGCGGGCAATCCAGGTAACGGGCTCGCAGACTCCTAGGTTGGTGTCCCGGTGAACCGTAATGTCGTAGTTTTTCAGGTTGGACAGGCGGACGTACGGCCGAAACGTCGTGTTGATGAGAGTCTTGGCAACTAGCAATCCTTTTGTCTGGATGTCCTCATATTTTGGCTCGATGACAGCCGCCACTCCCTCAGCAGTTCCGTCGACAATTACGGCAGCGCTGACCTCCGTCCTGGCGGGAACGATGACGTCTTCTCTCAGCCTTACTCGTCGTGCGGTGATGGACTCGTGCGCAGGTTGCAAAGCAAGTTCCTCGCCTCCGAAGTGCAGAGTGTTGGTACTTAGATCCAAGATGATGTTGTTCTGGTCCAGGAAGTCCAGTCCGATGATCACTTCATTTGATACGTCAGCCACAAGCACTGGATGCTTTATCGCCCGTTGACCAATGACGAACTCCAGTGATGATTCGCCATGTACCGGTGCGGTCTCTCCGGTCGCGGTTATTAAATGGAGGTTCCTTTGTGTGGGTTGCACTCTCCACTTCTGGATCACGGTGGGACTGACGATGGTCCTCGATGCTCCCGTGTCGATTAGCATGGGCCAGCTCTCTCCGTTGACGACTCCGTCGACCATCAGGCTGCTATTGTCCCTGCGTAACTTCGTCACACGAACCTGGACTGCCGGGGTTGACGACTCTCACAAGCCAACCTTTGCCCCCCAAGGCTGGCTAATACTCGTTTCCCTGGGTCGCGCTGTTTTCAGACGACTGATTTCCCGTCGGATACCCTCGGCGGCGGCGATCACCGCAGTCCTTGCTCAGGTGGCCTTTCTTACCGCAGATCCAGCAGGTCGGTAGTCCTCTTCCGGGCCGCCTCTCCGGTTGCCTTCCGGCTGTGTCGTTGCTGGTGGTGCCGCGACTATCGAAGAAACGGCTTAGCGCCTCCATTAGTTCGTCGGCCAGGGGCTTGGTCTCGTTGGTTTTTACTGGTTCGTCGACGTCCACTTGACGCACCCGCGCGTGCATTCTGGATGCCTGTTTTGCCGTCTCGAACTCAAGTGCGTGGCTCAGCGCATCTGTCATAGTCTTATTGCGCGCGAGTCGCAGCGCCTGTTGAGTGTCCGAGTCCCGTAGCCCGTCGGTGAAAGTCTGCGTCGCTATCTGCTCCAGAAAGTCGGCCGGCGCTGTTGGGTAGGCGAGCCTTACGAGACGTGCGATGTCCATCTCGAACTCTTGCAGGGTTTCCGCGTTCTTCTGTACCCGGGTCCGGAGCTGCATCTGGTAGGCCTGCTGAAGATGGCTATCTCCATATCGGGACTCCATATGGGCGATTAGTGAAGCGTAGTCCTGGGATCCAGTCGGGATGGCCTGAAGGACGTTAATGGCGCCCCCTCTCAGCGCTACAATGAGAGCTGTAGCCTTTTCCGTGCTGTTCCAGTTGTTTATTGAACAGGCTGCCTCGAACTGACGTAAATAGGTGCTCCACGGGACCTTTCCGTCGAAGGTGTGGGGCGTCACTCTGCTCTGTCCCGTTCCTGATATTCCCGGTGTACCTGTGGGCGGGCGTCGGCGCAGCTTGGCAACTTCCTCTTGAAGAGCGTTGAATCTCGCTTCCATCCCCGTCGACGGGCGTTGGTTCAGCTCAGAAATTTCCTTTTGTAAAGCGTTGAATTTTTCTTCCACCCCCGTCAGTGGGCGTTGGCGCAGTTCGGCAACTTCCTCTTGTAAGGCGTCGAACTTCTTTTCTACTGCCGTGACTTCCTCACGTAGGCCCTGGCAGACGGTGTTGACTTCCTGACGCAGACCCTGTTCCAATTTCTTTTGACTTTCCTGTAATTTCGTCAGCAGACACTCTTCCAGATTTTTCTGGCCATCCAGAAATTTTGCGGTTAGGTCCTCTGCTAGCTTATTCTGACCGTCTTCTAATTTGGAAGTTAGGTCCTCGGCTAAACTTTTCTGGCTGTCTTCCATCTTCTTCAGGTCCTCCGCTAACTTATTTTGACCGTCTTCCATCTTCTTCTGGCCGTCTTCTAGCTTCTTCTAGCCGTCTTCTAATTTGGCAGTTAGGTTCTTGGTTAAATTCTTCTGGCCATCTTCTAATTTAGCAGTTAGCTCCTTGGTTAAATTCTTCTGGCCGTCTTCTATGCCATTTAACTTTTCTAGCAATGCTGCCAATTGCGCCTCCATTTTAGTTGTTTGCCTTGTAAAGGGCATGCACTCAAAGGAAAATTAGAGAAAATGACCTGCTCGGGTTTTGAAACCAGGACCGCCAGGTGTTGTGCTTGTGCTTGAGTTCGTAATCCGGCTTCTGACACCAGTTGTTGCGTGCCATCCCCCTAGTGGCACTTTTTGTTAACTGGATTACGGTGGATTGAAGAGCACAAACACAGGTTGTTCCTTTAAATAATTAACTTTATTGCGGCCAGAACGATACAGCCACTCATCAGCAAATGCAAACAATTATTACCTTACCCCAGTTTCCTCAAGTCGAGAATACTTCCCCTTTCACTTGTCAACAGACCAAAGTAAATCCCTCGTAATGAGGTGACCCCGTACGCTGGATGGAAATAGCTGCACTAGGTCTGTCATTCACTGTTTTGCAACTCACCACAATGACCTCTCTTCGCACTAAGTAGGCACACTCGCTCAAAACACAGGCAGTCCCCTGTAAGCTCCTCACTCCCTTCGCTGTCACGAGAATCGGCTTCACTAGTCGGTTTCGCAAGTCTCCACACTTCTGTCGCTCAGGATACGCACTCGCACTCGCTCGTAAAACACAACAACAACCACTGCTTCACAGGTCGCACTTATATAGCAGGCCGGTGACTCAATAAATGCTTCTAGATCCATCCAGGGTTCACGGCTTCTCGAGGTTTCCATCGCTGGTCCAGTCACGAATATTCTGGACTATCCCCTTGTCCTAGTAGCCCTGTTGCATAAGGCGCACGCAATACAGGAGGCAGGCCACAGCCCAGCCCTGGGGCAGTTGTGACTCATGCGGCGAGCGATGACACAAACTCAAAGCCGTAACAATATAATAAAGTTATAATATTTGTTGAACAAAACAGTCGTATGCAACTCGCCTATAATGGTAATTAAGACACTCGTATGGAAATTATAAAACTCACTCGCTTAGCTCGTTTTATAAACACACTTGTGTCTTAATTATTGCCATTATTAATGTACTATTAACTTATGCTCATCTCAAATGGATGTTGGCTGTTGATTTAAACAACACCAAAGAGCGTGAAATACGGTGTCAGCAAGTGCTGAATTATAGTATTATGTGCCCCTCCAGACCATTATAGACAAACAAGAAACTAGTTTGAACCGTCTCCAATATCTTGTAAGTCCTTAGTAAAGGATTATCTCTCGATCCACGAGAGAAATGTTGAGCTTCTAGCATTGCCATGGAACAGAAGACCTGCCATTGTACTCGCTTATCCTCTGATACCATTGTAGATGCGGATCAGCTGACTCGCGGCGCATTCTACTGAGTTAGAAAAAGTAAACATTCCGGGAATACCAGAGCAAATTGGTCGTAGAATATGTTTCCCAACCAGCAATATAAGTGAAGATCAGTCATCTTATTTTCCCTGAACTGTTTGTTTAATCGTTTATATGTTACGTTAACCACCTGCTATGTCGAAGATGCTGAAGGTTGAATATCAGTCATATGTCAAGGACTATTTTAGCCTGTTTTCATTTTATGAAAAAAAAAGGCTTACGAGATAACCAGCAATTCTTCCAGGTTTGTGCCGTGTCTTGTGTGGGGTTTCACCTAGGACACCAAGCTGGCTCATCGGCGAGCTCTTGGTGTCCCCGCCCGGACACCTAATATAAAGGAAGGTGGCACGCAGTTCGTCACTCCTGTGGGGGTCCGGGCGGGGACACGAAGAGCCCGTCGATGAGCCAGCTTGGTGTCATAGGCGAAACCCCACACAAGACACGGCACAAACCTAGAAGAATTGCTGAGTTTTAATTCACTGGCCTTGAAAGCCAATACACCATCTTTTACGAGATAACCTTTTGTCCGTGTGTGTGTGAGCGATGTGTGTGTCTGCGTGTGTATCCCCCTCTAATAGCTTCTAAAGAGCTGGAGCGATTTCAATGAAACTCAGTAAAATCATAGTACTATTATGGCCTACCCCGATCGTGCCCTTCAAATTTAATATCGTCTTACGAATCCAACATGGCATCTGTGCGAAATATTTCACTGGCATTCTATATCTCCGAAACTATTACCGATATCATCCTGAAATTTTGCACGTTGATAAAGGGCACTATTAGGTGTTCACCTATGTAACATTCAAAAACCAGCTAACTACAATACAAACATGGTGGCCAAGCGAATTTGAAACATTTAAAAAGACGTTTCTGGCGATTTAACTATCCAAATGCAATGAGACTTGGTGCAGCAAATATTTATGCACATTTTAATGCACTGGCATCAAATTCAGTTTAATTATTCACACAACCTCAACATGGCGGCTGTGCGCAATTTTAGAATTAAGTTTTTATTTATTGTATATTATTCATGCGATCGAAGTGAACATTTGAATAATGAACCTACGCAAAATTCGCCATCTAATGGTAAATAACTATATGGCCTACATATATAAAAATCCAACATGGCGACCAACCAAAATATTTGGTCTGTTCTCAATATCTACGAAACTATTACAGCAATCAAACTGAAATTTTGTATGTTTATAGAAGCAATTAATATAAGTAGGATATATGAGAATAGGCTGTATCGTTCTTCATATAACTACTTGTTTTGGAAGTGTTAATATTTATTAAAACCAAATAATAGTGTTTAACTTCTTGACTTGAGAAGCTTCATGAAATTATATTTCTTTAACAAAAACAATTAAAACGTAAATAATAAAATAAGAATTATCTTTAGCTGCTTTTCAGTTGTGCCCAATGAATGGGGTGGGTACAAATTATAAATATGTAGTGGTTATTTATCACACGTAAATTGGCAATGTGATAGTTAACTAATTCTTGTAATTTTTTCCAGGATTGTGTTTACTTATTCATATTTTTTACCCCGCCCAATTCATTGGGCACAACTGTGTTGACCGACTGAAAAGCAGCTAAAGACAATTTGTAAAGGCAACACTGAAAAAAGAATGGCTTCAAATTTCCTCATAAAATAAGAAAGAAATTAAAATTGAAAATAATTAAATTGTAAATATTGATACGCTTATTGAAATTAAATAAGCTTATACAATAATTAATAAGCTTATAAAACTACAAAAAATTAAATTGAAAACGCTCTTACAATAAACTTATAAAAAGAAAATCATAAAAATGAAATTATAAAAACATTTAAATATAAATATTAAAAAGGTAACACAAAATTATAATAATACATTAAAAGTTTGGCTAAAATAATTAAATTTAAATTACAAATAATATATTTTAATAATAATTCTGCCCTGTAAAGGGTAACTGCTTCATATCCCTTATGCCCTGTGACGTGCTGAATATAATCGTTATTGTTGTTGTGCCAATTCTATTTGCCTCGACTGTAAGACACATGATTTTGACGTTTGCATGCAAATTCTTGGGAGTTGAGATGAGGTAGTGATCTTTATCTACGCTAGGGTGCAGCAGCGCCTTGGTAAGGTTACTACTAAGTTGTGTCCGCCTAGTGGTGAAAACGGTAAGCTTGTCCGCATGTGGTGAGTGTTCTTACTTGCCCAGAAAGATGGTTCCCTTAGTATCGACTGTTAGTAATTGCGCGATGAAATAACTGAGTGTTGGGACATGATCTGTACAAGACATAACATCATGTAGTCTACAAATATTGAGTAGCTTTCAGCTACTCATTCGGATGTCTTGCTTTGTAAAGTTCGGCGTATCTAGCTCTACCCAAATATGAATCGACATGGAATAGTTTCTCTTCAAATTAATTAATATTTTTATGTAAAATGTGGCAGAAAGATGAGGTAGATTCTCGTGTACACCTGGAGTGTATGACGGTCTGTGCTTCGGTTTGTAACGTATACCTTAGTGGTCTTGTCGACGAGATAATTATTTGTTGCTTCTTTTATATGTTTATATATAGTTGTTGTGGCAACCTTAAGGAAAGCAAACATTTATGTCGTAGATTTCTGTAAGAGGCCAAATGTGATTAATTGGAGTTATGAAGATTTGGTAAAAGGTATTATGTTCCAGAGAGAAGTAAGTGGATTATTATATATTTCTGGGGTGCATGTGTATCTTGCATAATTGAGGTCCGTGTAAATTACTTAAAGCTTTTATTTTATTAGAGTGGAGGTTCGTATTTGCTGGCATTGCGTTCGTCTTCTGTTTTTGGTTATCGGTTGTTGTGTTCTGGATAACCTTGTTATGATTGTCAGCTGTTAGATGACAAAAAAGCAAATCGTGGCACCATGTTTAAAAGGGATTGACGTATTGAGATCTTGTTCCGAGTTTGCTCAGGTTAAATTGAATTATCCACCTTTAATATATTTAGTGTCTTATGGCATTACCTATTTATTGACGGTATTAAAATATTATTGAAGATTGTTTTCCAACTTACCTGAAAGTTGTATAATTAGGCATATACGGAATTTGTTGCTCAGGCCTATTTCTTGATGTTATCGAGTCAGCTGTTAATTATTTATAGTGAAAGGATATTCGGTCCTAAGAGAAATATTTTGGGAGCCAATACAAAGTAAGTTTCATCCTACGTCAGGTACCACACCTTTTTATTTTATTTGAACTGCATGTATTTGTTTATTGTATTGTATTGTAATATTTGGTTTATGAATAGAAATGTTGTTTTAAAATATGAATCGTGTGTGTCATTTCTGGGTCTGGGATTCTGTAGACAGCTCTCAAGATAGACACCTCGGGTTATGGTTGAAAATGGTCCAGTCGCTTACTTACCTATTAACACCGTAGGAGGGGTGTGTCACTTGTATCGAGAGCGTGGTTTTACGTGTTTAACACATTAATGTCTATTTTGAGAGTTGTTCAGAGTTAGGAACTAGAAGTGATATACCCAAAATAAATTATGATCAGTGTTGTATTCTGTAAATGTTACTAATTTTTGTGTGTTTTATGTTTCATGTATACAATCCCACCTGGTAATGGAAAAACGAGTTCTCCCAAACATATATTATCTGAGGAAAGATGAATTGGGGTTCGAGATCTTGATTCGTGGAAGGATTCCACAGGGAAATAGAGTAACTGACTTGGCTGTCTTGAGGTCGTTACGTGATGCTCCTGTAATTATCCCGCCTATTAACAGCGAATATTGGGACAAGGGTAAGTCTGATGTCATTACATCTGTTTCAAACTTGTTAAGTGATTGTGCTTCGTTGGATGGTATTATCGATTCGTCTGAATATCAAAGAAATAAATTAAGGTGGCGAGCTCTGCATTGGATATTGAGATTGGCTGATTTAATTAATGTCTGGTCAAAAGTTGAGGACGGTATTTCATTTGCAAATGAATTGTCAAGTTTGCGTGATAGGTTGGCTATTATGTACGAACGTATGTTTTCTGGTGTAACCGGTGATTATACATGTGAATCTTTGGCGTCGTCAATCAGTGGAGATTCTGAGAATGGTAATCGGTGTGAGGTGAATGTTGATAATAATTTGGTTGAAGATGTAGAATCTGTGTTGTCTATTAATGATTTACGAATTTATAATCCTGCTGTTATGCAGCATCGAAATGGGTCGTCTAGTCAGCCTTCGAGAAATATGTCATGTTCAGCTAGGCCTAATATTATTGACCAGGCTAATTTAAATAATGAATTCAGATTGTCATCTAGGTCCTTATCGAGAGAAAATAGTGCGAATGCCTCAATTAATCTAACTTCTGGAATTTCTCGTTGTGTGAAGTCTGTACAAACAAGTGAAAGTCTAATTAATGTAACTGATGTTGTTGAGCATAATTTGATGAAACATAATATGAATTTAGGAGATTCTTCTCAAGTATGTGACCCTGGAAATGTCATGGCAGATATCAATGTTAGATTTGCTACGTTACCCAATCCGATTGCCTTGATTTTAAAGAATTTTCACATCTGTAATGGTACTGAGAATGATTTATTAGTGCAATTTCTTAGGAAATTTGTAGAATTAAAAGACAGTGCTGTGGTGTTTGGACTGTCCGAACGTCAAATATTTAGAATGGTGTTTCCTTGCACTTCTGGTATGCTTCGACAGATCTTAATTAATAACATGTCTGCTGGAAATTCTTTAATTAATTTTCAAATGGAAGTTTTAAATTATTTTATTACCCCGTACACCTTGTCAGACCTTCATCGAAGCTATTTATTCAGAGGACAGAGAATGGATGAAACACTGAACGATTATTTTGTGGATGTTAGGTATTATGCTAAAGTATTTGCTGTTCAGTTGTCGGAGGAGCAAATCGTTGCCTCATTAGTCGAAGGAATTAACCCCATTTATAGATTGTGTTTAACCATGTGTGCTAGGCCTAAGACTTATAAGGAGTTTAATGATCTTGTTCTTACTGCTGAGAAGTTCAAAAAGGCAGATGCTGTTCGCATGGCAAATTCATCGATACCATGTTCTTCTATTCAGGGTACCTTTGGGCAAATTGGTTCTCAGCCTGTTTTTCAGTGGACGAGTGCTGTTCAGTCTGGAGGAAGACAACCTGTTCAGGGTTTTAATAATGCTTTATTTCAGGGAGAGGTATGTCAAGATGTTGTTCCTGTTTCTGGTCCTTACAATAATTTTCAGGGGCGTTCCAACCGGAGATATGCTGAGGGTGATACATATCAAGGTAGGCGGTGTGACTTATGTGGGTCGTATAATCACCTTAGACGTTGGTGTGATGCCAGAATAAATCATAATTCCTGAAGATGTTGTGATGATCTTGTACGTACTGTATTGAATTTTCAAAATTGTGTTTGATCTTTGGAAACCACACACACTATGTATGTATGTATGTTCTGTATGAATTGTATGTTTGATGAACGATGGATGGATTTGTGTGTATTGTGTATAAATGTCTCTATTTGGAATCTTCTGCATTGTGTATAACCAGAGTGACCCATTGTTTTGCGTCAAGTTGGTATGTAGGCGAAAGGTTAAAATTTTCTAAATGGCTTTTGACATTTTGTTGGTACAGGGAGGAATTTCATTTTGTGTTACAGTAATAATTTTGAATTTTCAAGATCGTGTATGACCTACATGATGCTTTGGTGCGTGTTTGTAGTAAAGTGAACTTTATTTGAATCTTCAAAATTGTGTACTGGTTCTGGAGGAAGGTGGTATAATTGTGCATTAGTGTATTGTGTTGGTATGAATGTGAATCTCTAATTTGTTCTTTAATTTGGGGAGGGATTTTGTTCTTGTTTCTTGTTTTTATGGGTAAAGTTATGTTTATTTTAAAAGTTTTCAATGGTAGCCGAGTATATAAATAGGGTCGTTAAAATATCCTTGTTCAGCTTAAGATCCTAACGTATATGGAGGTATGGGACTCAAATATTAGGTGGCATAAGCTGAATATGTATTTAATGGTAAGTATTTACTAAACATTCCGAAATAGTTTCTCCGAGTAGTGACCTTGTGCTCTTATTATTGCTTGTTGAACTGAGGAAGTAGGTACTTACAGGTGAATTGTGTGTGTCATGAGGTTAATTTGGTAATGGTCGTTGTTTCGTTGTAGTGAATTTGTTGTAATTCTTATCCGAGGCAGCATAAAGGTAATTGTTTATTTAAAGGGTATTTGTGGTAAAATATCCTTGTTCAGCTTAAGATCCTAACGTATATGGAGGTATGGGACTCAAATATTAGGTGGCATAAGCTGAATATGTATTTAATGGTAAGTATTTACTAAACATTCCGAAATAGTTTCTCCGAGTAGTGACCTTGTGCACTTATTATTGCTTGTTGAACTGAGGAAGTAGGTACTTACAGGTGAATTGTGTGTGTCATGAAGTTAATGTGGTAATGGTCGTTGTTTCGTTGAAGTGAATTTGTTGAAATTCTCATCCGAGACAGCCTAAGGTAATTGTTTATTTAAAGGATATTTGTGGTAATGTGTCACGGTTTTAACGAACTCCTATTTATATCGTGGTGGAACATTTTGGGGATATTTGTGGGTAGTAACTGTTTTCTTGGGTGAATTTAGAGGTTATGCAAAGATGTGTGTGTGAATGTGTTGGGGTTTTCTTAGGTCTGCACGTGTGGTCAGTTGATACTTCGTTTATTGATGCTTTCTTGGTCTTTCTTTCTTTTTTCCTTGGGTTTCGAGTCTGTTTATGGTTTTCTTGGGTAGTTTCTTTTCGCTTGTAGCCTAAATGAGTTGAGACAGATGTGTGATAAGGGACTTATGCCAACGTTCTTTTGGGGATATTAGTTTTTTAAAAAATACTAAAGAACTCATTTTTCATCTGGGATTTGCTTGCTTCACTGTAATTGTTATGAATTTGGTTTGTCAATTCTACATTTTCTTATATTGCATTGAGTACTCATCAACACTTCTAATTGTTTATTTAAAATATGTGTAAACTTAAATATTTTGTAAAGGGTGTGGATATTTTGAGATAGGTTTTGCATTAGGAAAATTTCTGCCATATTTTGGATATATGTAATGATATTGTTTGTTTTTTTGTTTAATGTCAAACGTGTGTGTAAATTGTTCCATGAAAACGATACTCGCCTAGTCGAATTTGGTTTCAGCTGCTATCATCGTTGGTGCGCCTGCGTAGAAGATTTCGGATGTACTGTGAAGACTATCTGTGGCCAGGATGGTGGAACTGTCATCTGGAAACTAAAGCGAACCTGAACTTATCCTCGAACGAAAGATGAATTATGTATACTATGATGTATTATTGTCTGTACAAATTATCTGATGTATCATGTTACATGTAAGACGCAATTTTCTTGGCATGAAAAGGGATGTACCATTAGCTACGTTGACTTCTGCATGAACTATCATCGACCTGTGTGTAGTCAAACTTGTGGTGGTGGATTTTGAACGAACTTGTGAAGAAGTGTTTATTTCTACCTCCTTATTTAATGCATGCCTAAAACTAAACCAGTTTTGAAGTGATGAATTTGGGTACTGAAGGTTGGTATTCGTTGAAGATTGGTATTGGTGCATGTACATTTTCAGTTGGACAATTTCGTTGGCTTGGTACTTTACCGGCGCCAAGTATGAAGGGAGGGAGTATGTGCCAATTCTATTTGCCTCGACTGTAAGACACATGATTTTGACGTTTGCATGCAAATTCTTGGGAGTTGAGATGAGGTAGTGATCTTTATCTACGCTAGGGTGCAGCAGCGCCTTGGTAAGGTTACTACTAAGTTGTGTCCGCCTAGTGGTGAAAACGGTAAGCTTGTCCGCATGTGGTGAGTGTTCTTACTTGCCCAGGAAGATGGTTCCCTTAGTATCGACTGTTAGTAATTGCGCGATGAAATAACTGAGTGTTGGGATATGATCTGTACAAGACATAACATCATGTAGTCTACAAATATTGAGTAGCTTTCAGCTACTCATTCGGATGTCTTGCTTTGTAAAGTTCGGCGTATCTAGCTCTACCCAAATATGAATCGACATGGAATAGTTTCTCTTCAAATTAATTAATATTTTTATGTAAAATGTGGCAGAAAGATGAGGTAGATTCTCGTGTACACCTGGAGTGTATGACGGTCTGTGCTTCGGTTTGTAACGTATACCTTAGTGGTCTTGTCGACGAGATAATTATTTGTTGCTTCTTTTATATGTTTATATATAGTTGTTGTGGCAACCTTAAGGAAAGCAAACATTTATGTCGTAGATTTCTGTAAGAGGCCAAATGTGATTAATTGGAGTTATGAAGATTTGGTAAAAGGTATTATGTTCCAGAGAGAAGTAAGTGGATTATTATATATTTCTGGGGTGCATGTGTATCTTGCCTAATTGAGGTCCGTGTAAATTACTTAAAGCTTTTATTTTATTAGAGTGGAGGTTCGTATTTGCTGGCATTGCGTTCGTCTTCTGTTTTTGGTTATCGGTTGTTGTGTTCTGGATAACCTTGTTATGATTGTCAGCTGTTAGATGACAAAAAAGCAAATCGTGGCACCATGTTTAAAAGGGATTGACGTATTGAGATCTTGTTCCGAGTTTGCTCAGGTTAAATTGAATTATCCAACCTTTAATATATTTAGTGTCTTATGGCATTACCTATTTATTGACGGTATTAAAATATTATTGAAGATTGTTTTCCAACTTACCTGAAAGTTGTATAATTAGGCATATACGGAATTTGTTGCTCAGGCCTATTTCTTGATGTTATCGAGTCAGCTGTTAATTATTTATAGTGAAAGGATATTCGGTCCTAAGAGAAATATTTTGGAAGCCAATACAAAGTAAGTTTCATCCTACGTCAGGTACCACACCTTTTTATTTTATTTGAACTGCATGTATTTGTTTATTGTATTGTATTGTAATATTTGGTTTATGAATAGAAGTGTTGTTTTAAAATATGAATCGTGTGTGTCATATCTGGGTCTGGGATTCTGTAGACAGCTCTCAAGATAGACACCTCGGGTTATGGTTGAAAATGGTCCAGTCGCTTACTTACCTATTAACACTGTAGGAGGGGTGTGTCACTTGTATCGAGAGCGTGGTTTTACGTGTTTAACACATTAATGTCTATTTTGAGAGTTGTTCAGAGTTAGGAACTAGAAGTGATATACCCAAAATAAATTATGATCAGTGTTGTATTCTGTAAATGTTACTAATTTTTGTGTGTTTTATGTTTCATGTATACAATCCCACCTGGTAATGGAAAAACGAGTTCTCCCAAACATATATTATCTGAGGAAAGATGAATTGGGGTTCGAGATCTTGATTCGTGGAAGGATTCCACAGGGAAATAGAGTAACTGACTTGGCTGTCTTGAGGTCGTTACGTGATGCTCCTGTAATTATCCCGCCTATTAACAGCGAATATTGGGACAAGGGTAAGTCTGATGTCATTACATCTGTTTCAAACTTGTTAAGTGATTGTGCTTCGTTGGATGGTATTATCGATTCGTCTGAATATCAAAGAAATAAATTAAGGTGGCGAGCTCTGCATTGGATATTGAGATTGGCTGATTTAATTAATGTCTGGTCAAAAGTTGAGGACGGTATTTCATTTGCAAATGAATTGTCAAGTTTGCGTGATAGGTTGGCTATTATGTACGAACGTATGTTTTCTGGTGTAACCGGTGATTATAAATGGGAATCTTTGGCGTCGTCAATCAGTGGAGATTCTGAGAATGGTAATCGGTGTGAGGTGAATGTTGATAATAATTTGGTTGAAGATGTAGAATCTGTGTTGTCTATTAATGATTTACGAATTTATAATCCTGCTGTTATGCAGCATCGAAATGGGTCGTCTAGTCAGCCTTCGAGAAATATGTCATGTTCAGCTAGGCCTAATATTATTGACCAGGCTAATTTAAATAATGAATTCAGATTGTCATCTAGGTCCTTATCGAGAGAAAATAGTGCGAATGCCTCAATTAATCTAACTTCTGGAATTTCTCGTTGTGTGAAGTCTGTACAAACAAGTGAAAGTCTAATTAATGTAACTGATGTTGTTGAGCATAATTTGATGAAACATAATATGAATTTAGGAGATTCTTCTCAAGTATGTGACCCTGGAAATGTCATGGCAGATATCAATGTTAGATTTGCTACGTTACCCAATCCGATTGCCTTGATTTTAAAGAATTTTCACATCTGTAATGGTACTGAGAATGATTTATTAGTGCAATTTCTTAGGAAATTTGTAGAATTAAAAGACAGTGCTGTGGTGTTTGGACTGTCCGAACGTCAAATATTTAGAATGGTGTTTCCTTGCACTTCTGGTATGCTTCGACAGATCTTAATTAATAACATGTCTGCTGGAAATTCTTCAATTAATTTTCAAATGGAAGTTTTAAATTATTTTATTACCCCGTACACCTTGTCAGACCTTCATCGAAGCTATTTATTCAGAGGACAGAGAATGGATGAAACACTGAACGATTATTTTGTGGATGTTAGGTATTATGCTAAAGTATTTGCTGTTCAGTTGTCGGAGGAGCAAATCGTTGCCTCATTAGTCGAAGGAATTAACCCCATTTATAGATTGTGTTTAACCATGTGTGCTAGGCCTAAGACTTATAAGGAGTTTAATGATCTTGTTCTTACTGCTGAGAAGTTCAAAAAGGCAGATGCTGTTCGCATGGCAAATTCATCGATACCATGTTCTTCTATTCAGGGTACCTTTGGGCAAATTGGTTCTCAGCCTGTTTTTCAGTGGACGAGTGCTGTTCAGTCTGGAGGAAGACAACCTGTTCAGAGTTTTAATAATGCTTTATTTCAGGGAGAGGTATGTCAAGATGTTGTTCCTGTTTCTGGTCCTTACAATAATTTTCAGGGGCGTTCCAACCGGAGATATGCTGAGGGTGATACATATCAAGGTAGGCGGTGTGACTTATGTGGGTCGTATAATCACCTTAGACGTTGGTGTGATGCCAGAATAAATCATAATTCCTGAAGATGTTGTGATGATCTTGTACGTACTGTATTGAATTTTCAAAATTGTGTTTGATCTTTGGAAACCACACACACTATGTATGTATGTATGTTCTGTATGAATTGTATGTTTGATGAACGATGGATGGATTTGTGTGTATTGTGTATAAATGTCTCTATTTGGAATCTTCTGCATTGTGTATAACCAGAGTGACCCATTGTTTTGCGTCAAGTTGGTATGTAGGCGAAAGGTTAGAATTTTCTAAATGGCTTTTGACATTTTGTTGGTACAGGGAGGAATTTCATTTTGTGTTACAGTAATAATTTTGAATTTTCAAGATCGTGTATGACCTACATGATGCTTTGGTGCGTGTTTGTAGTAAAGTGACCTTTATTTGAATCTTCAAAATTGTGTACTGGTTCTGGAGGAAGGTGGTATAATTGTGCATTAGTGTATTGTGTTGGTATGAATGTGAATCTCTAATTTGTTCTTTAATTTGGGGAGGGATTTTGTTCTTGTTTCTTGTTTTTATGGGTAAAGTTATGTTTATTTTAAAAGTTTTCAATGGTAGCCGAGTATATAAATAGGGTCGTTAAAATATCCTTGTTCAGCTTAAGATCCTAACGTATATGGAGGTATGGGACTCAAATATTAGGTGGCATAAGCTGAATATGTATTTAATGGTAAGTATTTACTAAACTTTCCGAAATAGTTTCTCCGAGTAGTGACCTTGTGCACTTATTATTGCTTGTTGAACTGAGGAAGTAGGTACTTACAGGTGAATTGTGTGTGTCATGAGGTTAATGTGGTAATGGTCGTTGTTTCGTTGAAGTGAATTTGTTGAAATTCTTATCCGAGGCAGCATAAAGGTAATTGTTTGTTTAAAGGGTATTTGTGGTAAAATATCCTTGTTCAGCTTAAGATCCTAACGTATATGGAGGTATGGGACTCAAATATTAGGTGGCATAAGCTGAATATGTATTTAATGGTAAGTATTTACTAAACATTCCGAAATAGTTTCTCCGAGTAGTGACCTTGTGCACTTATTATTGCTTGTTGAACTGAGGAAGTAGGTACTTACAGGTGAATTGTGTGTGTCATGAAGTTAATGTGGTAATGGTCGTTGTTTCGTTGAAGTGAATTTGTTGAAATTCTCATCCGAGACAGCCTAAGGTAATTGTTTATTTAAAGGATATTTGTGGTAATGTGTCACGGTTTTAACGAACTCCTATTTATATCGTGGTGGAACATTTTGGGGATATTTGTGGGTAGTAACTGTTTTCTTGGGTGAATTTAGAGGTTATGCAAAGATGTGTGTGTGAATGTGTTGGGGTTTTCTTAGGTCTGCACGTGTGGTCAGTTGATACTTCGTTTATTGATGCTTTCTTGGTCTTTCTTTCTTTTTTCCTTGGGTTTCGAGTCTGTTTATGGTTTTCTTGGGTAGTTTCTTTTCGCTTGTAGCCTAAATGAGTTGAGACAGATGTGTGATAAGGGACTTATGCCAACGTTCTTTTGGGGATATTAGTTTTTTAAAAAATACTAAAGAACTCATTTTTCATCTGGGATTTGCTTGCTTCACTGTAATTGTTATGAATTTGGTTTGTCAATTCTACATTTTCTTATATTGCATTGAGTACTCATCAACACTTCTAATTGTTTATTTAAAATATGTGTAAACTTAAATATTTTGTAAAGGGTGTGGATATTCTGAGATAGGTTTTGCATTAGGAAAATTTCTGCCATATTTTGGATATATGTAATGATGTTGTTTGTTTTTTTGTTTAATGTCAAACGTGTGTGTAAACTGTTCCATGAAAACGATACTCGCCTAGTCGAATTTGGTTTCAGCTGCTATCATCGTTGGTGCGCCTGCGTAGAAGATTTCGGATGTACTGTGAAGACTATCTGTGGCCAGGATGGTGGAACTGTCATCTGGAAACTAAAGCGAACCTGAACTTATCCTCGAACGAAAGATGAATTATGTATACTATGATGTATTATTGTCTGTACAAATTATCTGATGTATCGTGTTACATGTAAGACGCAATTTTCTTGGCATGAAAAGGGATGTACCATTAGCTACGTTGACTTCTGCATGAACTATCATCGACCTGTGTGTAGTCAAACTTGTGGTGGTGGATTTTGAACGAACTTGTGAAGAAGTGTTTATTTCTACCTCCTTATTTAATGCATGCCTAAAACTAAACCAGTTTTGAAGTGATGAATTTGGGTACTGAAGGTTGGTATTCGTTGAAGATTGGTATTGGTGCATGTACATTTTCAGTTGGACAATTTCGTTGGCTTGGTACTTTACCGGCGCCAAGTATGAAGGGAGGGAGTATGTGCCAATTCTATTTGCCTCGACTGTAAGACACATGATTTTGACGTTTGCATGCAAATTCTTGGGAGTTGAGATGAGGTAGTGATCTTTATCTACGCTAGGGTGCAGCAGCGCCTTGGTAAGGTTACTACTAAGTTGTGTCCGCCTAGTGGTGAAAACGGTAAGCTTGTCCGCATGTGGTGAGTGTTCTTACTTGCCCAGGAAGATGGTTCCCTTAGTATCGACTGTTAGTAATTGCGCGATGAAATAACTGAGTGTTGGGATATGATCTGTACAAGACATAACATCATGTAGTCTACAAATATTGAGTAGCTTTCAGCTACTCATTCGGATGTCTTGCTTTGTAAAGTTCGGCGTATCTAGCTCTACCCAAATATGAATCGACATGGAATAGTTTCTCTTCAAATTAATTAATATTTTTATGTAAAATGTGGCAGAAAGATGAGGTAGATTCTCGTGTACACCTGGAGTGTATGACGGTCTGTGCTTCGGTTTGTAACGTATACCTTAGTGGTCTTGTCGACGAGATAATTATTTGTTGCTTCTTTTATATGTTTATATATAGTTGTTGTGGCAACCTTAAGGAAAGCAAACATTTATGTCGTAGATTTCTGTAAGAGGCCAAATGTGATTAATTGGAGTTATGAAGATTTGGTAAAAGGTATTATGTTCCAGAGAGAAGTAAGTGGATTATTATATATTTCTGGGGTGCATGTGTATCTTGCCTAATTGAGGTCCGTGTAAATTACTTAAAGCTTTTATTTTATTAGAGTGGAGGTTCGTATTTGCTGGCATTGCGTTCGTCTTCTGTTTTTGGTTATCGGTTGTTGTGTTCTGGATAACCTTGTTATGATTGTCAGCTGTTAGATGACAAAAAAGCAAATCGTGGCACCATGTTTAAAAGGGATTGACGTATTGAGATCTTGTTCCGAGTTTGCTCAGGTTAAATTGAATTATCCAACCTTTAATATATTTAGTGTCTTATGGCATTACCTATTTATTGACGGTATTAAAATATTATTGAAGATTGTTTTCCAACTTACCTGAAAGTTGTATAATTAGGCATATACGGAATTTGTTGCTCAGGCCTATTTCTTGATGTTATCGAGTCAGCTGTTAATTATTTATAGTGAAAGGATATTCGGTCCTAAGAGAAATATTTTGGGAGCCAATACAAAGTAAGTTTCATCCTACGTCAGGTACCACACCTTTTTATTTTATTTGAACTGCATGTATTTGTTTATTGTATTGTATTGTAATATTTGGTTTATGAATAGAAGTGTTGTTTTAAAATATGAATCGTGTGTGTCATTTCTGGGTCTGGGATTCTGTAGACAGCTCTCAAGATAGACACCTCGGGTTATGGTTGAAAATGGTCCAGTCGCTTACTTACCTATTAACACTGTAGGAGGGGTGTGTCACTTGTATCGAGAGCGTGGTTTTACGTGTTTAACACATTAATGTCTATTTTGAGAGTTGTTCAGAGTTAGGAACTAGAAGTGATATACCCAAAATAAATTATGATCAGTGTTGTATTCTGTAAATGTTACTAATTTTTGTGTGTTTTATGTTTCATGTATACAATCCCACCTGGTAATGGAAAAACGAGTTCTCCCAAACATATATTATCTGAGGAAAGATGAATTGGGGTTCGAGATCTTGATTCGTGGAAGGATTCCACAGGGAAATAGAGTAACTGACTTGGCTGTCTTGAGGTCGTTACGTGATGCTCCTGTAATTATCCCGCCTATTAACAGCGAATATTGGGACAAGGGTAAGTCTGAAGTCATTACATCTGTTTCAAACTTGTTAAGTGATTGTGCTTCGTTGGATGGTATTATCGATTCGTCTGAATATCAAAGAAATAAATTAAGGTGGCGAGCTCTGCATTGGATATTGAGATTGGCTGATTTAATTAATGTCTGGTCAAAAGTTGAGGACGGTATTTCATTTGCAAATGAATTGTCAAGTTTGCGTGATAGGTTGGCTATTATGTACGAACGTATGTTTTCTGGTGTAACCGGTGATTATAAATGGGAATCTTTGGCGTCGTCAATCAGTGGAGATTCTGAGAATGGTAATCGGTGTGAGGTGAATGTTGATAATAATTTGGTTGAAGATGTAGAATCTGTGTTGTCTATTAATGATTTACGAATTTATAATCCTGCTGTTATGCAGCATCGAAATGGGTCGTCTAGTCAGCCTTCGAGAAATATGTCATGTTCAGCTAGGCCTAATATTATTGACCAGGCTAATTTAAATAATGAATTCAGATTGTCATCTAGGTCCTTATCGAGAGAAAATAGTGCGAATGCCTCAATTAATCTAACCTCTGGAATTTCTCGTTGTGTGAAGTCTGTACAAACAAGTGAAAGTCTAATTAATGTAACTGATGTTGTTGAGCATAATTTGATGAAACATAATATGAATTTAGGAGATTCTTCTCAAGTATGTGACCCTGGAAATGTCATGGCAGATATCAATGTTAGATTTGCTACGTTACCCAATCCGATTGCCTTGATTTTAAAGAATTTTCACATCTGTAATGGTACTGAGAATGATTTATTAGTGCAATTTCTTAGGAAATTTGTAGAATTAAAAGACAGTGCTGTGGTGTTTGGACTGTCCGAACGTCAAATATTTAGAATGGTGTTTCCTTGCACTTCTGGTATGCTTCGACAGATCTTAATTAATAACATGTCTGCTGGAAATTCTTTAATTAATTTTCAAATGGAAGTTTTAAATTATTTTATTACCCCGTACACCTTGTCAGACCTTCATCGAAGCTATTTATTCAGAGGACAGAGAATGGATGAAACACTGAACGATTATTTTGTGGATGTTAGGTATTATGCTAAAGTATTTGCTGTTCAGTTGTCGGAGGAGCAAATCGTTGCCTCATTAGTCGAAGGAATTAACCCCATTTATAGATTGTGTTTAACCATGTGTGCTAGGCCTAAGACTTATAAGGAGTTTAATGATCTTGTTCTTACTGCTGAGAAGTTCAAAAAGGCAGATGCTGTTCGCATGGCAAATTCATCGATACCATGTTCTTCTATTCAGGGTACCTTTGGGCAAATTGGTTCTCAGCCTGTTTTTCAGTGGACGAGTGCTGTTCAGTCTGGAGGAAGACAACCTGTTCAGGGTTTTAATAATGCTTTATTTCAGGGAGAGGTATGTCAAGATGTTGTTCCTGTTTCTGGTCCTTACAATAATTTTCAGGGGCGTTCCAACCGGAGATATGCTGAGGGTGATACATATCAAGGTAGGCGGTGTGACTTATGTGGGTCGTATAATCACCTTAGACGTTGGTGTGATGCCAGAATAAATCATAATTCCTGAAGATGTTGTGATGATCTTGTACGTACTGTATTGAATTTTCAAAATTGTGTTTGATCTTTGGAAACCACACACACTATGTATGTATGTATGTTCTGTATGAATTGTATGTTTGATGAACGATGGATGGATTTGTGTGTATTGTGTATAAATGTCTCTATTTGGAATCTTCTGCATTGTGTATAACCAGAGTGACCCATTGTTTTGCGTCAAGTTGGTATGTAGGCGAAAGGTTAGAATTTTCTAAATGGCTTTTGACATTTTGTTGGTACAGGGAGGAATTTCATTTTGTGTTACAGTAATAATTTTGAATTTTCAAGATCGTGTATGACCTACATGATGCTTTGGTGCGTGTTTGTAGTAAAGTGACCTTTATTTGAATCTTCAAAATTGTGTACTGGTTCTGGAGGAAGGTGGTATAATTGTGCATTAGTGTATTGTGTTGGTATGAATGTGAATCTCTAATTTGTTCTTTAATTTGGGGAGGGATTTTGTTCTTGTTTCTTGTTTTTATGGGTAAAGTTATGTTTATTTTAAAAGTTTTCAATGGTAGCCGAGTATATAAATAGGGTCGTTAAAATATCCTTGTTCAGCTTAAGATCCTAACGTATATGGAGGTATGGGACTCAAATATTAGGTGGCATAAGCTGAATATGTATTTAATGGTAAGTATTTACTAAACATTCCGAAATAGTTTCTCCGAGTAGTGACCTTGTGCACTTATTATTGCTTGTTGAACTGAGGAAGTAGGTACTTACAGGTGAATTGTGTGTGTCATGAGGTTAATGTGGTAATGGTCGTTGTTTCGTTGAAGTGAATTTGTTGAAATTCTTATCCGAGGCAGCATAAAGGTAATTGTTTGTTTAAAGGGTATTTGTGGTAAAATATCCTTGTTCAGCTTAAGATCCTAACGTATATGGAGGTATGGGACTGAAATATTAGGTGGCATAAGCTGAATATGTATTTAATGGTAAGTATTTACTAAACATTCCGAAATAGTTTCTCCGAGTAGTGACCTTGTGCACTTATTATTGCTTGTTGAACTGAGGAAGTAGGTACTTACAGGTGAATTGTGTGTGTCATGAAGTTAATGTGGTAATGGTCGTTGTTTCGTTGAAGTG
Source organism: Meconema thalassinum (assembly GCA_946902985.2). Lineage (NCBI taxonomy): Eukaryota > Metazoa > Arthropoda > Insecta > Orthoptera > Tettigoniidae > Meconema > Meconema thalassinum. Next base: position 2,135,640,262 of record OX336388.2, read on the forward strand.
AATTTGTTGAAATTCTCATCCGAGACAGCCTAAGGTAATTGTTTATTTAAAGGATATTTGTGGTAATGTGTCACGGTTTTAACGAACTCCTATTTATATCGTGGTGGAACATTTTGGGGATATTTGTGGGTAGTAACTGTTTTCTTGGGTGAATTTAGAGGTTATGCAAAGATGTGTGTGTGAATGTGTTGGGGTTTTCTTAGGTCTGCACGTGTGGTCAGTTGATACTTCGTTTATTGATGCTTTCTTGGTCTTTCTTTCTTTTTTCCTTGGGTTTCGAGTCTGTTTATGGTTTTCTTGGGTAGTTTCTTTTCGCTTGTAGCCTAAATGAGTTGAGACAGATGTGTGATAAGGGACTTATGCCAACGTTCTTTTGGGGATATTAGTTTTTAAAAAAATACTAAAGAACTCATTTTTCATCTGGGATTTGCTTGCTTCACTGTAATTGTTATGAATTTGGTTTGTCAATTCTACATTTTCTTATATTGCATTGAGTACTCATCAACACTTCTAATTGTTTATTTAAAATATGTGTAAACTTAAATATTTTGTAAAGGGTGTGGATATTCTGAGATAGGTTTTGCATTAGGAAAATTTCTGCCATATTTTGGATATATGTAATGATATTGTTTGTTTTTTTGTTTAATGTCAAACGTGTGTGTAAACTGTTCCATGAAAACGATACTCGCCTAGTCGAATTTGGTTTCAGCTGCTATCATCGTTGGTGCGCCTGCGTAGAAGATTTCGGATGTACTGTGAAGACTATCTGTGGCCAGGATGGTGGAACTGTCATCTGGAAACTAAAGCGAACCTGAACTTATCCTCGAACGAAAGATGAATTATGTATACTATGATGTATTATTGTCTGTACAAATTATCTGATGTATCGTGTTACATGTAAGACGCAATTTTCTTGGCATGAAAAGGGATGTACCATTAGCTACGTTGACTTCTGCATGAACTATCATCGACCTGTGTGTAGTCAAACTTGTGGTGGTGGATTTTGAACGAACTTGTGAAGAAGTGTTTATTTCTACCTCCTTATTTAATGCATGCCTAAAACTAAACCAGTTTTGAAGTGATGAATTTGGGTACTGAAGGTTGGTATTCGTTGAAGATTGGTATTGGTGCATGTACATTTTCAGTTGGACAATTTCGTTGGCTTGGTACTGCCCCGATAATTGAATTATGTAGAGACCACGGTGGCTATATTTGAAATTATGATTAGAGTTATGGCTGTCATAGTTATGACGTGGGTAGTCATGACGTAAGCACGGATGACGTAAATGTTATGCCAGCAAGCTACTTGAGCTGAGATTCTCAGTGACGTCAGCATTTTTGTCCAGAATGTTCCAAGATGTACGACGCAGTCGCAGGAAACGAGGAATTCTGCTGAGGAAGAAACTATGCTATTGGAGGAGAGGCATGAACCAATGAACGATAGTTTAAAGGAAGACGGAGATTGCTGAAACTATGGTATTTTTATGACTTTTTGAATGCAGAATTGTGGAAATACATTTGCAGTAAAAGCATTGATTTGGAATTTTGATGAAATTTATTTTCAGTTTTTGAATTTTGAAAATCCGTCATGAATTAACGAAGTTGGAAGTTCTAGCGATGACGTAGTATCACGCTTTGGAAGGGATGGTAACGCCCCTCGAGAAGGTAATAAAAGGGCTTGCGCAGATGAAAGGAGCCTCTTCTCTTCTCTTGTCTTACGTTCGCTGATCATTCTGAGATCTAATGCTCAGATCATCGAAGTATTTGTGAAAGTCAGTTTATTATACATTCAATATAGTGAGACATCAAAGTGAACAGCAAGTGAAAAGAATCGTTTTTATAACGCGTGGCGAGGCCACTTTGTTAACGAGAACCAGGTCAAACTAGGTGAAGTTGAAACGGACCTTAGAAAGCTTCTATAAGTTTAACTTCAAACAGTTAGCGGTCTACGATAACATAATTGTATTGTGCAGTACTACATGCAATTATAGTGAAAAGCTGAACAATTTCGACCGAGTACTTCAAAAGATATTAGCAATTTTATAAGACTGGCAAAAGTGATTATCTCACCACTAGAGAAACACTTTTGTATAAGCCAGAAACAACGCAAGGCTAACGTTGCGAGTGGAGTAGAAAGACTTCAGATTGCTTGCTTACAGAACGATACAGTATAATGGAGCATTTGAATACGGCAGTTTGTTCTTCTGACACTACAACTGAAGTGCAAATGGAAGGCTAAGAAGGCTTATTGCAATTGGGACATACTTCAATGGAGTAAGATAGCGACATGGAACTTCGCTAATTGCTTTTCCACACAAGCGAACATGCGGTGAATACCATCTACACCCATGTTTCGTAAGTAAAGGCTGAATATCATCGAACAGCCATAGAAACAATTTCATACTCTGAATATGAATAATTTCTTCGGAAATTTCTACAAAACGTCATGATGATTGTCTACTGGAACTTCAGGGAATTTTTCAAGAGAGGTCAGGGTAGTCCCGACTCACAATGAAGATTATTGCCGGAAGGATGTCTATTCGTATTCGAGGAGCAGAGCGATTCACGGAGAAGGAAGCAGTTCGATTCTCCGAGGGTGCTATTTCCTATTTCGAGGATGGAGCTCAGCTTTAACGTGGTGAAATGGATCCATCAGCAGTCTTCTTTGGGGAATTTTCCTCTGGAACGTCAATCGGCAGATAAGGTAGTCGTGAACGTTTATTGTATTTGAGTAACCTAGTAATGTTTGAGCAACCATTTTTCCCATATTTTTTACCCTCATGTATTTTGTCTTATTTTCTTGTTGAGATTCTTATTCTCAGTCCACCTTGATGAGTTTTGCATTTTTCGACGTTTTATTAAGACATTGTTATGTCATGGGCATAGTTAACGATTTTGAATCAGTTGAGACTGATATTTGGATTTTTCAGTAATTAATTTTTTGTGTAGTCACGATTTGACTGTAAGTTAATGATTTTTATGGCAGATTTAAATTCAGACAGCGTGTCACTTTATTAAAGTAATTCTACCCCAGTTTAATTACTTTGAACAATTTTCTGTCATCATCAAGAAGGAAGAACATTTAAATGATTTTAGAGCGTTAAAATCTTACGTTATCGACGATCTTGGAAATACTAGTCGTTATTTGTATTGATTGCAACACAGACATTTATCGTCAGTTATGAATGAACATTGCATCATAGACAATTTTGTGAAAGAGTAATGTTAATAATGAATTATTGAATGCATTAAAGTCAATTACTTTTGTTAGGAGTTTTTCTCAATTAGAGAATTATATGACGATGTTTGCATTCCCCAGTCTAATTGGATTCTATTCGACTACTTTGCAGTTTAGTCGCACTTTATTTGAAGATAGTATTTTCATACTACAATTTCTTTTAAGATGTTAGTCTTAAATTTTGATAGACCAGATAGGCGTATATGAGCGTATTCACTATTAAATTTGTTTGTGATTGGCAAGTTTTGACTTCATTTCAGTTCATGAATGAAATCTACGAAGGTTAAATAGAAAAACAGTTTTGAAACTAATTATGATTATAAAATTTTTAAGTGGAACTATGAATGTATAATCGCTAGTGCAGCGCGTGTTGAAAGTCGCTGAGATATAATGCCCTTGAATATGAAGGAAGTTCCCACAAGATTTAATGTTAAAGAATTATTTGTGGAAGTTTTGTAAGTGATGTGAAAGTTGTAAATGCCATATAGATTAATATATGATGATTTTGGGCATATTTTTAATGCAGATTGTGCATTAACTTGTTAGCGAAGGATTTTCCGCTGGAGTAAGATTGTTATAGTTCGTTGAAAATTAATCAAGTGATTTACTGTTATAATTAACACGAGTTTGGAAAGAATTTGAGACAAGATGTTGAATGAAGGTTGCCGTCACAAATCATTATTAAAAAACTTTATTAAATCAGATTGTGACATTAAAATGTATAACTAACCTTCATTGGTCGATTATATTAAACAGGATTATAAAATTACCAACCGAATGAACATGTGGCTAATGTATTTATTAAATTAATAATTTAAACAATTTAAATGTTAATATTGTAAATAATTGTTGTAAATATTTTTGAAAATAATATGAAACGAGAGTGATGTTAAAGGCGTGCTTATAATATTTTTATTGTCTTTGACAAATATTATAAACAATTTCTAATTGTTATAAATAATTTATGTGATTTTGTTATAAACATTTAAGAGCTAGTTAAACATTTGGATTGAAGTTAACAAGTTTAAGAAATTTATGTATTGATCCATTAGGATGTGATCAAAGTACTTGAAAGATTTGCGTAAATATAATGTGAGTTGTCTTGTAAGACATTTAAAAGCTTGAGAGTGCAGGCTGGATTCTTACGTAACATAGCGTGTGAGAAGGGAGTGCATTTGACCAGTATGCGTCAGGCTGGAAGGTAGCCCGCAGCTGTGTCAACATATGGTTTTCAGAGAGTGAGGTCGTTCACTCCGGCCTTGCGACTATAAATATCATTCTCTTGTTTATTAAAAGGAAACAAATGCTCTATATATGTCACACCCTGACGTCCTTTTCCAATCCAATAGTGTTATGAATATTACGGTATTTGGAGCTCTTGGGAGCTAAAATGTTTTATATCATGTTGTATAATAATTTTGCAAGTCCTACTGGAGGACGTAGTCAGATTGACTTGGGCTACTGATAGCCACGTATATTTTGTTGTGTTAGGAAAATCATACCCTTTATTAGAAATAAAGCTTTTGTACAGTTCAAAGTTCTCGTCTTCGTTTCTGGTTCATTTTTAAATGTCATGGCGGAGATTATTGTGTGAACAGACTTTTAGTGATCCTGTTGTCAACTCAAACCCCGAGATAATTAAGAGGTAAGCCACGGTAAGTATGCACCCCCGTCTATTTTGGTGTGTTCCACAATGATTTCCTGTGAATTTCTGTGCTCTTATCTCGATAGTATCTGTCAATGCCATTTTCATTGATGTAACTGTGCCGGTGCGATTGATAATTGGCAATCCGATTGAGGGGGCGGATATCTGACAGCCTACTATCCAGGTAAACGGGGACAGAAAGATTGGCGACCCAAGAGCGTGGGGCTGAGTCAACAGTAAGATTGACCCTAATATGTGGGACGAATTCGACAAAACTGGATTACCAGGTTGAACACCAGAAAGATTGACAAACCTAGAACGTGAGGTTCGATTAGACTCAAATAAAGAGGTTGATTCTTTGTTAGATGTCTAGGCCAATTGTAGTATTTAAGAGTGTGATTATATAGGAATTACATGTTGTATTGTATTAGGAAAATTACACTCAGAAAAGATCAGATCTTATACAACTTGAGAAAGGTTAAATGGGCAGGAAACTTAGAAAAATCGCCTATAATCTGGAATCTTATTTTATTTGACCGGCTTATGACACTTCAGTCATATTAAAGATAAAATTAAATTATTTGGATTGTAAATGTAAATTATTTGTGTTAGGATATTTTAAAATGAGCCAGAGAAATTTGAACATGTGCTTGAGTTTGTTTCAACATGAAGTATCTTCGAATATTAATTATAAGGTAGTTATAAGTTAGATTTAAGACAGAAAATTGATCAAATTTATATATGGTGAAAAGTGTTGCTCAAACGTTGTTATTTTGCTCTTTTGATGTATGTCCCTACAGCAATCCATTTTGAATAATAATATTGTAATGGCAGATGAAAGTTTGAAGAAAATGTTAGAGGAGATGTCTGCTAACATGAATCGCAGTATGAAGCAGATGTTGAATGAAAGCATGAAGGAGAATAATAGTAATTTGTCTGCTAATTTAAATGCAAGGATGGAGGAGAATGCTAGTAATATGTCTGCTAATTTGAATAGTAGTATGAAGGAGATGGAAGCTAGGAATACTAGTCGAATGGAGGAGAATGCTAGTAATTTGAAAGCTAGCATGGATGAAAGTTTGAAGGTTCTTCATACTAGTGCTGCTAATTTGGAGGATAATATGTCGCGTTTACAGATTAATACCCTAGGAATTGAAAATACTGTAACGGACATGCGTACAGACGTGTCTAATGTCCATAAAGATGTATCTATTGTGCATAAAAGTGTTGATGATGTTAAAAATGATGTATCTAAGGTACAGAGGGACCTTACAATGTTAAATTTAGATGTAGCTAATGTCCGAGGGGATATTTCTTGTGCTAGAGCCGAAGTAGTTGTTGTCAAAAACGATGTAGCGACTGTCCAAGACAAGGTCGAGGAAGTCCAGAAAGAAATTCAAAAAGCTAGAACAGATGTATCCAATGTTCAGGTAGACATTAACAACATTCATGCGGATATAACTGAGGTGCAAAGTGATGTAACTAAGATTCAGGTAGAGGTCAACACAGTTTTCGTAGACATCACTAAAGTCCAAACTGATGTCAATAAAGTCAGGGAAGAAATCGAAAACTCAAAAACTCTTTGTACGCGTAATATAACTGCATTAACGACTAGGTTAGTAGATGAATCGGTTAGAACAACAACGTCTTTAGCAGAGTTGAAGTATGACGTAGAGGTCATGAGAACACAGGTATTAGACCACAATAGAGTATTAAAAGAGGATATTGAAGTAGACATAGCCGAGATGTTAACAGCAAACGTAGCGGTATGGAAAGACGAGTGGAATAAGTCAAGTGGGGAACATGTAACCCAAATTCAGGAAAGGATTGAAAGAAAACTTGCCAGTACGCAGATAGAAATTAATAATGAGGTAGTACAGATTAGAAAAGATTTAAGCGTCAGGATAAATTCGCTATCCGAAAAACAAGTTGACGATAGAACACGACTAGATCAGGATATGCAAACTTTAAAGTCTACATTAGAGAATCAAATTCATAAAGTTGTCTCTGACGTAAATGAAACGACGAGTAAACTGAAAAACTTGAAGTTAGGAGAGGCTAGTTTAATGGAGAACTACAAGGAAGAGATAGTCAAGAAAGTCTTAACAGAAATCACCGATAAGGATACAGAAGGCTTTGCTTGCGAATTGAACAGGAAGCATACCAGAAGATGTCACCTAGATCTAGAAGAAAGAGACGTGACTCCTGAAGAACGTGTATCCAGATTCAGAGAGGAGGATGACGAGAGGAATATGGAATCTGAGTGGAATTATCGAGATAGTGGGAAAAACTATCCGGATTCATATCCAAGGAACGTGACGGTCATTAGGAATTTCGAGGACAAACCACAAAAATTCAGTAACACTGATAGTTTGACACCTATAGAGTATGTAAGGAATCTCAAAGATTATTTCATCGAAGCTCACATTCCCAGAGAGAGAGAGATGAAGATTGTAGAGAGATATCTGATTGGAGGACCCCTTGAATGGTTTAGAGCTTTTAGATATACATTCAGCAACTTTGACGAGTTTGCAGAGGCATTAATCAAACGATTTTGGTCCATAGAAGCGCAGAATTCGTTAAGAGCGGAGGTATATTCAAGAAAATACTCAGGTACTCTTCCAACGAGGTACGCTGATTTCTTTACGAGTCAGTTGTCCCGCTTGAGATTTTTGCAACCACCATTGTCCACGGAGCAACTAATAGATGCGATTTCTCGTATGCTGCCAGTTGAGGTGAGGAGACTTATAATTTCGTCCAACATAAGGGATTTATCCAGCATGGATGAATTACTAAGAAGGTTAGACTACACAAGTCCAATGCCTAACGTAGTTCAGAAAAGTCAAAGGCAAGAGTATAAGGAAATCAATACGGTGTATATGGACCAAGTCCAACAAACTGACAAGCCAGAGGAGGAGAAAACTGACAATGTAGGTCCTCACAGGAATAATCAGTTTAGAAATTACAGATCACAAGGTTACCGACCATATCAACAGAGAAGAGGTTGGAACTACAACCGAGGAAACTATAATGGAAGAGGCAGATATTATAACAATAATGGGTATAATCGTAACTATAATAGGAATAACCAAAACCAAAATAGAAACCAGAATACTCAAAGTCAGGTTATGACACCTGAGCAATATCAGCAAAGAGAAAAGGAAAGCCAGCAATACTTAAAAGAATTAAGGGATAAAGAAGCTGACAATCAAAGGAAAAGGCAGGATGTTGTAATCGATCCTGGGCCTTCTACGAGCCAGCAGAACTTAGAGAATAGAAACACTGGTCAGAAGACAAAGTAGAGAGGAAAGAATACATTAACCACATACAACCCAGAGTAGAAGAAATATATGATTAAGGAACATAGAGGAAATATCATACTAGAGTAAGCCAGTAATAATTCAATTTCGTGTTCAAGAGAGTTGAGATACTTGTAACATTGAGTTTAAAAACAATTTGCAACTGTTTTTAAAACGTGGTGAGAGGAGAATGCCCCCATAATTGAATTATGTAGAGACCACGGTGGCTATATTTGAAATTATGATTAGAGTTATGGCTGTCATAGTTATGACGTGGGTAGTCATGACGTAAGCACGGATGACGTAAATGTTATGCCAGCAAGCTACTTGAGCTGAGATTCTCAGTGACGTCAGCATTTTTGTCCAGAATGTTCCAAGATGTACGACGCAGTCGCAGGAAACGAGGAATTCTGCTGAGGAAGAAACTATGCTATTGGAGGAGAGGCATGAACCAATGAACGATAGTTTAAAGGAAGACGGAGATTGCTGAAACTATGGTATTTTTATGACTTTTTGAATGCAGAATTGTGGAAATACATTTGCAGTAAAAGCATTGATTTGGAATTTTGATGAAATTTATTTTCAGTTTTTGAATTTTGAAAATCCGTCATGAATTAACGAAGTTGGAAGTTCTAGCGATGACGTAGTATCACGCTTTGGAAGGGATGGTAACGCCCCTCGAGAAGGTAATAAAAGGGCTTGCGCAGAAGAAAGGAGCCTCTTCTCTTCTCTTGTCTTACGTTCGCTGATCATTCTGAGATCTAATGCTCAGATCATCGAAGTATTTGTGAAAGTCAGTTTATTATACATTCAATATAGTGAGACATCAAAGTGAACAGCAAGTGAAAAGAATCGTTTTTATAACGCGTGGCGAGGCCACTTTGTTAACGAGAACCAGGTCAAACTAGGTGAAGTTGAAACGGACCTTAGAAAGCTTCTATAAGTTTAACTTCAAACAGTTAGCGGTCTACGATAACATAATTGTATTGTGCAGTACTACATGCAATTATAGTGAAAAGCTGAACAATTTCGACCGAGTACTTCAAAAGATATTAGCAATTTTATAAGACTGGCAAAAGTGATTATCTCACCACTAGAGAAACACTTTTGTATAAGCCAGAAACAACGCAAGGCTAACGTTGCGAGTGGAGTAGAAAGACTTCAGATTGCTTGCTTACAGAACGATACAGTATAATGGAGCATTTGAATACGGCAGTTTGTTCTTCTGACACTACAACTGAAGTGCAAATGGAAGGCTAAGAAGGCTTATTGCAATTGGGACATACTTCAATGGAGTAAGATAGCGACATGGAACTTCGCTAATTGCTTTTCCACACAAGCGAACATGCGGTGAATACCATCTACACCCATGTTTCGTAAGTAAAGGCTGAATATCATCGAACAGCCATAGAAACAATTTCATACTCTGAATATGAATAATTTCTTCGGAAATTTCTACAAAACGTCATGATGATTGTCTACTGGAACTTCAGGGAATTTTTCAAGAGAGGTCAGGGTAGTCCCGACTCACAATGAAGATTATTGCCGGAAGGATGTCTATTCGTATTCGAGGAGCAGAGCGATTCACGGAGAAGGAAGCAGTTCGATTCTCCGAGGGTGCTATTTCCTATTTCGAGGATGGAGCTCAGCTTTAACGTGGTGAAATGGATCCATCAGCAGTCTTCTTTGGGGAATTTTCCTCTGGAACGTCAATCGGCAGATAAGGTAGTCGTGAACGTTTATTGTATTTGAGTAACCTAGTAATGTTTGAGCAACCATTTTTCCCATATTTTTTACCCTCATGTATTTTGTCTTATTTTCTTGTTGAGATTCTTATTCTCAGTCCACCTTGATGAGTTTTGCATTTTTCGACGTTTTATTAAGACATTGTTATGTCATGGGCATAGTTAACGATTTTGAATCAGTTGAGACTGATATTTGGATTTTTCAGTAATTAATTTTTTGTGTAGTCACGATTTGACTGTAAGTTAATGATTTTTATGGCAGATTTAAATTCAGACAGCGTGTCACTTTATTAAAGTAATTCTACCCCAGTTTAATTACTTTGAACAATTTTCTGTCATCATCAAGAAGGAAGAACATTTAAATGATTTTAGAGCGTTAAAATCTTACGTTATCGACGATCTTGGAAATACTAGTCGTTATTTGTATTGATTGCAACACAGACATTTATCGTCAGTTATGAATGAACATTGCATCATAGACAATTTTGTGAAAGAGTAATGTTAATAATGAATTATTGAATGCATTAAAGTCAATTACTTTTGTTAGGAGTTTTTCTCAATTAGAGAATTATATGACGATGTTTGCATTCCCCAGTCTAATTGGATTCTATTCGACTACTTTGCAGTTTAGTCGCACTTTATTTGAAGATAGTATTTTCATACTACAATTTCTTTTAAGATGTTAGTCTTAAATTTTGATAGACCAGATAGGCGTATATGAGCGTATTCACTATTAAATTTGTTTGTGATTGGCAAGTTTTGACTTCATTTCAGTTCATGAATGAAATCTACGAAGGTTAAATAGAAAAACAGTTTTGAAACTAATTATGATTATAAAATTTTTAAGTGGAACTATGAATGTATAATCGCTAGTGCAGCGCGTGTTGAAAGTCGCTGAGATATAATGCCCTTGAATATGAAGGAAGTTCCCACAAGATTTAATGTTAAAGAATTATTTGTGGAAGTTTTGTAAGTGATGTGAAAGTTGTAAATGCCATATAGATTAATATATGATGATTTTGGGCATATTTTTAATGCAGATTGTGCATTAACTTGTTAGCGAAGGATTTTCCGCTGGAGTAAGATTGTTATAGTTCGTTGAAAATTAATCAAGTGATTTACTGTTATAATTAACACGAGTTTGGAAAGAATTTGAGACAAGATGTTGAATGAAGGTTGCCGTCACAAATCATTATTAAAAAACTTTATTAAATCAGATTGTGACATTAAAATGTATAACTAACCTTCATTGGTCGATTATATTAAACAGGATTATAAAATTACCAACCGAATGAACATGTGGCTAATGTATTTATTAAATTAATAATTTAAACAATTTAAATGTTAATATTGTAAATAATTGTTGTAAATATTTTTGAAAATAATATGAAACGAGAGTGATGTTAAAGGCGTGCTTATAATATTTTTATTGTCTTTGACAAATATTATAAACAATTTCTAATTGTTATAAATAATTTATGTGATTTTGTTATAAACATTTAAGAGCTAGTTAAACATTTGGATTGAAGTTAACAAGTTTAAGAAATTTATGTATTGATCCATTAGGATGTGATCAAAGTACTTGAAAGATTTGCGTAAATATAATGTGAGTTGTCTTGTAAGACATTTAAAAGCTTGAGAGTGCAGGCTGGATTCTTACGTAACATAGCGTGTGAGAAGGGAGTGCATTTGACCAGTATGCGTCAGGCTGGAAGGTAGCCCGCAGCTGTGTCAACATATGGTTTTCAGAGAGTGAGGTCGTTCACTCCGGCCTTGCGACTATAAATATCATTCTCTTGTTTATTAAAAGGAAACAAATGCTCTATATATGTCACACCCTGACGTCCTTTTCCAATCCAATAGTGTTATGAATATTACGGTATTTGGAGCTCTTGGGAGCTAAAATGTTTTATATCATGTTGTATAATAATTTTGCAAGTCCTACTGGAGGACGTAGTCAGATTGACTTGGGCTACTGATAGCCACGTATATTTTGTTGTGTTAGGAAAATCATACCCTTTATTAGAAATAAAGCTTTTGTACAGTTCAAAGTTCTCGTCTTCGTTTCTGGTTCATTTTTAAATGTCATGGCGGAGATTATTGTGTGAACAGACTTTTAGTGATCCTGTTGTCAACTCAAACCCCGAGATAATTAAGAGGTAAGCAACGGTAAGTATGCACCCCCGTCTATTTTGGTGTGTTCCACAATGATTTCCTGTGAATTTCTGTGCTCTTATCTCGATAGTATCTGTCAATGCCATTTTCATTGATGTAACTGTGCCGGTGCGATTGATAATTGGCAATCCGATTGAGGGGGCGGATATCTGACAGCCTACTATCCAGGTAAACGGGGACAGTACTTTACCGGCGCCAAGTATGAAGGGAGGGAGTATGTGCCAATTCTATTTGCCTCGACTGTAAGACACATGATTTTGACGTTTGCATGCAAATTCTTGGGAGTTGAGATGAGGTAGTGATCTTTATCTACGCTAGGGTGCAGCAGCGCCTTGGTAAGGTTACTACTAAGTTGTGTCCGCCTAGTGGTGAAAACGGTAAGCTTGTCCGCATGTGGTGAGTGTTCTTACTTGCCCAGGAAGATGGTTCCCTTAGTATCGACTGTTAGTAATTGCGCGATGAAATAACTGAGTGTTGGGATATGATCTGTACAAGACATAACATCATGTAGTCTACAAATATTGAGTAGCTTTCAGCTACTCATTCGGATGTCTTGCTTTGTAAAGTTCGGCGTATCTAGCTCTACCCAAATATGAATCGACATGGAATAGTTTCTCTTCAAATTAATTAATATTTTTATGTAAAATGTGGCAGAAAGATGAGGTAGATTCTCGTGTACACCTGGAGTGTATGACGGTCTGTGCTTCGGTTTGTAACGTATACCTTAGTGGTCTTGTCGACGAGATAATTATTTGTTGCTTCTTTTATATGTTTATATATAGTTGTTGTGGCAACCTTAAGGAAAGCAAACATTTATGTCGTAGATTTCTGTAAGAGGCCAAATGTGATTAATTTGGAGTTATGAAGATTTGGTAAAAGGTATTATGTTCCAGAGAGAAGTAAGTGGATTATTATATATTTCTGGGGTGCATGTGTATCTTGCCTAATTGAGGTCCGTGTACATTACTTAAAGCTTTTATTTTATTAGAGTGGAGGTTCGTATTTGCTGGCATTGCGTTCGTCTTCTGTTTTTGGTTATCGGTTGTTGTGTTCTGGATAACCTTGTTATGATTGTCAGCTGTTAGATGACAAAAAAGCAAATCGTGGCACCATGTTTAAAAGGGATTGACGTATTGAGATCTTGTTCCGAGTTTGCTCAGGTTAAATTGAATTATCCAACCTTTAATATATTTAGTGTCTTATGGCATTACCTATTTATTGACGGTATTAAAATATTATTGAAGATTGTTTTCCAACTTACCTGAAAGTTGTATAATTAGGCATATACGGAATTTGTTGCTCAGGCCTATTTCTTGATGTTATCGAGTCAGCTGTTAATTATTTATAGTGAAAGGATATTCGGTCCTAAGAGAAATATTTTGGGAGCCAATACAAAGTAAGTTTCATCCTACGTCAGGTACCACACCTTTTTATTTTATTTGAACTGCATGTATTTGTTTATTGTATTGTATTGTAATATTTGGTTTATGAATAGAAGTGTTGTTTTAAAATATGAATCGTGTGTGTCATTTCTGGGTCTGGGATTCTGTAGACAGCTCTCAAGATAGACACCTCGGGTTATGGTTGAAAATGGTCCAGTCGCTTACTTACCTATTAACACTGTAGGAGGGGTGTGTCACTTGTATCGAGAGCGTGGTTTTACGTGTTTAACACATTAATGTCTATTTTGAGAGTTGTTCAGAGTTAGGAACTAGAAGTGATATACCCAAAATAAATTATGATCAGTGTTGTATTCTGTAAATGTTACTAATTTTTGTGTGTTTTATGTTTCATGTATACAATCCCACCTGGTAATGGAAAAACGAGTTCTCCCAAACATATATTATCTGAGGAAAGATGAATTGGGGTTCGAGATCTTGATTCGTGGAAGGATTCCACAGGGAAATAGAGTAACTGACTTGGCTGTCTTGAGGTCGTTACGTGATGCTCCTGTAATTATCCCGCCTATTAACAGCGAATATTGGGACAAGGGTAAGTCTGATGTCATTACATCTGTTTCAAACTTGTTAAGTGATTGTGCTTCGTTGGATGGTATTATCGATTCGTCTGAATATCATCATCATCTTGAGCAGTTTCCAACCGCTGGTCGGGTCTGCTTGGAACATAAGCCTCTCCATCGTTTCCTGTCCATCCACCATCTCTCGTCATTTACTGTGTCCCAGCACACTCCTCTTTCCTCCACACTCTTCTTAACTCCTTTCGTCCATCTGTCCCTTGGTCTTCCCCTTGGCCTCCTTCCCGTCATTTCCATTCCAAACATCTTCTTCGGTATCCTCTCCTCTTGCATCCTCCTCACATGTCCATACCATTGTAGCCTAGATCGCTCTATTCTATTTTGCAATGGTTCCTCTCTTACCATCTCCCTGACTCTCTCATTCCTTACTCTGTCCATTCTTGTCACTCCTACCCTACTCCTCTGGAACTTCATCTCCACTGCTCGTATTTTATTCTTGTCCCTTTCCTTCATCACCCATGTTTCTGAACCATATGTCAAAATTGGCACAAAGTAGGTTTTGTAGATGATTCCTTTACATTTTTGTGGTACATCTTTATTCCATATCATCCCCCTAACACTCTTGAAAAATCCATCTGCGCACCTTCCCCGCTCATTTATTTCCATCCTATTGCCTCCCTTTTCTTCAATTATGCTTCCCAAATACTTGAAGCATTCTACTTTCTGCAACTGCTGTCCTCCAAGTGTTATGCCCATATCCAGTCTGTTCTTCTTCCTCGTTGTGATGACCACTTCACTCTTTTGTGCTGAGAACTTCATCCCATATGATAACACTACCTTCTCCCACTCATCTAATTGCTCTTGTACTTCTTCCTCATCCTCTCCCCATACCAGAAGGTCATCAGCAAACAACATTGCCTTCATTTTCCTTTCCCCAATGCTATTTACCACTTTTCGTATGATTTCATCCATCACCACTATAAATAACAGGGGTGAGAGGGCACTTCCCTGTTTCAGACCACTCTCCAGTTGAAACCATTCCGTTCTCTCTCTTCCCACCTTTACACAGCTTTTGCTTCCCTCGTACATTGCTTTCACTCTTGCCACTGTCTCCTTGTTCACTGCTTTTGCTCTCATTGCTTCCCATACCTTGTTTCTATTAATACTATCATATGCTTTCTCAATATCCAAGAAGGTCATCACCAGATCTTTCCCATATTCATAATGGTGTTCTTGTAGCTGTCTTACTGCAAAGATGAGGTCAACTGTTGACCTTCCTGGCCTGAATCCATACTGTTCTTCCCTCAGCCCATCTTCAACTTCTGTCCGAATTCTTCTCTCCAGTACCTTCTCAAATATTTTGGCGCAGTGGCACATGAGTGTAATTCCCCTGTAGTTCTTGCATTCCTTCCTACTTCCCTTTTTAAATATGGGTATTATTATCCCTCTTTTCCAGTCCTCTGGTATTTTCTTCTCCCTCCATATCACTTTCATTACTCGAAAGAGCCACTGTGTTCCTATCACCCCTGCTGCTCTCACCATCTCCACACTCACTTCGTCTATTCCCGGTGCCTTTCCCCCTTTCATCTTCTTTAATGCTTCCTCCACTTCTTTCCATGTCAATTCCTTCTCTGAAATGTCTTGGTCACTGTCTGTTTCTTCCTCCACAATGTCCACTACGCTGGTTTTAGTTGGATTTAGGAGTTCCTTGAAGTATTCTCTCCAGATAACCTTTACTTCTTCCATATTTTCGACCTCCTTTCCATTCCTGTCCACCATTCTGACATTTTCCCCTGTATCTCTTCTCTTTGCCTTTATCATTCCATACAACACTTTCTTACTGCCATCACAGTCCTCCTCCATCATTTCTGTCCATTTCTCCTGCCATTTCTTTTTCTCTTCCTTCACTACTTCTCCTGCTTCTTTCTTCCGCTCTTGGTATTCTTCTCTTGTTCTGTCTGTCCTCTGTTGGAACCATTTCCTGAATGCTTCATTTTTCTTTTTCACTGCTTCCTTAGTTCTGGGGTTCCACCATGGTGTTTCCTTCCACCTTTTCTATCCACTAGTTCTGCCACACACGACTTCCGCTGCTTCTACCAACACGTCCTTGAACCTATTCCATTCTTCTTCACCTGTTTTCGGATCATCCTTCGGTAATTTGTTCCTCACTAATATCTGGAACTTCTCCTTATTTCCATCCTCCTTCAGCTTCCATGTCCTTATTCTTCTTTCTTGGTTTTCAGTTCTCCTCTTTTCCTTCAGTCCTCTCACCTTGGCGACCAGCAGACGGTGGTCACTGTCCAGGGCTTCTGAAGGTATTACCCTTATATCCGTGATACTCTTCTTTGTCTCCTTACCGCATAGAATATAGTCCACCACTGATTTCCTAGTCAAATCCCTGCTGTACCAAGTAATTTTATGGCTCTCTCTCTTCTTGTACCATGTGTTTCCAACCATTAGCCCATTTATCTTGCACAGTTCCAACAATCTCTCTCCTTCCTTATTCCTGTTTCCCCATCCTTCACCACCAATCACTTCCTCAAAACCTCTTCTATCAGTTCCGACATGGGCATTTAGGTCTCCCATGACTATCAGGTCTCTCCCCACTAACTGCTTCTGCAACTCCTCTTCAAACTCGTCCTTCTCGCCTTCTGTGCATCCCACCTGTGGTGCATAGACTTGCAGAATGTCCAGGTTTCTACCTTTCACAGTGATTCTGGCTCTAATTATTCTATCACTTACCCTCTTTACTTCCTCCCTCAGCCCTTCTCTCACCACCATTCCCACTCCATTTCTCTTCCCCTCCTCATTTCCTATCCAGTATAGCTGCAAGCCATTTCTCAGTTCTTTTCTTCCTTCCCCTCTCCATCTGGTCTCTGCCAGTCCGAGTACATCCAGTTTTCTCCTCTCCATCATATCCACAACCTCCTCCACTCTTCCCGTCAATGTCGTTATATTCAAAGTTCCGATTCGTAGTCCATTTCCATAGCCAGGTCTGCTTCCTTTAGATCTGTCCTTTCCGAGGCCCGTTCCCGTTTTAAAAGCAGTTTCATATCCACTACTGGCTTGCTAGGCCTAACGTAGCTTCACCATAACCCTGGCAAGGGGCCTGTTTTTGGTCCGCGAGAGGTATTTTATTTCCCTCAAACCCTCCGGACAAGTCCGGCGAGCCCCCCTATCCGCCACCTGGGACGCGCCCGATAGAGGAACAGGCAAACCCCCACGGGGTCTGAATATCAAAGAAATAAATTAAGGTGGCGAGCTCTGCATTGGATATTGAGATTGGCTGATTTAATTAATGTCTGGTCAAAAGTTGAGGACGGTATTTCATTTGCAAATGAATTGTCAAGTTTGCGTGATAGGTTGGCTATTATGTACGAACGTATGTTTTCTGGTGTAACCGGTGATTATAAATGGGAATCTTTGGCGTCGTCAATCAGTGGAGATTCTGAGAATGGTAATCGGTGTGAGGTGAATGTTGATAATAATTTGGTTGAAGATGTAGAATCTGTGTTGTCTATTAATGATTTACGAATTTATAATCCTGCTGTTATGCAGCATCGAAATGGGTCGTCTAGTCAGCCTTCGAGAAATATGTCATGTTCAGCTAGGCCTAATATTATTGACCAGGCTAATTTAAATAATGAATTCAGATTGTCATCTAGGTCCTTATCGAGAGAAAATAGTGCGAATGCCTCAATTAATCTAACTTCTGGAATTTCTCGTTGTGTGAAGTCTGTACAAACAAGTGAAAGTCTAATTAATGTAACTGATGTTGTTGAGCATAATTTGATGAAACATAATATGAATTTAGGAGATTCTTCTCAAGTATGTGACCCTGGAAATGTCATGGCAGATATCAATGTTAGATTTGCTACGTTACCCAATCCGATTGCCTTGATTTTAAAGAATTTTCACATCTGTAATGGTACTGAGAATGATTTATTAGTGCAATTTCTTAGGAAATTTGTAGAATTAAAAGACAGTGCTGTGGTGTTTGGACTGTCCGAACGTCAAATATTTAGAATGGTGTTTCCTTGCACTTCTGGTATGCTTCGACAGATCTTAATTAATAACATGTCTGCTGGAAATTCTTTAATTAATTTTCAAATGGAAGTTTTAAATTATTTTATTACCCCGTACACCTTGTCAGACCTTCATCGAAGCTATTTATTCAGAGGACAGAGAATGGATGAAACACTGAACGATTATTTTGTGGATGTTAGGTATTATGCTAAAGTATTTGCTGTTCAGTTGTCGGAGGAGCAAATCGTTGCCTCATTAGTCGAAGGAATTAACCCCATTTATAGATTGTGTTTAACCATGTGTGCTAGGCCTAAGACTTATAAGGAGTTTAATGATCTTGTTCTTACTGCTGAGAAGTTCAAAAAGGCAGATGCTGTTCGCATGGCAAATTCATCGATACCATGTTCTTCTATTCAGGGTACCTTTGGGCAAATTGGTTCTCAGCCTGTTTTTCAGTGGACGAGTGCTGTTCAGTCTGGAGGAAGACAACCTGTTCAGGGTTTTAATAATGCTTTATTTCAGGGAGAGGTATGTCAAGATGTTGTTCCTGTTTCTGGTCCTTACAATAATTTTCAGGGGCGTTCCAACCGGAGATATGCTGAGGGTGATACATATCAAGGTAGGCGGTGTGACTTATGTGGGTCGTATAATCACCTTAGACGTTGGTGTGATGCCAGAATAAATCATAATTCCTGAAGATGTTGTGATGATCTTGTACGTACTGTATTGAATTTTCAAAATTGTGTTTGATCTTTGGAAACCACACACACTATGTATGTATGTATGTTCTGTATGAATTGTATGTTTGATGAACGATGGATGGATTTGTGTGTATTGTGTATAAATGTCTCTATTTGGAATCTTCTGCATTGTGTATAACCAGAGTGACCCATTGTTTTGCGTCAAGTTGGTATGTAGGCGAAAGGTTAGAATTTTCTAAATGGCTTTTGACATTTTGTTGGTACAGGGAGGAATTTCATTTTGTGTTACAGCAATAATTTTGAATTTTCAAGATCGTGTATGACCTACATGATGCTTTGGTGCGTGTTTGTAGTAAAGTGACCTTTATTTGAATCTTCAAAATTGTGTACTGGTTCTGGAGGAAGGTGGTATAATTGTGCATTAGTGTATTGTGTTGGTATGAATGTGAATCTCTAATTTGTTCTTTAATTTGGGGAGGGATTTTGTTCTTGTTTCTTGTTTTTATGGGTAAAGTTATGTTTATTTTAAAAGTTTTCAATGGTAGCCGAGTATATAAATAGGGTCGTTAAAATATCCTTGTTCAGCTTAAGATCCTAACGTATATGGAGGTATGGGACTCAAATATTAGGTGGCATAAGCTGAATATGTATTTAATGGTAAGTATTTACTAAACATTCCGAAATAGTTTCTCCGAGTAGTGACCTTGTGCACTTATTATTGCTTGTTGAACTGAGGAAGTAGGTACATACAGGTGAATTGTGTGTGTCATGAAGTTAATGTGGTAATGGTCGTTGTTTCGTTGAAGTGAATTTGTTGAAATTCTCATCCGAGACAGCCTAAGGTAATTGTTTATTTAAAGGATATTTGTGGTAATGTGTCACGGTTTTAACGAACTCCTATTTATATCGTGGTGGAACATTTTGGGGATATTTGTGGGTAGTAACTGTTTTCTTGGGTGAATTTAGAGGTTATGCAAAGATGTGTGTGTGAATGTGTTGGGGTTTTCTTAGGTCTGCACGTGTGGTCAGTTGATACTTCGTTTATTGATGCTTTCTTGGTCTTTCTTTCTTTTTTCCTTGGGTTTCGAGTCTGTTTATGGTTTTCTTGGGTAGTTTCTTTTCGCTTGTAGCCTAAATGAGTTGAGACAGATGTGTGATAAGGGACTTATGCCAACGTTCTTTAGGGGATATTAGTTTTTTAAAAAATACTAAAGAACTCATTTTTCATCTGGGATTTGCTTGCTTCACTTTAATTGTTATGAATTTGGTTTGTCAATTCTACATTTTCTTATATTGCATTGAGTACTCATCAACACTTCTAATTGTTTATTTAAAATATGTGTAAACTTAAATATTTTGTAAAGGGTGTGGATATTCTGAGATAGGTTTTGCATTAGGAAAATTTCTGCCATATTTTGGATATATGTAATGATATTGTTTGTTTTTTTGTTTAATGTCAAACGTGTGTGTAAACTGTTCCATGAAAACGATACTCGCCTAGTCGAATTTGGTTTCAGCTGCTATCATCGTTGGTGCGCCTGCGTAGAAGATTTCGGATGTACTGTGAAGACTATCTGTGGCCAGGATGGTGGAATTGTCATCTGGAAACTAAAGCGAACCTGAACTTATCCTCGAACGAAAGATGAATTATGTATACTATGATGTATTATTGTCTGTACAAATTATCTGATGTATCGTGTTACATGTAAGACGCAATTTTCTTGGCATGAAAAGGGATGTACCATTAGCTACGTTGACTTCTGCATGAACTATCATCGACCTGTGTGTAGTCAAACTTGTGGTGGTGGATTTTGAACGAACTTGTGAAGAAGTGTTTATTTCTACCTCCTTATTTAATGCATGCCTAAAACTAAACCAGTTTTGAAGTGATGAATTTGGGTACTGAAGGTTGGTATTCGTTGAAGATTGGTATTGGTGCATGTACATTTTCAGTTGGACAATTTCGTTGGCTTGGTACTTTACCGGCGCCAAGTATGAAGGGAGGGAGTATGTGCCAATTCTATTTGCCTCGACTGTAAGACACATGATTTTGACGTTTGCATGCAAATTCTTGGGAGTTGAGATGAGGTAGTGATCTTTATCTACGCTAGGGTGCAGCAGCGCCTTGGTAAGGTTACTACTAAGTTGTGTCCGCCTAGTGGTGAAAACGGTAAGCTTGTCCGCATGTGGTGAGTGTTCTTACTTGCCCAGGAAGATGGTTCCCTTAGTATCGACTGTTAGTAATTGCGCGATGAAATAACTGAGTGTTGGGATATGATCTGTACAAGACATAACATCATGTAGTCTACAAATATTGAGTAGCTTTCAGCTACTCATTCGGATGTCTTGCTTTGTAAAGTTCGGCGTATCTAGCTCTACCCAAATATGAATCGACATGGAATAGTTTCTCTTCAAATTAATTAATATTTTTATGTAAAATGTGGCAGAAAGATGAGGTAGATTCTCGTGTACACCTGGAGTGTATGACGGTCTGTGCTTCGGTTTGTAACGTATACCTTAGTGGTCTTGTCGACGAGATAATTATTTGTTGCTTCTTTTATATGTTTATACACACATCAAAAAAAGTTTTGCATCACCTCGGTTCCAAGAGTTCCGGAACCTTTAAATACAAAGGGAATAGAGATCAACACAAACAACATTTCAGCTCGTTTTATTGCTCATGAGACCCACACATTGCATGTTGTACCATCATACAGCTAGACTTTCAGCATTTGTGGTCCAGATTGCAGTACACACCACTACCTCTAATACCCAGTAGCACGTCCTCTTGCATTGATGCATGCCTGTATTCGTCGTGGCATACTATCCACAAGTTCATCAAGACACTGTTGGTCCAAATTGTCCCACTCCTCAACGACAATTCGGCGTAAATCTCTCAGAGTGGTTGGTGGGTCAAGACGTCCATAAACAGCCCTTTTCAACATATCCCAGGCATGTTCGATAGGGTTCATGTCTGGCGAACATGCTGGCCACTGTAGTCGAGCGATGTCGTTATCTTGAAGGAACGCATTCACAAGATGTGCACGATGAGGTCGAGAATTGTCGTCCATGAAGACAAATGCCTCTCCAATATTCTGCCGATATGGTTGCACTATGGGTCGGAGGATGTCATTAAGGTATCGTAAAGCCGTTTCGGAGCCTTTCATGACCACCGGTGGCGTACGTCGGCCCCACATAATGCCACCCCAAAACATCAGGGAACCACCACCTTGCTGCACTCGCTGGACAGTGTGTCTAAGACGTTCAGCCTGACCAGGGTGCCTCCAAACACGTCTCCGACGATTGTCTGGTTGAAGGCATATGCGACACTCATCGGTGAAGAGAACGTGATGCCAATTCCGTGGGGTCCATTCAGCATGTTGTTGGGCCCATCTGTACCGCGCTGCATGGTGTCGGGGTTGAAAAGTTGGACCTCGCCATGGACGTCGGGAGTGAAGTTGCGCATCATGCAGCCTATTGCGCACAGTTTGAGTTGAAACACGACGTCCTGTGGCTGAACGAAACGCATTATTCAACATGGTGGCATTGCTGTCAGGGTTCCTCCGAGCGGCAATCCGTAAGTAGCGGTCATCCACTACAGTAGTAGCCCTTGGGCGGCCTGAGCGAGGCCTGTCATCGACAGTTCCTGTATCTCTGTACCTCCTCCATGTCCGAACAACATCGCTTTGGTTCACTCTGAGACGCCTGGAAACTTCCCTTGTTGAGAGCCCTTCTTGACACAAAGTAACAATGCGGACGCGATCGAACTGCGGTATTGACCTTCTAGGCATGGTAGAACTACAGACAACATGAGCAGCGTACCTTCGTCCTGGTGGAATGACTGGAACTGATCGGCTGTCGTACCCCCTCCGTCTAATAGGCCCTGCTCATGCATGGTTGTTTACATCTTTGAGCAGTTTTAGTGACATCTATGAACAGTCAAAGGGACTGTATCTTGGATACAATATACACAGTCAACGTCTATATGCCGGAGATCTGGGAACCGAGGTGATGCAAAACTTTTTTTGATGTGTGTATATAGTTGTTGTGGCAACCTTAAGGAAAGCAAACATTTATGTCGTAGATTTCTGTAAGAGGCCAAATGTGATTAATTGGAGTTATGAAGATTTGGTAAAAGGTATTATGTTCCAGAGAGAAGTAAGTGGATTATTATATATTTCTGGGGTGCATGTGTATCTTGCCTAATTGAGGTCCGTGTAAATTACTTAAAGCTTTTATTTTATTAGAGTGGAGGTTCGTATTTGCTGGCATTGCGTTCGTCTTCTGTTTTTGGTTATCGGTTGTTGTGTTCTGGATAACCTTGTTATGATTGTCAGCTGTTAGATGACAAAAAAGCAAATCGTGGCACCATGTTTAAAAGGGATTGACGTATTGAGATCTTGTTCCGAGTTTGCTCAGGTTAAATGGAATTATCCAACCTTTAATATATTTAGTGTCTTATGGCATTACCTATTTATTGACGGTATTAAAATATTATTGAAGATTGTTTTCCAACTTACCTGAAAGTTGTATAATTAGGCATATACGGAATTTGTTGCTCAGGCCTATTTCTTGATGTTATCGAGTCAGCTGTTAATTATTTATAGTGAAAGGATATTCGGTCCTAAGAGAAATATTTTGGGAGCCAATACAAAGTAAGTTTCATCCTACGTCAGGTACCACACCTTTTTATTTTATTTGAACTGCATGTATTTGTTTATTGTATTGTATTGTAATATTTGGTTTATGAATAGAAGTGTTGTTTTAAAATATGAATCGTGTGTGTCATTTCTGGGTCTGGGATTCTGTAGACAGCTCTCAAGATAGACACCTCGGGTTATGGTTGAAAATGGTCCAGTCGCTTACTTACCTATTAACACTGTAGGAGGGGTGTGTCAGTTGTTGTTTTTTGAGTCTACAGTCTTTTGACTTTTGCCTCCCTGTCCTGAGCAATTATACATAGAGAGGAGCATATCCTCGGGAAGAGCATTACAGCTGACGTTTCCCGTTGCTTTCAGCCGTAATCGTTATCGATGGAGAGTGTTAATATTAGCGTCGAAGAAAATGCTTGGAGTATGCAAAAATGATCACAACTTTGAATAGTGAATGCAAATTGAAGTGAGAGAATCCATTTTTTTTTCAGTATTAACTGGTTCTTTTAAAGAAAGCCTTCTTAATTTTTTTTATTTAGGAACCATCCCAACATTCGCCTGATTAAAAGTGGGACTCCATGGAAAACCAATACCAGGATAGCTGAGGTGGGAATAGAACCAGCCTATTTTGAGTTTTTTGCCTCATGAGGATCATTTTACCCCGTTCCAGCCCTCAGACCACAATTAAATTTCTTGTCAGAGACGCGAATCGAACCTGGACCTTTACAGTGATTTCTATATGAACGTTGCAGAAGCGTAGTTGGTAGCATGCTGAGCTTCTATGCCCAAAGTCGCGGGTTCAAACCCGGCCGAAGTCGTCGGATTTTTTAAGAGCGTTAAAATCCCTCAGTATGCTTTCCTTCGGATGGGAAGGAAAGCCGACGGCCCCATGTCATACATTTATGACATTTAAAAGAACATTCCACTAACTAAACGTTGTGGAGCAGAATTTGTATGCTGGATGCGTTTGCATCTAGTAGTAGTCAAGTTCACAGCTAGGTGTCGTGGACGGTAGCATTTGGTAGCGAGAGTAAAAACTACTAGAAATTATCGTCGGCAGTCCTTACTTGAATTTAAGACAGATAACACACACAGCCTCCGTGGCTTAGGCGGCAGCACGCTGGCCTCTCACCGCTGGGTCCGTGGTTCAAATCCCGGTCACTCCATGTGAGATCTGTGCTGGACAAAACGGAGGCAGACAGGTTTTTCTCCGGGTACTCCGGTTTTCCCTGTTAAAATTTCATTCCAGCAACACTCTCCACTATCATTTCATTTCATCTGTCATTCATTTAATCATTGCCCCAGAGGAGTGCGTCAGGCCTCGGCAGCCGGCACAGTTCATATCCTCGCCGCTAGATGGGGGCTTCATTCATTCCATTCCCTGACCCGGTCGGAGACTGGAAGCAGGCTGTGGATTTTCATTTCAACACACACTAATACAGTAATCACAATTATCACCGGTTATCAGACAGATTCTACACACACCCAAAGTACACGGAACTTCATGACCACGCAGTCGCAGCCCCTAAACTAAGGAATCGACCAACCAACCAACCAACATCGCTGAGATGTTCTTTCGAATATATGTGCACTGTGCCTAGTTTTGACCTACCCGTTTCCCAATACTTTTCAGGTCACTTGGTGTGTGTAAGCCTCGTTACTCTCATATGGTGTTATCGATTTTATTTCTCGCTCGTTCTAGACATTATACAGTATCGTTTGTACATTATGAGGTGGTCGTAAGCGACGTGTCAATACCGTCCCAATGTATCGTCAGTCACGGGTTAGGCTCCAGTGGAGAGCATCGCGCGCGCTCAGCTGAGAAGCCACAGATGCACCACAACAATTCACGGTGTCATGCGTAGCTTGGAGGTGGTGGGGCTCACTGATCACTGTAGGTCACTGGATTGTATGGCCAGGCAAACAGCGTAACTCTTCAGTCGGTTAACACGAATTTGCCAAATGACTGGACGGGGTAAAATGTATATACAGTGGCTAACCGCCTGTTGAGCAAGGAACTGGCGCTAGCAGCAGCGTAGCGCCCAACTAGTTTAACACATTTACACCTTTTAACCCTATATGGGGCAAAACTATTTTTAGCCTATTTTCATTTATGCAAAAATAGGCTTATGAGATCACCTTTTGTCCATGTGTGTGTCTGTGGGTGCGTGTGTGTGTGTGTGTGTGGGTGAGGATTTTTGTGTGCCCCCCCCCAATAACTTCTAAACGGCTGGAGCGATTTCAATGAAACTCGGTAAGTTCATAGTACTATTCCAAGCGACCCCGACCGTGCCCTTCATATTTTGTTACGTCTCACCAATCCAACATGGCGGCTGTGAGAAATATTTCACCAGCATTCAATATCTCCGAAACTATTACCGATATCACCCTGAAATTGTATACGGTGATAAAGGAAACTACTAGAAGTTCTCCTATGTGACATTTGATAACTTGGTAACTACAAAACCAACATGGCGGCTAAGCGAAGTTGCGACTTTTAAATAGATGTTTCTCGCGATTTAACCAATCGCAATGAAACTTGGTACAGTATATGTCTTTAGACATTTTAATGCACCGACATCTAAATTCGTTCAATTGTTTACATAACCTCAGGATGGCGGTTGTGTGAAATATTTCACCAGCATTCTGTATCTCTGAAACTATTACCGGTATCACCATGACATTCTGTACGGAGATAAAGTGCACTACTGGAAATTTATCTACGAGACTTTCAAAAACGGGTTAGCTACAAAACGAACATGGCGGCGAAGTTGAAAGTTTTAAATAGACTTTTCTCGCGATTTAATGATCCAAACGCAGTGAAACTTGGTACAGGAAATGTTTGTACACATTGTAATGCACTGGTATCCAATTTACCTAAATTGTTTAGATAACCTCAAGATGGCGGCTGTGCGAATTTTAAAAAATATATTCTTATTTCTTGTGTTCTAAACATGCGATTGTAATCAACATTTGCATAATGAACATACAAAATAATCATTATCTAATAGTGCATAACTCTATGGCCTACATATATAAAAATCAAAAATGGCGACCATTCGAAATATTTAGAAGGTTCTCAATATCTATTAATCTACTACAGCAATCAAACTGAAATTTTGTAAGTGTATAGGAGCTATAAGCATAGGTTCACCTATGGGACGTTCAATAACCTGGCAAGCACAAATCCAACATGGCGGCGTCGCGAAATTTAAATATTCAAATGGATGTTTCATGCGTTTTAACCATTCGAGCGCAGTGATACTTGATCCGATATATGCTTATACAAATTTTAATCCACTGGCATCTAATTCATTTAAATTATTTTCATAATCACAAGTTGGCGGCTGAGCGAAATTTTAAAATCCCGCTTTTATTTCTTGTGTCCTAATCATGCGATTGAAGTTTCAGTAAAACACCAACACAATACTCTTCATGTATTTGTAAATAAACCTAAGGCCTATAAAATAAAAATACAACATGGTGACCATCCAAAATATTTAGACGGTTCACAATATCTACGAATCTATTACAGCAATCAAACTGACAATTTGTATGTTGATAGAGGCAATTAATATTAGTAGGATATAAGAAAATAGGCTGTATAGTTCTTCACGGAACTACTTGTAAATGTAATGCTATCATTCGGGACTTCCCGACGCGCTCTTGTATAACCGTAGATGCTAGTCAACTGGCGCAGATTCAAAGTGCTTCGATCGTCCCACGGCGCAAGTAGAGTATATGGAAGGTTGTGACTACAATATGTAAATAACACTCCTGGAATAAAATCTAATACGTATTACTAGCAACCCGACCCGGCTTCGCCCTGGAACAGTTATGAATGCATTACGTGATAAGCGATTCTATTTTCCAATGTCAATGAACAACGACCAAATCCGTTTTACGTCTCGGCATGATGGATTAAAATCACTGACTGGACTATTCATTATATTATCATGGAGATGCATGTGCAACAAATTCTTGTCAGACGTAAAGAATGGCGAGGTGCATGAAACACAAATCCCCCTTCCGTCCAATCTAAACTTGACTGTGAATTTTGCGGAACGAAAAGTTCACAGGCGAAATGAAGAAAAGCCGAGTTGCACTTCCAGGGAAACTCCAAATACAACCACTCTCCTCTAAAGTTTTTAACTCAACACGACTCGACATTTTGCTGCTGGCTGTATCTGGGGCAATAAGCTCGTCCGCTAGCTAAGCTGTAACTGAGCTGATAGACTCGCCCCCAGCCAGCTCGTAAACTGTCGCCTCAGTAACTGAATGGAGATTGTTGGAAGAAATGAAAACGTGAAAACACTTACAGTAGGCGATGTATTGAAGATAGAGATATGCTCTCCCGGGCTTTTGTGTAGAACTTTTCATGCTGAACAATTCTTACACTCATAGTATAAGGAGCGTTCAAAAAGTAACGAGCTGGAGGCAAAATTACAGAAACCAGTACCTGTATGTTAGAAGTAATGGCCCTGGCTGTTGAGGCACTTATCCCACTGTGACACGAGGTGGTGAATTGCTGTCTCATAAAATTCCCTGGGGGCGATGTGAACCAGTTCCGCACGTACAGCTGGACGACGGCGTCCGAGTTGAATCGGCCCCGCAGAGCCCTTTTCAGGGGACCAAACATGGCGTCATCACAGGGAGAGAGGTCTGGACTGTATGGAGGGTGGCCGAGAACTTCCCATTTGAATTTCTGCAGGAATGCCGCGACTGTGTTGGCCGTATGAGGTCGTGCATTGTCATGGAGCGACCACGGCGGCTATGGCATTCACTGTCACTCGGCGGTCCTGGGTAATGAGTCCATCAACTAGCTGGACGTTGTCATCGGTAATGAAGGGGGGGGGGGGGTGCCCCAGACCGGGCATCATCGGCTAACGATACCCGTATTTCCCTGAAGCGCTTGTGCCACGCCTTGACCGTTGCAAGGGTCATGCAGTGTTCACCGTACACTTGTGACATTCGGCGATGAATGTCCGTTCCCCCTACTCCTTCCACTGTCAGAAACCGAACAACACCTCTTTGCTCTTCGATTGACGCCTCAATGTCACTGTTTGAAATGCGACTGGCAGCGTTGGAAGATTGATGCATGCTGCTATTCGCTTTGTATCGTCACGTGACGTGCACGCTCTGGTCGGAACCAATCCTCGTTACACACGCCACGATTAGCCGATGTCGTCACCGGTTGAACAGATGAAAGTCACAGGGCGCTAGGTCGGGACTGTAGGGTGGTATTGCAAGACCTCCCACTTGAAACTCAGCAGCAGTTCACTCGTTTGGAAGACCTAGCGCTATGTGACTTTCATCTGTTCGGTAAGCTCAAAACGGAGCTCGGTGGTCGACATTTCCAGACCGATGAGGAGGTGAAGGCCGCTGTCTCCGTTTGGATGCAGAACGCTGGAGGAACATTCTAAGCATCCGGCATCGACAAGTTGGTTGTGCGTTTGGAGTGTCGTGGAAACTATGTGGAAAAGTGACGTTACATTGTATGTTGTTATAGGCGTGTCGCTGTTGTATTGGTGGTGTAATAAATGGCCATAACTGGCAAGTGCAACTTGCTTTTTGATCCACCTTCGTACGAGTATTTGTTGTACCCTTTACGTACTATATCGCGCGCGGTTTCAGGTGGATCAACACTCCTGCTCAACGTAATTTCCAGCAGTCGAATCCATCAACTGACATAAAGTGTGGTTATCATGAACAATGTCGAAATATCTCGGACATTCGCTGTTTTCCATTCCAGATGAGAAAAAAAGCAAGTGGCAATTGACGTAGCCGTGAAACGTATTTGCATGGTACATTAAGGAAATGTTGTCTGCTAAGTGTGTTAATAAAGGCGTACAATGCATGCAAATTGCAGTTGGCAGACCTGCTTTGAGCGCGCCCGCATCACACTGTGGGTGACGTCATCCAACTGATTGACGTACTCTACTGCTCACTAGCAAGAGAATTTAGCACATGTTTTCGACAGCACCAAACCAGGTCTCATTCCACTCCACTTTGAAATATCAGCATACAGCAATAATAGAGTCAGGAAACAGAAACCAAATTTGACTCGGGCATTCCTGTGTGGGCACACAATTTGAACAAGATGTTCAGTAAAGAACATATAGCCTACTTTCTCCTAAATCCATGGGTATAGTTATAACTCTTTGTCCTTTTCAAGGAGTATAATTGAATGTTGGTTGTAGTAGCTTGTTGAAATACAACGTGCTATACGGTTATTAAACATGAATATGAGGTGCCCTTTGCTAGTGCTACCTCTGTAAAAAAAATATTCAATTCGGTTTCACCGTGTTTGAATTGATATGGGGAATGGATTTGCACACATACAAGGCCGCTATTTGCAAACTATTGGGCTGATGACCTTGTAGTCAGTTATAAGATGCTTTCCACAGAAAGGCATGTTGCAAAATCTGGTAGAGATCAAGTGATTAGTATGGTCGTAATTTGATTTAAGCTTTTACCATTTGGGTGGCCGTCATTCCGTTTCCGCCAAGATGGCGGCGATATAAAACATGACACTGAGGTGCCCCTTGCTAGTGCTACCTCTGTACCGATTCGGTTTCACCGTGTATGAATTGATAGGCGGAATCGATTTGCACACATACTTGGCCACCATCTGCAAACTATTGGGCTGATGATCTTGCAGTTTGATCAGAATATGCTTCCCACATAAAGATATGTTGTTGCAAAATTTGGTAGAGACTAGATTTTTAGGTTGGTCGTAATTAGATTTAAGCTTTTAACATTTGGGTGGCCGCGATTACGTTTTTGTCAAGATGGAGGCGATATAAAACATGACGCTGAGGTGCCCTTTGCTAATGCTACCTTTGTACCAATTTTCGTTCCATTTGGTTTCACCGTGTTCGAATTAATAGGGGGAATCGATGTTCACACAAAGATGGCTGCCATCCGCAAACTATTAGGCTAATGACCTACTAGTTTGGTCAAATGATGCTCCCTCTATTAAGGTATATTGTTGCAAAATGTGGTAGACATCGGATGATTATGTTAGTCGTAATTCGATTTAAGCCTTGAACATTTGTGTGGCCGCCATTACGTTTCCGTCAAGATGGCGGCAATATAAAACATGACACTGAGGTGCCCTTTGCTAGTGCTACCACTGTACCAAATTTCGTTCCATTCGGTTTCACCGTGTTCGAATTAATAGGGGGAATCGGTTTTGACACAGAGATGGCCGCCATCCGCAAACTATTAGGCTAATGACCTATTAATTTGGTCAAAGGATGCTTCCTCTATAATGGTATGTTGTTGCAAAATTTGGTAGAGCTCGGTTGATTAGGTTAGTCGTAATTTGATTTAAGCATTGAACATTTGGGTGGCCGCCATTACGTTTCCGTCTAGATGGCGGCAATATAAAATATGACACTGAGGTGTCCTTGGCTAGTTCTACCTTTGTACCAAATTTCGTTCAATTCGGGTTCACCGTGTTCGAATTGTTAGGGGGGACACACATTCAGAGTACACACACTCACACACACTCACACACAGACACACAGACAGACACACAATTTTGCGCCCTTTGTTGATCTCATAAGTCTACTTTCATTTTTTGCAAAAATCGAAAGTAGGCTAAAAATTACTGAAGTAATGTTATTGATTTACGTCTCTTTTAACTACTGTTGTTTGAGTCTTCAGTCCATTGACTGGTTTGATGCAGCGCTCCATGCTTCCCTGTCCTGAGCTAATCGTCCCATCTCTACGCTCTCTCAAAGTTCCAACGTTCACCACTAGGTATCATTGATATCTGGTAGCGAAAGTTGGTACTACTTGAAATTGAACGGAACTTATAGCTCACCCTAATGTGGGTGTCCGCTGGAAGCAGCTACAGACTCAGGCGAGCCGAACATGTCCTCAGACACTCTCGGCACTAAAAGCCATACGATAAATAAATAAATAAATAATAATAATAATAATATCGTATGGCCTCGGGTGCCGGATGCAAGCTTTGTTATTTGACACCCAGAGAGTAGCTTGCATGTCGAATTTCGTTTTTCCTTGACTATGATAGTCAAGGAGGTTAGATGTTAGATATCTAAGCTCCTTGAACACTATAGCGCTTTCTAGTAGAGAAATGAGGAACTTTGTGCTGGCGGAAACTCCCGAGATTAATTTTGCCATTATGAACTCGGACTACTGAATTCAAATGGGTTCTTTGAGATGCCAACAACGTATGACATGCGTATCGTATTTTTGCCGCCTTTCAAAAATCACTTACCCCGGCCAGGAGCGAACCTGCATGCTTGGGGTTAGTAGACCGACACGCTATCCACTCACCCACCGTGGCAAGCTAATAAATAAATAAATAACTCTACATCCGAAGCAATCTGTATAACATACAGTATTCTAACCTTGGTCGACCCCTACAATTCTTATCCTTGACCCTTCCTTCCATAACTAAGTGTGCTATTCCTGGGTGTCATAGTATGTGTCCTACCAACCCAACTCTTCTCTTCCTTGCCACGGTGGGTGAGTGGTTATCGTGTCGGACTACCAAGCTCAAGCTTGCAGGTTCGCTCCTGGCCGTGGTATGTGTTTTTTTTGAAAGGCGACAAAAATCACCGTACGTATGTCATACGTTGCTGGCATGATAAATAACCCATTTGAATTCAGTAGGCCGTGCTCATAATGGCAAAATGAATCTCGGGTTTTTCCGCCAACACAAAAGGTTCCTCCTTTCTCTACTAGAAAGCGCTATATTGTCAAGGAGCTTGGATATATAACCTCCTTGACTTTCATAGCGCTCCAAGGAGCGATAAAATTCGATATGCAAGCTGCCCGCTGGGCATCAATTAACAAAGCTTACACCCGGCATCCGAAGCCATACGATATTATTATTATTATTATTATTATTATTATTATTATTATTATTATTACTCATTTTTTTATTAGCAGTCGCCTGAAACATCTCTCCTCTCCGAATCATCTTAATACCTCATCATTTTTAACCCTCCCTACTCTTCTGATCTTTATCAATTTCCAGTAACACCACATTTCAAACACTTCAAATCTCTCCTTTTCAGCTGCTTCAACAGTTGAAGTTCTCCTTCCATTGAGGGGCAAGTGACAGGCTTTCAAAAATGGTTTTCTAATACATAAATAATTCTATGTCAACAGATTATTGCTTTTCTGTAGAAATGCTTTCTTTGCCGTTGCTAAGTTATTCATTATATCCTCTTTGCTTCGTCAATCACTGGTTATTTTGAATCTTAAGGTAACAGAAGTCCCCTACTTCCTTTAGCTTTTCACCTGCCAATTCGACGTCCATTTCAACTACTGCGGCTTTTCGAGTTACTGGGGTGCCCGAATGGGATGCTTAAAGTACCAGTTAATCTACTGACACGGCACCCTCAAAAGCCAGCTGACTGCACCTGGATTCAATCCTGCAACCTGGGGATCAGCAGGGAAGGGAACGTTACCACTGACTCACAGCCAGTCCATTTTAAAATAACGGTTAATGACAAAACAGCATCGAGTGCAATAACTGGCTGCGGTACAAGTTAACGATTGAAATAGACTTCTACACTAAATTATAAATAGTACTAACAAAAACCGTAACACTATAGAAGTGAAATTGACAAGCGGATTAAAAAATGCTAGTTGATACCCGTCAAAACATGACGGTCTTTGGGAAAAAAATTACTGAAGGATTCTCGTATACAGTTGCAACTTGAAGGCCGTCTAAAGATCGACTTCGCAACATATAACTGGCCATGACTGAAACCTTGATTAGGCAAATAGAGACCTGCATCTTCCAGAGTTTCCCCTTGAGCTTTATTGATTGTGATAAAGTACCCCAACTGAATTGGAAATTGGAAAATTGAAGTTTTTTATTGGAAGATGTTAAATCAAGTCGAAGGATTATAGCTTTTAGTCCATTAAGTGATTTGCCTCCACATATACTGAATCTAAAAGTTTGAGTCATAGAGCCACAACTATATTTTCCCCCTTTTTAGTTCACATAAACAAAGATCTCAGAAAGACGCCGCTGGATGCGCCATTTGTCTGGTGGAATTGAGTCATTGTGCGCAAGCGCGGGAACGACAGATATTACATTTTTCTTTAATAATTAAAAATATACCCTATATTTTCCTTTTAAAGACACACTGCAAATCTACATGCCAAGAGCTCTCGCTAGAATGCATTACAAAGTCAATCCGTTAAGACGTTATCTCAATGTCGGGGTAACAAAAATCAGCTTAGTGTTTTAGATATATAGATAATTTGTTAAAGTTACGAAGTATAATTTAAAACTTATGTAGATCAATGATTGTAAATACTGAGAAGGATCTAATGATGTTCGCTGGACGAACGAAACTAGTCTTCCAGTGTCTTCTTCTAATTCTTCTCATTATTATTATTATTAGACTATTAATATTTACATTGTAATGCCAATCTGTGTATTGGGATAGACTTATGTTGCTAATCGTGTCTTTTCCTCCCAAAATCTCTTTATCTGAGCTCTGAAAATCTTGCTCCGTTCTTTAGTCCATGTTTTCTTGGCCCTGGTAGACATTTTCTCACAGATATGATGGCTGTTGATTTTTGTTCTGAACTGGAGTTGATCTTGTATAATTTCCTCTGTAATGCCAATTATTATTATTATTTTGAAATTGAGACAAGGATTTGAAGGAGGTGGCCTTGGCCATAAGCAAGGAACCATACCAGCATTTCCAGGAGAACCACCTGAGGTGCGAAGAGAACTCATGCCTTCACAGTTTTGCCTCACAAAGCTGAGTGGTTCCCGTTCCAACCCTCAGATCAAATTAAATTTCTTGACAGAGCCGGGGAACGAGGCCTGACCTCAGCGGTGACAGCCAAGAATGACAGTTACCACTGATGTAGACAGGATCTTCACAAGCGAATTTATTGGCCTAAGCAATATCTATGTCTATTGTAATCAGTGTGTTCATCTTTCAGTAGAGGCCCAATATGGAGATTAATTGCGTAGTCCTGGGCCTGTTCCACGAATGAACTTTACAACGTTTCACTTTTCATTTTGTACTTCGCAAGAATTGAAAAGTGCAAAGTCCTTCTGTTCCACCATGATTTATGTATTACTTTTCAATTTCTTTGTAAAGTGAACAGTCATTGCGTAGGAATGATCCGATCATGTTTATTCCATGAACAAACTCTATAATAATCCATGATTGAATGCTTTATTTTCCGTGGTGAACTTGAGGACTTTAGTAACAGTTCTGCAAATAGTTTATTTTGATGTCCCATGCATTGATGCTATACCGTGCTGGGCACCATTTCCTAACCAATGTAACCATATAAGAAAGTGTTCTTTTTCGGAAAGAGATCGACTTCTTTTTGTTGCAGGTTTCACTAAATGGCCAATCATTTCAAGAATATAGTCAGCTTGTATTGGGGTAATATGAAAACACTCACAAAATTCCGTCGAAGTGAGGTTATGATAATTCATCCTATCTTTGTACGTCCTCTTGTTGGATTCTTCATCACTATCCTCACTTGATGATAACAAAAGCTCTCGTCGTAACATATTTATAACACAAATCAAATTCTGCGCCAAGAAACTAGTATAGAGACTTGCTCATTAACAGCTAAAAAGGGAATCATCTCTTTGCAAAGATTTCTGAAAACTTTTCATTCATTCCTTTGAACTTTGCATTTCTGCACAAACCGAGGAACATAACAGGCTTCAAAATTGAAAAGATTCCTAACTTTTCACTTTTCAATTTTCACTTTGCAAGGCAAATCTGAAAAGTGATGGAACAAAATCTAAACTTAAAAGTGCAAAATGCAAGGTGAAAAGTTGCAAAGTTCATTCGTGGAACAGGCCCCTGCTTTGCAAGATAAGAGAGTGGATTCATTCTGCCAGCTACGAGGGCTGGTTTTATTTTTCAAGGTCCGATGGGCTGTATAAGAATAACAGATTGACAAACCAAACTGATTTTACTGCTAAATGTTTATCTTGTTTTCTTCTTATGTCTCAACATAATCGCCAAAACGATTTAAACATTTGTCGTATCGTTACACCAGCTCTCCAATTCCCTCGGTAAAACATTCTGCCGCCACTGAGGTGGGTATGTCTGGAGAGTCTCCTGAAGTGTTTCCTTTTTGGCGAGGCATTGCCGCCCAACCATACATTCAATTCTCTAAAAAGGTGAAAATCATTTAGCGCTGGTTTGGTCTAAATATCAAATGGTCCAAAACTTCACACTTCACACAAAATGTCTGTCGTAAAAATGGCACAGTGCGGTCGTGAATTATTTTCACCTTTTTTGAGAATTAAAGGTATGCTTGGGTGTCAACACCTCACCAAAAAGGAAACGCTTCAGGAGACTCTCCAGACATACCCACCTCAGTAGCGGCAGAATTTTTACTGAGGGCATTGGAGAGCTGGTGTAACGATACGACAAATGTTTCAATCGTTTTGGTGATTATGTTGAAACATAAGAATGAAACAAGCAAACATTCAGTAGTAAAATCAGTTTGGTTTGTCAATCTGTTAATTTTATACAGTCCATCGGAACTTGAAAAAGAAACAGCTCTCGTTTATTCTGTGCCGATTTGCGAGGATAATTGCAAAACATGGACGTTACAAATTATGAACAATAATTCCGAAGCAAGGCAAAGATAAATAAGGAAAATACTGATGTAAATATTATGGAAATGAGTTTGTAATCATGGGGAAAACCTAGATATTCCAGGTTTTAATGTTAGTAAATTTAGCTCATAGGGGCCACATGGTGCAACTGAGTTAACATCTGCCTCACCCTGTTCCAGAAACACAAATAATACGCTGGTGCAGTCTACAGATCGCCCCCTTGGTGGCAGGGGTGTAAGGCATGGGGAGCGCAGGGGGGGGGGGGGGTCATCGCCCTGCTCAAGTTTTAGGTGAAAGACAAGATCTTTTAGTATCATTAAAAAGAAGTGTTGTAAGATAAACTGAAACTATTATATACATTATTTGTTAGGCAGAAAATAGGAAAAGCCGCCTTGCCTTGCTTAGACATAATTTCTTCATTCTACCGAACGAACAAACAAAGAGGTAAGAACTCGCATTGCCGTTGCTAAAGAAGCCTTCTACAAAAATAAGAGACTATTGTGTGGACGCTTGGACCTGAGGTTAAGGAAGAGGCTGGCAAAATGCTTTGTTTGGAATATGGCACTATACGGAGCCGAGACTTGGACGCTAAGAAAGGATGATGAAAGAAGACTAGAAGTGTTTGAAATGTGGTTGTGGAGCAGAATGGAAAGGATATCCTGGGAGGAAAGGGTCCGCAGTGGAGCGAATTGGAGAAAATAGGAGGCTGTTACATACCATCCATTACAAGGAAGAGGAACTGGCTTGGGTACCGGCTGCGAAGCGAGTGTTTGCTGAGGAATGCTCTCAAAGGATCAGTAAACGGAAAGAGAGGAGGAGGACGGAGAAGGTACCAGCTGGTGGACAGTGTCAAGATAGCAGGAAATTACCACCAAACAAAGAGAACGGCTGAAGACAGGACTGCATGGAGAGCTGCTGTGTGAAGGCCTGCCTAAGGGCGGAACACGTTATATATATACCGAACAAACAGTCTGACTTTCCCCCCTCTCTCGTTTCCCGCCGAAAGGCCAACTTAGCTAAGACGCTATGAGCTTTGTCTCCTTACGACGACAATTCGAAAAGGGGAATTTTCGAACTATTATTTCTGAGCGCTGGTTTAAAACTGAGGTAAGTGAGCATTCGGGTCTTTTGCTAGACGTTGACAAAAAGGTTTTGTGTTTTGTATTCATATTCAGATTGTATTTTGTGTTTTCATTAGAAATTAGAATAAAACTCATCTCTATTTCTCATGCGAGAGGCCTACATTACCGTGTTATTTCAAGTTTTAAACCTTAAACTAAAGAAAGCATTCCCTGGTAGGTAACCGCTGTTTATATATTTGACCCCACCACGTTTGCGAGGAGTTATACGCCCCTGCTCGGTGGATTGTGAAAATACAACTCTTGGAATCCAATTATTGTTTTTCCATCTCCTTGGAGCTACAGCAGTAGTTGTATAGAGACTAATGTCAATGTGCTCATACTCCTCGTTTAACGGAGTGTGCGTGCAACCATTAACATAGCATGTGATCCCTTCAGTAGTATCAGGCTAGTATTGAGAAGGAGGCATTTGCCTGGAGTCGAAATGGGAAGATCATTTGTAAGATGGCTGAGATGGGATTCGAACCCAACTCTTCAAAGTTATCCTCACGAGTCTAGCCCTCAGACTATAACTTTGGCAGAACCGACATTTGATGTCAGAACTTTCTTGAACAAGAGCCACTATACTTACTGTAACTCCTAGAGCTTATAAGGTGACCTCTGGTGTGGTTTTCATGCAAACACAGCGGTAGGATAAATAATAATAATATTGCATAAAATTGATGCAGAAGAGTTTACCAGAACAAATCCATATCCATCAATGAGAAATTAAGGCACAAGAACGCTGTAATCAGGCCCGAGGTCCTCTGCAGCTGAAACCCTAACCATCAAAGAAGCAAAACTGATACAGAAACTAGAGGTCAAGGAAATAATTATCTTGAGGAAGATCTTAGGCCCAAGGACCATGAATGGAGAAAGGCCCAACGATAATCTATACCTAAATCAAGAACCTCTAATGGACACAATCATCAAGAGACGCCTCCAATTCCTCGGACACCTTGAGAGAATGAACGAGTCAAGATTGAACAGTGTAATCCACAGAGACAGCTCCTTTAAGAAAACAACATCACCGTGGTACCGGTAAGTTAAACAACATCTGCAACCCTTTAATATCTCTAAATCCATTTTCCAAGACAAACAAGCTTTCCGGATAATGTTAAAAGACGACCCACAGATTAAACTTAAGAAAGGTCAGAGGCCAAAGAGGTCAGAAGCAGTTGAACAACTACAAAGTCAGAATATCAAGGTGATATGGGCTAGGAAGAAGGCTCTTAAGAACATGAAACCAATCCCAACTCATCAAGCGTAACCCCAGTTTGGTTAACCTACGTAGTCCATAGTTGGCTCATTCTAAGAAAGAAAGAATGAAAGACAGAAAGAAATAAGAAATAAAGAATAATAATGATAATAATAACAATAATAACTAAATACGTTAAAAATATCAGCAAATACAGAGAGTTGGTCGACCCTATCAAAAGGCAATGGCATGTAGAACAAGTCCAACCCATACTGTGCCCAACTCTAGGAATGGGTATTCCAAGATTCAGACACCTAGATATCAAGGGAAAGGCTACAGCCACTTTTGAAAGTTGAGATATTTGAATATCGCGCTCCATTACTTCCAGAAGGAAATGGAAAGAATATGCAGCCAAGCGCATGTCAAGTGACGTAGCGAGTAATAGCAGAGGTCGAGACTATTTGTTGATTAAATAGTTAGCCATGGAGTAGAGACTTAAGACTTGGATCAGATTACTGGCACGGCCAAATGAAAGAGAATGCACTTAGTATCAAGTAAATCGGACCAGGGATACCAGAGATATGAGGATTTCTAGATTTCAGCGTGATGCAGCGTGACCCTGACCGTTTTGAATAAAAGCCGGCCGGCCCAAGCAACATCAGCTCACTTCGAACCAAGCTCTTGCATAGCAAGGTGCTGCTACGCTGAGCCAAGGCACATGGTTGCCGGATCTACGCAGAAGTTATCTTCAAATTGTGATAGTCACAAAAGTGCTGCGCTACATGTGGAACCTAGTAAGTTTCCGACAAGAGAGAATCACTAAGGTGATTGGTATTTTTCTACGGACACTGGTGAAATATTCTATTTCTACATGGACATATGCTAGACTTTGTCTAGAATGTACTTTGTCACAGTCCAGTAATAATCATTCAATACTTGGATATTTTAGTCCAATTTTAGTCAGTTTCATAATTGTAACTTGATAACCACTCCGATCTTTCAGTATATTGAAGGCCAGTCTATCACGGTGTTGTTCATTAGCCGACAAAGGGAAACTATATGTTGCTTCGCGCATGATAGATGGTGATAAGCCATGCCCAGGGAACGATCTTCAGAACAGCCGTTGATTGGTTTAGACTGTCAGTGTTTTCTTGTACTGAAAAGATTACCGTGAGTTATGTTACAACTGACATATTTGAGAATAGATCACTTAGATCTGACCCCATTTAAGCGAAATGCTATGGCTTTAATAGAAGTCAACATTAAAATGGATCAGCAGTTACTTCAAACTTCAAGAAATATCGCCACTATGTCGTGTTAGACAGATAGTGGGTATATAATGGCGGCCGATACAAGGATTAGACGTGCGTGTCCGATAGGACATGTATCTGGATAAATCTGGTACAGACCAGGTTCACTACGCTTCAAGACCAACGAGAAATGTAAGCCACTTTTGACTTGATACTATGCCTAGCTAATTGGAACAAACTATTTTTCTGCAGATGACCAACACATTTGTTTTTCTTCGTATTTAAATCTTGCAATGATTTACGCAAGACATATTAGAGTTATTCTGAGTATTTTCAGCACTCAGAACAGTTTAGGATCGATGACCGAGCAGAACGAGCATTTATTTGAATGTTTCATATTTTTTGAAAATCACGGTAATCAGCCGATGTAACTGTAAAAGTTAATAATTATTTTTGTTGAGAGATGGATATTTTATCCATATTCGAAGTATCGAACATGTGGATTCTCACATAATGAAATAATAATTAAACACATTTAAAATAATATAACTAATAATAATAATAATAATCCACTAATAATAATAATAATGATTTTCATAATTTTTCTAAATAATTCTTGGATCTTATATTTTCTAATAATCACATTTATTGAGAGAGAGCCTATGAAGTAGTTTAATCATTTCTAGTTTGGAACAGGTGATTTTCCGAAGGAGAGTGGTTAGCGCAAGCCCGCATTCAACCAACATTACAGTTCTGGTTGAACAGTTAATATTTGCAATGAGCAAAGTATATTTTTCAGATAACACGGAGAGGCATGAAACGGGAAGCAAATGATATTTGTATCAAGTAGGATATTTTTGTATTTATATAAAATCATGACGTAAATACACATTCGAAAGTGAATTAAAGATTATCATAAGTATGGTAAATTCACGGGTTGAACTGAATGGTAAAATAAAATAAACTTGTAAGTTTATTAATCTTCCAGTGTTGATAACAAGCAGAGGCTTGATTTATTGTATACATTTTGGGAAGAAAATGTATGTGTGTGGAGTAGTTGAAATGCCATTCCCAGGTGCGCATGTTTAAGTCGCAGGAATGAGGAGGTTTTTATTTGAGCATCAATCAAATAGCAGGTTCGATGACTCAGTGTTAAAGAGGGAGTATTGGAACTACACATTGCGTCGTATGAATGACCCAAAGGTTATTTCTTAAAAACCATCAGTTCTTATTTCAACCTTGTTTACGGATTCCATTTAGACTTTGATTTTGCTAGAACCCGGATTTGTCATGATAGTATTTTATTCTTCTTCAGAGGAAGACCTTTGCCGTTGTTATTGGAATGTTGTGTTCTTACACAAATAATAGAATGGGCCACTGCCAATTTAAAATAATTCTATAACCACGAATAATTTGAATGATGTTTTCAATCCTAGTGCCATGAACTAAATGCATTTATTATGAAGCTACAATTCTTATTTCCGCATTCTGTCGAAGAATTGCAAGTTGTGAAAGTTACTAAAATGGCCACAAATATAAATATTTTTCTTAATGATGATTCCAAGTGGAGAATCGAATAGTTGAATGGTCCAACAATTTATTGATCGAGTTGATGATTCAGAAATCATATATTTTGTTAGGGACTTGAAGTTCATAATCGAGTCACTTCTCGAAATGTTTAATGTCAGAAGAACAATTAATTTTGTTGTGCTTCGCATAGTTCTTCGATGCTATGCTCAAGGGTCAGATACTTTTCAGATGTTATTAATATCTGTACATAATTTGTGTTGATTCAGAGATAATAATATTTTTTGACAATATTTTTTTGAAACTGGAAAAATAAGTGAAAGTTAAAAATTCTATGAACAATTATTCTACGAGTGTTAATATTATGTAAAAATTCAGCCAGTAAACTACGGTATTTCCAGTAAAGACAATTAAATTTGAACTGGATTTAATCATAAATAATGGATATAGTTTTGGAACACAGTCTACAGGACTGATAATCAGACTTGTGTTTCCAAAGATAATTGTCCAATGTGTTGGAAAATTTCTGTACATTGTGTAAATAGTAATGTGGGTCGCCACACGTGAATGATGCTGCTTTGAGCATTTTGTTTTTGCAGTCAATTTTAACTTCAGAATAAAATGAGATAATTTTACATGATGTGTTATGCCCAGTTGAATCTCCTTCTATCCTTATTGTTGCATTGAGCCAAAAATCAGTAAAGCATTTTTTTCATTTGATGTCGTTTTTGCGATTAGCTTTAACCCATCTGGCGCCCCGGGATATTTTGACTCTCGTGCTGACTGATTCTTGGTAAAATGCATATGTGGTCGTGCGGACTCCGGTCTAAACGGGCACAATACCTATCATTTTCTAGCGTACGGGCATGATCCCAAGTATCATGCTCCAAGGTCTTAAAGTACTGGATCTGGATACTCAACTGCACACACTAATGCAGAAGGCAGTAGTCTCTCAACAACGCAAATCGTCCGGAAGTTCATCGGGGTGCAATTTCGAATTTCGAGCTTAGAAGTGGCTGTTTCAGTAACCATACTTTGGTTCCCTGAAGCCCGTATAGTTATGTTGTGATGTACGAGCAATATGTTATATGTATATAATAATAATAATAATAATAATATCGTATGGCCTCAGATGCCGGGTGCAAGTTTTGTTATTTGACACCCAGTGGGTAGCTTGCATGTCCAATTTCGTTGTTCCTTGAAGCACTATGAAAGTCAAGGAGGTTAGATGTTAGATATCTAAGCTCCTTGAACATAGCGCTTTCTGGTAGAGAAATGAGGAACTTGGTGTTGGCGGAAACTCCGAGATTAATTTTGCCATTATGAACACGGCCTACTGAATTCAAATGGTTTCTTTGACATGCCAACATCGTATGACATGGGTATGGTATTTTTCCCGCCCTTCAAAAATCACTTACCACTGCCGGGAGCGAACCTGCAATCTTGGGGTTAGTAGACCGACACGCTCTCCACTCACCTACCGTGGCAAGCTATGTATTATACCCTTGGAAAATAGCATGTAGACAAGATTCAAAATTTCGGGGTCGTAATGGATTCTTGTGAATGTGATTAGAGATTTATGCTATCAACATAACTTCCAGGGTTCATAAGGTTAACTAATTATTACAAAGCCAAGAAAAACAACAGGATCTACTAACAAATGAAATTTAATAACTGAATCAAACATAAAAACACTTAACAATAAACCACCCTTATATTGTTCACTCGCACGTGAACAGATCTGACACTGACCAGCCTGACGTACCATGATAACACGGCATGACAGCTGTCAAACAAGCGTTGTGACTGCAATGTCACTTAATTCGAAGTAACAAAAGAAAACGGATCACAAGATCAAAAAAAACAAATAAAATAGTACAAGAATTTAATATTTATGAGCGACACGCGTTTTAAGACTAGTTCAAGTAATGAGCACTTTGACGGGCGCTCGTTTCCGACCAAAACAGTCGGTTCGGGAACGAACTCCGTACTGCGAAGGACGAATTACGGAAATGTGGGAACAACAATTACATATTTATATACACTACTGACATGCTCTAACCTTAGATTACCACAACCAAATACACGTGTGTATTATTTAAAATAAGGGCTGCGGAATTACCGTCTTATACCACAAACACTAGGAAAGCATAACATGACATGAACAAGTTTGGCCGGTTGCCAAATTACATTTTTAATGAATACAATGGCCTTGAAAATAAGAGCCAACAACAAAATACAAATTTTAATTGGGCGTTTTAAAACAATGAACAAATAAGTCGTAGTCATGATAAAAGAAACCTTGGATCGACAACATGGCAACTCCCCAAATTAAACCAAATAAAATAACCTTAACTCATTAGGCTTTAAAGCAAACATTACGTGTCATAACCGAGCTGGAGACAGCCGGGCCTGTTATCGCATCTCTGAGCAAGTGGCTGATTTCTTCCCCCAACGTAGTAATTAGTGCCACGCTAAATATAGATTCTGGCCCATAGCCAGCGTCCAGCACCTTTGCTAATCGCCACCTGTTAAACGCGTACAAACAAAATATCACATTATCTCAAAACATCCTCTCAGGGATTTTTAAGAACACATCTCCAGGTCAAACTTACCCCCAAGGGTAACTAATTTGCCGGAATGATGTCGCAGTCAAGGACAGGCTTTACCTTTCCTCGTCATCACTTACACCCAAATACACGTGGCACTTTCTCGAAGATCTCGTCGCAGCATGAATCAGCACACCCCTCAGATAAATGACACACAACATGTCCAAATGAC
Organism: Meconema thalassinum; assembly: GCA_946902985.2. Taxonomy (NCBI): domain Eukaryota; kingdom Metazoa; phylum Arthropoda; class Insecta; order Orthoptera; family Tettigoniidae; genus Meconema; species Meconema thalassinum. The sequence goes on from OX336388.2 coordinate 2,135,684,199, forward strand.
AATAAAGAATTAATAACTGGAATCAGACTTAGCCCGAGTTATCAAAGCAACAAAACACTAATTTTCCCCCCACGTCTAGTTCTAGTTTAACATATCATTAATTCAGTCCATTTATCATTGTCGTTCCTAGGTTCTCATTCATGGCTACACTTTTTATTGATACGTTAATCATATGCGGCCATTTCGCTATAAGAATTACGTATACATAAGGACAACATTTAAGTTACAAAATTTACTGTACAACTTAATTGTCACGCAATGCCAAAAATTACTACACGCATGTCAGTTAAGAAATCAAACCCTAAAATTTAAATTAAACCACAAAAATAAAATCTGTACAAAGTTCCACACATCTCTCGCGATTCCCCTCGTCCAAAATCAATAAATCATTTTTTTTATACTCATCACTTAAACCGCTTTCCAGAGGCCTTCCGCCTCGTCATTTCCCATCATTAGGCCTTTAGCCCATAACACTGATGGTAATGGAGGATGAAACTTGTTGTCTTCTCTCCATGGTCGTCATCTTGCTGCTGTTAAAACACAATTAAATTAAAGTTTTTAAACTGTTCTATCTGCTTTACGAGTATCTTATTTCCTCATATTGTCCTATGCAGAATCGTAGACTTTCCCTATTCTATGGCTATTTGCCATCTCACAATTTATGAAATTTAAAAACTTCGTTGTCGACACACAACTAGAATTTTAAAACCATACCGTCTTAAGGACGTCTTAAATTGACTGTCGAAGAATAATTAGGAGTGCCCCGGTTCATCTCAGACATTTGTATATATACAGAAAGCCTAAAGTTCCAATGGTGGGAGAAAACAGCTCCTCAATATTTTTAAATAATGGGCCTATAATTATGTGTGACCTCTCAAAAATCTTGTATTTTCTCACAGGTTGCGAATCTGCCGCCGAACATGCAAACCGATCGCTAGATCTTTTTATAACCGATTCGCGCGCAAAACACACTGACGCTATGTTCTGGCGTCCTGTTTTCTTATTGGTCAGATAAGTTGGCGTTGGAGTTCTGACCTTACAAATCCCGCCCTTATTTTGACGTCACGACAATTGTCCTCTCTCTCACTCCTTGCCTTGGATCCATCATCGTGGCCTGTCGATGGTCACGTACGCCTCAGCGTCATACCTGATTTTCTCAGAAATATAAGAATAGCATTGGTTGTGAAACTGCCGGTAGTTTCCAGCCAGCACGTAGCCCGTCTTACCAAGTCCAGATTGCTTGTTACATCAATTTTACTCAAATATCCAGCATATCATGTATTTAGTATTTCCAGCGTTTTTAATAATATGAAACATTATTATTGGACACAATGATAAGGGTTCAGTATATAATAATAATAATAATAATGCATTAAAGGCTATGTTTCTTTTGACAACTGCTGTGTTAGAAATGCCGAGGTGATTGCATTTGGTTCTGAAATTAATATTATATTGACATGCTCACTCAAAAATTAAAGAAATAGAAAAACAAGGACGTAAAATCCTCCGATTTTTTTGGACCATTGAATAATGAGGGTGTATGGATTAAGAGACCATCATCAGAAATGTATAAACCACAGGAACTATCACCGACACTTTCAGAAAAAGACGAGCTAAAGATTTTTGGTCACATATCCAGAATGGACTAGCACATATTTACAAAACAAATTTTCATCAACACCCTCAACAGTAAAAACACGGACAGTCAGTCTGAAAGACTAGTCTTTATATCATTTTAAATGCTACAAATGCTGCGTGAACTCAAAGTCCGTTAGCAAAAATAAAATAAAAATTAAAACAAAAAAAAAGAAAAAAAAGAAAAAAAAGAAAAAAGCAATTGCAAACCAAGGTTAAAGGAGGTAGCTGGCTGGATGACGTCACGCTCACAGGAGCGCGCGGGGAAACGAGGAAGCTCAAGCAGTACTATGACGTCACACACCTCATTGCCTTCTCGGTACATTTCGTCCCGTCACCGTAACGTAACGCCAGACCCCAGCGAAGTAGACATAATCATTAAAAATGATAAAAGAAACCCAAATGGATAAAGGAAACATCACGATGCACGACATGAATGATCGGGTTAAATTTAGAAAAAACATAATGAAACAAAAATTTGATAAAGTACTGTTACCAAAGATGCCAGGATAAAGTGAACGGACGAACGGAAGAAAGAACATAGTGCACGAATGAAGATGATTTGGAAAGAACGTCACCGCAAGACAGGGTGGTCATGAAAATTGTTCAAGTTCACACGCTATCTTAAAAGGGAATGTACAATAGTAATAGTAATAATATTGACATGTGTCTCTCACATAATAATAATAATAATAACAATAATAATATCGTATGGCCTCGGATGCCGGGTGCAAACTTTGTTATTTGACACCCAAAGGGTAGCTTGCATGTCGAATTTCGTTGTTCCTTGAAGCACTATGAAAGTCAAGGAGGTTAGATATTAAGCTCATTAAACACTATAGCGCTTTCTAGTAGAGAATTGAGGAATTTTGTGTTGGCGAAAACTCCCGAGATTAATTTTGCCATTATGAACACGGCCTACTGAATTCAAATGGGTTCTTTGACATGCCAACATCGTATGACATGGTGTCGTAATTTTTGCCGCCTTTCAAAAAAAATCACTTACCACGGCCAGGAGTGAACCTGCAAGCTTGGGGTTAGTAGACCGACACGTTGACCACTCACCCACCGTGGCAAGCCTGACATATGAACACCCTTAAATGATAACTAACTGTGATCTGGTAATTTTGGCCACAGAGGGCGAATGTATTACCTAATACGCCAAATATATGGCTTGGGAGAGAAACGCGCGTACTGAAGACGTATTACTGACATCCGGAGGTACACTAAATAATTTAGCAGTGACGCTAGAATGCAATTAACTCAGGGAACGGAATAAAGTGCTTCCATTCCGTTAAACATTAGCTTCATATCGACCGACTGGGAACGAAACTGACAAGAACGTTGATTTTCTGAGGCACGGAAAGAAGGTACCTTAGATGATAATAATACAGATGTGTACATAATATAGCTTTGGGACCATTAGGTCGCGTGACACTTTAAAAACCGACGTTTAGTGAGAACTGCTTGTCCCTTTATCAAGGTTTGTCAAGAAGGAAAGAAAGAAAGAAAGAAAGACTGAAAGAATGAAGGAAAGAAGCAATGAGTAAACAATATCATAGCCTCCATAGATAAATGCAATAAGATAGGAAGCCATGCTACTCCATGACCTCCTGAGACCAAGAAGATGTTGGTAATGAAACTATAGAGGGCAGCCATGATTTACTCAAGGGATAACCATCACCTATATTAGCCTACTTTCGATTTTTTGCAAAAAACGAAAGTAGACTTATGAGATCTACACAGGGCCAAAAATTGTGTGTCTGTCTGTGTGCGTGTGTGATTGTGTGAGTGTGTGAGTGTGTGTACTCTGAATGTCTGTCCCCCCCCCTTTTAAATCGAACACGGTTGAACCGAATTGAACGAAATTTGGTACAGAGGTAGAACTAGCAAAGGGAACCTCAGTGACATATTTTAAATCGCCGCCATCTTGACGGAAACGTAATGGCGGCCACCCAAATATTCAAAGCTTAAATCAATTTAGGACTAACCTAATCATCCGATCACTAGGAAATTTTGCAACAACATATAATTTTATGGTGAGAGTTTCTTCACTAAATTACAAGGTCATCAGCTCAATAATTTGCAGATGGCGGTCATGTATGTGTGCAAATCGATTCCCCCTATCAATTTAAATACGGTGAAACCGAATTGAACGACATTTGGTACGGATGTAGCACTAGAAAAGTACGCCTCAGTGTCATGTTTTATATCGCCGCCATCTTGACGAAGACGTAATGGCGGCCATCTAAATGTTAAAATCTTAAATCGAATTACGTCCAAGCTAGTCATCAGATCTCTACCGAATTTTGCAACAATATACCTTTATGTACGAAAAATAATTTTACCAAACTACAAGGTCATCAGCCCACAAAATTGCGGATGGCGGCCATGTATGTGTGCAAATCGATTCACCATATCAATTCAAACACAGTGAAACCGAATTGAAAGAAAGTTTGTACAGAGGTAGCACTAGCATTGGCACTTCATATTCATGTTGAATATCCGTATAACACGTTGTATTTCAACAACCTACTACAACCAACATTCAATTATACTCCTTGAAAAGGACAAAGAGTTATAACAATACCCATGCATTTATGAGAAAGTAGGCTATATGTTCTTTACTGAACATCTATTTAAGTTGTATGGTTGTTTACTTATTCCAATCGCCTCCCGAATCATACGAGTGAAGTATTTCTCCATACAGATGACAGAAGTTTCATCACAAAAGAATTTGATGGTCGTTCTGCATGGCATGTTCAGCAACCGCAGACTTCACTGGTTGGCAAAGACGTAAATGTCTACGATGTTCATTGACGCTTGTTCTGATTCTCCTTCATGTCTGACCAATATATACGTAACCACAATAACATGGAATCTTATATACTCCAGCACAGTTAACACCAACTGAATCCTTGACTGATCGTAAGGATTTGCCTACGGTGACATTAGGCTTGAATATTCTGAGAATATTGCTAATCCTGTCCGTGACACATTGCACGTAAGGCAGATAGGCAAATTTCTCAAGAGGATGATTCTGCGATAATCTGTCTTTAGGTTTAGGGTGTAACACTTCATTAATCTCTCATCGAGTAGCCATTCTTCTGGAAAGTATCCCACCGTCTAACTCAGTGGTTACCAACCTTTGTCAGCTGACACCCCCCTGTTCATATACGGGAGTTCACAACGCCCCCCTTCTCCCCCCCCCCCCCTTCCTTTCCACCACTCATCGCTTCTATAACCTCTTGGATTGACGCGGATGATATAGACCTAACCTAATAACACTACGTAGTGGAATAGGCCTATCTATTACATACTAACTTCATTTTAGCACAATACAAAGAATACACTTTTACAACAAATACTTAAATTAGTCAACAAATGTCAGTGAGAGGGTTGACACTGTTTTCCCTTGGTAAGATTCGGTATGTTTGGTTTGATATTTGACAGATCAGAGCGCAGATAACTTGCACCATCAAGCCGACAGCGCTGCTTTGTTTCTATGACACTCAGCGTTGAAAATCCTGACTCGCATAAATATGTCTTTGAAAATGCAAGTTCAAACTGTTCAAAGCTTCAAAGAAATCACTAAGATATGCCAACGAGACGATACAATTGGCATAATTTTGCTCCTTACAACACAGCAAATTCCTTATTTCATCTCCAACCTGGCGGCTTCGCAGAGGTTTGTGCCGACAGTTGGCAATTACCAGTGCCTTTGAACGATTGACTTGGTGCGACAATCACCTGGAGGGTTTCGAAAAATGTTTATTTTACAAAATTGTAATATTTGAGTTTAAAACAAGTAGTTCCGTGAAGAACTATACAGCCTATTTCCATATATCCTACTCATGTTAATTACCACTATCACATACAAAATTTCAGTTTGATTGTTGTAATAGATTGGTAGATATTGAGAACCGACTAAATATTTCGGATAGTCGCCATGTTGGATTTTATATATGTAGGTCCTAGAGTTATGTACTGTTACATGAAGATTATTGTGTACGTGTAGTATTCAAACTTCAATCGAATGACTAGGACACAAGAAGTAACAAGGAGATTTTAAATTAACATAAAATTTCGCACAGCTGCCATCTTGTGGTTATGGAAACAATTGAAACAAATTAGATGCCAGTGGATTATCATTCGTGTGCCTTAATTACCATTATAGGCGAGTTGCATACGACTGTTTATGTTCGACGATAATTATTATAACTATTTTATGTTCGAACATAAATATTCATGAATATCTGTCGAGATTTCGCCAGTTTTATGTACTGAACAGAGCGCATGAGACGCAGAGAATGCCTTGTATTTGACCATTGCCTCGTCGATTATCCTACTATGACACTAGGCCAGGCAGTGAACTTTAAATTAGAAGGCCATGGAACTCAGCGCATAAAATTATCTAATTGGTCAAACAACTGTTTCTTGAGCTCTGATTGGTGGGAGAAACTGTTTCATAATGAACAAGTAGTTCCGTGAAGAACTATACAGCCTATTTTCATATATCCTACTTATGTTAACTGCCACTATCATCATACAAAATTTAAGTTTGATTGCTGTAATAGATTCTTAGATATTGAGAACCGACTAAATATTACGGATGGTCGCCATGTTGGATTTTATATATGTAGGTCCTAGAGTTATGTACTGTTACATGAAGATTATTGTGTACGTGTAGCATTCAAACTTCAATCGCATGATTAGGACACACCAAGTAACAAGGAGATTTTAAAATTTCGCACAGCTGCCATCTTGTGGTTATGGAAACAATTTAAATAAATTAGATGCCGGTGGATTATCATTCGTATCAGGATTTACTCTACAAAGTTTCACTCCACTCAGATGGTTAAATTGCGAGAAACGTCCATGTGAATATTTATACTTCGCGTCGCCGCCATGTTGGATTTGTGATTACCAGGTTATTGAAGGTCCTATAGGTGAACTTACGTTCATTGCCCCTATGAACATTTAAAAAAATCAGTTTGATTGCTATAATAGATTCGTAGATATTGAGAGCCGTCTAATTATTTCGGATGATCGCCATGTTGGATTGTTGAATGTATAGGCCATAGAGTCATGTACCATTAAACGAAAATTATTGCGTAGGTTCATTATTCAAACTTTCACTTCGATTGCATGATTACGACACAAGAAAAAATTCGCACAGCCGCCATCTTGAGGTTATGTAAACAATTGAACTAAATTTCCTGTACCAGATTTCATTGCGTTTGGAACATTAAATCTCGAGAAAGGTCTATTAAAATTTTCAAATACGCTTGGCCGCCATGTTCGTTTTGTAGTTAACCAGTTTTTGAAAGTAGTGTCCTTCCAGTAGTGCCCTTTATCTCCGTACAAAATATCAGGGTGATACCGCTAATAGATTCAGAGATATAGAATGCCGGTGAAATATTTCGCACATCCGCCATCTTGTGGTTATGTAAACAATTGAGCGAAGTTAGATGTCGGTGCATTACAATGTGTATAAACATATACTGTACCAAGTTTTATCGCGTTTGGTTGGTTAAATCGCGAGAAACGTCTATTTAAAAGTCGCAAATTTGCGTGGCCGCCTTGTTGGTTTTGTAGTTACCAGTTTTTCAAAAGTCACATAGGTGATCTTCTCGTAGTTTCCTTTATCACCATAAAAAATTCCAGGGTGATATCTGGAATAGTTTCGGAGATATTTAATGCTGGTGAAATATTTCGCACAGCCGCCATGTTGGATTGGTGAGACGTAACAACATTTGAAGGGCATGGTCGGAGACGCCCGGAATAGTGCTATGAACTTACCGAGTTTCATTGAAATCGCTCCACCCGTTTAGAAGATATTATTGGACACACATACACCTCTCTCTCTCTCACACACACACACACACACACCCACACGGACAGATGGTGATCTCATAAGCCTATTTTTTCAAAATTGAAAATAGGCTAAAAATAGTGTTATAATGAGCCTCATTATAGTACAGTTTTCTGACATATAATAGTCAGGGTCGAACATAAAATACTAATAATAATTCTTTGCACATTTATAATTGGGGGTGATAGATGAGTAGGAATATGCAACAATTCTATGGATTCTATTTTACGAAATATGAGGGGGATATTATTATCCCACTGCCCATACCGACAGTATGTTTTCTTAAATGGGCAATGGGGTAATAATTTCCCACCTCCAAATTATGATGAAACTGTGTTTATCACGCTCTATAATTTTAATAAGCATACCTCCCACAGAACACACGTTCTGTGACCTACAATATATTTGCCGAAAACTGCCCAAAAAATATAAAAGTGATTTTGGAATGTTAAAAGTTAATATATTTTAAATATAAATCAATATTTTCAAAATAGTATTTACTAAAAACACAGAAAATTAATTTTAAAAATCTTCTATTCTATGGCAAACATCCAAAACTAGATAATTATTTCCATTCTAGCTGAAATATATTTACTCAAGTGACCAAAACAATTCTTAACATTGCAGTATATTTAGATTATATACCAACGTTTACAAACCTCCTATCTTCTTCCGTAAAACAAAGCATTGCATTCACTCAACACAACCGAACTGGCGAGCACGAGCACAGTGGAGACCACTGGGATATATGCTTCCCACCTTTGGTTTCTGATGACAGTAGGTCTATACATCAAATTAATGGGTTTTCAATATTTCTGTGCTTCTAGCTTGTGGATGCATGTGGAACTGCTTGAAATGAAGATTCTCTCCCTAACACCGTTCTATAAATACTGTGCATGGTGGGAAGATATTATCCCAACGACCTATAAAGGGATGGTACCATCCTAGTACATCTCTGAATATGATATCAAAGTAATGCACTGCTGTACAGTATGTTTACTTGTTACTGGATAGAGTCAAAGGCTGGGGAGATAATGCACTGTTGACAAGAGTGATGCATATAAATATTCAGCGAGCATTTAGCACAATTAGTGCTACTTAAAGCCGAATGTGCATAGCAAGTCATTATGTTGTCAATCATGTGAGTTTAACACGTCACATTAAATCATGAGTTTTATTCTGTCACTCTCATTCTATGTCCCGATATTATGTTATTTGCATTATTTAACTATGGTAGAACAGGGGTTATGTCAATCCTCCCCATATCCATGATATTATGAATCTGAAACCCTCATAATACGGCAACTCTGTAAAACTGGTCTCAAAACCTTCTACACATTGATTGGTCTCTTAACTGGCGTTCCTGGCGTGACTTTAGTAGTGTGAGAAACTGATATTATTAGGTCATTTTACATAAAAATCCAACATATCGACCATCGAACATATTTCGACGGTTCTCAGTATCTGCGAATCAATACAGCAATCTAACTGAAATTGTGTATGTTGATAGAGGCAATTAACATAAGTTGGATATATTATTATTATAAAAAACAATGCGTACAAAGAAAGAAACTTCATTATTGAGTGAATAAAATAATACCGTACTTTTTTTTGCGTATGGCTAGTGCCGGGAGTGTCCGGGGACATGTTCGGCTCGCCAGTTTTTTGTAGCTGCTTCGAGGCGGACACCCAATGGGTGAGCTACACTTACCGTCGCGTGTGGAGTGTTGTCTGGGGAGGACAGTTTGAATGTAAGGACAAGGAGTTGGAAGGTAGCGGCTATGGCCTATAGTTAGGGACCAACCCCGGCATTTACCTGGAAGGAAGATGGGAAACCACAAAAGACCATCTTCAAGGTAGCCAGCGTTCGGATTCGAACCTCCTCGCTTACCGGATGTGAGCGATCGCCAGCAGTCATGCCGTAACGACCACGGCTAACTCACCCAGTGTACCGTACTAATTTGTATCAGTATTTGTAGGATAGATGAAAAAACAAGAAGTTCGGTGGCGAAATAAAGAACCTACTTTTCTTAAAATTTAAGATTCATGCCGATGATTAATCTATATGGACCTATCTAATGACGAAATTAACTTGGTAATATCGAAATTTCTAATTAGTTCGAAATATAACTGGTATAATGTAGCCTAATAGAGGACTACAGTTGGCAGCCCTGTTGACTGAATATATTCTTAGTTCCGTCTCTTAAGGTGTAGAAAGCACATACAAAATTTGGTTGAAGTCCAACGGATAGCATGGACTTTACATGCAGTTAGACATTGGATCAATGAGTGCGAGTAAAATCATGTTGGCAACAATGTCATGCATATGTTGGTCAGAATTAATCTGAAATATTATGATCTCTTAATGTACCAATTTTGGAAGAAATCCATTTGTAAGCATAGGAGTTACATGTATTTTAAAATCCTGTTGGCAGCACTGACGAATATTACTTACCTCAAATTCAACTAGAATGTCAGGTACTATACCTGTGCAAAGTTTAGAGCTGTTGGCTTGCATACTTTCTGATACATTGATATTAGGGTAAAATGATAGAGACATAATTTATTAGCAGTTGGCAGCCCTGGTTGCTCACAAGAATAGGCACAGTCATATCTGTTATGATACACTATCACATACGAAATTTGGTTGAAATCCAATTGGTAGTATAGAAGTTATGTGTATTTAAAAATTGGTCCTGCCAGCAGGCTTACTGTAGAATCATGTTGGTAGCACTGACGTGTACTAGTTATTCCAAATTAAACTCGAATGGCATGCACTATACGTGTACATAGTTTAAAGCCGTCGGCTTGCATACTTTCTGATATATTGAACCCATGTGCCATAAGGTCCATGAAGGTCGAATCCATGTATTTGGGGAAGAAATGAAATAAACGTACAGTTTCTAATGTAACTTAGAGAAAGATCAAGCTAGGATGCTAGTATAATGTTGTGCAACCAACGAGGACCAGGTGTTCGAGAGATGAGATCACCCCTCTTGACATTCAGAAGGGAGCTAGTCATGAGTATTAATAACCGAGTTGAAATTTCCCACGAATAGACAAGGAGGCCTGACTCGGAAATCGAGCTGAGCTGGCTGGAAAACGACAACACCGCTTATGCGCCAGAAGAGGAATAATTAAATTTAACCCGTTTACGAGTATAAAAATGAGTAAACAAGTACAGTACAGTGAATCATTTCGAATGAGATATTTTTGAGCAAATAAAAACCCTTTAATAATTGCACAGGAGAAAACTGCAAACGCAAGTAGACGTCATCGGGGAATTACCAAGGCGTGTATAGAGGGGAGAGTACAAAAGAACAGAAACACCCACACAATTGAGGACGAGAAATTAATTAATATCTCCGAATTGCACGATCGATTCTTATGCGCAATGAGAGTATTTGACATTGAGAAGACGAGCTTTCGGAAGGTATAAATTTTATAATTGTGCAACCATTATTTTAGAAGTTGGCCACGGAAAGGGCTAGAGTCTTATCTTTTTGTAGCGAAAAGGTATATAACTCCTGGCCTCACCAAGCCAATCATGCAGTCTCAAACAGCCCGACGGGGTGTTACTACGCATCAGTACCAGCAGATCCAAATAGCCCGAGGGGGCGTTGCTACGCATCAGTATTCAGACAGCCGTGTGGGGCGTCACTCTGCGTCACATCGAAGACAGTTTACCAGTACTCCTTGAGGGGAGAAACGCTGTATTACACCGCAGAAGTAATATCCGATAGCCATAGGCGTCGCAGTATTAACAACTTGCTTGCCTCCATAGGGAGTTGTAAAGATCGCCGTGTTGAAATTTTAGGAAAATCCTAGTTACAGGATTTAGGTCCGAAAGTACAAGTTACAGTGGAAAGTTCATAAAATATAGTCAGAGCAGGCTGCTAACGTTGGACTTTAGGCGATAGGTCTTTAAATAGACGAACGAATAAATCATAACGTACGGACGTACCGTAACAGAAAGATAAACAGTTATCTAAATTAAAGAACCCAAAGAGGGAAAAACAGAGTAAGGTTCGTAACATATCTCAGAAAGTAGGAGTGCTAGAACCGATTAAATAAAGAAGAACGGAGACTATAGGCAGTATCTCCAGACAGCAGACGAACTATTCTAAAGCCCTAGACTCGAGAAGTACTAGCTGCTATAAAATAAATCCATAGATCATCGATAGGTATTTGAGGAGACCTCGATCCGAACAGACTTTCGCTAGGATCGATAAACCAGATCTACAAGGGAAGCCGTTCAAGCTAGAGGAATAGCCGGTCATCCAGAATTGGATTCGAAGAATTAGGATTCCAGGGAACAGTAGATGTTTCGAGACTTTCGTATTCTGCAGGATAGGAAGCCGACATTGAATAAATTTCACCCTTGGAAACGGGAAATTAAGAGGTCACGTGTGATAGGCTAAGAAATACGGCCTAGTGATCAAGAATTGTGAAGTGTAGATTTATCAAGATTGTGTGTTAAATTAATATTTTTTAGTGTTTATTGTGTGTTATAAAGGAACACACCAGTGTATTAAAAATGTCGTCAATGTTAAGTGTATTAAATATGTGTCAAGATGTGTTTGTATATAAGATGAATTTAAATAAGATGGACTAAAATTTCAAAGTGGGCCAAAATGAAACACCGCACAAGAATAAAGGTCATGGGACGACCTTAAAACATGTAAGTAATGAATTTCATTTTATTTTGGTGTCAGAGAATAATTGTGTACAAATCCACCGGAGTTTTTGAGTAAAAGGGATGTGTTTAATAAATAAATACTGAATAAACAAGAACGCGGTCTGAACAGAAATCGAAATTTGAGAAATTATAAATAATTATGTAAAGGATAAATCCAGTAGAGAATGGAAAGTTCATAAAATGTTAATGTATTTGACAAATGTCATAAGAGCAAGCGAAATATCAGTAATTATCGTGAAAGATATTTAAATAAAAGTAAATGTGAGATATGAAAGAAATAGCTTTTGAGCTTGTGTAAAGAATAAAGATATGAAATAATAATAATAATAACCAAGTAACGAAATATTAAATAAAGATCAAATAAATTGATGTGAACATAAGAGCGTTAGAGCCTTAATAAAAAGTATAGACATGATGTTTAAATGCATGTTCTTGGAATAGAGAAAGTTATGGTAAAAGGAAAGAATAATATAAAAATTGAAATGTGTATCAATTGTTAATATGATATTATCAGTTCTTTGGACGACACTAGCCTTAAAAAATGTATAGCGCAAAAGGAGCGCAATTAAAGTAAAATGTCACGCTAGGAACGCGTAAAAGTTAATGCATTTGGTAAATTACTTATGAGAGGTAGTTGATTGTTGCGAATTGAGATATGGTATAAGTCCTCTATTTGTGACGTAGTATCACGAGGCATTGTGTATGTATTTGAAAGGGAGCAAATGTATGGTATTGAGCGTAGGTCTAGTTAGCTTTTGGCTGACCCTAAATCGCATTTTGTATAGTCCTCTATAAGGGAAAGGTTCCCGAGGCATGTGAAGAGATTCGAACTCAGAATCCTCTTATTTTGAAAGCCCCTTTATTATTCGTCGTTAATTACTCTTCCACAATCAATGAGGACCTTTCATAATTAATAAATGCCAAGATTACGAATGTGGTTTATAAGCCCAATAATATTGTTGTATTGTACACGAAGAATAGAACGCCAGGTCTCCAAGGAATTGAGAATGGAAAGTTTGTGTTTTGCAGTTAAAGAGAGCTCTAGCACAGGCCAGACGGGAAGGAGCCCGCCTAGTCATAAATAACTATCAAGTTTCACGGCCAGACCCTTGGAGTAGGAGGGTGTCTGAAGACCGTCTTGTCAGGAGTGATGAATACACCAGGAGTGTTTAAAGTTGTTAACGACCCGGGCGTTGAACCGAGGTCCTTATAAATTGATATTTCCGCTTGCCTGTTCTGATCGTAGTTTTCTTATGTGATAATGGTCTTATAAGACGTAAGAAATAAATAACAATCCCTATTGTAATGTTGTATGGAAGTAGGATTCCACGAGTTAATTGAAGACAACTAGGTTTCGGGAGTAACTATAGTTTTTTGACTGTGTCAAGTATCTTCATACTCTGGAGTACACAAGTAATTTCCTGATTACCTTAATGTATTTGTGAAACTAGAGAGAGATGATAACAGCTGAAATGTGTGAAAATGCCCAAAATATTGAGTTAGATAATTAACATATAATTATAAAATGTAATTATACCTTTATTTTTTCAAGATTAAGAAAATATAAAAAGTAGTATTTGAGGTGTACAAAGAATGACACCATTATTACAGAAAGCATTGAGCCAAAGAGCTCGGAGTTATAAGAAACTCACAGTTGATGCTTTATGGAAGTAAAAATAATTAGGAATTGTTGGTTTATGTGGAAACCATATGTTTTAATAAAATATTTGTTTTATTATATTGTGATTCCTTGTTCATTTGGAACAAGTAGATTGATTATGGGTCAGTAATTAAATTGTTAAAGTGTTTGTAGCGCCATAATTTTTATTAATTAAATGTGTTAAAATAGGAGTTGGATTTTGTTGTTATTTTTGCAAGTGTATCCTCTAATTAATCCAAAATATGTGAGTCACAGAGTGGGGGAACTTACCGCTGCCCCGAAAATCCCGAATTGAGCTACGCTGGTATACTGTGATTGGCATATTTCTTGCTAAAAGGGCACATGGGGGACATATAAGTAATGTGCTGGATTAATGACTAGAGGAACACTTAAGACGGTCATAACATGTAAAGTAAAGTAATGATAGGAGTAGCTACAACATAAAATATTAACTGACCGCATGGGTCCCTGGAAACTCATACCGAGCAGCCCTGAATTATACATTAACAACCCCCTAGCAGAAATCACATTTGGCGCCCAACGTGGGGATGAGTTTTCCTAGGGAAAACCCGAGTTTTCTCGAAAAATCAAAATTTTCATTTTTTTGAAAAAAAAAATGGTTTTTCGAAATTTTGAATTTAAATACTTCCATAAAGGTTTATGAAATTGAATAAGAGTATCAAAAGGGTACGGTGAAGTAAATACCCGTACCAAAGTAAGTTTTTAAAGAAATTGGGACACAATGATTCAGAGTATCATCTCTCAAGCATGTACTAGTGTGGTGGCATGATTGGCCCACTGTATTCTCATAAGATGGCATTGAGTGAGGAAGTGCAACGGCTCTTGGAGGCCATAAACAATAAGTTGGATAGCCAACAGACTGAAAATAAAGAAGGGTTAGGATCTATAAACAATAAGTTGGATAGCCAACAGGAGGAAAATAACCGAAGGTTAGGATCCATGAATGAAAGTTTAGAGTCACTAAAAATTAAAAGTGATAGCATGGGAACTAAATTAGAAGCTATCGAGGCCGACGGTATAAAAATGAATAAGGAACTGAAGGCCGAGATAGAAAGGATGAAAACAGAAAGTGGGAAAACCATTAAACAACAGTTGGAAGTGATGAAAGAGGAGACGTTAGAGTCTCTGAAAGCCAACAGTAAAGAAAACAATGGAGTACTGAAGGCAGAAATAGAAAAGACAATGGATACTAAATTTAAAATTCTTGATGAAGGGTTTGACACTAGGTTGGAGGACAAGTTAACTGAGTTAAAAGGGGAAATCACCAGTAAAATTCAGGAGGAAAATGGGGCACTTAAATCAGAATTGCAAGACCAAATAAGGACCTTAGAGGAAAGTACAAAAACAGCCCAAACTGAATGTCAAGGAAAATTTGAAAATTTAGAAGGTAATTTTGGGGCTATAAAAACTAAATTAAATAGCATGGAAGAATCTTGTGAAAAAAATGTAAAAGGATGTAGAAATGAACTTGTAACCCAGATCCAAGGTGTGCAGGAAAAATTAGAAGCTCAGATAAAATCTAACAGCGATATTTGTGAACGTTCCCGGGATGAGATAAAAGAAAGTTTTAAGAAATTAGGAGACGAATTTAAAGGGGTAAAGGACAAAGTAGGAGAACTCGAGGGAAAGGTCGATGGAGTTCAGAATGAAGTAACTGAGATGAAAAATCAAAATCTAAAGGATGCGCGGGACATGAAAAAGCAGATTGATCTTTTTACCAGGCAGGTAGATGAGAACCTGAAGAAGTACGAGGGGGAAATAGATAAAAGATTTGGTAGATACGAGAAGCATTTCCAGAAAGAAAGAGAACAACGAAATAAAGAAAATAAGGAAAATACCCAGATGATAGATGAAATAAGTAAGGGTATAAATGAGGTTAAGGAAAACGTGGAAACCTTAGAGGGGCAAGTAGGAAAAACAAATAATGAAGTGAAACTAATCAAAGATGAATTAACGGAAGTGTCTAAGACCACTGAGGGAAAGTTGAAAGGAATTGAAGTAGATATGGTCAAAGGACGAAAAGAAGTGGAGAAGGAAATAAAGGAGATACGAGAGGGCCTGGAGACCATAGGTGACGTTAAGCCAGAAATTATCAATCAACATGCCATGATCTTTAAGAAAGAGGTAGAAGACCAACTAAATGAGTTCAGGGACAGTTACAGGGATGAGAAATTCCAATCCAAAAAGGCAGAGGAAGATATTAAAAGGAATCATGAAAGAATTCAGAATGAATTAAGATCCCGATTGGAGAAGACTGAACATAAGAATAGTCAAATGGAAATCCAACTCATGGCTAATGAAGAAAGTGCCCGAAGGGAAAGGAAGTTAGAATTTGAGAATCAGGTGGAGTTTCCAAAGACAGGATGGGTAGATTCCCGTGAGCAAGGCACAGATACGGAGAGGGACTTAGGAGGGGAGAGCCCTTATAAGAACCCAGGATATCCGATGGCGATGTCAACCCCGTACATGAATCAGACAAATGGCCAGATAATAAACATTATTAAATCAAATGAGGACAGATCGGTAAAGTTTACGGGTAATAACATGTCTATTACTCCAAAATACTGGCTAAAAGAAGTTGCAGAGTATTTAAACGAAATGAAAGTTCCTCAGGATCGGAGACTGAGAGCTATTGAAAAGCTGTTGGCAGGTGATTGTCTCACCTGGTTCAGAAGCTTCAGATACACCTTTGATACGGTGGAAGGCTTCAGGGAAGCATTTTTTAAAACGATATTGGGCAGCAGACGTCCAAGAGAATTTAAGGCTAGATCTGTACTCTAGGAAGTACAGCACAAATGCACCAACTAAATACTCGGAATTTTTCACCGCTCAGCTTTGTAAATTCCGCGAACTTGATATTGCTCCGGCAGAGAACGACTTGTGTGCCGCCATTGCAAGACAACTTCCGTATGAGATTCAGAGGCTGTTAATCTCATCCAAAGCCAGAAGTGCTGTGGAAGTAGAGAGTGTATTACGTCAATTAGATATGACGACTTCGCACGTAACTCCTAGGCATCAAAGACAGACTGAGCAAGTACATATGGCCAGCAGTCAGGAAACGAGAGAAAAACCAGCGACCAGGAATCAGTCCACCAGCACGAATACACAAGGACTAGGTCGAGAGTATGGGCATCAGGAGCCTAGAGGAATACAGCCATATTACAGAGGAGGATATCGAGGAAGAAATCCTAGGAATACAGGTTATAGGCAACAAGAGAGCCGACCCTATAACAATAACCATCAAAGGCAAGAAAACAGAAAGAAATGGGAGAATTATCCCAGAAGGAATGTAAGGCCAGAGGAGAGGGATGATGAATATCGGGCCGAAATAGAAGAAAGATATCAGGAAAGTCTTCGTTATATGAACGAACGACCAGATGAACCTGATAGGCAAAAAGTCCGTTGGAGTGAGGCAATTAAGAACCGGAAATCACCCGACCGACTAGACGGAGCTCAAAGCTTGGAACTACAAGCTCAGTTAAAGAATGAGGGAAAAGGGAGTCCTCAGGATTAAAAAAACTCCAAATTTAAATTGTCATAAGTGGAAACATACCAGGAGCTGGGAGGAGGTAGAAATTGTGAATTGGATAGCCAGACCAGATGAGCTAATTAACGAGGATGTGGAAGGAATCCCACCTGTTAAAAGAGAACTACCTATAATTATGCTTAGGATAGAAGGATTACTGGTCAGAGCATTGATTGATACCGGATCCACAATAAGTCTAATTACACAAACCCTTCTAAATGAATTGGAAACAAGGGGCCGAGTATTAAAGATTCCCACATCAAGTGTAAAGATTAAGGGGATTATCCCTGAAAAATCTTTGACATGTAAATTTCAGGTATACATTGATCTGATCATGGGTAACGCTGAAATTTCGCAGTGCTTTTTGCTGGTAAATCAATTACCGTATAATGTCATATTAGGTATTGATTTTATCCGTGAGAACAAGGTCATTATAGACCTAGCGCAAAACTGCATTAGAGTTCAAAGAGAGGATGTGGATGAACAAAACATTAACCTACAGGAACAGGATGCGAAAATAGGACAACAGGTATGGCATATGGAAGAAGTGATTGGGGAAGGTTATGAGGACATAGAAAAGATATTTGAAGTCCTCAACATAGAACTCGAAGATGATTTGGAAACTGAGTTCGAGACCAACCTGTCAGGAAAATTGGAGGAAGCTAAAGTCAACCTCGAAAATAAGGAACAGTTAAAGAAATTATTATTGGAGTATAGGGAGGTATTTGATTCCAAGCCAGGGAAGATTGAAAATTTGAAATACGCGTTCCAAGTCAATAATTGGGCACCGTTCAAACAAAAACCATACCCGGTTGCGGAAAAACATTACCACAAACTAAGAAAACACTACAGGAGATGATGAATGCAGGTGTTATAGAAAAGATGGCGACACCATATGTTAGTCCATTAGTGATTGTGAGTAAACCGGATGGCTCAGTAAGGGTGTGTTTAGATGCCAGAAATTTAAATGCAAAAATCATACCAGAAAATGATTCGGCACCACCCATAAAAGAAATACTGAGGAAGTTCAAAGGCAAGAAGATTTTCACGAATATTGACATGACTTCTTCGTATCATCACCTCGAACTGGAAGAGAAAACCAGCTTGTTGACTGGATTTCAGTTCGACCAACAAACATATTGCTTTAGGAGATGTCCGTTCGGATTGAAGACCGCAGGATCTGCATTAATAAGAGCGCTTGATCGAAACCTGTCAGAGGAAGTGAAAGAGTGCACTATCCGTTATGTGGATGATATTTTGCTTACCTCGGAGAATATTGAGGAACATTTAGAAAAGCTGAAGAAATTGTTGGGAGACTTAAGAAGGGCAAATTTTAAAATAAATTTAAAGAAGTCGAATTTTTGTCAAAGACAAGTGACATTTTAAGGGCATGTGATTGACAAGGATGGTGTCAAACCAAATCCATGCAAATTGGAATCAATAAGGGATTTTCCAAGGCCTTTGAAGGTGAAGAACGTTCGCCAGTTTTTGGTATTGATTGGGTTCTTCTCAGGACATTGTCCATCATACACCAAAACTGTTGCACCACTACAGGACCTCCTGAAGAAGGGGAGCAAGTGGAAATGGATGGAGGAAACAGAAAAAGCATTCGTGGAGGCCAAGGAAATGCTCTTAAATTACGTGAAGCTAGGATATCCTGATTTTAATCAGAGATTTATCATTCAAACAGACGCATCCCAGATTGGAATAGGGGCAATGCTATATCAGGAAAACCCGGAAAACCCTGATAAGAAAAACTATCTAGCTTTCACAAGTAGGAGACTGAAACCACACGAGAAAAATTATACGATCAGCGAAATCGAGCTGTTAGCGATATTGCACGCGCTGCAATATTGGCGGAAGATCGTATATGGGTTTCAGGTCATTTTAAGAACGGATCATAAAGCCTTAACCTTTTTGATGAAGACTGATTTATCCAGTCAAAGGTTGATGCGTTGGGCTTTATACATTCAACAGTTTGATGTCAAGATAGAGTACTGCCCAGGAAAAGAAAATATAGTTCCAGACTACTTAAGTAGACAGCCAGAGTCCATAGAAGAGGAAGTAATGGCTATAGATTTGGAAGACAGGGATCAGCGTACCCTTAATGAGTTAAGAAGCATTAGTCAAAGACAACGTGAGGATCCATGGATGAACATGCTCATATCTTTCCTTGAGGGAAGCTTGATAAGAGGAACACCAGCGTACACGGAAGCTAATATGATAGCTCAAGACTACACGTTTTATAATGGGTTATTATATAAGTTTGTGGACTCTGACCATACAAAATTAAGGATTGTTGTTCCTGCAATTTTGCAGAGGAAAATAGTATGGTTAGCCCATAGATCGTTCGGACATATGGGAGTCGACAAAACAGTCTCGATGCTGAAAGAAGCATTTGTATGGCCGAGACTGAGAGAAACTGTAAGGGACACGCTAAAGACATGTGATCTATGTCAAAGGATCAAACCTAATGCATTTCTGATGAGACAGAAGCCTATACCATTGTTTCCCGAAAGGCCCGGTCAAATCATATCTATTGATAATTTTGGAGCTTTGCCAAAGGCAAGAAGAGGAAATCGACACATAATGGTGGCTATGGATGTCTTCACTAAAATGGTTGTCCTTGCTCCCATACAGAAGACTAGTACCAAACAGGTGTTAAAACGACTAAAAGAAAAAGTGATACCGATTCTGGGGAAACCTGAGAATTTGTTGTCGGATCACGGCAGTTGTTTCACCAGTGTAGAGTTCAGACGAGAATTAGAAAGACTTGGAATACGTCAGATTTTGTCAAGTATTCGCCATCCTGAGGCAAATCCTGTAGAAAGAGTGATGAGGGAGACGGCCAAGTACTGTAGAATATACTGTGCCGAAGAAAATTGGAAGTGGATAGATATCTTGGATATTATCGAATTTTGTATAAACAATCCAATCCATGAATCCACAGGAGAGATACCCATAACGTTACATCGGAATGAGCAACCAGAAAGACCTTGGAGTCTGGTAATTCCTAGGCCAGAAGACGCTCAGCCTGGAAGAGATGTACGTATTAGAAGAGCCTTTGAGCATCTAAAAGCTCAAGCCGACAGGAGGCAGAGAAGAAATAGGCATAAGAGGTATCATCGACCATTATTAGCAGGAGAAATGGTGTTAGTAAAAAGACCAGCCATTTCGGATCCAGGGAACCGTGTGTACAAGAAGTTCCAGAAAATGTACCACGGACCATATCAAATAATCAGAGATTTGAGGAATAACGCATATAGAATTCGGCACTGTGAAACGGATCACGAAGTGACCATGAATTCAGCAAATTTGAAATTATATTACCCTCCCGAAGATTTCGATGAAGCAAATGAACAAGCCCTGGTTATGGAAACATTTAGAGATGAATCCGCTTTTGACATAAACAAGAATAAGGAAGAAATAGAAAATAGAGCTCAAGCATTCGAGTGTGAATGCGAATTGGAGAAATTGTATTGGGAAATTAAAGAAGTAATTGATTTTATTGAAGAAGAAAATTTCAATTTAAGAAAGGAAAATGATGAAATAAGGAAACGGGTAGGGATAGACCAAACCCGTAAGGAAGAATGAGGTTTTGGAAATGTTATAGTCCAGAAAATAAGGAAGAAAGAAAGGGTAGGGATAGACCACACCCGTGAAGAAGAATGAGGTTTTGGGGACTTAAAGTCCAGACAAAGAAAGGAGAAAGAAAGGGTAGGGATAGAGCGTACCCGACCTACACAATCACCGGATACGAATTTAAAGAAATAAAACAACAGAAGATACGGACGACGTTATGATGGCTTCGACAAATAAAGAAAGATAAGATTAAATTGAAATAAATTTCCTCAAAATTTTTCGAAAATTTATTTACCTAAGGAGGGGAGAGATGAACCCATGTGCCATAAGGTCCATGAAGGTCGAATCAATGTATTTGGGGAAGAAATGAAATAAACGTACAGTTTCTAATGTAACTTAGAGAAAGATCAAGCTAGGATGCTAGTATAATGTTGTGCAACCAACGAGGACCAGGTGTTCGAGAGATGAGATCACCCCTCTTGACATTCAGAAGGGAGCTAGTCATGAGTATTAATAACCGAGTGGAAATTTCCCACGAATAGACAAGGAGGCCTGACTCGGAAATCGAGCTGAGCTGGCTGGAAAACGACAACACCGCTTATGCGCCAGAAGAGGAATAATTAAATTTAACCCGTTTACGAGTATAAAAATGAGTAAACAAGTACAGTACAGTGAATCATTTCGAATGAGATATTTTTGAGCAAAGAAAAACCCTTTAATAAATGCACAGGAGAAAACTGCAAACGCAAGTAGACGTCATCGGGGAATTACCAAGGCGTGTATAGAGGGGAGAGTACAAAAGAACAGCAACACCCACACAATTGAGGACGAGAAATTAATTAATATCTCCGAATTGCACGATCGATTCTTATGCGCAATGAGAGTATTTGACATTGAGAAGACGAGCTTTCGGAAGGTATAAATTTTATAATTGTGCAACCATTATTTTAGAAGTTGGCCACGGAAAGGGCTAGAGTCTTATCTTTTTGTAGCGAAAAGGTATATAACTCCTGGCCTCACCAAGCCAATCATGCAGTCTCAAACAGCCCGAGGGGGTGTTACTACGCATCAGTACCAGCAGATCCAAATAGCCCGAGGGGGCGTTGCTACGCATCAGTATTCAGACAGCCGTGTGGGGCGTCACTCTGCGTCACATCGAAGACAGTTTACCAGTACTCCTTGAGGGGAGAAACGCTGTATTACACCGCAGAAGTAATATCCGATAGCCATAGGCGTCGCAGTATTAACAACTTGCTTGCCTCCATAGGGAGTTGTAAAGATCGCCGTGTTGAAATTTTAGGAAAATCCTAGTTACAGGATTTAGGTCCGAAAGTACAAGTTACAGTGGAAAGTTCGTAAAATATAGTCAGAGCAGGCTGCGAACGTTGGACTTTAGGCGATAGGTCTTTAAATAGACGAACGAATAAATCATAACGTACGGACGTACCGTAACAGAAAGATAAACAGTTATCTAAATTAAAGAACCCAAAGAGGGAAAAACAGAGTAAGGTTCGTAACATATCTCAGAAAGTAGGAGTGCTAGAACCGATTAAATAAAGAAGAACGGAGACTATAGACAGTATCTCCAGAAAGCAGACGAACTATTCTAAAGCCCTAGACTCGAGAAGTACTAGCTGCTATAAAATAAATCCATAGATCATCGATAGGTATTTGAGGAGACCTCGATCCGAAAAGACTTTCGCTAGGATCGATAAACCAGATCTACAAGGGAAGCCGTTCAAGCTAGAGGAATAGCCGGTCATCCAGAATTGGATTCGAAGAATTAGGATTCCAGGGAACAGTAGATGTTTCGAGACTTTCGTATTCTGCAGGATAGGAAGCCGACATTGAATAAATTTCACCCTTGGAAACGGGAAATTAAGAGGTCACGTGTGATAGGCTAAGAAATACGGCCTAGTGATCAAGAATTGTGAAGTGTAGATTTATCAAGATTGTGTGTTAAATTAATATTTTTTAGTGTTTATTGTGTGTTATAAAGGAACACACCAGTGTATTAAAAATGTCGTCAATGTTAAGTGTATTAAATATGTGTCAAGAAGTGTTTGTAAATAAGATGAATTTAAATAAGATGGACTAAAATTTCAAAGTGGGCCAAAATGAAACACCGCACAAGAATAAAGGTCATGGGACGACCTTAAAAACATGTAAGTAATGAATTTCATTTTATTTTGGTGTCAGAGAATAATTGTGTACAAATCCACCGGAGTTTTTGAGTAAAAGGGATGTGTTTAATAAATAAATACTGAATAAACAAGAACGCGGTCTGAACAGAAATCGAAATTTGAGAAATTATAAATAATTATGTAAAGGATAAATCCAGTAGAGAATGGAAAGTTCATAAAATGTTAATGTATTTGACAAATGTCATAAGAGCAAGCGAAATATCAGTAATTATCGTGAAAGATATTTAAATAAAAGTAAATGTGAGATATGAAAGAAATAGCTTTTGAGCTTGTGTAAAGAATAAAGATATGAAATAATAATAATAATAACCAAGTAACGAAATATTAAATAAAGATCAAAAAAATTGATGTGAACATAAGAGCGTTAGAGCCTTAATAAAAAGTATAGACATGATGTTTAAATGCATGTTCTTGGAATAGAGAAAGTTATGGTAAAAGGAAAGAATAATATAAAAATTGAAATGTGTATCAATTGTTAATATGATATTACCAGTTCTTTGGACGACACTAGGCTTAAAAAATGTATAGCGCAGAAGGAGCGCAATTAAAGTAAAATGTCACGCTAGGAACGCGTAAAAGTTAATGCACTTGGTAAATTACTTATGAGAGGTAGTTGATTGTTGCGAATTGAGATATGGTATAAGTCCTCTATTTGTGACGTAGTATCACGAGGCATTGTGTATGTATTTGAAAGGGAGCAAATGTATGGTATTGAGCGTAGGTCTAGTTAGCTTTTGGCTGACCCTAAATCGCATTTTGTATAGTCCTCTATAAGGGAAAGGTTCCCGAGGCATGTGAAGAGATTCGAACTCAGAATCCTCTTATTTCGAAGCCCCTTTATTATTCGTCGTTAATTACTCTTCCACAATCAATGAGGACCTTTCATAATTAATAAACGCCAAGATTACGCATGTGGTTTATAAGCCCAATAATATTGTTGTATTGTACACGAAGAATAGAACGCCAGGTCTCCAAGGAATTGAGAATGGAAAGTTTGTGTTTTGCAGTTAAAGAGAGCTCTAGCACGGGCCAGACGGGAATGAGCCCGCCTAGTCATAAATAACTATCAAGTTTCACGGCCAGACCCTTGGAGTAGGAGGGTGTCTGAAGACCGTCTTGTCAGGAGTGATGAATACACCAGGAGTGTTTAAAGTTGTTAACGACCCGGGCGTTGAACCGAGGTCCTTATAAATTGATATTTCCGCTTGCCTGTTCAGATCGTAGTTTTCTTATGTGATAATGGTCTTATAAGACGTAAGAAATAAATAACAATCCCTATTGTAATGTTGTATGGAAGTAGGATTCCACGAGTTAATTGAAGACAACTAGGTTTCGGGAGTAACTATAGTTTTTTGACTGTGTCAAGTATCTTCATACTCTGGAGTACACAAGTAATTTCCTGATTACCTTAATGTATTTGTGAAACTAGAGAGAGATGATAACAGCTGAAATGTGTGAAAATGCCCAAAATATTGAGTTAGATAATTAACATATAATTATAAAATGTAATTATACCTTTATTTTTTCAAGATTAAGAAAATATAAAAAGTAGTATTTGAGGTGTACAAAGAATGACACCATTATTACAGAAAGCATTGAGCCAAAGAGCTCGGAGTTATAAGAAACTCACAGTTGATGCTTTATGGAAGTAAAAATAATTAGGAATTGTTGGTTTATGTGGAAACCATATGTTTTAATAAAATATTTGTTTTATTATATTGTGATTCCTTGTTCATTTGGAACAAGTAGATTGATTATGGGTCAGTAATTAAATTGTTAAAGTGTTTGTAGCGCCATAATTTTTATTAATTAAATGTGTTAAAATAGGAGTTGGATTTTGTTGTTATTTTTGCAAGTGTATCCTCTAATTAATCCAAAATATGTGAGTCACAGAGTGGGGGAACTTACCGCTGCCCCGAAAATCCCGAATTGAGCTACGCTGGTATACTGTGATTGGCATATTTCTTGCTAAAAGGGCACAATATTGGTATTTGGATAAGAAAATACAGAAAGCATTTATTAACAGTTGGCAGCCCTGATGGCTTTGAAAAATACGCCATGTCATATTTGTTTGTGTACACATAGTACATACGAAATTTGATTGAAATCCAATTGATAGTGTAGAAGTTATATGCATTTAACCATTGACCTATCAGCAGGCTTAGAATCATTTTGGCAACACTGCTATGTATGGTTCCCCGCAAATTAAACTGAAATATTATTATCTATACGTGTGCCAATTTTGGTATAGCTCCCATGCATACCTTCCAAGATATCCAACATGGAGCTCACATTTCAATTACGGGTTTTCAGCATTTAGGGGCTTTACAACATGGTGATCATGTAGCCTCATATACTTGTTTGTGTTTGTCAAATCTGTCTGATAACCTGTGACATTCTTATGGCTGTATCAGTGTGTGCATTTCTATCTGGGTCTAAGATTGGAAAGGTAGTGGCCGTGGCTTTAATGTTACGAACCATCCCGCCTTTTGCCTGGAGTTCAAGTGGGAAACTACGGAAAATCACTTCTAAGATGGCTGATGTGGGAATAAAACCTACATATTCTCAGTTCTTCCACACGATGCTGAATGTATCTCGCTCCAGACCTCAGACCTACATCTAAATTTCTTGGCAAAGCCTGGAATCGAACCCGTAACTCAGGGGTGACAACCGAATTTGCTAGCCAATGCACTACGGGACGGACAATAATCTAGCCTTCACACCTTTGTGAAATGTATAAGGTACTAAAGTTTACGATGATACGATAGGCCGAGTAGTTCATGCGTTCAGTTGTCAGCCTGGATAATACAGGCCAAATCTGTAAAAGGCTTACCTCATTTTGCTTTTAGTTGGTAATATGTAGCAGGCTTTATTTATTGGAGGGGTTGGCTTTTATGAAATCATGGGTACATAGTCAACGCTAATCCCTGCCGGCCTTATTGTACAGTCTGATCGATCATGACATCACCAACAGCAATGTTGAATGGTCATTTATTGCAAGGGAGGGACGTGGTTAGCCAATCCTGCTGCTAGTACCACAGACACCTAGCAGTATGTTTCCCTTCAAAAATTATAAAAGCATATTCTTCTTCTTCTTCTTCTCGTTTTCAAGGTCATCTGAAAATGTATCAAATCCTCCTCTTAAGTGCCGCGTAGCATTGAGGTAAAAGCCACTGACAATTTTCCGAATTTTCAGCACTCCAGATACAAATGTATAACTCTCTCAATTTGTATCCTTTATCAAAGATGTTTCATTCTCTTCTTAAAACGGTTTTCCATGGTTTCCCATTTTCAACACCAGGAAAATGTTGGGATGGTACCTTCTGACAGGCCACGGCCGCTTCCTTCCACACCCTTGCCCAGTTTCATTCATCTTCATCCATTCCATCTCTCATCCCGACGCGCAGGACGTCCACGGGCGTCGACTAGAATGATCTGGACTCAGACTCTCAGGAGGCCATGCGACGAAAGAAGAAAATTTAAAGGAACATGTTTCGGTATTCAGTATCTTCTTCAGCGATCAAATTAGGAACGTTTAACACTAGACTGGATTGCGGTGAATTTGTAAACCCTGATACACCGATACTCTCGACATCTCCAAAATATAACACATGGAGTGGCAGAACGAAGAAAGGTTTAATAGTTTAAATTATGGTCTCATAGAGGAATTGTGATAATATCCTCAATTGACAAAGTTAGTAATGTAGACATTTTGACAATAATTGTAACGGAGGAAGTTTGTTGTTTTACAAGACTGTATAGATTTGAAACCTTACTATTTTCAGTGTTGCCAATGCAATATTGTTAATTTGTAGCTTTTCAGTTGGTCAACACGATTATGCCCAATGAATGGCCGTGATACAGGATATATAAGGTGCGTTCAAAAAGTAACGAGGCGGCGGCTGGAATGCGCAAACCGGTGACTACATCAGCTAATCGTGGCGTGTGTATCGAGGTGTGGTTCCGACCATGCGTGGAAGGTCACAGCCCGTCGCTAGAGGGCACGCGTGCACGTCACGTGACGATACAAAGCGAGCAGCAGCATGCACCAATCGTCCAACGCTGCCAGTCACAATGCAAACAGTGACATGGAGGCGTCAACCGAAGAGAAAAGAGGTGTTGTTGGGTTTCTGACAGCGGAAGGAATAGGGGGAACGGATATCCATCGCCGAAAGTCAGAAGTGTACGGCGAATACTGCATGCCCCTTGCAAGGGTCAAGGCGTGGCACAGGCGCTTCACGGAAGGACGGGTGTCGTTAGCCGATGATGCCCGGTCTGGGGCACCGCCTGCATTACCGATGACAACGTCCAGCTGGTTGATGCACTCATTACCCAGGACCGCCGAGTGACAGTGAACGCCATAGTTGCCGTGGTCCCTCCACGACAATGCACGACCTCACACGGCCAACACAGTCGCGGCACTCCTGCATAAATTCAAATGGGAGGTTCTCGGCCACCCTCCATACAGTCCAGACCTCTCTCCCTGTGATTACGCGTTGTTTGGTCCCCTGAAACGGGCTCTGCTGGGCCAACGATTCACCTCGGACACCGACATCCAGCTGTACGTGCGGAACTGGTTCACATCGCAGCCCAGGGAATTTTATGAGACAGCCATTCACCGCCTCGTGTCACAGTGGGACAAGTGCCTCACCAGCCAGGGCCAATACTTCTAACATACAGGTACTGGTTCCTGTAATTATGCCTTCGGCTCGTTACTTTCTGAACGCACCTTATATTTATAAGGTGCGTTCAAAAAGTAGCGAGCCGGAGGCTGGAATGCGCCAACCGGGGACGACATCGACTAATCGTGGCGTGTGTAACGAGGTGTGGTTCCGACCAGAGCCTGGAAGGTCACAGCCCGTCACTAGAGGGCACGCGTGCACGTCAGGTGACGATACAAAGCGAGCAGCAGCATGCATCAATCGTCCATCGCTGCCAGTCGCATTGCAAACCGTGACATAGAGGCGTCAAACGAAGCGCAAAGAGGTGTTGTTCGGTTTCTGACTGCGGAAGGAATAGGGGGAACCTACATTCATCGCCGATGTCACAAGTGTACGGCGAACACAGCATGTCCCTTGCAAGGTTCAAGGCGTGGCACAAGCGCTTCAGGAAAGGACGGGTGTCGTTAGCCGATGGTGTTGTTGAAGACTGTGGGGCAGCCATTGGGCACACACTTTGCGCAAGTGCAGTCGTTCCTTCATGATGGTGTGCACACTTCCAACGCTCAATCCGACCACGGCGGCTATGGCATTCACTGCCACTCGGCGGTCCTGGGTAATGAGTGCATCAACCAGCTGGACGTTGTCATCGGTAATGCAGAGTGGTGCCCCAGACCGGGCATCATCGGCTGTGAACCCTGGTCTACTTTAGAAACATCGTCAGCCCCGATATATAAAGAACGACCCTGGCCAGTGTCACTGAGTGTGTTTATACCTGTGCGAAAGAGGTAATGCGGTGACGTGTGAATTGCGAAACAGTCTATAGTATTCAAGAACAGTGAGTGACAGACTGTGTCTTGTGGACTTGAGGAAGAGTTGTTGTTATTTCTAGCGAGGAAACATCTCTCATTAGTGAGGGATTAACTGCATGAGCAAGTGAAAGGGCGAGTGTTCTCCATAAGGGAGCAAACTTGAGTAAGACAGCTAATGGTTTTTATGTGCCTATTGAGTGGTGAATATTTCTGACCTGCAATCAAGCTAATGTTTCTTTAAAGAACCATTTGTGTTGTGCTTAATATATTTTGATCCAATTAACGAACTTGCTCCTAGCGATAGTACGTATCAATATAAACTAATACGTGTATATGAACTACGAGTACTCTGTTGTGATGGTAAAAGCTTATCTGAAATTTTAGAATGTCTAAAGACTGCTCAGACAACGAGTTTTGGTGTATGCTTTAGTAAATTGTTTCAATGAATTGAGTTCTTTGAATTTAACCTTATATAGGATAGTAGTCTATATACAGTGAGTCCGGGAATGTTCTTCGCAGCGCCTACATGCGTCTGCGAGAGCTAGCTACAGCAGTTACGTTGGTAGCACGGATGCCGCTTGCATCATAACAAGTAAACAGTAAACTGATAATAGGTAGCCAGGATTCACTGAGATTGCAGCTGGCTACCTATTATCAGAACCCTGAGAAAGTAATTTACTGCTGCTTTCCGTTGTCCCTAACATGGGGCTATAATGGGTCCATCTTTGGCACCTTCTATATGTTCTTTGTTGCTTTCTCTTAGCAATCATTTGTCGTATTCCAGACTATTCCTGACGATGAAAGACATGGTTTCTTTCGAAACGCTTCGAATTTTAATATAATAAAACACGGCATAAGCCCAAAATTCAACATTATGAATAGTAAAACGGGCCGTGAAAGTCTAAATGATATTACAGTTTATTTTAATTCATGAACCACGGTAACTTTATAAGGGAACAACTGAAGCTTGTCTCTTACAGCTTTATGTACTGTCGACTTAGAGATTCCTGTTTGTTAGGCTAATTTTCGTGTTGATTTACTTTGACTACGAAGCATTATATCGGAGATTTATTCAAGTTTTTCGTCTGTTAAAAGCGTAGTCCTGCCTGTTCCCGGTACATCGTGAACTGAACCAGTCACACGAAATTTACTTACCAAATCCCGAACGGTATCAGGGTCTGGGCAATTTGAATTAGGAAACCGCGCCTGAAATCTTAATTTTACATTTTACATTTTCGCGAAAAACGTATTCCACCTAACGAACTCTCTCATCAGTAGTAAACATTACTGCCTGTATACTGTTTACTCTTCCAATAATCTATCTGAGCGCTCGCTTACTGTAATACACACTGAAGACATGCAGGCTCGCTCGCTTATCGCAATACACACTGACGGCCGACACAGGGGAGTCCCACTTTGAAGGACACAGTGCAGTGCAGCCAACTAAACTCATGACTCAACCACTCACAGCTGCACGTACCCACTGCGGAGAACATTCTCGGGCGCCCTGTATTAACCACCTACTATAAAAAGAGTTTGCAGACTATTATCAAAGGTGCTAATAGCTGAAACTTTCCACCGAATTACAACAAAATTTCTTGTACTGTAGCTGTAATATTTCAGAAAGACCAATATTATATCTGTCTCCTTGAACTGTGGTGCTGGATAAAATAAAAATATTAAAATTAAACAGTAATATACAAATAAAAATAAAACACACTAAATATTAAAATAACATTAAGATTATAATTTAAAAATTAAAAAAAATATAAAATTAAAAATAATAAATAAAAAAATACAGTCAGTCTGAAAGACTTTATATCATTTCAAATGACGCATGCTACAAATGCTACACATGTTAGAAAGGCTCAGGACTCTTTCAACAGACTCCATCACCCATTAACTTAGGCTTCCCGCGCGGGCCCCTCTTTAGGGGTCATCCATTATTTGAATCTGATATCTTGCAAACCTCTTTAAGGGTCACCCTGTATTTGAATTGAATCTAACATACTGTACACCTCGTTAAGTGTCACCCTGTATTTTCCTCTGACATCCTGCACACCTCTTTAGGAGACACCCTGTATTCTTATCTGGCATCTTGTTTTATGCCTTTAGAAGTCACCCTGTATTGTTGTGTGACATCTTGTAAACCCCTTTAGGAGTAACCCTGTATTCTTGTCTGACATCTTGTGCACATCTTTAGGAGTCACCCTGTATTCTTCTCTGCCATCTTGTACGCCTCTTTAAGAGTCACTTTGTATTGCTATCTGGCATCTTGTACACCTCTTTATGAGTCACCCTGTATTATATCTGGCATCTTGTACTGTATTTTGCTCTGACATCCTGCACACATCTTTAGGAGGCACCCTGTATTCTTATCTGGCATCTTGTTTTATCCCTTTAGAAGTCACCCTGTATTGTTGTGTGACATCTTGTACACCTCTTTAGGAGTCACCCTGTATTCTTCTCTGCCATCTTGTACACCTCTTTATGAGTCACCTTGTATTGCTATCTGGCATCTTGTACACCTCTTTATGAGTCACCCTGTAATCTTATCTGACGTGTTGTATATCTCTTTAGGAGTCACCCTGTATTCTTGTCTGACATTTTGTACACCTCGTTAAGGGTCACCCTGTATTCTTATACAATATCGTGTACATTTCTTTCGGAGTCACCCTGTTTTCCTGTCTGACGTCACGTACTCGCCGTCTCCCAGCAGTAAACACAGACTCGGTGCATATGCACTGAACAACATGATGACGTCATACACGCCGTAACCGTAACCGTAACGCATAACGTTAGACCCAAGCATAACGACGAAGTCGACAAGATCACTTAAAATGATAAAATTAATAATATTGTATAATAACCGAAATCAAAATTCAAATTATAATAAATAAAATAAAATTAGAGCTGAAATGAAAATTTAAATAAAAACAATTGAAATTTAAATTAGAGATATTTCTTCTATCTATAAAGGGTTAATTAGCTTTCATAAAAGCAGGTGTCTCATGATACGCCCTGAATGCTTCGCAAGTAATCTATAAAGTAATTTCCAACAGAATGGTGAGACATACATTGCATGATGGTTATTACACTTCTTCCGCTGTAATGGTGCCTATCAGCGTTATATTCTGTACAAGTAGAATTAGAGAAATAATATTAACGCTATCGCATCGTGGTTATATTACACGAACAATTTAAACTTTCCATAGGCAACAGTCTCCTGGAAAGGGAGCCCCACCTTCTCATTACAACATGAAGGTATGAGGGCAGCAATTAGCAATGCTTCGCATGACGTAATGAGCCATCAACCGACTGCTTGCGTCAATGAAACACAATATATTTTTATGAGACGCTATCTAAACCGTGAATGTTCCTTATTAGCAGAATAATGGACGAATGTTAACGTGATCCCTTCCAATTTACACGATGATTGGCCGGAGAACTGCGAGTTGAAAGCCATCTTAAGATTCTTCCCTTAAAGAATTCAACGTGCTTTCCTTCGTATTCAGCAACATGGATATTCGAGTCCTGGCATCTATAGAAAACTACAGTGTGTATTTCAGTCTACAATCGTTTGACTGGTTTGATGCAGCCATACGTGGCTCCCTCTCCTGAGCTAAACGTAGCATATCTACATCGCTACCACACCTTACATCCAAGACAATCTGTTTAATATATTCTAACTTTGGTCTACCCCTACAGTTCTTGTCCTCGACATTTCCTCCCATAACTATGTTTGCTATTTCCAGGTGTCTTAGTACGTGCCCCCTCATCCAATCTCTTCTCTTCATTAGCGGTTGCCAGAATCATCTCTCATCGCCAACTCATCTTAATACTGTACCTCTTTAAACTGATATCAGCATTTACCCGATAACGTCTGTTCCCCATGTTAGGGGCGGTTATCAAAGGCGTCTGTTCCCATATTGGGCGGCCTGTTATGATCCATCTGGCGATTTGATCACAGATGTAACATCGAAGGGGAGTAAACCTCCTTCCAAAATAATCTCAACTTAAGACATGATGGTAAACCACAACGGAAAATATACTCCAGGAGGTAAACAATCCTCCATCACAAGAAACTGTGATGCAACTGGGCCTGCGGAGTCTGGAGAGCCCAAAACATCATGTGAGGAAGAGTCGGAGCTTCCTAGAACTTCACGCATAAGACCTAAGCAAAAACATCTGCTAGGCACACTGAACATCAATACGCTCATGAAAACTGGTAAACTGAAACAACTGACAGATGTGCTGAATAGACGTAATATCCTCATTCTTGCTTTACAAGAAACTCGATACACCGACGAAGATGCTTTTGAGTCTGAGGGATATAGAATTTACAAAGGGAAAGCTGGCATCAAAACCAAACAAAACAGTACTATACTTGGAACAGCTTTTATGATTAAACAAAACTTAACAGAATCAATAACAAATTTTGCATCTTCATCAGAACGAATTTCACTTCTCTCATTTCGATCAGGAAACAAAGGCTATACTATAAGCAATGCTCATGCTCCTACCAATGAGGACAATAAGAAAAATCCAGAAAATGTTGAAGAGTTTTGGGAAATGTTGGAACATGAATCATCAAAGATACCTTATCATCACGTTAAAATCTTAGTTGGTGACTTTAATGCACAGATTGGAAGAGAGAGAAAATTTAGAAACATAGTGGGTGACTTCCCAGCTCACAACCGCACTAACAGAAATGGAGAGAGACTCATAAGTTTCTGCAGACTATTTGATCTTAAATTAATGTCAACCTTTTTTAGGAAATTACCAAGGAGAAAGAAAACATGGTGCTCTCTAAATCCACATTTAGGTTCATATCAATTGGATCATGTAGCAATTACAAAACAGAACTTTAGAGAAATCATGAATGTTAGAGTAAGGAGAGGATTAAATATTGACTCTGACCATTTTTTGTCCGAGATCAAAACTAAATTCCAACCAAATAAATCCAAGCCAAAAATTCAAAAATTCCTAAAATAGACACAAAAGTTTTATCAGAAAATAAGACTGAATTTATCAATAAACTGCATACTAAAGATAAGAGTAACTGGGAAGAGATCAGAGATGTAATGATAGAATCAGCCAAAGAATTGGGACAGCCTCCAAGGAAAAGGAAACACCGATGGTGGAATACAACATGTGATGCAGCGATCGAACGTAGATTAGCGGCTTGGCAGTTATGGAATTCCAGGAAACGAGAAGATGACTGGATTAATTTTGTAGAGATCAGAAAGCTAACATCCAAAATCATCAGGATAGAGAAACGTAATTATGATAAGAAGCGATTGGAAGAGATAGATATAGATTTTAAAAAGAACAACACTAGACAATTCTACAAAGTATTTCGAGAGGAGATCCAAGGATACAAACCAATGAACCTCCATTTCAAGGATTCAACTGGTAGACTGGTCACTAATAATAAAGACAACTGCGAGTTACTAGCTAAATACTTTGAAGAACTTCTTAATTGCGAAGAACCTTTAGAAAGACTACAGTTTACATCACCACAAAAAGAGAACCCTCCGTCAGAACCACCAACTGTCCAACAAATAGAACAATATATTGTCAATCTTAAAAATAATAAGGCACCTGGTGAGGATGGGATATTAACTGAAATGTTGAAACTCGGTGGTAAATTTGCAGCTGAAGCTTTACACAAAGTTATCAAGGAATGTTGGGAAAAAGGAACAATTCCAAATGATTGGAAACAGGCAATAATCCATCCTTTGCACAAGAAAGGAGATAAGACAAACATAGAGGTATTTCCTTACAGCCAATCGCATACAAAGTTCTTTCTAAAGCATTGCTACACAATCTGGAAGAACAAGCAGAACATACTATCGGCGAATACCAAGCCGGATTTAGAAAAGGGAGATCTTGTCCAGAGCAAATTTTCAATCTCAAAACAATCCTTAGAATCAGAACAATACGTAACATCAACACAGTTGTATCTTTCATTGATTTCAGAAAGGCTTATGATTCAATAGACAGACAGTCTGTATTCCTAACGCTAGCAGAATTAGGGATAGATAAAAATACCAGACAACTGGTTGAACAAACACTAACAAATACAACCTCAAGAGTTAAATTTCTAAACAACATTTCAGAACCCTTCCAAATCAAAACTGGAGTTAGACAAGGTGATGGGCTTTCACCACTTCTATTTAATTTGATATTAAACAAAATCATGAAGGAATGGGAACTTAAATTATGCGAAAGAAACATTGAAGGGGTCCATTTGGGGCAAGGAAAAGGAAGATTTGAGGTGAAATGTCTTGCCTTTGCTGATGACATAGCAATCATTTCAGAAAACAGATTTCAAGCACAAATAATGGTTGAAACCCTACATGAAATAGCAATAAAAACTGGTCTTCAGATTTCATATGAAAAAAACAAATATATTGAACACAGACAGAATGGAGAAAAATATCTAACAACTCAATATGGACAGATCCAAAGAGTTGATAAATTTAAATATTTGGGAGAATGGATCCAGTCAAATGGACTTGATAACACATCCTGCATGGAGAGATTAAGAAAGATGGAAAATGCCTATAAACTCACCCAACATAGATACAACAAACGATCAATTTCATCCCAGGCAAAAATCAGGCACTACACAACTGTAATTAAACCAGAGGTATTATACGGATCAGAATGTTTAACGTTGAACAAAAGAGGTGAACAAGAGGAACTGGAAAAGAAAGAAAGGAAAATACTGAGGAAAATTTTGGGTCCCCAAAAGAATAAAGATATTTGGATGAAGAGAAAAGATGAAGACCTTTACCGAAATGTGGAAAAAATTACAGACTCAATTAAAAGACGGAGACTACGATTTTATGGTCACCTTCATAGAATGGATAGCAGCAGGCTAACTAAGAAAATTTTTGACTACATCTCCAAATTAAAACACACCACTAGATGGCTGGAAGAGATACGGTGTGATCTGCAAAAACTGAAGATCACAAACAACATCATTTCTAATAGGGTGGAATTCCGGCGACTGATCACTACTGCAGATTTTTCGATTCTGCAAGTTCCACATCAACCACGGAGAGTGTTATCAGCGGAACAGAGGCAGGCCATCAGCCAACGTATGAAGAAGTTTTGGGAAGAAAAGAAAAAACGAAACAATGTACCGCAGTCTTAGGTTCAAAGCGGTCTATAATTGGCCAAATTCTAAATATATATATATACTGTACCTCTTTATTTGTAACCCTATCTACCCATCTGATATTCATCATTCTCCTGTAACACCACATTTAAAATGCTTCTATTCACTTTTTCCTGCTGCACCCACATTCATAATTTATAGTAACTTATCTGAAAAATAGGTTTTAATTTTGGTGAATGTGACTTTTGTTTAGGGGCGTGGTGGCGCAGCGGTCTAGCTGTTGGCCTCTCACCAAGGTGGACCGGGTTCGATTCCCGGTAAATGCATGTGAGATTTTCGAAATGAAATGCCATGTCCTGTGGTTCGGATTCTACGTAAAAGGGAGGTCCCGTGGCTCATGATCGCATGATTAACTGTCACGTTAAACTACAATCTTCCTTCCTTTTCCTTTTTGTGACTTTTGTATCCAAACATTGGAAACTGTGAAGTTTGTGTCTGAACAAGTTGGAGAATGTTACTTTTGACACTGAACAAAATTCATTACTTCAGACAAAACAATGGACAAGTTGGCCAAGTTTGTGAAAAATTTAGACAAATGAAACCAATTGCATTGTTGGAATACACTTATTATTTATTTATTATATAGAGGTTACGAGTTGATCAGACAATAATAATATTAACTTGCAGCTGTAGAAAGTCACATGACCAGAAGCTGTCTTGTGATTGGCCAACAGGGGGATTGTGCTCTTTGTAACCAAACAGTGTGGAGAATGTTAGTTTTGAATCTAAATTGAGTTCTTGGCATTTTGAAAACCACTGGATATTGTGAGTTTGGCTTTTTAGCACTAAGGTAGTCGTGTGTAGTTTGGAACGAGGAATAAGAATGCCTTGCTAACTCAATTTCGAACAAAAGTGGAGAATGTTAGTTTTGCATCTAGACCCTTCATATACTATTTGCTTCGTCCATCACTGGTTATTTTGCTTCCTAATAAGAAATAGAAGTCTCCTACTTTCTTTAGCTTTACACCTGCCAATTTCACGCCAATAGGGGTTTATGATTTATTTCACTTTTATTCCATTATCTTTGTTTTACATTTGTTGAGTTTCATAATGAATTCATTCCACAAGACGGAGTCCATACCATTTT
Source organism: Meconema thalassinum (assembly GCA_946902985.2). Classification (NCBI taxonomy): domain Eukaryota; kingdom Metazoa; phylum Arthropoda; class Insecta; order Orthoptera; family Tettigoniidae; genus Meconema; species Meconema thalassinum. Next base: position 2,135,721,147 of record OX336388.2, read on the forward strand.
AAAACACATTCAAATCCTCTTGTGAATCGGCTATCATAACAATGTCATCAGAAAATCTCAGAGTTGAGATTATTTCTCCTTTAATCTTTAAGCAATGTCAAACAACTTACTCCAATCAATGTTATCAAAAGCATTTTATAAGTCTACAAATGCCATGAATGTTCTCTTATCTTTTCTTAATCTACCTTCAATGAACAGCCTAAGACTTGGTACAGCTTCCCTTGTTCTACGTGTCTCCTGAAACCAAATATGTCTTGTCATTTAGACTTTCACGGCCCGTGTTACTATTCATAATGTTGAATTTTGGGCTTATGCCGTGTTTTATTATACTAAAATTCGACGCGTTTCGAAAGAAACCATGTCTTTCATCGTCAGGAATAATCTGGAATACGACAATGTTGCTAGGAGAAAGCAACGAAGAACATATAGAAGGTGCCCAAAGATGGGCGCCATTATAGCCCCATGTTAGGGACAACGGAAAGCAGCAGTGAATTACTTTCTCAGGGTTCTGATAATAGGTAGCCAGGATTCACTGAGATTGTAGCCGGTGTCGCGGTTGAAATTATCTGGGAGTTTACGTATTTCAACCGCCTCCCTGATGATTCTGGGACGATATTGCTTTATACGGGCAAGAACATCCACTCCTTGGAACATGACATCATGGCCAGGTGTTAAAGCATGATCGGCAACAGCTGATTTATCAGGTTGAATGAGCCTGATACATCTATTATGTTCCTTAATGCGAGTGCATATTGTTCTCGAAGTCTGCCCGATGTAAACCTTGCCACAATTACAGGGAACTCTGTAGATACCCGGTTGTTGCAATTTAGGCAAACTGTCCTTAGTTGGTCGCAGGAGTTGCCTAATCTTAACAGAAGTTCCAAATACAGTCCGTATGTTGTACCGACGTAGGATTTTAGCAATACGATCCGTTGTGTTATGTATGTACGGAAGGTAAGCAGTTCCTCTTACATATCTTTTCTCAACTGACGTCCTATTATTATTTGTTGGTTTCAGAACCGTAGAAATCAAGGCCTTGCTATAACCGTTGCTCTCAAAGGTGGTTCGCAGGGTGTTAATTTCTTCTTGTAAAGAAGACACTTCACAAATCCTCCTAGCCCTGGTAGTTAGAGTTGTAAGGATACCATGTTTCTGGGCAGGGTGATGGTGAGAACTTGCGTGCAGATATCTATTGGTGTGTGTTGGCTTACGAAAAACGCTGTGTCCTAAAGATCCATCCTCTTTCTTGGTGACGAGAACATCTAAAAAAGGTATTTTGCCGTCAGATTCCTTTTCCATGGTGAAACAAATAGAAGGGTGCTGGAGATTAAGGTGATCCAGGAAATGGCTAAGATTTTCCTCACCTTCCGTCCAAACAACGAAGGTGTCATCCACATAACGCCACCAGATCTTCGGTTTGAAAGGAGCCGACGACAAAGCTTTCTCTTCAAAGTTCTCCATGAAGAAATTAGCCACAACAGGAGAGAGAGGACTACCCATGGCCACACCATCAGTCTGCTCATAAAAATTCCCATTCCATAGAAAGTAGGAGGAGGTCATGCAGTGATAAAAAAAAGTCTTGTGATGTCTTCAGGAAAAAATCCATTAATGAGAGACATAACACCATCAATAGGTACTCTCGTAAACCGAGACACCACGTCGAGACTCACTAGAATATCACCCGGCTGAAGTGTTATAGCTTTTAACTTTTCCACGAAGTGTGTGGAATCCTTAATGTACGAAGGCGTGTTACCCAGAAGCGGCTGAAGTAGTCTACCTAAGTATTTGGAATGGGCATATGTAGGAGAACCAATCGTACTAACAATAGGTCTAAGAGGAACATCTTCCTTATGTATTTTAGGAAGACCATAGAGTCTCGGAGGAATAGCATCCCCTGGAAGGAGAGTCTTCGCTGCATCCGCTGGAATAGATGATTGCTTGATCAATTTGACGGTGACATTTGAGTAGCGAGTAGTTGGATAACGACTATTAATCCTATATACAGGATCTGATAACAAAGACGAGATCTTGGAATCATAATCAACTTTATCCAATACCACTGTCGCGTTACCCTTGTCAGCGGGAAGAACGATAATATCAGAATTGTCCCTTAGATCTTTAAGTGCCCGGCTTTCGCCTTGTTTTAAGTTGGTGTTAGGTGGCTTAGCGGTCTTGAGAACTCGGGAACATTCTTGCCTGGCTTCCTCGGCCTCTTCAGGTGTGAGGTGATGTCTTCACCCAACTCTTTTTCTAACGGTCTTTCCATCCTTATTCTTGATATTTGAAGCATGAGTGTTCAAGTTTATTGTACGGTAATCAGTACCATCAGTCGGTATATCATCTATGCCTAGTGCTTTGTTCCTGCTTAAGTCTTCTTGTGCTCTATCAAATTTTGATCTCGATATTAAATCTCCTTTCCCATCCTCTTCCCCTTTCTTTACGGGATACTCAATCTTCTTATCCTGATACAAATGCTTATTTTGTCACTTACGTGTCTGCCAGAAGTGAAAATCCCTTGTTAACAGTGAACTCTGTTGGTCATTGAAATATCTACTTAAAATAAATCCTTTCAGCAAATATGATATAATGAATATTTTCACACCAAAGAACGACAACTTGAAGATGATTTATTGTAGAACTATATTTAATGGGGCCTCCAAACCTTGAAGAAAACCTTATGCGATATACAGTCCACAAAGCCACATGGCCGACGGTACGTCGCTGTACCAATCTCCGCCATCAAACACGCTCATTGTTTCCGCCCCATTTACGTCCCTTTTCCAAAATCAACCCCACAAAAATATACAGCAATTGAGTTAAAAGATGTTACACATCAAAAAGACCCGATTTTCTACCCGCTTGGTCCGAATTTTCCCAATAACGAACTCGACCGAGATTTGGTTTGGTTATTTTTATGGATGAATTTTAAGGTGATTGGTGCAAAATGTCAGTTGTTATCCTGTCCTCAAGAAAGTGATAGATATATAAATTATAAATAACCATTTGATCTGATGGTGGTTTTGGGATCTGGAGGGTGTAAAACGCGATGATATGTCACAACTTTCCGAAAGTTGGAAATTGGTACCCATTTGCAATAGGTAGCAGCGTTCTTATCAAATCTACCCAAAAGTAATTCATCCAATTAGCTTAATATGATAATTGTGGAAACTTCTGCGAGGAACTGAGGACACCGATTCTGCCTGCTATCTAGCAGTTCGCGCAGACAACTATGAACTCGATTTCAATCAGCTGGCAAGTTCACATGCTGCACATGTTAGAAGTGTAATTTTTGGGATATATATGGATGTTTTAATTACAAAATACAAAGTGATCCCAAGTCATTTTACAGATTTCCTCAAAACAAACAGCTTGGAGAATAGCTACCAATGTTAACGTACCTGTATTTTTAGCCTTTTTCCATTTATGAAAAAAAAATAGGCTTATGAGGTCACCTTTTGTCCGTGTGTCTGTCTGTGTTGCGTGTGTGTGTGATGGATTTTGTGCCGCCCCCCCCCCCTCCCATCCTCTACTAACGTCTAAACGGCTGGAGCGATTTCAATAACAATCGGTAAGTTCATAGCACTATTCCGAGCCACCCCGACCGTGCCCTTCAAATTTTGTTACGTCTCACCGATCCAACATGGCAGCTGTGCGAAATATTTCACCAGCATTCGTTACCCCCAAAACTATTACAGATATCACCCTGGAATTTTTTACGGTGATGAACAGAACCACTAGAAGTTCACCTATGTTACTTTTTTGAAAACCTGGTAACTACAAAACCAACATGGCGGCCAAGCGAAGTTGCGACTTTTAAATCGACGTTTCTCGCAATTTAACCAACCAAACGCAATGAAACTTGTTACAGTATATGTTTATACACATTGTAATGCACCGACATCTAACTTCGTTCAATTGTTTACATAACCTCAAGATGGCGACTGTGCGAATTATTTCATCGGCATTCTATATCTCTCAAACTATTACCGGTATCACCATGAAATTTTCTACGGAGATGAAGGGCACTACAGGAAATTCATCTATGAGACTTTCAAAAACCGGTTAACTACAAAACGAACATGGTGGCCAAGCGAAGTTGAAAGTTTTAAATAGAGTTTTCTCGCGCTTTAGTGATCCTAACGCAATGAAACATGGTACAGCAATTGTTTATACCCATTGTAATGCACTGATATCTGATTTAGTTCGATTGTTTATATAACCTCAAGATGGCGGCTGTGCGAATTTTAAAATTAAGTGTTTATTTCTTGTGTCGCAATCATGCGATCGAAGTGAAAGTTTGAATAATGAACCTACCAAATAATTTTCCTTTAATGGAACATGACTCTATGGCCTATACATATAACAATCGAACATGGCGACCATCCGAAATATTTAGACGGAACTCATTATCTACGAATCTATTACAGCAATCAAATTGATTTTTTTTCATGTTCATACGGGCTATGAACATAAGTTCACCTATAGAAATTTCAATAACCTGGTGATCACAAATCCAACATGGTGGCGACGCGAAGTATAAATATTCACATGGTCGTTTCTCGCAATTTAACCATCCAAGTGGAGTGACATTTGGTACAGTAAATCCTTATACAAATGCTAATCCACTGTTATCTAATTTTTTCAATTGTTTCCATAACCTAATCATGCGATTGAAGTTTGAATACTACACGTACACAATAATCTTCATGTAACAGTGCATAACTCTAAGACCTACATATATAAAAATCCAACATGGCGACCATCCGCAGTATTTAGTCGGTTCTCAATATCTACGAATCTATTTCAGCAATCAAACTGAAATTTTATATGTTGATAGAGGCAATTAACATAAGTAGGATATATGAAAATAGGCTGTATAGTTCTTCACGGAACTACTTGTTTTCTATTAATCTGAGCATACCATACTTTCACAGGGCCGGCCCTAGGGCGCTGCGAATGGTGCGACTGCACCGGGCGGTGTCATAAGCGGGGCGCGGAAAATGCAACGATAGATTGACAGCGCAAAGAAATAATAAATCTTTATTGCGGCCAAATAGCCAAGATGAAATAGAAATTTTACATGTTTGCATATTCAGATAATGACTTTGTCCTTTTTGTGCATATTTCGATGTGATAACGATCACATGCCGTTTCACACAGCCTACATTCACAGCCTATATTTGGTTCGTGGAAGTTTGTGTTCTTGCATATCAGGTGGTGGAATCCATGGACTGCCAACCTAGTGATGACGTGTCTGATTTCGACGTTTTCCTTTGTCCACGCACGGTCTATCATGGCTCCTGTGCTGTAGAATGTCGGATGAATTTCCTCTCTTTTCCTATTCAGTGTTGCTAGCAGGTTCTGTGAGGCGCAGGTGTTAGGTAGAAGTATGCTTGTCCTGAGATCTTCGATGAGGAAAGTTTCCTTCGCCAGCAGATATGTGTATGTTGAGTGCGTCATTTTTGACACTCCTAACTCTTTCTTTATGTATCATGCCTTCACTCCTTCCAACGTAGATAGATTTTTCAATGTTAGGTGTGACCAAATGATTTCTATGCCATACGTCAGTATTGGTAAAATCTTTACCCGGAATAGCAGCATCGCCGTCTCTAGGCTGAGGGATCGAATGTTTCTTATTTCGTGCATTGTCATTATCGCTTTAGTTGCCTTTTCTGTTATGTGTTTTGTGAAGCATTTTGCGGTCGTTTGTAGAGTAATTCCTAAATACTTGATTTCTGATACTATTTTCAGTTTCCTTTCCCTTATGTGTATCCTAGCTGATGCGGGGGCTCTTCCTCCATTTCTGAAGATCATTGTGTTCGTCTTAGATATGTTAATGACCAAGTTATTCTTGGAGCACCATTTATCCACCTCGTTTATTGTTGCCTGTAGTTCTGTTATGTCTTCGGAGCCAATTACGATGTCATCTGCTTATGTTGTTGCCTCTTTGTTGAGTAAGTTGCTGAAATGTGATTTCCATCTGTCCATGTCCATGTAGTTTGTTCGGGCTTGTTTCTTTGAGCGAAGTGCCAAATATGGATCATTTTTGGCTTCCTCCGCAAGCAGCCTGCTCTCTTCCTCCAGGAAGGCGTATTTCTTTTCCTTTATGAGTCTTTTGTAGTGCTTCCTCTTTTCAGCGTATGTGAGTAGGAGAGTGTCGTTTACCTCGTTCTGTCTCACCTGCTGTAGGATGTTTAGGGTGTCTCTTCTTAGCTTGTAACACTCGCTATCGAACCCGGGTTTTGCTCTTCTTTTGAATCGGGGGCTGGCAGCTTTTCTTAGTATTTCTCCTAGGTTTTGAGTAGCTTCTTCTAGCTTTGCATTTTGTATAAGTGTTTCAATATGCGTGTTCGCAACTATCTTGGCCTCTACTTTCCCGACATCTATCTTCCTTGAGAGGAGTTGTGTTGTCTCTTCTTGCTTCTTCTCCCAGTCACCGTTAATATTTATTTCTAGGGGTATGTGCTTCCTCGTTGTTACAGCGCAAAGAAATAAAACCCAATCACTTTATTAGCCTACTACTTAACCCTACCCGTCAAAATTAATTCTATACATACTGTAAGTGAGTTGGGATTTATTTATTTATTTATTTGTTGATGGTACACAACAGGGCTCAGTGTGCGCTCCAATAATAGTGCATCTACACAGTAAGATACACTTTCTGATATTCTGCATTAAGTATTAATATCTTAATGTATATCTTAAAACTAGGAAGTTCACAGAGATCAAAATGCATGGTAGTAAAAAGATAATATAAAAACTAAATCTAAATTTGATCTAATGAAAATATAAAAACAGGTTTTGAAATTACTACATAATAAACTAAAAGGTAACATTAATAACTAGGGAACAGGCCTATCCACATATATACATTGTTGATTCTGTTTTGTGTGATAATATTATTTCAAGTATGAATTCGAGTGACTTGATTATAATTTCCAAGAACGGTCTGATTGAGAGACAGAAATCTAGTTTCCAGTTTACACGAACCGCATCGTTGTAAATACAGCAAAGCCACCATACAGGTGAATTGTTATGTGAAGTGGTATTGGTTACATAATTTTTGAATGTTATGGTTGATCTTGTAGTTAAGCGAGGGATGTTGAAATTTAGGAGCGATAGGAAAAATGAGTTATCAATTTGACCGTTAAGGACTTTATAACGGAATTTCATATAATTCACTTGACTTCGAGACTCCAAACTAGTCATGCCGAAATTCAACAAAAGTTCACCGTAGGGTACCATGTGTGTGTAATTGCCCGTTATTTTGAGGTGTAAATATCTGAGGAATTTCTTTTGAACTTGCTCAATGGACTTAATGCATGTTTTCTGCCAGGGACTCCATACTTGGCTGGCGTACTCGAGCTTGGATCTCACCATGGCAGTATAAAGGTTTATGCAGGTACTGGTCCTAATGAATGGCTTAGTGTTTCTTATTATAAACCCTAACATGCGGTAAGCATCCCCGACCGTCTTTGGCACATGACAAGTGAAAGGAGAATCCCTAGATCTTTCTTCTCGCTTACTGTTTTCAAAGACTTAGGTCCAATTCCATAAACAAATGCGTGCATTTCAAAGGTATAGACATATAACGTGACATTCACACCTAACGTTGTATAAATATTAACGAGTTGAAACCAATATCTATACATCTAGGGTTCTGTCCGCCACCTGTTTTATTGGCGTTCGATCACATGCGGGTGCATGTGATTGTGATTTGTGTCTGTGATGCAAGCTACGAGTGAAATTGAAACGTTACTTACTGTTAGAACGTTACTACTATACTGTGTGTTTGGGTCCTCGGTCTTTTGACTGGTTTGATGCAGCTCGCCATGCCTCCCTGTCCTGGGCTAATCGTTTCATCTCTACTTAGCTACCACACACTACATCCCAGGCAACCTGTTTAATATAATCAAACCTTGGTCTACCCCTACAGTTCTTGTCCCCGACCCATCCTTCCATAACTAAGCTTGCTATTCCTGGGTGTCTTAGTATGTGTTCTACCAACCTATCTCTTCTCTTCTCCCACTCGTCTTAGTACCTCTTCGTTTGTAACCCTATCTAACCATCTGATCTTCATCATTCTCCTGTAACACCACATTTTAAACGCTTCAATTCTCTTCTTTTCTGCTGCACCAATAGTCCAAGTTTCACTCCCATAGAGTACCACGCTCCAGACAAAGGCTTTCAAAAATGACTTCCTAATAATTAAATCTATATTCGATGTCATCAGATTCCTTTTATGTGGAAATGCTTTCCTTGCCTGAGCTAACCTACTTTATATATCCTCTTTGCTTCGTCCATCACTGGATATTTTGCAGGGGGGCGTGGTGGCGCAGTTGTCAAGCTGTATGCCTCTCACCAAGGCGGACCGGGTTCCATTCCCGGTCAATGCATGTGAGATTTTCGATGTGAAATGCCATGTCCTGTGGTTTGGATTCCACGTAAAACGGAGGTCCCGTGGCCTATGATCGCGAGATTAACGGTCACGTTAAACTACAAGCTTCCTTCCTTGCTGGGATATTTTGCTTCCTAAGTAACAGAAGTCTTCTACATCCTTAAGTTTACTATACTATACCATACTAGGTGTTGTTATGTAATGTAAGATATTAGTAACATCATATTAGAAATATTCCTTTTTGTAAAGTTAATAATCATATAATGATAAAAAAAAGACACGAGCCTTACAGTAGTCGCATATGATGTGTAACATCTGACATGTTATCCTACTCGTATACTACACAGCTTGGACATTCTTAAAATGTTAATTTACACTCCATTTTCATACTGGTACTATGATGAATGTATGGATTGAATAGGAGATATGCTACTGTCACATTTGTGGCGCAGCGGTCAAGCTGTTAGTCTCTCACCAAGGTAGGACGGGTTTGATTCCCGGTCAATACATGTGAGATTTTCGAATTGAAATGCCATGTCCTGTGGTTCGTATTCCACGTAAAAGGGAGGTACCGTGGATCATGATCGTGAGATTAACGGACACGCAAAACTACAAGCTTCCTTCCTTCCTTTTACATTAATAATTCACAATAACAAAGTGACACACAACGTCGACAGTACTCTCAAATACTGTGAGCACATTCCTCAGTAACTATAACATTCATTATTCTCAAGGCTCTCATACAGTTCGTCGTAAACAATCAAAACATGGCTTCCTACAATCATGAAATGACCTAGTCTCACATATGATGAAAATACAGCTTTTATTCCACTCATATAACAACATTCTGTTATGCATTTAATATTTGACTACTCACCCACAGCTTGACAATAATGCCGCTTACTTAAGGGACACTAGGGCTGAGTTTTTAGGCAAAAATGACAAAATAACTGTTTTTTTGTTTTTCCCATATATATATCTTATGGACCCCTGAGGATAATTTCAGTAAAACAGTTTTCATGCACCGCCATTTTTAAAGGCTCAGCGACATTTTTAAATCTCCTCTGCGCAAAAAGAAGATGGAAGGCAAATCATAGAAAGTAGGCTATACTTTTAAAACTAGAAATCCTAGAAAGTCGTAGGTTAACTCAAACGAAAGGTCTAAATGCTCTTTATCTCTACAACAAAACATTGTATTTTTCACATTTTTTCCACAAAAGTTTCATTGGGTGAGCCAAACTGGTTAATATAGCATGCGATTTTATGAAAATGCTTTTATCTCCAAACATCGTTTTTAGGTAATCAAAATGCTCCATGTGCATGAGGTAATCACCAATTTTACAAAAAAAAACACTGGATATTCAGAAACACATGTGCTGCAAGATAACATTGCAATATCTCCAGCCACTTTGTAAATTACAGACCAAAAAAATAAAAAACTATGAAAAATTCTCGAAATTCATAAAACATGGTGGCACATAAAGAAAAAATTAATCTGACAGCATACATGTGTCACTTTCCTGAAATGTCTCAATGTTACAATATTAAGAAATGTTTTATATATATAATGAAAATATCAAGCGTTTTACACAATTGCTAATGCGCATGGAGCATTTTGATCACACGGTATATTTTAATAATATAATGTACCCATGTGAGTAATCTCGATGGTAAATATGCAGCTGCCTCCAGCTAGCATCAGGTCTCAGGCGTGTACCGTCTCCCCAATTGAGCAGTGCATATTTTGGATTTGAGGCTATAAGGTTACAACTTTACAATGATAAGGCACAACTCTATTCTAAAACTTTAATTCAGTAAATAAAAATCATGGCTTCAAACACAAAAACAATCCCAAAACCATAAAAACAAAGCAAACAAAACTTTACTTCCACAATCCACAAATAAACAAAAATGAAATCATAATAAAGTCATATTAAACCATAAAGCTGTACCCTTATGTGAACTTCATAAAGATATTCTAATCCGCCGATGCACCTACGACTTCAATACAAACTGTACATTAACATAACAGTCATACAATGTGACTTCTTTAATATCACAAATTAATTATTCCTTAAACCTCTTTATTTTAACAATTATGTGTGCCGTGCGTGTTTTGATTTTTCTCTTCTCACCAAACAAATGCTTGCATGCATTTACCTATTCGGACGTTGCACCGCAATCAACGTGCAACTCCATAATTATGTAAGCTACCCCTCCACTTCCTCTATTTATATGGTTCCACTGCATGCTGTATGTGATTCCTACATAAAACGTTACGTTATAGCTTGTGTCGGGTGGTACAATTAGATTACCTTGCTCTCGTGGCGATTGGCATCTAGTAACCAACTTCATAACTTGGTCTCAGTGACAGTACAAATACATCGTCTAACTATTCGTCAGATAGCTAAAATAATGAACCATCAGGATGATCTATAATTATCCATGTGTTCCTAAACCACATGGCTACATTACTCAACATAACAATCTTTCATTATATGTCATTTACCAGGGTCTAAAATCTCCTTTCAACTTGCCTTGACGGTTCGAGTGGCCGCCTGCAGACCCTCGGCTAGAGGAGTCGGCACACAATAGAAAGTGGGATGGGTGTTCCACCAATTACCTCGACCCTCCTTAAAGGTTTGAATGCTTTCCTTTCTAAGCGGTAAAGATTTACAAGACAAATACTGTTGTCTGACCGACACACATATCCCAAAGGATCTAATTGACTATTATGCAAACAGGTATTGAATGAGCTTTTATAATTACTCCTACACAGAGGATATAATAATTACTGGCCTCACACGGGTCCATTCAACAAGAAGGTTCGGGGTTCGTAATGCATTAGTCTAACGGGTGACCGATGTCTCAAGTAAAATATAGGCGCTCACTGCAGCTGTCGCCATGAGTTTCGCTACCACGAGCGGAAATAACTCATCAATAAGTTCTCGGGAAATCATAGAGTTTCGAGGTGTCCTCGTTTTCCTCGTCTCTATCACAGGATTCCAACCCGGAACACTTTCATATCCTTCCTCAGAGCTAGGGTGCACACTACAACTCTGGCATAAATTATATCTCCACTTATGCCCATGACATAGGAGATTTCATACGTAGAATAGACCATCTGGCCCCTTTACTCAATGCTACGACCTCCGACCTATATTATTAAGAGAAATCTATCAAATTACTCTATAAGCTTCTCACATAAGCTGCAAATTCAATTCACTAAAAGCTCTTTCATTACTGGCATCATTACTGAATATATGCAATATTCTGATATAAAACTTCTTTCCTTAATTACTGTAATGTAATCTTACTGTATCATCTTACTGCTTAGATTGATAAGTCTTGCAATTAGCGTAAATCTCTCGCTTACAACATTTATTTGTTTCCTGATGTGTTCATTCATACTTTTAATATTCATTATTATTATTACCATTAATCTCACTGACATAAATGACCAAAATCCTTCCTTTATTATTCTTCTCACATAAATTACCAAAAATCCGACATAGCTAAACGTCTTAAAAACTCAAACAATCGCGTTCGTCACATTTACATAACTGATTGCCATTCTTAATTCATAGTGGGAATAATTACTCCACTTAATGATGCAAATTAACATCTCAACTCTATAAAAATCAACACAATAAAGATTAAACATGGAGGATCTGCCTCCTAAACTGATTTTTACTGGCATCTTTAAGGAAATCACAACATGCAGTGGCCCATATTTCTACATAATCATAACTTGTGGGGTACTTACATTTCTATAGGCGTCTATGGTGGCTCCAACCAATCATATTTCTCCATGTCGCCCGCCATTAGCAGGTTTAACGCGACATATTCAACTCGAATACACACATTTTATAACACATAATTTTCATCAACAACACGGCACGTTGCATAACTCTCAGGAAGCTATCGCTCCCACACATGTGAAACACTTATCTAATCACTCCTTTAAAGGATATTTTACATATGCTGTACACTTAACACACGTCACTTTATACACTTTTCAATGCTGAAATTCCGTAGCAAAGACCGAAATTGCAGGCGTCGACGGCATCTCCCGTGCTCCTATCAACTCCTGATTGAAAGTCTGGTTTATCTGCTCTCAGAATTCACCAACAGTTTTTATGATTCCTGCTCCTACGGTAAGCGTCCTGCGTTGCATAAATATGCTAGCTCCCGTCCTGAGTGTTATCATCTGGTACTCTCATGACATTACCAAACACTTCTTAGAGTTTCATTAGCGTATTCCATCGTAATTACACATATACGATCAGTCAATACTTTACACATTGCGCTTAACACTGTCCAATACTTTACACAAATAATTATTTACAATAGTTCTGCCATTAGTCTTATACGGTGCTTCGTAACTGAACACGGCATAGTTCGTACTGCTGATTATGCCTATAGCACGACTATTATGCATACAAGCTTATAAAATGCTTCATTTACATGTACCAGTCTTTGTTCGGCGTCTATTATGAGTAGAACCGCCATGCGTTCTGCCTTGACGAACTTGCTTCAAAGTGGCTGTAACTGACTGAAGATTCACTTGAAGACTGCTCGTAACTTACTTGAAGACTGCTGTAGACTGCTTACATACTGTCTCGTACTGCCCTCGTACTTGCTGCATACTGATTGCAACTTACTGCAACTGAGCTACAACTGGGTAACTTCTAACGTCGTGAAGACTGAGTAAGACTGCAACTTGCTCTGTAACTGGCTGTAACTGGGTGCAAACTGCACGTGAACTGCGCGTAGACTGAGCTTCAACTGAGCGCTCCTCCAAGGGTCTACTCCCTTATATCGAATTCCCACGGAAAGTAGGGCGAAATCTTCCCGCGTAATCTTGGCTCCTCTCCCAGCATGATTCTGGTCTCCAAACCATGATCATTGGGTTCCTCTCTCTTTACAGATCCCAAAACTATCTGCGTGCAAAGGAATCGCTCGTCCAATTAATTAATATTAATTCTTTTCTCCATAGCGTGGGACGCTATCTTACGGGTATTCCCCGGCAACATTCTCAAATCTATCCGCGCACAATGGTAGTTTTACAGTCCTTCCGCACTTCGTTAAATATGCCCCAATTTCGCAGGTAAAAGGCTCTAAAATTAGCCTCCTGCCAAAAGATTCACCTGTGAGCACCTCTCCGCTCAATTCATTACTCCAATCACGAGTAATCAATGATTTTCCTGGGCATCTCTCCGCCCCCTCCTCAAATCTATTCTCCGTCGGGGAATAACTGGGTCATTATTCAGGCCTCCACCCTGCTCCAGACGACAGAATGGGGTCACAGAGATGGACATGGCTCCACTGGGCCCCTCCCACAATCCTGGGCTAATTTGTAAAATGTCAACTCTGTCCTCTCCGTGCTTCAAGCCTCGTATAGCCTACACCAAGTAGTCTAATAATGCTGTAATCTGCTCATTATTCCCTGCATTATTTTAATAAATAATGTCATTGCACCAAAATCACACCAGTGATTAAATATACACTTCTCTCGAGGGGTTTTTACCATGAAACTGCCTCTACAGATCTCTGGTTCGTTCCCTGGTGGAACCTTTATACTGAGATCACAGTCTCTGAGAACCACGTTCGATTCCAGTCAACATAACCTCCTCGGGTTCATATTCCCCTTGCGAAACTTATAAAAGTCAATTGCAAGTGGCTTTCTATAAGTAACCAGCTGACTGTCTACCACTGTCTGTGTTTACATCTGGGGTCCTTCACCTCGTCTGGCTGCGAGTAGGTTAGTACTGTTCCCCCTTCCACACTCGGCCTTCTTCCTAAGCTGTTCATTCTCTATGCGGAGGGTCGCGTTTATTGCCTCAACCTCTCTCGCCACTCTGACCATTTCTTCATAGAATTCTCGCAGACACTGGCATCCTTTCTTCTCTTCGCTTACACTGGGTAAACTGTCTGCTTCTCGTCCTGTCTTGCCGTTCCAACTTTCAGGTCTGACTGCTTGGCTGACTTCGCTCTCCCCGTTGAGTTGGGTGTGCGTTACTAATACCTCTTCTCGTTCGTCGAATTCTTCTGGCGAGTAATAAACTTTTAAGTTGGCTACGTTCATAACGGCCTCGTTTCCATTTTCTAGATGCCTTAACCTGTATGCATTGTTCTGGAGGTCTCTTATCACCTCGAACGGGCCGTGGTAAGCAAAATTGAACTTTTTATACTTGCGTGCCTCTGGATCTGAACTGGCGGGTTTCTTAATTAAAACTTTCTCTCCCACGAGAAGCGGTCTATGATACCTCTTCGCACGATTTCTTCTCTGACGTCTCTCCGCCTGTGCTTTGAGATATTCAAAGGTTCGTTGGATCCTCAATTCTCTACCTGGCTGTGCATCTACTGGCAATGGAATAACACCAGTCCACGGTCTCTCCGGTCTTTGATCCAGATGTAGAATCACGGGAACCTGACCTGTCGCCTCATGTACAGTATTATTTATACAGTATTCAATGACTTCTAGAAATTCTATCCAACGCCAATTCTCCTCAGAGCAGTAGATCTTCATGTATTTCTGGATCTCTCTCATAACTCTTTCAACTGGACTTGCCTCAGGATGGCGAATGGTAGATAAAATCTGCCTAATTCCTAGAGTTTCCAGTTCTCGACGAAATTCTGCACTTGTAAAGCAACTTCCGTGGTCCGAGAGAATGTTATCCGGCTTCCCAAGAATCGGAATAACTCTCTCTTTCAGGCGCTTCAAGACCTGTTTTGAACTTGTCTTTTGTATGGGGCACAACACCACCATTTTCGAAAATACATCCATGGCCACAAAAATATGTCTATTGCCTCTACGTGCTCTAGGCAATGGTCCAAAGTTGTCTATACTCAATAGCTGCCTTGGCTTCTCCGATAACAACGGGATAGGTCGTTGCCTCATTAAAAAGGGATTTGTCTTAACCCTTTGGCAAAGATCACATGTCCTAATAACATTTCTCACCGTTTCTCTCAATTTTGGCCAAGTAAATGCTTCCTTCAACAGAGCACAGATTTTATCTATACCGGGATGTCCAAATGCTCTGTGGGCTAGCCATACCAATCTCCTCTGCAAAGATGCAGGAATTACAATCCTTTGACGTGTATGATCTACATCGTCCCACTTGTGTAATATCTGATTATACCATACATATTCTGTTGCCAATGCCTCCGCCTCTCTGTATACCGCAGTTCCCCTTGCTAAGCGTCCCTCAAAGTAATCGATCATCATCTTCAACCATGGGTCTTCGCGTTGTAGGTTGGTAAGATTCCTTAAGTCATCCAACGTCTTCTGATCTCGATTCTCAATCTGGACAGCTAGCGCTTCCTCTTCTCTAGGTTAACGACTTAATATGTCCGGTATTACATTCTCTTTCCCTGGACAGTATTCTATTTCCACATTAAATTGCTGGATATACAGGGACCATCTTGTCAATCTCTGGCTAGACAAATCTGTCTTTAACAAAAATGTTAACGCTTTATGGTCTGTTCTGAGGACTATTCGGAAGCCATACACAAGTTTGTGCCAAGATTGCAACGCGTACAAAATTGCGAGCAACTCTATCTCTGTGATCGTGTAGTTTTTCTCATGGGCTTTCAGTCTCCTGCTTATAAAGGCGATAAAAACTTTCTTCTCAGGCTGGTCAACATTTTCCTGGAATAGCATCGCTCCGATCCCAACAAGTGATGCATCCGTCTGTATGATGAACTTCTGGGTATAATCCGGGTATCCCAGCTTCACATATTCCAAAAGCATTTGTTTTGACCTCACGAATGCTTCCTGACATTGCTCCGTCCAATTCCATCTGCCGCCTTTCTTCAATAGGTCCTGCAGGGGTGCTACTGTCGCAGTATAGTTTGGGCAGTGGTTCGAAAAGAATCCAATTACTCCCAAATACTGTCGGACGTGCTTAACTTTCGTGGGTCGAGGGAAATTTCGAATTACCTCCAATTTATCTGGGTTAGGCTTCACTCCATTTGCATCAATAACATGCCCTAGGAATTTGACTTCCCTCTGACAGAAGTGCGATTTCTTGATATTAACCTTAAAGTTAGCTTCTCGAAGGTCATCTAGCAACTTCTTCAGGTCTCTCATGTGCTCCTCCAGAGATTCTGATGTGAGTAGAATGTCGTCTACATATCTGATGGTACTCTCTTTAACCTCATCTGATAGATTGCGATCTAACGCTCTTATCAGGGCTGAACCAGCTGTTTTCAACCCAAAAGGTAGCCTTAAAAATGTGAATGTATGTTGATCAAACATAAATCCTGTCAACAGACTAGTTTTCTTCTCTAATTCAAGATGGTGGAAACTGGATGTGATATCCAAATTTGTGAATATGGTTTTTCCTTTAAACTTCCTGAGGATCTCTTTAATAGGTGGCACTTGGTCAAATTCCGGAATAACTCTCAAATTTAAGCGTCTCAGGTCCAGGCAGACTCTGACAGATCCGTCTGTCTTTGGTACAATTACCAATGGACTTACATAAGGCGTAGGTGTCTTCTCAATAACACCGGCCTCCAACATCTCCTGAATTGCCTCTTTCACTTTAGCATAATGCTTTTCAGCTATAGGGTAGGGTTTCTGCCTAAATGGTGTCCAATCACTGACTTGAAAAGCATAAGTGAAGTTCTTTATCCGACCAGGTCTCGAATCAAAGACTTCCTTCTGTTCCAGTAATAACTGCTTTAAATTTTCCTTCTCTTTTAGCCCAATTTTCGCTTCTTCTAGCTTTTCCGAAATATATTCTTCCAATTTGGGTTCCAGATCTTTTTCCAAGTCTGTGGCTAGTGTTTTAAGCTCCTCTTCTAACTGCTCAATAGCTAACACTCCTTCCTCAGCCACATCTCTGTATGTATGCCATACTTGTTCACTTGATCCTGGTTCAATCTCATTGAGTGCGACCTCCAAGCCTTCAGCTTCTTCATTCACATGGAACATAACCCTGTCCTGTGCTAGGTCGATTATCACTCTGTATTCCCTTATAAACTCTGCCCCAATAAGTAAGAGTAGTGGAGTGGTGGCGCTTCTAACTCACTCCAGAACCCCCCTTGCTCTACTACTAAGCCTCAGCCATGTTAAATATCTCTCGAACGCATGGTCCGATTTTGACAAATGAGGTATCGTTGGACTCGGGATGACGTTATCTTTGCTATGGACTATTCGTTATATTTTTCAAATTTTTTTTGAAAATTTTTGTTTTTGAAACTAGGTGATAGTTTGAAAACTAAACATGATAGAACGTTGTGCCATAGCTCAAACGAATGGTCTTTATGCCCTTTATTTTCTATAATGAAACTTTTTTACTTTTATGTTTTTTTTGAAAACACTCGAATTTTGAAAATCCTATATTTTGGAAACTAGGAACTCTACAAAAACGTTTATTTGACATAAATGAAAGGTCCCTATGCCTTCTACTCCCAAAATAAATTTCAAGTCTCTAGGATGAAAACCTGTTGTAGTAGTGTGGTAGTGAGAGAGCTGGACCACTTTTTATTGAGCCACCCTCGTATTTGCCCCGAAGCTGATATCTCGCTAACCAATGGTCGGATTTGAACATACAGGGTGTCCTAGCACTCGTAGTGATGCCCCCCCCCTACTTTCCTATAGCCTCTTTATTTGATTAAAAGACCAAAACTAAAAGGTCATGTGCTTTTAATATTTCGCGAACCAATCATGCTAGAGGCATGTTCGATAGGTCCAAGGACTCGGGGTGACGTCCTCTTTGCTATGGACCACTCGTTATAATTTTTAATAAAATTGGAAACTCGATTTTGGGGTAAACACGTGTTTTTGTGATTTTGCCGATATCTCACGAACCAATAACGTTAGAGGCATGTACGATGGGTCCAAGGATTCGGGAAGACGTCCTCTTTGCTATGGACCACTCATTGTAATTTTAAAAAATTTGGGAAACGCGATTTTGGGGTAAACACGTGTTTTTGTGATTTTGCCGATATCTCACGAAGCAATAACGCTAGAGGCATGTACGATGGGTCCAAGGATTCGGGCAGACGTCCTCTTTGCTATAGATCACTCGTTGTAATTTTTTAAAATTTTGGAAACGCGATTTTGGGGTAAACACGTGTTTTTTATGATTTTTGCCGATATGTCACGAACCAATAACGCTAGAGACATGTACGAGGTGTCTTAGGACTCGGGCTAACGCCCCCTTTCAAATGTGGTAGCTATTTGTCCAAAAAAAATAAAAATTCACAAAGGGCCTAACGCCGTACATGTTGAAATAACGTTTTCTTTTTCTTTACCTGTTTATAATGTTTATAAAGCGTAGTGGTTGAGAGAGACGATACGGCTGGGTGTGTGTGTTTCAACGAACCTGTCGCTAACCACAAGGACCATGCTTAATAGAACAATCGCTATTTCGGCTGGTCGGTGTATGACAGAACGAGCGTGCGTTTTTCTGATATTTTACCTTTGACGTGTAAACGGTAATGAGAACTTGGTTCTATGTTGGTCGAAGCGAGTACAGAAAACAAACTTACAGGAGGTGAAGGTCATTTGAGCTTATTGGAAGGCATTGATCTGACTTGACAACAGGTGACGCTTGAAGGTGAAATAATCTGACCATTGTGCTGGCAGGGGAGTGTGAAAGGCATGCACACACATGTGTGAAACCACAGGCACGCTAAACCAGTGGCATCCTGTTTTGCTTCGTACGTGACAAAATGCAAGTTCATGTGAAATTTGATCTACCGCAGGTGTTCGCTTGGGACGTTATCTGTCCACGTGCGCGATAACTGTTAACAAGTTACATTCTGTCTTGCTTCGTACGTGACAAAATGCAAGTTCAGGTGAAATTTGATCCGGCACAGGTGTTCGCTTGGGTGTTATCTGTCCACGTGCACGATAAGAGAATGTTCAAAGCGTTGGGAATCGCTGAATCGGTAAAAAGTATGATGCAACTTGTCGGAATGATGTCACAACCAATAGAGAGGCAAGAGCTGCAAACAGCAGTGGTGGGAGGTGAAGGGAGGGAGAGGGGAGGGGGTGATGTATGAGAGAACACAGGAGGAAAGGGAAAGACAAACATGTATGAACATGCATGAAGCGCGGAGCGCTGTATACATAGAGCTATAGGTGGTGTACAACATGTGTGAATAAATAAAAAGTACACAGGTTCACACAACATGTAATTTATTGATCCAAGAATTAAACGTAGAGTTAAACCCTAACCATTTGACGTAGAGTTTATTTCCTTTTTGTTTCAACACTTTTTCCACAAGATAATGCTGAGGAAATGCTGTTTTCTGAAGTTCATGGAGATAAAATCTACCTTTTATGGGTTGATGGTTGAGGTCCTCGAGTAAATAGGTGACTGGACTGTCCAAGTAGACTCGACGAATTCGAAATAGTTCAGTCCCCCACTGAGGCGTGTAGCCCTTATTGAAGGCAGACTTAAATTTGCTCACACGAACAAAATCCCCAATGTTCAGTCGGTGACGTTTAGGATCGGCTGTTTTTATGGGGTTAAACAGTTTATCCAATCGCTGAATATTTTTAGTTACGAGACGTGGCTTGGTCCCAATCGTTCTATGGTTGGTGTCATTGTAACGTGACACTAGCTCAGGTAACATGTCCAACCAGCGATAACTGCCCTGAGCGGTAAACGCTTTCCACATATGGGTTTTCAATGTTCGGTTGAACCGCTCGACCACACTGGCTTTGAGATTGCTGTACGTGGTGTAATGGTGAATATCCTTAGATTTGAGAAAACTGGAGAAATCCTTGTTGAAAAATTCTTTCCCCTGGTCAGTTTGTAGCAACTGAGGTTGACGTTGGGAGTGTTGAATAATATGTTGAAAGGCCTTGGTAACTAGTAGACCAGACTTGCGACGCACAGGTTCAACAAAGGCCATTTTGGAATAGACATCAATGACGGTCAACATATAGCGTACACCATCGTTAACGCCAGCATAGGGTATCATTTCAACCAAGTCAGCCTGCCAAAGTTCATCCACACCTCGTGAAATCACCTTGAGTCGCGGATAGTGACGCCTAGCTGGGCGATGCAACTCGTGAGCAATACCCATTTTAATGGGTGAGGGCTTAAACAATAATTTTGGCATTTCGAAGTTCTTGTTCAATTTCTTGAATTTCCCAATCGTGACCGGTATGGCCAGCTTGACGTGAGGCATGCAACAACTGTAGCCGCTGGACGAGCTTATTGGGATTATGCCAGTAGGTAACATCCACAAGGGGTTTTAATGGTTTAAATGTCACTCCCGAAGCGGATGCTTTACGACGAGTACTTTGACTGGTGGGAAACATTTTTGCAATGATGGTTTTATATTTTTGAGATATATTGGCATTCACTTGTTGCGTGGGATCATACTGTCTTTTGTGGGCATGGGTATCCAATAAAATGGATTTATATTTGTCAAGATCCTCTGACGTATAATCATGGGAAGAGGGGGTCCGAGAAAAGAGCAGCTTTAACAGTCCTGGCGTTAATTTATAGTTGATGTTTTTAATGACAGCTTTAGTACGAGCAAATTTAATGGATGAATCGCCAATTTTAAAACTATCATCCTCATAGCGAACACCATACGTGGTATCTGTGTTTCCAATAAATAGATCGGTGAAATAGGGTTCCAATGTTGATCCATAATATTTTATTAAAATGGTTTTCAGTTGAGCTTTATGTTGAGGGGTGGCCAAGAGTTTTGAAAACGGAGACGATCTGGAAGGGCAAGGTGTTTCGACCATGGCCAAGGATTTCTTTTTTCTCAAAAACTCTGCAAGGGGCGCTGCCTTTTTTTGAGGCGTAAACACTTGTTCCTCCTCATCCTCAACTTCACTAACACTAGTCAAATCTTCCTGTTCCTCTTCCTCTTCCTTAGGGTCCTCGTGCAGCGTCTGCGTGGCTTGTGAAACGGTGGGTAGCGTTTCAGATGACTTGAAAGAGGGTTTCAACATGGCTTTTAGCGGAGGTGCTAAATGTTGTTGAATAAACAAAGCATGATTGGCACGTGATTGTTTCAATTGACGAAACTTTTGGCGAATAGTATTTTTTGCTCTAATAATATGCTTTTTCAATTGACTCTCTGCTAACGCCATGGTGTCTTGACAAATGACTTGATGGGGAATGAGACAGGGCCTTAAATAGCAATAAAATGATCAAACCCTAAGCGATACCGTCCTTGGTTGAGTTCACGTTGTTTATCAATCACTAAACAGGCATGACGTTGAGTGTTCCAGCACTTGGCACACAATTCTGTAAACATTTGAAAGGTCATATCCGGATTCACATGTTCATTATAAATGTGACGACTGTTCCTCTCGTCCTGACGAAATAAAACAATGACATTGGCATTGTCACGAATCAACTGTTTGGACATTTTTGAATACGTTTGCCCAAGATAGAAGCAATCGATATGTTTGTGTCGACCCATGCTGAAATAGCTTTGAATGATGCCTTGACGTTCAGTGGATACATCATCGAAAATCATGAGTGAATCAGGCTTTACCTCATCCGGTGAAATCACATTTTCTTGCATGGAAAATGTAAAATAACCCATATTCTCTTTTTGTAATCCAGACATGACTTGATCCAGAAACACGTAGAGGGGTTGGTAGAGAGATTTTGCAAAAATATAAATATTTTGAAAACGCAGACCATTGGGCGCTGTAATGAGCGTTAGCAAAAGATTAGTCTTTCCACAGCCGGAAGGCCCCACAATGATGCAGCGAATGGAAGATGGAAACAGTGAACCATGGCGTTGTTCACGTGATGTGGGACAGAGATGGGAAACCATGTCCCCCACGGGGAATGACTCTTGCTGCTTAATAATCTTCATTTCAACTAAGGCTTAGACAGGCTAGCCGGCTGTCTATATACAGGACACCGAACCTTGTCATAGAAACAGTAGACTGGTACTACAGGTTGACGATGGATGTCTTTGGACGTGCGTTGATGGCCAAAGCTAGGCCTGTCCTCATACATGATCCTAAACAGGAAACAGATCCTGCTAATAAACACTATGTGGATAGGTCAGTAGTGCCACGCACAAAACAGGGAGATTATGACTTTAAGGGAAAGCGGTTAACCCATGTAAAACATCCTCAAGTGTCTACAGACGTTACTACGAAAAAGTATGTGGATAACAAAGTGTATGAGTTTTATGACAAAGTGCCCCAGCTTATGGTGAATGGCTATAGCGCTAATCACCATCGGATTATTCACGTGGAAGACCCACAAGACGAAGACGATGTTTGTACCAAGCGTTACGTGACCCATGAAATGAAAAGGCTTTATAAATTTATCCCATCTGTGTTTTTAGTGTATCTGACAAATGAAAAACCTGTGAATGACAGAAACCATTTACCGCTAGTCCATGATCAGCACTTGACCTATGTGCTTGCTTCGGGTTTAAGCCACTATCGATTACACTATGATGGAACCATTCACATCAAATATGCCATACCTGATGAGAACCATTTACAAATAAAGATAAATGGTCATAGGATGTTGGTCCATGACCATGAAATGGTCAATGCAGGTGACGAATTATCCTTTTATCTCATGTTGACATGGGATGAAAAGCAAGCGGGAAAAACCATAAACGACTTCCCACTTTATGTGGAATTGGAATATACAGCCATGAAATAACCATCTGACGTTAGTTGTGATTAAAACTTTCGTGTGAAAGGTTGTTGGTCATTATCATCATGGTGAAACAAAGGTATGTGGTGAGAAAGACTAAAAAAAGGACATTGTCCTTGGCAAAGCCAGGGTTTTCAACATTCGAGGACAAGCCCTTGCGAAAGAAAAAAAGAAAAAATAATGTATTGACCATAAGGAAAGCCCTTCGAGCAGCACAGAGACAGGTTATTCCAAAACGTCGGCGACAGGTTTCAAACCAAGGGCGAGTGATTCCAGTCCCCAAACGAGCGGGATTTTTACCTGCATTATTTGCCGGGTTGGCTGCTCTGGGCTCACTTTTGGGCGGTGCCAGTGCAGTGGCGAAAACCATTAAAGCCGCGCAGCAGGGCAAGCAACAACTCAAAGAAAGTCAGCGACACAATGAAACGATGGAAGCGATTGCCATGGGGGCTAGAAATGCCAATTTAAAGCCAGCCTTTTATCAACAAGGATTTGGGATTTCACCATTTCGAAATATTAAAAAAAAAAAATTTAACCTCTGCCATAGCGAGACATGCTCTGACGCATCAACAAGTTGAAAGCTATGCTAAACAACTAAAGCTTTCTCATTTTCGAGGTGTGTTTATGCGAAACCAATTACCCCCACGACCTTGGAAACAGGAATGTGCTGTTGTCAATTTGGATGATCACCGAGGACCAGGAACGCATTATGTAGCTTATGTCAAAGAGGGATCCACGGTATGGTACTTTGACAGTTTTGGGAATTTGCCCCCGCCCATGGAACTAGTGACCTATTTTGGAAACAGGATCAAGATATATTATAATGTGAAACGAGAGCAAACGTTTAACAGCCAACAGTGTGGACGTTTGTGTTTAATTTTTTTATATAAGACGCAGCATAAGCAAAAACGCCACCAGTATGTCGGCAGAAAGTAAAACGTTTACAGTGCATGGACGTGGACCTGAAGTCAGCCTAGACTTCTACCCGCCTATCGAATTGAGTGAAAAACCCTATGGTTTAGGACTTGTTTCTCTTGAAACATACAATCGAATATACAACATACGTGAAAATGTGAACAACAAGTTTTACTATGATGATTCTGTGCTCACCTTGAACTCTGGTGGATACACGATCGATGATATTTATGAACACATTTATGTGGTGTTGATCAATCAATATGGTTTAAAGTCATTTCTTGACGGAACGCACAAGTTTGAACTTGTAGGCAATACTAACACTCATCGCTGCAGTATTTTCTCCTCATTCAACATTGACTTTAAAACACACCCCGATTCCATTGGTCCATTACTAGGATTTAAACCACGTGTGTTGGAGCCCAACAAAAAACATGAATCAGACCATGAAGTGAAATTCATTGAGGACCATCATGTGTCGGTGACGTGTAATATTATTAGCCAAGTGTACACCAATCAAGAACCATCGCATTCACTTTATGACTTTATTGTGACATCGCCCAATGGCTATATTATTCGTGAAAACCCTCCAGTGGTGCTTTTTCATGCTGTGGCTGTTGATAGTATTAGTAATATAACATTAAGACTGATCAATAGAGATCAACAACTCATTGATCTAGATTCTACCACACCAGTGACTTACAAGTTGGTGCTAAAGCCACTATGAAGTTTGTGTATAAAGCAACAACACCGTCTAGGAATGGTGTTAGTTGTTTGCTACGTGAATACACGTTAACATCTCAGAACAAGCAGATTTTACAGCATTTGGGTTACCACGTCAACCCTCATGATGAATTCTATCCTAGAGATAGCGAACCGCATCGAGGAGCAACCAGGAGTGGTAAGAATTGATCTCCATTCCTATCAAGCTCAAACACCTGGACTCAATAACAATGATGAAATTCAATTTGTTATCAACAACCAAGATATTTACACCCTACCGCATGAAAGTGTCATTCAGATTGAAGGTCGGCTCACCAAAGCCGATGGCTCTACACCTACCACATCCAAGTTGGCCAACCATGGTTTAGCCTTTCTGTTTTCTGAAGTGCGGTATGTCATTAACGATATCGTGGTGGATAGCACTCGAAATGTGGGCATTTCCAGTGTCATGAAACTATACCCCTCTTATAGTGAGGAAGAAGGTAAAACACTTTGCATGGCAGGTTGGTGTCCTGACTCGACCAATGACTGGATGGTACACACCGATGGAACCTTTACTGGATATTTACCTCTTAAACTGATTCTAGGCTTTGCCGAAGATCACCAACGCATTGTGGTCAACGCAAGGCAAGTGCTTTATCTGGTGAGAGACAGGAGTGATAATAATGCACTCAAGGGAGCTGACAATGCCCCCATCGATTCAAAAGTTCAACTACAACGCTTGCTATGGAAAGTGCCTCATGTGACCCTTGAAGATAACAAAAAACTGGACATACTCAAGATGGTAAAGAGAGATATGCCTCTACCCATGGAATTTAGAAGCTGGGCACTCCATGAGTATCCGCTATTGCCCACCACCAACACACACAGTTGGTCTGTAAAAACATCTCGCTATACAGAGAGACCTCTCTACCTGATCGTGGGTTTTCAAACGAATCGCAAGTATCAACAAACCAAAGATGCCACGCAATTTGATCACCTGCAATTGAGAAATGCACGTCTTTTCCTCAACGGAGCTGTGTTTCCCTATGAAGGACTGGATTTGGATTTTTCAAAAAATAAGTTTGGCCCCCTGTACGACTTGTTTTCTAAATTTCGATGGTCGTATTATCAAAAAGAGAACGGCCCCATGCTACTACCCCAAGCGTTTAAGGCAAGAGCACCACTGATTGTTTTTGACTGTTCTTACCTGGAAGAGTCTGTCAAGCCATCCAATATCGACATTCGACTAGATTTTGAAACGCATGACAATGTACCAGCCAATACGACGGCCTACTGTCTGATTATTCATCACAAACAAGTCAACTATTATCCACTGTCCAACCAAGTGACGAGTGTATAAATAACAGCTCAACCCACGTCAAGCCGCTCAGTCATGTCTTGCTTTAAAGCCTCAAGAGACGTTACATCCATGAATTTAAACTCTGAGGAACAACGTTTCAAGACTTTTGCCACATGGCCAGTGCCTTTCATAAACCCTCAAGCCTTGGCGGCTGCTGGATTCTACTATTTAAAAACGAGAGATGAAGTGAAATGTGCCTTTTGTCCCATCATCATAGACCAATGGCAGGAGGGCGATGAACCCATGCAGGAACATCAGCGCTGGTCACCCACCTGCCCCTACCTGTGCAGAATGAAAGTGGGAAATATACCCTGTCATTCAAGCTATCCCTCACTTGTGTCTCTGGGTGATGAAAAAGAAACAAGTTACGATACATGTGGACCGTATGGTATCCATGGTGCTTCGGTGAGCAGCTCACCATCAAAAACGCCTAGTTTAGAGACATTGGGACATCATCGGTGTTATGGACGTTACAAACACAAGAGACTATTTTGTTGTATCAGTTGCTATCGTCCTTATCCCAAAATGAGAAAAGCCTGTAAGACGTGTTATGATAATAAAATGATGTAATTCTTAAATTCTTATTTTTGCATGTCCCCCCTGTCCTACCCTAACCTTATTTTTTGAAACTAGCATGGAAGGTAAGTCCATGCCATGATCACACGTGATCGTCCGTCAGTCGTCAGTTGAACTTGGTCCAGGCAAGCGTCAACATGTTGCGCACACTCATTGTGGATTGCCAAGGGTTTAAAATTGGTGACAACAAATTTATATTTAAACAAGTGGCCATGATCGATTGTACCACGTTTTGGATATCGCAAGCTACGCATTTGCTATTTAAACCACCCCATGCTTTTGATTTGTTGTGTGAAAAAGACCGTAAACAAACCCAGTGGATTGAAAATCATAGGCAACTAGACTGGAATCAGGGAACCATTTCCTATAAATATTTGGATGTGGTTATGAAAGCACACTTGTCCTCGGCCAATGTGGTATTTGTGAAAGGTAATGAAAAACGTCAATGGTTGCAACCATTTTTGACGTCTTACTGTCAATGTATCGACCTCATGGAGTTGGGCTGCCCCTCCCTGCAAACGCTCATGGATACTTGTTCCTGTGGCAACATTACCCATACAGCCCTATCGCATGCGTGGCATCTCTTTCATTGGTTAACCACTCATGCCTGCTGGGAGTTGTTGAACAAAATTATAACTCAAGATTTACCTGTGAATGACGCCAGTGAGATTTCTACAAGCGACGTGTAAACATCTACAGCACGTGATACCATGGAGAAAGGCAATGCTACGGACAAAGCCATCGGCAAGTTCTTTGTGTGCAAAAAGAAACTAGACAGTTTTACCAAAGAGGAACTCTTGGCACTGCCCAAGTCGTTCATTTATTATGTGGCCGCTAACGCGGTCAAAGAAATCTGGCAACATGTACCAAAATCATGGACTCAAGACCCTGTGTTGAGTGAATTGCAACCCTGTACGGATTACGATCACCATAAGCAAGTGGCCATGGCAAAAATACCGTCTATGCGTCAGTGTGCGACTTGCCAGCTAGTGAAACTGTATCACGGTCATAAAAGTCCATGTAAAGACTTTGTTGAATCATTCCACGAGTGTCATGGCGAGAAAAAGCAACAACAACAACAAACACAAACATCGTCCACAGAGGAGGAGGAAGACCAAACCTTTTTACCATCGATGGAAAAGGATATGCCAGACCTGTACTGGCAATGGCGTCATTGACAAAGTGATTCAATACCTACCTTTCGAAATCCATCTTCCAGGTTATCGTTTTTGCGGCCCTGGAACTCGTCTCGAAAAACGTTTACAACGTGGTGATGTACCCATTAATCTTTTGGATCAAGCATGCAAGGAACATGACCTTTCTTATCGCCATAGTCATCCTGGTTTAAGACATGTGGCAGATAAATTGTTATTGAAGAAAGCTAAACAACGTTTCACATCCAGTGATGCCTCAGTGGGTGAAAGGATGGCAGCTCTGATTGTCATGAGTGCTATGAAAGGAAAGTTGATGATGCATGGACATAAACATTGAGGAGTGAGGAATTGGGATTTGTTTGTATTCTATTTTTCTTTTGTCAATTCACTATGAAATAAAAAACAAAGGTATACCAGAGCACGATGTTTTATGTTTTTATTATTTATAAAAAACCATGATGTTGATGGCTGATTTCTCATTTTCACATTTCACACATTGCCATTTTGCTAATTTGCAATTTACAGTTTTTGAAAACGTTCGTTTTGATGATATGGATTTTTCCATTTTGCTGATGACACTTTTTAAAGAATGACCGTTTGAAGTTTTTGAATTTTCATATTTCACACATGCCCATTTCCAGTTTTTAAAAATGTCCGTTTTAAGTTTTGCGTTTTTGGTGATATGGAAACATGGATTTTCCATTTTGCTGTTTTCACATTTTTCCCTTTGGTGTATGTCGAAAGTTGAGATTTGACAATGATGTTGATGCAAGTGCATGACCATGACGATGCTGCAGTGAGTTTATGGGTGTTTAGAGAAACGTCGAGGTCTACGACTACTGCAGGTAAGACTGTTTTTACAAAAATAATGTCTATTGTCTGCCACATTTCAATGAAAAAAAAAGAAACTATTTAAAACAAAATGAGTATATAAGTGACCATTTACCCCCCTCCCCACCCACCCACCCTACCTCACCGTGTTTGCTCTGGTCAATCATACACACCAGTTTTCTCTCTCCACTCATACATTTACACCTGTCTTTGGGAACAAACACAACCACTTTATTTATTCTCAAAAGCACATTCTCGACATGCACACTCATCCCAAAAGAACTTTTTAGTTTATCATTTACATTATGAAAAATAATTAAATACTATTTATTAAAGTTACTAAAAATCTTACTTATTTCATATTTACAAAAAAAAACTCAACTTTGTACAGCGTTAAAAGAATCAAACTATTTACCAATCAAAAAATTTTTAAAAAATAAGGTTGCATAGAACTTTTAAAGAGCAAAAGGTCCAAGTGGGTTGTCACTATTTTACAAAATCTACTATTTACAATGACAAAAAAACAATATTTACAAAATACTAAATCTACAAGTTACATAAAGCTATGTCCCATAAACGATTAAACAATGAAATCACACCTTCTCTTCCTTGCGATCATAACCCCAGGGCAGGCTGGTGAGCAGGTCATCAGCCCACACACGTTTGTTATCCATGGAGGCGAGGGTGCGTTTTCTCTGTTCCACAAGATACAAATGATGGTTGCTGGATTGTATCCTGCACTGTGTATGAGACATAGCTTTGCCCGTGCGTAAAAACGCTAGATAGTTATCAACACGTAGCGATTTTACCACTGCCCTACCTACACCTTTTGCTCTTTTGGCTTCCTTACAGTCGAGTGTGCGATAAGCATACATTTTCGAAGCCAAACCTACGAATTCCGTCATAATGGAATCACCGCATTCATCTTTTAATACGCCCATTTCCTTTTTGTTTTTTATGGGCAGCTGAAACACGTTGTCAGCGCTATAGCAAGAGGTGTCGAACCAGTCACTATGTTGCCTCATGACGTCATAGGGGTTGCAGTGGCGAATGTGGTAAATGAATGAGTCCGTGTCCATATACAAAAGAGAAACGTCCTCAAAATGGCGTTTGGCAAACTCATAGTGGAATCGATACATGACCGATTTAGAAAAGTCTAAAATGACTTGACCCAAGTAAATGGGCTTATCCATGGTCACGCTGGTCTTACTCATTTCAATAGTAGCCAAATCCTCATCGATAATTTTGATCGATTTGAAATTTGGCTTGGCAATGTACCGCCGGGCACCCCACTGCCCCTCCCAGACATTGACCAATTTAATGTCACGGTATTTGCGGACATTCTCCATGGACTTGCCATAGATGCAGTTGTTCATTAATTTAAAAAAATTAATTTCAAACTGCTGTGTTGCCAATTGTCGGTGCTCTGTGTTGAGTCGCATGTATGGCTCAAGCCATGCTTTTTGAGCAAAAGAAATACCCCTGTGGATTTTCTTCAACACCAAGCCTTGGGCGAGGCATTGCACCAACATTTGGATATGTACCACATACCGATTTTTGTTGTAAAGTGTGCCCATGAGTTTTTCAATTTTCACTTTACTGTCAGGGGGAACCATTTGCTCAAGGCAGAATGGGAAATCGGCATGTTCATCATACAAGGATGAGGGATATTCAATATCCACTTCTAGCACATATCCACGGCCTGTTTCTTGGCTAGCCTTCATTACATCAAATTCTGACACTTGTTTGTCTGTCAGCCAAGCAAACTTTCCATAGGGCAAAGGCTGACTCATGGCGTAACCGTACAAATTATTCACGTCATAGTACATTAAGTACGATTCTGGTTTGTCTGGTGAATAATCAGGCATGTAGACATTGTTCGCTTCGGCATGGCGTTGGTTAAGTGACACAAAGCCGCCACGAATGCCCTTTTCAAAAAATAGAACCATGTCTACGTCAGTGAGTAAATCCAATTCCACTTGAGTGTATTTCAAAGCGGCATCAAACGAGAGTCCAGGACTCGTGTAATAGTGAGCCGGGTCAAGACCGTAAATGTGTTGACACAAGTTACGGAATTTTTCAAACACAACAGTGAGCAGCAATACATCCAGTTTTAGGTAATGCAAAGCATATTCACTTAGCGTGTTCATGCCAAACACTCGCCAAACTTGACATGCATGTGCATAGTCTTCATCGGAAACGGTACTGCGTGTTAGTTTCGAGTAAAATTTCTCTTGTGGTGGGAGTTTTCTTTGCTTTAACACGTCCCAGCTATTGCAGAAATCATACGGGAATATACCTTTCCGAATGCACAATTGAAATTGCTCAGGATCATTAAAATGCATTCTAGTATTTTTTAATTCCTCCTCATTCAAGCCATTCACAAGGCTGTCTAGCGAGGATGCCATAAACTTAAAGGAATCCAAAAATCGAATGCTAAAGTCGCCCAACCACCATGTCAGGGCCGTAAAACGCTCATGGTTTTGGGGAATAATGGTAAACGAGCCCTTGTTGACATGGCCCAATTCACGAATCAAAAACTGAATGTCATAATTCGCCAGATTGTGGAAAAAGACACTAATGAAACGAGGAGCTGGAAAGTTCAAGTTGCATTTACTATGCGCAGCTCCACGAAACTCCCCTGTAAAGTGTGAGTGGTCTCTGACTTTTTCCTCTCCACTTAAAATAGGCTTTTCGCAAATATGGCATGTCGTGGCATGGTCATACTGCTGCTGCTGTTCTGGAGATAGGCTCATGGGTACTGGGTGGTTTAGTAATTCCTGTACATGATCGACCAACTTGACAAGTTCATCCAAGAACCATTTGGCACAATCTGGCCCCTCACGGTATTTGTAAACGGATTGTGTTGGGTCATAGGCACACACCACATTAAATCCTATGGCAAAGGGTTCATGTTTTTGAATGGGTGTGGTTGAGCTGATGGTGGGATCTGGTTCACATCCCGCCATGGGTGTGGTGAGTGCTTCGAAATCTGCATATACCACATAGGGAACAGTGTCACGCTTATGAATGTCTTTAAAGTTTAACACAGCCTTGTCCCCTTGTGGCAATATCAATCTCACCGCTTCCTGAGAAACGCAATCCACCCTATGACGTTCCAAAAGCGTAGGGGTTTTAAAATATTGCAAGAAACGGTCACAAATATGTTTTACACCAGTGTGCTTAGACACTTGTCTGCTTAGCAATCTACTTAGGCTTTTAATTAGGCAATAGTGATTCACCTCTCCTACAGATAAATATAAAAGATGAATGTGGTGTCGTTTCGGTTCTTTTGTAGCATAAAGAGGACCCACAATCTCATTACCATCAAGGCCATACACCATGAACGAAAAGTCCTGGTTATCTTGTTCAAACCTATGGATCTCGGTTAAGTCCATAGGGAACGATACTCGAGTTAAATTTAAAGTATGTTTCAATTCAACAAACTTGGCCTTGTACATTCCTGGTCGACAACCATTATGTTGTGCTGGTTGCAAAAACGCAGCCACAGACCACAGAAAGCAATCATTGTCACGATTCTTTATATTGACCACAGCCTTTTTCGAAGCTATTGCTAGTGGTGTTTTAATATAGCTAGACCCAGCATTCAACGGGTTGAATTGACAAATGTTGATTTGCAAATGATGAATTTTGTCTAAGGCTAGACCACTCGGTCCTTGTTGCAGTTTATCAAATTTTGATAGCAAGGCATTCACCACGTGGGTTTCATACCACTGTTCCAAATTATGGGCTATGAACAGCTCTTGCATTTTACTGCAAATATAAAATGTCTCTTTATGCTCTACGTCCTTCTTTTTATATACAAAATCACACACTAGTTCTGTATTCACCTTTAAAGCCGTATGCAACCTTTGCGCTGTACAAATTTCAATTTTAAAAATTTCAAAACAAGATTGTAAAAATTCTTTGGGAATCAAACTTTTTCTAACATTGACTACGCGGCCAGAGCACACACGCGATTTAAAACAACTGTTTAGAGGTTCCCAAATTAACGTATCGGTAGCAGTGGCAAATGACATTATTTTAGAAAGAACACTCTCACCTGAGTTTTCAGCTGTAGACTGCTTGACAATGGTCCCAAACACACACGTTCCTGGTTATTAACAAAGGTCAAGCGTTTTCCAACACTCTAAAAAGAAATAAAATAAACCACCATAAGTATATCCATTCCATATAGTTTATGCATTTCATAAACAAAACAAAATCAAACAGGTTATATTATATAATAAAACAAATCTCACCTTGACGAGTAATGGTTTGCTATATTCCCGTCTCGAGGGCTAGTATGGAAATGGTTTCCTCTTCTGTCTGTCTTTCTCTTTCTTTAATATATTTCACACAGACACACGACAGGTAGGCTATACACGTTATCTGCAAACAAATAAATAAATAAAATCATTAATTACCTAATTAATAAATAATTGTTTTTATTTATATAAAAATCAATAAATATATAAATAAATAATTATATACCTACCCCACAACAAGGTTAAGTATTTTCCACCAACACCAAAACTGATAAACTAGACCAGGGGTTTCATGACACGGAGTGTGTTCAAAGGTAGTCACCTAAGTGAGCGTGGAAATGATAACGACATGTCATTATATATGCTAAGTTGCATGTATAATCTTTTTTTTTTCCATGCTTTGAACATTCTCTTATCGTGCACGTGGACAGTTAACGTCCCAGGCGAACACTTGTGGCGAATCAAATTTCACCTGAACTTGCATTTTGTCACGTACGAAGCAAGACAGAATGTAACTTGTTAACAGTTATCGCGCACGTGGACAGATAACGTCCCAAGCGAACACCTGCGGTAGATCAAATTTCACATGAACTTGCATTTTGTCACGTACGAAGCAAAACAGGATGTCACTGGTTTAGCGTGCCTGTGGTTTCACACATGTGTGTGCATGCCTTTCACACTCCCCTGCCAGCACAATGGTCAGATTATTTCACCTTCAAGCGTCACCTGTTGTCAAGTCAGATCAATGCCTTCCAATAAGCTCAAATGACCTTCACCTCCTGTAAGTTTGTTTTCTGTACTCGCTTCGACCAACATAGAACCAAGTTCTCATTACCGTTTACACGTCAAAGGTAAAATATCAGAAAAACGCACGCTCGTTCTGTCATACACCGACCAGCCGAAATAGCGATTGTTCTATTAAGCATGGTCCTTGTGGTTAGCGACAGGTTCGTTGAAACACACACACCCAGCCGTATCGTCTCTCTCAACCACTACGCTTTATAAACATTATAAACAGGTAAAGAAAAAGAAAACGTTATTTCAACATGTACGGCGTTAGGCCCTTTGTGAATTTTTATTTTTTTTGGACAAATAGCTACCACATTTGAAAGGGGGCGTTAGCCCGAGTCCTAAGACACCTCGTACATGTCTCTAGCGTTATTGGTTCGTGACATATCGGCAAAAATCATAAAAAACACGTGTTTACCCCAAAATCGCGTTTCCAAAATTTTAAAAAATTACAACGAGTGGTCTATAGCAAAGAGGACGTCTGCCCGAATCCTTGGACCCATCGTACATGCCTCTAGCGTTATTTCTTCGTGAGATATCGGCAAAATCACAAAAACACGTGTTTACCCCAAAATCGCGATTCCCAAATTTTTTAAAATTACAATGAGTGGTCCATAGCAAAGAGGACGTCTTCCCGAATCCTTGGACCCATCGTACATGCCTCTAACGTTATTGGTTCGTGAGATATCGGCAAAATCACAAAAACACGTGTTTACCCCAAAATCGAGTTTCCAATTTTATTAAAAATTATAACGAGTGGTCCATAGCAAAGAGGACGTCACCCCGAGTCCTTGGACCTATCGAACATGCCTCTAGCATGATTGGTTCGCGAAATATTAAAAGCACATGACCTTTTAGTTTTGGTCTTTTAATCAAATAAAGAGGCTATAGGAAAGTAGGGGGGGGGGCATCACTACGAGTGCTAGGACACCCTGTATGTTCAAATCCGACCATTGGTTAGCGAGATATCAGCTTCGGGGCAAATACGAGGGTGGCTCAATAAAAAGTGGTCCAGCTCTCTCACTACCACACTACTACAACAGGTTTTCATCCTAGAGACTTGAAATTTATTTTGGGAGTAGAGGGCATAGGGACCTTTCATTTATGTCAAATAAACGTTTTTGTAGAGTTCCTAGTTTCCAAAATATAGGATTTTCAAAATTCGAGTGTTTTCAAAAAAAACATAAAAGTAAAAAAGTTTCATTACAGAAAATAAAGGGCATAAAGACCATTCGTTTGAGCTATGGCACAACGTTCTATCATGTTTAGTTTTCAAACTATCACCTAGTTTCAAAAACAAAAATTTTCAAAAAAAAATTGAAAAATATAACGAATAGTCCATAGCAAAGATAACGTCATCCCGAGTCCAACGATACCTCATTTGTCAAAATCGGACCATGCGTTCGAGAGATATTTAACATGGCTGAGGCTTAGTAGTAGAGCAAGGGGGGTTCTGGAGTGAGTTAGAAGCGCCACCACTCCACTACTAATAATTTATAAGGCAGTTTGTTTACTAACAGAAAACTCTGTGAGAAAATAGAGCCTCCTATCTGTAAATCTAGGAATACCTGGTATTTACATATCATTGTTCGGTCTGGAATTACCCCTTTAATCTTGACACTAGAGATCGGTATTTTCAAAATGTTCTCTCTCCGGGCTATTTCATTATATAGAGCTTGTGTCATGAGGCTCACTGTTGATCCTGTGTCTAGCAGACTTCTTACTTTTAATCCTGCCACTCTTACAATTATAATAAGCAATTCTCTCTTGACCATGACCTGTGGTCCTCCTGTATCCTCAATTAGTTCTTCTGGTTTGGCTATCCAATTGATGATGTTAATAGACTTCCATCCATCAGTCTCAAACTCTTCTAATTTTGGCGTTTTTTTTTCTTCAGCGCCCGCCCCCTTGGAGTTTCTTCTCTCCTGTTCGCTGCGCTGTAGTTCCAAACTCTTAGCTCCATCTCCATATCTGTCTGGCGATGTCCTGTTCTGCATGACTTCTTGCCAGCGGACTTGTTGTTTCTGGGGCTCATCTCCCCTTTCTTCGAGGTATCGCAAAGAAGCGTGATATCGTTCTTCTACCTCGTCATCGAATTTACTTCTTCTTTCTTGGGGTCTCCAATTTCTATTATTGCCTTCTTGGCCATTATTACCTCCATTGTTATGGTACGGTTTACCCCTGGTATTCTGCTTATTCCACGAACTTCGACCTCTTCCTGCTTTATTAGCATTTCCTTTGAACTTTGACTGCCATCTTCTGGGTTCCTGTTCCCATTGCCGTCCATAGGAATCTAATGTTTCTGTGCTCGTAACTTTGTTGTTCCTTGGAGCTTGCTGTTGGTCAGTCTGTGTGTTGGTCACGTGGACTTGTTCCACGGTTCGACTCTGACGCATTGTATTTGCTGTGGTGAGGTCCAGTTGCCTTAGAACTGTCTCCATTTTCATAGCAGTTTTCGCATTAGCCGAGATTAGTAGCCTTTGGATCTCGTATGGAAGCTGTTTGGCGATAGCAATACATAGCTCCAGTTCGCTCGGTTTTTGATCCAGCTCTTTAAAGCGACACATCTGCGATATGAAAAATTCTGCGTATTTTGTTGGATTATTGGTACTGTATTTCTTTGCATATAAATCCAACCGTAAATTCTGTTGAGTCGCGGCGTCCCAATATCTCTTCATGAATGCCTCACGAAACTCCTCAACAGTATCAAAAGTGTAACGGAAGCTGCGAAACCATAATGCGCACTCCCCCTCTGTTAATTTCTCTATAGCACGTAGCCTACGCTCCTGCGGTATTCGTGCATCATTTAGATATTCAGTCACTTCCTTTAACCAATATTTTGGTGTCATACTACAGTGGCTACCTGAAAATTTCCTTGGTTTTTCTTCGCTCGCCCTAATGACGTTTATCACCTGGGTGTGCATAGCATTTTCATGTGGCGTCGATGCCGCAATTGGTACACCTGGCGTCATATAAGGACTTTCCCCTGCGCCTGTAGCACTCCTTATTATAGGTTGGGTTTCTAAGTCTGCCCACCTTGTTTTCCTCATATCCTCTATGCTGCCTTCACTTGACTTAGGATCTTTCAGAATCGTTTCCTCATGTGCTATTATCCTAGTCTCCATTTGATTGTGGCGCATCTCTGCTCTTTCTAGGCGAGTAATGACTTCTTTCTCTATTCTTGTAAGCCTATCTCGGTTTTCCTCGGCTACTTGAAATATTTTCACCTTGTCTTCTTTCAGACTTTGTTTGATATGGGATATTTCGTCCTCTACATCTTCTTTAATTTGAGCAAGGGTCTTGTCGCTTGCCTCTGTTTTCTGGCCTTCTCTTATTTCGAGTTCTTCTCTCAACCCTTTAATTTCATCTTGAATGTGTCCATTGACTTTAGACAATTCATTCCGGACCTTGGTGATCTCACCTCTATTCTCCTCTTGCCTTTTGTTAACTATGACAATGTCACTTTGAACTTGGTCCAGTTCTTGATGAACTTTGCCCATCTGACTTTTCACGTTGCTTACCAACTCCTTATTTTCATTAGCGATAGCCTTAATTTCGCCTATTTCCTGGCATTGACCTAATATATTCTGGTCCTGTTTCTTGAGGTCACCGTTAATTGCTCTAGCATAGCTTTTCAATTTCTGGTCCCATTTGGAGTCGTTCTCCTCTAATCTCTGGTCTACCGTTTTTGTAAACTCTGCGAATTGTTTCGCTTGGCGTTCGAGATTCGCCTCATTTTGGATTTGAATATCCTTAATATCGTTAGACAACGCATCTAATCTACTGTTGGTTTCCTCCTGAGCATGCTTACACGCTTGCAAATTACCCTCAAGTTTGGCTTCTATAGCCTCGAAACGTTTATCAGTTTTAACCTGCATTTCCGATACAATGCTTACAACAGTATCTGTTACTTCGGTCTTAATTACCTCTTGCATTTGACCTAACTTATTGTTTAATTCAACTTTATATTCAACCTGATTTGCATCTAACCTGTTACTTAATTCAGCTTTATTTGCATCTAAACGGTTGTTTATCTCAACCTGAGTTGCATCTAACCTATTGTTTAATTCAATTTGGTTATTATTCATTGCAACCTGATTAGCATTAATTGCCTCCTGATTGGCATCTAAACGAGTGTTTATGCTATCCTGGAAAGCCTTGGCTTCCAGTTTATTCTGCTCGTTAGCAGCATCAAAATGCTGTTTCAATCCTGCAATAACTTGCAAGATCTCCTGCGTACCTGACATTTTACAATAACACACTTAAATATGCAGGCAGGCTTCCTGGAAAAATATGTGGATACGTTTCGAAGAGAAACATCAAACACTGCACACATATTGTGAAGTCGCACAAACCTGATAATATTATGGTAGATTGTGGATCTGGTATGTAGCGCTAGTACCCTTGGGCAATTCTCTTCTCAATAGAGAGATTCTGCGTTACATAAAAAGCCTACTGAATTCAAAAATCACTCAAACACGGTTTGAGGCAAAACAATTACTATGGTTTTCCCCATGAAATACCATAAAAAATCTATGGGTTTTCCCTAAATCCCATAAGCTCCACGTACCTGGGCGCCATGATAAATAAAGAGGTGTATATTACAGAGCCCACAGACGGGCGTCATGATAAATAAAAGAGTATCTTACAAAGAGGAGTAGTACTATACTTACACATCTATCAAAATTTATATGTACGTATCGGAACTTATCTAGGGATAGGAGCGGTCATTCCCTACATCGTTAATTGTTACTTTAATAGAGTTGTGTGCACTAGATCTGACCGACTTTAGTCGTACCTATAGCTCAAATCACAATATAGGACATCAGATCCCATGTACCCTTGTGAGTAATCTCGATGGTAAATATGCAGCTGCCTCCAGCTAGCATCAGGTCTCAGGCGTGTACCATCTCCCCAATTGAGCAGTGCATATTTTGGATTTGAGGCTATAAGGTTACAACTCTACAATGATAAGGCACAACTCTATTCTAAAACTTTAATTCAGTAAATAAAAATCATGGCTTCAAACACAAAAACAATCCCAAAACCATAAAAACAAAGAAACAAAACTTTACTTCCACAATCCACAAATAAACAAAAATGAAATCATAATAAAGTCATATTAAACCATAAAGCTGTACCCTTATGTGAACTTCATAAAGATATTCTAGTGCGCCGATGCACCTACGACTTCAATACAAACTGTACATTAACATAACAGTCATACAATGTGACTTCTTTAATATCACAAATTAATTATTCCTTAAACCTCTTTATTTTAACAATTATGTGTGCCGTGCGTGTTTTGATTTTTCTCTTCTCACCAAACAAATGCTTGCATGCATTTACCTATTCGGACGTTGCACCGCAATCAACGTGCAACTCCATAATTATGTAAGCTACCCCTCCACTTCCTCTATTTATATGGTTCCACTGCATGCTGTATGTGATTCCTACATAAAACGTTACGTTATAGCTTGTGTCGGGTGGTACAATTAGATTACCTTGCTCTCGTGGCGATTGGCATCTAGTAACCAACTTCATAACTTGGTCTCAGTGACAGTACAAATACATCGTCTAACTATTCGTCAGATAGCTAAAATAATGAACCATCAGGGTGATCTATAATTATCCATGTGTTCCTAAACCACATGGCTACATTACTCAACATAACAATCTTTCATTATATGTCATTTACCAGGGTCTAAAATCTCCTTTCAACTTGCCTTGACGGTTCGAATGGCCGCCTGCAGACCCTCGGCTAGAGGAGTCGGCACACAATAGAAAGTGGGATGGGTGTTCCACCAATTACCTCGACCCTCCTTAAAGGTTTGAATGCTTTCCTTTCTAAGCGGTAAATATTTACAAGACAAATACTGTTGTCTGACCGACACACATATCCCAAAGGATCTAATTGACTATTATGCAAACAGGTATTGAATGAGCTTTTATAATTACTCCTACACAGAGGATATAATAATTACTGGCCTCACACGGGTCCATTCAACAAGAAGGTTCGGGGTTCGTAATGCATTAGTCTAACGGGTGACCGATGTCTCAAGTAAAATATAGGCGCTCACTGCAGCTGTCGCCATGAGTTTCGCTACCACGAGCGGAAATAACTCATCAATAAGTTCTCGGGAAATCATAGAGTTTCGAGGTGTCCTCGTTTTCCTCGTCTCTATCACAGGATTCCAACCCGGAACACTTTCATATCCTTCCTCAGAGATAGGGTGCACACTACAACTCTGGCATAAATTATATCTCCACTTATGCCCATGACATAGGAGATTTCATACGTAGAATAGACCATCTGGCCCCTTTACTCAATGCTACGACCTCCGACCTATATTATTAAGAGAAATCTATCAAATTACTCTATAAGCTTCTCACATAAGCTGCAAATTCAATTCACTAAAAGCTCTTTCATTACTGGCATCATTACTGAATATATGCAATATTCTGATATAAAACTTCTTTCCTTAATTACTGTAATGTAATCTTACTGTATCATCTTACTGCTTAGATTGATAAGTCTTGCAATTAGCGTAAATCTCTCGCTTACAACATTTATTTGTTTCCTGATGTGTTCATTCATACTTTTAATATTCATTATTATTATTACCATTAATCTCACTGACATAAATGACCAAAATCCTTCCTTTATTATTCTTCTCTCATAAATTACCAAAAATCCGACATAGCTAAAAGTCTTAAAAACTCGAACAATCGCGTTCGTCACATTTACATAACTGATTGCCATTCTTAATTCATAGTGGGAATAATTACTCCACTTAATGATGCAAATTAACATCTCAACTCTATAAAAATCAACACAATAAAGATTAAACATGGATGATCTGCCTCCTAAACTGATTTTTACTGGCATCTTTAAGGAAATCACAACATGCAGTGGCCCATATTTCTACATAATCATAACTTGTGGGGTACTTACATTTCTATAGGCGTCTATGGTGGCTCCAACCAATCATATTTCTCCATGTCGCCCGCCATTAGCAGGTTTAACGCGACATATTCAACTCGAATACACACATTTTATAACACATAATTTTCATCAACAACACGGCACGTTGCATAACTCTCAGGAAGCTATCGCTCCCACACATGTGAAACACTTATCTAATCACTCCTTTAAAGGATATTTTACATATGCTGTACACTTAACACACGTCACTTTATACACTTTTCAATGCTGAAATTCCCTAGCAAAGACCGAAATTGCAGGCGTCGACGGCATCTCCCGTGCTCCTATCAACTCCTGATTGAAAGTCTGGTTTATCTGCTCTCGGAATTCACCAACAGTTTTTATGATTCCTGCTCCTACGGTAAGCTTCCTGCGTTGCATAAATATGCTAGCTCCCGTCCTGAGTGTTATCATCTGGTACTCTCATGACATTACCAAACACTTCGTAGAGTTTCATTAGCGCATTCCATCGTAATTACACATATACGATCAGTCAATACTTTACACATTGCGCTTAACACTGTCCAATACTTTACACAAATAATTATTTACAATAGTTCTGCCATTAGTCTTATACGGTGCTTCGTAACTGAACACGGCATAGTTCGTACTGCTGATTATGCCTATAGCACGACTATTATGCATACAAGCTTATAAAATGCTTCATTTACATGTACCAGTCTTTGTTCGGCGTCTATTATGAGTAGAACCGCCATGCGTTCTGCCTTGACGAACTTGCTTCAAAGTGGCTGTAACTGACTGAAGATTCACTTGAAGACTGCTCGTAACTTACTTGAAGACTGCTGTAGACTGCTTACATACTGTCTCGTACTGCCCTCGTACTTGCTGCATACTGATTGCAACTTACTGCAACTGAGCTACAACTGGGTAACTTCTAACGTCGTGAAGACTGCGTAAGACTGCAACTTGCTCTGTAACTGGCTGTAACTGGGTGCAAACTGCACGTGAACTGCGCGTAGACTGAGCTTCAACTGAGCGCTCCTCCAAGGGTCTACTCCCTTATATCGAATTCCCACGGAAAGTAGGGCGAAATCTTCCCGCGTAATCTTGGCTCCTCTCCCAGCATGATTCTGGTCTCCAAACCATGATCATTGGGTTCCTCTCTCTTTACAGATCCCAAAACTATCTGCGTGCAAAGGAATCGCTCGTCCAATTAATTAATATTAATTCTTTTCTCCATAGCGTGGAACGCTATCTTACGGGTATTCCCCGGCAACATTCTCAAATCTATCCGCGCACAATGGTAGTTTTACAGTCCTTCCGCACTTCGTTAAATATGCCCCAATTTCGCAGGTAAAAGGCTCTAAAATTAGCCTCCTGCCAAAAGATTCACCTGTGAGCACCTCTCCGCTCAATTCGTTACTCCAATCACGAGTAATCAATGATTTTCCTGGGCATCTCTCCGCCCCCTCCTCAAATCTATTCTCCGTCGGGGAGTAACTGGGTCATTATTCAGGCCTCCACCCTGCTCCAGACGACAGAATGGGGTCACAGAGATGGACATGGCTCCACTGGGCCCCTCCCACAATCCTGGGCTAATTTGTAAAATGTCAACTCTGTCCTCTCCGTGCTTCAAGCCTCGTATAGCCTACACCAAGTAGTCTAATAATGCTGTAATCTGCTCATTATTCCCTGCATTATTTTAATAAATAATATCATTGCACCAAAATCACACCAGTGATTAAATATACACTTCTTTCGAGGGGTTTTTACCATGAAACTGCCTCTACAGATCTCTGGTTCGTTCCCTGGTGGAACCTTTATACTGAGATCACAGTCTCTGAGAACCACGTTCGATTCCAGTCAGCATAACCTCCTCGGGTTCAATAATTATTAAAAAATCCATTACATTTCATCCAATGGTTTTCAAATTTGGTGTGTGACTTAGTGTTACTATTCTAAGTATGCAGTTTAAATTTCAACTCATTCTGATAAAAAATGTGGAAGTTGGAAAACTCAGCCCTAGTGTCCCTTAAATGTCATTTGTCGTCTTTGTCCTACCCCATGTGATATTCAACCTTGAACGTGTAGCTTCATAAACTGCTCAATGACAAATGAAAGTCGGTGAAACATTTGCCACTGTGCTCGTCAAACCAGTGCCTGCTGAATGCACAGCCTACTGTATTGCCATAACATTCTCGCGCTACAGAGCACACACTGCCTTGTTTCCAATACATACATTTTCAATTGTACATCCAGCTGGCAGTGCGTCTTTACTTCCGTCCGATCCACTTCCATTCGATCCACTTCCGCCCGATTCACTTCCGTCCCATTTTTCTGGCAGTGCGTCTTCACTTCCACCGATTCACTTCCGTCCGATCCACTTCCGTTCGATCCACTTCCGCCCGATTCACTTTCGTCCCCAATTTTCAAAATCACTCCCACAAAAATATCCAGCAACCGAGCGGAAAGATGTTACACATCAATTATATAGGCTACGTGTATTGCATTCTTATTGCTTCCCCTTTGGGATCAACATCCACCTTCCTCCCTTATCTTATTCTACAGGAAGTACGAAAGGGACTTAAAAACTGATTTTTTTATATTATTTTCGCGTCGAATTGTGTTATACTTTAATAGTTCGATCCAGTAGTTGTCCATTTGTGCCGCTAGATGGTAGCACTATGCGCTGTCACCGCTGCTCTGCGTGTTTAGTGGTGGGAGTTTCCACTATTATCATATAAGCTATTTGATTCATTTTTCTTAATAAACAATAGTTATTCATTTTGGTCAATCAGCACAATTTTACCCAATTGTATTCGCATGCCATTGACACATTTGTTAAAATTATTTACCCCATATAACTCCCTCAGAGTTAGGGTATAAGATCCAATACAAATGGGTACAATTGCGATTCAACAAATTTTGTATTAAGAATTGTTTTTTCTCTTAAGGTCAAGATGGCCACTATGAGGGATGTTTCTGTGGATACTTCCGTGTTGTAGTTTTTTTGAAATATAACGTGATAAAGCGCGGTTTAAACAAGAAGCGTGTATACAAAATGGTATTCAGTGTGTCAAGTGCCAAATCTGGTATCATTTGTCGTGTTTATCGGACGATACTTGCTCGGGAAATCATGAAATGTGGTCGTGTTGCGACGCTTGTGAAGACTGCTTGGATTTGTTTACAAGCCAAATGCCGACCACGGAATTTGACATCATTGAACAGCTTCAAGCGGAAGGATGAGGTGATTAGAGTGTTACAGGATGGCAATTCTAAGTTGT
This sequence comes from Meconema thalassinum, assembly GCA_946902985.2. Classification (NCBI taxonomy): domain Eukaryota; kingdom Metazoa; phylum Arthropoda; class Insecta; order Orthoptera; family Tettigoniidae; genus Meconema; species Meconema thalassinum. The sequence continues at coordinate 2,135,764,997 of OX336388.2, forward strand.
TAGATAGGGTGGTGTATTTAGAAAATAAATGAAAACACGTGGAGTGACATTGTAAACATTAGACCTACTGTCGACCAAAGTATTATGTGCACTCGAGTTTGAAGGTTGTTTGTGAAGAAACCAATAGACCTACATAAAATCCAATACCATCATCATTTTCGTCGTTCTATTTTACGTTAGTTCATGTAGGTTTGGAATTTTTAATTTATATTTTAATATTTTTATCGCAGTTGGAACCCAAAAAGTGCACGTTTTTAAGCGTGTCTCAACCTTGCGTCATATTTAAGAATTATTATCTCAAAAACCCGTCATCAAATCGAATCCAAATTTTAACACAATATACATTGTAATGTTGTATAACTGGTTTATTAATTTCAAAATTGTGTGTGTCCAAGATACAAAGTTGTTATCATTTTTGTAAGGTAACTTTTTCTCGGCTCGGGGTGGATGGAAAATGTAGTTCTTGGTTGCGTTTTAATCGTTATACATCAAAAAGTTATGCTGTATGACTGTGAAATACGTAAATTAATTCACTTATTTTATATCGGTTTGTATTTGTACGAGGAAATAACACATGGTTCACCAGCTAGCCGCTCTCGGGAACAGCTCTACAGCGTTGCCGAAATGGTGCCCACATGCATCATGGCGCGTCTCACTTGGAGGTGATGGGCTCCATCTCAGCAACGCTGTACAGCTTTTGCTGGAGCGGCTAGCTGTTGAACCATGTGTTATTTCCTCGTACAAATACAAACCGATATAAAATAAGTGAATTAATTTACGTATTTCACAGTCATACAGCATAACTTTTTGATGTATAACGATTACAACGCAACCAAGAACTACATTTTCCAACCACCCCGAGCCGAGAAAAAGTTACCTTACAACAATAATAACAACTTTGTTTCTTGGACACACAAAATTGTGAAATTAATAAACCAGTTATACAACATACCAATGTATATTGTGTTAAAATTTGGATTCGATCTGATGACGGGCTTTTGAGATAATAATTCTTAAATGTGACGCATGGTTGAATCACGCTTAAAAACGTGCACTTTTTATGTTCCCACTGCGATAAAAAATATTAAAATATAAATTAAAAAATCCAAACCTACATGACCTAACGTAAAATAGGACGACGAAAATGTTGATGGTATTGGATTTTATGTAGGTCTCTTGGTTACTTAACAAACAACCTTCAAACTCGAGTACACATAATACTTTGGTCGACAGTAGGCCTACGCGTTGTGTGACGGAGCAGCGACCTGCAGGGACACAACCACCTGTTTCAATAAAAAAAAAAAGGTGTAGTTTACTACACAATATTATGGATGATAGATATGACGCAGTGCTTTTTTTTTCTAAAAAGATTAAGTGGTACTCTCAGTTGTAGTCTTGCAATTTTCGGCAATTTGCAGAGTCTGGTTATTACTTTTCGGTCTGACATGTTAAATGAAATGTTGCATTCGGTTAATCCATTGTGGCCAACATGTCAAATCATTTTACCACCAACCATTGATTCGTACTTGCTGCAAAATTCCTGCTTTTTCTCCAAATCCCAGCATTCGGGAATGTCTTCCGTCCCACTGCTACACGCGGTTGAAAGCTCTTTCTTATGATCTTCCTTTGCATCACCACATGACCCTGGTGGCGTTTCTCCGTTATTGTTTGTGTTTGAATCATTAACTTTCAGCTTTTTCGATGCTTGGGTGGATGTTAAATATTTCTTTATTTTTCTTCATCCTTCAAAATTAACCACATGCACACAATAATAACGTACCCCGCCACCTAACACTAGCCTGTGTGCTTATAAGAATGGAGTGCCGAGTTGCCGACCAAAAAAACTGATTCGATAGATCGATTTAAATGGAGGATTACTCAAAATCTCCTCCAGCTGTTGTGAACAGAGCGTTGACGCCAGCTGATCGATGAACGTTCAAGTCGGAAGTTATATTTGCCGGACTAGATACAAATGTACCAATATTCTTTCTTAAACAGTTTTCAAATATGTATGGGGTACGCGTACCCCCGCGTTCCCCCTGATAAAACACACTGGGGGTATGAGGAATTTCAACCCAGCCCCACTAGACAAGTTGGTACCGATTCTTCTAGTGTTAGGCCTCAACATGAGAGAGGGTACAGGAGAGCTGGCAAGCCTACAGTCCGGATCTACATTGACAGCCACGGAAGAGGACTTACTGCAAGAATTCAAGGAAATTGTGGTGAGATGCAGGCGCGGATCAAGAGTTTGGCTTTGGGGGGGGGTCAGAGAATCGAAATTGTTAAGAAAAATGGTATCACTAAAAACGCAATCACAAAATAACCAAACGTACAAAACCAGACCATTTTTTTTGGAAAGCTACATGGATAGAAATTTGATGCGTTTAGCGCACCAAAAATATTCGTACAAATTGCAACGGCGTGTTTTGCGACTTTTACATTGAGCTTCGAGAAAAGTATCAAGGTAGGTTACAGTAACGGCAAGTCGAGTTGTTACCAACAAAGGGAGAAACTACAGCTTAAATTGCCAACCAAGCTTGCAATTTGGACGTCGGCAAAATTTTTTGGTGCGAAAAAAGCCCCAAATTCCTATCCGTGCATTGCTGCACATTCATCGTGACATCACTATAGACATCGATTCGGTAATCACAAGGTTTCCTAAACGAAATAGACGAGTTGATTTTGTTATATAAATAATCGTTTTTATAACAGGTATCAAGTTGTATATATGTACAGTTATAACAGAACATAATAATTGCAATAAAGATATTTTCAGTACGGAATAAAATGAAAACAAAAAGAAATGTCTTTCAGTTAAAATTCGTTAAGTTTTATTTGTCTGGTTATTGTGTTTTCGTTTTTGGAGTTTGGAAAACATTTGTTCTCCGTTAGGGGGGGGGGTCATGACCCCCGTGACCCCCTTCCCATCTTGAATCCGCACCTGGTGAGAAGGTAATGTGTATGCAGGTGCACCTACATCTGTTGTCACTTCGAGTTTACGTGGACATTGTGCTAGTTTCTCCAAGGAAGACTCTGTGATCCTGTGCACTGTTTGCAACAATGTATCAAGAAATGATGCAGATACTGCAATTTGAGGTATAAAATCCATTCTTGCCCAATTTTAATACGACAAGGATCATAGTAGCAAATCTACCGCTTAGGCTTGATCTTCCAGGGTCCTCATGTGTTAATAAGGAGATTGAAAAAACAAACAATCGATTGACAAGGATTTGTTAGTCGCTTCAAAAATGTTAAAAAGGTAGATGTAAACAGTTTAGATATATATAATTATACAAGAATGGTATGCACATGAATAACTCAAGGAAGCATGCCTTTGCACAGGATATCTGTTCTATTATTCAAGGTTTCACTGCAAAAAAACAGTAATTGTTCTTCCTTGTAATTTAAACTGATGGAAGGCACTGATAGGATTAAAATGGAGCAGTGACAAACAATTCTAGAAACCAGTAATAAATATAAAGACTGCCAGGTAAATATTTTTCTCCAAAATATACAGTATGCATCAAATAAGAGAAACCTAATTGAATCATATCTTATGCTAATAAGCAACCAGATGCTTTTGTAATGACAGAGCATGGATTGAATCAACAGGAAATTCAGTATATAATTTATTGTGGATACAAAGTAGTTACTGAATTTTGCAGAGCAGAACAAAATTAGGTGGTGTTGCAATTTTAACAAAAGACACTACAAAAATTACAAAATTAGGATCAGTAAGTTAAAAGAACTTAAGACTGTGAAATAGCTGCAGTTCAGTTTAAATCTGAAGGAATTTTACTTAACGTATTTGGAATCTACAGATCACCTAATGGGGATATTAATAACCTTTTTGAAATATTCCATCATATATTCAGAATTAACGAAAACTCTCATAATATAATATAGGATGATTTAAATATAGACCTTCTTGATGACAATGATAAACATGTACGCTATTTTAAACAATTAGTAAGTTCATTTAACATGATACTACTTATTCAAGAGCATACTAGAATTACTGCACATTCAGCAACTTGCATTGATAATATTATTACGGATTTTCCATTAGACAAGAGTGTAGCAGAGAACTATGATGTTGGCATTTCTGACCACCATGGTTAAATGTTTATAGGTAATATTTGTCTAGCTGAGAAAATAACCCCAAGTGGCATGTACAGATTTAAGAACTGAAGGAACAAAACTCAAGATGGAATTATATATTTTCTAAATGTTCTCAAATGTACAAATTGGGAAAGAGTTTATGAAGCAGAGCATGCTAACAACAAATGGGTACAATTTATGCTATTATTCGGTCATCATTAGATTACAATATTTCCGATTAGTAAGTGTAAAATAAAATATACTCTAGAAAGTAGCAATAAGTGGATCACTAAGGAAATTAAAGAGTTGCAAACAAATATACACTCATTAATTCATCTAAACAGAACATACAAATCAACACAGCTCTCTTCATTAATCACATCCCAGAAAGCCAAATTAAAAATGCTAGATAGGGAATAGAAATCATATAACTATTACAAAATAAAATTATCCGACAAGATTAGTAAAACTTCATGGAAAATAATTAACAACATCCGAAATAAAAAAAATCATTACAACAAATCAAACATAAAACATAAGCAAGCCAATACAACACTAAGCGATCCAGTTGATATTTGTGAAATGTTTCACTGCTATTTTATTAATGGAGTGGACAAATTAATTAACATAGGAAAAGAAAATCGACCTGGAAATGTAATAGATCCAATGACTTCAAATACGCGTACATTACGTTTACTTCCAACAAATGCAAGCGAGGTGGAAAGGGTAATTGATTCCCTGAAAAATAAATCCTCGAGTGGAATGGATGGTATAACTAGCAGTATACTAAAATTAAGTAAACACTACATCCTTGCACCTGTAACGCACATAATAAATAGCTCTTTCTCTCAAGGAGAATTCCCATCAGATCTAAAGAAATGTAAAGTTGTCCCAATACATAAATAAGGCTCAGAAAGTGACATTTCTAACTACAGACCTATTACCAATCCTTCAGAGTTTTCAAAAATATTTGAAATTATTTATCTGGATAGACTAAAAGCATTTTTTTTCTCGTGTAGCCTCCTGAGAGGCCGAGTGCAGGTCTTTCTAGTCGACGCCCGTGGGCGACCTGCGCGTCGGGATGAGAGATGGAATAGATGAAGATGAATGAAACTGGGCAAGGATGTGGAAGGAAGCGGCCGTGGCCTGTCAGAAGGTACTGTCCCAGCATCTGCCTGGTGTTGAAAATGGGAAACCACGGAAAACCATTTCAAGGACAGCCGACGGTGGGGCTCGAACCCACGCGTCTACCGAGTCAGCAGAGAACTTGGCCCCTTGACCTAACGCTGCGCTTTAGCGCGCGTAGCCACTACTGTCGGTACTAAAAGCATTCATAACAAAACACCATCTGCTATCACAAGCTCAGTATGGATTTCAAAAAGACAAGTCCACTACTGATGCTGCCTCGAAGGTAACAAGTACCATAGCAGATGCCATTAACAAACAAGTAGTTCCGTGAAGAACTATACAGCCTATTTTCATATATCCTACTTATATTAACTGCCACTATCAATATACAAAATTTCAGTTTGATTGCTGTAATAGATTCGTAGATATTGAGTACCGACTAAATATTACAGATGGTCGCCATGTTGGATTTTATATATGTACGTCCTAGAGTTATGTAATGTTACATGAAGATTATTGTGTACGAGTAGCATTCAAACTTCTATCGCATGATTAGGACACAACAAGTAACAAGGAGATTTTAAAATTTCGCACAGCTGCCATCTTGTGGTTATGGAAACAATTGATATAAATTACATGCCAGTGGATTAACATTCGTAAAAGGATTTACTGTACCAAGTTTCACTCCACTCGGATGGTTAAATTGCGAGAAACATCCATGTGAATATTTATACATCGCGTCACCGCCATGTTGGATTTGTGATCACAAGGTTATTTAAAGTCCTATAGAAAAACTTAAGTTCATAGCCCCTATGAACATAAAAACATTCAGTTTGATTGCTATAATAGATTCGTAGATATTCAGAGTCGTCTGAATATTTCGGATGGTCGCCATGTTGGATTGTTAAATGTATAGGCCATAGAGTCATGTACCATTAAGGGAAGATTATTGCATAGGTTCATTATTCAAACTTTCACTTCGATTGCTTGATTACGACACAAGAAATAAAAACTTATTTTTTAAATTCGCACAGCCGCCATCTTGAGGTTATATAAGCAATTGAACTAAATTAGATACTAGTGCATTACAATGTGTATAAGCATTTCCTGTACCAGATTTCATTGCGTTTGGAACATTAAATCGCGAGAAAGGTCTGTTTAAAATTTTCAAATTCGCTTGGCCGCCATGTTCGTGTTGTAGTTAACAGGTTTTTGAAAGTCTTATAGATGAACTTCCAGTAGTGCCCTTTATCTCCGTACAAAATTTCAGGGTGATACAGCTAATAGTTTCAGAGATATAGAATGCCGGTTAAATTTTATCGCTCATCCGCCATCTTGTGGTTTTGTAAACAATTGAACCAAGTTAGATGTCGGTGCATTACAATGTGTATAAACATATACTGTACCAAGTTTTATTGCGTTTGGTTGGTTAAATCGCGAGAAACGTCTATTTAAAAGTCGCCAATTCACGTGGCCGCCATGTTGGTTTTGTAGTTACCAGTTTTTCAAAAGTCACATAGGTGAACTTCTAGTAGTTCTCTTTATCAACGTAATAAATTCCAGGGTGATGTCGCCAATAGTTTCGGAGATATTGAATGCTGGTGAAATATTTCGCACAGCCGCCATGTTGAATTGGTGAAACGTAACAAAATTTGAAGGGCACGGTCGAGGTCACCCGGTATAGTGCTATCAACTTACCGAGTTTCATTGAAATCGATCAAGCCGTTTAGAATTTATTAGGGGGGGGGGGGGGCACACACACCTCACACACACACACACGCACACACACACGGACAAAAGGTGATCTCATAAGTCTATTTTTTCAAAATTGAAAATAGACTAAAAATGAAGTAATCGTAGCTATATTCCTAGACCTATCAAAGGCGTTCGACTGTCTAAACACTAAGTTGCGGCTAAAGAAACAGTACAGTTATGGTCTAAGAGGGATACCAGAAAAATGGCTAGATTCATACTTAACCAATCGTAGTCAGTGTGTCTACATTCAACATGAAAATTCTAGTAATGTGCAAGTTCTCACTATTCAAAACTCGAACAATAAAACATGGCATACCACAGGGCTCTGTGTTAGGGCGATATCTCTTTCTACTGTTTTTTAATAAGTTGACTGACATTTTAGATAATGAATGTGTGAAGACTGTACTATATGCAGATTACATTACCTTTTTAATTAGAGGTGAAAATTACAAAATCTTAAACAAAAAATATTACATATGCAATGCATAAACTAGAAACATACTTAGAAGCTCACTATCTAAAGCCAAACATTAAAAGGAATCATTATATTCATTTTAGGATGTATACTTCAAAACTTCCAGATAATAATCTAAGCATTGTACTCAACCAATAACAAATAGACAGCACCGATGAACAAACCTTCCTTGGGATGACAATGGAAACAGGTATTAGTTGGAAAAAGAACATAATTAAACTACAATCTAAATTAAATAGCACAATATTTGCATTAAAGTAGCTAAGGCAGGACGTTACCATTAATATCCTGTTGCCAAGTTATTATGCTCTGTTTCACTCCCACCTGGTTTATGGAATAAATCCATATGGCAGTGCAACAAAATAAGTTTTAAGCAATATGCTTATCCTGCAGAAGAGAGCAATCCGTGTTGTGTTTGGATTACACACTCTAACATCTCGTAGGGACTATTTAAAAAAATCCAAATAATGACATTACCATCATTGCACTTACCGTATTGGATTGTTCTATGTATATTAAGAGACAAATTCTAACTGGAAATGCCGATATTGTTATAAAGTCTGATCTACATTCGTACAACACTACAAACAGAATGGATGTTCACTGTAAATATTATTGAGGAGCTTTCAGAAAGAAAGATCCCTTGTATACTGTCCCCAAATATTTTATCTTGTTGCCCCTAAGGCTAAGAAATGTCAGCACCATTTCCACATTTAAATTAAAATTTTAAAAAATGGCTCACAGAAAAGGCAATATATTTCGTAGAAGAATTCGAGGCAATGTGCAGAGACATATGAGTGTTTGTGTTTGTGTATTGGTTATTGTATTTATCTGTACCCCTGTAATTATGTATTTTATGTATAAGGTGCGTTCAAAAAGTAACGAACTGGAGGCTTAATTACAGAAACCAGTACCTGTATGTTAGAAGTATTGGCCCTGGCTGTTGAGGCACTTGTCCCACTGTGACACGTGGCTGTCTCATAAAATTCCCTGGGCTGCGATGTGAACCAGTTCCGCGCGTACAGCCGGACGTCGGCGTCCGAGGTGAATCGTTGGCCCCGCAGAGTCCTTTTCAGGGGACTAAACATGGCGTAATCACAGGGAGAGAGGTCTGGACTGTATGGAGGGTGGCAGAGAAATTCCCATTTGAATTTCTGCAGGAGTGCCGCGACTGTGTTGGCCGTATGAGGTCGTGCATTGTCGTGGAGTGACCACGGTGGCTGTGGCGTTCACTGTCACTCGGCGGTCCTGGGTAATGAGTGCATCAACCAGCTGGACGTTGTCATCGGTAATGCAGGGGGGTGCCCCAGACCGGGCATGATCGGCTAACGACACCCGTCCTTCCCTGAAGCGCTTGTGCCACGCCTTGACCCTTGCAAGGGGCATGATGTGTTCGCCGTACACTTGTGACATTTGCCGATGAATGTCCGTTCCCCCTACTCCTTCCGCTGTCAGAAACCGAACAACACCTCTTTGCTCTTCGGTTGACGCCTCCATGTCACTGTTTACAATGCGACTGGCAGCGTTGGATGATTGATACATGATGCTGCTCGCTTTGTATCGTCACGTGATGTGCACGCGTGCCCTCTAGCGATGGGCTGTGACCGTCCACGCTCTGGTCGGAACCACACCTCGTTACACACGCCACGATTAGCCGATGTAGTCACCGGTTTGCACATTCCAGCCTCCGGCTCGTTACTTTTTGAACGCACCTTATATATTATGTATAATTATGTATTTTATGATTTGACGACTCCCATATATATATATATATATATATATAAACATATTACCATGGACAAATAAAGAAATGAATGAGTGAACTTTCATCTTTCGATTTCACTTCTAATCTTTGACTTCTTTCAGATCTTCTCATCTTTACTAGCCTTCCTATATTCTGTATTTCCTGCACTTAGGTTACATTCTGACCAATTGGATTTCATTGTAATCACACAATTACCTCACACGAATGAAGTTGGTCGAAACCCCCGATGATATAGCTCTCAAGGCCCTCGGGCTGATGGACTATAATAATCCGCCTGCTTCGAATGCGTGGGTCAGGTCAGGTCAGGACAATCTTGATTACCAACTCAACAAGTAGTTCCGTGAAGAACTAAATACCCTATTTTCATATATCCTACTAATATTAATTGCCTCTATCAACATACTAATTGTCAGTTTCATTACTGTAATAGATTCATAGATATTGAGAACCGTCTAAGTATTTTGAGGGGTCACCATGTTGGATTTTTATATTATAGGCCTTAGATTTATGTACTATTATATTACATGAAGATTATTGTGTAAGTGTTTTATTCAAACTTCAATCGCATGATTAGGACACAAGATATAAATTCGGGATTTTAAAATTTCGCTCAGCCTCCATCTTGTGGTTATGAAAATAATTTAAATGAATTAGATGCCAGTCGATTAAAATTTGTACAAGCATATACCGTATCAAGTTTCACTGCGCTCGGAAGGTTAACGACAAGAAACACCGATTTGAACATTTAAATTTCACGTTGCCACCATGTTGGATTTGTGCTCGCCAGGTTATTGAACGACCCATAGGTGAACTTATGCTTATGGCCTCTATACACTTACAACATTTCTGCTTGAGTGCTGTAGTAGATTAATAGATATTGAGAACCGTCTAAATATTTCGGATGGTCGCCATGTTGGATTTTAATATATGAAGGCCATAGAGTTATGTACTATTAGATGATGATTATTGTGTACGTTCATTATGCAAATGTTGATTTCGATCGCTTGATTAGAACACAGGAAATAAAACTTCATTTTCAAAATTCGCACAGCCGCCATCTTGAGGTTACGTAAACAATTCAACAAAATTAGATACCAGTGCATTACAATGTGTATAAAGATTTGCTGTACGAAGTTTCATTGCGTTTGGATCATTAAATCGTGAGAAAAATATATTTAAAACTCTCAACTTCGCTTGACCGCCATGTTAGTTTCGTAGTTAACCGGTCTTTGAAAATCCCATAAATGAACTTCTAGTAGTGCCCTTTTTCGCCGTACAATGTCAGGGTGATACCGGTAATAGTTTCAGAGATATTGAATGCCGGTGAAATATTTCGCACACCCGCCATCTTGAGGTTATGTAAACAATTGAACGAAGTTGGACGTCGGTGCATTACAATGTATACAAACATATACTGTACCAAGTTTCATTGCGTTTGGTAGGTTAAATCGCGATAAACGTCTATTTAAATGCCGCAACTTCACTTGGCTGCCATGCTGGTTTACTAGTTACGAGGTTGTCACATAGGTGAACTTCTTGTAGTTCCTTTCATCACCGTACTAAATGCCAGGGTGATATCGGTAATAGTTTCGGAGATATTGAATTTTGGTGAAATATTTCGCACAGCTGCCATGTAGGATTGGTGAGACGTAACAAAATTTGAATGACACGGTCGGGGTCACCCAGAATAGTGCTATGAACTTACCGAGTTTCATTGAAATCGCTCCAGCCGCTTAGATGTTATTAGTGGGGGACACACAAAAATCCTCACACACACACACACACACACTCAGACAGACACACGGACAAAAGGTGATCTCATAAGACTATTTTTTCATAAATGAAAATAGGCTAAAAATGTAACATTTAGATTACTAAGCCAACTTTGAAAATGGCTTCCAACCCGACAATAATCTCTATAAATAAATTACGCTTCATGTCAGCACATTTCCCGGATAGAACTTAGTATTGGTTTTTATCCCGGATGAGTGACCAAATAAGCCTATACCCTGGGTTAAATGTTTGTTTGCCTGTTTGCTGTGTGTTATTGTTGCTACAGCGAGGTCATCCAACCCGAAATAAGATAACATCGCAACAATTTTGTGGACTGAACGTGGAAAATCCCACACTCATGGTGGCCACTTCAGCAAAAATAAATTGCAGCTTCCCCTTGAATTTGAGTTGAACAATCGTCAACCAATATACACATAGGGAGGTTATGGCTGCTTAAGCCTTTAGTTCTCGCAGTAAAGAGGCGCAGGTGTGCTTGATAAAAAGTGAGGTAGCGTGGAGTTCGCTACTCTTGTGGGGGTCCGGGAGGGGACACCCAAAGTCCGCCGATGAGCCAGCTTGGTGTCCTAGGCAAAACCCCACGCAAGACACGGCGCAAACCTAGAAAAAATGCTTAGTTTTAATATACACTTTGTTCTATCCGCATGTGTCTTTTTAAACCTCCCATGGAACAATTTATTGTCTGGTTATTATAGGGCACCATTACTAGTTGCTAATACCGCCACTGTTATATGGCAGTCCAGTCGGCTGGTGTTACTGCTGATTTTATGGTCCTTACAGCTGTAGCACTGGAACACTGCCGCGCGTGCTTAGCAGATCTCGCTCCTGGGGCAACACACATGTTTTTGTGGGGACAATTTCAAATCCAGAACAAGAAAAGCAGCAATGAGATGTGGTTGTGGGTAGTATCTTCGCACGCCCACTTAGGGGCAAGGGGCGCGGTAGACCATCGTACTTAACTGTGTAAAACATAATTGTATCTCTCACCGTTCGGTTTCACCCCCACGCAAAAAACAAATCCATGTTCAAAAAGCTCGAACATTGCTGTTTCTGGTGACAATAAATATTTTCATGTGTCTATGTTGTTTTTTTTATGATCATCATCATCTAAAGCATAGGTGGGCAATGAGAGAGCCCAGCTCCAGGAGCCAACTGCATGAGCACGAGCGGAGCCAAGGAGCCGTCTGCTCGCTAATAGTTTGTGCTGGAACAACTAGATGGCAATATGCGCAGTCAAGGCGCAAGCATAGGTAAAACATCGTACCGGGCTGAGTAGGCCTGTATTATGTGTACGGGTGCACGCTAAATACGAATCACGAACAAGCTTAGCACATTTTTATAAACAGTTTTCGCAAACTGATTTCCCAAGCATGCACAAAATGACTGTCAAACTTCTATCAATGTTTGGTTCAACATATCTGTGTGAGAAACTGTTCTCTCTAATGAAGACAAATAAATCTCCAGGAAGGGCCATTCTAACTGATGCACATCTCACTGCCGTTCTTCGAATTGCAAGTGCAAGATCGATGGCTCCAAATTTAACCCGTCTGCTTCAGCGAAAGGATACGCACACCTCCTCATCATCTGCAGAATGATAGTTCAGATATATAAGAACACATAGGCCTATGTTTTGTTTATGGTGAATGATATATATTCACGTATCTATTTCTGTACACCTAGAGCAAGTTTTCGTTCCTTGTGTTCTAAACAAGTTGTTAGGTTGGCTTACTGTAGTTTCAGGACTATCGGTAGTGGGCAAAGGAGTGTGTAGATATCATCTGTCAAAGTAATTATTTACGTTTCCTACACAGAACTTAATAAAAGGAATATAATTAAGCGTATGTACATAGCACCATAATCTATTCATCTAATGCACAACAAACAGGGCACAAGTAAAAAAGCTGTTGTGATACGCCGCTTGTAACGGCAATGTGCCAGCAGCTACAAGGTTAACTTCCGTGAGAGCTCATACCGGTTCTTTCTCCTGCCGGAGCGGGAGCGCTGCTCAATAATCCGAATTGTGCCCACCTATGATTCTTAAGGCCAGGCCTTGTCGCTACAAGGTTAACTTCCGTGAGAGCTCATACCGGTTCTTTCTCCTGCCGGAGCGGGAGCGCTGCTCAATGATCCGAATTGTGCCCACCTATGATTCTTAAGGCCAGGCCTTGTCGCTACAAGGTTAACTTCCGTGAGAGCGCATACCGGCTCTTTCTCCTGCCGGAGCGGGAGCGCTGCTCAATGAGCCGAATTGTGCCCACCCGGCTCTTTCTCCTGCCGGAGCGGGAGCGCTGGTCAATGAGCCGAATTGTGCCCACCCGGCTCATTCTCCTGCCGGAGCGGGAGCGCTTCTCAATGAGCCGAATTGTGCCCACCCGGCTCTTTCTCCTGCCGGAGCGGGAGCGCTGCTCAATGAGCCGAATTGTGCCCACCCGGCTCTTTCTCCTGCCGGAGCGGGAGCGCTGCTCAATGAGCCGAATGGTGCCCACCTATGATTCTAAAGGCTAGGCCTTGTCGCTACAAGGTTAACTCCGGTGAGAGCGCATACCGGCTCTTTCTCCTGCCGGAGCGGGAGCGCTGCTCAATGATCCGAATGGTGCCCACCTATGATTCTAAAGGCTAGGCCTTGTCGCTACAAGGTTAACTCCGGTGAGAGCGCATACCGGCTCTTTCTCCTGCCGGAGCGGGAGCGCTGCTCAATGAGCCGAATGGTGCCCACCTATGATTCTAAAGGCTAGGGCTTGTCGCTACAAGGTTAACTCCGGTGAGAGCGCATACTCGGCTCTTTCTCCTGCCGGAGCGGGAGCGCTGCTCAATGATCCGAATTGTGCCCACCTATGATTCTAAAGGCTAGGCCTTGTCGCTACAAGGTTAACTCCGGTGAGAGCGCATACCGGCTCTTTCTCCTGCCGGAGCGGGAGAGCTGCTCAATGAGCCGAATTGTGCCCACCTATGATTCCAAAGGCTAGGCCTTGTCGCTACAAGGTTAACTCCGGTGAGAGCGCATACTCGGCTCTTTCTCCTGCCGGAGCGGGAGCGCTGCTCAATGAGCCGAATTGTGCCCACCTATGATTCTAAAGGCTAGGCCTTGTCGCTACAAGGTTAACTCCGGTGAGAGCGCATACCGGCTCTTTCTCCTGCCGGAGCGGGAGAGCTGCTCAATGATCCGAATTGTGCCCACCTATGATTCTAAAGGCTAGGCCTTGTCGCTACAAGGTTAACTCCGGTGAGAGCGCATACCGGCTCTTTCTCCTGCCGGAGCGGGAGAGCTGCTCAATGAGCCGAATTGTGCCCACCTATGATTCTAAAGGCTAGGCCTTGTCGCTACAAGGTTAACTCCGGTGAGAGCGCATACTCGGCTCTTTCTCCTGCCGGAGCGGGAGCACTGCTCAATGATCCGAATTGTGCCCACCTATGATTCTAAAGGCTAGGCCTTGTCGCTACAAGGTTAACACCGGTGAGAGCGCATACCGGCTCTTTCTCCTGCCGGAGCGGGAGAGCTGCTCAATGAGCCGAATTGTGCCCACCTATGATTCCAAAGGCTAGGCCTTGTCGCTACAAGGTTAACTCCGGTGAGAGCGCATACTCGGCTCTTTCTCCTGCCGGAGCGGGAGCGCTGCTCAATGAGCCGAATTGTGCCCACCTATGATTCTAAAGGCTAGGCCTTGTCGCTACAAGGTTAACTCCGGTGAGAGCGCATACTCGGCTCTTTCTCCTGCCGGAGCGGGAGCGCTGCTCAATGATCCGAATTGTGCCCACCTATGATTCTTAAGGCCAGGCCTTGTCGCTAGAAGGTTAACTCCGGTGAGAGCGCATACTCGGCTCTTTCTCCTGCCGGAGCGGGAGCGCTGCTCAATGAGCCGAATTGTGCCCACCTATGATTCTAAAGGCTAGGCCTTGTGGCTACAAGGTTAACTCCGGTGAGAGCGCATACTCGGCTCTTTCTCCTGCCGGGGCGGGAGCGCTGCTCAATGAGCCGAATTGTGCCCACCTATGATTCTAAAGGCTAGGCCTTGTCGCTACAAGGTTAACTCCGGTGAGAGTGCATACTCGGCTCTTTCTCCTGCCGAAGCGAGCGCTGCTCAATGAGCCGAATGGTGCCCACCTATGATTCTAAAGGCTAGGCCTTGTCGCTACAAGGTTAACTCCGGTGAGAGTGCATACTCGGCTCTTTCTCCTGCCGGAGCGGGAGCGCTGCTCAATGATCCGAATGGTGCCCACCTATGATTCTAAAGGCTAGGCCTTGTCGCTACAAGGTTAACTCCGGTGAGAGTGCATACTCGGCTCTTTCTCCTGCCGGAGCGGGAGCGCTGCTCAATGAGCCGAATGGTGCCCACCTATGATTCTAAAGGCTAGGCCTTGTCGCTACAAGGTTAACTCCGGTGAGAGCGCATACTCGGCTTTCTCCTGCCGGAGCGGAAGCGCTGCTCAATGAGCCGAATGGTGCCCACCTATGATTCTAAAGGCTAGGCCTTGTCGCTACAAGGTTAACTCCGGTGAGAGTGCATACTCGGCTCTTTCTCCTGCCGGAGCGGGAGCGCTGCTCAATGAGCCGAATGGTGCCCACCTATGATTCTAAAGACTAGGCCTTGTCGCTACAAGGTTAACTCCGGTGAGAGTGCATACTCGGCTCTTTCTCCTGCCGGGGCGGGAGCGCTGCTCAGTGAGCCGAATGGTGCCCACCTATGATTCCAAAGGCTAGGCCTTGACGCTACAAGGTTAACTCCGGTGAGAGCGCATACCGGCTCTTTCTCCTGCCGGAGCGGGAGCGCTGCTCAATGATCCGAATGGTGCCCACCTATGATTCTAAACGCTAGGCCTTGTCGCTACAAGGTTAACTCCGGTGAGAGTGCATACTCGGCTCTTTCTCCTGCCGGAGCGGGAGCGCTGCTCAATGAGCCGAATGGTGCCCACCTATGATTCTAAAGGCTAGGCCTTGTCGCTACAAGGTTAACTCCGGTGAGAGCGCATACTCGGCTCTTTCTCCTGCCGGAGCGGGAGCGCTGCTCAATGAGCCGAATGGTGCCCACCTATGATTCTAAAGGCTAGGCCTTGTCGCTACAAGGTTAACTCCGGTGAGAGCGCATACTCGGCTCTTTCTCCTGCCGGAGCGGGAAAGCTGCTCAATGAGCCGAATGGTGCCCACCTATGATTCTTAAGGCCAGGCCTTGTCGCTACAAGGTTAACTCCGGTGAGAGTGCATACTCGGCTCTTTCTCCTGCCGGAGCGGGAGCGCTGCTCAATGAGCCGAATGGTGCCCACCTATGATTCTAAAGGCTAGGCCTTGTCGCTACAAGGTTAACTCCGGTGAGAGCGCATACTCGGCTCTCTCTCCTGCCGGAGCGGGAGAGCTGCTCAATGAGCCGAATGGTGCCCACCTATGATTCTTAAGGCCAGGCCTTGTCGCTACAAGGTTAACTCCGGTGAGAGTGCATACTCGGCTCTTTCTCCTGCCGGAGCGGGAGCGCTGCTCAATGAGCCGAATGGTGCCCACCTATGATTCTAAAGGCCAGGCCTTGTCGCTACAAGGTTAACTCCGGTGAGAGTGCATACTCGGCTCTTTCTCCTGCCGGAGCGGGAGCGCTGCTCAATGAGCCGAATTGTGCCCACCTATGATTCTAAAGGCTAGGCCTTGTCGCTACAAGGTTAACTGCGGCGAGAGTGCATACTCGGCTCTTTCTCCTGCCGGAGCGGGAGCGCTGCTCAATGATCCGAATGGTGCCCACCTATGATTCTAAAGGCCAGGGCTTGTCGCTACAACAACATTTGTCTCTCACGTGCTGAACGTTTTAAGCGAGCACACTGTTTAAATTGAAGTCCATGCATCACAGAATCCAAATGAGCCTTCCACGGTCTTCCTCTTCCTTTCTTCCCCAGAACTTTTCCTTCCAGTATGGTGGTCAGGAACTCATTATAACGAAGAGTGTGGCCAACAAATTTTGCTTTCCTCTTTTCTATAGTAATGATCAATTTTCTTGTTTCGTCTACTTCCTTCAGGACGCATTTATTGGTCTTTTTCTCCGTCCAGCTTAATTTCAGCATCCTTTTCCACATCCACATTTCCAATCAGATCTAAAGAAATGTAAAGTTGTCCCAATACATAAATCAGGCTCAGCAAGTGGCATGTCTAACTACAGACCAATTACCATTCCTTCAGAGTTTTCAAAAATATTTGAAATTATTTATCTGGATGGACTAGAAGCATTCATAACAAAACACCATCTGCTATCACAAGCTCGGTATGGATTTCAAAAAGGCAAGTTCAATACTGATGCTGCCTCGAAGGTAACAAGTACCATCGTAGATGACATTAACAAAAATGATGAAATCGTAGCTATCTTCCTAGACCTATCAAAAGCGTTCGACTGTCTAAATACTAAGTTGCGGCTAAAGCAACGGTGCAGTTGTGGACTAAGAGGGATACCAGAAAAATGGCTAGATTCATACTTAACCAATCGTAGGCAGTGTGTCCACATTCAACATGAAAATTCTAGCAATGTGAAAGTTCTCACTATTCAAAACTCACAACAATAAAACATGGCATACCACAGGGCTCTGTGTTAGGGCCATATCTCTTTGTACTGTATGTAAATAACTTGCCTGACATTGTAGATAATGAATGTGTGAAGACTGTACTATATGCAGATGACATTACCATTTTAATTAGAGGTGAAAATTACAAAACCTTACAAAAAAATTACATATGCAATGCATAAACTAGAAACATACTTAGAAGCTCACTATCTAAAGCCAAACATTAACCTAAACAAATAAAACATTTTTAACTTCCAAATAATAATTATAGAATTTTAACATGTTTAAAATAGTCAGTTGTACAAATAAAAATTGTTTTAAACCCAATTTCTACCCATTTCTCAAACCTGGGAGTTTCTTCCGTGCGCGACTAAGTACGTAATATTTTTCACGCGACTAATTGAAGGTTGAAAAGACTCATTATATTCATTTTAGAATGTATACTTCTAAACTTCCAGATGTTAATCTAAGTATTGTAGTCAACCAGTAACAAATAGACAGTACCAATGAACAAACCTTTCTTGGTATGACAATGGAAACAGATCTTAATTGGAAAAACACATAATCAAACTACAATCAACAGTAAATTAAACAGTGCAATATTTGCATTAAAGCAGCTAAGATAGGAAGTTACCATTAATAGCCTGTTAATAGGTTTACACCCTCTAACATCTCGTAGGGAATATTAAAAAAATTCCAAATAATGATATTACCATCATTGTACTTATTCAATTCTTCTATGTATATCAGAGATAGTCTTGCAGTGAAGCGTACTGCACCCACAATGTGATGGATCCAATTAGGATTTCTCAGCCAATGAACTAAAATCTTTATTTGACCTAACAGTTTTTTGCTACAGACAACCCTTCTTTTCTCAACATTGCCAATAATTGTCAGAATTATTGTAGCCTCTTAATGAGCAACGAGAAAATTTTCTGCTTCCGTTTCCACAAATTCACTGAAAGCTACGTCGTGTGTAATGATTTATATTTTCTCTGCTGTTTGTGCCTCCTGCTAATTCAGTGCTGAGCGCTTTAGAAGCTACTCCAGCATCCTCCATCATTCTTGCTAAATTTACTCACAATCTTCTCTTTCCGCAAACCGTTTTAATAGCCCTTCATTTCTTACTGCAGACATCTTAGGAGTTCCTCTTCTGGTACATTCACGGTCCATGGCTCTCCTATAAAGTAGATTAATGCGTGATAACGCCCTAAGAAAGGCTTAAATCTCTGGTTAGTATTATCACATTTCCTCTTCTTATGAGATTTGTTTTCACATACCAAACAATTCGTTATTTGACCTGCTTTGGCATCCACGTTTCAGTCTTTTCTTATGCTCCTAGTCATATTTCATTCTCCAATTGAAGACCTCACGGAAACAACGGGGTAAACACACTTATTTCGAAAATGGGTTTATGACGCATTCTGGTGGCCAGCCATTGTTATTACAGATTATATCAGATCAGTGACATGGTGATCCTCAGCAAAAACCGGGAAGCGATGCAGCAAGCTATCAATGGACGAAAGAAAAATAACTTAAAATAAACTAGAACAATACAATATTAATGAAGTTTCGCAAAGGCGGACGAATATCCTCGAAGGATGCCTTCACATGTGGAAACCACACTTTTGGCATAGCGAAGGCGTACAAATATTTAGGGGTAACTCTGCAGGTCACCGGATTCACCTTCACAAGACATGTTGAGGAAAGATAAATCTCCGCAGTAAAAGCCACAATGGAAATCAGAAGACTTCATAGCCTCTCATTAGAAACATCAATTTCACTATTCATAATGTTGAATTTTGGGCTTATGCCGTGTTTTATTATATTGCAATTCGACGCGTTTCGAAAGAAACCATGTCTTTCATCGTCAGGAATAATCTGGAATACGACAATGTTGCTAAGAGAAAGCAACGAAGAACATATAGAAGGCGTAGATGTAGCTGTAGTAACTCCCTCGAAATAAAATCCTCTCAAACTTCGTAAGTGAGGAATTATGGAATATCTTTGATGGTATTTCTTCAGTGCAAGCTAACAGCGTTCTAGATCAGGTGAGGGACAGGCATATTTCCAAATATGATAGGTTATGTCAGTTGCAGAAATCTCAAGCCATTAGACTTGATGCTAACAAGGTTGTCGTAAATTTGTCCAGCAAGCCCCTAAGTGATACCCAACAGGCAGTTCTCGCTAAAGGTCTCAATTTTGCTGTAGCGCCTAGAAGAATTCCTATTGAAGAACTTATTACATCCGTAGAATCCTCAGTACATCACCTCACACCTGAAGAGGCCGAGGAAGCCAGACAAGAATGTTCCCGAGTTCTCAAGACAGCTAAGCCACCTAACACCAACTTAAAACAAGGCGAAAGCCGGGCACTTAAAGATCTAAGGGACAATTCTGATATTATCGTTCTCCCCGCTGACAAGGGTAACGCGACAGTGGTATTGGATAAGGTTGATTATGATTCCAAGATCTCGTCTTTGTTATCAGATCCTGTATATAGGATTAATAGTCGTGATCCTACTACTCGCTACTCAAATGTCACCGTCAAATTGATCAAGCAATCATCTATTCCAGCGGATGCAGCGAAGACTCTCCTTCCAGGGGATGCTATTCCTCCGAGACTCTATGGTCTTCCTAAAATTCATAAGGAAGATGTTCCTCTTAGACCTATTGTTAGTACGATTGGTTCTCCTACATATGCCCTTTCCAAATACTTAGGAAGACTACTTCAGCCGCTTCTGGGTAACACGCCTTCGTACATTAAGGATTCCACACACTTCGTGGAAAAGTTAAAAGCTATAACACTTCAGCCGGGTGATATTCTAGTGAGTCTCGACGTGGTGTCTCTGTTTACGAGAGTACCTATTGATGGTGTTATGTCTCTCATTAATGGCTTTTTTCCTGAAGACATCACAAGACTTTTTTATCACTGCATGACCTCCTCCTACTTTCTATGGAATGGGAATTTTTATGAGCAGACTGATGGTGTGGCCATGGGTAGTCCTCTCTCTCCTGTTGTGGCTAATTTCTTCATGGAGAACTTTGAAGAGAAAGCTTTGTCGTCGGCTCCTTTCAAACCGAAGATCTGGTGGCGTTATGTGGATGACACCTTCGTTGTTTGGACGGAAGGTGAGGAAAATCTTAGCCATTTCCTGGATCACCTTAATCTCCAGCACCCTTCTATTTGTTTCACCATGGAAAAGGAATCTGACGGCAAAATACCTTTTTTAGATGTTCTCGTCACCAAGAAAGAGGATGGATCTTTAGGACACAGCGTTTTTCGTAAGCCAACACACACCAATAGATATCTCCACGCAAGTTCTCACCATCACCCTGCCCAGAAACATGGTATCCTTACAACTCTAACTACCAGGGCTAGGAGGATTTGTGAAGTGTCTTCTTTACAAGAAGAAATTAACACCCTGCGAACCACCTTTGAGAGCAACGGTTATAGCAAGGCTTTGATTTCTACGGTTCTGAAACCAACAAATAATAATAGGACGTCAGTTGAGAAAAGAGATGTAAGAGGAACTGCTTACCTTCCGTACATACATAACACAACGGATCGTATTGCAAAAATCCTACGTCGATACAACATACGGACTGTATTTGGAACTTCTGTTAAGATTAGGCAACTCCTGCGACCAACTAAGGACAGTTTGCCTAAATTGCAACAACCGGGTATCTACAGAGTTCCCTGTACTTGTGGCAAGGTTTACATCGGGCAGACTTCGAGAACAATATGCACTCGCATTAAGGAACATAATAGATGTATCAGGCTCATTCAACCTGATAAATCAGCTGTTGCCGATCATGCTTTAACACCTGGCCATGATGTCATGTTCCAAGGGGTGGATGTTCTTGCCCGTATAAAGCAATATCGTCCCAGAATCATCAGGGAGGCGGTTGAAATACGTAAACACCCAGATAATTTCAACCGCGACACCGGCTACAATCTCAGTGAATCCTGGCTACCTATTATCAGAACCCTGAGAAAGTAATTCACTGCTGCTTTCCGTTGTCCCTAACATGGGGCTATAATGGCGTCCATCTTTGAGCACCTTCTATATGTTCTTCGTTGCTTTCTCTTAGCAACATTGTCGTATTCCAGATTATTCCTGACGATGAAAGACATGGTTTCTTTCGAAACGCGTCGAATTGCAATATAATAAAACACGGCATAAGCCCAAAATTCAACATTATGAATAATAACACGGGCCGTGAAAGTCTAAATGACAATATCAATTTCACTGTTGAATCTGAAAATCGCCCCAATAGCATCATACGCAATTGAAATAATTTTGCCACACTTGAACTACAAAAACATGAAGGGCCTGGATAAAGTTAAAACCAGATACCTCAAGAAAACCCTGTGCGTATCGAAGTACGCCCCAACCAGATTAGTATATCAACTGGTGGGAACAAAAGCATTTATAGAAGACCTAATATTAACACACAACCTGATTCAAACACAAGCATGCATCAAGTTCCTGGAAGAAAGAGCCCCGAAATCAACAGAAATACGCCCCGATTTCTACCGCACCCCAGCCATGAAGGAGAAGGAATGGAGATCAGTCGGCTATGAACTACGACACCTCTACACCCGAGGAGCAATACACAGCTTTCACCATAAAATCTGCAACAGGAAAGGTAACCACAACGCCAACAGTCAATGCAGCTGTAAACTCTGCAACCAATCCTCCACACAGTATCACCTATTTGAATGTACACAGAGAACCATGCCAATGTCGCACTATGCAAAGGACGAGTGTCAATGATATATGTTATGTAATAATTCTGTACACATTGTGTTTAATTCCAATAATACTAATACAAGTAGAAATTAATTCCAAATAAAGCGGAATGTCACCGAAAGACAGCGGTTTTTAAACTTTTAGTGGACACGGAAAGAACGTCCCATATCCTCTCACTTTTCGTAATCTAACTTTAGTTGTTCTATGTTTTACTCTTAAATTATAAGAAACAAGCATTTCCCGTCGCGGATTCGCCCGCGAATATTCTAGTTGTAAAGAGTACACTTAGCAAAATCTCAATCATGAATGCTATGACTGATTTATCCTTGGTATGAATAATCAGACTTTATCAATTCAGCTACTGGTGCAGTGGTTAGGGGTTTGTCATTCCTTCATAGGTATATCAGAGCGAAGTTAGTTTTCTGGGAATATCACAGACACTGTTAATTTAATGGCCTTTAAATGTGGTTTTCGGAGACCCTTTATAGTCGGGTGAAAAATACCTTTCGTTCCACACTCGCACGTGAAAATTGCGTGAAAAAATTCTAGAGTGCCCTTGACCTCCTTAAGCGCATTATACTGTATGTATAGATGAATTTGACAGCTTAAATTGGTTCAGTGATAACCTTATAACCGTCTGGAAACTTTCACAGTAATGTAATAATTGGAATGGCATTGTGTCTTACAGAAATAGATGGACCTGTGAGATTCTGTTACCATTGTTACCGTGTTGCATTCTTTCTTTATTTCATTGTAAAGATACATGTTTTAAGGTATTTGCTTAATTGTGAGGCATTTAAAGAGGATGTGAGTGCGTTTCGCTTACGCATTGGGTTATGCTGAACCTGTAGGTACCCCACATGTGTAGGTTGGTGTTAATGGGACCTCATTTTCGGTACAAAACTGGAATGGGACCTTAGCAGAATAATATAGGGAGGGATACTCTTAAATTATAAGAAATAAATTTCTCAAAATAACTATATTGCTTATATTCAATTGGCGTGTTTTAGGTATTTCCTTCTACTGTCGAAAGTTTAAATTCGCTCTTTTGAAAAATTTACAGAATGTGACTTAGCCCTTTTTTCCCGTGGTGTCTTGAATTGACAACTGTTGAAGTGAACGATTTACAGAAACATCCGATATTATTATCATCACCGTTAACCTCAGATCATTGTCTGGTAAACAAAGCAAGTGTACAGATTACATTGAATCAAAACATATTCATCACCTTAATTCAGATCACTACCAATGAATTAATGAACTATCCTAGTTGTAGCCAATACCACTGCCTTATGTACCAATTTATACAAGTTAGTGCCCAGATAAATCTGGGTTTAGCCCTCGCAGAAGGTGTTTAGGAACCACACCAGTGCTTGAGTTGACTATTCGTACTCTCATGACCTGCGCTTGTTTCCTAGGCTCAACCAGCTCCAAATATTTGTGCACCTTTTCATCATGTTTAGCCTGCAGGTTGTGCGTCATCAATCAGCGTGAATTCCTTCAATCGTTTGATAAAAATCACTGTGTCAGGCCTGTTATATTTCACTGTCGTTTCGGTGAGCACAGCCATTCCCAATGCGAATGAAAATGAAACAGCCTGCTTCCAATCGACCGACCGGATCGGGGATGGAATGAATGAAGCCCCCATCTAGCGGCGAGGATATGGACTGTGCCAGTTGCCGAAGCCTGTCGCACTCCCCTGGGGCAATGATTAAATGAATGACAGATGAACTGAAATGAGAGTGGAGAGTGTTGCTGGAATACAATTGTGACAGGGAAAACCGGAGTACTCGGAGAAAAAACCGGCTGCCTCCGCTTTGTCCAGCACAAATCTCACATGGAGTGACCGGGATTTGAACCACGGACCCAGCGGTGAGAGGCCGGCGTGCTGCCACCTAAGCCACGGAGGCTCTAGCCAATCCCAATGCAGTCTGAAATGTTCATTTTAAGCAACGCTCCCTGGAACATATTGGTAATACGGAATCTTGTGCTGTTTTAAACGTCGGAATCTCCCAGCTAGGATATTTGGTACAGGATCATGCCTGCGCTTATATTAAGTTCCAGACAGCTGAGTGCATCCGGAGGTGATATATAATTATTGTGATGATTTATAATTATTATTTTCCTCACTCTCAAAACATTATCTACCAAATATATGACAACTATATCCGAGAGGTGTTGGAAATGAAAGATTTTTCCTGTGTTTAACACCTAACCTAACCTAAGCTAACCTAACCTAAACTAAGCTAATCTAAACTAACGTAACCTAAACTAAACTAACCTAAACTTACATACAGGGCCGGTCAAAAGTTTAGGACCACATAAGAAAACCATGGTATGTCACCTAAAACCTAAATTTGTGGCACTAGTGCTCTGCGATTCTTTTACTGAGCTTTTACATCTGATGGAATATATGCGTCCTGATTTCGTTCAATTGGACCAAGTATTGTAGAAGTTATGATTTTTTAACTGTTGGAAGGTCACACCAAAATATCACCATTTTCAGAGGGATAATGTATTGTATATTCCAACTAGTTTTAGGTATTGCCCTCAATTTTCTTTTTTAGACTTAGCAATATTTGGGGATCATTTTGGTATAAATATATAAATTCCGAAAAAAATGCGGTTTTTTGCAGGTTTATACCTTTTCAAGCCAGCGCTAAAATGGTCGATGTACTGATGACAACAAAATAATCCCACATGCCATAAATCTGTGCATGGGTGCCATCAGTTGAGTGAAAGTGGAACTACTAGACACGATAAGTTAGAAGCGGGTAGGTAGCAAGGAAGCCTTACGGCAAGTGTGATAAGAACAAGAGAAAATCGATCATTTTAGCGGCGGCTTGAAAAAGTATAAACTTGTTTTGTCCCCAAACTCTAGCAGAGCATTGTTTCGTTATTTCAGGACTTCAACCAATCACGTTCGAGATGTGGTACCAGCATTTCGTGGGTATTTAGCATTTTATGGTGAAAATAAGACATTCCACAAAATACCTTCATTTCGCGGCTTCAATATCGACAAATGCCATATTTGGTATAAGCACATCGTTGCGATGTCGTATGTACGTCTGCTGAAATATTTTGCGGATATCGTTAAAACCAAAAATCCGAGACTCTAAATACGGTACCCTCATGTTGACCGACTGAAAAGCTATCTTCCTAATAGACACTTGGCAACACTTAAAAAGAGCTCCTAACATTTCAGTATTGGTTATTTCCTCTCCATAGAGGTCGTAGGATATTTTACAGTCCTTTTCCTGTAAGTCCATCGGCTGACCGGTTCCGTCACACAGCAGACACAGTCCGTTTCACATGAAGACTATCTCTGACACTTCAGTGAGCAGGTCACGGGTTCGAGGTGGACAGAGCTGCACCTGAGAGGAGCCGTGCAATATAGACACTGTTCAACCCAAAGTCTCGCCATGCACGTTCGTTATTTAAGTTGTTGTGCTTAATTTATTCACTGTTCTGGAACATCGTGATCATCCGTCTCCTGTGCAGGTGTTTGCATTTAGATATAATATATCTGTCTCGTAACCTCTGTTATTCTGGTGACTGTACTTGTAACTGGGGCTAAAATTGTGTGGGGAAGTCCATTAAGATAGGTACCGTCCTGGAATTGGCCTTTGGTACAATTGAAAAACCGGGGAAAACTAATATTTGGATGGGTGAATTGAAAATCGAACCCACATATTTTAATTGTACTCACAAGGCTGAGTGTACCCTATTCCACAACACTTTATTTTCAGCAGACTCCAATGATGACCGCAGACTTTCATACTTCCTGCGACTGTCACATCTTTCAAGTGTCTGTGCTGTGACATGAGATACTGAAGTTCACCTTATTCCTGATTTCAACTCTGTTGTTGCACTACACCCCATGTTGAATTCTGCTACAGCAATTTCAAGTCTCTTCCGTGAAATAAAATTCTCTTTTGGGCACTTCCTCCAGGTAACAGAATGCAGAGACTCATTCTGATTTTGAGTAGCGCCCCGGATGCATCTGGATAGTAGCTCATCTGATGCCAGCCTTTGATAAACAGGCATAATCTTGACAACTAAAGGTTCTGAAAGCTCTACAGCCATTTTGTCATGGCTCTGTGCTGTTTTACCAGCTGCGATACTTCGATTGTAAAAGCACCAAGACTCAGAACCATCAGGACAAAGAATATAGACTCTTCCTGTGCTGGGGCATACTATCAGTAGACATGTAGTGGTATATAGTGGCATACACTGCTTTCTTCATATCTGCAATATTAGGTATGTTCTGTACTAATGCATTCCTATAATAATTAGTTAATTTTGTAATATACATTCAGAATTCTACAACATTTGTAGTTATTATATAGTAGCCTACATTATTTAGGCCTACCGTAGTTTTTGTTGCAAATCTGCCTACTTCCTTCACAAGAAAGCAGCACAATGCAGACCTCCAGCTGTCGGAGGCCTTTTTAAATTATTCCTATGAAATGAAATAGATAAATCTGCTAGAATACATCACTAATGGGTGCTGATCGTGAGTCTAACGAAAGTGGGCGTTTAAAAAACTGCACGTCAGGCATTTAAAAGCTACGCCAGGGCTTTAAAAATGGCGGAATTCGGGTAAAAACACTGCTATCTGGTCCGCAGGGGACAGGGGTGTATTAATATGGAAAAAAACGAAAATCGATATTTCTTACATATTTCACTAAAATTTCAGTCCCAGTGTCCCGTAAGCCTTAGAAGGCGGATAGGAGGATCCTGAAGCCGAAGAAGCAATGTATTAAACTCTGAAATGCAATTGAATTGAAAATTGTTCACTCAGGACTCGAATAAGAGATCTCACTGATTTGCCAGTTGCACTTTCCCTCCAGGCAATGGAACATGAGCCCTAATGAACCGTTATTCAGACTGAAATTACACTTAGCTATGAAAACAGAGGTCTGAATAGTGATGATCGATCGAACCTTATGTCCTGCTCTCCCAGCTGCCATTAGGAACGACTGATTACCACCTACATAATCGAAAGGTCTCTAGGATATTCACTCCCATTCGAATCATGCCTCCGTCGAATTTGTTAGCTGGCCTGCAACTTTTAGAGACCAAATTAGCAAACGGCCGTGAATTGTTTAGTGACTGGAAGCCTCTTAGGATTTCATGAACACGCATGCATATGAGGAAGGCCAAGCCCCACGTAGCTAGTAGTCGTGTACGTGTAGTTCCGCATCTCGACTGCTATCGGGAACTGCAACATCATTGATTCAAATCCCCTCACTGGTGTTGGCCATTCTGAGTGTTTTTCCCCGGTTTCCAACACTCCCTTCAGGTAAATGCCGGGTTGGTACCCCATGTTAGTCCAGCGGCCCCTACAGAATAATAGCACAGACTTACCAAAGAAATAGAGTTTATCAACCAAACACCCAAGTATATGGGGCTGATGTCTCAAGTCCCTAAAATTAACTTACAACAGTCATGAGCTCTTGAGGGTGTAGAGCGCGTAGCAGTACCCAAGGATCACCATGCGAAGTTGGCCACACACACCCTGCCCCTTTAGAGTCTCTAACAGCAGTGAAGGATACGAAAAAGAAAGGCTTCTCCCCAAAAAACTAAGGTTTCAGAAAAAAACAAGGACCAATCAAGACTGATATGAAATTGTCTTTTACTGCTTTTCAGTCTGTCAACATGCTTGTGCCCAATGAATTGGACAAGTTATAAATATGTAAACACACTCCTGGAAATAATTACATGTTTTAGTTAGTTATCACACTTAAATAGGCAATTTATGATTACGCATTCCGACCCTCAAGGGGCCATCATGAGATCCTGATCACTGTGATAATACCGACAGCAGTGGCTACGCTGGCTAAAGCGCAGCGTTAGGCTATGGGGCCAAGCTCTCTGCTGACTCGGTAGACGCGTGGGTTCGAGCCCCACCGTCAGCCGTCCTTGAAATGGTTTTCCGTGGTTTCCCATTTTCAACACCAGGCAAATGCTGGGACGGTACCTTCTGATAGGCCACGGCCGCTTCCCACCACATCCTTGCCCTATTTCATTCATCTTCATCCATTCCATCTCTCATCCCGACGCGCAGGTCGCCCACGGGCGTCAACTAGAAAGACCTGCACTTGGCCTCTCAGGAGGCCACACGACCAAAAAAATTGATAATAATAAATCAAATAACAAATGTTAGCATGCACACGCTGATAGTGAGTCCCGAATCCACCTGTCGTCATAATCCGAAGATAGCCCGAACCAATGTAGGCCTACTTGTGACCTACTACTTTAACTACCCTGGTCGGTAATTGTAACCTGAAATTTTAATATGGGATAAAAAATAGTAACGATTTGAATTTTGAAAATGTAAAACTTTGTTCATAGTAGCAAGATGTGTGTTTCCTTGGAAATGTGTTTAATTATTAGAGTATAAGAGGCACAGTTATAATATTGAAATCGGTATTGTTTTGGATCCTTAATGTATTCATCGACACTTCATTAGTCATTTACAAGAAAATTTTCGATTTTATTTTTATTGTCTCATTCGAAGGTATGTCCTCTCTAGTTTCCAGAAATATAGAGTTTATGCTAGTTTTATTGTTGTTTAGCTCATTTGCATTCACTTTAATGATCGGTGTGCACCCTTTTCAGCATATTTCACATTTACGTATAGGTGCAGCAGATAAAGCAAACATTAATCTGGCATTGAAACAGTCCACTCCAAAACTAAAACAATGTAGGAGACACTCACAGGTTGGGGAATGCACAAGATTGACCTAAAATCCAAAAGAAGGCAGATTTTGTTGTTGTTTGAGTCTTCAGTCTTTTGACTGGTTTGATGCAGCTCTCCATGCCTCCCTGTCCTGAGCTAATCGTTTCATCTCTACATAGCTACCACACCCTACATCCGAGGCAATCTGTTTAACATATTCTAACCTTGGTCTACCCCTGCAGTTCTTGTCCTCGACCCTTCCTTCCATAACTAAGCTTGCTATTCCTGGGTGTCTTAGGAAGTGTCCTACCAACCTATCTCTTCTCTTCATTAGCAGTCGCCAGAAACATCTCTCCTCTCCCACTCGCCTTAATACCTCTTCGTTTGTAACCCTATCTACCCATCTGATCTTCATCTTTCTCCTGTAACACCACATTTCAAATACTTCAATTCTCCTCTTTTCTGCTGCACCAATAGTCAAGTTTCACTTCCGTAGAGTGCCACGCTCCAGACAAAGGCTTTCAAAAATGACTTCCTAATACCTAAATCTATATTCGATGTCAACAGATTCACTTTTTGTAGAAAGGCTTTCCTTGCCTGAGCCAACCTACTTTTTATATCCTCTTTGCTTCGTCCATCACTGGTTATTCTGCTTCCTAAGTAACAGAAGTCTCCTACTTCCTTCAGCTTTTCACCTGCCAATTTGATCTCCATAGAGGTTTCTGATTTATTTCGGCTGCATTCCAGTATTTTTGTTTTACATTTATTAATTTTCATCATGAATTCCTTCCGTAAGACGGAATCCATACCATTCAAAAACTCATTCAAATCCTCAGGCTTGTCGGCCAAGATGACGATGTCATCAGCAAATCTCAGACTTGAAATTATTTCTCCTTGAATCTTCACTCCCACTTTTTAGGAGTAGAAAAAAAATGACTCTGAACTCTAAATGTGTACCTCAACTTTAAGTTACATTTTCTCTCAATTCATTTTTTTTTTCAATATTTGTCTTGACTTGGGCAGTTAAAATGTCCACTTAGAATGCAGATATTAGTTTCATTTAAAAACTAAAATATAGACAAATAATGCAGCTATGTTGTAAAGCAGAATGATGCTGTTAAATTGAAATTAGGGATCGCGCCCCCCACAAGTAAATTATTTTTAAAATCAAAATAATGCTAATTATAAAACAAAGCTAATATATTTGCCTCAATCAATGATACAAAAACGATTCTGCTATACAACATTCTGAACATACAGCAGATCAATTTGCGACAACAATTAATCGATTCAGCAGAAAAAGAGCAAAGATATCGAGTCTTAAAAATGCACGTTATTTTTGTGATTAATCTTTGATAAAGACATCCAATTTTTAGCCTACTTTTCACATTTTGCAAAAATGAGGAAAAAGTAGACTTATGAGATCGATCCGGGAAAATGTCAGTCAGTCTGTCTGCTTGTCCTTCTGTCTGTCTGTCTGTCTGGCAGTGTGTGTATCCCCCCCTATCAACTCCTAAACGGCTGTAGCAATCGAAACCAAATTTAGTATGAGTAACGATGTGTACCGAAATATCTCAAGCCCATATTTGAAAATGATGTCAGTGCTACCAACAGCTGAAAAAACGCACTAGAAATTTGAGCTCCATGTAGGATATCATGGAAGGTATGCATGGGAGCTATTCCAAAATTGGCATATATGTAGATAATACTATTTCAGTTTAATTTCTAGGAGGCCATACATGACAGTGTTGCCAAAATAATTTTAAGCCTTCTGATAGGTCCAATTTTTAAATGCATATAACTTCTAAACTATTAATTGGATTTCAACCAAATTTTGTAAGTAATATGTGTACATAAACAGATATGACTGAACGTATTCTTAAGAGCCACTATGGCTGCTAACTGTTAATAATTGCTCTCTCTCTAATTTTTTATCTAAATACCAATGTATCAGAAAGTATGCAAGCCGACAGCTTTAAACTATGCACACGTATAGTACCTGACATTTAAGATTAATTTAGAGTAACTTATATACGTCAGTTCTACCAACATGAATCTAAGCCTGTTGATAGGACCAATTTTTAGCCTATTTTCAATTTTGAAAAGAAAAAAAAAATAGGCTTATGAGATCACCTTTTGTCCGTGTGTGTGTGCGCGTGTGTGTGTGTGTGAGGTGTGTGTGTGTGTGTCCCCTAATAAATTCTAAACGGCTGGAGCGATTTCAATTAAACTCGGTAAGTTCATAGCACTACTCCGGGTGACCCCGACAGTGCCCTTCAAATTTTATTACGTCTCACCAATCCAACATGGCGGCTGTGCGAAATATTACACCAGTATTCAATATCTCCGAAACTATTACCGATATCACCCTGGAATTTTTACGGTGATAAAGGGATCTACTAAAAGTTCACCTATGTGACTCTTGAAAAGCTGGTAACTACAAAGCCAACATGGCGGCCAAGCGAAGTTGCGACTTTTAAATAGACGTTTCTCGCAATTTAACCAACCAAACGCAATAAAACTTGGTACAGTATATGTTTATACACACTGTAATGCACCGACATCTAACTTCGTTCAATTGTTTACATAACCCCAAGATGGCGGCTGTCCGAAATATTTCACCGGCATTCTATATCTCTGAAACTATTAGCGGTATCACCCTGACATTTTGTACGGAGATAAAGGGCACAACTGGAAGTTCACCTATATGATTTTCGAAAACCGGTTAACTACAAAATAACATGGCGGCCAAGCCAATTTGAAAATTTAAATAGACCTTTCTCGCGATTTAATGTTCCAAACGCAATGAAACTTGGCACAGGAAATGTTTATACACATTGTAATGAACTGGTATCTAATTTATTTCAATTGTTTTCTTAACCTCAAGATGGCGGCTGTGCGAATTTTAAAATTAAGTTTTTATTTCCTGTGTCGTAATCATGCGATCGAAGTGAAAGTTTGAATAATGAACCTACGCAATAATTTTCCTTTAATGGTACATGGCTCTATGGCCTATACATTTAACAATCCAACATGGCGACCATCCGAAATGTTTTAAAGGCTCTGAATATCTACGAATCTATTATAGCAATCAAACTGAATATTTTTATGATCATAGGGGCTATGAACATAAGTTCACCTATAGGATTTTCAATAACCTGGTGATCACAAATCCAACATGGCGGCGACGCGAAGTGTAAATATTCACATGGACGTTTCTCACAATCTAACCATCCGAGTGCAGTGAAACTTGGTACAGTAAATCCTTATAGGAATGTTAATCCGCTGGCATCTAATTTATTTCAATTGTTTCCATAACCACAAAATGGCAGCTGTGTAAAATTTTAAAATCTCGTTGTTGCTTCTCGTGTCCTAATCATGCGATTGAAGTTTGAATGCTACACGTACACAATAATCTTCATGTAACAGTACATAACTCTAGGACCTACATATATAAAGTCCAACATGGCGACCATCTGAAATATTTAGTCGGTTCTCAATATCTACGAATCTATTACAGCAATCAAACTGAAATTTCGTATGTTGATAGTGGCAATTAACATAAGTTGGATATATGAAAATAGGCTGTATAGTTCTTCAGGGAACTACTTGTTAAATACATGTAACTTCTATACTATCAGTTGGATTTCAACCAAACTTCGTATGCGCTATATGTATTATAACAGATATGACTATAGGTATTCTTAAGAGCAATCAGGGCTGCGAACTGGAGTCAACGTATGAATAATGAACGTACGCAATAATCACCATCTTATAGTACATAACATTATGACCTACAAAAATCCAACATGGCGACCACCCAAAATATTCAGACGGTTCTCAATAACTATTAATCTATGACAGCAATCAAACATAAATTTTGTAAAGGCTAACCACATAAGTTCACCCATGGGACTTTCAATAACCTGGTGAGCACAAATCCAATATGGCGGCGACGCGATATTTAGATATTAAAATGGGCGATTCTCGCGATTTAACCATTCAAGCGCAGTGATACTTGGTACGGTAAATGCTTATACACATTTTAATCTACTGACATCTAATTTATTTCAATTGTTTTTATAAACAAAGATGGTGGCTATGCGAAGTTTCAAAATCGCGTTTTTAATCCATGTGTCCTAATCATGCGATTGAAGTTTGAATAATACGCCTACGCAATAAGCATCATGTAATAGTACATAACTCAATGGCCTACGTGTTTAAAAATCCAACATGGCAACCATCTGAATTATTTAGATGGCTCTGAATATCTACGAATCTATTACAGCATTCAAACTGAAATTTTGTATGTTGATAGATACAATTATGAAGTAGGATATATGAAAATAGGCTGTATACTGTAGTTCTTTACGGAACTACTTGTTGTCTAGTGAACTCATGTTATACCTAACATGAGCGTCCAGTAGAAGCAGCAGTGTGATGTTTACTTTCCTCACCGTGCACTTGACGAGGAGCTCGCATTTGTCATAGCTTGACGACCGAATGATAAATTACCACAAAGGAGGTTTTTACCTCACTCACTCGACACTCCTGCTAATCTGCGAGGGTTTGGGAACACAGTTGAAGTTACCTTCACAGAACCTCAGGCCTTGGGCTCATATCAAATAAATGTATGGGATTCGCCAAGGAAGATGATAGACTATAAATGGCGTGGGAGTTCACAAATTATTAGTTCCAATTTGAAATATCTACCCCTGTATAACGCCTTTGCTCCGTATGTATATAAATGTGACGGAAAAACTCACGAAATTATATTCAATTATAGTCAGAGAATTAAAAAATACCCTGTATTAAACAGCAAATTTCAAATCCATAAGAAATATACGTGACCACCTACGAGTATATAGTGGGTGGCATTGTAATCCTTCTCCCCGGATGTAAATGTTGAATTCATGATTCTGACAAGAAATTGAAATCTGGTCAGAGGATTGGAACGGGGTATACTCAGCCTCGTGAGGCAAAACTGAGAAGAAACACGTTTTATTTCAACCTCAGCCATCCTGAAAGTAGTTTACCAAGGTTCCCATTTCTATTCCTGGCAAATGCCAGAAATGTTTCTAGGGCATGGCCTCTTACTTCCCTTCCCCCACGGGCTAACAACTTGTGAGACGTAGGTTGGCGACCACGGGACCCCAGCTGAGTTCGGCAATACTTCCACTTTCTTTTGCCGGGCTCCTCTCTGTCTTCTTTCCTGTCGACCTCCCTTGGTGAACTCTTTTTCTTTTCCATCCCCGATGGTGTTAGAGTATCCTTAGCCTAGGGAGTATTTTACTATCCTAAATTAATTGGCCCTAGTCTCATTTTTGCTGATCCCTTATTCTTCGAGAGGTCAGACCTCACTTCATGATATCTCCTGCCTTCTGCTCAAGGCCCTTAAAGAGGCAGGGTGTGTGTAGCCCCACCATTTATGGTGCACCCTACACACTCAAGGTTCGCCACTGGCGAGCTTGGGATTTGGGTACCCCGAGGCATTCCTGACCAGGGTCAAGTTTTTCCCCCCTTTTCCATCGACTTTGGGGCGGACCCGCCCCTCTTCCCCTTTCCTCTCTGCCTTTCATGTCTCTCCTTCCTTCCATGTCCCCCAATTCTCTTTCTTCGAGGGTTGACGGCATTTCCTTTCCTCATGACTGTTATTTACATTCTTCTACTCTTTGTTTCCCATTTCCTCCTCTAGTCAGTACGTCAGTAGGCCTAGTTAGTTTTAGTTGTCGGTTTTATGTGATAAGCATTCATTTTCACCATCACCCAAAACATTAGCCGCCGATAACCTGATGTTAGACCGCTTAAAACAAGAATTATCATCATCAACATCTTCCTTCCCAATCCTCATCTGAATTACATTTACAGTACACACACTAATACACAAAAGTTTGGTGCTTTTCAGTCGGTCAACACGAATGAGCCTAAAAAGAGCTGGGTTATGCCCTAATCCTGAAATAAATTACATGAGATTAATAAATACACTAGGATGACCAGTTTCGATCGTCAAGCGAACATCATCAAATCCATTACACTTAGGCTATAACATCTATGTTTGAGAATACAGGTGAAAATTACACAAATAAACATTGCACTGACCTCAGAAAGCACATAGGAACAAAAGGGGGACAAAGGGAAAAACCAGTTTCGTCCAGCTAACACCCGGTTTCAGTCGACCAGAACTGGTGCCAGAGTGAACACGAATCTGCTCGACGTTCCAGCCAGGGAGACAACCGGATAAGTATCAGCCTGTATTATTACAGTATAACCATAGTTGATTTTGTATAACCATATAATCACCCCAAACAGTCTAACTCCGGATTTTTATCACCATTTTAGCATTTCACCTAACATTAGACATACTACATTTAGCATACACTGACAGTTGCATTTCCAATACTGCAACTAAATAATGTTACATATTGTAAATATTTTCACCTGTATTCTCAAACATAGATGTTATAGCCTAAGTGTAATGGATCTGATGATGATCGCTTGACGATCGAAACTGGTCATCCTAGTGTATTTATTAATATCATGTAATTTATTTCAGGATTAGGGCATAACCTAGCTCATTTTAGGTACTTTCGTGTTCACCGACTGAAAAGCACCAAACTTTTGTTTACTTAGGCAACACTGAAAAGTGGCTTGAAACCTCACAATGCACACTAACACAGGCGTCACAATACCACAGGTTATCAGACGGGGCTACATGTCCACAATATCGCAATGCCCCTAAATAAAGCAACAGCAGAACGATTTTTACAAGATGGTAGTAATTTGGATATAATTGAGTTTATCAACAAGTAGTTCCGTGACGAAATAAAGAGCCAACTATCTTAAAATTTGAGTATAGAATAATGAAGAAATCAAGTTGGTAATACTGACATTTCTAAGTATTGCAGTTTGAAATACATCGTAAATAGTGTCGCCTAATAAAGTAACTTACTACAGTTGGCAGCCCTTGTGACTCTGAATATATTCTTAGCTCCATCTCTTAACATATAGAATGGACATAGACAATTTCGTTGAATTCTAATGGACAGTATGGACGTTACGTGCTGTTTGATATTGGATTTATCAGTGTGCGTAAAATCATGTTGGGAACAATGCCGTGTAAGTGATGCTCAGAATTAATCTGAAATATTACGATCTATTATAGTGCCAATTTTGGATAACATCCATTTGTTAGTGTAAAGGTTACATATAATTAAAAATTGAAACTATCAGAAATCTTAGAATCATGCTGGCAGCACTGAGATATGTTAGTTACTCCAAATTAATCAAAAATGTTAGGTACTATACGAGTGCAAAGTTTAGAGCTGATGGCTTGCATACTTTCTGATATATAGATATTAGGATTAAACAAAGAGGGAGAGCATTTATTAATAGTTGGCATCGTTTCTGATTCTAACGAATAAGCACAGTCATAACCGTTATGGTACACACAGCACAAACGAAATTTAGTTGAAAACCATTTGTTAGTATAGAAGTTATATTCATTTAAAAACTGGACTTACCAGCAGGCTTAGAAACGTGTTGGCAACACGTATGTATATAAGTAACACTAAATTATGGTCGAATGTCAGGTACTATACATTTCCAAAGTTTAGAGCTGTTGGCTAGCAAACTTTCTGATATATTGATATTAGGGTTAAAACATATAGAAAGCATTTATTAACAGTTGGTAGCCCTGGTGGCTCTATCGTAATATGCTCAGTCATATCTGTTGCAGTACACATAGTACATATGAAATTTGATTGAAATCCAATCTATAGTATAGAAGTTACATGCATTTAGATATCGTACATATTGGCAGGCTTAGAATCATGTTGGCAACATTGGCATGTATGGGCTTATGAAAATTAATCTGGAATATTATTATCTAAATGTGTGCCAATTTTGGAATAGTTCGCAAGGATAACTTCTAAGATATCCAACATAGAGCTCAAATTTCAATTGCGATTTCTCATCAGTTGGTAGCACTGACGTTAATTTCAAATATGACCGTGAGATATTCTGCTACGGATCTCTACTCTTACCAATCTTGGTTTGGATAGCTGCAGTCATT
The DNA here is from genome assembly GCA_946902985.2 of Meconema thalassinum. Lineage (NCBI taxonomy): Eukaryota > Metazoa > Arthropoda > Insecta > Orthoptera > Tettigoniidae > Meconema > Meconema thalassinum. The sequence continues at coordinate 2,135,802,053 of OX336388.2, forward strand.
TAGGAGTCGATAGAGGGGGGGGGGGGGCGCACACACACACACACACACACACAGAAGGACAGACAGACACAGACACGTGATTTTGCAAAATGAGAAAAGTAGGCTAAAAATCAGTTAATGTAATAGAAATGTGTTCGTAAAGCAGAGCGTAGATATACGATTTGTAATGCCCTAGATTAGACCACGGGCAGATCGTATTTATTGTGGACTCGCTAGTGATATGAACCGAAACTCCAGCTCCAAAAAAGACACTCGACAGGTAAATAACACAATTGTAACACAAAAAAAACTGCGCGCTTTCACCACAACTCATGCAAAATATTTACAGACCATGCGTGGGCAATTTAAAGTCCTCTGGAACATTCACGGCGAAATGTTTATAGTCAAAGTTCGTGTTTATTAATCCATGTTGAACATGAATGCACTTCGGGATCGCCATAAAGCAGCGATTCACGTGATTTATTCGCTATGGCGGCGCTGGGTTTGTTGTGCTCAAGTGCGTGTTTTTGTGGAGGAAGGTAGTGCATTAGTATTTAGAGTGAAAAGAGAGGCTAATTGCTCAACGTGCAGCAACAAAATGTAAGCTCTAGACCTTTAATAATGTAACACAAGCACTGGGATAAAATGTCCATAAACTATTACTGTTCTTGTTTGCTATTCCTATAGAGGCTGTTGCCTGTTACATGGCGGTCATTGACAAATAGAATAATACACTCAGGCAGAAACGTAGCATCGCTACAAAATCGAGAGCCCAGTTCGAACTTTTGGCTCTTCTCCTTGATCACTTTCCCCAATCTCAAAATAATAGTAAATTAAAACTCAGGATTTTTTCTAGGTTTATGCCGTGCCTTGTGTGAGGTTTCACCCAAGAACGCCAAGATGGCTCATCAGTGGGCTCTGATATTCCGAGCCCGGAACACAAGATATGGCGTAAACCTAGAAAACATTCTGAGTTTTAATTCATGGGCCTTTATGTTTTTAGGTAGGTGATAGGCTGCTTCAGCTGTTAGCTCTCGCAGTTAGGACCGCATGTGCGCTTCATAAGAAGGGAGGCAGTGCACAGTTCGCTACTCCTGTGGGGGTCGGGGCGCGGTATATCAAGAGCCAGCTGATGAGCCAGCTTGGTGTTCCTAGGCGAAACCCTTCACAAGACATGGCATAAAACTAGAAAAATTGCTGAGTTTTAATTCACTGGCAGTGAAAACAATATACCACTTTTTTAATAATAAATTGTTTTGTGTTGTTTGAGTCTTCAGTCTTTTAATTGGTTTGATGCAGCTCTCCATGCCTCCCTGTCCTGAGCAAATAATTTCATCTCTACATTGCTACCACACTCTACATCTGAGGCAATTTGTTTAACATATTCTAACCTTGGTCTACCCCTAAAGTTCTTGTCCTCGACCCTTCCTTCCATAACTAAGCTTGCTATTCCTGGTGTCTTAGTATGTGTCCTACCAACCTATCTCTTCTCTTCATTAGCAGTCGGCAGAAATATCTCTCCCTTCCAATCCGATCTTGATCATTTTCTTGTAACACGACATTTCTAACGCTTCAATGCTCGTCCTTTCTGCTGCACCAATAGGCCAAGTTTCACTTCCATAGAGCGCCACGCTCCAGACAAAGGCTTTCAAAAATGACTTCCTAATACCTAAATGTATATTCGATGTCAACAGATTCCTTTTATGTAGAAGTGCTTTCCTTGCCTGAGCCAACTTACATTTTATATCTTCTTTGCTTCGTCCATCACTTGTTATTTGTTTTACATCCAAAAATGTATACCATTTAAATGCCCAGTTCATTAAACTGTCGTACTGAGGATTTTAACACCTGTGCAAAAACCGGCCTGATTGGAATTCTGAAATAGATAAGTCGAAATTTAATGTTTTCCTGTCGGTCAACACGATTGTACCCAATTGGGATGGGTTATTCCCTAATCCTGGAAAAGAATAATACCTCAAACGTTACTGTATAATGCTTTAGTTGTGTAAGTTATTTAGGCATATCCCGTAAGTAGTGAGTCTGTGGTGGTTCTGCTTAGTGTTATGGCTGCCGTGCGCACTTGACGCCTCCCGATCAGCGCTTGTTAAAATACTCGATATCTCTCGAACCAATAATCGTAGAACGTAACTGGTCACGTGGGGTGAAGATCAAGACAATGGTAACGTCCAGAGGAACAAAGGAAGGAAGAGGAACGATAAAACTAAATGGGGAAAGTCTGGAAGTGGTTAAGAGTTTCAAGTATCTGGGAAGTGTGATCGCAGAGGATGGAAGGATGAAGGAGGAAATTGGAAGGAGAATACAAAATGCAAGAAGTTTTTATCAGAGTGTGAGGGGTGTTGTTAGGAACCGAGACGTCCCAAAGAAATGTAAAAGGGCACTATACTCATCCTATTACGAGCCTATACTAACATATGTAGCTGGAACATGGGCTACTACAACAAGAGAGGAGAGTAGAATACAAGCAGCGGAGATGAGCCATAGAGGGCAACACCAGAAGAGGTAGAGTTAGAAATGAAGAAATAGGAACAAGGACAGGAATCTTGAAGCTGCAGCACAGGATAGATACAACACAGTTAAAGTGGTGTGGTCACATGATGAGGAAGGGAGAGGATAGAGTTCCAATGAAAGCTTTTTCTGAAAAGATGACAGGGAAGAGCCCACGAGGATGACCACGAAAGAGATGGACGGATACAGTCTGGGAGTGCATAGAGAAGAGCGGAAGAAAACCTGAAGATGTACTTAAGGAGAGGAGTGGTGGAGAGACAGGCAACGATGGAGGTCTTTAATTCACAACCCGACCCAGGAAGCTGGCAACAGAAAATGAAGATGATGATGAATCAACGTTTAATTATAATATATGGCACACATCATGATACTTTCTTCTCAAACTTTATCACTGAAAGTGAAGATTTTGATTTCCACCTGCCAATATTAAGATACCATCGGGGTCCTTATTTTAACCGAATTAGTAGGTTTTACATCGTGGTTCTCTTGTCTACATAATGTTCGTATAGTTAGTGATGCTTCTGACAATTAATCTATATCATGGATAATTAATGAGAGACATTCTACCATTATTTTGGCGTTTTTTACTCAAGCCCTGACTCCAGGAAGATGTAATGTAATATTCCAATTGCGTGTTATAGTGTATCTTTGCTACTTTGTTACTTTATCCTTACCAACATAACTATTGCTTCCCTCACTGAATTATTTCCAGAATATGAACCATCGTCATATACATAACCCTCATCATTGTTATTTTCTGTCTCCGTAACGCGAGAATGACTGTGTTTTACACAACTGACACTTTCGTCTGGAACATATTCATCGAAGTATTCCGCATCTACATGTAGTTTGCAAGAATTATTGTCTCATCTAATTTGTAACTCCACCTCTTTACAATAACCCACTCTCAAAATGTAGAACAACGGAGGAAAAGGCATGAAGTTGAAAATTAACTCTTCAATTTCTCAAATTTCCACTGTTACTGTTATAATTACCCCTCCAGGTGTGAAGAAAGCTCGTTGCCAGCAATCAATTTGGTGTTATTTGTATAAAAAGTTCGTACTACTCTCTTATTTGACAGAGTCGAATAAAACACGTCAGATTTTACCATATTTTGGTATGTGCAACACTTACACTAATCGGCCAGCATGGGGAAAACGAAGCAAACGTCTAGGAAATCCCACCCACCTGAGCAGGGCAGATCATCCACATAGAGTTAAGGTCCGACTACACGGTACACATTATAGGAAATATTATTTCGTAAACCGTGCCAATGATAATTGGAACTCATTGCCTGCCTCAGTCATAGAGCCTTTCCCCATACATATTGATGTGTTTAAGAGAAGATTGAAATGTCCTGTAAATAATACGATATAATTACTATAGTTCCTAAATTGCGAATTGTGTATATTGTGTTTGATGTAATTATTGGTAATTTTCTGTAATTGTACAATTTGTCACCGGGAAACTACCCACATTTGGAAATATTATATAATAATAAAAATAAACTCTCGCACACAATAAGAAAACGGAGACTTGATTTTTATGGGCACATCCTCCGGATGAATTCCAATAGATTAGCCAAAAAGATCTTCGACCAATTCCGTAATAAAAAACAAAACCTCTTTGGTTTAAGGAAACCAAGAAAGACCTCGTGGAACTCCAAATTTCAGACATCATGCTCATGGACAAAACAGCCAAAACCATCACCAAGAATAAGAAACAACGGTTCCAAGTAAAACTAAAACAAAAGCGTACGATCCACATCTCTACCGAAGAAAGGGAAGCAAGATCTCAAAGGATGAGGCAATACTGGACCAAAGGGAAAGCTCAAAACAATAAAATGTGATTAATTTTATGTACCCCAAAAATGGGTGAAACAAATAAATAATAATAATAATAATATAATAATAATAATAATAATAATAATCTCCCCGTGCAACTGCTTAAGAATTAAAAGCCATTCCCTACAATTATAGATATATTTTCAGAATCAGACCTTGAATTTAAAACATATTGAAAAGAAGTAAGAAAGTTTGTAAGCCTGTACCTCTGAAGACAAAGTTAGAATTTAAAACATTAAGACCTCATCAACGAGGGTGACAGAAAAATTTCCTTCAGCACAGCACAGTACAGGCGTGGAGAATATATTTTCAAACAAGGAGCCAGTGAAGGCAGCTTTTAATTCTTGATTTATTTATTAAAATTTCCTTCAAATGTTGTGTTGTGTGGAATTATGATACTGGCTACAATAATTGTTAAATACAAAACAATGTTTAACATGAATCAACAATAATATAATCTGGCCCACCATAAAATTCTAGTCCGGACATAAACTATAACGCAACTATCTGAAGTTGACCACATAATCACCGCATAGAATGCGTACATATTACCCATTTAAAAACAAGTAGAGGCGGCTTCGGTGGCGTAGTCGGTAGCATGCTGGGCTTCTATGCCCAAGATAGTGGGTTCAAACCCGGTCGAAGCCGTCGGATTTTTAAGAGCGTTAAAAATCCCTCAGTATGCCTTCCTTCGGAGGGGAAGTAAAGCCGGCGGTCCCATGTCATAGATTTATGCCATGTTAAAAAACCTACCACTAATTGCACTTCTGTGAAGCTAAATTGGATAGGTTAAGAATGTAAACAACGCTCTTAGGTTTCTACGTTCGTTGCCATGAGCCAACTGCGGTGGCGTCTAGTAGCTAAGTTCTGAACTTTGCCTAGTAGTCGTTGACGGTGGCGCTTGGCCTCAAAAGTAGGAACTATTTGAAAAATTCTAAGTTGCAGTACTTAAATTAAGAAACAGATAACACACACTAATGCAGTCATCACAATTAACACCGGTTATCAGATAGATTCTACACACACCCAAAGTACACGGGGCTATATAACCGCGTTGTCGCAGCCCCTTAACTTAAGAACCAAACAACCAACCAAAATCAAGTAGTTCCGTGAAGAACTATTCAGCCTATTTTCATATATCCTACTTATGTTATTTGCCTCTATCAACATACAACATTTCAGTTTGATTGCTGTAATAGAATCGTAGATATTGAGAACCGAATAAACATTGCGGATGGACGCCATGTTGGATTATTATAAATGTAGGTCATAGAGTTATGTACTGTTACATGAAGATTATTGTGTACGTTTAGTATTCAAACTTAAATCGCATGATAAGGATACAAGAAGTAAAAACGAGATTTTAAAATTTCGCACAGCTGCCATCTTGTGGTTATGGAAACAATTGAAATAAATTACATGCTAGTGGATTAACATTTGTATAAGGATTTACTGTACCAAGTGTCACTGCACTCAGATGGTTAAATTGCGAGAAACGTTCATGTGAATATTTATATTTCGCGTCGCCGCCATGTTGGATTTGTGATCACCAAGTTATTGAAAGTGCTCTAAGTGAACTTATGTTCACAGCCCCGATGTACATAAATAAATTCAGTTTGATTGCTGTAATAGATTCGTAGATATTGAAATCCGTCTAAATATTTTGGATGGGCGCCATGTTGGATTGTTATATGTATAGCCCATAGAATAATGTACCATTAATGGAAAAATATCACCTAGGTTCTTAATTCAAACTTTCACTTGGATCGCATGATTACGACACAAGAAACAAAAACTTAATTTTAAAATTCGCACAGCCACAATCTTGAGGTTATTTAAACAATTGAACTAAATTAAATACCAATTCATTAAAATGTGTATAAACATTTGCTGTACCAAGTTTCATTGCGTTTCGAGTATTAAGTCGCGAGAAAAGTCTATTTAAAATTTTCAATTTCGCTTGCCCGCCATGTTCGTAGTTAACCGGTTTTTGAAAGACTTATAGATGAACTTCCAGTAGTGCCCTTTATCTCCGTACAAAATTCCAGGGTGATACCGGTAATAGTTTCAGAGATATAGAATGCCGGTGAAATATTTCGCACCGCCACCATCTTGAGGTTATATAAACGATTGAACGAAGTTAGATGTCGGTGCATTACAATGTGTATAAGCATATACTCTACCAAGTTTCATTGCGTTTGGTTGGTTAAATCACGAGAAAAATCCATTTAAATGTCGCAACTTCGCTTGGCCGCCATGTTGGCTTTGTAGTTACCAGTTTTTCAAAAGTTACATTCGTGAACTTCTAGTAGTTGCCTTTATCACCGTACAAAATTCCAGGGTGATATCGGTAATAGTTTCAGAGATATTGAATGCAGGTGAAATATTTCGCACAACCGCCATGTTGGATTGGTGAGACGTAACAAAATTTGAAGGGCACGGTCGGGGTCGTCCGGAATAGTGCTATAAATTTACAGAGGTTCATTGAAATCGCGCCACCCGTTTAGAAGTTATTAGGGGACACACACAGACACACACACGCACACACAGACACACACACGGACAAAAGGTGATCTCATAAGCCTATTTTTTCATAAATGAAAATAGGCTAAAAACGTTAAATAGATATATCTGTATTGATTGATAGAATTGATAAATTGAAAATCCGCCTGATCAGTACTAAGAGAAGTTGTTTAATGAAATATTAAACGAAGTACGTGTTTCGGAATATCAATGATTACATCCTCAGCGTGAAATATATTATACCTTAAAAACTAATTAAACATTGTCAAAATAATGGATATTCCTACAAATAGTGTTAATATAAATTAATGAAAAACTTGTGAACATATGAATTGATGTGCAATTAGACAAACTACTTCCAAATGCTATGTTGATATTATCTTAGTATTTCGAAAAATATAATAATAAATTTTTGATAATATTTATTTACATATTTAGAACGTAGGCTTTCGCGGCTGGTGTTTAGTTTATCGTCTAGACTTACAGGATGGGGCCGCGTCGTGTGTCGGTGATATCGTTATACGCCGCGGCTCCGTGCTGTAAGCCTAAATGAAAATGAAAATCCACAGCCTGCTTCCAGTCTCCGACCGGGTCAGGAATGGAATGAATGAAGCCCCCAACTAGCGGCGAGGATATGAACTGTGCCGGCTGCCGAGGCCTTACGCACTCCTCTGGGGCAATGATTAAATGAATGACAGATGAAATGAAATGATAGTGGAGAGTGTTGCTGGAATGAAATTTTGACAGGGAAAACCGGAGTACCCGGAGAAAAACCTGTCTGCCTCCGTTTTGTCCAGCACAGATCTCACATGGAGTGCCCGGGATTTGAACCACGGACCCAGCGGTGAGAGGCCGGCGTGCTGCCGCCTAAGCCACGGAGGCCTACTGCTGTAAGCCTAAATAATGAAAATCCACAGCCTGCTTCCAGTCTCCGACCGGGTCAGGAATGGAATGAATGAAGCCCCTATCTAGCGGCGAGGATATGAACTGTGCCGGCTGCCGAGGCCTGACGCAGTCCTCTGGGGCAATGATTAAATGAATGACAGATGAAATGAAATGATAGTGGAGAGTGTTGCTGGAATGAAATTTTGACAGGGAAAACCGGAGTACCCGGAGAAAAACCTGTCTGCCTCCGTTCTGTCCAGCACAGATCTCACATGGAGTGACCGGGATTTGAACCACGGACTCAGCGGTGAGAGGCCGGCGTGCTGCCGCCTGAGCCACGGAGGCTGTAAGCCTAAATGATAAACTAAAATATTTATTTACGTTTATAAACGTAAATAAAAAAATTAACGACGATTTACATGCCTTCTCACATATCTACATCCTAAGTCGCCTATTAATATTCTGTATTTTTCGAAATGCTAAGAGAATATAATTTTTTCGAAATATTATTTTATAGTAGCTTGTCTAATTGCATATCATCCATTTAATTATTGGTTTTTCATTAATTTAATTTAACACTATTTGTTAGGATATCTAATTTTTTGACAATGTTTAACTAGTTTCTAAGGTATAATAATTTTCACGCTGAGGGTGTAATCATTGATATTCCGAAAGATGTACGTCTTCCATTAGTATAACGAGAATTTTCTATATATCAATCATCGCCACAGCTAATCAAAGAATAATCCTTTTAGAACATTCGGATGACTCTTAGCTATGTTTATTTCCAGGAAATATGACTCTTGTTAAATTTAAACAAAAACGTTGCTATACAGTTGTGCTCATTCCAAGAATAGTGTTCATTTCCTTGGATAGAATAATGGTGGACGAAACGCCGCGAACAGTGAAGTGAGGAAGGAGACTTTACAGTTAGCTTCATCCAGGGCTTAAAATTGTGGCAGGAGATTTTATGATCGTTTTATGTCCTTTAATTCTCACTACCTGCTTCCTGCTCGTGAGAAGACCAACACAACTTTAGAAATTTAATGACCCGGGAGGCTTTAAAATAATGGTGTGTGCTCTTTATTAAGACCAAGTAGATGACAACACAACGCTTCCTGTTCCTCTTACACGAGTAAACTTTGCGCGAGGCAACACAACTTCCTACCATCACTATGTCATACAGTGTAGGGACTTGGTACATCTTGGTCATCAGTCCCGTATTCCTGTGTTCCTGTGATCACTGTACAGTAGTAGTGGGTAATAATAATAATATCGTATGGCCACGGGTGCCGGGTGCAAGCTTTGTTATTTGACACCCAAAGGTTAGCTTGCGTGTCGAATTTCGTAGTTCCTTGAAGCAGTATAAAAGTCAAGGAGGTTAGATATCTAAGCTCCTTGAACACTATAGCGCTCTCTAGCAGAGAAATGAGGAACTTTGTGATGGCGGAAACTCCCGAGATTAATTTTGCCATTATGAACCCGGCCTACCGAATTCAAATGGTTTCTTTGATATGCCAACATCGTATGATATGGTGTCGCAATTTTTGTCGCCTGATAAAAAAATATCACTTACCACGGCCAGGAGCGAACCTGCAAGCTTGGGGTTAGTAGACCGACACGTTAACCACTCACCCACCGTGGCAAGCAGAGTAGTGGGTGTAACTGTATTACGGACAGGCATGGGGAAGATGCCCCGGGACTTGAATTAAGGGAGTGAGGTGAAACCCGGGAAAACCACACTCAACGTAGCTGCTGTCAGCGCTGGAATTCAAACCTCCGATCATATCCTATGATTATTATTATTATTAATAATAGCGGACCCGTGTGAGAACTCTCGCATAATTGGTTGTGCGCGTCCCATGTGTACAGACTACCCGCCCGGCACTAGTGCTAGAGGAGCTGCGTGCGACACAGTTCTGCCAGGGGCTATCTGGGTTGTGCGCGTCCCATGTGTACAGACTACCCGCCCGGCACTAGTGCTAGGCGAGCTGCGCGCGACACAGTTCTGCCAGAGGCTATCTGGGTTGTGTGCGCCCCATGTGTATAGACTACCCGCCCGTCTCTAGTGCTATGTGGACGGCTGCTGCGCATTTAACCCTTTATACGATAGTGGTACCACCTACTATAGAAAGAGTTTGTAGACCATTATCAAAGGTGTTAATAGTTGAAACTTTCTGCATAATTACAACAAAATTTCTTGTAGATGTAATATTTCTGGTTGGTTGGTTGGTTCTTAAGTTTAGGGGCTGCGACAATGCGGCCATATAGCCCCGTGTACTTTGGGTGTGTGTAGAATCTGTCTGATAACCGGTGCTAATTGTGATCACTGTATTAGTGTGTGCTATCTGTTTTTTAATTTAAGTACGGACTGCAACTTAGAATTTTTCAAATAGTTCCAAGCGCCACCGTCAACAACTACTAGGCCAAGTTCAGAACTTAGCTACCAGACGCCACCGCAGTCGGCTCTTGCGAACGAACGTAGAAACCTAAGAGCGTTGTTTACATTCTTAACCTATCCAATTTAGCTTCACACGGGTCTAATTAGTGGAAGGTTCTTTAACATGCCATAAATCTATGACATGGGACCGCCGTCTTTACTTCCTCTCCGAAGGAAGGCATACTGAGGGATTTTAGCGCTCTTAAAAAATCCGACGGCTTCGGCCGGGTTTGAACCCGCGATCTCGGGCATAGAAGCTCAGCATGCTACCAACTACGCCACCGAAGTCGCCCAAGTGTAATATTTCTGATAAGCAAATATTTAATCTGTCTTGTATTATGGTGATAACCCCTGGCACTACAGCCCGTGAAGGGCCTGGGCCTTCCATGCGACCGCTGCCCAGCCATTTGGCCTGCAGATATTTGAGTGATGCGTGATCAGCGCATCGGGTCCCCTTGGTCGTTAATCTTGGTTTTCGTGATCGGGGTGCTGCCCCACTGTCAAACAGCTACTGAATTGTCCTCACGAGGCTGAGTGCACCCCATTCCAGCCCTCACGTCAGTTTGTAAAATCCCATACTGAGCCGGGAATCGAACCTGGGGCCTCCGGGTGAGAGGCAGGCGCGCTACCCCAACACCACGGGGCCGGCCTGGTTTTACGGTGCTGGATAAAATTTCAACAAGTAAATATAATCAAAAATATTAAAATTAAACAATAAAATTAAATATAAATATACAAATAAAATAAAATTAAGATTAAAAAAATTAAAATTATAAAAATACATAGATAATTTTTAAAATTCATTTAATAATAATAATATTGAATATTTAAAATCAAAATATTATTAGAGCTGAAATGAAAATTGAAATTTAAGTAATTAAAATAAAAATTAGGAAAAAACGAGATGTTCAGTAAAGAACATATAGCCTACTTTCTCCTAAATGTATGAGTATAGTTATAACTCGTTGTTATTATCAAAGAGTATAATAGAACTATTCTTTGTTGAAGAACTTAGAAACGATTTACCTCTACCAAACGCCACAACCTAGATAAAAACTGCTACCATCATTGAAGAAAGAAAGATAAGAAGTATATCAAGAATGTTATGGATCTGGAGACATAATCGACCGGACTGGCTGCGTGGCTCAGCGGTAACGTTCTCGCTTGCTGGGCCCTAGGTTGCAGGTTCGTATCCTGGCGCAGTCAGCTGGCATTTGAGGGTGCACAAATGCGAGGGAGCCGTGTCAGTACATTTACTGGCACGTTAAAGATCCCCTTCGGGCCAAAATTCCGGCACCCCGGTGTCTCTAAAAGCAGCAGTACTTAAAAGGGATGTAAAACCATTAACATTATTATTATTATTATTATTATTATTATTATTATTATTATTATTATTATTATTATTATTATTATTATTATTATTATTACATATACGACCTGCCGTGGGCAACATCCAACTTTGAGTTGAGGCATGTCTTTACACGTCTGGTTGAGCATGGCTTTCACAACCCTAATTGAATTAACAAATCTTTCCATGACCCTACAGAGACGTGTGTATACAAACTATGTGGATATTTTCGATTGCTATTTGCCTGAAATAAAAGTAGTAATTAATAACCTGAACTAACACCAACGGCTTGAATTCAGTTACTATGTGAAATCGTTTTGTTCTTTACTTCAAATAACATTTTCAAGTAACGCAAAATAGGCTGTTACAAACCCTTTAAAATAAAAAGTAAAAATGTATCGTAGTATCATCTTGTCATTCTTCAAATTCGATGCGCATAGAATGCCAATGGTATAGTAATCAATGGAGCCCCACGTAGATTAGTCGTGACATCTAGTGGTGAAATATCGAACAATATAATCCTAACAGGGCGAGTGCATTCTAGCGGCCAGAAGAAGAAACTCTTCAATCAAATCTGGAAGTTAATAAGTAGGTCGGCGTGCAGTTACCTTTTTGGCAGCTAGATGTCGCGAGTAAATCTGCTGGCGAATTATGCTTTAATTAAATATATATTTTACACCATAATATGCACAATATAACGCTTAATTTTAAAACATCTCAGTCATTACAAAACAATAAACTTATAACATTTCAAGCAAAAAAACTAGCTCTGATCGGGTTTGAACCGTAGGCATTTGAGCGATAGGCTAACGCTCTACCACTGAGCTAATTGTGTCAACGAATATCATTCTATATAAAATGACTTACATAGAACATGTTAGCAAATAATGATTTATACTAAACGATTTCATCACTGGAGTATATTATTTATATATAAAGCATTTCATACAAAGTTTATTTATTTTGTACTGTAATATTAAGGACACAAATGGAAAGCCTCTAACAGATAGGGAAGAAAAGGTTGAGAGATGGAAAGCTTACATAGAGAGTATGTATAAGGGAAAGGAGATAGAGAATCTTGTAATGGAAAGGGAGGAGGAAATTGATGAGGATGCGAAAGGAGATTTAATATTGAGATCAGAATTTGATAGAGATTTGGAAGACTTAAGCAGGAACAAAGCACCAGGCATAGATGATATACCTATTGAGTTGCTACGCTGCATAGGAGATGAAGGTCTGATCAGGTTATTTCACTTGGTGTGTAGGATTTATGAGACAGATGAGGTACCCCCTGATTTCAAGAAGAATGTAATCATACCTATACCAAAGAATGTGGGAGCTGACAGATGTGAAGATTACCGTACAATCAGCTTGATTACTCATGCTTCAAAGATCCTGTCTAGGATAATTTACAAGAGGATTGAAAGCCAGATAGAAACGGAGTTGGGTGAAGACCAGTTTGGTTTCAGGAGAAATGTAGGAACAAGGGAAGCTGTACTAAGTCTTAAGCTGATTTTGGAAGGTAGAATAAGGAAAGATAAGAGAACGTTCATGGCTTTTGTAGACTTAGAAAAGGCTTTTGATAACGTTGATTGGACTAAATTGTTTGACATTTTGAAATCGATTGGAATAAAGTACAGGGATAGGAGGGTGATATACAATCTATACAGAAACCAGACAGCAGTCATTCGAGTTGAAGATCATGAGAGAGAAGCTGGTATTCAGAAAGGTGTAAGGCAAGGCTGCAACTTATCACCCATACTTTTCAACCTTTACATTGAACAAGCAATGAAGGAAATTAGAGAAAAATTTAAAGTGGGAGTGAAGATTCAAGGAGAAATAATTTCAACTCTGAGATTTGCTGATGACATAGTCATCTTGGCCGACAAGCCTGAGGATTTGAATGAGTTTTTGAATGGTATGGACTCCGTCTTACAGAAAGAATTCATGATGAAAATTAATAAATGTAAAACAAAAATACTGGAATGCAGCCGAAATAAATCAGAAACCTCTATGGAGATCAAATTGACAGGTGAAAAGCTGATGGAAGTAGAAGACTTCTGTTACTTAGGAAGTAGAATAACCAGTGATGGACGAAGCAAAGAGGATATAAAAAGTAGGTTGGCTCAGGCAAAGAAAGCTTTTCTACAAAAATGGAATCTGCTGACATCGAATATAGATTTAGGTATTAGGAAGTCATTTTTGAAAGCCTTTGTCTGGAGCGTGGCGCTCTATGGAAGTGAAACTTGGACTATTGGTGCAGCAGAAAAGAGGAGAATAGAAGCATTTGAAATGTGGTGTTACAGGAGAATGATAAAGATCAGATGGGTAGATAGGGTTACAAACATAGAGGTATTAAGACGAGTGGGAGAGGAGAGATGTTTCTGGCGACTGCTAATGAAGAGAAGAGATAGGTTGGTAGGACACATACTAAGACACCCAGGAATAGCAAGCTTAGTTATGGAAGGAAGGGTCGAGGACAAGAACTGTAGGGGTAGACCAAGGTTAGAATATGTTAAACAGATTGCCTCAGATGCAGGGTGTGGTAGTTATGTAGAGATGAAACGATTAGCTCAGGACAGGGAGGCATGGAGTGCTGCATCAAACCAGTCAAAAGACTGAAGACTCAAACAACAACGCTATATTGCATGCAATACTCAAATTAGTGAAATATAAGTCAGGCACAAGATATCCACTGCCATATTGTCTTATTACTGAATCGACTCAGCTTTTTAAAATCACGTCTGCACTATAGTATTACAAAATAAACTTTTAATTTCGAACGTGCCTCTTCCTTTAGAACAGTTAAAACGATTCTCGGCTCGATAATCGGAACTGGTGGGTCCCATGATATGGATTATAAAGTTTGCATAATTCGCACGGCCGCCATCCTGAAATGGTATGGCGGACGACCTTGTAGTTGTCACAAGACGCATCCTATACGAAGGTATGTTGTTACCAAATTTGGTAGAGATCGGATGATTTGGTTAGTCGTTATTTGATTTTACGTTTTGAACGTTTGAGTGGCCGCCATTCAGTTTTAGTAAAGATGGCGGCGATATAAAACATGACACTGAGGTGTTCTTTGCTAGTGTTACCTTTGTACCAAATTTCGTTCAATTCGCATTCACCGTGTTCGAATTGATAGGGGGGGACAGACATTCAGAGTACACACACTCACACACACACACAGACACACACACACACACACAGACTCACACACACACATACACACACACAGACAGACACACTTTTTTCGCCCGGTGTTGATCTCATAAGTCTACTTTCATTTTTTGCAAAAATCGAAAGTAGGCTAAAAATAGTTTGCCTTATAATGAGTTAAGCATCCTCAAATATCGATTGACAACGCCCGGACTCGATCCCACAGCTTCGAGCACAGCAGGCTGTGCCACTAATGTATCAATGTGCGTAATTTGTAATTATTAGGATTAAAGCACTGCAGGATCTAGCGGCTTCGTTGCCGTAGTCAGTAGCATGCTAAAATTCTATGGCCATGATCGTGGGTTGAAACCCAGTCGAAGTCGTCGGATTATTGGTACCGTTTGAATCCTTCAGTATACCTTCCTTCGGAGGGGAAGTCAAGCCAGCGAGCCCATGTCATAGATTTATGGCATATAAAAGGACCTACCACTACAATTGGTAGTGTGTAGCCAAATTTGTTTGTTATTTGCTTTAGAAACACTCTTAAGTTCCAACTTTCGACAGTGGCGTCTGTTAGCCTAAGTTGGAACTACTTGAAATTTGAACTTCCATTCATATTCATTCATTCATTTCATCTCTCATGAGGTTGACGTCAGAAAGAGCATCCGGCCGTAGAGCCCGTTAGCCACGTGGAATGTCATCGCATCTCATCCCCGACCCCGTTATAAGCGGGATTAATAACGGGTAGACATAGATAGATAAGAGAGTGCAGCATCTTCAGGACTACATTTGCTACAAGTGTAGAAGACCTCTGGGAGGAAAGAACTCACTCAGGATTACAACTTTCAGCGCTGAGATTCCCACCAAGAGATGATGATGATGATGATAATTGTTGTTTAAGGGGCCTAACATCTAGGTTATCGACCCCTAATGGTTTGGGTGATAGTGAAAGATGAGATGAGATTGATAACTAATACTAACTACAGACTTACATACTAGAAGAAGAAATGGTAAACAAATAAAGGATAAGGCAAATAAAGGATGGGAAGAAAATAAATTCCCTCAACCCTCGAAGAATGAGGATTGAGCGACTTGGAAGGAAGGATAGCCATGAAAGGCAGATATGAAAGAGAATGAGGAGAGGGCCCGCCCCAAAGTCAGAGGAAAAGGAGACAAAACGACCCAGCACAGGAATCCCTCGGGGTCGCCAACTCCCGAAGTCACCAGCCGTGATCCCTTGAGAGTGTAGCACTATGCAGGGTCCACCAGAAGTGGTGGGACTACATACACCTTGCCTCCTTGAGGGCCTTGCAGAAGAGGCAACATGAAAAGGAAAAGAAGGCTGACCTCTCGGTGAAGGAGGGTATCAGGAAAGATGAGACAAGGGCCAATTAAGGCGGGAAAGGAAGAAACTCCCTAGGCCTTGGATACCCTACTACCGTCGGGGTCGAAAGAGAACAAGAATTGACCAAGAGAGGTTGACAGGAAAGAAGACGTAGAGGAGCCTGGCACAAGTAAGTGGAAGCAATGCCAGACTCAGCTGGGGTCCCGTGGTTGCCAACCCACGTCCCACTAGATGTGAGCCCCTTGGGGGGGGGGGGGGAGAGAAGATGCTCAACACGCTGCTGGTGGTGTATAAATTAAAATGCATGGGTACGGAAGAGAGTTGGGGACTTAAAGTTGGTGTCCCATAAAGGAGAGACGAGGAAGTTCCGACAGCTTTGAAGAGCTAAGGTAAGCAAACAATGCCAGAGAAGGTAATGGATTCCATCAGCGTTAAAAGGGCAGGTACTCGCGAACTTCGGGTCCGCCACTTTCCGTATTCATAAGCAGCGAACACTGATAGCAAGTACAAACACGATTACTCAACATAGAACATTTACATTTCCAAACGATTACAGTATATTTTAGTCAAATCGCTCACTTCAACAACAAAATGACTTTCATATCCATATGGTGCTTGATACATCGTGGTCATTCATCCCCGTGTATATGGGTGTGTATGCAGTCATTCGAGCCGAAAGACATGAGAGAGAAGTTGGTATTTAGAAACGGGTAAAGCAAGAGAGTAACTAATCGCCCATACATTTCAATCTTTACATTGAACATGCAATGAAGGAAATTGGAGACAAATTTTAAGTGGAAGTGAAGATTAAAGGAGATATCATTCCAAATCTGTGATTTTCTGATGACATCGTCATCTTAGCCGACATGCTAGACGATTCGATTGAGTTTTTGAATGGTATAGACTCCGTCTAGAGGAAAGAATTCACGTTGAAAATCAATAAATGCAAAACAAAAATATTGGAATGCAGTCGAAATAAATCAGAAACCTCTATGGACATCAAAATGGCAGGTGAAAAGCCGAAGGTAGTAGGAGACTTCTGTTACTTAGGAAGCAATGTAACCTGTGATGGACGAAGCAAAGAGGATATAAAAAGTAGGTTGGCTCTGGCAAGGAAAGCATTTCTACAGAAAAGGAATCTGTTGACATCGAATGTTATTTAGGTATTAGGAAGTCAGTTTTGAAAGCCTTTGTCTGGAGCGTAGCGCTCTATGGAAGTGAAACTTGGACTATTGTTGCAGCAGAAAAGAGGAGAATTGAAGCGTTTGAATTGTGAAATGTGGTGTTACAGGAAGATCAGATGGGTAGATAGGGTGACAAATAAAGAGGTATCAAGACGAGTGGGTGAGGAGAGACGTTTCTGGCGACTGCTAAAGAAGAGAAGAGATAGGTTGGTATGACACATACTGAGACACCTATGAGTAGCAAGCTTAGTTATGGAGGGAAGGGTCGAGGACAAGAACTGTAGGGGTAGGCCAAGGTTAGAATTTGTTAAACAGATTGCCTCGGATGTAGGGTGTGGTAGCTATGTAGAGATGAATCGATTAGCTCAGGAGAGGGAGGCATGGAGAGCTACATCAAACCAGTCAAAATATTGAAGACTCAAACAACAGCAAGGTGCTTGAGATATCGTGGTCCAGCAGCCCCGTGTACGTGGGTGTGTATAGTATTCGTGTGATAAGCTGCATTTGAGATTAGTACTGCGAAGGAAACTGCCGTGGAATTAAGTTAGAAATCATTCCTGACATTGCTGGAGTGGAAATCGAACCAACCTCTTCTCAGATTTGTATCACGAGGATGAGAGCACCACTTTCCATCACTCAGACCAGAATTGAACTTCCTGCAAGAGTCGGGTAAAGTTGCAATTCTTTATCCACGAGTGATAAGTTAGTAAGAGAATATTTATGGTAGGAAGTTGATCGACCTCCTCGTGGTGTAGTGGCTAACATTGTTGGAGACTTTCCATTACCAATTTCCCGCTTCACGTTCCATCCTGTCTGGTGTCGTTCATTCTGGCGATGTGTGTAAAGAACTTCACTCTGCGTTTTCTGATGAGTGTCGTGATAGATTCAGTATTTCTGTATAATTCTTCCGTGGGTATTTCTTGCCTGAAATTATCTCGGAAAACGTGCCATATAATTTTCTCAGAATGTTATTTTCTTGCTTTTCAATATATTTAATTTTGGCCATTCCCTTGGTGCTTGTGGTTTCTGATGCGTATTACTACTATTATAATTATTATAATAATAATTATTATTATCATTCTCTAGTATATAGGCTACGCATATTGTTACAGACGGTGGAAACGATCACAAACGGCTTTCTACCACAAGTTGACGATTATTTGTTGGGGAGGATTAAAACTTTTCAACTGCTGAGTAGATGTTAAGAATGATAGAGTTTTGAACACATGTCACTGTATTGATGGGAAGTTCCATTGCTATCGCTGAGAGGACAAGTGGTAAACAGTCGTCTTTTCTTGATGCCACAACGTCTTTATCTCTTCTGCCAACTCACTGTGTTTGATTGTACACGTGTTGCATGTTTTGTGTATTTGGCACAGCAATGTAGACAAGAGTTTAGTGCTTTTCAGTCGGTCAACACGAATGTACCCAAAAGAGATGGGTTATGCCCTAATCCTGAAATAAATTACATGAGATTAATAAAACACTAGGATGACCAGTTTCGATCGTCAAGCGATCATCATCAGATCCAATACACTTAGGCTATAAAATCTATGTTTGAAATACAGGTGAAAATATTTACAATATGTACAATTATTTAGTTGCAGTATTGGTACTGCAACTGTCAGTGTATGCTAAATGCAGTATATATGTTAGGTGAAATGCTAAATGGTGATGGCTATCCGGAGATTGTACTTTAGAGAGATTATATGGTTGTAAACTATGGTTAAACTATACAATTTTAGGCTAACTACTTATCTGATTGTCTTCCGTACTACAGCTATTCGCAGTTTCCGTGCTCACTTGAACTCGCTGTGCGGCCGACTGCGGTGGTTATCTTAACGACTGGTTTTTCCCTGCCTTCCCCCCCTGTCCCTACGTGCTGTGGGGAGTGATCGCGATGTGTTTATGTGAGGTGTTGCCAACCTAGATAAGATGTATGTTATTGAATGAGGTGGATCTACAACTATTAAAGACCGTGGATTAGTCCTCGCCACGCGTGGAGCATAACCCATTCGAACTAAGCGTTGACGGTCTTATGAGGACGTCCCGGCACCTTTAATACTGCCTCTAATATGGGCCTTGGTTTATTGCAGAAGAAAAAGTACATCGTACACCTGATCCAGATAACATTTACCTATTAAAAACCCCCTAATTTCCCCCCTTTTTTTATCTAGCTTGGCTGTGTCGCTAAATTGAGTTTTGTTTCCGACAGGGTGTGTTTTTTAGTAGCGTGAAGAGGGGTGAGCTCTCCATGAACGTGTGTTCATTTAGATTGTTGGGATTGTTTCGTTTGGCTAGGTGTATCTCGATTGCTTCCTTTATGTCAAGAGCTCTGCCTTTCGATTCGTGATGGATTATTTTAAGGTCCGACTCTATGTTGGTAAAGCTATGCCCTGCGTCACACATATGTTCGCACACGGCTGAATGTGTTCCGTATCTTATCGCATTTCTATGTTCATTATAACGTGTGTCTACTCGCCTTCCACTCTGCCCGATGTAATTAGCTTGACAATCGGTGTCTTGGCACGTTATAGAATATACCCCTGACCTTGAATACGGGTCACGTTTATTTAGATTACTATTTAGGAGGTGCCTAGCGGTTGTGTTTTTCGTTGTGAAAGCTATCTTTATGCCTTGCTTTTTGAATAGGTTAGTGATTTTATATGTATTCGCATTCACATAGTTGAAACGCGCAAATTTTTTCTCATTACTGTCCGGTTTGGGAATCGTTTTATCTTTATTTTTATGTTTGGCTATAATTTGATTTATTTTGCTTGGCGAGAAGTTGTTTTCCCTTGCTATTTGCATAATAGTTCTTATTTCCTTATTATAGTTGTCTTTTGACATGGGTATGTTTAAAGCCCTGTGCACCATTGAATTGAAACCCGCTAGTTTGTGCGTACTGGGGTGATTAGACTGATTGTCGATTGCATGCGAGGTTTGTGTTGCTTTCCGGAATATGGAATATGAAAGGTCGTTGTCTTTACGTTCAATAGTTATATCGAGATAATTTATTTTCCGGTCTATTTCGGATTCCTTAGTGAATTTGATAGAATGGTGAAGGCTATTAATGGATTGGAGAATTGTTTCTTCGCTAGTTAGTTCAGTATCGTAGATGCAAATTACATCATCTACGTATCTTTTCCATATTACTATTCCCTTTGTTGAAGTCTTTTCTAAGAACGCATTTTCTAGTGCATTGATGAAGATGTCAGCGATTAACCCACTTAGTGGCGATCCCATTGCTAGGCCTTCTCTCTGTGTGTATATTTTATTGTCGAATTGAAACACGTTTTGGGTGAGAACGACCCTCAGAAATTGAAGAGATTGTGAGATTACTGAGGGTCGTTCTCACCCAAAACGTGTCTCAATTCGACAATAAAATATACACACAGAGAGAAGACCTAGCAATGGGATCGCCACTAAGTGGGTTAATCGCTGACATCTTCATCAATGCACTAGAAAATGCGTTCTTAGAAAAGACTTCAACAAAGGGAATAGTAATATGGAAAAGATACGTAGATGATGTAATTTGCATCTACGATACTGAACTAACTAGCGAAGAAACAATTCTCCAATCCATTAATAGCCTTCACCATTCTATCAAATTCACTAAGGAATCCGAAATAGACCGGAAAATAAATTATCTCGATATAACTATTGAACGTAAAGACAACGACCTTTCATATTCCATATTCCGGAAAGCAACACAAACCTCGCATGCAATCGACAATCAGTCTAATCACCCCAGTACGCACAAACTAGCGGGTTTCAATTCAATGGTGCACAGGGCTTTAAACATACCCATGTCAAAAGACAACTATAATAAGGAAATAAGAACTATTATGCAAATAGCAAGGGAAAACAACTTCTCGCCAAGCAAAATAAATCAAATTATAGCCAAACATAAAAATAAAGATAAAACGATTCCCAAACCGGACAGTAATGAGAAAAAATTTGCGCGTTTCAACTATGTGAATGCGAATACATATAAAATCACTAACCTATTCAAAAAGCAAGGCATAAAGATAGCTTTCACAACGAAAAACACAACCGCTAGGCACCTCCTAAATAGTAATCTAAATAAACGTGACCCGTATTCAAGGTCAGGGGTATATTCTATAACGTGCCAAGACACCGATTGTCAAGCTAATTACATCGGGCAGAGTGGAAGGCGAGTAGACACACGTTATAATGAACATAGAAATGCGATAAGATACGGAACACATTCAGCCGTGTGCGAACATATGTGTGACGCAGGGCATAGCTTTACCAACATAGAGTCGGACCTTAAAATAATCCATCACGAATCGAAAGGCAGAGCTCTTGACATAAAGGAAGCAATCGAGATACACCTAGCCAAACGAAACAATCCCAACAATCTAAATGAACACACGTTCATGGAGAGCTCACCCCTCTTCACGCTACTAAAAAACACACCCTGTCGGAAACAAAACTCAATTTAGCGACACAGCCAAGCTAGATAAAAAAAGGGGGGAAATTAGGGGGTTTTTAATAGGTAAATGTTATCTGGATCAGGTGTACGATGTACTTTTTCTTCTGCAATAAACCAAGGCCCATATTAGAGGCAGTATTAAAGGTGCCGGGACGTCCTCATAAGACCGTCAACGCTTAGTTCGAATGGGTTATGCTCCACGCGTGGCGAGGACTAATCCACGGTCTTTAATAGTTGTAGATCCACCTCATTCAATAACATACATCTTATCTAGGTTGGCAACACCTCACATAAACACATCGCGATCACTCCCCACAGCACGTAGGGACAGGGGGGGAAGGCAGGGAAAAACCAGTCGTTAAGATAACCACCGCAGTCGGCCGCACAGCGAGTTCAAGTGAGCACGGAAACTGCGAATAGCTGTAGTACGGAAGACAATCAGATAAGTAGTTAGCCTAAAATTGTATAGTTTAACCATAGTTTACAACCATATAATCTCTCTAAAGTACAATCTCCGGATAGCCATCACCATTTAGCATTTCACCTAACATATATACTGCATTTAGCATACACTGACAGTTGCAGTACCAATACTGCAACTAAATAATTGTACATATTGTAAATATTTTCACCTGTATTTCAAACATAGATTTTATAGCCTAAGTGTATTGGATCTGATGATGATCGCTTGACGATCGAAACTGGTCATCCTAGTGTTTTATTAATCTCATGTAATTTATTTCAGGATTAGGGCATAACCCATCTCTTTTGGGTACATTCGTGTTGACCGACTGAAAAGCACTAAACTCTTGTTTACTAAGGCAACACTGAAAATATGGCTTCAAACACCACAACAGCAATGTAGATTAAATGCATACATTTTGGATTTGGTCCACAACAATGATCTCTTACCTATTAGCTAGAACGGTCTTATCTGTGATGTCAGACTTGTCGCAATTCATTCATATCCTTCAATTGTGTGTAGGCTATAACCAGTGTTAATTGTGATGGCTGTATTAGTGTGTGTTATCTGTAATTCAGGTAAGGACTGCAGATGATCAATTTTCATGTAGTTCTACTTTTGCTACCAAATGGCATTGGATGCAGAAGAAATCGGAACTATCCAAGTCGACGGCGATGACCTGCCTCGAACGACAAAATTTAAGTATCTTGGCTCTACGGTAACTGCTGAAGGTCGTCTCACCGAGGAGGTCAACGTAAGAATTAATGTTGCGTGTATGAAGTGGCGAGCATCGACAGGTGACATGTGCGACCGCCAGATGAAAGACCCCTAAAATCGAAGATTTATCGCACTGTTATTAGTCTCGTGGCGCTTTATGGGACTGAATGTTGGCCGAGCACCAATGAAGCGGAACGTCGGCTAAGTGTCATGGAGACCAGGATGCTTAGATGGAAAGCTGGTATTACTAGGTTGGATCACATCCCAATGAAAGAATAAGGAAACGATTTGTTATCGCGGCAATCAGTAACAAAATGCGTGAGGGTCGTCTGCGATGGTTTGGGCATGTGCTACGATCAGGAGTGGACACCATTGCAAAACAGGGCTACACACTAAGGTCTCCGGCAAAAGACCAAAGGGGCGACCGAGACAACGTTGGGCCGATATACTGCACAGGGATCTGAAAAGTGTCAACCTTCATCTGGACATGGCCCATGACCGAGTAAAGTGGAGACAGCGGATTCACATAGCAGACCCTGCCACAAAGCGGGACAATCGCTGAATCGAAAGGATAAGAAGAAAAAGTGTTGAAAGTTTAAATTCGCTTGCCTGAAAAATGTACAGAATGGGACTTACCCCGTTTCTTCCATAGAGTCTTCATGATTATCTGTGAGTCAAGTGAGTTTAGTTTCAGCCTGCTACCAATTGTACAACATGTGTTTTTCTTGTCGGGAGAAAGAGAACCAGGACGACCTCGTTTGAGAGGAATTCAGTAATTCTTCCTATTACAGTGATCCGGTGGGATTTCCTGTGATTTGGATGCCTTAAGCGCCTTCATCCCCTCATTACAGAGCGCTGAACGCATGGACTGAATAGGAATGTTGGCGGCTCAATTGGAATTACGGACGGAGCTGTTGTCCAAGCTCTCTCGCGTTGCCACCCGGTACGTGGAAACTGTTGAGGATTGCGAGTGGGATGTTCATTTACATCGCGCCCTGACGGACTTCAACATTTCAAATTACAATGGAATGAGTTATAAAGAACGCTTGAGCTATTATCAAAATATTTGAATCAAATATTAACCAACCTTATCTTGTTGGAAGCCATTTTACTGTGTTGCCTTAGTAAACCAAATTTTACATGCTTTTCGGTCGGTCAACACGATTGTATACAAATTGTAATGACTGTTATTCCATATCTTATTAAATATTGTTGACACCTGCTGTCTTCTTTATTGGAACATGGTTTCGGTCCTTTCTTGGGACCTTTTTCAGCTTCTTTTCTTAGCCAAACAACTGCATATTATGTATTTCATGAAACAATGATATGAATCTCTACTTAGTATAAAACAAAGCCCCCGATTCTTGGATATCACGGGTAATCTCAAGAACCACTATGCGGTTTTCACCATTCTGTAAAGGATATCACGAGGAAGGTTTCTGTTTGTGTCCTAATCATGTGATCGAGGTCAACGTTTGAATAATATCAGTCACCAGGGCTGCCAACTGTAGTGCTCTATTAGGCTACATTATGCCAGGTATACAGTATTTCGAACTAAGTAGAACTTTCGATATTACCAACTTCATTTGGTCATTATTGTAGATAGATCCATATAGATTAATCATTGGCATGAATCTTAAATTTTAAGAAAAGTAGGCACTTCAGTTCGTCACGGAACTTCTGGTTGTGTTATATTTATTAATTTTCATCATGAATTCCTTTCTCGAGACAGAGTCTATACCATTCAATAACTCATTTAAATCCTCTAGTGAATAGGTTAAGTTGGCAATCAGCAAATCTCCAGGTTGAAAATGTTTTTGTGGAAATGTTTAAACGTTGTTAGAAAAACATTTGTCTGAGCCCGATGGAAATCATTCTTGGATGCCCTATGCTCCGCACGGAGCGAAAGGAAATAAGTTGTTTGAGTCTTCAGTCTTTTGACTGGTTTGATGCAGCTCTCCATGCCTCCCTGTCCTGAGCTAATCGTTTCATTTCTACATAGCTACCACACCCTACATCCGAGGCAATCTGTTTAACATATTCTAACCTTGGTCTACCCCTACAGTTCTTGTCCTCGACCCTTCCTTCCATAACTAAGCTTGCTATTCCTGGGTGTCTTAGTATGTGTCCTACCAACCTATCTCTTCTCTTAATTAGCAGTCGCCAGAAACATCTCTCCTCTCCCACTCGCCTTAATACCTCTTCGTTTGTAACCCTATCTACCCATCTGATCTTCATCATTCTCCTGTAACACCACATTTCAAATGCTTCAATTCTCCTCTTTTCTGCTGCACCAATAGTCCAAGTTTCACTTCCATAGAGCGCCACGCTCCAGACAAAGGCTTTCAAAAATGACTTCCTAATACCTAAATCTATATTCGATGTCAACAGATTCCTTTTTTGTAGAAAGGCTTTCCTTGCCTGAGCCAACCTACTTTTTATATCCTCTTTGTTTCGTCCATCACTGGTTATTCTGCTTCCTAAGTAACAGAAGTCTCCTACTTCCTTCAGCTTTTCACCGGCCAATTTGATCTCCATAGAGTTTTCTGATTTATTTCGGCTGCATTCCAGTATTTTTGTTTTACATTTATTAATTTTCATCATGAATTCCTTCCGTAAGACGGAATCCATACCATTCAAAAACTCATTCAAATCCTCAGGCTTGTCGGCCAAGATGACGATGTCATCAGCAAATCTCAGAGTAGAAATTATTTCTCCTTGAATCTTCACTCCCACTTTAAATTTTTCTCCAATTTCCTTCATTGCTTGTTCAATGTAAAGATTGAGAAGTATGGGTGATAAGTTGCAGCCTTGCCTTACACCTTTCTGAATACCAGCTTCTCTCTCATGTCCTTCAGCTCGAATGACTGCTGTCTGGTTTCTGTATAGATTGTATATCACCCTCCTATCCCTGTACTTTATTCCAATAGATTTCAAAATGTCAAACAATTTAGTCCAATCAACGTTATCAAAAGCCTTTTCTAAGTCTACAAATGCCATGAACGTTCTCTTATCTTTCCTTATTCTATCTTTCAAAATCAGCTTAAGACTTAGTACAGCTTCCCTTGTTCCTACATTTCTCCTGAAACCAAACTGGTATTCACCCAACTCCGTTTCGATCTGGCTTTCAATCCTCTTGTAAATTATTCTAGACAGGATCTTTGAAGCATGAGTAATCAAGCTGATTGTACGGTAATCTTCACATCTGTCAGCTCCCACTTTCTTTGGTATAGGGATGATAACATTCTTCTTGAAATCAGGGGGTACCTCACCTGTCTCATAAATCCTACACACCAAGTGAAATAACCTGATCAGACCTTCATCTCCTATGCAGCGTAGCAACTCAATCGGTATATCATCTATGCCTGGTGCTTTGTTCCTGCTTAAGTCCTCCAATGCTCTCTCAAATTCTGATCTCAATATTAAATCTCCTTTTGCATCCTCATCAATTTCCTCCTCCCTTTCCATTACATGATTCTCGATCTCCTTTCCCTTATACAAGCACTCTATGTAAGCTTTCCATCTCTCAACCTTTTCTTCCCTATCTGTTAGAGGCTTTCCATTTGTGTCCCTAATATTACAGCACTTAGTCTTCTTTTTCCCAAAAGTATTCTTATTCCTTCGATAAGCTGTGTCTACTTTTCCTAATTTCAGACAATTTTCTATACCTGCACATTTCTCTTTCAACCATTCTTCTTTCGCTTCCTTGCACTTCTTCTTAACCTCATTTCTCAGACGTCTGTATTCTGCTTTCCCCTTTTCATCTCTTAGATTCTTGTGTTTCCGCCTTTCATCCATCAATTCTAGTATATCCTGAGTGATCCAAGGTTTTCTACCTATTCTTTCTTTCCTACCAATGTTTTCTTCTGCGGATTGTGTTATTTCATTCTTCAAAAGTGCCCATTCGTCTGCAATTGAAGTTTGTTTAGGGGTTTTGATTAGTCCTTCCTTTATACTCTTCTTGAATCTTTCGTTTACATCCTTTACTTTCAGTCTGTCTATTGCCCACCTTTTTGTCTTTTGACTTTTCTTCAGTTTCTTCAACTTTTATCTGCATTTCATTGCAACCAGATTGTGGTCAGAGTTTATGTCAGCACCAGGATATGTTTTACAATCCAAAATCTGGTTTCGAAACCTCTGCTTGACCATAATGAAGTCGATTTGGTAACGCCCTGTATCTCCTGGTCTCATCCATGTGTATATTCTTCTATTGTGGTTATTGAATAAGGTGTTAGCTATGACCAGCTCATGTTCGGTGCAGAATTCCATCAGCCTGCTTCCTCGATCATTCCTTTCACCTAATCCGAAATCTCCTACTATCTTCCCTTCTCTCCCTTTTCCTACCACAGCATTCCAATCTCCCATTACTATAACATTTTCATCACCCTTGATATACCTCAGAATGTCATCTATTTCTTCGTAGACCTTTTCAACATCCTCATCATCAGCTTGACTGGTAGGCATATAGACTTGTACCACTGTGGTGCACGTAGGTTTAGTATTTATTTTTGCTACTATAATCCGTTCACTATATTGCTCATAATATTCCACCCGCTGTCCAAGTTTCCTACTCAATATGAGACCAACCCCTGCTTGGCCATTGTTTGATTTGGTGCTAAGGACCCTATAGTCTCCTGACCAAAAGTCCTGCTCTTCCTGCCAGCGCATTTCACTAATCCCAACCAAATCCAACCTCAACCTATCCATTTCCCTTTCTAAGTTTTCTAACTTTCCACTTCCTAGCAGACTTCTAACATTCCACGATCCGATCCGTAGAATGTCAGATTTCCTCTTTGTCACTTCTGTGATGTTAACCCCCTCTCGAGTAGTCCCCACCCGGAGATCCGAACGGGGGACTAGTTTACCTCCGGATTGAAATTTTACAAGGGAGGAGGCCATCATCACATGTATTTATGCATAGAGAGGTGCATATCCTCGGGAATAGCATTACGGCTGTAGTTTCCCGTTGCTTTCAGCCGTGCAGGAAATAAGAAAGTAAAAAAAAAAGAAAAACATTTAATTTATCTAAAGTTCTATCAGATGGCACATCGCTAAAACGTTTCTTGACGGAACGGCCATAAAGAATAAAGAAACCAAATTATTTTTACAGAAATAATTACAAATAAGTGAAAGTAATGCAGAACTCAGCCGGATTTCCGTGCTCGCCAATTCATGTCCCACTAGTTGTGAACCCCTGAGGAGTCGACCTTATTTGAGGAGCTTGGTAGCAATATTGGATAACTCATTTTTGTCAGTTTTGAGACCTTGGTTCAATCTTATGTGAATTTTTAACGCTGAATGCAAATGTACAACTGTTCTGCTTCAAGAAAAGACATAACTTAGGGAGAATACCGTCTATTTGCTCAGTTCAGAATCGAAACATGTACAAACCCACCCTAGTTTCGTTTCAAACAAGTGGTTCCGTGAAGAACTATACACCCTATTTTCATATATCCTACTTATGTCAATTGCATCTATCAATACACAAAATTTCAGTTTGATTGCTGTAATAGATTCGTAGATATTGAGAACCGACTAAATATTGCGGATGGCCGCCATGTTGGATTTTTATATATATGTAGGTGTTACAGTTATGTACTGTTACATGAAGATTATTGTGTACGTGTAGCATTCAAACTTCAATCGCACGATTAGGACACAAGAAGTAAAAACGAGATTTTAAAATTTCGCACAGCAGCCATCTTGTGTTTATGGAAACAATTGAAAAGATTAGATGCCAGTGGATTAACATTTGTATAGGAATTTACTGTAGCAAATGTCACTGCACTCGGATGGTTAGATTGGGAGAAACGTCCATGTGAATATTTATACTTCGGGTCGCCGCCATGTTGGATTTGTGATCACCAGGTTATTGAAAGTCCTATAGGTGAACTTATGTTCATAGCCTCTATGAACATTAAAAAATCAGTTTGATAGCTGTAATAGATCCCTAGATCCATCTAAATATTTCGGATGGTCGCCAGTAGTGGTTTTTTGGAGAGTACGGGACCCACCTCCACCTCCCCACCTCACAAGATGGCGACGACACGATATCTCTCGAACCCGTGGTCGGATTTTGAGGAATGAGGTGTCATTAAACTCGGGCTGACACCCTCTTTCCAATGAACAACATAGTTCAACCCAAAAATAAAACCTAACCCTACTAGGGGGCGAAATTGTAATTTTTTAGAGAATCTCTCTTTCCAAGTGAGAGTTTGAATGCCAATATGGAATTAAACGTTGTTCTACACAAGAGACATGTATACGGTGGATAGCCATTATGAATTAACATGCTTGTTTTTTACGCATGCCCACTCATGGCTTTTTTAAAAGGGTGGGGGAGCGGATCCCTGTGGATGGGTTATTGTTGACGGGTCATTGTTGGCGGGGTCATTGTTGCCGGGTCCTTGTGGACGAGTCCTTGTGGACAAGTCCTTGTTGACAGGTCCTTGTGGACAGGTCCTTGTTGACAGGTCCTTGTTGACAGGTCCTTGTGGACGAGTCCTTGTTGATGAGTCCCTTTGGACTCATCCCTTTGGACCGGTCCCTTTGGCCTGGTTCCTACGGACTAGCCCATGTATTTATTTAAATTATGTTAAAGGGCCTAACTACGTTTTGCGTGTAAAGCAGTGTGTTGAACTGACGTTGTTCACTAATCCCCCACTACTCTAATGGGATAACGATATGAAAGGAAAGTGACGAAATACATGTGAACATACAAGGGATCTAACTTGGTGGATGGATGTGTTCTAACGAGTCATTTGTAGTTGAAAGAGAATAATACATTTTCTTAAGATGTTAAAACTGTGGAGATGGTACGTGCAGTAAGACGTCTTGTTATATTTCCTGTGTCATACTACAGACATGGCAGAGAGCTCGCAGATCTGTTGCTATGACTAACGCTGCAGTAATTTGAAACCGCAAGTGTTCATGAAGACAATGGGTGATGATCATGCAAAGTTAGCAGTTATTGAATATTACACAGGTGTTCCTTCCGGTGACATGTTGCTGACATGCCAGAGAGTGCACACTGCTGTTGCTATGACTGACGCTGCAGTAATTTGAAACCTCAGGTGTTGATCAAGACAATGGGTGATGATCATGCAAAGTCAGCAGTAATTGGATACCACACAGGTGTTCCTAGTGTACTTTGGACTCTCAGCTGTATTGGGAAAGGAATTGCAATGATCTGCAAAAAAACTGCTGACACGAGCGATGAGAGTTTATATAAGAGAGGTGTCATATATTTCCCTACTGTCAGTCATTATTACTCGCTTTGAGTGAACAGTGCTCTATTACTGCTCAAGAGTTAAAAAAAGCCTTTTTGGTAAAAAATCATTAAATTATTTTGCATGGTAAGTACTTATTATTAATGGATTGTAGTCTTTTATTACTAATTGATGTTGAAGTTATTGATTGGAATGTACTTATTGATTGATTGATTTGTTTACAGATAATTGGGTACCTCTAGGTTACCAGATTCCTACAATCTGTTTATTCAGTGACAGCAGTTGATAAATTATAAAAGGTAAGTGCCCCCTCTAATAACTTTTAAACAGTTAGAGTGATATTTTCCACTGTTCACCACTACATGTTAGTGAAAATGGTATATTTGGCAGTCAAAAGTTGGAACTACTTGACCATGGTGTGTAAAGCTAATTTTGTAGGTTAGATTTTGATTACCGCTCTATTAAGTCTGAATGTTCATTGCTAGGTGTCAGTGACAGAGGGAATATTTAAAGACTTAACCTCAGTTCACCTAACATAACCTAACTTTAACTAACTTAACCTTGTCACGTGACATGTTTTACTAGTTTAGACTTGCTTTATGACGTCACACTTAGCTCACTTAACTGGTGGCTGCTGGTTTCTATCACGTGACATGTTCTACAAGTTTAGACTTGTTTTAATACTGGCTATGACGTCACACTTAGCTCACTTAACTGGCGATCGCTGGTTTCTATCACGTGACATGTTCTACAAGTTTAGACCTGTTTTAAGACTGGCTATTACGTCACACTTAGCTCACTCAACTGACGATCACTGGTTTCTACCACTCTATCACGTTCCAATGTTCACCGCTAGGTGTCAGTGACAGTGGTATATAGTAACCCCCAATTAGAACTACATGAAGTTAGACTTGCTAGGAGTTCACAGATGATCGATTTAAATACCCTGCTATAACTATTGACTGGAATGTAATTAAACTATTTATATTTTACTTTGTTTTATCATTTAGGCCTATTAACATTTATGATTTCTTTCTTTTATAGGTAATTTCGAAAGTGATCATCATGTTCAAGTGTGGTGAATGTAAGAAACAGTTCTCAAGACCTGACAGCCTTCAACGACATGCAAATGCTAAACATGACATTAAAATGTTTGTGTGCAATCATTGTGCTACCACATTTAACAGACAAGATAATCTTGCACGTCATGTGAATTTAATGCATGTTAGTTCAGCACCATTTTCGTGTTCAGTTTGTGATCTTGGTTTTTCTGCTATAAAGCGATATCAATCCCACATGGTTGAAGTGCATGGGGAACAACAAGAATTGAAATCTGTAAAACCATCAACTAGTGCGGAACCTTTAAACAAATGTGATGCTCAAAAGCGTAAACGTTCTCAAGATTGTGAAAATAGTTGCGCAACAAAAAGAAAGAAGAATGGTGAACCTTCGATAACACATTGTGATGTATGTAATATTGATATACCTTCTTCAATCACATGGACATTTACGCAGTATTCATCATAAAAATAACGCTTGCCATGAAAGAAATTCTGGAAATATTCAACAAATTAGTAGTGCGTTTAAAAATCGAATAGCTAGTTATAGACTTCATAGTAAAGAAAAAACTCAAAGTATTGAATCATTCTTAAGAAATGTTCAACCTAGTGTGTTTGGCTTGGTAGAAAATGTTTTAGTGGAGCATAAAACATTTAAATTGAATTTTGAACTTTTTGGACTCTATGTAAAAACTGGGAGTGAAGGTGAAATTACGGATATAATATCTTTTAATACAAAAAACATAATTGTTAGTGAATCAACTAATATCAGTGATATATACCAAAATATTTCAAGTGCAATCATTGTGAAGTGTGAAGAGTTCCAGGAAAGGGAGTCAGGCTGGGCGTTGGTTGAAGTACTTTATTTAGAAACTAACATGAATAAATATAATCAGCTTCGAGCATCATCATACATTGATTTAACAGTTTGGATCAAACGTAAGCAAGTTTGTGTAAACGTTATGAATAGTGACCATGCATGTTTTGCGTGGGCTGTGACCTCAGCGCTCCATTCAGCAGTGTGGCATATGGATAGAACATCATCTTATCCTCACTATTCCTCAGTGTTATATTTAAAAGAAATGGAATTTCCTATGGCGATAAAAGACATTAAACGTTTTGAAGAGCTGAACAATGTAAGTATTAATGTTTATGGAATTGAAAATAAGAGTGTTGTAGGTCCTCTATATTATACTCAGGAAAAAATGGATGCTCATGTAAATTTACTGTACATAACTAAAAGTGAAAATGCCCACTATTGTTGGATAAAAGATTTAAGTAGACTTCTAGGTAGTCAGCTATCCAAACGCAATGGTAAAAAGTGGTTGTGTGATGGTTGTTTACTATATTTCAGAAAAGAGGATCAACTAACTGAACACCAAAAATGGGGATGTAATCATGTGTGTACGGTATTACCTACTCCTAAAAATAACATTCTAAAATTTAAGGATTATGAGAAACAGCTTCGAGTACCATTTGTTATATATGCTGACTTCGAGGCTTTGCTAAAATCATTTAATACATGTTCATCGAATCCAGCCCAACCTTTCACCAACACTACTCACATTCATGAACCTTTTAGCTTTGCATATTATATTAAATGTAGTTACGATGACTCGTTAAATAAGTTTGAGCTCTATAGAGGACCTGATGCACCTAACGTTTTTATGGAAAGACTTGAGAAAGATGCCATCCGTATATCCTCTATTTTAAATACTATAATTCCAATGGAGTCACTAACATCATCACAGCAAATGGGTTTTGAAACTGAAACTAATTGTTTTATATGTGGTGAATGTTTATATACAGACAGGGTTCGCGATCATGACCATTTAACAGGAAAATATCGTGGTGCTGCTCACCAAGAATGTAATTTAAATTATAGAGTAAGTAAATTCATTCCAGTCATTCTACATAACGGTAGCAAATACGATAACCACTTTATCGTTAAAGAATTTGGAGCTTCAGATATGAAAATTGATGTGATTGCAAATAATAAGGAACAATACATATCGTTTGCAAAATACATCAAAACTGACAATAAAAAAAAACTATAAAACTGCGATTTTTATATTCATTCCGCTTTATGCCGAGTAGTCTTGATAAGCTGGCTAGTAATTTAAAATCAGATCAGTTTCATGAAATTCAACGTGTCTTTCCTAAAGAAGATGATTTTAATTTGATTCGTCAAAAGGGTATATTCCCTTATGAATATATTAACTGTGTGGAACGTCTTGAGGAGTGTTCTTTACCACCAAAAGATGCATTTTACAGTTCCTTAAACACAAGTCATATCAGTGATCAGGGATATTTACATGCACAACGTGTATGGACACAGTTCGACATTCAAACTTTAGGAGAATTTTCAGACATATATTTGAAGACAGATGTGTTGTTAATAGCAGATGTTTTTGAAAATTTTCGGAATGTTTGTATGAAAACTTATGACCTTGATCCTTGTCAGTATTTCACTGCTCCAGGGTTAAGTTTCAGTTCAATGTTGAAAAAAACGAAAGTAAATTTAGAATTAATGACTGATATAGACATGATCAATTTTATAAAATCATCAATTCGAGGTGGATTAAGCCAATGTAGTGGACGGTACTCTAAAGCGAATAATAAATACATGCCTAGCTACAACCCTTGTGAAGAATCAAAGTATATTGTCTACCCAGATGCAAATAACCAGTATGGTTGGGCTATGAGTCAATATCTACCCCTGAAAGATTTTCGCTGGCTGACACAACCTGCAATTGATGTCTTACATGTTGACACTCTTAATGATAACGATGATAAAGGATATATTTTAGAGGTAAATCTTGAGATCCCTAAAGAGTTACATGATGATCATAATGATTTACCATTTTGTCCTGAGAATATGAAATCTCCATACATCACATCACGAACAAAAATGTTAATTGCTAATGTAAATGATAAATGTAAATCTGTATTACATTATCAAAACTTGAAACCGTGTCTACAGCATGGATTGAAATTAACTAAAATTCATCGCGTATTACAATTTCATCAGTCAGCATGGCTCAAACCGTATATTGATCTAAACAATAATTTAAGAACACAGTCAACAAACGCGTTTGAAAAAGATTTTTATAAACTCATGAATAATAGTGTTTTTGGAAAGACTGTGGAGAATGTTGATAAGCGAATTGATGTAAAGCTGATAACAAAGTGGGAGAATGATGGTAAAAGGTATGGTGCGAGCAACTTAATAAGCAAGCCTAACTTTTATGGCTGTTCAATTATTCATGAGGATTTAGTTGAAATACAAATGAATCGTCTTAAAGTAACTTACAACAAACCCATATATGTGGGTTACACCATTCTGGGATTGTCAAAAACACTTATGTATGAATTTCACTATGATTATGTAAAGAAAAACTATCTTGATAATGCTAAATTACTCTACACAGACACAGATTCTTTTATTTATGAGTTTAAAACTGATGATTTTTATGAGGATATCAAAACTGAGCTAAATAGGTTTGATACAAGTGACTATCCCGAGGATAATATTTACCATTTAACTCTAGGAAACAAAATGGTTGTTGGGAATGAATGTGCTGGCGTTATTATAGACACCTTTGTAGGCACAAAATCTAAATCATACAGCTATATGACAATTGATGATGTAGTAGTAAAAAAAAAATTAAAAAAATTCGGCCGGGTTTGAACCCGCTATCTAGGGCACAGCAGCTCAGCATGCTACCGACTACGCCACCGAAGCCGTCTGTAACAACATAAACTCAAGGATTTCATTTTTGTCAAAACTCGTCTCAGTACAATTTGTTCATTTTATTTTTTAACTATAAGACCTATTTTATATGATTTTGTTTTAATACTTTAGACATAATCACATTGTTTTAAAACACCCTCAGTCATTAGAAGTGTAGATGAAGAAAATAAAATTAATTCATTGATATCGATTTCATAATTATTTGGTTTCAAAAGAGAACAGATTCAAATCCAAAATGGCTTCGTAAAAAGATAACTCCATGACTTGGTTTAATACAAGGCCAACTCCGCTATTTAAATTTTAATTACGGCTTAAATATGCATTTAGTTTTAATTTAGATGTTCGGTAAAGAACATATAGCCTACTTTCTCCAAAATGCAAGGGAATTGTCATAACTCTTTGTCCTTTTCAAGGAGTATAATTGAATGTTGGTTGTAGTAGCTTGTTGAAATACAACGTTCTTTACGGATATTAAACATGACTATGAGGTGCACTTTTCTAGTGCTACCTCTGGACAAAAATGTCATTCAATTCGTCTTCACCGTGTTTGAATTGATATGGGGAATCGATTTGCATACATACATGGCCGCTATCTGCAAACTATTAGTCTGATGACCTTGTATTTCAGTCAAAAGATGCTTCCCACAAAAAGGTATGTTGTTGCAAAATTTGCTAGAGATCAAATGATTAGATTGGTCGTAATTTGTTTTAAGCTTTGAACATTTGGGTGGCCGCCATTTCGTTTCCGTCAAGATGGCGGCGATATAAAACATGACACTGGAGTGCCCTTTGCTAGTGCTACCACTGTACCAAATTTCGTTCAATTGGGTTACAGCGTGTTTGAATTGATAGGGGGAATCGATTTGCACTCATACATGGTCGCCGTCTGCGAACTATTGGGCTGATGACCTTGTAGTTTAGTCAAGATTCTCGCCATATGAATATATGTTGTTGCAGAATTTGGTAGAGATCGGATGATTAGGTTAGTGGTAATTTGATTTCAGCTTTGAACATTTGGGTGGCCGCCATTACGTTTCCTTGAAGATGGCGGCGATATAAAACATGGCACTGAGGTTCTCTTTGCTAGTGCTACCTCTGTACCAAATTTCGTTCAGTTCGGTTTCACCGTGTTCGAATTGATAGGGGAGGGACAGACATTCAAGAGTACACACACTCACACACACACACTGACAGACCCACAATTTTTGGCCATGTGTAGATCTCATGAGTCTACTTTCATTTTTTGCAAAAATCGAAAGTAGGCTAAAAATGTTTATGTAGCCTGAAAGAATGAAATAAAACAAGAAGTTCCGTGGAGAACTAAAGAGCCTACTTTTCTTAAAATTTAAGATTCATACCAATGATCAATTTATATGGATCTATCTTGAATAATGACGAAATTAAGTTGCTAATATCGAAATTTCTAATTAGTTCGAAATACTGTATACCTGGCATAATGTAGCCTAATAGAGCACTACAGTTGGCAGCCCTGGTGACTGAATATATTCTTAGTTCCATCTCTTAAGGTACAGAATACAAAATTTGGTTGAAGTCCAATGAATAGCATGGATCTATCGGCGCATGTAAAATCATGTTGGCAACAATGTCATGCATGTATTGGTCAGAAATAATCTGAAATTATATGATCTATTGTTGTGCCAATTTTGAATGAAATCCATTAGTTAGTATAGAAGTTACATGCATTTTAAAATTGGACCTATCAGCAGGCTTAGAATCATGTTGGCAGCACTGATGTATATCAGTTACTCCAAATTCATCTAGAATGCCAGGTACTATACGTGTGAAACGTTTAGAGCTATTGGCTTGCATACTTTCTGATATATTGATATTAGGGTAACAAAAATAGAGACAGCACATATTAACAGTTGGCAGCCCTGGTTGCTATTAAGTATCGGCATAGTCATATCTGTTATGGTACACATAGCACATACGAAATTTGGTTGCAATCCAAATGATAGTATAGAAGTTACATGTATTTAAATTTGGACCTCTCAACAGGCTTAGGATCATGTTGGTAGCACTGACGTATATAAGTTACTCCAAATTAATATAGAATGTCAGGTACCATACGTGTGCATAGTTTAAAGCTGTCGGCTTGCATACTTTCTGATATATTGGTATTTGGATAAAAGAAATTAAGATCATTTATTAACAGTTGGCAGGCCCGGTGGGCCTTAAGAATACGCTCAGTCCTATCTGGTTATGTACACATACAACATACGAAATTTGGTTGAATTTCAATTGATAGTGTAGAAGTTATATGCATTTAAAACTGGACCTATCAGCAGGCTTATAATCATTTTGGCAACACTGCCATGTATGGCCTCTTGGAAATTAAACTGCAATATTATTATCTATACGTGTGCCAATTTTGAAATAGCTCCCATTCATACCTTCCAAGATATCCAACATGGAGCTCAAATTCCAATTACGATTTTTCAGCAGTTGGTAGCACTGACATCATTTACAAATACGGCATTGAGCTATTCAAGTATAGATATTTACTCCTACCAAATTTTGTTTCGATTGATGCAGCCGTTTAGGAGTTGATAGGGGGCGACACACACAGCCAGACAGACAGACAGACAGAAGGATAGACAGACAGACATTTGCCCGGATCGATCTCATAAGTCTACTTTTTCCTCATTTTTGCAAAATGTGAAAAGTAGGCTATATTGTTTATGTAGCCTACAAGAATGAAATAAAAAAATAATACCTGGATTTAGTTTTTTAGCTCTCCTGAAAAAAATCGAAAGGGAAGTTGTGCAACTATGATACCCAGATCCTCATTTAGTTGTTTAATCAAAGTTCCTTCTAATTGCGCACAATTCACAAGCAATAAATCACTGAATGAGCCTTTTAATGGGAAGCTGTGTTCCCTGACGAACAAGTACGTTTGAAGGATCTTGACAATTGAAAGCTGAGTTGTATTAGAGACAGCTGCTTAGCCGCAGGTGATTACGTTGTCACGTAAACCCCCAGAGTATTGGCGGGAGCCCAACTTCCCAAGTGTAGACTTAACTCAACTTGCGTACGTCACACGAGGGGAATCAGAATGCACAGCCAGTCGAGGAGGCAATGAGTGAATTATTTCCTTTTTGACGTGAGAACGTCAAATAAATTGTTGGAATAGGGTGACGTTCGAGTTGCAAACAATGAAAGTAGACTTATGAGATTAACACATGGCCAAAAATTGTGTGTCTGTCTGTCTCTGTGTGTGTGTGTGTGTACTCTGAATTACTGCACCCCCCCCCCCCTCCCCGCCCCCTTATCAATTCAAAAAACGGTGAAACCGAATTGAACGAAATTTGGAACAGAGGTAGCACTAGCAAAGGGCACCTCAGTGTCATGTTTTATATAGCCGTCATCATGACGAAAACGTAATGGCGGCCACCCAAATGTTAAACGCTCAAATCAAATTACCACCAACCTTATCATCTGATCTCTACTAATTTTCGCAATATTGTACCTTTATGTATGAAGACTCTTTTACCGACAGTAGTGGCTACGTTGGCTAACGCGCAGCATTAGGTCATGGGGCCAAGCTCTCTGCTGACTCGGTAGACGTGTGGGTTCGAGCCCCACCGTCGGCCGTCCTTGAAATGGTTTTCCGTGGTTTCCCATTTTAAACACCAGGCAAATGCTGGGACGGTACCTTCTGACAGGCCACGGCCGCTTCCTTCCACATCCTTGTCCAGTTTCATTCACAATCATTCATTTCACTCATTAACTCCTCTCATGAGGTTGGCGTCAGGAAGGGCATCCGGCCGTAAAACCATCGCCACAAAGACTTCCATCGCATCTCATCCCCGACCCCGTTGGAAAACGGGAATAATAAGGGGTAGTCATACATGTATGAAGACTCTTTTGATCAATCTACAAGGTCATCAGCCCAATAATTGGCGGATGGCGGCCATGTGTGTGCAAATTGATTCCCCCTATCATTTCAAACGTGGTAAAACTGAATTGAACGAAATTTGGTACAGAGGTAGCACTAGCAAAGGGAACCTCAGTGTCATGTTTTATATCGCTGCCATCTTGACGGAAACGGTATGGCGGCCACCCAAACGTTAAAAGCTTAAATCAAATTACGACGATCCTAATCATTTGATCGCTACCAAATTTTGCAACAACATACCTTTTTTGGAGAAGCATCTTTTGACTAAACTAAAAGGTCATCAGCCCAACAGTTTGAAGATAGCGGCCATTTATGTGTGCAAATCGATTCACCATATCAATTCAAACACGGCGAAATCTAATTGAATGAAATTTTGTACAGAGGTAGCACTGGCAAAGGGTACCTCATATTCATGTTTAATATCCGTACCGGTATAACACGTTGTATTTCAACAAGCAACTATAACCAACATTCAATTATACTCCTTGAATAGGGCAAAGAGTTATAACAATACCCATGCATTTAGTAGAAAGTAGGCTATAGGTTCTTTACTGAACATATTGTTTTTTTGTCGTTTGGCCTCCTGAGAGGCTGAGAGCAGGTCTTTCTATTCGACTACCGTGGGCCACCTAAACGTCGGGATGAGAGATGGAATGGATGAAGATGAATGAAACTGGGCAAGGATGTGAAAGGAAGGAGCCATGGACTATCAGAAGGTACCGTCTCAGCATTTGCCTATTGTTGAAAACGGGAATCCACGGAAAACCATTTCAAAGACGGCCGACGGTGGGGCTCGAACCCACGCGTCTAACGAGTCAGCATAGAGCGGGGCCCCATGACCTAATGCTGCGCTTTAGCCAGCGTAGCCACTGCTGTCGGTAGTGAAAGGTGGTGATATCGTTTCTTCTCTCTTCTGTTGCCGCGCTCGAGTGTCGCTACTGTCGTTTTTGGATGTCACGGGTGAACAACCACGGGATGCATTTTGATGCGGTTTTCACCATTCTGTAAAGGATATCTTGAGGAAGATTTCTGTTGAAAATAGTTTCTTTATGATCAAAAGAAGCCGGGCAGTAACTATTTCAGTGAAAAAGACGTAAAAAACACGTGGCGACCGTGCACTTTTTAAGCATAAGCGGGAAAACCGTTAAAAATATCTATATACTATGAGTGTAAGAATTGTTCAGCTGAAATGTTCTACAAAAAGAAACTGGAGAGCATATCTCTATCTTCATTATATCACCCACTAGAAGTGTTTTTACGTTTTCATTTCTTCCTACAATCTCCATTAAAATACTGAGGCGACAGTTTACAAACTGGCTAGGGGCGAGTCTATCACCCCAGTTACAGCCTAGCTAGCGGGCGAACATATTACCCCAGATACAGCCAGCAGCAAACTGTTGAGTCGTGTTGAGTTAAAACTTCAGAGAAGAGTGGTTGTGTTTGGAGATTTCCTGGAAGCGCAACTCGGCTTTTCTTCATTTCGCCTGTGAATTTTCCGTTCCACAAAAAATTAAAAATATATGAAGCTGAAATTTCGCAAGAGTGATAGTTAAAACAAATCAGTCAGAGAATAATTTGTCACGCTCAAATATGGTCGCGCAAGGTAGTTGAACACACCCAATAATTTGTTTTTATTTTAACCCTCGATTGAGTGCGCAGTATTGTATAACATCAATAGTCGCACTGGGTCTGGTAATAATAATAATATCGTATGACCTCGGGTACCGGGTGCAAGCTTTGTTATTTGACGCCCAGAGGGGAGCTTGCGAGTCGAATTCCTTGAATCACTATTTAAGCTCCTTGTCACTACAGCGCTTTCTAGTAGAGAAATGAGGAACTTTGTGTTGGCGGAAAATCCCGAGATAAATTTTGCCATTATGACCACGGCCTACTCAATTCAAATGGGTTCTTTAACATGCCAACGACGTATGACTTGCGTGTCGTGATTTTTGCCGCCTTTCAAAAATCACATACCATGGCCAGGAGCGAATCTGCAAGCTTGGGGTTGGCAGTGTGACACGGTAACCACTCACCCTCCGTGGCAAGCACCATATTATAATCAAAAATCGACTCTAAATAAGAATAGAACAACACAATATCTGCAACATCAAAATATAAATTATTATATAAATTCAAAATTCGTACTGCCCTAAATTATTATTCTGTTGCAAACCATTTTTAGCCTACTTTTCGCATTTTGTAAACATGAGGTAAAAGTAGACTAATGAGATCCATCCGGGAAAATGTGTGTCTGTCTGTCCTTCTGTCTGTCTGGCTGGCTGTGTGTGTGTGTGTGTGTCCCCTATCAACTCCTAAACGGCTGTAGCAATCGAACCCAAATTTGATGTGAGTAGAGATCTCTATCTGAATATCTCAATGCCTTATTTGAAAATAATGTCAGTGCTACCAACTGCTGAAAAATCGCTAATGAAATTTCATCTCCATGTTTTATATCTTGGAAGGTATGCATGGTAGCTATTCCAAAATTGGCACACTTATAGATAATACTATTTCAGCTTAATTCCCCGGAGGCCATGCATGGCAGTGTTGCCAAAATGATTCTAAGCCTGCTGATAGGTCCAATTTTTAATGCATATAACTTCTACACTCTCTGATTTTGTATTCTGTACCTTAAGAGAAGGAACTACGAATAGCCTATATTCAGTCACCAGGGCTGTCTCCCACAAATCCAACCCCTCGTCCTCGTCGTGGGAGATGGGCTACGTAATGAAGTAGGGGATTGCCTGTAGGGATGTAGTACAGTGGGGACTTAGTGTGCCTCAAGACCGCTACGGTAGCTGTGAAGGCCCTACAGGAACCCTGAAGAAATTACGGCTAACGGGGCTCTGGTGAAACAACTGCTGCCTTGTAGTTTGGAGTTGGTTCTTCAAAGGCTAAGGGAAGAAACCCTGACAGAAAATCAGCCTGGTGCCTCAGGCCTAAGGTGGCAGTCCCTCCATGGCACTCGGAGGCAGTGGGTTAATCACTCGCTCCTCTTAAATAAACTGATTACTGAAATTGAAGCGAAATTACAAAACCGGACGGATAACCTGATGACGACTTTTGGCATGAAAAGGACTACGAAAATCGGTTTCTGGAATGTGAGGACCTTGATGGAGAAAAACAGACTGAAGCAAGTGACACGGGAGATGAAGAACTATGGGCTGGATATCCTAGGATTGAGTGAGGTGAGGTGGCCAGGATTTGGTGAAATACAGACAACAGATGGAATTACATTTCTCTATTCTGGGGGCGATGAGGAAGAACACAGGGATGGAGTGGGGTTGCTGCTCAAGGGAAATGCAAAGAGGAGCCTTATGGAGTGGAAGCCAATTTCTAGCAGGCTCATGTTTGCTAGGTTCAAGACAAAGATCAGGAATGTGATCATCATCCAATGCTATGCGCCTACAGAACAATCGGAGCCAGAGAAGAAGGAAGAATTCTACCAAATGCTGCGAGATGCCACAAAACAAACAAGTAAGAAGGACATTCTCATTGTCATGGGAGACTTCAACGCGAAGGTGGGATCAAACAATGGGGGGTTGGAGCAGATCATGGGTAAACATGGCCATGGTGAGATGAATAACAATGGGGAGAAATTTACGGAATAT
Organism: Meconema thalassinum; assembly: GCA_946902985.2. Lineage (NCBI taxonomy): Eukaryota > Metazoa > Arthropoda > Insecta > Orthoptera > Tettigoniidae > Meconema > Meconema thalassinum. The sequence goes on from OX336388.2 coordinate 2,135,844,499, forward strand.
TGCGCCAGTCAGGATTTGGTGATGGGTGGCACGGTGTTTCCTCATAGGCGGTGCCACAAGGTCACCTGGGTGTCTCGTGATCATGTCATAGAAAATCAAATTGATCACATCGCGGTGAGCAGGAGGTTCAGAAGAAGCTTGGAAGATGTTAGGAATAAGAGAGGAGCGGATGTTGGTAGTGACCATCATCTTGTGGTTGCCATGAAGATCGTGGCAGTCCGCCGAAAGCTTATCACTCGGCACAACAAGTTTGATGTGGGCAAGCTTAAGAACCAGCAGAGATTGGACCAATTTAAACTGGAGCTCAGAAATAAATTCCAGGCGTTGGACTCCGAGACAGAGAAGGATGTGGAGACTGTGTGGAGCGAGGTAAAGAATATCTTCGTGGAAACCAGTGAGATGCAGCTCGGGTACAAGAACTACCTGCGGAAAGAATGGATATCCCATCAGACCTGGGACAAGATAAATTATAGAAAGGAGATTAAGGCCAAGCTCAACACCTGCAAGACTAGGCAGCAGAAGGCTCTCACACAAGCAGAGTATTCAACAGCAAACAGGGAGGTAAAGAGGAGTGTGCGGAAGGATCATAGGGGGTGGATTGATGAGCAGGCGGTGAAAGCAGAAGAAGCGGCAAGAAGGGGGGACGTTAAGGAGCTCTATGGCATCACAAAGATGCTTTCGAAGAAAGGTTTTAATAAAACTAGGCCTGTGAAGAGCAAGACGGGCGAGATCCTCACGACGTGTGAACAGCAGCTGACTAGATGGAGAGAACACTTTGCGGAGGTTCTTAATAGAGATAGAGGACCAGAAAGTAAGCAGCGAGGAGAAGATGAAGAGGAAGCAGAAAGTGACCCGGACATCAGCCTTGACTCCCCAACTCGGGGCGAAATACGGACAGCTTTGAAGCAGATGAAGTGCGGGAAGGCACCAGGTCTGGATAATATCCCAGCGGAAGTATTGAAAGCAGACCTGGATATCACGATCAATCTGCTGCACCCGCTGTTGGAGAAGATCTGGAAGGAGGAGAAAATACCAACTGACTGGAAGAAGGGGTTGATCGTCAAGTTACCGAAGAAAGGGGACACCACAAACTGTAACAACTGGAGGGGAATCACCTTGCAGTCCATTCCAAGCAAAGTACTGGCGAGAGTCATCCTGAATCGTATAAAAGACTGCGTAGAAAAAAGTCTTCGGAAGGAACAGGCTGGATTTCGACAACATCGCAGCTGTGTGGATCTCATCAACACCCTCCGAATCATCCTGGAGCAGAGTGTGGAATGGCGGAATACCCTTTACCTCACATTTGTCGACTTCGAGAAAGCATTCGACTCCGTTAATCAAAGAATCGTGTGCAAGACCCTCGAGGAATATAAAATTCCAACAAAGATCATCAGAATCATGGAAGAGATGTACGAAGGGTATGAGTGCCAGGTTCTACACGAAGGCAAATTAACAGAAAAGAACAAGGTCAGTTCCGGAGTGAGACAGGGGTGTGTCCTTTCCCCCACTCTGTTCCTGTTGGTCCTGGATAGTGTGATGAAGAAGGTAATGGGGGGACGGAAGAGGGGTATTCAATGGGGTATAAATGACAGGCTTGAAGATCTGGATTTCGCGGACGACATTTGTCTTATGGCACAACGGTACCGAGACATAGAAGATAAGCTGGGGAGGTTGCAGAGAGAAGCAGAACGTGCAGGACTGATGTTCAACACCAACAAGACCAAAGAGATGAGGATAAATTCTGACGTCACGACTAGCTTGACAGTCAACGGAAAGGAAATTGAGCGAGTTGAGTCCTTCCTCTACCTTGGGAGTATAGTCACAAATGATGGGGGAGCAGAAGAAGATGTTCGAAGCCGTATCAGGAAGGCAAATGGTGCCTTTGTCCAGCTCTACCCCATCTGGAGAAATAGAAACATTTCCAGGAAGACCAAGCATCGCCTTTTCAATAGCAACGTAAAGTCGATTCTTCTCTATGGCTGTGAAACATGGAAGTCACAAAACCGATCAACAACCAGCTACAGGTGTTCATTAACAGATGGCTGCGTCGCATCATGAATGTGAGGTGGCCGGACATAATCTCAAATGAAGATCTTTGGACCATCACCAATCAACAACCGATTAGCATCCAGATCTAGGAGAGGAAATGGTGCTGGATCGGTCACACACTAAGGAAGCCGGACGGAGCTGTTGAGAGGGCGGCGCTAGACTGGAATCCTCAAGGTGCCTGGAAGCGAGGTCGACCTAAGAAGACCTGGAAGAGGACGATCGAAAATGAAATTGCAGAGGTGGACAAGAACAGGAGTCAAGTGAAGAGAATGGACAGGAACCGTACTGCGTGGAGAAATTTCGCCAAGGCCCTATGCTCCGGAAGGAGCGGCAGGAATTAAGTAAGTCACCAGGGCTGCCAACTGTAGTGCTATATTAGGCTACATTACGCCAGTTATATTTCGAACTAATTAGAAATTTCGATATCACCAACTCAATTTCGTCATTATTCCATATAGATTACTCATTGGAATGAATCTTACATTTCGAGTAAAGTAGGCTCTTTAGTTCGTCACGGAACTTCTTGTTCAGTGTCGCTTTAGTTATCGAAATGAATGTTTTTCACAAAATATATCAGGTAAGTAAATTCACTTGAAAAGCCACTTTCGATCGGCAATCTACTGTATGATCATAATATCCTTTACACTTAGGCTATTAAACATATGTCTACCAACATGTGGGTGATGGCTTTTACAATATGTACAACGGATGGTCGTATTTGCAAAATGTACATGTTTGTACATATTGTAAATACCATCACCCACATATTGGTAGACATATATTTAATAGCCTAAGTGTAAAGGATCTGATGATGATCGCATGACGGTCGAAACTGGTCATCCAAGTGAGTTTACTTGTTAATCTCATGTAATTTTCTCAGGATTAGGGAAACACCCATCGCGAATGGGTACAATAGGGTTGACCAACAGAAAAGCATTTAATTACACGTGATTTCCAGGCAACGCTGCAAAATAGCTTCTACTCGTAATACTTCAATGTGAGTGTTCTAGGAGAACTTCGTGTTGCTGCCACAAGAGTGCAGCAGGAACCAATGGGGTCCAGGCGCATGCGAATTGGGTTGTTGGCTGCAATATGAGCCTCCTTTTGTATTACTTCTCGTTGTTTAGCATTCGCCATTAGCCTTATTGCGTATTGGACCAATTCTAGTCATGCTGCACTCCGGTGACGACGTTTCACAGTTACACACCCATTCCCTGAGTTGTTGTTGTTGTTTGAGTCTTCATGCTTTTTTGACTTGTGTGATGCAGCTCTGAAAGCCTCCCTGTCCTGAGCTAATCGTTTCATCTCTTCATAGCTACCACACCCTACATCCAAGGCAATCTGTTAAACATATTCTAACTTTGGTCTACCTATACAGTTCTTATCCTTGACCATTCCGTCCATAACTAAGCTTGCTATTCCAGGGTGTCTTAGCAAGTGTCCTACCTACCAACCTATTTCTTCTCTTCATTAGCAGTCGCCAGAAACATCTCTTCTCTCCCACTCGTCTTAATACCTCTTAGTTTTTAACCCTATATACCCATCTGATCTTCATCATTCTCCTGTAACACCACATTTCAAACGCTACAATTCTCCTCTTTTCTGCTGCACCAATAGTCCAAGTTTTGCTTTCATAGAGCGCCACGCTTCCAGTCAAAGACGTCCAAAAATGATTTCCTGATACCTAAATCTATATTCCATGTCAAACGATTCCTTTTTTATAGAAATGCTTTCCTTGCCTGAGCCAACCTACTTTTTTATATCCTTTTTGCTTCGTCCTTCACTGGTTGTATTGCCTCCTAAGTAACAGAAGTCTCCTACTTCCTTTAGCTTTTCACCTGCCAATTTTGATGTCCATAGAGGTTTCTGATATATATATATACACCGCGGACAGGCCAACCAGGATCACGCAAATATCACTTCTTTATAGGTCTTGTTTCCTTCTTTCTCTTCTAGAAGTCTTTCATCCTGGTCGACTGCGCAGCTCTTCTTTCATCAGTCCATTCTCCTCTGTTGATATTCTTCGTCTCCCCGACAAGAATTTTGAGGCCAAAAAAACTTTTTTTTACTCTATTCGATTTACACAATCTTCTTCAGTAATTTTGAATTTTTGAAGTTCTTCTTTCATTTGTTTTACATATCCTCCTTGCCCTGTATAGTTCCAGATTTTATCAAAAATTTGTTTGTTTAACCTTGAGCAATCCATGCGGACCATATGTCCGTAGAACTGAGACTGCCGTTTTCTGATCATCACTTCAAGGTTGCCGATTTTACTATAAATTTCTGAATTGGATCTCGGTCTATAATCTTCCTGAGTTTTCCTAGGACCATAAATCCTTCTTAAAATTCTTCTTTCTATCTTGAGCAAATTCTCCATTCCGGTTATATATGAAGTTTCCATGCCGTACAAGATGACGGGTCTAACAACAGTATTAAAATGTTGTAATTTTGCATTGATAGACAGGTTCTTTTTATTGTATACTAGCAGAAGTACCCGTTCTTCGAACGGTGTTCGGTGTTAACTCCAGACATTATAATAATAATTATAATGTTATTGGTGTTACATCCCTTTTAAGTACTGTTGCTTTTAGAGACGCACCAGACATTATCAATTGAGCTACTGTTGCAATGGTTAGCGGCTTGTAATTCCTTCATAAGTTTATCAGAACGAAGTTAATTTTCTGGGAATATCGCACACACTGTTAATTTAAGGGCCTTATAATGTGGTTTTCGGAGACCCTTTATAGACTCGCGAATTTTTTGTCTCATATTGAGAAGTGCAACATATGCTTTGATCGTCCTTCTAGGATAATTTTTATATTTCGCCTATTTTAGCATGTATTTTGAGAAGTTTTTCCCTATATCCACCCTTCTACTGTATGAAAAGTACGGTGAAGAGTTTTATAAATGATTAGTGTATTGACTCATGTTTACCACACCTAATTTTACGATGCACCAAGCATCCGAACATGAGTTATAGGCTTACATATGGATACACAGAAAGACAGACAGACAATTCTATTGTCTACAACATATCACCCAGAAATCCAAATATGGGTATATCTACCACACAGTATCAAAGAAAATCATACTTACGATGAACCCGTATGTCGACAAAAAAAAAGATTAGTTGAAATGTACTCTCAAACTAAATTCACCTTACGTGTACTTCCTGACATGAAATAGAATTGAAAGTCTTGTAGATGAAACGCAATACACGTCACATAAAAACTGACCCTCTACGTTGTGTTGGGTCCCCATACACAGGAAGACCTCTATCATAAATTATAAAAGCTTGTGGTGCATGAAAATTCAGGTTCTTTAGTCTCAAATGGCCCAAATTCCTAAAAGCCGCAAAAAATGCTGATTCAATTCAGGAATTTTTGAAATTAATGTTGTGGTTTGGAGATATAATAGACCTTCTGTACTATATGTCGCACGTGAAAATTGCATGAAAAAATCCTAGATTACCCCTTGACCCCCTTAATTGCATTGGTGAATTATACAGTCTACGTTGGTTCCGTGATAACCTTATATTTGCAAACTTTCACAGAAATGTAATAAATGTAATAAATTGCTTCTTACTGAAATAGATGGAAAGTTGGATGCCACCCCTTGAGATAATGTTGTCATGGTTACCGATTTGCATTCCTTCATTAGTTTGTTAAATTAAATTTAATTAGTTTTCTGGGAATGTTTCAGAAACTGTTGGTTTTAGAGCCTTATAATGTAGTTTTCGAGGACCCTCGAGTTTTATTTCTGGCACCTAGGGGCTTTGTCTCGTCGTTGTACGCCATAATATAATACTACTAACAATAATATAATATAGGGATAGGAATATAATAGAACTGCCATACCACACCCGCAGGTGTAAATCGCGTGAAAAAATTCTAGACTACCCCTTGACCCCCTTATGAGCAATTTACATATTGATGAAATTTACAGCTTAATTTGGTTCCATAATAACCATCTAGCCGTTTGCAAACTTTCACACTAATGTAATTAATGGAATTGCATTGCTTCTTACAGCAATAGATGGACTTCTGAGAATCTGTTGCCATGGTTATCGGCTTGCATTCGTTCAGTGGTTTATTAAATTAAATTAGTTTTCTGGGAATATCTCAAAAACGGATGGACGTAGGACCATAAAATGTGTTTTTAGGGCCCCCAAATGTTATCTCTCACATTGAGGGGCTGAAAAGGAGCTTTGTCTCGTCCTTCTACTCCTATTTCAGCATGTATTTTAAGGAGGTATGCCCCCTTTTATGATAGATACAGAGAAAAGATACATCAATGATTAGTGTCGTGCCTCTGATGGATATCTGTACCAAATTTTGCGTTGATACACCCAGCCGTTCTCGATTTATAAGGGAACAAAGTTGTCCACAGACAATCAAACAAACAGACAGACAGACCAAAACATTATTTTCGCGCGCATCTATCATAAAACAGTCTGAAACGTGTAAATAACTCAAATTTCCGTAGAAATTCAGAAAAAAAAACAGACAAATTTTCTATTTATATATGTAGAGATATACTGCACCGCTCGGTGTTGACCGTGTTTTATTGCACAAATTTAGGTTTTACTCGCGAACCGCTGGGGATACACGAAAAGTGTTAAGGAACTTTTGGATAGAAAATTGAATGTTAAAGCTCATGTATGCCATCAAAAGGTTGCTATTTCTTAGCGTTCTCTTTTTATTTGAAATGGAAATATCAAATTTTGAAACCAAAGGGTGTAGTGACGTCATAAATGTGGGTTTTACTCGCTAACCGTTGGAGATGAACGAAAAGTGAAGCTCGTAAGTACCGTCAATAGTTTGCTATTTCTTAGCGTTCTCTTTTTATTTGATAAGGAAATATGAAGTTTTGATTTAAGTGTGTAGTGACGTCACTAAAATGGTCGCCATTTTTCAATAGTGCAAATTATCGAAATAAAATGTATCCTATATGTAAACCTGGTAAATCAGCTACATCCATGCAAAATTTCATTTAAATCGGACCAGTGGTTCTTCCGTTATTGAGTAGCACACAGACAGACAGAAAGACAGACACACACCATCTCATTTTTGTATATTAGTATAGCAGAAGTACCCGTCCTTCGAACGGTGTTATATATTAACACCAGACATTATCAATTGAGCTACTGTTGCAATGGTTAGCGGTTTTTCATTCCTTCATAAGTTTATCAGAACGAAGTTAGTTTTCTGGGAATACCACACTGTTAATTTAAGGGCCTTAAAATGTGGTTTTCGGAGACCCCTTATAGACTCGCGAATTTTGTGTCTCACATTGAGAAGCGCAACATATGCTTTGATCGTCCTTCTAGGATAATTTTTATATTTTTTGCCTATTTTAGCATGTATTTTGAGAAGTTTTCCCTATATCCACCCTTCTACTGTTTGAAAAGTACGGTGAGGAGCTTTATAAATGATTGGTGTATTGACTCATGTTTACCATACCTAATTTTACGATGCACCAAGCATCCGAACATGAGTTATAGGCTTACATATGGATACACAGAAAGGCAGACAGACAATCCTATTGTCTACAACATATCACCCAGATATCCAAATATGGGTATATCTACCACACAGTATCAAAGAAAATCATACTTACGATGAACCCGTATGTCGACAAAAAAAAAAGATTAGTTAAAATTTGCTCTCAAACTAAATTCACCTAACTTGTACTTCTTGACGTGAAATAGAATTGAAAGACTTGTAGACGAAACGCAATACACCTCACATAAAAACTGACCCTCTACGTTGTGTTAGGTCCCCAAAGACAGGAAGACCTCTTTCATAAATTATAAAGGCTTGTGGTGCATGAAAATTCAGGTTCTTTAGTCTCAAATGGCCCAAATTCCTAAAAGCCGCAAAAAATGCTGATTCAATTCAGGAATTTTTGAAAATAATGTTGCTGTTTGGAGATATAAAGGAAGATTGTAGTTTTACGTGACCATTAATCTCGAGATCATAAGCCACGGGACCTCCATTTTACGTGGAATCTGAACCACAGGGCATGTCATTTCACTTTGAAAATGTTTGGAGATATAATAGACCTTCTGTACTATATGTCGCACGTGAAAATTGCATGAAAAAATCTAGATTACCCCTTGACCCCCTTATTTGCATTGATGAATTATACAGTCTACGTTGGTTCCGTGATAACCGTATAGCCATTTGCAAACTTTCTCAGAAATGTAATAAATGGAGTGACATTACTTCTTACAGAAATAGATGGAATAGATGGAAAGTTGGATGCCACCCCTTGAGATAATGTTGTCATGGTTAGCGATTTCCATTCCTTCATTAGTTTGTTAAATTAAATTAAATTAGTTTTCTGCGAATATTTCAGATACTTTTGGTTTTAGGGCCTTATAATGTATTTTTCGAGGACCCTTTAGGGCCCCCAAGTTTTGTTTCTGGCACCGAGGGGGCTTTGTCTCCTCGTTGTACGCCATAATATAATAATAATAATAATATAATATAGGGATAGGAATATAATAGACCTGCCGTACCACACCCGGTGGTGTAAATCGCGTGAAAAAATTATAGTGTACCCCTTGACCCCCTTAAGCGCATTATACGTATTGATGAATTTTACAGCTTAATTTGGTTCCGTGATAACCTTCTGGCCGTTTGCAACCTTTCACACCAATGTAATCAATGGAATTGCATTGCGTCTTACAGCAATAGATGGACCTCTGAGAATCTGTTGCCATGGTTACCGGCTTGTATTCGTTCATTAGTTTATTAAATGAAATTAGTTTTCTGGGAATATCTCAAAAACGGTTGGTTTTAGGGCCTTAAAATGTGGATTTCGGGGACCCTTCAGGGCCCCCGAGTTTTGTCTCTCACATCGAGGGGCTGAAATGATCTTTGTCTCGTCCTTCTACTCCTATTTCAGCATGCATTTTAAGGGGGTAGGCCCCCTTTTATGAGAGGTACGGAGAAGGGTTACATCAATGATTAGTGTCGAGCCTCTGATGGATATCTGTACCAAATTTTACGTTGATACACCCAGCCGTTCTCGAGTTATGAGGGAACAAATTTGTCCACAGACAATCAAACAAACAGACAAACAGACAGACCAAAACATTATTTTCGCGCGCATCTATCATAAAACAATTTTAAACGTGTAAATAACTCAAATTTCCGTAGAAATTAAAAAAAAACAGACAAATTTTCTATTTATATATGAAGAGATATACTGCACCGCTCGGTGTTGACCGTGTTTTATTGCACAAATTTAGGTTATACTCGCTAACCGTCGGAGATACACGAAAAGTGATAAGAACCTTTTGGATAGAAAATTAAATGCTAAAGCTTGAGTATACCATCAAAAGTTTGCTATTTCTTAGCGTTCTCTTTTTATTTGAAATGGAAATATGAAATTTTTAAACCAAAGGGTGTAGTGACGTCACAAAAGTAGGTTTTACTCGCTAACCGTTGGAGATACACGAAAAGTGATAAGGACCTTTCCGATAGGAAATTAAATTTCAAAGCTCGTATGTGCCATCAAATGTTTGCTATTTCCTACCGTTTTCTTTTTATTTGATATGGAAATATGGAATTTTGAAACCAAAGGGTGTAGTGACGTCACTAAAATGGTCGCCATTTCATAATAGTACAAAATATCGAAATTAAAAGTATCCTATATGTAAACCTGGTATTTCAGCTACATCCATGCAAAATTTCATTTAAATCGGATCAGTGGTTCTTGCGTTATTAAGTAACAGACAGACAGACAGACAGACAGACAGAAAGACAGACACACACCATCTCATTTTTAGCCTACTTTCGATTTTTGCAAAAAATGAAAGTAGACTTATGAGATCAACACAGGGCGAAAAAAGTGTGTCTGTCTGTGTGTGTGTATGTGTGTGTGTGAGTCTGTGTGTGTGTCTGTGTGTGTGTGAGTGTGTGTACTCTGAATGTGTGTCCCCCCCTATCAATTCGAACACGGTGAATGCGAATTGAACGAAATTTGGTACAAAGGTAGCCCTAGCAAAGGACACCTCAGTGTCATGTTTTATATCGCCGCCATCTTGACGGAAACGTAATGGCGGCCACACAAATGTTCAAAGCTTAAATCAAATTACGACTAACCTAATCATCCGATCTCTACCAAATTTTGCAACAACATACCTTTATGGGGGGAACATCCTTTGACCAAACTAATAAGTCATCAGCGTAATAGTTTGCGGATGGCGGCCATCTTTGTGTGAAAATCGATTCCCCCTATTAATTCGAACACGGTGCAACCGAATGGAACGAAATTTGGTACAGAGGTAGTACTAACAAAAGGCACCTCAGTGTCATGTTTTATATCGCCGCCATCTTGACGGAAACGTAATGGCGGCCACACAAATGTTCAAAGCTTAAATCAAATTACGATTAACCTAATCATCCGATCTCTACCAAATTTTGCAACAACATACCTTTATAGAGGAAGCATCCATTGACCAAATAACTAGGTCATAAGCCTAATAGTTTGCGGATGGCGGCCATCTTTGTGTGAAAATAAATTCCCCCTATTAATTCAAACATGGTGAAACCAAATGGAACGAAATTTGGTACAGAGGTAGCACTAGCAAAGGGCACCTCAGAGTCATGTTTTATATCGCCGCCATCTTGACAGAAACGTAATGGCGGCCACACGAATGTTAAAAGCTTAAATCAAATTACGATTAACCTAATCATCCGATCTCTACCAAATTTTGCAACTACATACCTTAATGGAGGGAGCATCCTTTGACCAATCTAATAGGTTATTAGCCTAATAGTTTGCAGATGGCGGCCATCTTTATGTCAAAATAAATTCCCCCTATTAATTCGAACACGGTGGAACCGAATGGAACGAAATTTGGTACAGAGGTAGCACTAGCAAAGGGCACCTAAGTGTCATGATTTATATCGCCACCATCTTGACTGAAACGTAATGGCGGCCACACGAATGTTCAAAGCTTAAATCAAATTACGATTAACCTAATCATCCGATCTCTACCAAATTTTGCAACTACATACCTTTATGGAGGGAGCATCCTTTGACCAATCTAATAGGTCATTCGCCTAATAGTTTGCGGATGGCGGCCATCTTTGTGTCAAAATCGATTCTCCCTATTAATTCAAACACGGTGAAACCGAATGGAACGAAATTTGGTACAGAGGTAGCACTAGCAAAGGGCACCTCATATTCATGTTTAATATCCCTATAGCACGTTGTATTTCAACAAGCTACTACAACCAACATTCAATCATACTCCTTGAAAAGGACAAAGAGTTATAACAATACCCATGCATTTAGGAGAAAGTAGGCTATATGTTCTTTACTGAACATCTTGTTTAGCCTACTTTCGATTTTTGCAAAAAATGAAAGTAGACTTATGAGATCAACACAGGGCGAAAAAAGTGTGTCTGTCTGTGTGTGTGTATGTGTGTGTGTGAGTCTGTGTGTGTGTCTGTGTGTGTGTGTGTCTGTGTGTGTGTGTGTCTGTGTGTGTGTGAGTGTGTGTACTCTGAATGTCTGTCCCCCCCTATCAATTCGAACACGGTGAATGCGAATTGAACGAAATTTGGTACAAAGGTAGCACTAGCAAAGGACACCTCAGTGTCATGTTTTATATCACCGCCATCTTGACGGAAACGTAATGGCGGCCTCACAAATGTTCAAAGCTTAAATCAAATTACGACTAACCTAATCATCCGATCTCTACCAAATTTTGCAACAACATACCTTTATGGGGGGAACATCCTTTGACCAAACTAATAAGTCATCAGCGTAATAGTTTGCGGATGGCGGCCATCTTTGTGTGAAAATCGATTCCCCCTATTAATTCGAACACGGTGCAACCGAATGGAACGAAATTTGGTACAGAGGTAGTACTAACAAAAGGCACCTCAGTAACATGTTTTATATCGCCGCCATCTTGACGGAAACGTAATGGCGGCCACACAAATGTTCAAAGCTTAAATCAAATTACGATTAACCTAATCATCCGATCTCTACCAAATTTTGCAACAACATACCCTTATAGAGGAAGCATCCTTTGACCAAATGAATAGGTCATTAGCCTAATAGTTTGCGAATGGCGGCCATCTTTGTGTGAAAATCAATTCCCCCTATTAATTCAAACACGGTGAAACCGAATGGAACGAAATTTGGTACAGAGGTAGCACTAGCAAAGGGCATCTCAGTGTCATGTTTTATATCGCCACCATATTGACAGAAACGTAATGGCGGCCACACAAATGTTCAAAGCTTAAGTTAAATTACGACTAACATAACCATCCGATCTCTACCAAACTTTGCAACAACATACCTTTTTGGAGGGAGCATCCTTTGACCAATCTAATAGGTTATTAGCCTAATAGTTTGCGGATGGCGGCCATCTTTATGTCAAAATTGATTCCCCCTATAAATTCGAACACGGAGGAACCTAATGGAACGAAATTTGGTACAGAGGTAGCACTAGCAAAGGGCACCTCAGTGTCATGTTTTATATCGCCGCCGTCTTGACTGAAACGTAATGGCGGCCACACGAATGTTCAAAGCTTAAATCAAATTACGATTAACCTAATCATCCGATCTCAACCAAATTTTGCAACTACATACCTTTATAGAGGGAGCATCCTTTGACCAATCTAATAGGTCATTCGCCTAATAGTTTGCGGATGGCGGCCATCTTTGTGTCAGAATCGATTCCCCCTATTAATTCAAACACGGTGAAACAGAATGGAACGAAATTTGGTACAGAGATAGCACTAGCAAAGGGCATCTCAGTGTCATGATTAATATCGCCGCCATATTGACAGAAACGTAATAGCGGCCACACAAATGTTTAAAGCTTAAATCAAATTACGACTAACATAACCATTCGATCTCTACCAAACTTTGCAACAACATACCTTTATGGAGGGAGCATGCTTTGACCAATCTAATAGGTCATTAGCCTAATAGTTTGCGGATGGCGGCCATCTTTATGTCAAAATTGATTCCCCCTATTAATTCGAACACGGTGGAACCGAATGAACGAAATTTGGTACAGAGGTAGCACTAGCAAGAGGCACCTCAGTGTCATGTTTTATATGACCGCTATCTTGACGGAAACGTAATCGCGGCCACCCAAATGTTAAAAGCTAAAATGTAATTACGACCAACCTAATATAGTCTCTACCAAATTTTGCAACACCATATCTTTATGTGGGAAACATATTCTGACCAAACTGCAAGAACATCAGCCCAATAGTTTGCAGATGGTGGCCAAGTATGTGTGCAAATCGATTCCCCCTATCAATTCAAACACGGCGAAACCGAATTGAACGAAATTTGGTACAGAGGTAGCACTAGCAAAGGGCACCTCATATTCATGTTTAATATCCCTATAGCACGTTGTATTTCAACAAGCTACTACAACCAACATTCAATCATACTCCTTGAAAAGGACAAAGAGTTATAACAATACCCATGCATTTAGGAGAAAGTAGGCTATATGTTCTTTACTGAACATCTTGTCTTAATTTTGAGTTATGCTGTGGATATTTTTCGTTATCTTCTATTTAACCTTTTGTCCATTCATATTATTGCAGCTTTTGTTTTTTTACTTGATTTTGTGTTGTAATTCTGAACAATTAAAATATAATTTCCAAGTTTTCTAAGTCATCGAATTAAAGTTGGAACATTGTACAGAATACTTCAAGGAATGCCCTACACTGCATTCTAAAGTGGACAGATTTGACAAGCTTTTGATGATGGAGCAATATTTAAAATCAGCTATGAGCAATTGGGAATTGTATCGTGTGATCTACAGCAACGAACCATGGATCGCCTAAAAATGGATGCTGAACCAATATCAGAGGATATTGTGTCAAAAATATATAAATATTCACTGCAAAAATGAACGGCCGACCTATAACCAGTTTTGCAATATCCTTCTCAGTGTGTACCATGCTTAGGAAAATGTGGTAGTTACGACTAAGCCACCTTGTGCTAGTGGCAGTGGAGGTGGAGATGGTGATTTGGTATCTTGATATCCAATTGTGCATGTTATTCTTCAAGAACATTTCAAGTTAATCAGGGTGAGCTTGAGGGATGGATAGGAGACTACAGAATTGGTTGAAGAGGCGGATAACGGTTGGAAGATGGTGTGTTGTGCAGCTTGATTTGGACAAGATGATAGTATAATCATATGAAGAAGAGGCAAGTCCAGATCTCCGTGTATCACGCTCTCATGTATTTTTTTTTTGTGTTCCATGTGTATCAGAAAGTCCTTCAATATGACATAGTTGTCAGGCTTTCTGGGACGAATGTAACGTTTACGTTCATATAAAAAATGATTAGTGTTCTTTGGAGGTGGCGTTGGTGCGCTTGAGTGGAGGAAACATGAACTAGTGAAACGAGTGTCAACTCTGACGATAGCAGAGATGAGTTTAGACAATGAGAGTGGAACTTTGATAAATAAAAAGTGATTGGAGGTTATTGGAGATTATAAAAGAAAAGCAAAGGTATAACAAAAAGACGCGAATGAGAATATACTGGATTAATCTGTCTTATTTAATACGTCGTATTGTGCCCAACTCTAGGAATGGGTATTCCAAGATTCAGACACCTAGATATCAAGGGAAAGGCTACAGCCGCTTTTGAAAGTTGAGATATTTGAATATCGCGCTACATTGCTTCCAGAAGCAATTGGAAAGAATATACCGCTAAGAGCATGTCAAGTGACGTAGCGAGTAATAGCAGAGGTCGAGGCTATTTATTGATTAAATAGTTAACCATAGAGTAGAGACTTGAGACTGGGATCAGATTACTGGCACGGCCAAATGAAAGAGAATGCAATTAGTATCAAGTAAATCGGACCAGGGATACCAGAGATATGAGGATTTCCAGATATCAGCTGATGCAGCGTGACCCTGACAGTTTTGAATAAACGCCGGCTGGCCGAAGCATCAGTAGCTCACTTCAACACAAGCACTTGCCTAGCAAGATGCTGCTACGCTGAGCCAAGGCACATGGTTGCCGGATCTACGCAGAAGTTATTTTCAAAGTTGTGATAGTCACAAAAGTGCTGCGCTACGAGTGGAACTTAGTAAGTTTCCGGCGAAGGAGAATCACTGAGGTGATTGATATTTTTCTACAGACACTGGAGAAATATTTTTATTTCTACATGGACATATGCTAGACTTTGTCTAGAATTCGTACTTTGTCACAGACCAGTAATATCCTAATACTTGGATATTTAAGTCCATTTCAGTCAGTTTTCATATTTGTAACTTAATAACCACTCCGATCTATCAGTACACTGAAGACCAGTCTATCACGGGGGTGTTCATTAGCCAACGCAGGGAAACTACAGGTTGCTTCGCGCATGGTAGATGGTGTGAAGCCATGCCCAGGGAACGATCTTCAGAACAGCCGTTGATTGGTTAGACTGTCAGTGTTTTCTTGTGCTGAAAAGATTACCGTGAGTTATGTTACAACTGACATATCTAAGAATAGATCACTTAGATCTGACCCCATTTAAGCAAACTGTTATGGCTTTAATAGAAGCCCATATTAACATGGAACAACAGTTACTTCAAACGTCAAGACATACTACCACTATGTCTGATTAGACGGATTGTGGGTATATAATGGCGGCCGATACAAGGATTATACATGCTTGTCCGATAGGGAATGTCTATGGATAAATCTGGTACAGACCAGGTTTACTACGCTTCAAGACCATCAAGAAATGTAAGCCACATTTGAATTATATTATGCCTAGCTAATTGGAACAAACTATTTTTCTGCAGATGACCAACACATTTTTTTCTTCGTATTTAGATCTTGCAATGATTTACGCAAGACATATTAGAGTTATTCTGAGTATTTTCAGCACTCAGAATAGTTTAGGATCGATGACCGAGCATTTCGAGCATTTATTTGAATATTTCATATTTTAGGGAAATCACGGGAAAAAATCGATGTAAAGGTTGAGTTAAATTATTTTTGTTGAGGAATGGATATTTTTTCCATATTCGAAGATTCGAACATGTGGATTCTCACATAATGAGATGATAATTAAACACATTTAAAATGATATAACAAATGATAATAATAATAATCCACTAATAATAATAATAATATTTTTTATAATTTTTCTAAATAATTCTTGGATATTATATTTTATAATAATCATATGTATTGAGAGAGAGACTATGAAGTAGTTTAATCATTTCTAGTCTGGAACAGGAGATTTTCCGAAGGAGAGTGGTTAGCGCAAGCCCGCATTCAACCAACATTTCAGTTCTGGTTGAACAGTTGATATTTGCAATGAGCAAAGTATATTTTTCAGATAACACGGAGAGGCATGAAACGGGAAGCAAATGATATTTGTATCAAATAGGATATTTTTGTATTTATATAAAATCATGACGTAAATACACTCGAAAGTGAAATAAAGATTTTCATAAGTATGGTAAATTCACGGGTTGAACTGAATGGTAAAATAAAATAAACTTGTAAGTTTATTAATCTTCCAGTGTTGATAACAAGCAGAGGCTTGATTTATTGTATAAATTTTGGGAAGAAAATTTATATGTGTGGAGTAGTTGAAAAGCCTTTCCCAGGTGCGCATGTTTAAGTCGCAGGAATGAAGAGGTTTTTTCGAGCATCAATCAAATAGCAGGTTCGATGGCTCAGGTTTATAGAAGGAGTATTGGAACTACACATTTCGTCGTATGAATGACCCGAAGGTTATTTCTTTAAAACCATCAGTTCTTATTTCAACCTTGTTTACGGATTCCATTAAGACTTTGATTTTGCTAGAACCCGGATTTGTCATGATAGTAGTTTATTCTTCTACAGAGGAAGACCTTTGCCGTTGTTGTTGGAATATTGTGTTCTTATAAAAATAATAGAATGGGCCACTGTCAATTAAAAATAATTCTTTAACCACGAATAATTCGAAGGATATTTTCAATCCTAGTGCCATGAAATAATGAATTTATTATGAAGCTACAATGCTTATTTCCGCATTCTGTCGAAGAATTGCAAGTTGTGAAGATTACTAAAATGGCCATGAATATAAATATTTTTCATAATAATGATTCCAAGTGGAAAATTGAATAGTTGAATGGTTCAACAATTTAGTGATAAAGTTGATGATTCAGAAATCATATATTTTGTTAGGAACTTGAAATTCATAATCGAGTCACTTCTCGAATGTTTAATGTCAGAAGAACAATTGATTTTTGTTGTTCTTCGATGCTATGCTCAAGGTCAAATACTTTTCAGATGTTATTAATATGTGTAAATAATTTGTGTTGATTCAATGATGATAATAATATTTTTCGACAATATATTTTTGAAACTGGAAGAGTAAGTGAAACTTAAAATTCTATGAACATTTATTCTACGAGTGTTAATATTATGTAAAAATCCAAACAGTGAACTACGATATTTCCAGTAGAGACAATTTAATTTGAACTGGATTTAATCATAAATAATTTTGGAACACAGTCTACAGGACTAACAATCAGACTTGTGTTTCCAAAAAATAATTGTCAAATATGTTTGGAAAATTTCTGTTTATTGTGTAAATAGGAGTGTGGGTCGCTACTTTGAGAATTTTTGCAGTCAATTTTAAATTCAAAATAAAATGAGATAATTTTACTTGATGTGTTATACCCAGTTGAATCTCCTTCTATCCTTATTGTTGCATTGAGCCAAAAATCAGTAAAGCATTTTTTTCATTTGATGTCGTTTTTGCGATTAGCTTTAACCCATCTGGCGCTCCGGGATATTTTGACTCTCGTGCTGACTGATTATTGGTAAAATGCATATGTGGTCGTGCGGACTCCGGTCTAGATCTCATAAGTCTACATTCATTTTTTGCAAAATCGAAAGTAGGCTAAAAATGAGATGGTGTGTGTCTGTCTGTTACTCAATAACGCAAGAACCACTGGTCCGATTTAAATTAAATTTTACATGGATGTAGCTGATTTACCAGGTTTACATATAGGATACTTTTGATTTCGATATTTTTCACTATTTAACAAGAAGTTCCGTGAAGAACTATACAGCCTACTTTTCATGCCAATGATTATTCTACAGTATATGAACCTATCTAGAATAATGACGAAATTAAGTTGGTAATATCGAAATATCTAATTAGTTCAAAATATACCTGGTATAACGTATCCTAATAGAGCACTACAGTTGGCAGCCCTGGCGACTGAATATATTCTTAGTTCAATCTCTTAAGGTACAGAATACAAAATTTGGTTGAAGTCCAATGGACGTTACATGCAGTTAGACACTGGATCTATCAGCACGCGTAAAAGCATGTTGCCAACAATACCATGCGTGTGCTGGTCAGAAATAATCTGAAATATTATGATACCTTGTTGTGCCAATTTTGATGAAATCCATTTGTTAGTATAGAAGTTACATGTATTTTAAAATTTGACATATCAGCAGGCATAGAATCATGTTGGCAGCACTGCCTTGTATTAATTACTCCAAATTAATCTACAATGTCAGGTGCTATACGTGTGCAAAGTATAGAGCTGTTGGCTTGCATACTTTCTGATATATTGATGTTAGGGTAAAAAAATATGGACGGCATTTATTAACAGTTGGCAGCCCTGATTGATCTTAACAATACTTTCAGTCATATCTGTTATGGTGCACATAGCACATACGAAATGTGGTTGAAATCCAACTGATAGTATAGAAGTTACATGTATTTAAAAATTGGTGCTATCAGCAGGCTTATAATCATGTTGGTAGAACTGACGTATATAAGTTACTCCAAATTAATCTAAAATGTCAGAATATACGTGTGCATAGTTTAAGGCTGTTGGCTTGCATACTTTCTGATATATTGGTACTTGGATAAAAAAATAGAGAGAGCAATTATTAACAGTTGGCAGCCCTGGTGGCTCTTAAGAATACGCTCAATCATATCTGTTTATGTACATATATTACATACAAAATTTGGTTGAAATCCAATTGATAGTGTAGAGGTTATATGCATTTAAAGATTGGACTTATCAGAAGGCTTAAAATTATTTTGGCAGCACTGTCATTGTTAGCCTCCTGGAAATTAAACTGAAATAGTATTATCTGCATGTGTACCAATTTTGGAATAGCTCCTATGCATACCTTGCGAGATATCCAACATGGAGCTCAAATTTCTAGTGCGTTTTTTCAGCAGTTGGTAGCACTGACATCATTTTCAAATATGGACGTGAGATATTCCGGTGCACATCTTTACTCATACTAAATTTGGTTTTGATTGCTGCAGCCGTTTAGGAGTTGATAGGGGGGGACACACACACAGCCAGACAGACAGACAGAAGGACAGACAGACAGACAGACAGACAGACAGACAGACAGACAGACAGACACACATTTTCCCGGATCGATCTCATAAGTCTACTTTTTCCTCATTTTTGCAAAATGTGAAAAGTAGGCTAAAAATGGCGACTATTTTCATATTTCCATTTCAAATAAAAAGAGAACGCTAAGATATAGGAAACTTTTGATGGCACTACGAGCTTTAAAATTTAATTTTCTATCCGAAAGGTCCTTATCACTTTTCGTGTATCTCCAACGGTTAGCGAGTAAAACCTAAATATGTCTTATAAAACACGGTCAACGCCGAGCGATGTTAGTCTATGTTAGTCTCTACATGAACTGTTTTATTTATAGAGGTAGTTTTTGGAGTCCAAAACGAGACGTGATTTTGAGTCTAATTTTATACTCTTTGTGCCGATTATTGTATGCGAGTATTTGGATCTTTACGCTGTTTCACAATGTTACAGTTTATCATCATCATCATCATACTAATATATAACAAGAAGTTCCGTGACGAACTAAAGAGCCTACTTTTCATGCCAATGATTATTCTACAGAATATGAACCTATCTAGAATAATGACGAAATTAAGTTGCTAATATCGAAATTTCCAATTAGTTCGAAATACTGTATACCTGGCATAATGTATCCTAATAGAGCACTACAGTTGGCAGCCCTGATGACTGAATATATTCTTAGTTCCGTCTCTTAAGGTACAAAATTTGGTTGAAGTCCATTGAATAGCATGGACGTTACATGTAGTTAAACATTGGATCTAACAGCGCGCGTAAAATCATGTTGGCAACAATGTCATGCATGTATTGGTCAGAAATAATCTGAAATAATATGATCTATTGTTGTGCCAATTTTGAATGAAATCCATTAGTTAGTATAGAAGTAACATGCATTTTAAAATTGGACCTATCAGCAGGCTTAGAATCATGTTGGCAGCACTGACGTATATTAGTTACTCCAAATTCGTCTAGAATGCCAGGTACTATACGTGTGCAAAGTTTAGAGCTATTGGCTTGCATACTTTCTGATATATTGATATTAGGGTAACAAAAATAGGGACAGCACATATTAACAGTTGGCAGCACTGGTTGCTCCTTAGAATACGCATAGTCATATCTGTTATGGTACACATAGCACATACGAAATTTGGTTGAAATCCAAATGACAGTATGGAAGTTACATGTATTTAATGTTGGACCTGTCAGCAGGCTTAGAATCATGTTGGTAGCACTGACGTATATAAGTTACTCCAAATTAATATAGAATGTCAGGGACTATACGTGTGCATATTTTAAAGCTGTCGGCTTGCATACTTTCTGATATATTGGTATTTGGATAAAATAAATTAGGAGCATTTATTAACAGTTGGCAGCCCTGGTAGGTCTGAAGAATACGCTCAGTCATATCTGGTTATGTACACATACAACATACGAAATTTGGTTGAATTCCAATTGATAGTATAGAAGTTATATGCATTTAAAAATTGGACCTATCAGGAGGCTTATAATCATTTTGGCAACACTGCCATGTTTAGCCTCCTGGAAATTAAACTGAAATATTATGATCTGTACGTGTACCAATTTTAAAATAGCTCCCATTCATACTTTCCAAGATATCCAACATGGAGCTCAAATTTCAATTGCGATTTTTTAGCAGTTGGTAGCACTGACATCATTTTCAAATATGGCCCTGAGATATTCAGGTATAGATCTTTACTCCTACCAAATTTTGTTTCGATTGCTGCAGCCGTTTAGGAGTTGATAGGGGGGGGGACACACACACAGCCAGACAGACAGACAGAAGGACAGACAGACAGACAGACAGACAGACAGACAGACAGACAGACACACATTTGCCCGATCTCATAAGTCTACTTTTTCCTCATTTTTGCAAAATGTGAAAAGTAGGCTAAAAATGAGATGGTGTGTGTCTGTCTGTCTGTCTGTCTGTCTGTCTGTCTGTGTGTTACTCAATAACGCAAGAACAACTGGTCCGATTTAATTGAAATTTTGCATGGATGTAGCTGATTTACCAGGTTTACATATAGGATACTTTTGATTTCGATATTTTGCACTATTTAAAAAATGGCGACTATTTTCATATTTCCATTTCAAATAAAAAGAGAACGCTAAGATATAACAAACTTTTGATGGCACTACGAGCTTTAAAATTTAATTTTCTATCCGAAAGGTCCTTATCACTTTTCGTGTATCTCCAACGGTTAGAGAGTGAAACATAAATATGTCTTATAAAACACGGTCAACGCCGAGCGATGTTAGTGTATGTTATGTTATAGTATCTGCATGACCTGTTTTATTTATAGAGGTAGTTTTTGGAGTCCGAAACGAGACGTGATTTTGAGTCTAATTTTATACTCTTTGTGTCGGTAATTGTATGTGAGTATTTGGATCTTTACGCTGTTGCACAATGTTATAATGCTTTCTACTTTGCACGGTATGCTTTCATCCTTTTTATCGATTTGTTTTTTGTTAAATGAATATTTTCAGTTGGCCAATATTTATCTTCTTTTTGTCGTTTATCACCATGATCAGAAACCCAAATTCACAGACGAATGTGTCGAAGACTAACGACTGTCACATTAGTTTATTTAGTGTTCATATTAATCTTACTGCAGAACTGGGAAAATTTATTTCAATCAAGTTGGTATTATGCCTCTCACGGCCAACAAAAAAACGCACAAAACACGGCGTAAAACTAGAAAAGTTGCTGAGTTTTAATTGCTTGGCCCTGAAATTCAATATACAATCATTTTGGAAGCCTTTATAAGGAGGTGAAAGACGGTTTTAGCGTTTAGCTCTCGCAGTAAAGTAGCAGAAGTGTTCTAAATAAGAATTGAAGTATCACACAGTTTGCTTCTCCTTTGGTAGTCCGCAAATAGACCACAAGAGCCCGCCGATGAATCATCTCGGAGTTACTAGGCGTAATCTCGCACATGACACGGCATAAACTTAGGAAATGTATCTGTGATTAATTAGTTTTTGTTATTATTACTTGGGATGATTGAAGTTTGTTCCGTTACTGTTGCTCTTTATCATGACATGATACGTAGTTTCCGCAATACTACTTATTGCGGATATGATAATTTCTATCAAGTTTGATGTATTTTAGCATAATGTTTATATGTTTAAATATAGTATGAAGATGTTAAACGATAGGTGTTCAATATTTAAGACAGGTTATTTTACTTTTACTACATAGAAGCTGATATTTATTTCCAATATATAAACGCACTTTCTCACCTACAAAGTGGAAGCAGACAGGCTTTTCTCCGGGTACTCCGGTTTTCCCTGTCACAATTTCATTTCATTCCAGCAACAATCTCCACTATCATTTCATTTCATCCGCCATTCAATTATTCATTGCCCCAGGAGAGTGCGACAGGCTTCGGCAGCCAGCACACTTCATATCCTCGCTGCTAGATGGGGGTTCCATTCATTCCATTCCCTGACCCGGTAGGTCAACTGAAAGCAGGCTAAGGATTTTCACTTTCCTACCTCTGATTAATAATTTGGTGAGTGAAAATGCATGTAGTCTACACCTGTAGTTGGTAACATGGAAATAACATAACTAGACTAGGAATGTGTGATTATATATATATATATTAATGATTTAGGCCAGCAAGTAGTAGGAGCCGTTCGAAGAACGGGTACTTCAGCTAGTGTTTTATATCGCCACCATCTTGACGGAAACGTAATGGCGGCCACCCAAATGTTTAAAGCTTAAATCAAATTACGACTAACCTAATCATCCGATCTCTACCAAATTTTGCAACAACTTATATGTATATGGCGAGCGTTTTATGACTAAACTACAAGGCCATCAGCCCAATAGTTTGAAGATGGCGGCCATGTATGTGCGCAAATCGATTCCCCCTATCAATTCAAACACGGTGAAACCGAATTGAACGAAATTTGGTACAGAGGTAGCACTAGAAAAGAAAACCTCAGTGTCATGTTTTATATCGCCGCCATCTTAACGGAAACGTAATGGTGGCCACCCAAATGTAAGAAGCTTAAATCAAATTACGACCAACCTAATCATCTGATCTCTACCAAATTGTGCAACAAGATATCCTTATGTGCTAAGCGTTCTTTGACCGAGCTACAAGGTCATCAGTCCAATAGTTTGCATATGGTGGGCATGTATGTGTGCAAATCGATTCCCCCTATCAATTCAAACACTGTGAAACCGAATTGAATGAATTTTTTACAGAGGTAGCACGAGCAAAGGGCACCTCATATCCATGTTTAATATCCCTATATAACGTTGTATTTCAACAAGCAACCACAACCAACATTCAATTATACTCCTTGAAAAGGACAAAGAGTTATAACAATACCCATGCATTTAGGAGAAAGTAGGCTATATGTTCTTTACTGAACATCTTGTTATATATTAGTATGATATTTTTTGTACAAAAATGTAATCTTTCCAATTTCCCTTTTTTGTTTCTGATATATTTCAGCTGCATTCCAATATTTTTGTTTTGCAATTATTAATTTTCATCATGAATTATTTCCTCAGTACGGAGTCCATAGGCCTACCGTTCAAAAAATCATTCAAATCCCTGAGTAGGTACTGTAGAAAGATCTTCAGAACAGTGACGAAATGACCTTAATCTAAATAGTGTAAAGCGGGAAGTTATGTAGGGTTGTCAGACGTTTCGTATTAGCCCGAACAATTCCTTTTAGGTAGATTTCATTAGAAAGCTAACTATTGCAATTGGTCCCATGTTTCGACTTCCGGAAAATTTCGACATATCTTCGCGTTTCACATCCCCTACACCCCAAAACCACCTTCAGTTCAAAAGTTTATATATAATTTATGTATATATATATGTATATCAGTTTCTTGTGGACACGATAACTGCCGTAATTTTTGCACCAATCACTTTGATTTTTTTACATAATATGTATCCCTATAAAATCTCGGTCGAGTTCGTTAATGGGCAAAATCAGTCGAAGGGGGTGAAATTGGGGGGCTTTTTTCGAAAAATTGAAATTTCGCTATAACTCTCTTAATACGTGAAATATCAAATCCATTCAAAGTTCATAATATGTGTCGGATAAGTGCCAACAATTTATGTCAAATAAGTTTTTTGATAGCACCAACCATTGACCAAAGGGGTGGAAAAAAGTGGGTTTTTCGGGAAACATTAATCATATCTCTCTTAATAGGCACAATATCAAAACCGTACAAAATGGACAATATTCCCCTAATAATTACCTAAAACTTTTGTCTGAAAGAATTTTTGATATGACCCACCATTACGCCAAGGGATGCGAAAAATGATTTCGGAATTATAAGAAAATGCCAAGAGCTATCAGAGGTTGCCATGGCAACACTACTAAATTGATGAGGGATGAGCCGTTGCCATGACAACGCACTTGCACGAGATCAGATTCAGTATTTCCATCTGACTAAGCCGGCCCCGTGGTGTTGGGGTAGCGCGCCTGCCTCTCACCCGGAGGCCCCGGGTTCGATCCCCGGCTCCGTCAGGGATTTTAAAACTGACGTGAGGGTTGGAACGGGGTGCACTCAGCCTCGTGAGGACAATTGAGTAGCTGTCTGACAGTGAGACAGCACCCCGATCACGAATACCAATATTAACGGCCGAGGGGACCCGACGCGCTGATCACGCGTCACCCCAATATCTGCAGGCCAAATGGCTGGGCAGCGGTCGCTTGGTCGGCCTTAGCCCGTCATGGGCTGGATGGTGCCAGGGGTTGACTTTGACATCTGACTAAGTGGGAAGCGGCTTCGGTGACGTAACTGGTAACATGCAGAATGTCTATGCCCTAGGTCGCGGTTTCAAAGCCGGCCGAAGTCGTCGGATTTTCTAAGAGAGCTAAAATCCCTCAGTATGCTTTTCTTTGGAGGGGAAGTTCCAACGTTCGTTGCGAGTTGCTGGTTGGGGTGGCATCTAGTAGCCAAGTTCACAGCTAGGTGTCGTTGACGGTAGTACCTGGTAGCAACATTAGGAACTACTGCTTGAAATTGACCGTCTGCAGTCCTTACCTGAATAAAGACTACTACAGCCATTACAATTCACACCGTTTATCAGACAGATTCTACAATCACCCAAAGTACACGGGGTTAGATGACCGCGTTGTCCTAGCCCCTAAACTGAGGAACCAACCAGAGGTAGATTTCATTAGAAAGCTAACTATTGCAATGGGTACCATGTTTCGACTTCCGGAAAATTTCGACATATCTTCGCGTTTCACATCCCCCAGACCCCAAAACCACCGTCAGTTCAAAAGTGTATATATAATGTATGTATGTATATGTGTATATATATATGCATATCAGTTTCTTGTGGACACGATAACTGCCGTAATTTTGCACCAATCACTTTGAATATTTTACCGAATATGTATACCTATAAAATCTCGGTCGAGTTCGTTACTGGGCTAAATCGGTCGAAGGGGGTGAAAATGGGGGGCTTTTTTTCGAAAAAGTGAAATATTGCTATAACTCTCTTAATATGTGAAATATCGAATCCGTTCAACGTTCATACTATGTGTCGGATAAAGCCCAAACATTTATGTTAGAAGAGTTCTTTTTATAGCACCAACCATTGACCAAAGGGGCGGGAAAAAATTGGTTTTTCGGGAAACATTAATCATATCTCTCTTAATAGGCACTATATCAAAACCGTACAAAATGGATAATATTCCCCTAATAATTACCTAAAATTTTGTCTGAAAGAATTTTTGATATGACCCACCATTATGCCAAGGGATGAGAAAAATGATTTCGGAATTATAAGAAAATGCCAAGAGCTATCAGTGGTTGCCATGGCAATACTACTAAATTGATGAGGGATGAACCATCAGACGTTGCCAAGATAACGCACTTGCACGAGATCATATTCAGAATTCCATCTGACTAAGTGTGAAGCGGCTTCGGTGACGTAACTGGTAGCAAGCATGCTGAATGTCTATGCCCAAGGTCGCGAGTTCAAAGCCGGCCGAAGTCGTCGGATTTTCTAAGAGCGCTAAAAATCCCTCAGTATGCTTTCCTTTGGAGGGGAAGTACCAACGTTCGTTGCGAGTTGCTGGCTGCGGTGGCATCTAGTAGCCAAGTTCACAGGTAGGTGTCGTTGACGGTAGTACCTGGTAGCAACATTAGGAACTACTGCTTGAAATTGACCGTCTGCAGTCCTTACCTGAATTACAGACTAATACAGCCATCCCTAAGTACACGGGGTTACATGACCACGTTGTCGCAGCCCCTAAACTGAGGAACCAACCAAAATCTCTGCGGGAGATATAATTTTGCGTGAAGAAGTAACAGACCGTTACATAGTTACACATCAGTGTCGAAACCTTGCATAAGGACAGTGTGACCACAAGTATGAAAATGGACCACAAATGACAAGAAGGTTACCGTTCCCATAAGACAATAAAATGTTTAAAATAAGCATAAACTGACGAAAAACAAAGTTAATTAAGCTCCAATTATAAAATACCTTCCCGCAATAAATGAGGTCTGATCCTTCTACGAAAACCTGCATATTCTGCCTATTTTCGCCTATCCCCAAGTTTGTCCGGTGAAATCTACCTCCGCCTTCCGGCGTGCCGAGAGGACTTTTTTTTTTCTTATTTTGTTCCGCGTTCAATCTTTAACGGAACGCCAAATATTCCGTTCGCACCAATGTTCAAATGTCCCACTTCAGAATTGATTGTAATATCCTGCTTGTTTTCTGGTGGTACAGGTGCAAGTTTGAATGAGAGGGTAATTTCTATGTCTGTGTCAGATAAATGGGTAGATGTTATAGATTTATTAGGGGCAACAAAATTAAGGAATATCTTAGTCCTTGTGAAGTTCATACTCAGCATTTTCCCCTCAATGATTTTAAGGAGAGAGTTTTTCTGTCATGAATATCAAATTAGACAGATTATAGGAACAGAAGCTCCATTAGTTTGATAAAACAAGAATTGCTCACATATTACAATTATGACGGTGAATTTTATCTGAAAGTACTTACAAATAAGAAATTCCTTGCAAATGGTCGTTCAAATGAAAAGTATTTGTAAGTTGCTGGTGTCATATGCCTATATCATACGTCAGCAATATCTAGTTTTTATTTTGTCTATTTGATTATGTCATCATCATCATCTTGCACAGTTTCCAGCCACTGGCCGGGTCTGTTTGGAACACAAGCCTCTCCAACGTCTTCTGTCTTCCCACCATCTCTCAGCCTCCACCCTTGTCCAGTCTTCTCCTCCCTTCTTCACGCTTTCTTCCACCCCCTTTTGCCACCTCTCTCTCGGTCTTCCTCTTGGTCTCTTTCCTTCCCACTTCATCTCGTGTATCCTTCTGGGTATCCTCTTCTCCTCCATTCATTTTACATGTCCATACCATCTAAGTCTAGATTTCTCTATACCATCCTGTAATGGTTCCTCCTTCATTAATTCTCTGGTCCTCTCATTTCTTATTCTGTCCATTTTTGTTGCTCCAATACTGCTTCTCAAGAACCTCATCTCGCTGGCCTGTATTTTGCTCTTCTCCCTTCCTTTCATAACCCAGGTCTCCGAGGCATACGTCAGGATAGGGACATAGTACGTCCGATATATGATCTTTTTGCTGTTCTGAGGGACATCCTTGCTCCATAACATGCTTCTCACACTCCTCCGGAATGCTTCTGCCTGTCTCCCCCGCTCATTTATTTCTCTATCGTTTCTTCCATTATCTTGTATCAGGCTTCCCAGATACTTGAAACTCTCCACTTTCTTCAGCTGTTCCCCACCAATTGTTATTCCTGTTGTGGTTCTTTCCTTCTTCCTTGTTGTGATCACCATCTCACTCTTATTTATGCTAAATTTCACCCCATACCCTTGTATTATTCCTTCCCACACGTCCAACTGTCCCTGTACCTCCTCCTCCTTGATTATGTAATGCTTTTTAATACATACAGTATGTGTATTATGTATTACAACATTAAAGAACCTTGATAAAAAAAACAATATTTTGGGACGTTTGTTCCAGTATTTCCATTCTTGAAATCTGGCAACCCTCAACTAATTTAGGGCGCTTGCGTGAGGAAAGGCAGAGTAGAGATATATGAAGCAAGGTGGGAGAATGCTGGCAGACATCGACAATAGGCCTAGAGAGCGACGATCGATAGTGTGAGGCTCCATAAATAATGGTGGCACTTGTTCCTTCAGTCATTAATTATTATTCAGCGCTCAAAGATCCCTAGGAAACAAAATATCCTCAAGCTGCGCTGCCAAGGGGATGGATATCTTTCTCACTTCGGGAACAACAAGGCTTAATGACGTAATTAACATTATTGAACTACTTTATGAGTGTTGCATGGTTGAAACTCCGATTAAGATGCGTAAATATTTGTTAGAAATAACATTAGCACGTCATTAGCTAGTTCTAAACTTGGAAGTTACTAAACAAACCAAGTCCTGAGTTTGTTCAACCCATGCCTGAAGCCTTCTTTGCTCCTGAGGTAAGTAGCCTATTCAGACTTGGGATCGAACGTTCTTGGGTTCATTTCCAATTCTGCCAAGAATTTGAATCGTGTCTGAGGGTTGTTAGACCCGTGAGACCCGATCTCAGCCATCCTAGAAGTGGTTTTCCATTTCTTCTCCTTCTTCTTTATGTGCCATCTCCTCTCAGGAGGTTGGCAACGATCATAGAGACTCTTGCTTTAGATGATGCAGCACTAAACAGCTCAATAGTGGAACAATTGAACCAAGTTTTCAGATTATCGATCCAAGAAATGTGTCGTCTTCCTGGTCTTCTTTTGCCTTGCAACTCCCCTTGAATGACCAGCTGCAGCAGAATATATTTCCCTCCTCTCGTCATATGACCCAGATACTGCAGTTTTCTAATTTTCACAGTATTTAATATTTCATTTCTCTTTCCCATCCGCCTCATCACCTCATCGTTGGCGACCTTATCTTTCCAACTCAACCTCAGTATCCTTCTGTACGTCCATAGCTCAAATGCCTCCAATCTGTCAATTTCTCGTTTCTTTATGGTCCTGGACTCAACTCCTTAGAACAAGGTGGAGAAGACATAACAACTCAGAGGTCTAATTTTTAGATGTAAATTAAGGTATCTGCTACAGAATACTCTCCTCATTTTATTGAATGCATTTATGGCTTGACCGATCCTGGACTTGATCTCCTCAGAATAGACAATGTAGCAGTTCACATTCATTACTAATTACATGTACTTTGTCACTTGCTGTACTGTCTCCCCATTGATTATCAACCTCTCTTGATGCTGTGTTGCTGTGTTCGTGATACTATCATAAAACGTGCCTTACTGACATTAAGTGTAATCCCCATTGTTCACTTGCCTCCACGACTTTGTTAGTCAGTCGCTGTAAATCTTGTGGACTTTCTGCGAATAACATCGTGTCATCTGCAAATATTAAGTTGCTTATTATACGCCGGGATGCATATTTAGAAAACCTTCCTCATTTCGACCCTATGTCTCACAGAGCCAGTCCACTTCACCTGCTGGCTTTGCTGAACTATTTTATTTGGTCCAGCTTTAGTGTGCCACAGCGGCATTGATTGGTTCAGATTTCACGTGCGAAGATACGCCGCTCAAGTTGGTCATCTGTGTTATGTAGAAATATCTTGGAAAAAAGTGGAAATGTGTAGAATTTGTCTGATGACCTATGTTATTGTAGTGTCTATAGACGTTTAGAGATGAAGCCTTAGAAACGATATCAGAATACCAAAAACAGTGAAACGCAATGAATTTTATTTATTTATTTATTTACTTATTTATTTATTTATTTATTTATTTATTTATTTATTTATTTATTTTGCGTATGGCTCTTAGTGCCGGGAGTGTCTGAGGACATGTTCGGCTCGCCTGAGTCTGTAGCTGCTTCCAGTGGACAATCTTAGGGTGAGCTACAAGTTCCGTTCAATTTCAAGTAGTTCCTACTTTCGCTACCAGATATCAATGATACCTAGTGGTGAACGTAGGAACATTGATAGAGCGTTACAACGAAATCTAACCTAGAAATTTAGCTACACACAAGTTTAGTCTGTGGAAGGATCTTTTACATGCCATAAATCTATGACATGGGACCGCCGGCTTTTCTTCCCCTCCGAAGGAGGGCATACTGAAGGATTTTAACGCTCTTTGGCCGGGTTTGAACCCGCTATCTTGGACACAGCGGTTCAGCATGCTACTAACTACTCCAACGAAGCCGCTATAGGTAGGTTCCAATCATGATAAATTGATTATTTTCCCCTTCACAGATTTCAAAACAAGATGTCCAGTAAAGAACATATAGCCTACTTTCTCCTAAATGCATGGGTATTGTTATAACTCTTTGTCCTTTTCAAGGAGTAGAATTGAATGTTGGTTGTAGTAGCTTGTTGAAATACACTCCCTCGCTGTCAAGAGAATCGGCTTCACTAGGGGTTTCGCAAGTCACCAGACTTCTGTCGCTCAGGATAAGTGCTCGCACTAGCTCGTAAAAACACACACACCGCTGCTTGACAGGTCGCTGTTATATAGCAGGATGGTAACTCAACAAATGCTTCTAGACCCACCCAGGGTTCACGGCTTCACGAGGTTTCCTTCACTGGCTGAGTCACGAATATTCTGGACCATCCCTTTGTCCTAGTAGTCATGTTGCATAAGGCGCACGCAATACACTGAGGCAGAGCACAGCCCAGCCCTGGGGCAGTTGTGACTCATGCGGCGAGCGATGAAACAAACTCACAGCCGTAACACCCGAGAAGCATACAGGGGACTGCCTGTGTTTTTGAGCGAGTGTGATTTCACTGAGCGACAGAGGTATAGTGGTGAAGTGCCGTGCGAGTTACGAAATCCAGTGACATTGTTTCCCAGCTCGTGGGCAGCGATGCAGCGTGTAGCAGGTTATCGTATGTAACTGTAGTTTGTGTACATAAGGGGGAGGTGCAGGTAGTTTCTGTCAAGGCCACCGGACTCATTAGGACGGATTAACTTCTGTGGTTTGTTGACAAGTGAAAGGGGGCAAGAGCTCTCCATAAGGAAGAGACTTGAGGAAACTGGAATAAGGTTCTAATTGCTTGTATTTGCTGATGAGTAGTTTATCTTTCTGGCCGCAATAAAGTTAATTATTTCTTTAAAGGAACAATCTGTATTGTGCTTCAACCCACCGTAATCCAGTTAACAAAAGTGCCACTAGGGGGGTGGCACGTACAAACTGGTGTCAGAAGCCGGATTACGAACTCAAACACAAGCACAACACCTGACGGTCCTGGTTTCAAAACCCGAGCAGGTCATTTTTTTATTTTCCTGTGAGTGCATGCCCTTTACAAGACAAACATCTAAAATGGAAGCGCAATTTGCAGCATTGCTAGAAAAGTTAAGTGGCACGGAAGCCAAGATGGAAGACGGCCAGAAGAAGACGGAGGACGGCCAGAAGAAGACGGAGGATGGCCAGAAGAAGATGGAGGACGGCCAGAAGAAGTTAGCAGAGGACCTGAAGGACGGCCAGAATAAGTTAGCAGAGGACCTAACTGCCAAATTTCTGGATGGCCAGAAAAATCTGGAAGAGGGTCTGCTGACGAAATTAGAGGAGAGCCAAATGAAATTAGAACAGGGCCTACGTGAGGATGTCGCAGCAGTGGAAAAGAAGCTAGACGCCTTACAAGAGGAAGTTGCCGAGGTGCGCCGACGCCCGCTCACAGGTACACCGGGAATATCAGGAACGGGACAGAGCAGAGTGACGCCCCCAACCTTCGACGGAAAGGTCCCGTGGAGCACCTATTTACGTCAATTCGAGGCAGCATGTTCCATAAACAACTGGAACAGCATGGAAAAGGCTACAGCTCTCATTGTAGCGCTGAGACGGGACGCCCTTAACGTCCTTCAGGCCATCCCGACTGAATCCCAGGACTACGCTTCACTAATCGCCCATATGGAGTCCCGATATGGAGATAGCCATCTTCAGCAGGCCTATCAGATGCAGCTCTGGACCCGGGTACAAAAGAACGGAAACCCTGCAGGAGTTCGAGATGGACATCGCACGCCTTGTAAGGCTCGCCTATCAAACAGTTCCGGTTAACTTTTTGGAGCAGATTGCGACGCAAACCTTCATTGACGGACTTCAGGACTCGGATACTCAACTGGCACTGCGACTTGCGCGCAATAAGACACTTGCAGATGCGCTGAGCCACGCACTTGAGTTCGGGACGGCAAAGCAGGTATCTAGAATGCGCACGCGGTTGCGTCAGGTGGATGTCGACGAACCAGCCAAAGCCGAAAAGACCAAGCCCATGGCCGATGAACTGATGGAGGCGCTAGGCCGGTTCTTCAAGAGTCGCAGTACCACCAACAAAAACGTAGCCGAAGGACATCCGGAGAGGCGGCCAGGAAGAGGACTACCGACCTGCTGGGACTGCCGTAAGAGAGGCCATCTGAGCAAGGACTGCGGTGATCGCCGCCGCCAAGGGTTTCCGTCGGGACAGTCAGTCGTAGGGAAACCGCGCGGCCCAGGAAAGCAAGTATCAGCCAGCCTTGGGGGGCAAAGGTTGGCTTGTGACAGTCGTCATGCCCCGGCAGTCCAAGTTCGTGTGACGCAGTTACGGAGGGATAATAGCAGCCTGATGGTCGACGGAGTCGTCAAAGGAGAGAGCTGGCCCATGCTAATCGACACGGGAGCATCGAGGACCATCGTCAGTCCCACCGTGATTCCGAAGTGGGGAGTGCAACCCACAAAATGGAACCTCCAGCTAATAACCGCGACCGGAGAGACCGCACCGGTACATGGCGAAGCATCACTGGAGTTCGTCATTGGTCGATGGGCGATAAAGCATCCAGTGCTTGTGGCTGACGTATCAAATGAAGTGATCATCGGACTGGACTTCCTGGACCAGAACAACATCATCATGGATCTGAGTACCAACACTCTGCACTTCGGAGGTGAGGAACTTGCTTTGCAACCAGCACACGAGGCCGTCACGGCTCGACGAGTAAGGCTGAGAGAGGACGTCATCGTTCCCGCCAGGACGGAATTCAGCGCTGCCGTAATTGACGTCGGAGCAGCTGAGGGAGTGGCGGCTGTCATCGAGAAAAAATACGAGGACATCCAGACAAAAGGATTGCTAGTTGCCAAGACTCTCATCAACATGACGTCTCGGCCGTACGTCCGCCTGTCCAACCTGAACGACTACGATATTACGGTTCACCGGGACACCAACCTAGGAGTCTGCGAGCCCGTTACCTGGATTTCCCGCATCACAGACACGACGGACGGACCCCTGTAGACGGGCAACCGAATAAGACGCGCCCTGCCAGAAGAACTACAGAAGCTGTAAAAATGATCCCAGGACCATTTAGACGAGGAACAATCACGCCATCTTCGGGACATGCTACACGAATTCCAGGATGTTTTCTCCGTGGGGAGCAAGGACTTCGGCAGGACAAGCTTGGTCCAGCAGAGAATCGGTGTTGGGGACAGCGCACCGATTAGGGCCCCATTCCGACGTGTCCCGCTCGCCAAGCAAGCCGAAGTCGACCGGATCGTAGAAGAGATGAAGGAGCAAGGAGTGATCGAGCCATCACATAGTCCTTGGAGTTTCCGGTCGTGCTAGTGAAGAAGAAGGACGGTTCCACCAGGTTCTGCGTGGATTACAGGCGGGTAAATGACGTCACGAGGAAGGACAGCTACACTCTACCCTGGATCGACGACACCCTGGACACCATATCAGGGTCAAGATGGTTCTCCACCTTGGATTTGAAGAGTGGCTACTGGCAGGTGGAGGTCCACCCTAAGGACCGCGAGAAAACTGCGTTCCCTGTGGGCAGCGGGCTCTGGCAGTTCACCCGTCATGCCATTCGGTCTGTGCAACGCCCCTGCGACCTTCGAAAGGCTAATGGAGTCCCTTCTGAGGGGACTACACTGGAAGACCTGCCTGGTCTACCTAGACGACGTCATCGTTCTGGGAAGAAGCTCCGAGGAGCACTACAGCAACCTGAAGGAGATCTTGATGAAGCTACGTGCTGCCCAGCTGAAGTTGAGCCCCAAGAAGTGTCAGCTCTTCCAGAAGCAGGTCCAGTACCTTGGGCATATTGTCTCCGAGGAAGGGGTGCGCACCGACCCTGAAAAGACCGCAGCTGTGAGGGAGTGGCCAGTTCCGAAGGACAAGTGCCAACTACGAAGCTTCCTGGGACTCTGCACTTATTTCCGTCGCTTCGTGAGAGGATTCGCCGACATCGCCAAACCACTGCATCCACTGACTGAGGAGGACCAACTCTTCACGTGGACAGCAGAATGCCACGGTGCCTTCGAACAACTCAAGCAGGCTCTGTGCACCATGCCTATTCTGGCCTACCCCAGACCTGGAACAAGGTTCATCGTCGATACCGATGCCAGAGACTTTGGTATAGGGAGAATCCTGTCGCAAATAGTGGACGGCGAGGAGAGAGTAGTGGCCTACATCAGCAAAGCCTTGTCAAAGCCAGAGAGGAACTACTGCGTCTCCAGGAAGGAACTGCTTGCCATCGTGTAGACCATCGAACACTTCCACAAGTACCTGTACGGGCAAGAATTTCTCATCAGGACCGACCATGCATCCCTGCGGTGGCTCCTGAACTTCGAACAGCCCGAGGGTCAACTCGCGCGGTGGTTAGAGAGGCTTCAACAGTACAAATTCGAGATCCGGCACAGGAAAGGCCAACTGCATTCTAATGCCGACGCCCTGTCACGAAGACCGTGCCCCGAAGACTGCACCTTCTGTACTAGGAGGGAGGAGAACACCGGGATACAGTGCCGCCGGACTACTGTGGAACTTCAAGGGAACTGGAGCCGCGAATCTTTCACGCGGACACAAGCAGCCGAATGGAAGAGGGCCTGTGTCCCCAGACCCGGGTGGAACATTGTGAGTGACTGCAGCCCAAAGTTTAAGTCCTACTGGGTGCAGTGGGACTCGCTGGTTGTAAGGGATGGCCTCATCTGTCGCGCCTGGGAGAGCACCGACGGGCATACATCTCGGGAACAAGTCGTCGTTCCAGAGGCTATGACGGAGGAGGTCCTGAAGGAAGTCCATGGAGGATCATCTGGTGGACACCTAGGGATAAAGAAGACCCTGGAGAAGCTGAGAGAGCGGTTTTACTGGATCGGATGCCGAACTGACGTGGAGAACCACTGCGCGAGGTGCCACGATTGCGCAGCCAGCAAGGGCCCAGGACGAAGACGACGGGGTCCACTGAAGACCTACAACGTTGGCGGCCCCATGGAGAGAGTGGCCATCGATGTTGCTGGGCCATTCCCGTTAAGCGAGGCAGGGAACTGCTACATATTGGTCGTCAGCGACTACTTTACCAAATGGCCGGAGGCGTATGCGCTCCCTCACCAAGAAGCCGCGTCGATCGCAGAAGCCCTGGTGAAGGAATTCGTCAGCCGGAACGGAGTACCCCTGGAGCTGCACTCCGACCAAGGGAGGAACTTCGATTCGCAGGTGTTCCAGAACCTATTCCAGCTGCTGGGAATCCGGAAGACAAGGACAACGCCACTACAACCTCAGTGCGACGGGATGGTAGAGCGATTTAATCGCACCTTCGAGAACCATCTCCGAATAGTCGTCAGCGAACACCAGAGGGATTGGGACAAACATCTTCCACTATTTCTCCTGGCCTACCGCACCGCCGTGCATGAAGCCACCGGGTGCACACCAGCCCAGGCCATGTTTGGGAGGGAGCTCCGTCTACCTGTCGATCTTGCCTTCGGCCGACCTGGGAATGATCCGGTCCCGGTAAGCCAGTATTGTCAAGAATTGGTCGACCAACTGGAGGACGTGCACGCGTTCGCGAGGAGGAAACTGCGGATCGAGGCCGACCGAATGAAGACCCGATACGACCAACAGACGGATGCCGGCGGATTCCACGAGGACGACCTGGTCTGGCTATTCAACCCATTACGGAAGAAAAGCCTGTCACCCAATTTGCAGAAGTCCTGGGAGGTCCCGTACCGAGTTGTGAAATGGATCAACGATGTCGTCTACAGGATCCAGCGGAGCCCGAGAGCGAAGATGAAGGTCGTGCATCGAGATCGCCTGGCAGCCTACGGAGGGACACAGACGGACCAATGATTGATCGGGACGATCAGCCTTTTAGGGAGGGGGTGGTGTTACGGCTGTGAGTTTGTTTCATCGCTCGCCGCATGAGTCACAACTGCCCCCGGGCTGGGCAGTGCTCTGCCTCAGTGTATTGCGTGCGCCTTATGCAACAGGACTACTAGGACAAAGGGATGGTCCAGAATATTCGTGACTCAGCCAGTGAAGGAAACATCGAGAAGCCGTGAACCCTGTGTGGGTCTAGAAGCATTTGTTGAGTCACCGGCCTGCTATATAAGAGCGACCAGTCAAGCAGCGGTGTGTGTGTTTTTACGAGCTAGTGCGAACGTTTATCCTGAGCGACAGAAGTGTGGTGACTTGCGAAACCCCTAGTGAAGCCGATTCTCTTGACAGCGAGGGAGTGAGAAGCATACAGGGGACTGCCTGTGTTTTTGAGCGAGTGTGATTTCACTGAGCGACAGAGGTATTGCGGTGAAGTGCCGTGCGAGTTACGAAATCCAGTGACATTGTTTCCCAGCTCGTGGGCAGCGAAGCAGCGTCTAGCAGGTTATCGTAAGTAACTGTAGTTTGTGTACATAAGGGAGAGGTGCAGGTAGTTTCTGTCAAGGCCACCGGACTCATTAGTACGGATTAACTTCTGTGGTTTGTTGACAAGTGAAAGGGGGCAAGATCTCTCCATAAGGAAGAGACTTGAGGAAACTGGAGTAAGGTTCTAATTGCTTGTGTTTGCTGATGGGTAGTGTATCTTTCTGGCCGCAATAATGTTAATTATTTCTTTAAAGGAACAATCAGTGTTGTGCGTCAACCCACCGTAATCCAGTTAACAAAAGTGTCACTAGGGGGGTGGCACGTAACATTATTAATAAGAGAGTAACCGAGGAAGAAAAGTCACTGTGCGATATGAACGTAGTACTCCTTGCCTCAGTTAGGCACCTCATTCTCTGTATTGAAATACCTCTGCAGCAATGTTGTGCTTTGAGCCACTGAGTGAGATTCTCTTACTTGTCAGATTGTCCAGTAAGCGCGGACCAGTCAGAGTTGATATAAAACAAACAGTTCCGTGAAGAACTATACAGCCTATTTTCATATATCCTACTTATATTAATTGCCCCTATCAACTTACAAATTTTCAGTTTGATGGCACTAATAGATTCGGAGATATTGATAAGCCTCTAAATATTTCGGATGGTCACCATGTAGGATTTTTATATGTAAGCCTTAGAGTTATGTACTATTACATGACGATTATTGTATAGCTGTTTTATTCCAAATTCTATCGCATGATTAGGACACAAGAAACAAAACAAAATTGAAAATTCGCTCGGTCGCCATCATGTGGTTATGAAAAAAAAAAAAAAATAGTTGCCAGTAGACCAACATTTGTATAAGGATTTACTGTACTAAGTTTCACTGCACGGATGGTTAAATTGCGAGAAACGTCCATGTGGATATTTATACTTCGCGTTGCCGCCATGTTAGATTTGTGATCACCAGGTTATTGAAAGTCCTATAGGTGAACTAATGTCCATAGCTCCTATAATCATTTAAAAAAATCAGTTCGATTGCTGTCATAGATTAATAGATATTGAGAATCTAAATATTTTGGATGGTCGCCATGATGGATTTAATATAGGAATATAGGCTATGTACCGTAGCCCATAGACTTAAGTATTATTAGATGGGGATTATTGTGTACGTTCATTATTCAAACGTGGAAATCGCCCGTGACCTATTGAAAGGAAAAGCCCCGGCATTTTCCTCGTGGTGAAAATGGGAAAGCATGAAAACCATTTTCAGGGCAGTCACCCGATGTCAGCGTTGCACGTGGTCGGTGTCCGAGTAGAGTAGAAAGCCAGTGCGAGTCTATAGTGTAGGATAATACCCAAATTGTTCTATCTAGGAACAAGCACCTTCATTACTCTTAAAGTAACTGTTTCTTCCAACGGCGTTACTTAAAGTAATTGTTCCTACAAACAGCGTTATTAAAAGGATTCATAGAAACGGCGTTACTAAAAGAAACCTTTCCAAGAAACGGCGTTCCTAAAAGGAACTTTTTCTAGAAACGGCATCAATAAAAGTAATTGTTCCTGCAAACAGCGTTACTAAAATCAATTGTTCCTGCAAATGGCGTTACTAAAAGCAACTGTTCCTAGAAAGGGCGCTAATAAAAGTAATTGTTCCTGCAAATGGCGTTACTAAAAGGATTGTTCATAGAAACAGCGTTACTAAAAGAAACTTTTCCTAGAAAAGTCGTTACTAAAAGGAACTTTTCCTAGGAACGGCGTTACTTAAAGTAACTGTTTCTGCAAACAGCGTTACTAAAATGACTGTTCATAGAAACGGCGTTACTAAAAGAAACATTTCCTAGAAACGGCGTTACTAAAAGAACTTTTCCTAGAAACGGCGTTACTTAAAGTAATTGTTCCTGCAAAGAGCGTTACTAAAAGTAAATTTTCCTAGGAACATCGCTTATAATGGCTTGATAATGAGAGAACACACTTTTTGAAACAGCCTGTATATATCTGACTCCATCCAAAGAATTCAGACTCAAGCGACCCATGGGTTGAAGAATGCTCCTCCTAGCTTACGTTAGAAACGCTCTCCTTTCATTTCTCATTCTGCGAGAAAGTAAAGGCTTAGAGGAAGAGCTAAATGCCTTTTAATAAAAGTGGTCGAGGTTAAATTACGCGAGACCGACGCAGAATACTGATTATGAAGTGCAGAAGATGAAGCACTGTCTAGACCACAAGTAGAAAGAATTTCAATATAGGACGTTATTATTAAGGAGCTCTTGCGGGGAAATGACGTCAGACACGACCAGGAATTGGGGGTAGCTCATTTCCGCTGGCAAGTTCCAACCCGCTGCATGAACATAACTGACGTCATTACAAGAAGTAATGGTGTCACCAGTGTTTACTACAGTATCCATTATTAATGTAGATTTTATGTTGTAGGGGCGGAGAGTCAGTCTGTGATTAGCGTCAACAAGAAACCGAAATGGTAACCATGGCAACGAGCACTCGTCATCTAGGCCTATACATTCTAGTTCAGTAGAGGCACATATAATATATTGCTACCGACATCAGTGGCTACGCTCGCTAAGACCGCAGCGTTAGGTCATGGGCCCTAGCTCTCTGCTGACATAGTACTTAGTAGACGCGTGGGTTCGAGCCCCACCGTCGGCCGTCCTTGAAATGGTTTTTCGTGGTTTCCCATTTACAACACCAGGAACATTCTGGGGCAGTACCTACTGAGAGGCCACGGCCGCTTCCTTCCACATCCTTGCCCAGTTTCATTCATCTTTATCCATTCCATCTCTCATCCCGACGCTCAGGTCACCCACGGGCGTCGACTAGAAAGACCTGCACTCGGCCTCTCAGGAAGTCACACGATTTTTTTTTAAATGTTGCTTTAAGGGAATTTAAGCATTTACTTTTGGGCAGATGACTTCGCTGTTCTGCCCCTTTAAACTCCACTAACTATCCACGGTGGGTGAGTGGTTATCGTGTCAGTCTACCAACACCAAGCTTGCAGGTTCGCTCCTGTCCAGGGAAAGTATTTTTGAAAGGCGACAAAAATCACGACACGCACGTCACATGTTGTTGGCATGTTAAAAAAAACATTTGAAATCAGTAGGCGGTGTTCATAATGGCAACATTAGTCTTGGGATTTTCCGCCAACGCGAAAGTTCCTCATTTCTCTACTAGAAAGCGCTATAGCGTCAAAGAGCTTAGATATCTAACCTAGTTGACTTTCATACCGCTCCAAGGAACAACAAAATTCGACATGCCAGCTGCCCTCAGGGATTCAAATAGCAAAGCTTGCACCCGGCATCCACGGCCATACGATATTTATTATTATTTACCACTCCACTATTCATTTACTGCTCGGGTCCAAGCTCTGTGAACTTGCGGGGTGAGGGGAAGACGCAGGGAAGAGCCAGGCGAGAAAAGAAGGGCCTGTCAACAGCCCGCCGTGATATGTGGTATTCCTTTCTATTCCAATACTGCTAACATACGGCCGTTGCTCAAACCACTGTGGTGTTGCGAATGAGTGAGTGAGTCACCGGCCAATGTAGTTAGTTAGTTATTGTTGTTTTAAGGGGCGGAACTACGAGGTCATCTGCCCTCTTAACACAGATTAAAGAATACAAATTTGGAATTGAATTTAAAAGTTTAAGGTGGACACCTACATTCAAAGAGACCAAAAATTAATAAAACAAAAACAAACAAAAAATTAAATAAAAATAAAAATTATAAAAATAAACAAAAATTACGGGAAAAAAATTATCATTGGAAAACGAACAAGTCGTTGAGTCGATTTACACTGGAAATTTTAGATTGCTGGCCCTAACCCACTCTCACTTATAAAGCGGATTACGCGATCAGCAGCCACCGCGTCATCGGCTAATATAAGTTTGAGTGTCATCTAAAAACCAAGATTTCTTCGTAAGTCAGCAAGATCCACACACTCGGTGAAAATGTGTGCCACGGTGAAAATGGCTCCACAGTTACAATGTGGGGGATCTTCCCTTCTCATCAGATACGAGTGGGTGGAACTTGTATGACCCATCCTTAGCCTACACAAAAGGACGGACTCTCTCCGGGCCCGGAAGGAGCTCCGCCACACGCGAGTAGTACCCTTGATCGCTCTCAGTTTACTGGGCAGTGGGTCAGCTAGCCACTGACTCTCCCAAAAGCCAGAACTTGTAGGCGTAACTGAGAGCGAATATCTCTAGCGGGTACCTCCATTGGTCGAGATGGTAGTGTTCCGCCTCTTTTGCAGCTTGATCCATTAACTTATTTCTTTTCCTTATCTAATCTTTCACTATCCCCCAAACCATTAGGGGCTGATAACCTAGAAGTTAGGCCCTTTGAAACAACAATTATCATCATCATCTTAACTCAGTTCCCGCAATTCCCATGTGGCTTGGAAGCCACAGAAAGGTGCTTCGAGTGTCAGCGTAGCACAGACCGGCCAGTAGGACCGACCAATGTATTTGGTTCGGTTACTACGCACGTACCGGGAAACCTCATCATCATCACTTCTCATAGTACGCGATCCACATTCCTCTCAGGTTAACACAGCTTAGACCCGAGCAGTACTTTATTTAGCATCTTCGGTGGCGTAGTCGGTAGCATGCTGAATTGATATGCCCAAGATCACGGATTTAAACCCGGCCGATGTCGTCGGATTTTTTAAGAGCGTTGAAATCCTTCAGTACCATCCTTCGAAGGGGAAATAAAGCCGGGAGGCCCATGTCATAAGATTTATGGCATGAAAAAGAACCTAGACGCCTCCGTAGCGTAGCGGTCAGTATGGTTAGGTGCCGCCCCGGAGGCCCTGGGTTCTATTCCTGGCTCTGCCACGAAATTTGAAAAGTGTTATGAGGACTGGAATGGGGTCTACTCAGCCTCGGCTAGCCCAAATGAGTAGAGGGGGTTCGATTCCCACCTCATCCATCCTCTAAGTGGTTTTCCGTGGTCCCCCACTTCGTCTTCGGGTAAATGCCGGAATGGACCTACACTATAGCCACGGCCGCCTCCTTCCCGCTTCCTTGCCTATCCATCCCAATCCTCCCTACCCATCCCTCATAACGCCCCTGCTCGCTTTGCAGGTGAGGCTACCTGGGCGAGGTGCTGATCACAACTCCTCAGTTGTATCCACTCCGACCAGATGTTCCCAGCTCTAGGACTCTGCCCGTAGAGGCGGTAGTGGTGAGTTCCCTCGCTGAGTCCCTGGGTTCCACCAACCTGTAAAATCGATTTTTTTAAGAGAAAAAGAAAGAACCTACCACTACAATTATTAGTGTGTAGCTAAATTTGTCGGTTCTTTGGAAAGAAACGCTCTATCAGTTCCAACGTTTGCCACTGGGTGGCAGTGTCAGTCACAGTGGCGTCTGGTAGCCAATTTATTTATTTATTTATTTGTTTAAGCTAGGAAGATGAGGATTTATTGCATTGTTACTGCGATGTACTGTACTTTATTCTAATATGAACCACACGGACTTATGCACTTACTCCTCTATTAGCGATTTAGATGACGAGGGTATCCTATTTTATGTTTGACGATGTCGAAATGTAAATATTATATGTCAGAAAATTGTATCATAATGAGAATCATTATAGTAGTATTCATCATTATGAAACAGTTTCTCCAGCCAATCAGAACTCATTCATTGACCAATTAGGTAAGGATAGCTTAGCACGTGTGCTCAAAATCCAACATGTCGGACATGAATTACATGATTCGAAAGTTCAAATTGGATATCGGATCAACCATTGTAGTTACAATCCCAACACAAGGGCAAATACAAGAAAATACTGTGACATAACCAAGAAATTTATGACTCTACGTCCAGAAGTCAGCAGAACAGCATCCTTCAATATAAATTACCGACATGGAAAGTGCCCCGTCCATATGATCGCGTAAATAAACTGATGAATATGAGACAAGAAATAGCACTGTACCTTACTATCGCCCACACCAATTTCTACACAGCGCATTGCTTTCAAACGACTTCGGTGACTATAATAGTGAATGCTAGAGCTGGACGGCACTGGTCTTCATGCAGACTGTAAACAAAAGCATTGCCAAGAATAGTAAATGGTAACGAAGACCGCTGATCTAACCTTGGGACACACAGTTTACCGTAAGCCGACCCATACTGACCGATATCTACATAAGACGTCCAACCACCACCCACGACAGAAATACGGAGTGATAAAAACACAGGCTGACAGCGCGAAAAGAATTTGTGAAAACAGTGCCTAATTTGTCCACCTCAACGAGGCCCTACGCGCCAATGGGTACAGCCAGAAAGATATCCAGCGAGCACTCCATCCAAGACGTCCAACTACAAGGGTAATTGGAGACAAGCAGCCCCTGGCTAGAGCTTTTCTTCCATATATAAAAAAGGTCACGGACAGAATAGGGAGGCTACTCGAGTCCCATGATATAAAGACCATATACAGGCCTACACGAAAAATTAAGGACATGGTTAGGTCCGCTAAAGATAAGCGACATCCTCATACCGCGGCAGGGGTTTATAAAATCCCGTGTGATTGTGGCCAAGTATATACTGGAACAACGAAAAGAAGTATTGCCACTCGCCTCAAGGAACACGAACGACACAGCCGGCTGGGACAAACAGACAAATCCACTGTAGCAGCACACACGCTACTCGCAGGTCACGATATAAGATATGGAGACACCGAAGTTCTGTCCACCACGGTGTCTTATCATGCCAGGCTACAAAGGGAGGCCATTGAAATCCTGAAGCATACTAACAGCTTCAATCTTAAGGAGGACGCAGAACGTGTGAACAGAGCTTGACTTCCAATCCTTAATCCCCTCAAGCCTGCCCTCGTAGACGAGAAGATGCAACAGACGAGCAGCCCTGTCCTTGATGCATTACTTTTATGTGGTACGCCGTTGCTATGGTAGCCTCTATGTGTGGGTTGTTGACTATTTATATATCTTCTGTTTACTTGTTTTACCTCGCTTAATGTAACCTGTGAACATGCTGAACGCAGTATTCAGCGAAACGTCAGGACGACAAAATGTCCTTGGAGCACGACCTATAAGCCCGCGAAACAGAGATTCCTATAGTAAATGGTCTCTGCTTTCGAAGTGCTTTGACCCACGCATGCGCTCTGTTCAGTCAGCAAAGCCAGAGCACCCTGTTAACTAACTGAAGTAACTGAATCCCACAGATATTTATGAATATTTATGTTAAAACATATATTAAAGTTATAATTATCGTCGAATATAAACAGTCGTATGCAACTCGACTATAATGGTAATTAAGACACTCGAATGGAAATTATAAACATACCCGTGTCTTAATTATTGCCACTATAGGCTCGTTGCATAATGTACTATTCTGTCACAGAACTGTTATTTCTTTCCGTCGGTGACGGGCAGTTAACCTAGAAGTTACCGCCAAAAACTACGCTGTGAACCCGTCAGCGGTGGCTTATGAAAGCCGGAGTAAAGTAAAGATTTTCCCATTAAAAATAGGAGATACTAAGTTATCAATTATAATGACGCAATAAATTTTCGCCTGTGATGTCATTTGGAAAGTAGAAGTCATAATACATTCATTGTGAGACGTGTGTCCTTATTGATTCCCAGCCATTCAATTTGACGGCTCTTTGTCTGCGAGCTCATTACATCACAATGAAGATGAAGTCTCAAGGAGTTAATTGAACATTCAGAGACTCACTCACTTTGCACTTATCTGCATGCAGCACTCGGCAGCAGGTCACTGTCCCCGGACACCAGAATAAGCTACTCCTCGGAGT
The DNA here is from genome assembly GCA_946902985.2 of Meconema thalassinum. Lineage (NCBI taxonomy): Eukaryota > Metazoa > Arthropoda > Insecta > Orthoptera > Tettigoniidae > Meconema > Meconema thalassinum. The sequence goes on from OX336388.2 coordinate 2,135,889,296, forward strand.
CTATAAATCCCGACAACGTCCTAATAAAATTAAAAACGATGTAGCTTATTAAGCTTTCGCCCTTTATAAACAGGACGCATCTTTAGCATTTCGATATCTGTAAAGATGACAAATACATGTATATATTTGTTCCACAGATTTACGACCTTCAGCCAATATTGTAGTAGAGAGAGCTTTGAAGCCATTTGATACAGTTTTCACCATTTTGTATAGGATATCTCGAGGAAGGTTTATGTAGAAAATAATATAACCATTTGCACTCCTATGTCGACTGGGGTTCGTTTCCATCTATTTTTTCGCCGTTGCCTGTATGACGTTAGGTATCGATCAGATACACTTCCCTTTGGTTTCTGTTTCCTTATATCCGTCTAACGCCCCCCCCCCTCTTCCACCCACCTCCCACCCCCTCTCAACCCCTCCCACCCCTCCCACCCCCTTTCTCCTTATTTGGACATCCTCATTCTTCGAGGAGTCTCTATATTTTCATCCCGCCCCCTTTACCTTCTCCTTACTTACTACTCTGTCCACCGTTCTACCATGGTCCATACAGTAATTTCTGGCAGCTGCTCTCTGGTGACGATCAGAGGAATTTTATCTATTTCTTTTGTAATTTTTAGCCTATTTTCAGTTTTGAAAAAAATAGGCTTTTGTCCGTGTGTGTGTGCGTGTGTGTGTGAGTGTGTGAGGTGTGTGTGCCGCCCCCCCTAATTACTTTTAAACGGCTGGAACGATTTCAATGAAAGTCGGTAAGTTCATAGTACTATTCCGGAGACCCCGACCGTGCCCTTCAAATTTTGTTACGTCTCACCAATCCAACATGACGGCTGTGAGAAATTTTTCACCAGCATCCAATATCTACGAAACTCTTCCCGACATCACCCTGGAATCTTCTACGGTGATAAAGGGAACTACTAGAAGTTCACCTATGTGACTTTTGAAAAACTGGTAACTACAAAACCAACATGGCGCCCACGCGAATTGTGACTTTTAAATACACATGTCTCGCGATTTAACCAACCAAACGCAATAAAACTTGGTACAGTATATGTTTATACACGTTGTAATGCACCGACATCTGATTTCGTTCAATTGTTTGCATAACCACAAGATGGCGGATGTGCGAAATATTTCACCAGCATTCTATATCTCTGAAACTATTAGCGGTATCACCCAGAAATTTTGTACGGAGATAAAGGGCACTTCTGGAAGTTCATCAATAAGACTTACAAAACATGGCGGCCAAGCGAATTTGAAAATTTCAAATACACCTTTCTCGCGATTTAATGTTCCAAACGCAATGAAGTCTGGTACAGGAAATGTTTATACACATTGTAATGCACTGGAATCTAATTTAGTTCAATTGTTTACATAACCTCAAGATGGCGGCTGTGCGAATTTTTAAATTAAGTTTTTATTTCTTGTGTCGTAATCATGCGATCGAAGTGAAAGTTTGAATAATGAACCTACGCGATAATTTTCCTTTAATGGTACATGACTCTATGGCCTATACATTTAACAATCCAACATGGGGACCATCCGGAATATTTAGACGGCTCTGAATATCTACGAATCTATCATGGCAATCAAACTGATTTTTTTATGTTCATAGGGCTATGAACTTAAGTTCACCTATAGTACTTTAAATAACCTGTTGATCACAAATCCAACATGGCGGCGACGCGAAGTATAAATATTCACATGGACGTTTCTCTCAATTTAACCATCCGAGTGTAGTGAAACTTAGTACAGTAAAACCATAAACGAATGTTAATCCACTGGCATCTAATTTATTTCAATTTTTTCCATAACCACAAGATGGCAGCTGTGCGAAATTTTAAATTCTCCTTGTTACTTCTTGTGTCTTAATCATGCAATTGAAATTTGAATGCTACACGTTCACAATAATCTTCATGTAACAGTACATAACTCTAGGACCTACGTATATAAAATCCAACTTGGCGACCATCCAAAATATTTATTCGGTTCTCAATATCTACGAATCTATTACAGCAATCAAACTGAACTTTTGTATGTTGATAGTGGCAATTAACATAAGTCGGATATATGAAAATAGGCTGTATAGTTCTTCACAGAACTACTTGTTTTAAATCTCATTGATATACTTTCTTTGGCCACATTGTTTGATTCCATTGAAAAAGGACGCAAGGTTCCTTCGTAACGTCTGGTATTTAATTTAATTTCACACGGCATTAGCCCAAAAACATGAATTATTGTCTAGTAATCCGGGCCATGAAATCCTTAATCTACAAATTACTATTATAATCTTTTAGACTTTCAGGCCCGTGACACTAGAGATAATGTGGGCTTATGGCGTGTTTTATTTAATCAAACTCGACGCGTTTCGAAAGAAACCATGTCTTTCTTCATCAGTAATTTACTGTTGCAGTGATACACTTAATCGGTAAGCCCTAAGCTAGAGTAGAATTGTAATACGTGTAAATGAACTACTGTACTCTGTTGTGATGTTAAAAGCTATAACTGCAACATAACATATTGTGTGTGTACTGTTGATACTTATCTGAAGTTGTGGAATGTCTACAGGCTGCGCAGACAACCAGTTTTGGTGCAAGTCTTCGTAAATTGTTTAAATGATCTGATTTTTTTGAATTTAAGTAGCTTTGGTGTTTACTATCGTCACGAATGGCTCTGAGTCCTGGACTATAAATGCTGCATGCCATAGGAGAATCCAAGCCTTCAAGATGACACGTTATCGAAGAATGCTACGAATATGGTGGTTAGGAGAAAACAAATGATTCTATTCGGAAGGAGCTAAGAATTTCTCCTAGAGCACGCTTACTCCTAAATATCCAAAAGCAAATATTGAGATTTTTTGGTCATGTCATCCGGCGAGACGGCATTGAGAAGTGTATCATCCAGGGTGAAGTTGAGGGGACGCGCCCCGAACCGGTACCTTGACCAGATAAAGAGTCTGACTAGTCTAACACTACAGAGATTAATGCTTACAGCAGAAGACCGCGGTGTATGGCGGGGTATTGTTAACAGAATTGCGTGAAGGGTCACGATGTTCGAAGTCAAACTACGACCAAGAAGAAGAAGAAGAAGACGCTTTCATAGAAGCATGTATCTCTTGAAAGCTGTGGGCGTTTCTCAGCTCGTTGTCTTTAAATCAAGTTTCCTCAATATTACATTTTATAGCCTACTTTCGATTTTTGCAAAAAATGAAAGTAGACTTATGAGATCTTCACAGGGCCAAAATTGTGTGTCTGTCTGTGTGTCTGTCTCTCTCTGTGTGTGTGTGTGTGTGTGTGAGTGTGTGTACTCTGAATGTCTATCTGTCCCCCCCCCCCCCCACCATCAATTCAAACACGGTGAAACTGAATTGAACGAAATTTGGTACAGAGGTAGAACTAGCAAAGGGCACCTCATTGTCATGTTTTATATCTTCGCCATCTTGACGAAAACGTAATGGTGGCAACCCAAATGCAAAAAAAGCTTACATCAAATTACGATCAACCTAATCATCTCATCTCTACCAAATTTTGCAACAACATACCTTTATGTGCAAAGAGTTCTCTGACAATGCTACAAGGTCATCGGTGCAATAGTTTGCATATGGCAGCGATGTATGTGTACAAATCGATTCCCCCTATCAATTCAAACACGGTAAAACCGAATTGAATGATTTCTTTTACAGAGGTAGCACTAGCAACGGGCACCACATATTCATGTTTAATATCCGTATAGCACGTTGTATTTCAACAAGCTACAACAACCAACATTCAATTATACTTCTTGAAAAGGAGAAAGAGTTTTAACAACACCCATGCATTTAGGACAAAGTAGGCTATATGTTCTTTACTGAACATCTTGTTGTAAACCTAGGTTCATTTAACCTTTCAGGAACTGTTAGACATAGAACCATGATATTTGGACCATATATTTTGTATGTAATAATGAGTTATTTAGATAGGATCCAACAGGTTCAGATTTTTTTTTAAGTTAGGCAGATATTCGTTAGCGCAAAATAATTATTTTCTTTACTCAAATATATTTTAGTTACAAAGTTGAATTTACTCACCAAGCACAAGAAACAATGATAGACAAATATGTAGGAATCAAAGCACATCCTTCGGAACTCTTCTTAGAAATGATACCTATAATGTCAGAGATATTTTGAACTTTCAGTATGTTTATGATGTTTTAACTTAGACGTATTTTGACGTACCTCAATTAAACGGTGGAAAATACGAAGAACTGGCTTTGAGAAAATACTAACAATATAGGCAATAACCGTTCAAGACCTTTGAAGGCAATAATGATGAGCATTTCTCAGCTTGAAACACTTCCTGGCTTTCTACAAACGCATCAGTTTAGGTTGCGCATCATAGGCCTATTTAGTTACAAATTCGAATGACCCATATTATGTACTTTAATGAACCTTTTCTCAGCCGTAATACCTCTAAAAGGCCTATTATAATATCTATTGTTGTTTCAAATGTAGTAGTGGTGATAATTTTAAGAGGCCCACTCTGTATAGGCTATAATCAGTGGTTATTATTAGTATACAGTTTTCTACCTAGTGGCAGGTCCATGTCTTCATACAGAGAATTTCTGATGCCTATATTCCCGGTCTTTAGCTTCTTCCTTCAGTCTGCTGTAACTCCTTCCATCTTTCATGTCATCCAGATATTGAATTCTTCCTCTTCCCCGTCCTGTTGCTCCTTTGATCTTCTCTTCAATGACGTCGTGCATGAGCTCCTCATGTCTAAGTATGTGTCCGATCCAGTTGGCCTTCCTCTGAAGAATATTGTTGTTGTTTGAGTTTTCTGTCTTTTTACTGGTTTGATGCAGCTCTCCATGCTACCCTGTCCTGAGCCAATCGTTTCATCTCTACATAGGTACCACACCTTACATCCGAGGCAATCTGTTTAACATATTCTAACCTTGGTCTACCCCTACAGTTCTTGTCCTCAACCCATCCTTCCATAAGGAAGCTTGCTATTCCTGGGTGTCTTAGTATGTGTCTACCAACCTATCTCTTCTCTTCATTAGCAGTCGCCATAAACATCTCTCCTCTCGCACTCGTGTTAATACCTTTTCGTTTGTAACCCTATCTACCCATCTGATCTTCATCATTCTCCTGCAACACCACATTTCAAATGCTTCAATTCTCCTCTTTTCTGCTACACCAATAGTCCAAGTTTCACTTCCATAGAGCGCCACGCTCCAGACAATGCCTTTTAAACATGACTTCCTAATATTTAAATCTATATTCGATGTCAACAGATTCCTTTTTCGTAGAAAAAGCCAACCTACTTTTTATATCCTCTTTGCTTCGTCCATCACCGGTTATTTTGCTTCCTAAGTAACAGAAGTCTGCTACTTCCTTCAGCTTTTCACCTGCCAATTTGATGTCCATAGAGATTTCTGATATATTTCGGCTGCATTCCAGTATTTTTGTATTACATTTATTAATTTTCATCATGTATTCTTTCCGTAAGACGGAGTCAATACCAATCAAAAACTCATTTAAATCCTCAGGAGTGTCAGCCAAGATAACGATGTCTTCAGCAAATCTCAGAGTTGAAATTATTTCTCCTTGAATCTTCGCTCCCACTTTAAATTTTCTCCAATTTCCTTCATTGTTTGTTCAATGTAAAGATTGAAAAGTATGGGTGATAAGTTGCAACCTTGCCTTACACCTTTCTGAATACCAGAATCATTTTATTCAGAAAAGTTTTCTTCTCACCTACTCTTCTCAGTACAGCATCGTTCGTCACACGATCTGTCCGCTTGATCTTCTCTATTCTCCTCCAGCATCACATTTCAAAACTTTCTAAGAATTTTCTTTCCCTTTTTCTCATTGTCCACCTCTCTGCCCCGTACAATGCAATGATCCAGATATTAAAATATCAACCTTTCCATAACTGTTGTAACTGTTCTCGCATTAAGTGACTGAAGAACGACCCACAGTACAGGTATGATTTAATGTTCCAACTAATGGCTGTTGGAGAGTTTCCTTGGGAGTTGGCCACTTGACGTGGCTACTAAACTGTTCATACACAAGACAGAGTATGAAGTCCCTTTTGTGTACCTTGAGGAGGGCTGAACTCCAAAGATACGCACATCCGGCGCCATTCTGCTCGAAGAGTCGCATCTGACAGGTCAGCTTCCTGATCAAATAAGTGGCTCACTTCCTACGGTGGTCACAGGCGACATCAACTGCTATCAAATGTATTTATATCCGTCTTTCTCGAGATGGCACCTGGTATACTAACATGTCGCGGGTTCTGACTCTCAAATTGGCATCACAAAATGCTGCACCATGCTACGGTACTTTGATCATACTCGATGTCTGTGTCCTGCGAAGAACAGGACAATTATTTATGTTAGATATTATTACGCGATTGAAATAATAGGCCTAATAATAATAATAATAATAATAATAATAATAATAATAATAATAATTATAATAATAATACTATGGTAACAACCGTATTTTCAAAAGTAAATCGGACAAACGAATAGGAAGAGGTGGCACCCCCCTCTTGGGTATGGCATTTGTAGTTCACAAGAGCATAGTTGATTCGATAAAAGAAGTCACTCCCATAAGTAATAGAGTAAAGACTATGCGCATACAATGTGCGAACAAAAAATACACATTAATTAACGCACATGCCCCCACGAACATTGAAAATAAGAGGGACTTGCAGAAGGTAGAATAGTTCTGGTCTAAACTCGAAAAGATCGTGGCAACGGTTCCTAGAGAAGACACAAGGACATTACTAGGTGATTTCAATGCACAGATTGGCAAAGAAAAAGAATACCAAAAGACTGTAGGCAAATACCCAGCTCATAAATTCACCAACAAGAATGGCATGAGACACATTGAACTGTGCCAACAGAACAACTTGAAGATAATGTCCACCTCTCTGAGGAAGCACCCTCGAAAACAGAAGACTTGGCGATCACCTGTGCAATCTCTTGGAGAATATCAGATCGACCATGTGGCCATCACACATCCTTTACAGAAAGAAATTCATGATGTGCAAGTTCGTAGAGGAGCCAATATTGACTCCGACCATTATCTAGTGCGAATCAAAGTGAAATTTACCCCGAAAAGAATCCACCCCAAGAAATCTCATCTTCAGAAATTTGACACGAAAAAGATAAAGGAAAGTAACATAACAGAGGAATGGGAAAAGGAAAAGGCAAGCACCTGGAAGCAGTTCCATGACAAGATCATTACGAGAGCTAAAGAGACTATTCCATTGAAGAAGAATACGAAACACCCGTGGTGGGATTCTGCATGTGAAGAAGCACTGGAAATGAGAAAGAGAGCTTTTCAGAAATACAACAGTAAGAAGTCACTCGAGACTCAACAACACTATCTTCAGACCAGGAAGGAAGTGTCAAAAGTAATCAGACAAACTAAGAGGAAACACATGAAGGACCCATTGGAATCTATAGATCAAGACTTCCGAGATCACAAAACGCGAGATTTCTACAGGACGTTCGCAGGAAGAATCCGAGGATACACCCCACAGAACTTGTGTTTCCGAAAACAAAACGGAAACCTCGTGTTGTCCAACCGGGATAATTGTAGTGAACTGGCTCGGTATTTCTCTGAGTTACTCAATTGCGAGGAGCCAACATCACGATGGCCCAAAGAGACTCCCGTACATGTAAACCCTGAATCTCCACCACCTACTAAAGAAGAAATCCAGAGACACATTTTCAGACCCAAAAGTAACAGGGCGTCTGGAGAAGATGGCATAGTTGCAGAACTATTAAAGAACATAGGCCCAAATACACTTGAGGAGCTCACACTAATCATCATGGATATCTGGAAAACAGAAAACCTACCTGAAGAATGGAAATGTGCACTCATCCATTCGTTATACAAGAAAGGTGACAGAACGGATGTGAATAACTACAGAGGGATTTCTCTCCTTCAAGTCACCTACAAGATTCTCTCCGCGTGTCTTCTTCAAAGAGCACAAGAACAGCTTGAACACAAAATTGGTGAATATCAAGCTGGTTTCCGACCTGAGTGTTCTTGTGTTGAACACATTTTTAACTTGAAGACGATATTGAAATATAGAGCGACCCGAAGCTCTCCGATCATTTGTAGTTTCGTCGACTTTAAGAAGGCGTACGATTTGGTCGATCGACAGTCTCTCTTTAACATCTTAGAAGAACTAGGACTTGATCCAAAGACATTAAGACTCATCAAGGAAACACTCACGGACACGAAGTCAAAAGAAAAATTTCTGGGTGAATTATCAGAGCCCTTTGCGATTAAGACCGGCGTGCGACAGGGTGACGGATTGTCACCACTGCTCTTCAACCTTGTTCTAGATAATGTCATTCGAGAATGGGAGAAGGACTTGAATGCCCAGAAGCTCTGGAAACCCATTCAACTTGCACGAAAGAATGAAGACATCAAGGTCAGTTGTTTAGCTTTCGCAGACGACCTAGCGATACTAGCAGACAGTGATATTTTAGCGATCAAACAGATTGAAGTCCTCAAGGAATGCGCTGAGAAAACTGGGTTGCAAATCTCATTCGAGAAGACCAAGTTTATTTGCACTAGGTTCGACATCCAGGAACTACAAACAAAATACGGGCACATCAAACGGGTTCCACACTTTAAATATCTCGGTGAGATCCTAGAACCAACAGGATTGGAAAAGGAAGCTCAGAAAGTTCGATTACAAAAACTCAAAAGAGCGTATTGGAGAACCCGTGACATCTATAACAAGAAATGCATGTCCATACATACAAAAATCAAACACTATAATACGGTGATTAAACCTGAAGTGCTGTATGCAAGTGAAACCTTGGTACTTAAGAAGAAAGGTGATCTGGGAAATATCTTGAAGGAGGAAAGAAAGATCTTGAGGAAAATTCTGGGCCCAGAGAAAAGTGAAGAAGGGTATAGACTCAAATCACGCAAAGCCACGGAAAAACTATCCAACCTCGCCGCAGGCATCAGGAAACGAAGACTGAAATTCTATGGATACGTTCACAGACTCTCATCTTAAAGGTTAACTCACAAGATTTTGACATACTCTGGAAAACTGAAGAACGTATCTTGAATACAAGATGTTAAAAATGACCTGGAAAAGGCCCGGATAGAAACGTCAGAAATACTAGACAGAAATGTCTACCGTCAGAAGATAAATAAATGGGTGGTACAGCCAGAGAATGAAGTCCCCAGAAGATCGGGGACTAAGTGGTCAGAAGAAAGGAGACAAGCGCACAGTGAAAGAATGAAAGCAATATGGTCTGTTAGAAAGGCGAATCATAAATGTAATGCGTGATCCAATAGTGTCCATACGCACATAATAATAATAATAATAATACATTCATTACGAATGTGGAACTCAGATCTTATAAATCAAGGAGTAAGCCCGATCTGCTTAGGGAGGAAATCAGGAGGGATTAAAGTCAACTGTTTGGCCTTTACAGATGAATTTGCGATACTCTCGGAAAGCCCAAGGGAAGCGATCACTCAGATTAACCTCTTAGAAAATATCGCCAGTAAGACGGGACTCAAGATCTCGATAGAGAAAACAAAATTCATGATAAATGACGCACACGGACCGAAATTCCTTGAAACAGAGATAGCGCGGATTCAGAGAGTAAAGAAATTTAAATATCTCGGTGAAACGATACCAGACAATGGTCTAGAGAAATCTGCGGTAGGCGATAGGATCTCAAAAATGGAGAGCGCGTATGGGCTTACAAAAAACATCTATAACAAGAAATGCATATCCTGAAACGCCAAAATAAAGCACTACGACACTGTAGTCAAAACAGAATGCCTGTACGCCTGTCAATGCCCTTCAATCAACTATAGGCTAGAGAAGTTGGAGGTTCTGGAAAGGAGAATCCTCCGGAAAATCATGGGCCCAATCCAGACTGAAACTGGATGGAAACTTCGGAGCAACGCCGAAGTCTACCAGAATGTAGAAAAAAATCTCGGCGACCACGAAGAAACGGAGGCTAATATTTGTTGGACACATGTACAGATTGGACAAATCCAGATTAACCAAGAAGTTGTTTGACTACTTCTGGAACAAAAAAAGAACAGCATCATGGATTAAAGAAACTCGGAAAGACCTTGAGAGATCTAGCATCCAGGAGGCCAAAATGTTGGAAAGGGATACGTTTCGAAACAGGATACACAATATGGAAGGGTTTCATGACGAGAGACGAGCTACATAGACCGGAAGAGCTTGGACGGCCGAACAACGACAGGAGCACAGCGAGCGCATGAAGGAGCACTCGAGACAGAGGAAATTGCAACTAAAACAGTGACATTGTAGCGTGACCCTAAGTGGTCAATTCGCAGGTAAAAACAAGATGTTCAGTAAATAACATATAGCCTACTTTCTCCTAAATGCATGGGTATTGTTATAACTCTTTGTCCTTTTCAAGGAGTATGATCGAATGTTGGTTGTAGTAGCTTGTTGAAATACAACGTGCAATAGGGATATTAAACATGAATATGAGGTGCCCTTTGCTAGTGCTACCTCTGTACCAAATTTCGTTCAATTCGGTTTCACCGTGTTTGAATTGATAGGGGGAATCGATTTGCACACATACTTGGCCACCATCTGCAAACTATTGGGCTGATGTTCTTGCAGTTTGGTCTGAATATGTTTCCCACATAAAGATATGGTGTTGCAAAATTTGGTAGAGACTAGATTATTAGGTTGGTCGTAATTAATTTTAGCTTTTAACATTTGGGTGGCCGCGAATACGTTTCCGTCAAGATAGCGGTGATATAAAACATGACACTGAGGTGCCCTTTGCTAGTGCTACCTCTGTACCAAATGTCGTTCCATTCGGTTTCACCGTGTTCGAATTGATAAGGGGAATCGATTTTCACACAAAGATGGCCGCCATCCGCAAAATATCAGGCTGATGACCTATTAGTTTGGTCAAAGGATGCTCCCTCCATATAGGTATGTTGTTGCTAAATTTGCTAGAGATCGGATGATTAGGCTAGTCGTAATTTGATTTAAGCTTTGAACATTTGTGTGGCCGCCATTACGTTTCCGTCAAGATGGCGGCGATATAAAACATGACACTGAGGTGCCCTTTGCTAGTGCTACCTCTGTACCAAATTTCGTTCATTCGGTTCCACCGTGTTCGAAGTAATAGGGAGAATCAATTTTGACATAAAGATGGCCGCCATCCGCAAACTATTAGGCTAATGGCCTATTAGATTGGTCAAAGGATGCTCCCTCCATAGAGGTAAATTGTTGCAAAGTTTGGTAGAGATCGGATGGTTATGTTAGTCGTAATTTGATTTAAGCTTTAAACATTTGTGTGGCCGCCATTACGTTTCTGTCAATATGGCGGCGATATAAATCATGACACTGAGATGCCCTTTGCTAGTGCTATCTCTGTACCAAATTTCGTTCCATTCGGTTCCACCGTGTTCGAATTAATAGGGGGAATCAATTTTGACATAAAGATGGCCGCCAGCCGCAAACTATTAGGCTAATAACCTATTAGATTGGTCAAAGCATGCTCCCTCCATAAAGGAATGTTGTTGCAAAGTTTGGTAGAGATCGGATGGTTATGTTAGTCGTAATTTAACGTAAACTTTGAACATTTGTGTGGCCGCCATTACGTTTCTTTCAATATGGCGGTGATATGAAACATGACACTGAGATGCCCTTTGCTAGTGCTACCTCTGAACCAAATTTCGTTCCATTCGGTTTCACCGTGTTTGAATTAATAGGGGGAATTGATTTTCACACAAGGATGGCCGCCATCCGCAAACTATTAGGCTAATGACCTAGTCATTTGGTCAAAGGATGCTTCCTCTATAAAGGTATGCTGTTGCAAAATTTGGTAGAGATCGGATGATTAGGTTAATCGTAATTTGATTTAAGCTTTGAACATTTATGTGGCCGCCATTACGTTTCCGTCAGGATGGCGGCGATATAAAACATGACACTGAGGTGCCTTTTGTTAGTACTACCTCTGTACCAAATTTCGTTCCATTCGGTTGCACCGTGTTCGAATTAATAGGGGGAATCGATTTTCACACAAAGATGGCCGCCATCCGCAAACTATTAGGCTAATGACCTATTCATTTGGTCAAAGGATGCTCCCCACTATAAAGGTATGTTGTTGCAAAATTTGGTAGAGATCGGATGATTAGGTTAGTCGTAATTTGATTTAAGCTTTGAACATTTGTGTGGCCGCCATTACGTTTCCGTCAAGATGGCGGCGATATAAAACATGACACTGAGGTGCCTTTTGTTAGTACTACCTCTGTACCTAATTTCGTTCCATTCGGTTGCACCGTGTTCGAATTAATAGGGGGAATCGATTTTCACAAAAAGATGGCCGCCATCCGCAAACTATTACGCTGATGACCTATTAGTTTGGTCAAAGGATGCTCCCCTCTATAAAGGTATGTTGTTGCAAAATTTGGTAGAGATCGGATGATTAGGTTAGTCGTAATTTGATTTAAGCTTTGAACATTTGTGTGGCCGCCATTACGTTTCCGTCAAGATGGCGGCGATATAAAACATGACACTGAGGTGCCTTTTGTTAGTACTACCTCTGTACCAAATTTCGTTCCATTCGGTTGCACCGTGTTCGAATTAATAGGGGGAATCGATTTTCACACAAAGATGGCGGCCATCCGCAAACTATTACGCTTATGGCCTATTGATTTGGTCAAAGGATGTTCCCCCCATAAAGGTATGTTGTTGCAAAATTTGGTAGAGATGGGATGATTAGGTTAGTCGTAATTTGATTTAAGCTTTGAACATTTTTGTGGCCGCCATTACGTTTCCGTCAAGATGGCGGCGATATAAAACATGACACTGAGGTGCCTTTTGTTAGTACTACCTCTGTACCAAATTTCGTTCCATTCGGTTGCACCGTGTTCGAATTAATAGGGGGAATCGATTTTCACACAAAGATGGCGGCCATCCGCAAACTATTACGCTTATGGCCTATTGATTTGGTCAAAGGATGCTCCCCCCATAAAGGTATGTTGTTGCAAAATTTGGTAGAGATGGGATGATTAGGTTAGTCGTAATTTGATTTAAGCTTTGAACATTTTTGTGGCCGCCATTACGTTTCCGTCAAGATGGCGGCGATATAAAATATGACACTGAGGTGTCCTTTGCTAGTGCTACCTTTGTACCAAATTTCGTTCAATTCGCATTCACCGTTTTCTAATTGATAGGGGGGGACAGACATTCAGAGTACACACACTCACACACACACAGACACACACACACACACAGACACACACACAGACTCACACACACACATACACACACACAGACAGACACACTTTTTTCGCCCTGTGTTGATCTCATAAGTCTACTTTCATTTTTTGCAAAAATCGAAAGTAGGCTAAAAAATACATTCAGTGTTGAATCATTTCAAAATGATAGGTGTAGAAGTAGAGGAGGCCACAGTCCTAACTGCTAATAAGGGCCATGGAAGTGACGTGTTCGCAAGCAGAAGCTTGCAGACTAGACTGGACGCTGAAAGGCAAATCAGCCCTAAATGAATCTTTATGTAGCCTACCGTATGTTGTATCGGTCCTACGGCAACACTGCCTGGTCTGACTGGCACTTTGGCTCGCCGACCTAGACTGCTGGCAGGGGCGGCTAGTGTTACACCCACCGAGTAGCGAGTTGGACTGTAGATGCACCTCCCGAGCCCTAGGAAGCTGGGATTCGAACCCCGACAGCGCTCCTACTTTTAGCCTATTTTCCTTTTATGAAGAAGACTTATGAGATCACCTTTTGTTCGTGTGTGTATGTGCGTATGTGTGTGTTCCCCTCCAATAACTTCTAAACGACTCGAGCGATCTCAATGAAACTCGGTAAGATCACACTACTATTACGGCCAACTCCGACCGTGCCCCTTAAATTGCATTAAGTCTCATCAATCCAACATGGCGGCTGTGCTAAATATTTCACCAGCATTCTATATCTCCGAAACTATCACTCATATCACCCTGAAATCTTGTATGGTGATAAAGGGTACTACTAGAAGTTCTCCTAATAGTACATAACTCTATGGCCTACATATGTAAAAATCCAACATGACGACCAACCAAAGTATTTAGACGGTTCTCAATATCTACGATCTATTACAGCAATAAAACTGAAATTCTGTATCTTTATAAAGGCAATTTACATAAGTACATATGAAAATAGGCTGAATAGTTCTTCACGGAACTACTTTTTAACTCTTACAAACCCTTTATAGGGTAAAATACTGGGGGTATATAATATTTGGTGTTTTTTTTTTTGCTCATTTGTAATTGCGGGTGATAGATGAGTAGGAATATGCAACGATTTTATGGGTGTGGATTCTATTTTATGAAATATGGGGTGGTAAATTAATATCCCACTGCCCATACCCGACAGTATGTTTTCTTAAATGAGCAATGGGGTAATATTCTCCCACCTCCAAATTATGATGATACATCGTTTATCACTGAATAATGAGGTTTATTTAACAGGATATCATACTAATATATAACAAGTAGTTCCGTGAAGAACTATACAGCCTATTTTCATACCTCTATCAACATACACAATTTCAGTTTGATTGCTGTAATAGATTCGTAGATATTGAGAACCGACTAAATATTTCGGATGGTCGCCATGTTGGATTTTATATATGTAGGTCCTAGAGTTATGTACTGTTACACGCAGATTATTGTGAACGTGTAGTATTCAAACTTCAATCGCATAATTAGGACACAAGAAAAAACAAGGAGATTAAAAATATTTTCACAGCTGCCATCTTGAGGTTATGGAAACAATTGAAATAAATTAGATGCCAGAGGATTAACATTCGGATAAAGATTTACTGTAGCAAGTTTCACTGCACGCGGATGGTTAAATTGCGAGAAACGTCCATGTGAATATTTATAATTCGCGTCACCGCCATGTTGGATTTGTGATCACCAGGTTATTTAAAGTCCTATAGGTGAACTTAAGTTCATAGCCCCTATGAACATTAAAAAATGCAGTTTGATTGCTAAAATATATTCGTAGATATTCAGTATCGTCTAAATATTTCGGATGGTCGCCATGTTGGATTGTTAAATGTATAGGCCATAGAGTCATGTGCCATTAAAGGAAAATTATTGCGTAGGTTCATTATTCAAACTTTCACTTAGATCGCATGACTACATCGCAAGAAATATAAACTTAATTTTAAAATTCGCACTGCCGCCATCTTGAGGTTATGTAAACAATTGAACTAAATTAGATACCAGTGGATTACAATCTGTATAAATATTTCCTGTACCAGGTTTCAGTACGCTTGGAGCATTAAATCGCGAGAAAGGTCTATTTAAAATGTTCAAATTCGCTTGGCCGCCATGTTCGTTTTGTAGTTAACCGGTTTTTGAAAATCTTATAGATGGACTTCCAGTAGTGCCCTTTATCTCCGTTCAAAATATTAGGGAGATACCAGGCGTGGATTCAAGGGGGGGGGGGGTCACGGGGGTCATGACCCCCCCCCCAAACGGAGACCAAATTTTTTTTGCAAACTCAAAAAACGAAAACACAATTACCAGACAAATAAAACATAACGAATTTTAACTGAAAAACAGGTTTTTTTTCATTTAATCAATACTGAATTATCTTTATTGGAATTATTATGTTCTGTTACAACTGTACATATTTACAACTTCTAACCTCTTGTATAAAAACTATTAGTTATAAAACAAAATCAACTCGTCTATTTTGTTTAGCAAACCTTGTGATTACCGAATCGATGTTTATAGTGATGTCAAGTTGAATGTGCAGTAATGCACGGATAGGAAACTGGGGCTTTTTTTTTCGCACCAAAAATGTTTGCCGACGTCCAAACTGCAAGCTTGGTTGGCAATTTAAGCTGTGACTTTCTCCCTTTGTCGGTACCAACTCGACTTGCCGAAACTGTTACGTACCTTGATCCTTTTCTCGAAGCTCGATGTAAAAGTCGCAAAACACGCCGTTGCAATTTGTACGAATATTTTTGGTGCGCTAAACGCATCAAATTTCTATCCATGAAGCTTGCAAAAAAATTGGTCTGGTTTTGTACGTTTGGTTATTTTGTGATTGCGTTTTTAGTGATACAATTTTTCTTAACAATTTCGATTCTCACCCCCCCCCCCCCCCCCCGCCCCCGCCCCCCCCTAAGCCAAACTCTAGATCGATTCTCTGACCCCCCCCAAAACCAAACTCTAGATCCGCGCCTGGGAGATACCGCTAATAGTTTCAGAGATATAGAATGCCGGTGAAATATTTCGCATATCCGCCATCTTGTGATTATGTAAACAATTGAACGAAGTTAGATGTCGGTGCATTACAATGTATATAAACATATACTGTACCAAGTTTCATTGCGTTTGGTTGGTCAAATCGCGAGAAACGTCTATTTAAAAGTCGCAAATTCGCTTTGCCGCCATGTTGGTTTTGTAGTTACCAGGTTTTTAAAAGTCACATAAGTGAACTTATAGTAGTTCCCTCTATCACCATAGAAAATGTCAGGGTAATATCGGTAATAGTTTCGGAGATATTGAATGCTGGTGAAATATTTCGCACAGCCGCCATGTTGGATTGGTGAGTCGTAACAAAATTTGAAGGGCACGGTCGAGGTCGCCGGGAATAGTGCTATAAACTTTCCGAGTTTCATTGAAATATCTCCTGCCGTTTAGATTTTATTAGGGGGGACACACACATGAATCACACACACACGCACGGACAAAAGGTGATCTCATAAGCCTATTTTTTCAAAATTGAAAATAGGCTAAAAATGAGATGGTGTGTGTCTGTCTGTCTGTTACTCAATAACACAAGAACCACTGGTCCGATTTAAATGAAATTTTGCATGGATGTAGCTGATTTACCAGGTTTACATATAGGATACTTTTGATTTCGAAATTTTGCACTATTAAAAATGGCGACCATTTTAGTGACGTCACTAGACCCTTTGGTTTCAAAATTTCATATTTCCATATCAAATAAAAAGAGAACGGTAGGAAATAGCAAACCTTTGATGGCACATACGATCTTTGAAATTTAATTTCCTATCCGAAAGGTCCTTATCACTTTTCGTATATCTCCATCAGTTAGCGAGTAAAACCGACATTTGTGACGTCACTACACCCTTTGGTTTCAAAATTTCATATTTCCTTTTCAAATAAAAAGAGAACGCTAAGAAATAGCAAACTTTTGATGGTATACATGAGCTTTAACATTTAGTTTTCTATCCGAAAGGTCCTTATCACTTTTCGTATATCTCCAACGGTTAGCGAGTAAAACCAAAATCTGTGCAATAAAACACGGTCAACATCGAACGGTGCAGTAGATCTCTCTATATAGAAAAATGAAAATGTGTGTGTTTTTCTCTGAATTTCTACGGAAATTTGAGTTGTTTACGCGTTTCAGACTGTTTTATGATGGATGCGCGCGAAAATAAATGTTTTGTCTGTCTGTCTGTTAGTTTGTCTGTGGACAAATTTGTTCCTTTATAACTCGAGAACGGCTGGGTGTATCAACGTAAAATTTGGTACAGATATCCATCAGAGGCACGACACTAATCATTGATGTAACTCTTCTCCGTACCTCTCATAAAAGGGGGCATACCCCCTTAAAATACATGCTGAAATAGGCGTAGAAGGACGAGAAAAAGCTCATTTTTAGCACCTCATGTGAGAGACAAAACTCGTTGAAAAAACACATTTTAGGGCCCTAAAACCAACCATGTTTTGAGATATTCCCAGAAAACTAATTTCATTTAATAAACTGATGAACGAATGCAAGCCAGTAACCAACGCAACAGGTTCTCAGAGGTCCATCTATTGCTGTAAGACGCAATGCAATTCCATTAATTACATTAGTGTGAAAGTTTGCAAACGGCTAGAAGGTTATCACAGAACCAAATAAGCTGTAAAATTCATCAATTCGTATAATACGTATAAGGGGGTGAAGGGGTACTCTAGATTTTTTTCACGCGATTTACACCTGCGGGTGTGGTATGGCAGGTCTATTATATTCCTATCCCTATATTATATTATTATTATTATTATTATTATTATTATTATTATTATTAGTGTTATATTATGGCGTACAACGACGAGACAAAGCCCCTCGGTGCCAGAAACAAAACTCGGGGGCCCTAAAGGGTCCTCGAAAACTAAATTATAAGGCTCTAAATCCAACAGTTTCTGAAATATTCCCGGAAAACTAATTGAATTTAACATACTAATGACGGAATGCAAATCGGTAACCATGACAACATTATCCAACTTTACATCTATTTCTGTAAGAAGCAATGTCACTACATTTATTACATTTCTGTGAAAGTTTGCAAATGGCTATAAGGTTATCATGGAACTAACGTAGACTGTATAATTCATCAATGCAATTAAGGGGGTCAAGTGGTAACCTAGAATTTTTTCATGCAATTTTCACGTGCGACATATAGTACAGAAGGTCTATTATATCTCCATACAGCAACATTATTTCCCAAAATTCCTGAATTGAATCAGCATTTTTTGCCGCTTTTAGGAATTAGGGCAATTTGAGGCTAAAGAACCTGAATTTTCATGCACCATAAGCCTTTATAATTTATGAAAGGGGTCTTCCTGTGTATGGGGACCTAACCCAACGTAGAGGGTAAGTTCTTATGTGACATGTATTGCGTTTCGTCTACGAGGCTTTCAATTCTATTTGACGTCAGGAAGTACACGTTAGGTGAATTTAGTTTGAGAGCACATTTTAACTAATCTTTTTTTTTTTGGTCGACATAGGGGTTCATCGTAAGTATGATTTTGTTTGATACGTATGGTAGATATACCCATATTTGGATATCTGGGTGATACGTTGTAGACAATAGAATTGTCTGTCTGTCTTTCTATGTAACTTTATTTACGCCTATAACTCGTGTTCGGATGCTTGGTGCATCGTAAAGTTAGGTATGGTAACCATGAGTCAATACACCAATCGTTTATAAAACTCTTCACCGTACTTTTCACACAGTAGAAGGGTGGATATAGGGAAAACTCCTCAAAATACATGCTGAAATAGGCGAAATACAAAATTATCCTAGAAGGACGACCAAAGCATATGTTGCGCTTCTCAATATGAGACACAAAATTCGGGAGTCTATAAAGGGTCTCCGAAAACCACATTTTAAGGCCCTTAAATTAACAGTGTGTGTGGTATTCCCAGAAAACTAACTTCGTTCTGATAAACTTATGAAGGAATGACAAACCGCTAACCATTGCAACAGTAGCTCAATAGATAATGTCTGGTGTTAACACCGAACACCGTTCGAAGAACGGGTACTTCTGCTAGTAATATATAAAATCACCCATCACGCTCTATAATTTAAGAAAGCCCCGTAACTCCCACGCAACACAAGGTCAGTGACCTATATCATCTTTGCCGAAAACTGCACAAAAAATATAAAAGTGATTTTGGAATGTTAAAAGTTAATATATTCGAATATAATTTTATAATTTCAAAATAGTATTTACTAAAAACACAGAAAATTAATTTTAAAAATCCTCTATTCTGTGGCAAACTCCCTGAGCAGTGTAATAATTTCCATTCTAGCTGAAATATATTTACTCAAGTGACCAAAACCATTATTAACATTGTATTTCAGTTATATACCAACGTTTACAAATCTCTTATCTTCATTAAAAACACCTTCTTCTGTCAAACAATGCATTTCCTTCACTCAACACAACCGAAGTGGCGAGCACGTGCACTGTGGAGACCACTGGGATATATGCTTCCCACCTTCGGTTTCTGATGACAGTATACATCAAACTAATTGGTTTACAATATTTCTCTGCATCTAGCATGTGGATGCATGTGGAACTGCTTGAAATTAAAGGGGTGGGAAGAGTCTCTCCCTATTTATTATTTATCGTATGGCTTTTAGTGCCGGGAGTGTCCGAGGACATGTTCGGCTCGCCTGAGTCTGTAGCTGCTTCCAGCGGACACCCTAAAGGGCGAGCTACAAGTTCAGTCTCTCCCTAACAAAGTTCTGTAAATACATGGTGGGAAGATAGTATCCCAAGGACCTATAAAGGGTTCAGTTGTGGTCGCTCAAAAATGAGATGTTCTCTGTAGTCATTTGCGTGAGTACGAAGAATATAAAGCTAACTGTAAGTACATGGAGCTGATGGCTCTAGTCCATACAACAATATAACTAGAAGCGTGTCTTTCTGTAACAAGCAAGTGTATCGCTGTGCAACTCCCGGATGCTAACTATAAACCAGAAGCGCAAAGTACATTTATTCAGGAGTGTGTTGAAGAGTTGCTGTCCATCGGAGATTCCCTTCCAAATATTTGGAAATGTTTCTAGTTCATCACTTAGTGTCTGTCACTCCGTATCCTTCTTGAGATAGCGCTTAAGGGGACAAGGTCGGGCTGTGAAGGTGACTTTGTGCGCGCAATAAAAGCACAGCAGTGTCAGCCAGCCTCTCACTGACGTCCGCGATAACCACTCAGCTCAAACATTTCGCAATAAACACTCAAGTGTAAGGAACTGTATAAAAACGGCGCGGTGCAGTCATCTACAGAGGATTGGTAAATATTCATGTAGCAGTTCCCGTAGTGCTGCCAACTGTTGAAAGGTGGTCACAAAGTGTTTATCTCACGTCCTCAAACTGAACCATTACCCTGCATGTGTGAGCCAGTATGTAGGCTACAGTGTGGGCTGGGAAGAGCAGAGTTGCGCTGTAATGTTTCTGACATTGCAAACAATGTTCGAGATTCCAATGCATTGAAATATTAGAAGCCATATTGAGTGTTAATTGGTTCTATTAAGGGGAGGTTGTAAGCCCTATCTCCGCCATGTTAAATTTGTCAACTTCATGTTCCTTTTTCTCATTAAGTATTTAACCTATTGAAACAAAACCTTACAGATATTTAGATCTATATTTTATCTTTAAAGGGTTGTTTTTAGCTTACTTTCGATTTTTGCAAAAAATGAAAGTAGACTTATGAGATCACTACAGGGCGAAAAAAGTGTGTCTGTCTGTCTGTCTGTGTGTATGTGTGTGTGAGTGTGTGTACTCTGAATATCTGTCCCCCCCCCTATCAATTCGAACACGGTGAGCGCAAATTGAACGAAATTTGGTACAAAGGTAGCACTAGAAAATGACACCTCAGTGTCATGTTTTATATCGCCGCCATCTTGACGGAAACGGAATGGCGGCCACACAAATGTTCAAAGCTTAAATCAAATTACGACTAACCTAATCATCCGATCTCTACCAAATTTTGCAACAACATACCTTTATGGAGGGAGCATCCTTTGACAAATCTAATAGGTCATTAGCCTAATAGTTTGCGGATGGCGGCCATCTTTGTGTCAAAATCGATTCCCCCTATTAATTCGAACACGGTGAAACCGAATGGAATGAAATTTGGTACAGAGGTAGCACTAGCAAAGGGCACCTCAGTGTCATGTTTTATATCACCGCCGTCTTAACGGAAACGTAATGGCAGCCAAACAAATGTCCAAAGCTTAAATCAAATTACTACTAACCTAATCATCCGATCTCTACCAAATTTTGCATCAACATACTGTGCCCGTTTAGACCGGAGTCCGCACGACCACATATGCATTTTACCAATAATCAGTCAGCACGAGAATCAAAATATCCCGGAGCGCCAGATGGGTTAAAGCAAATCGCAAAAAACGACATCAAATTTATAAAAATGCTTTGCTGATTTTTGGCTCAATGCAACAATAAGGATAGAAGGAGATTTAATTGGGTGAAACACATCTGGTAAAATTATCTCAGTTTATTTAAAGTTAAAATCTGACTGCAAGAATAATGCTCAAAGCAGCATCATCCACGTGTGGCGATCCACACTCTTATATACACACAATATACCGAAATCTTCCAAACACATTTGACAATCTTTTTGAAAACACAAGTCCGATTGTTAGTCCTGTGGACTGTGTTCCAAAATTATTAACATTTTAACTCCAGTGCAAAATGAATTGTCCATACTGGAAATAACGTAGATCACTGTTTGACTATTTACATGATGTTAACACTCGTAGAATAAATGTTTATAGAATTTCTTAGACTTTCATTTGTTTTCCAGTTTTCCAAAATATATCGTTGAAACTATTATTATCATCGTAGCAACACAAATTATTAACACATATTAACAACATCTGAAAAGTATTTGACCATTGAGCATAGCATCGAAGAACTGTGCGAAGCACAACAACAATTAATTGTTCTTCTGACATTAAACATTCGAGAAGTGACTCGATTATGAACTTCAAGTTCCAAACAAAACATATGATTTCTGAATCATCAACTTGATCAATAAATGGTTGAACCATTAACTATTAGATTTTCCACTTGGGAACAATATTATAAAAATATTTATATTTATGGCCATTTCTAGCAACTTTCACAACTTGCAATTCTTCGACAGAATGCGAAAATTAGAATTGTAGTCTTATAATGAATTCATTTGGTTCATGGCACTAGGATTGAAAATATCCTTCAAATTATTCGTGGTTAAAGAATTATTTTAAATTGGCAGTGGCCCATTCTATTATTTGTGTAAGGACACAATATTATAACAACAACAACAACGGCAAAGGTCTTCCTCTGAAGAAGAATAAACTACTATCATGACAAATCCGGGTTCTAGCAAAATCAAATTCTAAATGGAATTCGTAAACAAGGTTGAAATAAGAACTGATGGTTTCAAAGAAATAACCTTCGGGTTATTCATACGACGAAATGTGTGGCTCCAATACTCCTACTATAAACCTGAGCCATCGAACCTGCTATTTGATTGATGCTCGAAAAAACCTTCATTCCTGCGACTTAACATGCGCACCTGGGAATGGCATTACAACTATTCCACACACATAAATTATCTTCCCAAAATTTATACAATAAATCAAGCCTCTGCTTGTCATCAACACTGGAAGATTAATAAACTTACAAGTTTATTTTATTTTACCATTCAGTTCAACCCGTGAATTTACCATACTCATGAAAAGCTTCATTTCACTTTCGAAGTGTATTTACGTCATGATTTTATATAAATACAAAAATCCTATTTGATACAAATATCAATTGCTTCCCGTTTCATGCCTCTCCGTGTTATATGAAACATATACTTTGCTCATAGCAAATATCAACTGTTCAACCAGAACTGAAATGTTGGTTGAATGCGGGCTTGCGCTAACCACTCTCCTTCGGAAAATCTCCTGCTCCAGACTAGAAATGTTTCAACTACTTCATAGGCTCTTTCTCAATACATATGATTATTATAAAATATAATATCCAAGAATTATTTAGAAAAATTATGAAAATTATTATTATTATTAGTGGATTATTATTATTAATATTATTATTTCAAATATGTTTAATTATCATCTCATTATGTGAGAATCCACATGTTCGAACCTTCGAATATGGAAAAAATATCCATTCCTCAACAAAAATAAATTTAACTTTTACAGTTACATCGGCTGATTACCGTGATTTCCAAAAATATGAAAAATTCAAATAAATGCTCAAAATGCTCGGTCATCGATCCTAAACTATTCTGAGTGCTGAAAATGCTCAGAATAAATCTAACAAGTCTTGCGTAAATCATTACAAGCTTTAAATACGACGAAAAAAAATGTGTTGGTCATCTGCAGAAAAAATAGTTTGTTCCAATTAGCTAGGCATAAAATAATTCAAATGTGGCTTACATTTCTTGATGTTCTTGAAGTGTAGTAAACCTGGTCTGTACCAGATTTATCCGTAGACATGCCCTAGCGGACAAGCACGTATAATCCTTGTATCGGCCGCCATTGTAGACCCACAAATCGTCTAGTCAGACATAGTGGTAGTATTCTTCGACGTTTTAAATGACTGTGGTTCCATTTTAATATGGGCTTCTATCAAAGCCATAACAGTTTGTTTGAAAAGGGTCAGATCTAAGCGATCTCTTCTTAAATGTGTCAGTTGTAACCTAACTCACTGTAATCTCATCAGTACAAGAAAAACGTTGACAGTCTAAGCAGTTAACGGCTGTTCTGAAGATCGTTCCCTGGGCATGGTTTATTAAAATCACCATCTGCCATGCGCTAGACAACCTGCAGTTTCCCTTGCGTAGACTAATGAACGCCACCGTTATAGACTATTCTTCAATGTACTGACCGATCGAAGTGGTTAAATAGTTACAAAATATGAAAACTGACTTTAAATGGATCTAAACATCCAAGTATTAATTTACTATTGGACTGTGACAAATACTACTTTCTAGACCAAGTCTAGCATATGTCCTTTAAGAAATATAAATATTTCCACCAATGTCTGTAGAAAAACAATCACCTCAGTGATTCTCCTCACCAGAAACTTACTAAGTTCCAACTCGTTTGCGCAGCACTTCTCGTGACTATCACGATTTGAAAAGTACTTCTTCGTAGACGCGGCAACCATGTGCCTTGGCTCAGCGTAGACGCAACTTGTTCGCCAAGTGCTTGTGATGAAGTGAGCTAACTAAGCCTGCTCCAGCTTGCTTTTATACAAAAACGGTCAGGGTCACGCGTCATCGCCTGATATCTAAAAATCCTCATATCTCTTGAATCCCTGGTCCGATTTACTTGATACTAATTGCATTCTCTTTCATTTGGCCGTGCCAGTAATCTGATCCCAGTCTCAAGTCTCTGCTCCATAGTTAACTATTTAATCAATAAATAGTCTCCACCTCTGCTGTTACTCGCTACGTCATTTACCATCCAACTATCGGTAATTTCCTTCGAAAGGCTTCGAGAAGCAATGTAGCGCGATATTCAAATATCTGAACTTTCAAAAGCTGCTACAGCCTTTCCCTTGATATCTAGGTGTCTGAAACTTGGAATACCCATTCCTAGATTTGGGCACAATACCATTATGGAGGGAGCATCCTTTGACCAAACTGATAGGTCATTAGCCTAATATTTTGCGGATGGCGGCCATCTTTGTGTGAAAATCGATTCCCCCTATTAATTCGAACACGGTGAAACCGAATGGAACGAAATTTGGTGCAGAGGTAGCACTAGAAAAGGCCACCTCAGTGTCATGTTTTATATCACCGCCATTTTGACGGAAACGGAATGACGGCCACCCAAATGTTAAAAGCTTAAATCAAATTTCGACCATCCTAATAATTTGATCTCTACCGGATTTTGCAACAACATGCCTTTTTGTGGAAAGCATCTAATGACTGACTACAAGGTCATCAGCCCAAGAGTTTGCAAATAGCGGCCATGTATGTGTGCAAATCCATTCCCCAGATCAATTCAAACACGATGAAACCGAATTGAATGATTTTTTTTACAGAGGTAGCACTATCAAAGGGCACCTCATATTCATGTTTAATATCCCTATAGCACGTTGTATTTCAACAAGCTACTACAACCAACATTCAATTATACTCCTTGAAAAGGACAAAGAGTTATAACAATACCCATGCATTTAGGAGAAAGTAGGCTATATGTTCTTTACTGAACATCTTGTTGGAAATGTGTACGTTTGTAATTTTTTTTCAGAGGTTAAATTTTTCAACTTTTTTCTCTACGAAAACATTAAATATTATTTTTAGCCTATTTTCAATTTTGAAAAAATAGGCTTATGTGATCACCTTTTGTCCGTGTTTGTTTGCGTGTGTGTGTGTGTGTGTGTGTGTGAGGTGTGTGTGTGCCCCCCCCCTAATAAAATCTAAACGGCTGGAGCGATTTCAATGAAACTCGGTAAGTTCATAGCACTATTTCCGGCGACCTCGACCGTGCCCTTCAAATTTTGTTACGTCTCACCAATCCAACATGGTGGCTGTGCGAAATATTTCACTAGCATTCAATATCTCCGAAACTGTTACCGATATCGCCCTGAAATTGTGTACGGTGATAAAGGGCACTACTAGAAGTTCACCTATGAGACTTTCAAAAACCTGGTGACTAGAAAACCAACATGACGGTCAAGCGAATTTGAGACTTTTAAATAGACTTGATCGCGATTTAACAATCCAAACGTAATGAAACTTGGTACAGCAAATGTTTATACACATTGTAATGAACTGGAGTCTAATTTAGTTCAATTGTTTACATAACCTCAAAATGGCGGCTTTGCGAAATATTTCACTGACATTCTATATCTCCGAAAGTATTATAGATATCACCCTGCAATTTTGTTCGGTGATAAAGGGTACTGATGCAAGTTTACCTATGTATATTTCATACACCTGTAAAGTACAAAACGAACATGGCGACCAAGCGAATTTGAAATATTTTAATAGACTTTTCTCGTGATTTAACTCTCTGAGCGAAGTGATATGAGGTACAGTAAATGATATTGCAGATTGTAATGCACTGCCATCTAATTTAATTCAATTGTTTACATAACCTCAAGATGGCGGCTGTGCGAAATTTTAAAATTAAGTTTTTTATTTCTTGTGTCGTAATCATGCGATCGAAGTGGAAGTTTGCATGATGAACCTAGGCAATAATTGTCCTTGAATGGTACATAACTCTATGGCCTATACATATAACAATCCTAAATGGTGAGCTTCCGAAATATTTAGACGGTTCTCAATATCTATGAATCTTTTACAGCAACCAAACTGAATTTTTTAATGTTCATAGAGACTATGAACATATGTTCACCTAAAGGACTTTCAGTAACCTGGTGAGCACAAATCCATCATGGCGGCGAAGTGTAAATATGTAAATGGATGTTTCTCGCGAATTAACTATCCGAGTGCCGTGAAACGTTGCACGTTAAATGCTTACGCAAATGTTGATCCATTGGCATCTAATTTATTTCAATTGTTTGCATAATCACAAGATGGCTGCTGTGGGTAATTTTAAAATCTCGTTTTTACTTCTTGTGTTCTAATCATGCGATTGAAGTTTGAATACCACACGTACACGATGATCTTAATGTAATAGTACAAAAATAAAAATCCAACCTGGCGACCATCTGAAATATTTAGACGGTTCTCAATATCTACGTATCTGTTACAGCAATTAAACTGACATTTTGTATGTTGATAGAGGCAATTAACATTAGCTGGATATATGAAAATAGGCTGTATAGTTCTTCACGGAACTATTTGTTACTATTTACGATAAAATCACAGGAAAACATACAATCCTTTAGTTGATCATATTGAATTACTGAACTAAAATTCAGAGCGCTATTGTTCAATGAGTCTCATGCCATTCCTGTTGGTGAATTTATGAGCTGGGTATTTGCCTTCAGTCTTTTTGGTATTCTTTTTCTTTGCCAATCTGTGCATTGAAATCACCTAGTAAGATAAGTGTTACGTTAATGTGCACCAGGCCCATCTTCTCTGTCCCTCTTCTGGTTTCTTTTTAACTTCCTAGCTTATTTAGAGAGAGAAAAGGAGGAGAAGGAGGATAAGACGGTGGAGGAGAAGAAGTATATGGAGGAGCAGAAGGGGAAAGAGAAGAAAGAGCAGG
The DNA here is from genome assembly GCA_946902985.2 of Meconema thalassinum. NCBI lineage: Eukaryota > Metazoa > Arthropoda > Insecta > Orthoptera > Tettigoniidae > Meconema > Meconema thalassinum. The sequence continues at coordinate 2,135,916,794 of OX336388.2, forward strand.
AGGAAGAGGAAAATGATCACGAGAAGAAGGAGAAGGAGAAAGAGAGGAAGGAGCAGGAGAAGAAGGAGGAGGAGAAGGAGCAGTAGGAGAAAGAGAAGAAGGAGCAGGAGAAGAAGAAAGAGAAGAAGGAGCAGAAGGAGAATGAGGAGAAGGAAGAGATGGAGAAAGAGAAGAAGGAACAGGAGAAGGCGAAGAAGGAGGAGCAGGAGAAAGAGAAGAAGGAGCAGGAGAAGGAGCAGTATGAGAAAGAGAGGAAGGAGCAGGAGAAGAAGGAGGAGGAGAAGGAGCAGTAGGAGAAAGTGAGGAAGGAGCAGGAGAAGGAGGAGGAGGAGAAGGAGCAGTAGGAGAAAGAGAAGAAGGAGGAGGAGAAGAAGAAAGAGAAGAAGGAGCAGAAGGAGAATGAGGAGAAGGAGAAAGAGAGAAGGAGCTGGAGACGAAGTAGGAGTAGAAGGAGATAGGGAAGAAGGAGCAGGAGTGGGAGAAGAAGGAGCAGGAGAAGAAGGAGAAGGAGGAAAGGAAGGAGAAAGAGAAGAAGGAGGAGGAGAAGGAGAAGAAGGAGGCGCAGGATAAAGAGAAGAAGGAAGAGATGGAGAAAGAGAAGAAGGAACAGGAGAAGGCGAAGAAGGAGGAGCAGGAGAAAGAGAAGAAGGAGCTGGAGACGAAGGAGGAGTAGAAGGAGATAGGGAAGAAGGAGCAGGAGAAGGCGAAGAAGGAGGAGAAGGAGCAGGAGAAAGAGAAGAAGGAGGAGGAGCAGGAGAAGGAGGAGGCGCAGGATAAAGAGAAGAAGGAAGAGATGGAGAAAGAGAAGAAGGAACAAGAGAAGGCGAAGAAGGAGGAGCACGAGAAAGAGAAGAAGGAAGAGATGGAGAAAGATAAGAAGGAGCAGGAGAAGGTGAAGAAGGAGGAGAAGGAGCAGGAGAAAGAGAAGAAGGAGGAGGAGCAGGAGCAGGAGAAAGAGGAGAAGGAGGAGAAAGTGAAACAGAAGAAGGAGCAGGAGAAGGAGAAGAAGGAGGATGAGCAGAAGAAGGAGAAGGACGAGCAGGAGAAGATAATGATGATGATGATAATTGTTGTTTTAAGGGGCCTAACATCTAGGTTATCGGCCCCGCAGGTGAAGAAGAATGAGGAGGAGAGAATATGCCATTTCTCAGGAACAGGGGGGGCGGGGCTTTAAATGCCCTATAAATGGCGTTTAGTTAACATTTTCAGCAAATAAGCTTATGCACATTATAAATTGGACTTGAGGCTATCAAAATAACATAAACAAATCTAAAATTCCACTTTTTCACCCAAAACAGCTTACAACCTCCCCTTAAAGAAAGATTTCCTGTCAGCCAATACAAATTGTGCCTAATTACATTAGGTAGGGTCGACCGTCAGTGATGGCTACGCTCGCAAAAGCGCAGCGTTAGGTCATGGGGCCAAGCTCTCTGCTGACTCGGTAGACGCGAGCCCCACCGTCTGCCGTCCTTGAAATGGTTTTCCGTGGTTTCCCCATTTTCAACGCCAGGCAAATGCTGGGACTGTACCTTCTGACAGGCCACGGCCGCTTCCTTCCACATCCTTGCCCAGTTTCATTCACCACCATTCATTTCATCTCTCATTAATTCCTGTCATGAGGTTGGCGTCAGGAAGGGCATCCGGCCGTAAAAACCACGATGACTTCCATCGCATCCTATCCCCAACCCCGTTGAAAAACGGGAATAATAGCGGGTAGAAATACACATTGGGCGGGGTCGCCTCTCCCTGGTGTAGCGGTCAGCATGCTTAGCGGCCACCCCGGAGGTCCGAGGTTCGATTCCTGGCTCTGTCACGAAATTTGAAAAGTGGTATGAGGACTGGAATTGGGTCTACTTATCCACGGGTGGTCCAAATGAGTGGTTCGATTCCAACTTCAGCCATCCTTGAAGTGGTTTCCCGTGGTTTCCCATTTCGTCTCCGGGCAGATGCCGGGATGGTACCCGTAAGACCTCGACCACCTCCTTCCCTCTTCCTTGCGTATCCCTCCCAATCTTCCATTCCCTTCCCATCCCTCATGAGGCCCCTATTTGCAGGTGAGGCCACCTGGACGAGGTGCTGGTCCCATCTCCCCAGTTGTATCCTCTGATCAGGTGTTTCAAGCTCCAGGACACTGCCCTGGCGGTGATAATGGTGGCATTCCTCACTGAGTCCGAGGGGAAAACCAACATGGAGGGTAAACTGACTAAATAAAAAAAACGTTGCGTGAGAAAACAAGTATTTATACGCCCTAACCTAGATATTTATCACAAAATAACTAGGTTTTCTGTAAAATTGTAATTATTCGCTCACCATATTTTTCATAAAAGTGGGATATTTTGTGATGAATATTTCTTGTGGGAAAGCACGGAAAACCATTTTCAGGATGGCTGAGGTGGGATTCGAACCCAAGGTCTCCCGATACCAGTGAGGCACGAAGTAGCGCGTAAAGGCACATACATTTGAGCATTCGCCCCAAATGGGCATGCGTTTGTCCTGTTTTTCTTAGATGTGTACAGAGCGACCGAATGGATCCGCATGCCTCAGCCCAATCTGACTGTTGCCGTTACATCAAAGTGAGCACGTGCTCAATGTGGACGGGTGATGACGAGTGGGGAAGGGTTGAACAGCCTCAGCTCTCGAAGAATGTGTGTCATCGCTCGTGTAAGTTAAGGAAGCGAAAGATCGTAGCCCTGACACTAAGCAATATCCATTGAAAATCCTTACGTGACATTCTCGTAATCTTTCTTAACCCTAGTCCGGTAGCGCTAATTGCAACGTTGTTATTGGTAGCGATTCGCATCGGCGACAACTACGATTCTAGAAGCTGATAATAAATACCACATACGTCAACGTCCATTTCACTCTCCAGGCTCGCAGAATGGACACTGTTTTTGATTAATATTATTTGATTTTGATATTTTTAAATTTATTTAGGATATTTATTATTTGTTAGCCTACTTTTCACATTTTGTAAAACTGAGGATAAAGAAAATTTTACGGTATGAGATCGATCCGGGCAAGTGTGTGTGTGTGTATGTCTGTCCGTCTGTCTGTCTGTCCTGTCTGTCTGTCTGTGTGTCCCCCCTCCCCTATAAACTCCTAAACGGCTGCAGCTATCGAAACCAAATTTGGTATGAGTAAATACCTATGCCTGAATATCACACGGCCATATTTGAAAATGACGTCAGTGCTTCCAACTGCTGAAAAATCACAATTGAAAATTGAGGTCTATGCTGGATATCTCGGAAGATATGCATGGGAATTGTTACAAAAATTGACACACAAATAAATAATATTACAACAGATTAATTTACAGGTGCCCATACATGAGAGTGTTGCCAACATGATTCGATGCCTGCTGATAGGTCCAATCTATAAATGCATGTAATTTCGATACTATATATTGGATTTCAACCAAATTTCGTATGTGATTTGCGCACCGGAGCGGATACAAATATGCATTATTTTAGTGTCAACAGGGCTGCCAACAGTTGAAAAATGCACTTTTAACATTTTTATCCTAATCTCAATATATCAGAACGTATACAGGCCAACAGTTCTAAACTTTGCATACATATAGCACCTGCAAATGTACTTTAATTTTCAATAACCAATATACGACAGTGCAACCAACATGATTCTACGAGTGCTGATAAGTTAATGTTGAATCACATGAAATGAAGGTCGTTCAAAATTGGCATATATATATCATAATATTTCAATTTAAGTAAAAATTCAGACTTTCACGACCGGCGTGAACACGGCCTACAAGCCCGCGAAACAGACATTCCTATTTCAATTTAAGTTTGAGCATTCAATTTATGGCAGTGTCGCCAACCTGATTTTGCGCATGCCGATAAATTCAATACTTAAATACATGTAACGTGCATACTATCCCTTGCATGAATATTTTGGACCTTACGAGACGGAACTAAGAATATATTTAGAGTTGCCAGTTCTGCCAACTGTTGATATATCGTATCTATAATTTAAACTACTTGTTGGAATTTTTAAGCTGGTCTTCACTAATTTTAATTTATTGTGATTGTTTTCTTTTTGGTTTCAGAGTAATTTTGATTTTTTGTGTTGTTTTTTGACATTTTGAGCTTTTTCGACTAATGTTGTTTGTTTTTATTTGTATTTTGAGTTTTATGTATATTTTACATTTTAAGCATTTATTTTGTTTTACTTTTTGAGTTGTTTTTTTTTTTTTTGACAACTTTTGATCAATTCTGATGTTGTTGACTAATGTTTTTGTGTTTTTTATATATATATTTGACTGATTTGCTTTGTATTTTATGACTGCAAAGCACTGGTGGGGATTGGAGAAGGGAGGAGTGGGGGAAGCACAAGTGTATCGTCGGGGAGACGAACGCTACTATTCTAGGATGTAGAGATTTGAAGCCAATCTTCTTTCAGTGCTGCCTACACAAATTGACTTTTGTATCTTTTCAGTCGGTTAACACGATTCTGCCCAATGAATGGGCGGGGTAAAATATACAAAATATATATAAAATATACTCCTGGTAAAAATTACATGTATTATTTAATATTACCCCCATTTAATTGCGAAAATATTAACTATTTACAAATTACCTTTCTAAGGTAAACGAATTGCTTCAATAGTGCATTATGCAACGAGCCTATAATGACTTAATTACCATTATAGGCGAGTTGCATACGACTGTTTATGTTCAACGATAATTATATCTTTATTATATGTTTTAACATAAATATTCATAAATATCTGTTGAGATTCAGTCACTTGAATGTTGTGATCGGAATGCAAGCGCTGGGTTTCATATTTCTATTTTCCAAGTTTCTGACTGACCGACGCATGCGCTCTGTGTGCTTGGCAATGCCATAATTATGCTTACAGCCTGCCGATGTGCACCAGCATTCAGTCAAACTGTCACCGAAGTCGTTTGAAAGCAATGCGCTGTGTAGAAATTGGGGTTGGTGATATTAAGGTACAGTGGTATTTCTTGTCTCATATTAGCCAGTTTATTTACGCGAACATATGGACGGTGCACTTTCCATGTCGGTAATTTATATAGAAGGATGCTGTGTTCATGCCCGACATGTTGGATATGAAGCGCGTGCACGAAGGTATCCTTACCTAGACTAATTGGTCAATGAATGAGCTCTGGTTGGCTGGAGAAACTGTATCATAGTGACGTATAATATTCATATTTCGACATCGTCGAACACATTCTGAACAATTTCAAACAATATATCCCCTTTCAAAAAGCAATTTATTCTGACTGTTGGCCTCCGAGGCCCTTCCCCTCCTTAAGGATCCCAAAATGTTAACTGACTGAGGTGGATTTCGATCTCGCAACTTTTGGTACAGCAGGCAATAACGTCGTTACCACTCCATCACCAACCGGGAGTTGTGTAGCCATCCTCTTGTACCGTAGATTTAAAAGCACACAGACGTGTCACCCTCCCTGCAGCGCTACTCCACTGGATTACAAAGTAATGGCATTACGATTCATTAAATTAAGCCCAGAAATGCAACGCGTAGCTCGCAGTCACTCAATTGTGTACATTTCCCGCAATTAGCAAATAGCCTGCATTCAATTCAGCCTGAAGGGAAATGTTACTCCAAGTGTATTCTTTAAAGCCCATTGCTCGATGATATATCACTCCTCGTGCATCTCTCAGACACTGTGTCTGCCACTGCGTTCCCCAAAATCTGACTTGCTGACTTTGTAACGAAATATTTAGTTATGTTAGTTAGTTATTGTTGTTTTAAGGGGCGGAACTACGAGGTCATCTGCCTCACTTAGCACAGATTAAAGTATACAAATTTGGAATAGGATTAAAAATTTTGAGGTGGATACCTAAATTTGAAAAGACCGAAAATTAATAAAACAATAGTACATTATACAACGAGTCCATAATGGCAATAATTAAGACACGAGTATGTTTATAAAACGAGCGTAGCGATGGCAATAGCATGGCATAGCTATTGATGGCATATTCATTCATTCCATCCCTGACCCGGTCGGCCGACTGGAAGCAGGCTGTGGAGTTTCATTACTAAGATTACAACTGATGGTTGATTGGTTCCTCAGTTTAGGGATGCGACAACGCGGTCATGTAGCCCCATGTACTTTGGGTGTGTGCAGAATCTGTCTGATAACTGGTGTTAATTTTGATGGCATATTAGTGTGTGTTATCTGGTTTTAATTCAAGTAAGGACTGCTGACATTCAATTTTCAAGAAGTTTCTACTTTTGCTACCGTCAACGACAACTAGTTCTGAACTTGGTTACTAGATGCCACTGCAGTCAGCTTCTGGCGACGAACGTTGGAACCTAAGAGCGTTAGTCAAATGTAACCTATAATTTAACTTCACACAAGACATTACAACTGAGATCTTGGTATAGAAACTTTACATGGCTATGCTCTAGGGCTGAGGGTCTGTCTGTGAGTAGTAAAGACAAACTACCGACAAGGGTATCCATTGGTTACCATGGCAACCAGTGACGGTCGTCTGTACACTAGTATAGCAGAGACTATTGCTAAACGAACTTAATATTATTGAAAGTTGGTTGGTTGGTTGGTTCCAACGCGGTCATGTAGCCCCGAATAGTTTGGGTGTGTGTAGAATCTGTCTGATAACCGGTGTTAATTGTGATGGCTGTATTAGTGTGTCTTATCTCCAATTAAGTTAAGGACTGCAGACGATCAATTTCAAGTAGTCTAGTTCCAAATATTGCTACCAAATACTACCGTCAACGACACTTAGCGGCACAATTGGCTAATAGATGCCAGCACAACCAGCACCTGTCGGCGAACGTTGCAACCTAAGAGAGCGTTCATCAAATATAACCTAACATTTAGCTTCACACAATTGTAGTTAGTGGAAGGTTCTTTTACATGCCATAAATCTATGACATGGGACCGCCGGCTTTACTTCACCTCCGAAAGAAGAAGGCATACTGATGATTCTTAAGGCTCTTAAAGAATCCGAAGACTTCGGCCGGTTTTGAACCCGCGACCTTGGGCATAATAATGGCCAGATATTAATGTTATGCAATAAAAAAAACGTTCCTGAAAATCCACAAATGCATTTCTTTTCAAAAATTCGGTGTCAAAGTAAGTAGGTTATCGGTCGCTAATGGTTTGGGTGATAGTGATAATGAATAATGGTATGAAACCTAGAATTAAAACTAACTACAGGCTTACCAACCAACTTTCATACTAGAAGAAATGAATGACCAAAAGGAAAAGAAATAATGGACAGGAGGAAAAGAAATGCCCTCAAACCCCGAAGATTGAGCATAGAGGAACTTGGAAGGAAGGAGAGCCATGAAAGGTAGATAGAATAGGGAGAGCCCGTCACAAAGAAGTGAAACAAGGGGAAGTAACGGACCCAGCTCAGGAATCCCTTGGGATCGCTAACTCCCAACTCACCAGCCGTGAGTCCTAGAGGGTGTGGCACTAACCAGGGTGCACCGTAGGTGGTGGGGTTAACACACCCGGCCTCCGTGAGGGCCTTGTGCAGAAGGCAGGAGTTACTGTGAGCCCTTGAGGGTGTGGCACTAACCAGGGTGCACCGTAGGTGGTGGGGTTAACACACCTGGCCTCCGTGAGGGCCTTGTGCAGAAGGCAGGAGTTACTGTGAGCCCTTGAGGGTGTGGCACTAACCAGGGTGCACCGTAGGTGGTGGGGTTAACACACCCGGCCTCCGTGAGGGCCTTGTGCAGAAGGCAGGAGTTACTGTGAGCCCTTGAGGGTGTGGCACTAACCAGGGTGCACCGTAGGTGGTGGGGTTAACACACCTGGCCTCCGTGAGGGCCTTGTGCAGAAGGCAGGAGTTACTGTGAGTCCTAGAGGGTGTGGCACTAACCAGGGTGCACCGTAGGTGGTGGGGTTAACACACCCGGCCTCCGTGAGGGCCTTGTGCAGAAGGCAGGAGTTATCACGAGAAGTAAAAGAAGTCTGATCCCTCGAAGAATGAGGGTATCGGGAAAGATGAGACAAGGGCCAATCAAGGATCATGTAAGTATAAGAGATTCGTCACTTTTGGTTATACAATTTCCGAGAGAGAACACCACCTGAGGCTATGGATTGTACTGGCAAGTCAGGCAACATAAAAAGTAAAAAGCCATATGAATGTAGCCTTTATTACACGTAAATGAACAGTATGTTCTGCGATGAGTTATTGATTATTGATGAAAATAACACAAACATAACTGCGCCTTTCGCTAGGCGCTGAAATATACGTCCAGATAGGAAAATAATACATTTTAATATATTCTATATCAATGTTGGCAATAGATTTGTCACGAAGGACACAGTTATGCCGTTCTAGAGCTTAATTCACCTCTAGGCTAATTAAAAATGCTCTCATACTCTACAGAATTGTTGGGATATTCGATGAATATAAAGAAAACTCTCCAAATGCACACACTACATTGCCATAACCTCACTTTTGGCCTAGCATGCCCGCTGCCACCCACCCCTCCCCGTGGCCCTATACCACAAATTTTATTGCAATGCAAAGGAGAATGGGTAAGAAAACAAACAAGAGATGAAATGCACACATTTATTCTCTCTATATTTTTATTCGAGAGTAGTCCATATTGCCCACTAGTTTTACACATGGTCAACACCAGGAAGGTGAAAATTGCCGTATTGTTCTTACTATCATTATAATTCTTACATCCCGGTGCTTGGCAATTTTTCCTCCCTTGCAGTGGCATGATTGACTCTCAATTCAATTCAAATAAACAATCAAAATTCTGAACAAATCAAAACAACCAACAACACCACGAGGAAAATCAATCAAAACAGACTATTCCCGCTTTCGCCAGTCGGTTTGATGTGAACGTTCATGAGTGCCAACAACGGAACCTTAGTGCTAAAATTAATTCTTCTTTGGTTGGCAGAACATCCAGTACAGGGCCTTACTCGGACCCACGCGCTCCCTATTAACTGTCATCCCCCTGGGGCCAATTAAGGCGGGATAGGGAGAGACTCCCTGGGTCTCAGATACCCTAATACCGTCCGGGTTGGAAGAGAACTAGTGTTGACCAAGTGAGGCCACCAGGAGCGATAATGGAAAGGAGCCCGGCACATGTTAATGGAAGCAATGCCGGACTCAGCTGGGGTCACGTGGTTGCCAAACGTCATCTCACAATTTGTGAGCCCCTGAGGGGATCAAAGTAAGAAGAGAGTCTTGAAGAATATCGGTTTGATCGTATTGATAGTTTTGAGAGGAAAGTAAATTAAAAGTAGCATAGTAGTAGGGCTAAGCCGGTCCTGGACAGATTTCAAGGTCATCCATGGTTTCTCGTGGTCACGTGCCCCCCCCCCCAGGCGTTCCCTGGGGGGCTTGGGGGAGGGGGGGAGGGGAGGGGAGGGGAAGGTCTGGCTTGGAAGCAGACCCAGTTGTTAGCCGACCTGTGTTGGCCAGCCAACTGACTGAGCTGGCTGGTGTGCATTGCCTATATAGCTTGTGGATGGAAGTGGGGGAAGGGACCGGTTCGGGCGACTGTCGAAGGTAGTCGAATGTGACCGAGTGTAACTTAGAGTAGTAGAACAATGCGATGGCCGGGGCTGTAGGTATCAATCAATAAAGACCTAATAATAATAATAAATATTCCATTAAGCATGGTTACGAATATGAATAATACGAAATACTAAATGTCCCCTAGAGATCTATGTATGGTAAAAATGTAGAGGTATATGGACTGTTGTTAACCCATGACGAGCTGTCGTGTGAGGGATTCGAACCCTCGCTTCCTGTTGAGGAAATTCGAACTTAAGTCGAACGCCTTAGACCGCTCGGCCAACCCGACAAGGAAAGGTTAAGAGGATGAAATAAAACAAGGCTCATTATACAAGATCAGATTTATTAATCCAAGAATTAAAAGAGGAATTGAAACCTAACCATTTGACATAGAGTTTATTACCCTGTCTTTTAATCACTTTTTCAACAAGATAATGCTTGGGATACTGCGATTTTTGAAGTTCTTCGATGTAGAATCCTCCTTCGATGGGCTGGTGGTTATGGTCCTGGAGTAGATAAGTGACGGGGTGGGTACGTTTTACTTGGCGAATGCTGAATATTTCTGTGCTCCAGTTGGGCGTGTATCCTTTTGAGAAGAGGGATTTATGTTTACTGATGCGTACATAATCACCCACCTGAAAACGATGGCGTTGTGGGTCAGCTGTTTTGATGCCATGATGAAGGCGATTCAACCGTGGACTGTTTTTTATGACCAAACGTGGTTTTAACCCAATAGTTCTATGTTTGGTATCGTTGTAACGTGACACTAGAGTCTGCAGTAGATGAAGCCAGCGATAGGACCCTCTGGCTGTAAATTCTCGCCACATATGTGTTTTTAACGTTCGGTTGAAACGTTCTACCACACTCGCTTTCAAATTGCTGTAAGTGGTATAGTGATGAACACCGAGTTTTTGCAGATAGGTGGAAAACTCCTTGTTGAAAAACTCCTTACCTTGATCTGTCTGGAGGAGGCGAGGTTGCCGTTTAGCTTTTTGAATAATGCGTTTAAAGGCTGCAGTAACTAGAGTACCTGTTTTATTTCACACAGGCTCTACAAATGCCATTTTGGAATAGACGTCGATGACAGTCAGCAAATACTTGATGCCATTGTTTTTAGTAGCATAGGGAATCATTTCCACGAGATCAGCTTGCCAAAGTTCATCAATTCCTCGCGAGACAACATGACGACGTGGATAGATACGGCGAGCTGGTTTATGCAACTCGTGAGCAATCACTGTTTTAATAGGCGAAGGGGTATTGTCACGTGGACCCATCATACAATAATGCCAGCATGACGAAGCTCCTCTTCTATTTCTACAATTTCACCTTCATGACCTGTATGGCCAGCCTGTTGGGAAGCGTGCAGGAGCTGTAGACGTTTAACCAACTTATTAGGATCGTTCCAATAGGCGAAATCAACGAAAGGTTTTAACGTTTTAAACGGGACGCCGGACGCTGAGCTTTCATGGCGGACACTTGCATAGGTGGGAAACAATTTGGATATAATGGCCTTATATTTGAAACCCTTATTTGCATTTATTGATTCAGAACGTTTATAATTACGTCTAAAACCATTTGTAGCCATCAAGATGTCCTTATACTTTTGAAGATCGTCTTCGTCATAGCCATCCTTGGAAGGTACACGTGCAAATAAAAGTTCTAAAAGACCTGGCGTCAATTGATATCGAACTGTTTTAACAATCACGACATTATCTTTTATTTTGATCTCTGAGTCACCAATTCGAAAACGTTTATTTTCATAGCGAACACCGTAGGTCGTATCAGTTTTTCTAGTAAAAAGGTCTTCAAGGTAGGGCGTTACCAACGGTCCAAAATGTTCTACCAGAATACCTTTCAGCTGCATATACTTTTCAGGTGTAGCCAAGATTTCTGACAGGGTAGGTTTTTTTTCTCTAGAGCTAGAGGGCGTTTGAGCAATGACTGTTGTTTTTAGAAACTCTGGAAGCGGTGATTCTGTTCCAGAAGTAAAAACATCCTCAGCTTCTTCATCACCTTCTTCTTGTTCTTCCTCCTCGATTGTTTGTGTTCCTTTTGATACTGTATTTGGCTTATTGGTTCGTGATGTTCCCTTTAACACGGCTTCCAGAGGTGATTTCAAATGTTTCGCGATCAACAGCTCACTATCAGCATGCGTGCGTTTCAGTTCACGGAACTTGCGTCGAATATTATTTTGCGCACGGATAATGTGTTTCTTTAATTGACTTCCTGCTGTTGCCATGCTAGCTGAATAAATGACGTTTGAAAAAGTCATGCAGTGCCTTAAATACGTATAAAATGATCAAACCCCATGCGGTAACGTCCGTTGTTGATATCACTCTGCTTATCGATAACGAGGCAACCGTGGTGATGAGCATTCCAACATGTGGCACACAACTGTGTAAAGGCTAGGAAGGTCATGTCTGGGTTCACGTGATCATCGTAGACGTGACGCATGTTGCGTTCATCCTGCCGGAAGAGAACAATCACGTTGGCATTGTCGCGAATGAGCTGTTTGGGTATTCGGGAATAGGTTTGAGCGAGATAAAAACAATCAATATATTTATGACGTCCCATGGTAAAATAGGTTTGAATGATAGCCTGTCGTTCTGTGGACACATCATCAAAAATCATGAGCGAATTCGGGCGAACATGATCCGGTGAGACGACATCTTCGTGCGCGGGGAATGTGAAGTAACCCATGTTATTGCGAAGACCCGACATGACTTGTTGCAAGAACACATAAAGAGGCTGATAGAGCGACTTGGCAAAAATGTAGATATTTTGAAATCGTACTCCGTTTAAGGAGGTGATTAAGGTAAGCAGAAGATTGGTTTTTCCACATCCCGATGGTCCGGCGATGAGACAGCGAATGGAAGACGGGAAGAGTGAACCGTGGCGGCGTTCGGACGTTGTCGAGAAGAGGCGAGAAACCAAATCCCCCACCGGAAGTGAATGTTGTTGCTTAATAATCTGCATATCGACTGAACGTGAAACGGGAAGAGGTGGTCTCTATATACATGAAGCATGTGGCTGTTTCAGATCTAGTGTAACCATGGATGCCTTTGGGAGAACACATAAAACAAAGAAAGGAAATGAGCCATCTGCTTCGATAAACGATCCAAAACATGATACAGATCCGGCTAATAAACGATATGTCGATGCCAATGCACTGCCACGCACAACGGATGGTCATTACGACTTTAATGGAAAGCGATTAACCAATATAACAGAACCACAATTAGCTTCGGACGCATGTTCAAAAAAGTATGTAGATTATTATCGCTTGCGGCGTATCAAGGGAGACTATGAAGCACAGAATAAACGTATCATGGGCGTTGCAGACCCCGTAAACAATCAAGATGTGTGCACCAAAGCCTATATGTTAACCAATGCTGTGGTGTTAACAAAAGAGAAAGACTATGATGTACACCAACGTCGAATCACTCAGCTAGCTCTTCCAACCAACGACACGGACGCTGCTAGAAAGGACTATGTAGATAACAAGGTGAAAGAATTACGCCGTTTTGTACCATTCCTAACAGTAAATGGTTATACAGCGAATAATACACGCCTTGTACACGTGGCCGATCCGGAGGATGATCAAGATGCTTGTACAAAACGGTATTTGTTCTCTGAAATAGAGAAGGTGTGGGAAATCAGAGAGAACGCTCTACAGATGAAGCGAAAACGAATAGCCGATGTTGCCGATCCTGTACATCCTCATGACGTGACGACTAAACGATTTTTGGAACAACGATTATCGCTTTTCATTAAAACAATGCCAAACTTATTTTTGGTTCACATTGTAAACCGACAACCGGTTGAAGATCCCAGTAACCTTACCTATATACTACGTTCGGGGCATAGCAATTACCGTTTACCGTATGATGGTGCCATTCGTGTTATCGAGTATACACCGGATTTCAAACATTTAGAGCTACTATTAAACGGTAGTGTTATATCATCACTCATCGAACTTGCGGTGAAAGCCGAGGACAAATTATCCTTTCAACTGAAACTGTCGTCTGAAGAAAAAGAGGCGGGAAAATCAATGAATGATTTTCCGCTGTATATAGAACTCGAATATACCGCCACCATCGATTAAATAATTGCAGGCTCTCTTCCTGAGGAGCGTTAGTTGTTGTCTATCCTTTATACTGTGAGGTTGTCTTCTTCCTTGGTCGCGATGGTGAAACAGAGATATGTGGTAAAGAAGAGGAAGACGTTGTCAAGAAAGGGAGGCTTTAAAGCTATTCTCCATGCGGCACGTCAGGCTTCGCGTGGAGAAACCAATAGCGAGTTGGCCATTAAAAAAGCTCTCCGAGCAGCACGATTGCATGCGAATTCCAAAAGTAAACTAAGTTTTAAAAAACGTGCTCGAGTTATTCCTGTACCAAAACGTGGCGGATTTTTACCCGCACTATTCGCTGGACTAGCAGCCCTGGGTTCACTTCTTGGTGGAGCAAGTGCGGTAGCGCGAACGGTGAAAGCTGTCGAGGAAGCGAAGCAACAGTTGAAGGAAAGTGAGAGGCACAATAAAACGATGGAAGCTATAGCACTGCGTGGCAAGGGTGTGAACATGAAGCTAGCACCCTATAAAAAAGGACTTGGCATTTACATGTCGCCAAAAAACGCTTAATCGATGCACTGCCCCGGCGAGCCATGACACACGGAGAAGTCATAAAATATGCAAAACAGTTGAAAATTGCACACTTTAGAGGTGTATTTATGCGCAACCAATTACCTCCTCAACCTTGGAAGCGTGAGAGTGCAGTTATTAATTTGGATGACAGTCATGGACCGGGAACACATTACGTGGCCTACGTCAAGCATGGTTGTACCGTATGGTACTTTGACAGTTTTGGAAACCTTCCTCCGCCGACAGAGCTTGTTCGCTATTTCGGAAGCAGTGCAACAATAAACTATAATGTGAAACGAGTACAAACTTTTAACACTCAACACTGTGGTCGCCTATGTCTGACCTTTCTATATAAGGCTCAGCGCAGGTGGTAACGTGAGCAGTATAATGGCAGAAAGTAGAGCGTTTACAGTGCACGGACAAGGAGCCGAAGTAACTGTTGACTTTTATCCTCCAATTGAATTGGGACAACGACCCTACGTGCTGGGACTTGTTTCGTTTGAAGGCTATAATAGAATCTGCAACATAATTGAAGACGTCAATGATAAGTTTTACTACGATGACTATGTGTTAACTCTACCGTCTGGCAGCTACACCGTAGATGATATTCACGATCACATCTACACAACTCTCACCAAGGAATTTAGTCTAAAAGCATTTCTGGACGGGACACGCAAGTTTGAACTCATAGCCAACAACGTGACACATCGCTGCAGTATTCTTTCTTCCTTTAGGATTGATTTTAAAGCACAACCAGACTCAATTGGTCCATTGCTAGGCTATTCACCACAAGTGTTAGTACCAAACGTGATACACAAGTCTGACCAACCGGTGAAAATAATTGAAGATCATCATATATCTGTCACGTGTAATATTATTACAGACGTCTACACCAATCAAGATCCCTCGCATTCGCTTTATGATTTTATTGTTACTTCACCTGGTGGTTATATCATCCGCGAAAACCCATCGGTGGTGCTCTATCACCCTGTGAGTGTGACCCACATCAGGAATATTACCTTGAGACTAGTGAATAGAAACCAACGTCTCATCGAATTAGACCCTCATACACCTGTGACCTACAAATTGTATCTGAAGCCAGCATGAAACAAGTGTATAAAGCAACAACACCATTGAGGGTGGGTGTTAGTTGTTCTCAACGCGTGTACAGGTTAACACGTGTCAACAAGCAGATCTTACAACAACTGGGTTACACCGTACGTCATGAATTCGATCCTCGACGTGATCAATCCGGTCGAAGTACAGGAGGGTATTGTAAGAATTGAACACCATTCCTATCAACCGTACACTCAGGGTCTAAATAACAATGACGAAATTCGTATTACCATTAATCAACAAGATATCTACACCCTACCCCATGAAAGTTACATCCAGATTGAAGGTCAACTCACCAAATCAGATGGTACCATTCCGACAACGTCAAAGTTGGCTAACCATGCGCTGGCCTTTTTGTTTTCCGAGGTTCGCTACATCATCAACGGAATCGAAGTGGATACGACTCGAAATGTTGGTATAACAAGCGCTATGAAACTTTATCCCTCGTACGGAAGTGAGGAGAGTAAAGCGTTTCGTATGGCCGGTTGGTGTCCTGACTCGACAAACGACTGGATGGTTAATGATGATGGTACATTTACCGGTCATTTACCCCTAAAATTAATATTAGGCTTTGCAGAGGACCATAAGCGCGTCGTTGTGAACGCAAGACAGGATCTGATTCTTGTTCGAGATAGGAGCGATTATAATGCGCTGAAGGGTGCTGATGGAGCTGCAATAGATTCAAAAATTTTATTGCAACGAATTCTATGGAAAGTACCGCACGTGACTCTCTCTGACCAGAAAAAATTGAGTCTGCTCAAGATTGTGGAGAAGGATACAGCTTTACCCATACAATTTAGAAGCTGGGAGCTGCATGAGTACCCGGTATTACCACTCACTGATACACATACTTGGTCTATAAAAACCTCACGGTACACAGAGCGACCTCTCTACGTCATGGTTGGATTTCAAACAGATCGCAAATATCAACAGAATAAAGATGCATCACAATTTGATCACATCCAATTGCGAAATATACGACTCTTCCTGAACGGAGTTACCTTCCCCTATGAAGGAATGGATTTAAACTTTACCAAGAACAAATATGGTAAGCTCTACGACATGTTTACAAACTTTCAGTCCTCCTATTATCAGAAAGAAGCATGTCCGCTATTATCCCCGCAAGACTTTAAAACCAAAGCACCTCTGGTGGTGATGGACTGTTCGTATTTGGAGGAGTCGATGAAGGAAACAACTATCGATATCCGGTTAGAATTTGAAACGTCTGTAGTTATTCCAGAAAAAACAACAGCCTATTGCCTGATTGTTCACGAGACGCAAGTGTATTATCAGCCGCTGTCCAATATGGTGACCAGAGTATAAATAGAAGTTTGGCTGCAGAGCCCTGGACTAAATCCTATGATAAAAGATTGAAAAACAATGTTCTGATCTTTTTGCAAATAAAGTAGTATAAGCCATTTTATGTTGTTTTTATCCCTTTAGCAAACCCAGTTCCTTTTCCAACCCCTTAACTAGTAGGACTATAGGTAGAGATGGATTAGTTGGCAGAAAGCACTGGTGAAGAAAGGAGTGTGTATCCGCGAGCAGTAACCATGTCTAGAACATTGATTGTCGATATGCAAGGCTTCAAAGTCAATGAAAATAAGTTTGTTTTCAAGGACGTTGCAATTATAGATTGCACAACCATGTGGACGCCCACAGTAAGTGCTTTCACTTTTGAACCACCGTTTCCCTTATACATGCAGTCGGACGAGGATAGAAGACAAACCGAGTGGCTGCAACGTCATTTAGGATTGAACTGGAATCAAGGAAACATTCCTTATAACTATCTACTGTTTGTATTAAAAGCCTATTTGTTCGGTGCCAACACTATTTTTGTAAAAGGAGGTGAAAAAAAGGAATGGTTACGTCAGTATGTTTCTCCAACTTGTAAACTCATCGATCTACACGAAATGGGATGTCCTGCACTACACACCTTATATGAGCCTGGTGAACGTGTACAAAAAAAGACACTCCTACACGTATCGAAACTCTTTGATTGGCTAAGTCGCAATGCATGTCGGTACCTGGAAAATGAGTGTAAAACCTTGTGCATGAATGCAGACCAGAACAGTGAGACAGAGACGTATGTCTAATACAGACGTGTCTGTGTGTATAATGGCTACCATTGAAGGCTTAAAATCTAACCCCATTGAACGGGCTATTGTTAAGTATTTCGCTTGTAAGAAAAAACTGAACAATTTTACCCTAGAAGAACTAAATGCTTTACCTAAAGCGTTTTTGTTTTATGTTGCGTCAAATGCTGTAAAGGAGATTTGGGATAGTGTGCCGAGTGATTGGACACGGGATCCTGTGTTGTGTGAACTTCAACCGTGCACTGATTATGAACATCATCAACAAGTGTACATTTCCAAAATGCCATCAGTTCAAAATTGTAGAACGTGTCAGTTAATTAAACTGTATCATGGACATAAAACCTCATGCAACGACTATGCGTCTTCATTCCACGGATGTGATGGTAAGAAAGAAGCAACCTCCGCAGCAGCGGAAAAAGAATCAACATGTGCGTCACCGACTGAAAAAAATATGCCGGATCTCTACTGGTCATGGTCTCATTGACAAAGTCATAGATCTTTTACCCTTTGAGCTGCACTTACCTGGTTATCAATACTGTGGCCCTGGTACAAAGTTAGACGTTCGACTGGCACGTGGTGATCCTGAAATTAATGCTTTAGACGCAGCTTGCAAGCAGCATGATCTAGCGTACAGAACATCAAAGCGTGAGAACAACATCTCTGAACTAAGACGTGTCGCCGACCAGATACTTTTGAGAAAGGCTATGGAACGTGTGACGTCACCTTCTGCATCTGTTGCAGAAAAAATGGCGGCCCTTGTGGTAGCAGGTGCTATGAAGGGGAAGCTCGTGTTGAGTGGTGGACGTTTACAAACAAAACATATGAAAGGACCAAGAACAAAGCAAAAATAAACTCTACACTATTCTTACCTTATGTTAAACAAGTGGTAACATGTTGATGTGCAAACGATGCTAATAAAGAAATGAACTAAAATATATGTTTGTTTTTTCTAACTCATACTTGGGGTAGCATGCATGTAACCAATAGTTAAATCAAAAACTCAAAAGTCAAACTTTTTTTTGTTTATTAAAAAAACTCATAGTAATCAAAAAGCTATATATAAGATTTTACGTTGTTGCGATGTGAATGGTGTTGTGATGTGTATGGTGTTGCGATGGGGATGGTATCTTGATGAGCAGGACTCCTCACTGAAGTAAAACTAGTGGCAAGCGTAGGCGTTGTTACTGCCTCTTCTTCTATATCATCTCCCGCGAGGTTGTTGTTTACACTGGAACGAAATTCCATTCTAGAGAAAAAGCTATTGCAATTTGAGTTTGGAAGGTTTGTGGTAAATCTGGCATACAATAAATATAACTTACCTTTTAGTAGGGATGATATCTACTTCTGAGAGATGTTAGTTGGTTTGTAGGATGTAAAGTAACTTGACCAACTGAGTAAATGTATGAAGAATATAAGTAATCATTAGTGTTTGGATATATTATATCCGTTTTACTTCCATCTGGGAATACACATCTTGTAACAAATTTAGGTTTTGTACATTTATGGCACCAATATATGTCCTCCTCATTCAAGTCGTCTAAGAGATACTTCCAATTTTTATGTTTTACAAAATAACTTTGACTGTGAATATTATTAGGGAGGGGAAGCGTGTCGTCAGTGTTGTTACTATCTGGATCTTCATCTTCCATAGCAAGGTCTAATCCATAGCATAAAACAAAACATTTTAAACACAACTTGTGACAATTAATGTAGTCAATTTCACCGTCACTATTTTCGTACGTGTCATTTGTGTCAGGAATGTGGTAGTCGTTAATGTACGTCACACACTGTAACTCATTGAATTGTCGTGGGAAAATGATGGTGTCTTGCCCCATAGAATAATGAAGTTGGTAGTCAAATCGAGTTGTGTTTTGTGATAAAATATAGTTTAATGGCCATTCTTTGAAGGTACTGTTCAAGTAGTTAGTGTATGTAGATGTAGTACGAAATTCATTATATGTTTTGTTATATATTTGACTGCGATGACCATGTTTTGTTGCATATATCCAGTGACTTGGGTCAGAAAAGTGTTGTCTAAAAGTTTCAGATTGGTTAGCCATAGTACTCACCAAACGTTGTTGCTTGAATGCGTACCAGTAAAAGATAAAAACGAATTAGTTATTCCACAACACTCACACAAGAAATATATATATTTTGCAGCAAAATCTTTCTTGGTTGTTTCCTAGCACACCACACTAGCGAATAATCAGCTCAAACCGGCTTCACTCCATTCATATAGGGACTTGCGCGTAGAGCACGGTGTCCATACATAGTAGCGGTCCTTCGGACGCTTACAGCTCCAGTTACTAAGTGAAGATGATGAATTACTTCCGCGCTATCAATATCTCATGGTCACCAAAGACGGTAATGTAACCTTCGGTCGCCATGCTGCACGTAGAGCACGGTGCCCCATACATAGTAGCGGTCGGGTTGTAGTAAATAACTTTGTTATAATTATATCCCCTTCTGCACTGTAGAGCACGGTGCATACATAGTAGCGTTCGGGTTGCAGTAAATAACTTTGTTAAAATGATATCCCCCTTCCACACTGTAGAGCACGGTGCCCATACATAGTAGCGGTCGGGTTGCAGTAAATAACTTTGTTATAATTATACCCCCTTCCACACTGGTGAGCACACCCACGAATCTGTTATATATACAGGTGTAAGGGTCGCACCCAATCTCACTTGCATCAAGTCTCTTTTGGCGTGAACATCGTTCTGCTCTGTACAAGGTGAGTTAACGTTTTGTGTTTTCTTATCATTATTGAACAGTTAGTAGATGATTATAGACTATATGGGGGCTATCTTTTTTTATAGTTAACATGGATGCTCTCCAACAGTTAAACAAAATAGGGGCCCAGGCTGGGTTGGAAACAAGAAGACTAAGGGATCTCCCAGTTAACCAACCGTTCCCTGTAGAGAGTCTGCAGAGAATTGAGACACGATTCGGCACCAGACTTCTTTGTCACTGCCAAGAGTTTATGGTGTTTCTACCAAGTCGATTTGCCAGCATATCCAACGAGACGCTGGCAACGTTAAATTCACGCCCCTTGGTATTGAAGTATTTAGGCATGCACAATAATGCATGCCTAGTCCTCTTTGAAGCGGATAACATTTAACTCTTTGTCACATCGTGTATGAGCAGATAGCCTCGCTGTTCCACCTCTAACAAAACCATTTAATACTAGAGAAATAGCAGTTGACTATTATTGTAAGTGTTTATTAGAAAATAACCTCATGGTACCACTTGTTTGGGAAAATGTTCGTGACTGCTTTCAAACACGACTGTGCAGTGGACGAATATACAATGTCAACAAAATTTTACATCCAAAATTGTTTTTACAAGCATGTTTACCCGTTTTTTTATTACAATTTATCACTCTTTTTATGCGCTTCACAGCATTAAAGGTGAACACAGAATTAGCGTGTACCTTTGTATTTTTTAAAGTCAGTGGAGATGAAAAACGGGAAACCATTTATTTGACAACAAAAATGAGACCATGTTATCGGACGGATGACAGGGAAGCTTGGTATAACGAACATGTCGTTGACGCTTTGGTGTCTAAGTTTGACGCCTTTCTTGAAGGTGAAAGTGGAAAATCGCTCGAGGTCATCCCGTTTCTACAAGTCAATGTATGTTGCTTTGATCCCTTAAATTCAGGTTCTCTATATTTTCCACTTCCTCTTCCTGTTCAACGTAGAAAAGCCGTTCTCAACATTCAAAATGAGGATGACTATTGCTTTTTGTGGTGCGTGGCTGCATTTCTAGCCCCTGTTCAACGTCATGTTAGTTTAACATCCTCATACACGGTCATGTTTAACAGGTTACTCTCCACGCTCAACTTTGCAACTATTTCATTTCCTATGGAACTTACCTCTATGGCTAAATTTGAAAGTCTTAATCCTCATTTTTCCTTTATGATTTATGGTCTTGATAAGAATACGGTTATTGGACCGCTTTATTGTACGCAGCAGCAGAAGGTACACCATATAAATTTATTATACATTTCTAACGAGCAAACAAGTCACTATTGTTTAATTAAAAACCTCTCCAAGCTTGTTGGAGGTCAACTTTCATCTAGACACCATAAAACATTTATTTGTGAACGGTGTTTGCAGTACTTTTCAACGCAGATCAAGCTGGATAGCCACACAGTGGATTGTTCTACTCAGCCAGCAGTTAAAATTACATTTCCAAAACCGAAAGAGGCAAAAATGAAATTCAAAAACTTCCATCGCATGGATCCAGTGGCCTATACTGTGTATGCAGACATTGAAACTCTAACTACCCCCATTCAGCGGTGTCCACCGAATCCGTCTTCCTCATACACAGATGCTATTCAAAGACATACTCCGTTTTCTGTGGCCTTTCAAGTTGTTTGTTCCTATGATCCAAGTCAATCCTATTTCAAATTGTTTCGAGGACCTACCTGTATTCAGTGGTTGTTACAGGAACTGAAACAGTTAGCTGAGCATGTCCATCAGCTTCTTCAAATTCCCAAGCCCATACAGATGACGCTAGACGAAATGATACATCATGATACGGCAACAACGTGTCATATTTGTCAGAAGCCTATTTTACCTGACGACATTAAAGTGCGCGACCATTGTCATTACACGGGCGTCTATCGAGGAGCTGCACACGACACGTGTAATTTAACGTTTCGTGCAGCAAAGTATATACCCGTCTTTTTTCACGGTCTCACCAATTTTGACTCCCACTTTATTATTCGTGAGTTTGCCACATTAGACAAGGAACATTTTTCCATTATTCCGCAAAATCATGAGCGGTTTATCTCCTTTTCTATACATTACCAGGGTATATCACTTCGGTTTCTCGATTCCTATCGATTTATAGCCTCTTCGTTAGAAGCCTTGGTCAAGGGCATTTCACCCGATGAATTGCACTTTACACGAAACCATTTTTCGGATGATGCTAAATTCAAACTTTGCATCCGGAAGGGCGTTTATCCTTATGAATATACCAACAGTTGGTCTTCCTTGGACGAAACGCATTTACCTCCACAGGATGCATTTTTTAGCACGTTGCATAATACTACCATTACTGATACCGATTATATCCACGCCTGCAACGTGTGGGATACCTTTGGTTGTACCACCCTAGGTGAATATGCTGATCTGTATCTCACTGTGGATACCTTGCTATTAACGGATATTTTTGAGAAATTCCGTCGCATGTGTATACAGATTTACAAGCTGGACCCGTGTCACTATTATACAGCACCGGGTTTATCATGGGATGCCATGTTGTTGTACACAGGTATCGAGTTGGATTTACTTGTAGATATTGACATGTTATTATTTTTTGAAAAGGGTATTCGTGGAGGATTTGTTTCCCTTGTTCAGAGACATGTCCATGCCAATCATCCTTACATGTCAACGTATAATGCCCAGCAGCCCATTTCCTATTTAACACACTACGATATAAATAATTTATACGGCTATGCTATGAGTCAACCCCTCCCGTATAAAGATTTTGTTTGGCTCAGTAACGAGGAAATCGAACGCTTTGACGTGTTCACCGCTGCTCGTCAAAAAGAAATTGGTTTTGTCCTGGAAGTGGATATACAATACCCTGCACATGTGCATGACGATCACGCTGATTTACCGTTCTGTGTCGAGCGTAGGATTCCTCCAAATTCGAGCTCAAAACATCCAAAGTTACTGGGAACGCTTCTTCCTAAAACAAGGTATGTGATTCACATCCAAGTGCTTTTACAATGCTTAACGTATGGACTCGTGTTGAGTAAGATCCATCGTATTGTATCGTTTACACAAAAGGCGTGGTTGAAGCCTTACATGGACCTGAATACTCACCATCGGCAGCGTGCTACCCAACCTTTTGAAATTAATTTTTTTAAATTGATGAATAATGCAGCATACGGAAAAACGTTTGAAAATGTACGCAAACACCGGTCCATCCATTTAGTTAATTCGTGGGAAGGTAGGTATGGAGCTCGGAAATATGTTGCCAAGCCCCATTTTAAAACCATGAAAATTATTACTGATACATTGGCTACCGTCGAATTAGGAAAGGTTGAAATTCTTTACAATAAACCTATTTATTTAGGGATGACTATTTTGGAGTTTTCAAAATTAACCATGTATGACTTTCATTATGGGTTTGCTCGTCGCTATTTTAAGGATGTTCATCTTGTTTACACTGATACCGATAGTTACATATATCAGGTTAAAGCAACAGACGTTTATCAGGTGATGCGTGACCATCCTGAGCATTTCGATACGTCCTCTTTTCCTGATGGTAACATCTTTGGCTTGTTACCTCAAAACAATAAAGTTATGGGGCTCATGAAAGATGAATGTGGCGTCGATGTGATGACAGAATTTTTAGGTCTTGCATCAAAAATGTACTGCTATACTTGCGACAGTTCAAGACATGTCAGTCGAGCCAAGGGGGTCCGCTCTAGTGTCATCCGAACGTTATGTATGGCTCGTTATCGTGAGGCATTATATAATCCCACTGAACAGTATGCGAAACAGGCACGTCTAACGTCCCGTACCCATGAAGTGTTTCTTGTCGAGCAAATGCGACGCTCGTTGCTTTTGTTTGATGATAAACGTTCATGGGTAAATGATCACCTCACAAGCTTGCCATGGGGCCATTACGCCCTTAATGAGTAAACCAATACAGTTTTGTTCTTCATGTGTGTTCGCTATTATCTGTGAATCAAAACATGTCTATGTGTATGTCAAATATTGTAAATAAAGAAATAGTATGTATTGTCCTTTTGTTTTATTTATTTTCAAGTCCTATATAATCATCAAACCTTGCTATTTCCTTACTAGATGTTTAGATGGTAAGTATAATAGACCGACGCTATCGCAGGAGCTAATGTGCAAGATGGTCGCCTCGCGCAACTACTCTCTGTTATTCTTATGGAGGGACAGTCAGAGCTGGAGCAGTGGCTAATGTGCAAGATGACCGCCACGTCCTGAGACCGTGGATGATGTCACAGGCGGGGAGTTCGGTCGTATAGTTGCTAAATGGAATATTTATTATTATGAGATAATTATTGATTGATTGATAGCTTGCCACGGTGGGTGAGTGGTTATTGTGTCGGACTATCAACCCCAAGCTTGCAGGTTAGCTCTTAGCCGTGGTAAGTGATTTTTGAAAGGCGGCAAAAATTACGACACGCATGTCAATGTCGACATGTCGAAGAACCCAGGGGAAATTCGGCCGTGTAGTTGCTAAATGGAATATTTATTATTATGAGATAATTATTGATTGATTGATAGCTTGCCACGGTGGGTGAGTGGTTATTGTGTCGGACTATCAACCCCAAGCTTGCAGGTTAGCTCTTAGCCGTGGTAAGTGATTTTTGAAAGGCGCAAAAATTACGACACGCATGTCAATGTCGACATGTCAAAGAACCCAGGGGAAATTCGGCCGTGTAGTTGCTAAATGGAATATTTATTATTATGAGATAATTATTGATTGATTGATAGCTTGCCACGGTGGGTGAGTGGTTATTGTGTCGGACTATCAACCCCAATCTTGCAGGTTAGCTCTTAGCCGTGGTAAGTGATTTTTGAAAGGCGGCAAAAATTACGACACGCATGTCAATGTCGACATGTCAAAGAACCCAGGGGAAATTCGGCCGTGTAGTTGCTAAATGGAATATTTATTATTATGAGATAATTATTGATTGATTGATAGCTTGCCACGGTGGGTGAGTGGTTATTGTGTCGGATTATCAACCCCAATCTTGCAGGTTAGCTCTTAGCCGTGGTAAGTGATTTTTGAAAGGCGGCAAAAATTACGACACGCATGTCAATGTCGACATGTCAAAGAACCCAGGGGAAATTCGGCCGTGTAGTTGCTAAATGGAATATTTATTATTATGAGATAATTATTGATTGATTGATAGCTTGCCACGGTGCGTGAGTGGTTATTGTGTCGGACTATCAACCCCAAGCTTGCAGGTTAGCTCTTAGCCGTGGTAAGTGATTTTTGAAAGGCGGCAAAAATTACGACACGCATGTCAATGTCGACATGTCAAAGAACCCAGGGGGAATTCGGCCGTGTAATTGATGATCATACAACACACACACACACATCTCCAGTATACAGGTTTGATGACCATATTGTCCTTAGTACAACCGAACAAAGATGATTAATCGCGTTAACCTACATGGGACTGATAACCGCGATGCTTCACTCCTCCCCATGATTATTCAACACATACACATACACATCTCCAGTATACAGGCTTGATGACCATGTAGTCCATAGTATAACCGAACACAGATGACTAACCGCGTTAACCTACATAGGACTGATAACCGCGATGTTTAAGTTTGTAGTCAAATTGATAATAATAATAATGTTATTGGTTTTACGTCCCTTTTAACTACACTGGCTTAGTCAAATTGAGTTGTGTGATATGATAAAATATAGTTTAATGGACATTCTTTGAAAATACTGTAAAAATAGTTAGTGTATGTAGATGTTGTACGAAATTCATTATATGTTTTGTTATATATTTGATAGTACTCACCAAACGTTGTTACTGGTACGCGTACACCACACTTGCAAATGATCAGCTTAAACGCGGTCACTCCTTACATATAGAGGCTTGCGCGTAGGGCGTGGTGCCCATATTTAGTAACGAGGCTCTAGTTACTAAAAGAATATGATGAATTATTTTCGCACTGAGATGTCACAGGAGTTCACATCCAGCTACAACGAGTAACCGCTCGCTCCAGGGGTTTCACAAGTACTCCGTTCGCACAGGGACCCACAAACAGTACCGAAAAATAGCCGCTCGCCCCAGGGCTCACAACCATTGAGAATGGGTAGCTTCTCGCACGTTATTATATCAGGGTCTCACAAACAGTGTTCAAAAGTATTCCGTTCGCACAGGGACCCACAAACAGCACCGAAAAATAGCCGCTCGCCCCAGGGCTCACAACCATTGAGAATGGGTAGCTTCTCGCACGTTATTATATCAGGGTCTCACAAACAGTGTTCAAAAGTATTCCGTTCGCACAGGGACCCACAAACAGCACCCAAAAATAGCCGCTCGCCCCAGGGCTCACAACCATTGAGAATGGGTAGCTTCTCGCACGTTATTATATCAGGGTCTCACAAACAGTGTTCAAAAGTATTCCGTTCGCACAGGGACCCACAAACAGCACCCAAAAATAGCCGCTCGCCCCAGGGCTCACAACCATTGAGAATGGGTAGCTTCTCGCACGTTATTATATCAGGGTCTCACAAACAGTGTTCAAAAGTATTCCGTTCGCACAGGGACCCACAAACAGCACCCAAAAATAGCCGCTCGCCCCAGGGCTCACAACCATTGAGAATGGGTAGCTTCTCGCACGTTATTATATCAGGGTCTCACAAACAGTGTTCAAAAGTATTCCGTTCGCACAGGGACCCACAAACAGCACCCAAAAATAGCCGCTCGCCCCAGGGCTCACAACCATTGAGAATGGGTAGCTTCTCGCACGTTATTATATCAGGGTCTCACAAACAGTGTTCAAAAGTATTCCGTTCGCACAGGGACCCACAAACGGCACCCAAAAATAGCCGCTCGCCCCAGGGCTCACAACCATTGAGAATGGGTAGCTTCTCGCACGTTATTATATCAGGGTCTCACAAACAGTGTTCAAAAGTATTCCGTTCGCACAGGGATCCACAAACAGCACCCAAAAATAGCCACTCGCCCCAGGGCTCACAACCATTGAGATATTTATTATTATTAGGTCTTTATTGATTGATACCTACAGCCCCGGCCATCGCATTGTTCTACTACTCTAAGTTACACTCGGTCACATTCGACTACCTTCGACAGTCGCCCGAACCGGTCCCTTCCCCCACTTCCATCCACAAGCTATATAGGCAATGCACACCAGCCAGCTCAGTCAGTTGGCTGGCCAACACAGGTCGGCTAACAACTGGGTCTGCTTCCAAGCCAGACCTTCCCCTCCCCTCCCCTCCCCCCCCCCCTCCCCCAAGCCCCCCAGGGAACGCCTGGGGGGGCACGTGACCACGAGAAACCATGGATGACCTTGAAATCTGTCCAGGACCGGCTTAGCCCTACTACTTAGCATATAGAACATTCTGTAGTCCCTTACGGCCACGGTCGCCTCCTTCCCAATCTTCATCCATGTACACAGGGCTACATGACTACGATATCGCAGAGCCTCCAGTGTACAATGACTCAAAGACTTGTTCTTTCTGGAATGCTGAATTTTTGTTTATTCCGTAATTGTTGTTTATAATATAATTATTATTTTTATTTAATTTTTTATATTCGACCCTGGCGAAATGTAAATATTATATGTCAGAAAACTGTCCTATAATGAGGCTCATTATAGTACAATTTTTCATTATGATACAGTTTCTCCCACCATTCAGAGCTCAAGAAACAGTTGTGTGACCAATTAGGAGAGGATAGCATCGCACCTGCACTCACATAAATGGCCCCCTGTTTTAAATTTCACTCTGAGGCGAGTGTCATAGTGAGGTATTCCGGGAGGCCATGGTCAAATGCAAGATATTCTCTGCGTCTCATGCGCTCTGTTCAGTACATAAAACTGGTGAAATCTCGACAGATATTTATGAATATTTGTGTTCGAACATAAAATAGTTTTAAACATCGTCGAACATAAACAGTCGTATACAACTCGTCTATAACGGTAATTAAGACATCTAGCGGCGAGGATAAGAACTGTGCTGGTTGCCGAAGCCTGTAGCCCTCCTCTGAGGCAATGATTAAATGAATGACTGATGACATGAAATGATAGTGGAGAGTGTTGCTGGAATGAAATATTTAACCGGGGAAACCGGAGAACCCGGTAAGAAACCTGTCTGCCTCCGTGTTGTCCAGCGCAGATCTCTCATGGAGTGACCGAGATTTGAACCACAGACCCAGCGGTGAGAGGCCGGCGTACTGCCGCCTAAGCCACGAAGGTGATTAGTTGTAATCTCAGTGCGAGTAGAAATATGCTCGAGTGCGAGTCAAGGACAGAAGCAACACGTGCGCTATAGACTATCAAACATTCAGCTTGCTGTCAACAGGTCCTTCCAGTCGGTCTTTACTTGACGGCTTCATGTCTGAAAGAATAATGATGTGGTTCAGCATACAGACGAAGGTCCTGATTACTTCGTGCATGTTTTATTCGTTGTTGAAAGCTGCCTGCATCATAATCTAGAGTTGTAAGCTTAGATTGGTACAGACTGCACAGCCACATCCCTTCATTCCGTAGACATGCAAGTCTCTCTCGAAAGTACAGATTATCTTATGAAGATCTATGTTTGGAAAGCAAATCTTATGTTCTCAATACAGAAAGTTCCAGAAGTAGCCTCTCGCCTGCTGGCCGTTATGATTCAGCAAGACGAGGAACCATCCGGGAGGTGGGTTACCTACATTTGGGGGCAACTTTGAAATAATAATAATAATAATAATAATAATAATAATAATAATTACCTTCATCACCTTCTTCTTGCAGATGACCAGGTGATATTGACTCAAGATATAGACGATGACTCTTATATGACGAGGAAATTAAATGAGGAATATCAAATGTGGGGTCTAAATATCAATTACAACAGACGGAATACCTCACATTAGAGAATAATGGTGGTGAGAAAATACAGATTGGAAATGCAGAAATTCAAACAGTCACAAAATTAATTATTTGGGTTCAATAATAGAAGCTGGGGCAACAAGTTCATCTGAAATTGAGAAAAGAGTAAGTGAGACTAGGAGAACAATTGGAGCATTACATTCATTGCATTCATTGGTAACAGAGTATTTTATTATATGGAGCAGAAAATTGGACTTTAAACAGACAAAAAGCAAGCAAAACAGAGATGGATCATTGGAAGAGGGCGGCAAGTAAATCAAGATTGGATACAATCAGAAATACGAGAATAAAAGAAATTATGCAGGGAAGAATGTACTAGAAGTGGTTGAAGAAAGAAGATTAGAATGTTCTGGACATGTGAAAAGGATGCAGAATAGTAGAATTCCAAATTTTATGTTATATTGGCAAGCTGAAGGCAAATGGAAAAGGGGTAAACCAAGAGAACAATGGATGGATGGTGTAAAGAGAAGCCTGGCTACCAGAGGCTTAACCGATGAGCCATGTTTAACATCTCTCATTTCTTTATTTTCTTTGGCGGCCGTCCCGGTAGACTCAGACGCCATGTGAGATACTTTCTGTCCGGACGTGCCTTGAGGCTCTCCGCCTTATTATTTAAAATGTAATGTTTTTCCTTTTTATTTAACATTGTTATTATGCCGAAGCCTTCCATTTACTCATGTAAGTAATACATCTAACCTTGTGTCCACTATGCTCATTTCCTAAATTTTAACCTTTCTTTTTGATCTTCGTCGTGTGCTTGGATTTGCTGTGGAACCTATCGTAATGGCGGTCTCCTGTTTTATTTTGTTTGAGTCTTCGTTTAACCTTTTATTTGTGCCGTGAAATATATCTGGGAGTGATTTTGTGAGTGTATGTTTTTCTTGCTGCCAGGTGCATTGAAGTTGTTTTGATTGGGCATATCTTCGAATGGGTCTCCCGTGGTTTGTGGACGTTGGCGTTTTGACCATTCTCCCAACACGAGGCATGACACCATATATTTTAGCCCTTATGTTTTCCCTTCATTCCATGCTTCGGGCAACTGGATCACGGCGGTAACTTTAAGTAGGCCTTACCGTATTCAGCTCGAACTCGGAACGTAAGTTGGGGACCATATAGGTTTAGCATGTTTTGCTAGACTACCTACAACCACGAGTTGCTTTGTGTTTTATTACTGCATCGACGGCTGGCATTTTGTGTGTTTGATTGCGTGTATGTATCATGATATATTTCACGGACACTTGACGTCATTTGTTTCTCCTTGTAGTATCTTTGGTTTTTGCATATCTTTTCTCTGGAGACTGCCAGCTCGATCGCATCCCCATTGCTCGCCACAGCCTTTGCGACACGCACACAGCCTCTTGTTTTATCTTTGCTATGCTTGTTATTTGTGGTCGTCATGACAACCATCCATCTCTAGGCTGAGAAGTGATTGTTGTTGACCAGCGACCGGCTCGATTGCCTCTTGATCATTTACTTCCTCCCTTTTTACATCGTTTTCACCGAAGTGAGCACAGGTATGAATTTAATTTGTTAACGTTATTTACTATCGTAAGTTATTTATTGTTATTTATATTTATCTTCCCCGTTTGAAAGTGACTTTATTTGACCCCTAGGTGAAGGGTATTCTTTTTTTGTGTGTGTTATTCTGGCCGGGTTTCTTTGTGTGTTCGGTTTCAATTCATTAAATTTCCATTTCTTTACCCATGTGTCTTATTTAGTAGTGTTTGGCGATCGGGCTGCTCTCTCTCTCTCACTCTCTCTCTCTCTCTTCAAACCTAGGCCTAACTTATTCTAGCTTTCTAGCACCAGGAGGGTATTCCTACCACTCGTCGTGGGACCACCTTCACGGAGTCTGGAGTCGCTCGGCACATCTGGCCTGCAAGTACGGGCCCAGCACAGGTCAGAAATTAACATCCATTTCCACTGCGTACTCCTTTCTTTTCTAGTTGGTTCCAGTGATGCAGCTAGGAGGCACGCCAAGAATATGTTTATTTCAATAGGGCGGTGCAGATGGTATCAGTTGCGAGGTTAAGTCTCCTGGTCGCTTAGCCATATCCATTGGATTTTAATATTTCGCGGCATATTTTTCAATGTGGTTTTTATTCTGTTTCATGTTCCCTATTGCATACTATGCAAACAAATATTGAGAGTCAATGTGAACTTCCAAGGAGTATGGACCATAAAAATAACAAACTGTAAGGAGAGTGCAATGAGTTGGACCCTATCAACGAACCCCAGCATTGGTAATGTACTAACCAACCCTACTTCTTGTTTCGTACTCATTTCAGGCGCAGGACGGAGGCAAGACATTTGTAGTTATTGTTTTGAATTGTAGCTAGCAGTACTTCTGTAGTTTAGCCATGTATTCTCTCCCAGGTTGTAACGTGAAGAAGGAGCTCATCCAGTCTGACGATGATCTGCTATCGTTTGAAAGTGTCTGTGGGGAAAGACACTAATCCATTGACTGAGGTGAAAGGCCATCGCAAGGGAGGCGTAGCCAATATAGTGTCCTAGTGGGGAATTTCATTTTCTGGTGAACTGGGAGTTTCGTCTGTAGTTGAGTTCTTAGACAGGGTCAGTGAATTCTGCCATTGTTATGACCTCGAACCAGACGACATTGTTGTCTGCCTACCGTTATTGTTGAGTGGTTTAGCTTTAAAATGGTATCGACTTACCAACAGATCTTTCATCTCGTGGGTTGATTTCTGTAAGTCAATAAAGGAGCGGTTTACGACTTATGATTTTGAACATGACTTGAAGGCTGAAATTCATCGCCGTACCCAGGGTTTGGAAGAGCCTGTAGACGATTTTGTTACTGGGCTAATGACTTTAATAAGTAGGTTGTCGCAGCCCCTTCCCCTTATTGAAACTGTTGATATTGTGTATAGAAATCTAGCACCTGAGTACAAGTCTTTCATACGCCGGTCCAGTGTGTATAGTGTGGCTGACATTGTTGATCAAGGACGTGAATGCGAGTTCAATCGGCGCCTGCGCAAGTCATATGTACCCCCACCCCTCCCCTCTGACAGTTTGTTTCCAGAGACTGCATGCGCGCAATCCCAGATTCAGAGGACTGCGCACCCATCTTCAATATCTCGTCAGGAGGACCGGGCAGTTAACCGTCCCCACTCGCATATTGTCGGGAGTATTCCCAATGCTACTTCTTCTGCGAATTCCGATCCTCAGGATCAACAGTTACCTCGAAACCCGAACATGTATAACCGTATAAAATGTTGGAATTGTGATCGTTTGGGGCATCATTTTAATTCCTGCCGTGCGCCCTCTCGTGTGTTTTGTCACACATGTGGTCTTCGTGACGTGACGCACATAGCCTGTCCTAGATGTGCTTCGCGTCAGGGAAACGAGCATGGGTCCCCGGTTTAGACCCGCCGGAGTGGCCATGCAATGAAGTTCGCCGGGAAATGAACATTTCCACGACTGGAAACTTCTGTCCTTGGGTCCCTGTAAGTGTTAAGAAATTGTCGATACCCGCTTTACTGGATTCTGGTGCTTCACGTTCATTTATTCAGCGCTCCATCGCGGAACAGCTTCCTGTTACTCAGATTTGTCCACAAGATGGGGGTTTGAAATTTTATTCTGCGGTGAAGTCATCTATTTCTGTTTCTAGCGTTGTAACATGTCATATTAAGATATGTGGTTATTCTTGGGATTGGAACTTCCATGTGGTGGATGACTTATCTACGCCTATGATCTTAGGTTCTGATTTTATGCACAAAGCAGGGTTGAGGCTTGATTTTTCGGATCATTCCTTCAGTTTTTTGTTTAAATCCAAGGAGCGGTTTCATTTTAATACTTGTGAAGCGAGTGTTCCTTGTAATTTTTCTGGTATCTCTGCTGTTCTAATCCCTCCTACTTTATTCGCGAGTCAACGTGACGCTTTATCTGATTTGGTGAATGAATTTCCAGATGTTCTCACGTCGGAACTGGGTTCCGCTATCGGCTACGAGTGTCATATTGATTTAACTGATGAGGTTCCAGTTAGGTCGGCGCCATTTTCGTGCTCTCCACCCAAACTCATTGCCATGAGAGAATATATTGATGATCTTAAGGCACGCGGTGTTGTGAGTCCTTCTAAGTCTTCTTATGGTAGTCCAGCATTCCTGGTGCCTAAGAAAGAGGGTACTTTTCGTGTAGTAGTTGATTATCGTCGACTCAATTCTAAGGTGGTGTTCGACAACTTTCCCCTTCCAACTCTGGAGAGCGCTTTTCAGCATTTTCACGGGGCGAAGTACTATTCCGTCCTAGATTTGAATTGTGCATATTATCAAATTCCTCTCGATCCTGAAAGCCGTAAGGTAACTGCGTTCTCCACTCCGTTCGGCCTTTTTGAGTTCAATAAGTTACCCATGGGCATTTCTATCGGCGGACAAGTATTGAGTAGGGTTTTGGACGAGTTATTTGGAGATTTAAAGTATTCATCTGTGTTTAACTATCTAGATGACCTCGTGATTTACAGTCAGTCTTTTGAGGATCACCTGATCCATTTACGTGAAGTCCTATGTCGTCTTCGCAGAGCCGGACTCACTGTTAACCCGGACAAAATCTCTTTGGCTTCGAAGCAAATCAAATTTTTAGGTCACATTCTTTCGGATGTGGGCATAGAAGTGAACCCTGAGCGTGTGCAATGTATCCAAGAGTTCCCTACTCCCACGAATGTGAAAGCAGTCCGACGTTTTTTGGGAATGGCAGGCTTTTACAGTAGGTTCATTAAGGGCTTTTCGGACATTTCAGCGCCCCTGAATTATTTGAAGAAGAAGAATGTACGATTCGTGTGGGGCCCCGACCAGTGCCTCGCCTTTGAGAAATTGAAAGAATGTCTTTCTTCTGCTCCCGTCCTTCGAACTCCGGATTTTGGGAAAGATTTTATGTTACATTGTGATGCGAGTGATGTCGCAGTTTCTTGTGTGCTTAGTCAGCAGGTGCATGGTAATTTGGCACCCATCGCTTTTGCCAGTCGGATGCTTAATGATTGCGAACGCCGGTATTCCACTTTCGAGAAAGAAAGTCTGGCTGTCGTATTCGGCTGTGAACGTTTCAGATCTTTTCTAGAACATCGGCATTTCATAGTGTATACCGACAATGAAGCTCTGTCCTGGATGCGCTCGCATGTCAAAAAATTGGGACGTATAAATCGTTGGATTCTTCGTCTATCCTCTTTCAGCTTTGACATCATTCACGTCAGAGGCAGTGAAAATGTTGTAGCGGATTGTTTGTCACGCATGTTTGAGGAACCTCCTCCCATTGTTGAGATCCCCGAGCCAGTGAATCTTCTCCAACACATTCCATGGTCTTTTACTGACATCCGTACGTACCAAGCAGATGACCCATTTTGTGTCACATTGCGTGAAAAAATTCTCGGGAAAGATCCTGGTGTATCTGAGTTTTCATTGCGCAATGATGTTATAGTGCATACCGCTCCTCGATCTTCGAAATGTAGGATTTTCGTGCCAGAGAATATACGAAGTATGCTCTTGGCGTATTTCCATGAATCCTGTTTTGGATTACATTTAGGTATGACGAAGACTTTCCATAAAATCTCTCAGGAATTCTTCTGGCCTCATTTGAAAGCGGATGCTTTTGCTTTCGTCCGAAAATGCGTTACGTGTCAACGTTCTAAGCCAGCAAAGAATTCTCGCATTGGACATCACCACGCTGACACGATGTCATATCCTAATGAGCGCCTATTTATAGATTATTTTGGTCCCCTAGTTAGGTCATCTTCTGGTCATCAAGCTATACTTACTGTCGTTGATGGATTTTCAAAATTTGTATGGTTATTTCCTGTCAGGGAAATCACGACACGTACCACTGTTAGGCTTTTGACCAATCATATTTTTGGTGTTTTTGGTCCTCCAAAGTTTTTAGTGTCCGATAACGCGAGCGTTTTCCGGTCCAAGTCTTTTAGATCCATGTGTTTTTCTTGGGGAATTGATCATGTCTTTTTGGCACCCTACCACCCTCAGCCAAATCACGTTGAAAGGTTTCATCGTAACTTGAAGGCTTGCTTGAGTGCGTTCCACAACGCAGATCAGTCACGTTGGGACGCAAATCTTCAGTTTTTCTCCTTAGGATTTAACACTGCTCTTCATGAATCGACGAATTCTACCCCTTCGGAATTGTTTTTAGGAAGGCGTATTGTTGATCCACTTCAGCTTCAGTGGAAAATAGATTATCTGGCTGCGCCATCCCGCCGTACCT
This sequence comes from Meconema thalassinum, assembly GCA_946902985.2. Taxonomy (NCBI): domain Eukaryota; kingdom Metazoa; phylum Arthropoda; class Insecta; order Orthoptera; family Tettigoniidae; genus Meconema; species Meconema thalassinum. The sequence continues at coordinate 2,135,952,034 of OX336388.2, forward strand.
CAGTCAAAGAAAAATGGGAAGTTGCTGTACGGCATCTGAAAAGGGCACGAGATCGCGTGGCGTCTCGCTATAACAAGGGTAGGCAACCTGTTTGTTTTCAGGTGAATGACGACGTGCTAGTGCGCCTGCACCCACAGAGTTCGGCCAAGAATAAGGAGTCAGCTAAGCTAATGCTTCGCTGGAGCACGCCCAAAACTATCACTAGATTTTTAACACCTGTCACTGTTGAATTGATCTCCAAGGAGAATCCCACCGACGTATCCAGAGCTCACATATCTCAATTGAAACCATTTATTGTGTAACCTTCTTATTTGCTGTGATTAATGTTGTCCTTTTTCTGCGTAGGTTAGCCAATCATAATTTGCTTATGTTATCCAAGGAAGCTAGTATTCATATGGCGTCTCCTTGACCTGCCTATTATTGAACCAATTTTGACCGAGGCAGAGTCAAGTACAAATTTACGAGCTCAAGAAAGAAAATAATACAAGAAGAAATAGGCCTACATACTCTGTGTAACTTAATATTTATTGTAAAAATATGTATTTTTGCGAATTCGGCCAGTAGAGAATTTATATTCTATAAATAATGGACACATTATATCGCTTCTTTGTTATTTTAATACGTCACTTTCATGATGGGTATAAGGAGAATGGCAGACTTCGGCGTCAAAGGGCGAAAGTCTTTTGTTTATGATTTTCGTCCGTGTCTCTATCTACTTTTCTTGTCATTGTAACGCTCAGGCGAACCGTAATACCATTATGACAAGCCCAGGGATCGTCAAAGGAACGCGCGCCTTTGGGGACCCCGAATGAGTTCTGTCCTGATATTGCGATCGCCGAAGCGATCTGATTATTTTTATATATTACTTCATTTTATAACTGTATTCTTTCTGATATGGCTCAATTGCTTAAGTGATTGTTATATCGATCACCCTCCCCCCTCATATTTTGTGTACTGTTATAGTTGTTGACAAACCACCTGTGTGATAAGGATGTTGTGTATTTTGGAACACTTGGGACATGATTGATTTCAAAGCGGTGGTGCTTAGTGATATAAAAAGAAAAATCTTTTATTATTATAAATAATTTTTCTTTTGGGGGGTGGTGTGGATCCTGAGCCATGTTTAACATCTCTCATTTCTTTATTTTCTTTGGCGGCCGTCCCGGTAGACTCAGACGCCATGTGAGATACTTTCTGTCCGGACGTGCCTTGAGGCTCTCCGCCTTATTATTTAAAATGTAATGTTTTTCCTTTTTATTTAACATTGTTATTATGCCGAAGCCTTCCATTTACTCATGTAAGTAATACATCTAACCTTGTGTCCACTATGCTCATTTCCTAAATTTTAACCTTTCTTGTTGATCTTCGTCGTGTGCTTGGATTTGCTGTGGAACCTATCGTAATGGCGGTCTCCTGTTTTATTTTGTTTGAGTCTTCGTTTAACCTTTTATTTGTGCCGTGAAATATATCTGGGAGTGATTTTGTGAGTGTATGTTTTTCTTGCTGCCAGGTGCATTGAAGTTGTTTTGATTGGGCATATCTTCGAATGGGTCTCCCGTGGTTTGTGGACGTTGGCGTTTTGACCATTCTCCCAACACGAGGCATGACACCATATATTTTAGCCCTTATGTTTTCCCTTCATTCCATGCTTCGGGCAACTGGATCACGGCGGTAACTTTAAGTAGGCCTTACCGTATTCAGCTCGAACTCGGAACGTAAGTTGGGGACCATATAGGTTTAGCATGTTTTGCTAGACTACCTACAACCACGAGTTGCTTTGTGTTTTATTACTGCATCGACGGCTGGCATTTTGTGTGTTTGATTGCGTGTATGTATCATGATATATTTCACGGACACTTGACGTCATTTGTTTCTCCTTGTAGTATCTTTGGTTTTTGCATATCTTTTCTCTGGAGACTGCCAGCTCGATCGCATCCCCATTGCTCGCCACAGCCTTTGCGACACGCACACAGCCTCTTGTTTTATCTTTGCTATGCTTGTTATTTGTGGTCGTCATGACAACCATCCATCTCTAGGCTGAGAAGTGATTGTTGTTAACCAGCGACCGGCTCGATTGCCTCTTGATCATTTACTTCCTCCCTTTTTACATCGTTTTCACCGAAGTGAGCACAGGTATGAATTTAATTTGTTAACGTTATTTACTATCGTAAGTTATTTATTGTTATTTATATTTATCTTCCCCGTTTGAAAGTGACTTTATTTGACCCCTAGGTGAAGGGTATTCTTTTTTGTGTGTGTTATTCTGGCCGGGTTTCTTTGTGTGTTCGGTTTCAATTCATTAAATTTCCATTTCTTTACCCATGTGTCTTATTTAGTAGTGTTTGGCGATCGGGCTGCTCTCTCTCTCTCACTCTCTCTCTCTCTCTCTTCAAACCTAGGCCTAACTTATTCTAGCTTTCTAGCACCAGGAGGGTATTCCTACCACTCGTCGTGGGACCACCTTCACGGAGTCTGGAGTCGCTCGGCACATCTGGCCTGCAAGTACGGGCCCAGCACAGGTCAGAAATTAACATCCATTTCCACTGCGTACTCCTTTCTTTTCTAGTTGGTTCCAGTGATGCAGCTAGGAGGCACGCCAAGAATATGTTTATTTCAATAGGGCGGTGCACCGAGGAGTAGAGTATTTTTGGGTTGAAGGAAAACTGCTGCATTGCAGAATATTCCTAATAAAGAATAATAATAATAACAAAATGACAACTGCCTGGGTTACACAGGTCCAAATTGATCTCAGAAGTGCGAATATCACACCAACTGACGTCGAAGATAGAATGACATTCAGACAAAAGATTCACAGTTGGGGAGTTACACCTGAAGATCGACCGAAGAGAAAGGGGAAACGATGGACGGAGGAACGTCGAGTTCGTCATAGCGTGACGATGAAGGAGTTTTGGAAGACCAAGATAAACTGCAGATCATGATTTGTTTTCTGTGATTCTATGGGTCTAAACAGCTTAAATAAATAAATAAATAAATTAATTAATTAATAATAATAATTAAAATATTTAAAGATTAAATTCATTTAAAATGTTTGGCCTTTGCACGTGTTATGGTAAATCTATCGAACAATCGGCAAGAAGCTATCCATTCCCTGGATAAACTTCATGAAATTGCATGTAAAACTGAACTTGAAATTTCCTATGAGAATACCCGATACAGGGAAGGATCACCTCGATTAATTAGTTTGGAAAAGTTCCTCAGGTAGATCATTTCAAATACTCGTGGGAGATAATACAACCATCTGGATTAAATTGTAAAGCAAACAGAAAGTGAATATCTACATTACACCAAAAAAACTATAGAATCACGTGGAACAAATACAAAAATAAAATCACTATCTCGGAGCGCAGAATTAAAGCACTTTAGCACGGTAATTCAACTTGAAGCATTATACGCATCAGATACCCTGATCATTGGAACTGAAAGTTGATGAATAGGAGATCTCACGCGTTATACCAACATTCCGAGAAAATATCAGACACTATTATAATAAGACGATTAATATGTTATGGACATATTCAAAGAATGGACAATGAATGAACGCTACAAGATAATTCATGTACCATTGAGGTGTTCCGTTTATAAATTAACTTTAAAGTTCAGTACCTTTGACCACCCTGATCTCCAGATCTTACACCACCGTACGTCTGTATTTAGTTGTATTATAATTATTCAAGGAAGTTTTACGGCAAGATATCAAAACAGTTAACTTCGTTGTTTTGACTTTCCATGATATTCATATACGTATTCAAATATACTGGAATAAGGGAGGAGACCTTATATTACGAACAGCTCCTATTTTCGATCATCGAATGTATGTTCATACTACGGCTGTATATATTCAAACAATGAATTACCGTATTCAAATTGCACGAAAAATTTAGAATACGAATATTTGATTCGAAAATAAGAACAGTTCGACTATTCAAATTATTTTAATTTCCAAAGTATTCTAACATCCGAATTTCGAAAGATTCGTATTATTAAATTAACATGAATATTCTGCCATTCAAATGTTCTAATAATTATAATAAACATAGAAACCAAGAGAAAGAGAAACAGAAAGAAACACAGGAAGGAAGAAAGGAAGAAAGAAAGAAAGAAAGAAAGAAAGAAAGAAAGAAAGAAAGAAGGAAAGAGACAACAAGTGATGCTTGTTTTAAATGATATTGATTTATAAGGAACTATCACTTTCAATGAGAAGGGGTTAGTTCCCACATGATCCCTTGGATTCACCACTGCTTCAAACAACTCGTACAGTGGACATATTTCTTCACACAAATTGCCATAATGTTCAGATACTTATCATTTTTGAATCATTTAAATATTGGAATTGTTCGATTTATTTTAATAATCGACTGTTCGAAATACTTGACCACTTTAGATGATTCGAATAACCGATGTATTTAGACATTCGTATTGTCCTAACATTCGAGTACCTTATTGCAATTTCTAATTGGCGAATATTCGAAGCAGTGCAATTAATCGAATATTTGAATAACGTTTACAACCGTAGTTTATATAGCGGTGTACATATTATTAGAATTTAATTCCATCAAATTTATTTTGTTCTAAATTATCTTATTTATCACTTGCTGACATATTTTATTACCATACTTAGAAATGATTTCTTCCGTATGGACTTACACCTTTTTCGTAAGGAATTGCTTCTAGATTTTTTGGATTTGGAGATTGTGAGTCCGTTTTCTCTCTTTTTTTGTCAATAACTTTGGAATGTACCCTCTAAATCAGGTGATTTCAATCCATGGCCCATGAACCTTTGAACAGTTCACGAGCGGACCATCAGTAAAAATACTTTGAATCCCTCTTCTCCAAATTTACACGAAAACTAGAATAAATTGTTCAAAATAAAATGTATCACGTTTTGCATTAGAAAGGTTCCTTTTTTAGAGAAAATTCAAACTGGTTATTATACTGTGAGTTTCTTAAAAGAAAATATAATGAAGACTATTGGTTAAAAATATTAAATAATTTCAGCGCCTAGCAAACATTTTTACTGCATAAAGTCGTGAAAAGTAAAAAATAAATGTTGGAAAACTGGAATCTAGTCTAATAATTAACACACCTCTGTTCCAGCCGAGTTGCTCATCTGTGAGCAGTGGAGTACTCGCCACCTTGCGCGAGTAAACCTGCAACATGCAATACAGCTCTGCTGTGGGGGCTGCCGTCACTGCGCGGTGGATACATCTGGTATGGCAGGAAGAGCATGTGCTCTGTTATGACCTTCGCCCAGTGACGTATTGGCTATCACCCCCAGTCCCTCTCTAACCGTGCTCCGAGCATCACTGCTGAGTACTCGCGTGTACGCTTACTCAAACTCGTGGATTTGGAACAGCCTGCTCTAGATAACATAAATTCCAGTGTAGTGTTGGGCCTCTAAGGAGATACAGTAAGTGCCCTGTAGTTACACAGACCAGTACCGTAATTTGGAGACGCCTACCATAATTGTCTGGGATCTGCACCCGGTAACAAGAAGAAATATGGATCCCGTCAGCAATGGAGAATGTTTAGTTGTAAACAAACATAGAAACTAAAGCAAAGTTTCATTTGCTCTAATGTGCGGCATCGATTCTCACAAGACGAGCTCTTAGAGGCGAATATTGTAAGCTTGGCAAATACACATTAGTGAACTAAATTTCACGGTAGCAGAAATCATCATATTTCACTCACCGCCTGTAAGGACATCGCGCTGGATCTTACCTGGGAACAAAAGAAGAGTTAACAACGTAAGAAACCTCAGTAAGTTCCAACAAAGAAATATAATACACTGTATAACAAGAACACTATAACCTTAAGTCAATATATGAAGTACTTTTAATGTTGTATATTAAGAAAAGGTGCAAGAACTTATATTTAACAAATTTACCACATTTCTAATATACTCTTTGCACACGTATAGTAGGCTATCTCACATTCTAGATTAATTTAAAGCAACTGATATACGACAGAGCTGCCAACATTATTCTAAGCCTGCTAAAAGGTCAAATTTTTTAATGCATATTACTTCTATACTAACAAATGCATTTCATCCAAAATTGACATAATAATAAATAATAATATTTCAAAATAGTTCTAGGCAACACACAGATGACATTGCTGCAAACATGAATTCACTTGGGCTGAAATCCAATGGCTAACTGCATGTGACGTCCATGTTATCCATTGGACTTCAACCAAATTTAATATGTGAATTCTATACCTTAGGAGATGGAACTAAGTATATATTCTGAGTCACCAGGGCTGCGAACTGTAGTGCTCTATTAGACTAAACTATTTCAGGTATATTTGGAACTAATTAATAATGTCAGTATTAACAACTTAATTTCGTCATTATTCTAGACGAAATCAATCGCATGAATCTTTAATTTTAAGAAAAGTAGGCTCTTTGTTCTTTTTTTATTTTATGTATTTATTAGTGCCAATGTTAAGGCTCACTTACACTTAACTGCGTAATGTGGTGACAGTACAAATGAAACCATTTTTGTTACAAAATAAATAACTTACAAGTTCATTATGATGATCAATAAAGGGTAAATTAATTTTGTTAATACTGTTACGTGCCACCCCCTAGTGGAACTATTGTTAACTGGATTACGGTGGGTTGAATCACAACACAGATTGTTCCTTTAAAGAAATAATTAACTTTATTGCGGCCAGAAAGATACACCACTCAACAGCAAATACAAGCAATTAGAACCTTACTCCAGTTTCCTCAAGTCTCTTCCTTATGGAGCGCTCTTCCCCCTTTCACTTGTCAACAGACCACAGTAGTTAATCCGTCCTAATGAGTCTGGTGGCCTTGACAGAACTACATGCAACACTTCCTAATGTACACAAACTACAGTTACTTACGATAACCTGCTACACGCTGCTTCGCTGTCCACAAACTGGGAAACAATGTCACTGGATTTCGTAACTCGCCCGGCACTTCGCCACAGTACCTCTGTCGCTCAGTGAAATCACACTCGCTCAAAACACAGGCAGTCCCCTGTATGCTTCTCACTCCCTCGCTGCCAAGAGAATCGGCTTCACAAGGGCTTTCGCAAGTCACCACACTTCTGTCGCTCAGGATAAACGCTCGCACTATCTCGAAAAATCACAACAACAACACTGCTTGACAGGTCGCTCTTATATAGCAGGCCGGTGACTCAATAAATGCTTCTAGACCCATCCAGGGTTCACGGCTTCTCGAGGTTTCCTTCACTGGCTGAGTCACGAATATTCTGGACCATCCCTTTGTCCTAGTAGTCCTGTTGCATAAGGCGCACGCAATACACTGAGGCAGAGCACAGCTCATCCCGGGGGCAGTTGTGACTCACAGCCGTAACAATACTAATACTAATGAATAAGGCATATATAAATAAAAACAATAAGAAGAATATTATTGTGTTAAGGGGTTGAACAGCAAGTTCAACTACCCCTCAAGGCATAGGTAGGATACAAGAAGATATCACCACTTTTGGTGAGGTCTGAAGCTAACGGATCTCGTAGCAGTCAGTCCGAAGGGAGCACTGAACGAGAGCGGACGCCATATAGGACTCATGTTTCAAATACCAGCTAAGTTAAATAACCTTATTCCATTATAGGGCAGTGTATTCGCCACATTTACATTATAACCACATTACAATTGGCGGCCAGTTTAATTAGGAGCGGCTGATTTAGAACATACATAACAAACATCACTACTGAAGTTAGTCCCAATAACAATTCAATAGATCGCCTTTTATAGGCTAGAGGTCTGTATATCAGTTATCAGTTGACAGTCAAAGTGAAAGGTCGTGTTTTTCCGAGCTCTCAGGTGTGCTGAAATGGGTTGTTCTCTGGAGTGTTATCGGGCGAGGATCGGACTGTGGTATGCGAAGGGTAGTCGGGATTTCCGGTGTTTGTGTGTGCGTACGGGACCTACCAACTTGTGGTTCATAGCCCTAGTGATAGCTGCATTGCTAGTTATTGGTGGAGTGGAAGTGAATCCAGGGCCTGTTACTCCAAATGTGAATCAGGCAAATGATCCAGTGGCAGCTTTAAAGTGTTCGACGTGCAGTAAAACATTGAATAATGGTGTTGGGTGTGGACTACGTGAAAAATGGTTTCACTTCGGCTGTATTAAGGTCAATAAGGAGGATTGTGATGTCGGAAATTGGTTTTGTAAAGTATGTGATAAGCCGGACTGTTTGAGGGTGCAAATCAAAGCAAGGGATCAAATAATACAGGAACTTAGAGCAAAGCTTCGTGAATCAGAAGAAACGGTGAAGGATGTGACTGAACGGCTTTCTACTGGGATCAGTGTGGAAGAGGGCGTGCAGGAGCAAACTGAGGAAGACGTTATCATATTGGGTTATTCAATGATACGATGGAGTGCGAATATCTCGAGGAAATCAGGTGCGAAAGTGCGGTGTTATCCGGGGATTAAAATTGACCAGCTTGCCCAACAAGTGGAAGAATCAAATGTAGAGGACTGTGACAAAGTTAAAGTGTTGTTGCTACATGTTGGGACGAACGATTTGAAGAAGAGGGCTACAGCTGATTACATCATGGGGGAGCTCTACGAACTAGGCAGAAAAGCTAAAAGCAAGTTCAGAAATGCAAAAATTATAATGAGTGGCATTGTTCGGCGGGGAGATGTTCCGTTAAGGCGAGTTAAGAATGTAAATGACCGCATGGACTGGGTATGTGCACAACTGGGATTAGTGTACGTAGAAGCTGACTGCTGGATTGGTGGCCGTGACTTCGCCCGAGACGGGCTGCATCTAAATCGACGGGGCGCTTTCAATCTAGGGAGCCTACATGACAGGGTCATAGGTTCGTGCCGGCTTTTGTGAGGCGGAGCAGGTCCAGAGGTTGCCAGCCGATGGGAACAGAAGGAGCTATTTCGAGATATTTTCTGCGGAGGTAAGACTCTAAGATTACTGCAGGTTAATTGTCAGAGTTTAGGAAATAAATTAATTGAATTTTGGAATCTTGTAGAGACGTATTCTCCGGACATTGCCATTGCAACTGAATCTTGGTTATATGAGGACATAAATAGTAGCGAAATAATTCAAGGGACCTACGAAATGTACAGAAGGGATCGGGGGAAGCGAGGTGGTGGGCTATTTATTTGTGTGCGCAAAAATATAGCTAGTTTCTTAAAGTGGGCTGATATGGATCATGAAATGTTATGAGTACAAATTTCGGATAAAGGAAATAAATTCCCTCTTCAGGTGATAGGGGCGTATAGAGCACCGAAAGATAACTTTTCTCTCCTCGAAACACTGTATGATAAAACTTGTACGGGTAATGCTATGAAAAAGAGCATAATAATTGCTGGAGATTTAAACCTCCCCAAAGTAGACTGGTCTGGTGAGTCAACTAGCTGTGGTCAAGCTCAGAGCGCTGCAAATAAATTCTTAAGGGAGGGGGAATTTTCCCAAGTAGTTGACTTCCCAACTAGAGACAATAATACCTTAGATGTTTATCTCGTAAGGCCTGTAGAGCTGTATATTAACTGTCCGAAAGTACCAGGAATTAGTGACCATTCTGGAATTGAATTAAATATTAGATATGGTGACATTACAAAATTAGACTCTGATGTAGCAAAAAAGATCATATTCCAGTATCGCAGGGCGGATCAGGGCAAGTTTCAGGGGTATTTGAATGAGCTATTTGTAGGATGGGCATCGGAAGGAAATCACATTAATATCCTGTGGACTAACTTTTTGAAAATTTTAAATAGCGCTGATGATAAATTTGTCCCATTTAAATTGCTGAAACAAAACTCAGATCCTGAGTATTACACACGAGAAATTAGGAGTCTAAAACGGAAAATTAGGAAATTATACAATAAAAGACATGATAGTGACAAGTATATGTTGAAATTTAAGTCCTTATCAAGAGTGCTCGTCTTAAAAAAGAGGGCTGCTCATGACAGTTATATGCAAGGTTTACTTGGTTCGGGAGGTGATGGGTGGAAAAAAAAATACAGTTATGTTAGGTGAAGAAAGGGAAATTCAAATAATTTGTCGATGATAATGTCCGGTGACGGTAAATTAATTACTGAGAAACAGGCCATTGCTAATGAATTAAATGTCTTTTACGGTAATGTGTTCAATAAATCCAATGGCTGTGTGTTGGACCTTAACGACGAATCAGGGGCTCCCCTGTTCCAAATAAACCAGTCAGCAATTGTAAAGCTAATACAAAAACTACGTTTCAATGTATCAAAGGGTCCTGATAATATTGTTAGTGAATTACTTAAACTAGGAGGTAGGGCCGTGGCACGATACTTGGAGGTGATTTTTAATGTGTCCATTAACAATGCGCAAATCCCAGATGACTGGAAAAGAGCTACGGTAGTCCCAATATTTAAGGGAGGGAGCAGACTTGAATTGGGCAACTACAGGCCGGTTAGCCTTACATCCATCGTTTGTAAACAGGTGGAACATCTCATTTGCGACTACTTGAGGGAACAGTGGGAAACATTATCATGGTTTAATGATAGGCAACATGGATTTCGGAAAGGTTACTCATGCGAGAGTCAGATGCAATCACTTTTTCAAGACATTAGCGAATCGTTAGACCATGGAGTTTCAGTCGACGCCGTGGTTATAGATTTTGCGAAGGCATTTGATGTCGTGCCGCATGACATGCTACTCCATAAATTAGCTTCGACGAAGATTGATAGAAGAGTAATTTTATGGATCCAAGAATTTTTGACGGGTCGTTCACAGAAAGTGAAAGTCGAAGGCATATTCTCGGATGAAATTACCGTAACGTCGGGTTTCCCTCGGGGCAGCGTAATCGGAACTTTGTTATTTTTGGCGTTTATAAATGACTTACCGAATGGGATTCGCAGTGACTGTCGATTGTTTGCGGACGATTGTGTAATATTGTGCCCGTTTAGACCGGAGTCCGCACGACCACATATGCATTTTACCAATAACCAGTCAGCACGAGAATCAAAATATCCCGGGGCGCCAGATGGGTTAAAGCTAATCGCAAAAACGACATCAAATTAAAAAAATGCTTTGCTGATTTTTGGCTCAATGCAACAATAAGGATAGAAGGAGATTCAATTGGGAGTAACACATCCTGTAAAATTATCTCAGTTTATTTTGAAGTTAAAATTGACTGCAAGGATGCTCAAAGCAGCATCATCCACGTGTGGCGATCCACACTCTTATTTACACACAATATACAGAAATTTTCCAAACACATTTGACAATCTTTTTGAAAACACAAGTCCGATTAATAGTCCTGTAGACTGTGTTCCAAAATTATTAATATTTTAATTCCAGTTCAAAGTTAATTGTCTATACTGGAAATATCGTAGATCACTGTTTGAATATTTACATGATATTAACACTCGTAGAATAAATGTTTATAGAATTCTAAACTTTCACTTTTTTTTCCAGTTTCAAAAATACATCGTCGAAAAATATTATCATCATCGAAGCAACACAAATTATTTACACATATTAATAACATCTGAAAAGTATTTGACCATTGAGCATAGCATCGAAGAACTGTGCGAAGCACAACAACAATTAATCGTTCTTCTGACATTAAACATTTCGAGAAGTGACTCGATTATGAACTTCAAGTTCCTAACAAAATATATGATTTCTGAATCATCAACTTGATCAATAAATGGTTGAACCATTCAACTATTCAATTTTCCACTTGGAATCATTATTATAAAAATATTTATATTCATGGCCATTTTTAGCAACTTTCACAACTTGCAATTCTTCGACAGAATGCGGAAATAAGAATTGTAGTTTCATAATGAATTCATTTAGTTCATGGCACTAGGATTGAAAATATCCTTCAAATTATTCGTGGTTAAAGAATTATTTTTAATTGGCAGTGGCCCATTCTACTATTTGTGTAAGAACACAATATTACAACAACAACGGCAAAGGTCTTCCTCTGAAGAAGAATAAACTACTATCATGACAAATCCGGGTTCTAGCAAAATCAAAGTCTAAATGGAATTCGTAAACAAGGTTGAAATAAGAACTGATGGTTTTCAAGAAATAACCTTCGGGTCATTCATCCGACGAAATGTGTAGTTCCAATACTCCTACTATAAACCTGAGCCATCGAACCTGCTATTTGATTGATGCTCGAAAAAACCTCTTCATTCCTGCGACTTAAACATGCGCACCTGGGAATGGCATTTCAACTACTCCACACACATAAATTATCTTCCCAAAATTTATACAATAAATCAAGCCTCTGCTTGTTATCAACACTGGAAGATTAATAAACTTACAAGTTTATTTTATTTTACCATTCAGTTCAACCCGTGAATTTACCATACTTATGAAAATCTTATTTCACTTTCCAGTGTATTTACGTCATGATTTTATATAAATACAAAAATATCCTATTTGATACAAATATCATTTGCTTCCCGTTTCATGCCTCTCCGTGTTATCTGAAAACTATACTTTGCTCAATGCAAATATCAACTGTTCAACCAGAACTAACATGTTGGTTGAATGCGGGCTTGCGCTAACCACTTTCCTTCGGAAAATCTCCTGTTCCAAACTAGAAATGATTAAACTACTTCATAGGCTCTTTCTCAATACATATGATTATTAGAAAATATAATATCCATGAATTATTTAGAAAAATTATGAAAATTATTATTATTATTATTAGTGGATTTTTATTATTATTATTATTAATTATATCATTTTAAATGTGTTTAATTATCATCTCATTATGTGAGAATCCACATGTTCGAACCTTCGAATATGGAAAAAATATCCATTCCTCAACAAAAATAAATTATTAACTTTTACAGTTACATCGGCTGATTACCGTGATTTCCCAAAAATATGAAATATTCGAATAAATGCTCGAAATGCTCGGTCATCGATCCTAAACTGTTCTGAGTGCTGAAAATACTCAGAATAACTCTAACAAGTCTTGCGTAAATCATTGCAAGCTTTAAATACGACGAAAAAAATGTGTTGGTCATCTGCAGAAAAATAGTTTGTTCCAATTAGCTAGGCATAATATAATTCAAATGTGGCTTACATTTCTTGATGGTCTTGAAGCGTAGTAAACCTGGTCTGTACCAGATTTATCCATAGACATGCCCTATCGGACAAGCATGTATAATCCTTGTATCCGCTGCCATCATATACCCACAATTCGTCTAGTCAGACATAGTGGTAGTATCTTTTGACGTTTGAATAAACTGTGGTTCCATTTTAATATGGGCTTCTATCAAAGCCATAACAGTTTGTTTAAATAGGGTCAGATCTAAGTGATCTCTTCTTAGATATGTCAGTTGTAACATAACTCACGGTAATCTTATCAGTACAAGAAAAACACTGACAGTCTAAGCAATTAACGGCTGTTCTGAAGATCGTTCCCTGGGCATGGTTTATCAATATCACCATCTACCATGCGCTAGGCAACTTGTAGTTTCCTTTGCGTAGACTAATGAACACTACCGTTATAGACTAGTCTTCAGTGTACTGACAGATCGAAGTGGTTAACTAGTTACAAATATGAAAACTGACTTGAAATGGATTTAATCATCCAAGTATTATGTTACTACTGGACTGTGACAAAGTATTAAATTCTAGACAAGGTCTAGCATATGTCCTTGTAGAAATATAAATATTTCCACCAATGTCTGTAGAAAATCAATCACCTCAGTGATTCTCCTCACCAGAAACTTACTAAGTTCCAACTCGTAACGCAGCACTTTTCGTGACTATCACGACTTTCAAAAGAACTTCTGCGTAGATCCGGCAACCATGTGCCTTGGCTCAGCGTAGATGCAACTTGCTCGCCAAGTGCTTGTGTTAGAATGAGCTGAAGTTGCTTCGGCCAGCTGGCTTTTATTCAAAACTGTCAGGGTCACGCGTCATCACCTGATATCTGGAAATCCTCATATCTCTTGAATCCCTGGTCCGATTTACTTGATACTAATTGCATTCTCTTTCATTTGGCCGTGCCAGTAATCTGATCCCAGTCTCAAGTCTCTACTCCATAGTTAACTATTTAATCAATAAATAGCCTCCACCTCTGCTATTACTCGCTACGTCACTTGACATCCAACTATCGGTAAATTATTTCCAAATGCTTCGAGAAGCAATGTAGCGCGATATTCAAATATCTCAACTTTCAAAAGCGGCTACAGCCTTTCCCTTGATATCTAGGTGTCTGAATCTTGGAATACCCATTCCTAGAGTTGGGCACAATATATCGAAAGATACATGACTCACAAGACAATGCAGTGCTTCAAGAGGACCTGAACCTGGTCTATAAGTGGGCGATTGAAAATAAAATGAAAATAAACACAAGAAAATGTAGTCTCATAAAAATAGGGAAAGTGCGAAGGCAGGATTTTCAATATAACATTGGCTCGGAAATACTTGTAGAAGAAGATTCTTGCAAATATTTGGGCGTTCACGTAAGGAATGATATGAAATGGAGTAGTCATGTAGGATGTGTAGTTTCAAAAGCTTACAAATCCCTGCACTTTGTAATGAGGGTATTAAAAGGAAGTAGTACCTCTGCTAAAGAATTAGGATATTTGTCACTTGTAAGACCTATTCTGGAATATGCCTCGGCGGTTTGGGATCCATATCAAGTAGGGCTCATCAATGAGTTGGAAATGGTACAAAGAAAAGCCGCTAGATTTGTGCCCAGTGACTTTAATCCCAGGAGCAGTGTGAGCCGTATGTTAAAGAAACTTGGGTGGGAATCACTTGAGGCTAGGAGGATGAAATCTAGACTCTGCGCTATGTACAACACGTATACAAATCAACCAGCATGGGGTGAGCTTAGCAAACAATTGGGAAAGCCCACTTACATGGGTAGAAGCGATCATCCTTTCAAAGTTAAGGGCCGACCACAGCGAACAAATTATGGTAAATATTCTTTTGTAAACCGTGCCATTGATAACTGGAACTCTCTACCTGCCGCAGTCTTAGAGCCTTTTCCCAAATATATAGGTGTGTTTAAGAAAAGACTGACTATTTGTGTAGATACTCCAGTTTAATTGTTGTATAATTGTTCTTGAATTGTTATGTATAATTATTTATTTGTTATGTATATCCAATTTGCCACCGGGGGACACACCCCCCATTGCAAAAAAATGAATGAATGAACGAATGAATGACCTGCTATGTCAACGATTTTTCTTTTGGAATTGTTAATATTTCATAAAACCATATACAGGGTCTTTCATATAAAGTAAGAACGGCAAGCGTCGGTTTTGCTATGCGCTGCTGCGGTGGCCTTGGCCGAGCTTGTGGCGCGCCGTGGTCCCCTGCTTTAAGCGTGTGTACGCTTGCCACGGTGGGTGAGTGGTTATAGTGTCGGACTACCAACCCCATGATTGCAGGTTCGCCCCTGGCCATGGTAAGTGATTTTTGAAGGCGACAAAAATCACGACACTCATGTCATACGTTGTTGGCATGTTAAAGAACCCATTTGAATTCAGTAGGCCGTGTTCAATGGCAAAATTAATCTCGGGATTTTCCGCCAACACAAAGTTCCTCCATTCTCTACTTGAAAGCGCTGTAGTGTCAAGGAGTTTAGATATCTAACCTCCTTGACTTTCATAGCGTTCAAAGGAACGACGAAATTCGACATGCAAGCTACCCTCTGGGTGTCAATTAACAAAGCTTGCACCTGGCACCCGAGGCCATACGATATTATTATTATTATAGCGTGTGTACAATCCTATATGAAATATTACCTTATAAAAGATGCTGGAAGTGTCGTCATTCCTGTGTTATACTGGCATTGTATCTGGTAACCACATTCTGAGTACTGCCATTGTAATGTTTCTGATTTTTAATTCTTTGCTTTTTATTGAGCACTGAGTCAGTAGTGTCAAACCTATTTACAATTACGTGAATCTGTGCTATACTATGTGACCTGCCTGAATAGGATTGACATTTCAGCGGAAATTCCACGTCAGTCATCACCGCTCTGCCTCTTGACCAATCCATGTTCGCATAGTTGATGTCATAATACTCTGCGTTGCAATATTACCGCCCACGTGCCTCAGTGCCTGGTCAGCTTTATCTCTGGCTTGTACAGTTTGGCAATCTCGTTCTCAGACCACATGGCGATACGAGAAATGTCAATCCTATTCTGGCAGCTCACAGAGTATAGTGAAGGTGGCACTTCATCAGGAAATTCCTGAACAAATGCATCACGTACACGCCGAGCCGACTCGTACTTAAAATAAGTTTTACATACAAAAATACGATGTTGTAATGATAATGATAACTGTCTCATGTTAACATCTAAGGTTCAGACTGGCGACTGAACACCTGCACGTTTATTGAAAGGTCGAGTACAGTATATACTATGTGCGCGCTTTCAATACTACAGCAGGGGGCCCTGCAACGCCACAAGCTCGGCCAAGGCCATTGCCGCAGCGGATAACAAACCCGCCGCTCACCGTTCTTATTTTATATGGAAGACCCTGTATTTCAATCTTCTTGACCTGTGATGCTTGATTCTTTTTTTTACAAAAGCACTTAAAACGTAGGTCTAAATAATAAAATATGAAATAAATTAAAATTGAAAATATATAAATTGAAAAAATTTACAAACTTATAAAATAATTCTTGAGCTTATAAAATTACAATTTAATTAAGCTTTGAAACCTTATATATAAAAAACAAGTAGTTCCGTGAAGAACTATACAGCCTATTTTCATATATCCTACTTATGTTAATTGCCACTATCAACATACACAATTTCAGTCTGATTGCTATAATAGATTCGTAGATATTGAGAACCGACTAAATATTTCGGATGGTCGCCATGTTGGATTTTATGTATGTAGGTCCTAGATTTATGTACTGTGTCATGCAGATTATTGTGTACGTGTAGCATTCAGACTTCAATCGCATAATTAGGACACAAGAAAAAACAAGGAGATTTAAAACTTTTCACAGCTGCCATCTTGAGGTTATGGAAACAATTGAAATAAATTAGATGCCAGTGGATTAACATTCGGATAAAGATTTACTGTACCAAGTTTCACTGCACGCGGATGGTTAAATTGCGAGAAACATCCATGTGAATATTTATAATTCGCGTCACCGCCATGTTAGATTTGTGATCACCAGATTATTTAAAGTCCTATAGGTGAACTTAAGTTCATAGCCCCTATGAACATTAAAAAATGCAGTTTGATTGTTAAATAGATTCGTAGATATTCAGTATCGTCTAAATATTTCGGATGGTCGCCATGTTGGATTGTTAAATGTTAAATGTATAGGCCATAGAGTCATGTACCTTTAAAGGAAAATTATTGCGTAGGTTCATTATTCAAACTTTCACTTCGATAGCATGACTACATCAGTAGGGAGGCTGGGTGGGTTTTGAACCAAATACCGTTATTTATGCAAATTAGGGGGCGTGGCAAGGTCAATGACCTTGAGGTAGGTCATGCTCAATGACCTTGAGGTAGGTCGTTGACCCCCAAGGTCGCCGGGACCCCGGAAGGTAAACAAACCTTGGAGGGTCCAGGAACCGGTTTGAGGGGGTGTGGGTGGAGGGGGAGGAGTGGGGGGAGGGGGTGGGGAGGGAGGGGAGTGGGGAGGGGGAGGGGGTGGTGGCGAGGGTGGGGGATGAGGGGGAAGGATGGAAGAGGCTCTGCACGAGACCCTCCTCGACCCAGTCTCTCTCTTGGACTGAGCGCCTTCTCTGATATTATCCTGGGCTATATAGCTTTGCTTTGAGCCCGATGAGATCCGAGTGTTGCCGAAGGTTTCCGAATCTTTGTCGGTGAATGAATTGTCAGAGAATTGAACGGTCAACTGGTGTGTGTGACGTCACATCAGATTACGGGATGTGAGGTAGGTCATGAACGGGAGTGTTTTGAATGGAAAACATGGATGGCGGTGGTTGTTGAACCCTGACGTGGTAGGTTGGTTAGGTGTGAATGGGTCTGAGAGACAAACAAGATGGGGTTGAAAGCGCTCAATGGTAAACAAACATCGATGCGTGGGTGGATGTTTAATGAACATAGGTGTTTGTGTGAATGAATAAACAGATTTGAACGGTTAACCTGTGTGTGACGTCACATGGGATGACTAATCCCGAGATTGACAACGGGTTGTATGGTAGGTCATGTCTGGGAATGACCTTACGGTGATTGAGAGGGTGCGGGACAAATGATGAGGTAAACGTGTTTGAATCATGAATGGAGATGGATGGTGGGTGTTGAACTCTGGCTTGCTTGGTAGGTTGAATGTAAAAACAAATAAAACCAGAAGCAAAAAAAAAGTAAAATTTTGTTTTTATTTTGGAACTGCCAGCTTATTCTTCTTCCTCTTCATCTTCCTCTTCATCATCATCATCTTCTTCTTCTTCATTTTCTCTAACTCTCTCACACCCTTCCATCGTCGACATCAAATCGGCAAAAAACTCCATTAAAACGGGATCATTTCCAAAGCTATAAAAAAAATAATGTATACAATAAAGAGTACAACAAAATTGTTTTATAACGCTTGTCTATCTAAATATTGTATTGTGAATTGCTGGGAGTGTGTGACAGCAAGTACAGTTCACCTAAGTCTGCAGCAGCTTCCAGCGGACGCCCTTAGGGTGAGCTACAAGTTCTGTTCATTTTAAGTAGTTTCAAAATTTTGCTACTAGATATTAATGATACCTAGTGGTGAATGTTGGAACTTGAGTATGAGTTTCAGTGCTGGCAGTGTTCACGAACATGTGTGACTCACTTGAGTATGTAGCTGCTTTCAGCGAACGTCTTTAGGGTGAACTACAAGTTCCAAGTTTTTTTTTTTTTTTTGCTACCAGATAATAATGCCATCTAGTGGTAAATGTTGGAACTTGTTTTGACAATCTAACCTGTCAATGTAGCTTCACACAAGTTTAGTCTGTGGACGGATCTTTTACATGTCATAAAGTAAGAACATGTAACCACTGGCTTTACTCCCCCTCCAAAGGAAGGTATACTGAAGGATTTTAACACACTTAAAAAAATCTGACTTCCTTCCCAATCCTTTTTTTTATTCATCTCAATAACACGGGTTATCAGACAAATTCTACTCACACCCAAGTAAACATGGGCTACAAAGGCGGTAACTACGCTCAGTATTTCTAATCATTTTGAAGAAGAAGAAAAAAAAAACAAAAAAAAACAAAAAAAAAAAAAAAAAAACACCGCTTGCTTCCAGTATTTGACCAGATCAGGAATGGAATGAATTAAACTCCATCTAGCGGTGAAAAAGATCTGTGTTGGCTGCCAAAGCCTGTCTCACTTTTGTCAGTCAATGTTTAAATGAATGACAGATAAAAAGAAATGATAGCGGAGGGTGTTGTCGAAAGAAAATTTTGACAGGGAAAACTGGTGTTCCCTGAGAAAAACCTGTCTGCTTTTGGTTTGCCCAGCGATCTTTTACATGTCATAAAGTAAGAACATGTAACCACTGGCTTTACTCCCCCTCCAAAGGAAGGTATACTGAAGGATTTTAACACACTTAAAAAAATCTGACTTCCTTCCCAATCCTTTTTTTTATTCATCGCAATAACACGGGTTATCAGACAAATTCTACTCACACCCAAGTAAACATGGGATACAAAGGCGGTAACTACGCTCAGTATTTCTAATCATTTTGAAGAAGAAAAAAAAAAAAACACCGCTTGCTTCCAGTATTTGACCAGATCAGGAATGGAATGAATTAAACTCCATCTAGCGGTGAAAAAGATCTGTGTTGGCTGCCAAAGCCTGTCTCACTTTTGTCAGTCAATGTTTAAATGAATGACAGATAAAAAGAAATGATAGCGGAGGGTGTTGTCGAAAGAAAATTTTGACAGGGAAAACTGGTGTTCCCAGAGAAAAACCTGTCTGCTTTTGGTTTGCCCAGCGATCTTTTACATGTCATAAAGTAAGAACATGTAACCACTGGCTTTACTCCCCCTCCAAAGGAAGGTATACTGAAGGATTTTAACACACTTAAAAAAATCTGACTTCCTTCCCAATCCTTTTTTTTATTCATCGCAATAACACGGGTTATCAGACAAATTCTACTCACACCCAAGTAAACATGGGATACAAAGGCGGTAACTACGCTCAGTATTTCTAATCATTTTGAAGAAGAAAAAAAAAACACCGCTTGCTTCCAGTATTTGACCAGATCAGGAATGGAATGAATTAAACTCCATCTAGCGGTGAAAAAGATCTGTGTTGGCTGCCAAAGCCTGTCTCACTTTTGTCAGTCAATGTTTAAATGAATGACAGATAAAAAGAAATGATAGCGGAGGGTGTTGTCGAAAGAAAATTTTGACAGGGAAAACTGGTGTTCCCAGAGAAAAACCTGTCTGCTTTTGGTTTGTCCAGCACAGATCTAACATAAAGTGAGTGGAATTGAACCACGCACCCAGCCGTGAGAGACTGGCGTGCTGCTACATAAGGCTTTAGTAAATAAATAATACTTACATTAACAGATCCAGCGTCAACTCCTCGTTGTTTTCTTCTTCCATCTCCATGACTTCATTTATCTTGTTCCCAGACATTGCAGCGAATGATATGTTGTGAAAAGGATCATTCTCTTTATATACTGTGTGTTTTGTGGTGAAAGGCGGATTAATTAGGAGTGTTTAAAGTAGTTGTACAGGGTTATACAGTGTGGAGCTATTTCTGGTGAAAGGAAGGTCAGTAACGATTCCTGTATTAATGCAGGGTAATGTCGTATGGAGGTCATTTTTGTGTGAAAGGAACGGTAATCCATGGGCGTTTCCTGTATTCGGGGGGGTATAAATAGTCGAGCAGAATTGAAATGAAAGTAGAGTTGGCTAGGAGCTTACAGCATTCGCACTAGATTGCAATTGGATCCTTGTCTATCAGGTAATATTCAACATACTTAAGTATATAACTTTAAAGTATATCCTAGTGTATATATTTGACTATGTGCTACTGGGAGACTAACTCAGCCAAATGGTTTACAAAATAAGTGAATGTACTGTACAGAAAAGAGGAGAATTGAAGCATTTGAAATGTGGTGTTACAGGAGAATGATGAAGATCAGATGGGTAGAGAGAGTAACAAATAAAGAGGTATTAAGACGAGTGGGAGAGGAGAGATGTTTCTGGCGACTGCTAATGAAGAGAAGAGATACATTGGTAGGACACATATTAAGACACCAGGAATAGCAAGCTAAGTTATGGAAGGAAGGGTCGAGGACAAAAACTGTAGGGGTAGACCAAGGTTAGAATATGTTAAACAGATTGTGTCGGGTGTAGGGTGTCGGAGCTATGTAGAGATGAAACGATTAGCTCAGGACAGGGAGGCTTGGAGAGCTGCATCAAACCAGTCAAAAGACTGAAGACTCAAACAACAACTGTACATTACAGTACTTGTAAATGCTGAGATGGTATGTTTAAATCCACATGAAGATGTTTAGAATTTTAATAGTATAATGGCCTATTGACAAAGCTGGTTTAAAAGTCAGACGGTATGAATCAGACAAGCAATAATTACTTCAAGTATGAAACGAGCAGAATTCATAGCATGTAATAAGATTGGATTTAACGTGACTTGCATCTTAAACCGCTAACTGCCTGGGATATATAAAATGAATGCAGCTCAATTATATATAATTACTGTTATTATCCAATTAAATGTTGCCGATTTCACTGCATTGCCCCGCGAGATAATTACGGTGCTCGAGGCGGTCACGTAATAGATAATGATCTCTTATGTATTGCAAAGGTAAAGGATTTATGTAACATTAGCTCCGAGACATGGATTCACTTTTATACTTTAGTTCCAGGTCAAGTAACCTATTTAGTTAAGGACATTTAAATCATTACCTCCCGACCAATGTAGCCCCCAATGCACTTGGGTGTATTGAACACATAAATTATTTAAGCAACCTGCGACGGCTTCACCCGGGAACAGATATAATATACAAACAACCCGTCCCGGCTTCGCCCGTGAACAGTTATGTTATACCAGAAACCCAACCCGGCTTCGCCCGCGAACAGTTATATTATACCAAAAGCATGTACCGACTTCGCTCGAGAACAGTTAAATTATACATGCAATCTGCCCCGGCTTTGTCCGGGAACAGTTAAATTATACAAACAATCCGCCCCGGCTTCGCCCGGGAACAGTTGTAAACCGCTCTGGCTTCTCCCGGGATCAGTTAAATTATAGAAGCAATCAGCTTCGGCTTCGCCCGGGAGACAGTTAAATGATATAAGTAATCTTCCCCGGCTTCGCTCGTAAACAGTTATATATTATACTAAAAACCCGCTCCGGCTTCGTCTGGGAACAGTTATACATTATACAAGCAATCTGCCCGACTTCACCCGGGAACATTTATATATTATACTAGAAACCCGCACCGGCTTCGTCCGGTGGACAGTTAAACTATACAAGCAATCTGCCCTGGCTTCGCCCGGGAACAGTTAAATTATACAGGCAATCTGCCATGGCTTCACCCGGGAACAGTCATATATTATACTAGAAACCCGCTCCGGCTTCGCCCGGGAACAGTTAAATTATACAAGAAATTCACCCCAGCTTCACCCGGGAACAGTTATATATTATACTAGTAACCCGCTCCGGCTTCGCCCGGGGGGACAGTTAAATTACACAAGCAGTTTGCCCCGGCTTTGCCAGGGAACAGTTAAATTATACAAACAATCTGACCCGGTTTCATCAAAGTACAGCCATGGCCAGCACCTGATCATGTAGCACCTGGGTGTATAACTTGTTTGATAACCTGTGTTCTTGTAATGGAATGAGGAGAAGTAGGAAAATGGTGAGCGCAAGCTGCTGACAATTAAATTAGTGGCTAGCGATAATGGGTGTGTAGAAGGGTTTTGATAACTTTTGTGTGTATATACATATTTGCTAATGGCTTAGGTATACTAAAACACTATTATAGATATCAAATTCGATTTCAGAATGTCGGCAATAAAAAATGCGAATTCCATAGGGAAAGATGCTGGACCAGAGACTAATCGACTACAGGATCTGCAGGTAAACGAGTCTTATTTGGTAACTGCTGTTCGTCGAGTCAAGACGAAATTTGGGGAACGTATTCTTTGTGAACTGGAGGACTTTGTAGTATTTCTACCGTCGAGATTCAAGGAACTCAGCGAGGAAGATGTAGCCGATCTCAACAAAGGGACCATCTTTTTAAAATACATGGGACTGGAAAACAAAAGATGTCTTGTTGAATTCATAGAAGAAAAAAATAAAATTTAAAATTAGTTTATGTAAAACGGAATTTGCAGGGAAAATAAACTTTGGTTCACTCTCTCTGCAAACCGTTCAGTTTTTGTAATTGTTAAGTACTAAGGGACATCATGTCGTCACCGATACAAAGTTGGCAAGATGTGGATAGTTGTTTCAATAACAATATCTGTTGCACTAAAGTCAATAATGATGCAAACATTTTAAATCTCAATGAATATTTAAACACTAGTTACATCATTTTTCAAAACAAAATACAAGACTGTTTAAGAGAACATGTAGCGTTAAAGGTTAACGCTGAATTATTATGTGACTTTGCTATTTTGAAACAAGGTGTCGAAATTATTCAGCCAATCTATTTACACACACACATGACTAAATTATACCGCACTGATAATATACACAGTTGGTATAGTAAAAACATTGTTGATAAACTCACAACACGCTTTGCTGAGTTTCAAGAATTAGAAAGCGGCAAATCGCTGGAAGCTATCAATCATCTTAAAATTAATGTATGCACCTTTGATCCCATAAATAGTGGGTCATCTCATGTTAATTTGCCTAAACAGTTGGAAAACCGTCACGCAGTTATCAATGTGGATAATAATGATGTTTTCTGCTTTATCTGGTCCCTGGCTGCTGGGCTATGTTCTGCAAGTAAACATGTTCACAGAATGGGCAAATATCACGAGAAATTTATGGAATTAATGATCAGTCTAAATTTAGCAGACATAGAATTCCCAATGGACCTCAACGCCATTTCTCGTTTTGAATCTAAAAATCCGCTTTACTCCATTAATGTATACGGAGTTGAAGGAGACAAAGTTATTGGGCCACTCTATGTGACAAAGGAAAAAAAGGAAAAGCATTTTAATTTATTGTACATTGAAGGGGAATTGTGCAACCATTATTGTTATATCAAAGATCATTCCAGACTAGTTCGTTCACAAGTTACAAAGAGTAAAAATAGGGTATATATATGTGATCGCTGTTTGCAATATTTTACTAGCAATCAAAAGTTGACAGCCCATACTATTGATTGCATTACACAACCAGCTGTAAAAATTACATTCCCAGAAAAGGATAAAGCCAGTATGAAATTTCAAAATGTGTCTCGTCAAGAACCGCTTCCATTTACAGTATATGCAGATTTTGAATGTTTAATCACACCCATTGACACATGTAACCCGGATCCAGCACGCCCGTACACTCAACAAGTACAGCAACATGTGCCATTCAGTTGTGCTCTAAACGTGATTTGCTCATATGACCCTTCGCTTTCTTACTTCAAATCTTATCGCGATGCAAATGCTGCTGCTTGGTTTTTAAATGAATTGGACGCCTTGGCAGATCGGGTGTACAATATCCTGGAAAACCCAATTCCGCTTCAAATGTTGGACGCAGACGAGGTGGCTTTTGCAACAGCAACCACTTGCCACATTTGTCAAAAACCAATAGCAACTTGTGACACGCCGGTGAGGGACCATAATCGGTACACTGGCAAATTTAGAGGAGCGGCTCATAGTGCATGTAATTTGGCCTATAAAAGAGCACGCTATATTTCTTGTTTCTTGCACAACATGTCTCGGTATGACAGTCATCTAATTATTAAGGAATTTGTTAACCTTGAAAACCAAAAGTTTTCTTTAATTCCACAAAATCATGAAAATTTTATTTCGTTTACAAAATGGCGAAATGGAATTAGTATACGATTTTTAGATTCGTATAGATTCCTCGCATCATCATTGGATGCGCTGGTTCAAGGGCTTCACCCAAACAATTTGAATTCTGTACGTCAAAACTTTACTGGTGACGAACAATTTGAATTATGCATTCGAAAAGGGGTGTTTCCCTATAATCATGTAAACAATTGGGCATGTTTGCAGGAAACTGCACTCCCTTCAAAGGGTAAATTTTACAATGACTTAACAAAAAGTCATATTTCTGAAGAAGACTATTTACACGCTCAAAAAGTATGGGACGTGTTCAAGATATCAACTTTGGGCAAGTATGCTGATTTATACCTCAAAATTGATACACTACTTTTGACAGACGTGTTTGAACACTTTCGCAAACTGTGTCTTGAAATCTACAATCTAGATCCAGCCCATTACTACACCCTTGCCGGATACAGTTGGGACTGTATGTTGAAGGTGACTGAAATAGAACTGGAACTATTAACTGACATCGACATGTTGCTCTTTTTTGAACGCGGGATACGTGGCGGGCTTGTATCGCTTGTGCAAAAGCATGCCAAAGCAAATAATCCATATATGGATACATACAAACCAAAGCAACCTACAACATACCTCACATACCTGGATTGTAACAATTTATACGGATATGCTATGGAAAAACCGCTTCCGTATCAAAATTTTCGATGGCTGACTTCAGATGAAGTTTCAAATTTTAATTTACAGGACGCGTTGAGCAATAACACACGTGGCTATGTTCTAGAAGTTGACATATTATATCCCCGCGAGATACACAATGATCATTCTGATCTACCATTTTGTGTTGAAAAACTACAACCTCCCAGTTCACGTTCCAACAATAAAAAGTTGCTGGCAACGTTAAATCCGAAAAATCGCTACGTCATACACATCGAAAATTTAATGCAATGTTTGAAACACGGTTTGAAGCTACAAACCATTCACCGCATTATTTGTTTTGACCAGAAACCATGGTTACAACCGTACATGCAATTAAATACTCATTATCGGCAGCACGCCAAGACTACATTCGAGTCAAATTTTTATAAATTAATGAACAATGCATGCTACGGTAAATCTATGGAAAATATTAGAAAGCAAAGAACTATTCATTTGGTAAACCACTGGGATGGTCGATATGGCGCACGAAAATATATTGCTATGCCCAATTTCCATTCAGTACGAGTTATTGAAACTGATTTAGTAACCATTTAATTGTCAAAGACAGAAATCATGTATAACAAACCAATTTACTTAGGAATGGTAATACTTGACTATTCAAAATTTGTAATGTATCAATTTCATTATGAGTTTGCCAAACAAAAGTTTGGAGATGTAAAATTACTGTATATGGATACAGACAGTCTTATTTATCAAACCAATAAGACGGATATTTACTCTGTGATGAGAGAACATCCAAGTTACTTTGATACCTCAAACTATGAAGTTAACAATATGTTTGGCATAATTCCCATGAATAAAAAACACATTGGCCTATTTAAGGATGAGTGTGCTGGCGATGTTATGACGGAATTTGTGGCTTTGGCGCCGAAAATGTACGCATTTTCAACTCAAAAGAATAAAGGTCAATGCAAAGCGAAGGGTGTTCTTCGTAGCGTCACACAATTCCTCAATGTTGAGGAATATCGATGTGTACTCTACACAAACACCTCTCGCTTGTACCAGCAAACACGCATTCTTTCAAAGAACCATAATATATTTACAGTAAATCAAAATAAAACATCGCTGTCTACATATGACAATAAACGGTTGTGGGATGGTGTAAATAGCTTGCCTTTTGGACATTTCCACACCTAGTAAATAAGAACACACTTTAATTTTTCAATTCTTTTTTATTACAATTGTATGTTTTTACAAGAAGAAACCAAAACATCTTTTGTGAATGCTGTAATCTGGTGGACTGACTCTCAAATAAATACTTAACAATATTTGATTCAAGGTTATTTCTTTGTCCTTTTCCTCGCTAATCCACAACCACCACCAATCATTAGCTTTGACTTCATAGCTCCTGCCACGATCAAGGCTGCAATCCTTTCACCAATGGAAGCAGTAGATGATGTCACGCGCTGCACAGCCTTTCTCAGAAGAATGTGGTCTGCAACTCGACGTACTTCTGCATTCTTGTCGCTGTAAGCAATGTCATGATCTCTACACGCAGCATCCAATTTGTTGATTCCAGAATTCCCTTGTGCTAGACGTTGGTTTAGTTTAGTCCCAGGACCACAAAATTGATATCCGGGAATATGCAGTTCAATGGGAAGTACATCAATGGCCTTGTTAACTAGACCATGACCAGCAAAGGTCCGATATATCTTTTTCAATCGTTGTCTTACTTTTTGGTGCTGGCGATACTGCCGCTGCTGTCTCTTCTTCCTCTTCTTCATCGCAACCATGGAATGATGAAGCAAAGTCTTTACATGACGGTATATTTGTATGGCCGTGGTACAATTTGATGAGCTGACACGTTCCACACTGTCTAATGGATGGCATTTTAGTAATAGACACTTGCTGGTGATGACTAAAGTCAGTGCATGGTTGTAGTTCACGCAGACCAGGATCTCTGCTCCATTCACTAGGTACACTGTGCCAAATATTTTTCACCGCGTTTGAAGCAACATAAAAAAGGAACGCCTTGGGCAAAGCGTTCAATTCCTCATCTGTGAAACTGTCAAGCTTTTTTTTACAGGCAAAAAACTTGACAATAGCTCGCTCTGTGGGGTTTGCGTCCAAACCTTCAATTGCTGCCATATTACTACACGTCCACACTGATCACTGGTATGTCTCACACTGAAGCTGACGTTACGACGCTTTGCACTCAACATGCAAGTTTTGACATGCTCTGCGAGCTAGCCAATCAAAAAGCTTCCAAACATTTTGAAGTGTTTTATTTTGTAGAGGTTCATCAGGCACGGACAGGTTGTACAGTGCAGGACATCCCAGATCATGAAGGTCAACAAGTTGACATGATGAATTAACATACTGACGCAACCATTCCTTTTTTTCACTTCCCTTTACAAATACAAGGTCAGCACCAAACAAGTGAGCTTTCAGAACAAGTGATAGATGCTGGTAAGGAATGTCGCCTTCTTTCCAGACTAGTCCCAAATTGCGTTGCAACCACTCTGTTTGTCTTCTGTCCTCGTCTGACTGCAAATGCAATGGAAACGGTGGTTCAAAGACAAAACTGGTCACTCTTGGTGCCCACATGGTTGTGCAGTCAATAATTCCTACTTCTTTAAATACAAACTTGTTTCCGTTCACCTTGAAACCCTGCACGTCGACAATCAATGTTTTCGGCATGGTGACGGATATCAGTCCTTCCACCACCGATGCTTCTTAACAACTAACTGATTGGATAGGAGCGGGAAAATAATATACACACAAAGAATCAATTACACAATTTTATTCATAAAGTTATCGGTACATCGCTTACAATTTTTTATCATAGGATTTGGACCATCCCAATCACAGTGAGAATCTCCTCGATGCATAAAGTGTCTACGACAAGGACGACAGGCTGCAACATCCGCCGACATACGGAGGTGTAATGGTAGCTTATCCCAATTAAGGTCAATGTCGTGTGCACCGTACGCGGTCAGAAATCCAGCTGGTAAATAGGCAATCAGATGCTGCGGCATTTCACGAAGAAATTGTGCTTTATGGTAGGCGCGTATTGCTAAACTCACCAGGGTGCGATAAATCTCAAATGCTGCATCAGCGTCTCGACTTGTTGAGCAACGATCGCATTTGCAGTCCATGCAATCTACCCGCTCTCCAACATGACAAGATGAAGCTTTGGCAACGCCATCGTCCACATTATTTGTTTGATTAGCGATGGGCTTGTTGTTGTACCCCCTGTCATGAATACCAAACGTAGACATGAATCCATCTGGTAAATAGTGAACCAGATGCGGCGGCATTCTAAGCACAGTATGATTCTTGTGATAGGCAGTTATAGCTTCACTCACTAGGGCGCGATAAATGGTAAACCTTGAATCTTCATCTGAGCCTGGTGAATCACTTTCACATTTGCAGACCTACCTCGCAGAGGGGGTTGTGACTTCATCGTAGCTTTCCATGATTGTGAAGGGCAATACAGGAAGACATGCTATTTATACTCTGGTCACCATATTGGACAGCGGTTGATAAAACACTTGTGCCTCGTGAACAATAAGGCAATAGGCTGTTGTTTTTTCTGGAATAACTGTCGATGTTTCAAATTCTAGTCTGATATCAATTGTTGTTTCCTTCATCGACTCCTCCAAATACGAACAGTCCATCACCACCAGAGGCGCCTTGGACTTGAAGTCTTGTGGTGATAATAGCGGACATGCCTCTTTCTGATAATAGGAAGACTGAAAGTTTACAAACATGTCATAGAGCTTACCATATTTGTTCTTGTTAAAGTTTAAATCCATTCCCTCATAGGGAAAGGTAACTCCGTTCAAAAAGAGTCGTATATTTCGTAATTGGATGTGATCAAATTTTGATGCATCTTTATTCTGTTGATATTTGCGATCTGTTTGAAATCCAACCAGGACGTAGAGTGGCCGCTCTGTATACCGTGAGGTTTTTATAGACCAAGTATGTGTATCGGAGAGTGGTAATACCGGGTATTCATGCAGCTCCCAGCTTCTAAATTGAATGGGTAAAGCTGTATCCTTCTCCACAATCTTGAGCAGACTCAATTTTTTCTGATCTGATAGAGTAACGTGCGGTACTTTCCATAGAATTCGTTGCAGTAGAATTTTTGTATCTATTGGCGATGTATCAGCTCCCTTTAGCGCATTATAATCACTCCTGTCTCGTACAAGAATCAGATCCTGTCTTGCGTTTACAACAATGCGCTTATGATCCTCTGCAAAGCCTAGTATTAATTTTAGAGGTAAATGTCCAGTAAATGTACCATCATCGGTAATCATCCAGTCGTTGGTTGAGTTGGGACACCAACCAGCCATACAAAAAGCTTTACTCTCTTCGCTTCCGTACGAGGGATAAAGTTTCATGACACTTGTTATGCCAACATTTCGAGTAGTATGCACTTCAATACCGTTGATCACGTAGCGAACCTCAGAAAACAAAAAGGCCAAAGCATTGTTGGCCAACTTTGACGTTGTTGGAATGGTACCATCCAATTTGGTGAGTTGCCCTTCAATCTGGATGTAACTTTCATGTGGAAGCGTGTAGATATCTTGTTGGTTAATAGTAATTCGAATCTCATCATTATTATTTAGTCCCTGAGTATACGGTTGGTAGGAATGGTGTTCAATTCTTACAATGCCCTCCTGTACTTCGACAGGGTTTGTCACGTCTAGAATCGAATTCATGACGTAAGATGTAACCAAGTTGTTGTAGGATCTGCTTGTTGACACGTGTTAACCTGTACACGTGTTGAGCACAACTAACACCTGCTCTTGACAGTTTTGCCGCTTTATACACTTGTTTCATGCTGGCTTCAGATACAGTTTGTAGGTCACAGGTGTATGAGGGTCTAACCGGATGAGACGTTGGTTTCTATTCACCAGCCTTAAGGTAATATTCCTGATGTTGGTCACACTCACAGGATGATAGAGCACCACCGACGGGTTTTCGCGGATGATATAACCACCAGGTGAAGTAACAATAAAATCATAAAGCGAATGCGAGGGATCTTGATTGGTGTAGACGTCTGTAATAATATTACACGTGACAGATACGTGATGATCTTCAATTATTTTCACCGGTTGGTCAGACTTGTGTATCACGTTTGGTACTAACACTTGTGGTGAATAGCCTAACAATGACCCAATCGAATCTGGTTGAGATTTAAAATCAATCCTAAAAGAAGAAAGAATACTGCAGCGATGTGTCACGTTGTTGGCTATGAGTTCAAACTTGCGTGTCCCGTCCAGAAATGCTTTTAGACTAAATTCTTTGGTGAGAGTTGTGTAGATGTGATCGTGAATATCATCTACGGTGTAGCTGCCAGACGGTAGAGTTAACACATAGTCATCGTAGTAGAACTTATCATTGACGTCTTCAATTATGTTGCAGATTCTATTATAGCCTTCAAACGAAACAAGTCCCAGCACGTAGGGTCGTCGTCCCAATTCAATAGGAGGATAAAAGTCAACAGTTACTTCCGCACCTTGTCCGTGCACTGTAAACGTTCTACTTTCTGTTGTCATAATGACCACGTCACCCGCCGTGCTCGGTCTTATATAGAAAAGTCAAACATAGACGACCGCACTGTTGCGTGTTAAAATTTTGCACTCGTTTCACATTATAGTGTATTGTTGCACTGCTTCCAAAATAGCGAACAAGCTCTGTCGGAGGAGGAAGATTTCCAAAACTGTCAAAGTACCACACGGTTCGCCCATGCTTTATGTAGGCCACATAATGCGTTCCCGGTCCATGACTATCATCCAAATTGACAACTGCACTTTCATGGCTCCGTGGTCGAGACGGTAGTTGGTTGCGCATAAACACGCCTCGAAAGTGGGAGATCTTAAGCTGTTTTGCATATCTTATAACTTCCTCATGCGTCATGGCTCGTCGTGGCAGTGCATCGATTAACCGTTTTTTGGCGACATGTAAATGCCGAGTCCTTTCTTGTAGGGTGCTAGCTTCATGTTCACACCTTTGCCGCGCAGTGCTATGACCTCCATAGTTTTATTATGCCTTTCACTTTCCTTCAACTGTTGCTTCGCCTCCTCAACAGCTTTCACCGTTCGTGCTACCGCACTTGCTCCTCCAAGAAGTGAACCCAGGGCTGCTAGTCCAGCAAACAGTGCAGGTAAAAATCCACCACGTTTCGGCACAGGAATAACTCGGGCACGTTTTCTAAAACGTAGTTTACTTTTGGGATTCGCATGCAATCGTGCTGCTCGGAGTGCTTTCTTAATAGCCAACTCACTATTTGTTTCTCCGCGCGAAGCTTGACGTGCCGCATGAAGAATAGCTTTAAAACCTCCCTTTCTGGACAACTTCTTCCTCTTCTTCACCACATATCTCTGTTTCACCATCGCGACCAAAGAACAAGACAACCTCACACCGCAAAGTATAGAACACAACTAACACTCCTCAGGAAGGGAACCTGTAGTTATTTATTCAATGGTGGCTGTATATTCAAGTTCTATATACAGAGGAAAATCGTTCATCGTTTTCCCCGCCTCTTTTTCTTCAGACGAGAGTTTCAAGTGAAAGAATAATTTGTCTCCGGCTTTCACCGGTTGATCAATAAGTGGTTGAACACTACCGTTTAATCGTACCTCTAAATGTTTCAAATCTGGTGCATACTCAATTACACGAATGGCACCATCATACATTAAACGGTAATTGTCATACCCCGAACGTAGTATGTAGGCGAGGTTATTGGGATCTTTTACCGGTTGTTGGTTTACAATGTGAAGCAGAAATATAGAGGGTATTGATTTAATAAAAAGCGATAACCGTTGTTCCAAGAATCGTTTCGTCGTCACGTCGTGAGGTTGCACAGGATCAGCAACTTCGGCTATTCGTCTTCGCTTCATCTGTAGAGCGTTCTCCTTAATTTCCCACACCTTTTCCATTTCAGAGTTTAAAAACCGTTTTGTACAAACATCTTGATCATCTTCAGGATCGGCCACATGCACAAGGCGTGCATTATTTGCTGTATAGCCCTTTGCAGTTAGGGTGGGCACAATACTGAGCACCTGTTTCACCTTGTTATCTACATAGTCCTTTCGAGCAGCGTCCGTGTTGTTTGTTGGAAGAGCCAGCTGAGTGATTCGACGTTGGTGTACGTCATAGTCCTTTGCTTCTGTTAACACCACAGCATTGGTTAACACATAGGCTTTGGTGCACACATCTTGATCGTTCACAGGATCTGCAACGCCCGTAATACGTTTATTCTGAGCCTCATAATCTCCTTTGATACGTCGTAATCGGTAATAATCTACATACTTTTTTGAACATGCGTCCGAGGGTAATACGGGTTCTGTTATATTGGTCAATCGCTTTCCATTAAAGTCGTAATTGCCATCTGTAGTGCGTGACAATACATTAGCATCGACATATCGTTTAGTAGCCGGATCTGTATCATGTTTTGGATCGTTTGTCAAAGCAAATCGTTCATTTGTTTTGAGAGTTCTTCCAAAGGCGTCCATGGTTACACTGGAACTGAAACACCCGTTTGCCTCATGTATATAGAGACCAGCTCTTCCCCTTTCACATTTAGTTGATATGCAGATTATTAAGCAACAACATTCACTTCCGGTGGGAGACTTGGTTTCACACCTCTTCTCAACATCGTCCGAACAACGTCATGGATCACTCTTCCCATCCTCCATTCGCTGTCTCATCGCCGGCCCATCGGGATGTGGAAAAACCAATCTTCTGCTTACCCTCATCACCTCCTTAAACGGAGTGCGCTTTCAAAATATCTATATTTTCGCCAAATCGCTGTATCAACCGCTGTATGTGTTCTTGGAACAGGTCATGTCAGGTCTGCGCAACATGGGCTACTTCACATTCGCAGCACACGAAGATGTCATTTCTCCGGACAATGTTCGCCCCCATTCGCTTATGATTTTTGACGATGTGGCCACAGAACGACAGGGCATTATTCAGGCTTACTTTAGCATGGGACGTCATAAATATATTGATTGTTTTTATCTCGCTCAAACCTATTCGCGAATACCAAAACAGTTGATTCGTGACAATGCCAACGTGATTGTTCTCTTCCGTCAGGATGAGCGCAACATGCATCACGTCTACGATGATCACGTGAACCCAGACATGACCTTTCAAGCCTTTACACAGTTGTGTGCCATGTGTTGGAACGCTCATCACCACAGTTGTCTTGTTATTGATAAGCAGAGCAACATCAACAATGGGCGCTACCGCATGGGATTTGATCATTTCATTCGTATTTAAGTAGCTGCATCGCTTTTCTGAACATCATTAGTTCAGATGTCATGGCGACAACAGGGAGTCAATTAAAAAAGCACATAATCCGTGCGCGAAATAGCATTCGACAAAAGTTTCGCTATCTAAAACGTGCACATGCCGACAGTGAACTGTTTGTCGAAAAACATTTGAAATCACCTCTGGAAGCTGTGTTGAAAGGAACAACAAAGCCTAGTACACGCTCAAAAGAAACACAAACAATTGAAGAGGAGGAAGAAGATGATGAAGAACCTGAGGATGTTTTTTCTCCATTGTTTCCGTCTTCTGACTCCAAAGAATCACCGCTGCCCCAGTTTTTGAAAACATCAATAATTGCTGAAACACCCACTAGAGCCAAAGAAAAGCAGCCTACTCTTAAAGAAATATTGAATACGCCCGAACAATATGTGCGGTTAAAATCCATTTTACTACAAAATTATGGTGCGTTGGTTACCCCCTTCCTTGAAGATCTTTTTACTAAGAAAACTGATACTACCTATGGTGTTCGCTATGAAAACAATAGATTTCGAATTGGCGATTCAGCAATCAAGATAAGTGACAATGTTTTGATTGTTAAAACAGTTCGTTACAAATTGACGCCAGGGCTTTTAGAACTTTTATTTTCACGTACACCTTCTACCGAGGACTATGATAAAGAAGATCTTGAAAAGTATAAAGACATCTTGATGGCTACAAATGGTTTTAGACGTAATTATAAACGTTCTGAAGCAATAAATGCTAATAAGGGCTTCAAATATAAAACCACCATATCAAAATTGTTTCCCACCTATGCAAGTGTTCGCCGTGCAAATTCAGCGTCCGGTATCACGTTTAATACTTTGAAACCATTCATCGATTTCGCCTATTGGAACAATCCAAATAAGTTGGTTAAACGTCTGCAACTGTTGCGTGCATCGGAACAGGCCGGTCATACCGGACACGAGGCGGAAGTTTTAGAAATAGAAGAGGAGCTTCGTCATGCTGGCATTATTGTCTAATGAGTCAACGTGTTCACACACCCTCGCCTGTTAACGCTGCCATTGCTCGCGAGTTGCATAGACCAGCTCGTCGTCTCTACCATCGTCGTCGTGTCATCACACGGGGCGTTGACGATCTTTGGCAAGCTGATCTGGTTGAAATGATTCCCTATGCCAAAGCTAACAACGGGGTCAACTATCTGCTCACCGTCATCGACGTTTATTCCAAAATGGCCTTTGTTGAACCTGTTCGGAATAAATCTGCACAACTGGTCACCGCTGCATTCAAGACCATCGTTCAGCGGTCAAGACGACAACCTCGTTTGCTTCAAACAGATCAAGGCAAAGAATTTTTCAACAAGACTTTTTCCGCTTATCTCAAATCGCTTGACATCCATCACTATTCCACTTTTAGCAATCTAAAGGCAAGTGTTGTAGAACGTTTCAACCGCACACTCAAGACGCGCATGTGGGAACAATTTACAGCAAGAGGATCCTATCGCTGGCTTGAACTTGTAGGCGACCTGGTGACACGTTACAACAACACTAAACATAGAACCATCAAAATGAAACCACGCCTTGTAACCAAGAACATTGCGCAATTGGATCGCATTCATCACAAAATCAAAACAGTAGATCCACGACGTCATCAATTACGTATTGGTGATTATGTGCGCATCAGTAAACATAAATCAATCTTCGCCAAAGGATACACACCAAACTGGAGCACAGAAATATTTCGTATTCGCAAGGTAAAACTTTCTAATCCAGTTGTTTATTTACTTGATGACCTCAACAAGCAGCCAATCCAAGGAGGATTCTACATGGATGAACTGCAAAGGACGCAATATCCCAAGCATTATCTTGTTGAAAAAATTGTACAAAAACGTGGCAATAAACTTTTTGTTAAGTGGCTAGGTTTTAATGCCACATATAATTCATGGATTAATAAATCAGATCTGGTGTACACCTTCTTGTTTTTATTTCATGTCGAGCTGGCCGACTCAACATACCATGCGATTTGTATCCTACCCCCACCCTACCATTTACAGGAAATACTACTCCAGATTCATTGATGTTTGTTTACCATTGAGCACATTCAACAACCAGTTCATTCCCCATCTCTCTCTCAATTCCATTCACTACTCCCGATACCATTGATGTTTGTTTACCATTGAGCGCTTTCAACCCCATCTTGTTTGTCTCTCAGACCCATTCACACCTAACCAACCTACCACGTCAGGGTTCAACAACCACCGCCATCCACCGCCACTCATGTTTTCCATTCAAAACACTCCCGTTCATGACCTACCTCACATCCCGTAATCTGATGTGACGTCACACACACCAGTTGACCGTTCAATTCTCTGACAATTCATTCACCGACAAAGATTTGGAAACCTTCGGCAACACTCGGATCTCATCGGGCTCAAAGCAAAGCTATATAGCCCAGGATAATATCAGAGAAGACGCTCAGTCCAAGAGAGAGACTGGGTCGAGGAGGGTCTCGTGCAGAGCCTCTTCCATCCTTCCCCCTCATCCCCCACCCTCGCCACCACCCCCTCCCCCTCCCCACTCCCCTCCCTCCCCACCACCTCCCCCCACTCCTCCCACTCCACCCACACCCCCTCAAACCGGTTCCTGGACCCTCCAAGGTTTGTTTACCTTCCGGGGTCCCGGCGACCTTGGGGGTCAATGACCTACCTCAAGGTCATTGAGCATGACCTACCTCAAGGTCATTGACCTTGCCACGCCCCCTAATTTGCATAAATAACGGTATTTGGTTCAAAAACCCCCCCAGCGTCCCTACTTACATCACAAGAAATAACAACTTAATTTTAAAATTCGCACTGCCGCCATCTTGAGGTTATGTAAACAATTGAACTAAATTAGATACCAGTGGATTACAATGTGTATAAATATTTCCTGTACCAGGTTTCAGTGCGCTTGGAACATTAAATCGCGAGAAAGGTCTATTTAAAATGTTCAAATTCGCTTAGCCGCCATGTTCGTTTTGTAGTTAACCGGTTTTTGAAAATCTTATAGATGGACTTCCAGTAGTGCCCTTTATCTCCGTACAAAATTTTAGGGAGATACCGCTAATAGTTTCAGAGATATAGAATGCCGGTGAAATATTTCGCTCATCCGCCATCTTGTGATTATGTAAACAATTGAACGAAATTAGATGTCGGTGCATTACAATGTATATAAACATATACTGTACCAAGTTTCATTGCGTTTGGTTGGTCAAATCGCGAGAAACGTCTATTTAAAAGTCGCAAATTCGCTTGGCCGCCATGTTGGTTTTGTAGTTATCATGTTTTCAAACGTCACATAAGTGAACTTATAGTAGTCCCCTCTATCACCATAGAAAATGTCAGGGTAATATCGGTAATAGTTTCGGAGATATTGAATGCTGGTGAAATATTTCGCACAGCCACCATGTTGGATTGGTGAGTCGAAACAAAATTTGAAGGGCACGGTCGAGGTCGCCGGGAATAGTGCTATGAACGTTCCGAGTTTCTTTGAAATCGCTCCTGCCGTTTAGATTTTATTAGGGGGGGGCACACACACGAATCACACACACACACACGCACACACACACGGACAAAAGGTGATCTCATAAGCCTATTTTTTCAAAATTGAAAATACGCTAAAAAGGATGTTCGTTTGTTCGTCTTTTATGTGTTCATAAACCATTCATCCGATTGTGATCAAATTTTGGTGAGTTGTTATGCACTCTTCCGAAATCATTATAGGCATAGTTAATCCAATTTACAAAAGACAGCGCGCGAGTAGTTTAAACTAATGCGTGTTGGCGATGCGTTCATATACAATTCATCCGATTGCGATCAAATTTTGGTGAGTTGTTGTGCACAGTCCCAGAAAAGCTATAGGTGTAGTAAATACAATTTATAAATGATGGCGCGCGAGTAGCGTCAACAAAATTGCGTGCGTTTGTTTCAAGAATGTCTCACATGCGTTCATATACCATTCATCCCTTTGCGATGAAACTTGGGTGAGATAATGTGTACACTTCAGGTAAGGTTTCTGGCTTAGTAAATCCACTTAACAATAGGTAGTGCACGAGTAGATTCAACAAGAGCGACGACGGGCGAAGCGTTTCAACAAAGTCCTGTATGCGTTCACATACCATTCGTCCGATAGCGATGAAACTAGGGTGAGATAATGTGTACACTACAGGCAAGGTTTCTGGCTTAGTAAATCCATGTTATAAGTAGATTCAACAAATGAGAGACGGCACGCGAATCCTTTAAAAAAGTCCCGTATGCGTTCATATACCATTCATCTGACTGCTATGAAACTTTGGTGAATTGTTGTGCACACTCCAGGAAAGTTTTCTGACTTAGTAAACCCGTTTTACAATAGGTAGCTCACGAGTAGATTCAACAAATGAGTAACGACGCGCGTATAGTTTAAAAAAAATCCGTATGCGTTCATATACCATTCATGCGATTGCAATGCAATTTGGTGAAATGTTGTTTCCCCTCCCGCGAAGATTTCTGATTTATTAAATCCATTTAACAATTGGTGGCGCACGAGTAGTTTCAACTAATGAGCGACAGCGCATGAATCGTTTCATGCGTTCATATACCCTTCAACCGTTTGTGATAAAACTTTGGTGAGATGAGTACAGTCCTGCGAAGGTGTATGAATTTGTAAATCCGTTTTTCAATGGTTGGCGCACAAAAAGATTCAAAAATTATTGAAGGCGCGTGAATCGTTTAAACAAAATTCCGTATGCGTTCATATGCCATTCATCCAATTGCGATGAAACGGTCATGAGTTGTTGTGTACACGCCAGGGAAGGTTTTCGAATTAGTAAATCAATTGTACAATAGGTAGCGTACGAGTGTATTCAACAAATGGGTGACAGCGCTCGAATGCGTTCATATGCCATTCATTTCATTGCGATGAAACTATGGTGAGATGTTGAGCACGCTCCCATGTTTTGTTTTTTTTGAGATAGTAAATCACATTTACAAGAATTTAGAGGTGGTTAACGGTAAAAGAAAGAAAAATATTGGGAATCCAAAAGCAATTCAACAAAGCAAGTTACAACGCCAACACTTTCTTTGATTAGCATTGCAACGCATGCCGGATACAGCAAGTAGAATTATACAATAACCATGAAAATATTATTAAAAATTAAATTATAAAACATGTAAACATACTGTTACGGCTATGAGTATGTTTCATCGCTCGCCGCATGAGTCACAACTGCCCCCGGGCTGGGCTGTGCTCTGCCTCAGTGTATTGCGTGCGCCTTATGCAACAGGACTACTAGGACAAAGGGATGGTCCAGAATATTCGTGACTCAGCCAGTGAAGGAAACCTCGAGAAGCCGTGAACCCTGGATGGGTCTAAAAGCATTTATTGAGTCACCGGCCTGCTATATAAGAGCGACCTGTCAAGCAGTTGTGTTGTGTGTTTACGAGCTAGTGCGAGCGTTTATCCTGAGCGACAGAAGTGTGGTGACTAGCGAAACCCCTAGGGAAGCTGATTCTCTTGACAGTGAAAGAGTGTGAATCATACGGAGAGGCTGGGTATTGAAGAGTGTGTGCTTACCTAGTCCGACAGAGGTCATTGTGGTGAGTTGCAAAACAGTGAGTGACAGACTTTGTGCAGCTATTTCCAGCCAGCGTACGGGACCGGACTCTTTAGCGAGAGGATTTACTGCAAGGCCGAGTGAAAGGGTGAGTCGAGCTCCATACAGGACAGTTAATTGTCTCTATCTGCTTATTGTACAGTGTATATTTCTGACCAGCAAGCAATAAAGCTAACTTCTCTTTAAAGCAGTAATTGGTATTGTGCTTTCTACCCACCGTAATCCAGTTAACGGAATTGCCACTAAGGGGTGGCACGTAACAACTGGTGTCCGAAGTGGGATTACGAACTCAAACACAAGCACAACACCTGACGGTCCTGGTTTCAGAACCCGAGCAGGTCATTTTTTTTTAATTTTCCTGTGAGTGCCTGTCCTTAACAAGACAAACATCTAAAATGGAAGCGCAATTTGCAGCATTGCTAGAAAAGTTAAGTGGCATGGAAGCCAAGATGGAAGACGGCCAGAAGAAGATGGAGGACGGCCAGAAGAAGTTAGCCAAGGACCTAACTGCCAAACTAGAAGATGACCAGAAGAAATTAGCCAAGGACTGAAGGATGACCTGAAGAAGATGGAAGACGGCCAGAAGAAGATGGAGGACGGCCAGAAGAAGTTAGCCGAGGACCTAACTGCCAAACGAGAAGACGGCCAAAAGAAGATGGAAGACGGTCAAAATAAGCCAGCGAAGGACCTGAAGAGGATAGAGGACGGCCAGAAGAAGAAGGAAGACGGTTTGAATAAGTTGACACAGGACCTTAAGAAATTAGAACTGGGTCTGCGTGAGGAAGTCACGGCAGTGGAAAAGAAGTTCGACGCCTTACAAGTGGAAGTTGCCGAGCTGCGCCAACGCCCGCTGATGGGGGTGGAGGAGAAATTCAACGCCTTACAAAAGGAAGTTGCCGAGCTGCGCCAACGCCCACTGACGGGGGTGGAAGTGAAATTCAACGCTCTACAAGAGGAAGTTGCCGAGCTGCGCCAACGCCCGCCCACCGTTACACCGGGATTATCAGGAACGGCACATAGCAGAGTGACGCCCCCATCCTTCGACGGAAAGGTCCCGTGGAGCACCTACTTACGCCAGTTCGAGGCGGCCTGTTCCATAAATAACTGGAACAACACAGAAAAGGCTACAGCTCTCATTGTAGCGCTGAGAGGTGACGCCCTTAACGTCCTTCAGGCCATCCCGACTGAATCCCAGGACTACGCTTCACTGATCGCCCATATGGAGTCCCGATATGGAGATAGCCATCTTCAGCAGGCCTACCAGATGCAGCTCCGGACCCGGGTACAGAAGAACGCGGAAACCCTGCAGGAGTTCGAGATGGACATCGCACGCCTCGTAAGGCTCGCCTATCCAACAGCGCCGGCCGACTTTCTGGAACAGATTGCGACGCAGACCTTCACTGACGGGCTACGGGACTCGGACACTCAACAGGCGCTGCGACTCGCGCGCAATAAGACCCTGGCAGATGCGCTGAGCCACGCACTTGAGTTCGAGACGGCAAAACAGGCATCTAGAATGCACGCGCGGGTGCGTTAAGTGGACGTCGACGAACCAGCAAAAACCAACAAGACCAAGCCCCTGGCCGACGAATTGATGGAGACGCTAAGCCGTTTCTTCGATAGTCGCGGCACTACCAGCAACGACACAGCCAGTAGACAACCGGAGAGGCGGCCCGGAAGAAGACTAACGACCTGCTGGGCCTGCGGTAAGAAAGGCCACCTGAGCAAGGACTGCGGTGATCGCCGCCGCCGAGGGTATCCGACGGGAAATCAGTCGTCTGAAAACCGTGCGGCCAAGGGAAACGAGTATAGCCAGCCTTCGGGGGCAAAGGTTGGCTTGTGACAGTCGTCAAGCCCCGGCAGTCCAAGTGCATGTGACGAAGTTACGGAGGGACAATAGCAGCCTGATGGACGACGGAGTCGTCAACGGAGTGAGCTGGTCCATGCTGATCGACACGGGAGCGTCGAGGACCATCGTCAATCCCACCGTGATCCCGAAGTGGAGAGTGCAACCCACACAAAGGAACCTCCAGCTAATAACCGCGACCGGAGAGACCGCACTGGTACATGGCGAAGCATCACTGGAGCTCGTCATTTGTCGACGGGCGGTGAAGCATCCAGTGCTTGTGGCTGACGTATCAAACGAAGTGATCATCGGACTGGACTTCCTGGACCAGAACAACATCATCTTGGACCTGAGTACCAACACTCTGCACTTCGGAGGTGAGGAACTTGCTTTGCAACCAGAACCCGAGGCCGTCACCGCACGACGAGTAAGGCTGAGAGAGGACGTTCCCGCCAGGACGGAGGTCAACCCCGCCGTAATTGTCGACGGAACTGCTGAGGTAGTGGCGGCTGTCATCGAGCCAAAATATGGGGACATCCAGACAAAATGTTTGCTAGTTGCCAAGACCCTTATCAACATGACGTCTCGGCCGTACGTCCGCCTGTCCAACTTGAACGACTACGACATTACGGTTCACCGGGACACCAACCTAGGAGTCTGCGAGCCCGTTACCTGGATTGCCCGCAACACAGATACGACGGACGGACACCTGCAGACGGACAACCGAAGATGACGCGCACTGCCAGATGAACTTCAGTAGCTGTACCAAGGATCCCAGGACCATTTAGACGAGGAACAATCAGGCCAACTTCAGGACCTGCTACGTGAATTCCGGGACGTCTTCTCCGTGGGGAGCAAAGACTTCGGCAATACAAGCTTGGTCCAGCACAGAATCGACGTTGGGGACAGCGCACCGATTAGGGCCCCATTCCGACGTGTCCCGCTCGCCAAGCAAGCCGAAGTCGACCGGATGGTAGAAGAGATGAAGGAGCAAGGGGTGATCGAGCCATCACATAGTCCTTGGAGTTCTCCGGTCGTGCTTGTGATGAAGAAGGACGGTTCCACCAGGTTCTGCGTGGACTGCAGGCGGGTGAACGACGTCACGAAGAAGGACAGCTACCCTCTACCCCGGATCGACGACACGCTGGACACCCTATCAGGATCAAGATGGTTCTCCACCTTGGATTTGAAGAGTGGCTACTGGCAGGTGGAGGTCCACCCTAAGGACCGCGAGAAAACGGCGTTCTCTGTCGGCAGCGGGCTCTGGCAGTTCACCGTCATGCCATTCGGTCTGTGCAACGCCCCTGCGACCTTCGAAAGGCTAATGGAGTCCATTCTGAGGGGACTACACTGGAAGACCTGCCTGGTCTACCTAGACGACGTCATCGTTCTGGGAAAAAGCTTCGAGGAGCCCTATAGCAACCTGAAGGAGATCTTGATGAAGCTACCGGCTGCCCAGCTGAAGTTGAGCCCCAAGAAGTGTCAGCTCTTCCAGAAGCAGGTCCAGTACCTTGGGCATATTGTCTCCGAGGAAGGGGTGCGCACCGAACCAGAAAAGACCGCAGCTGTGAGGGAGTGGCCAGTTCCGAAGGGCAAGTCCCAAATACGAAGCTTCCTGGGACTCTGCACTTATTACCGTCGTTTCGTGAGAGGATTCGCCGACATCGCCAAACCACTGCATCGACTGCCTGAGAAGGACCAACTCTTCACGTGGACAGCAGAATGCCTCAGTGCCTTCGAACAACTCAAGCAGGCTCTGTGCACCGCGCCTATTCTTGTCTACCCCAGACCTGGGACAAGGTTCACCGTCGATACCAATGCCAGCGACATTGGTATAGGGGGAATCCTGTCGCAAATAGTGGACGGCGAGGAGAGAGTAGTGGCCTACTTCAGCAAAGCCTTGTCAAAGCCAGAGAGGAACTACTGCGTCACCAGGAAGGAACTGCTCGCCATCGTGAAGACCATCGAACACTTCCACAAGTACCTGTTCGGGCAAGAATTTCTTAACAGGACCGACCATGCATCCCTGCGGTGGCTCCTGAACTTTAAGCATCCCGAGGGTCAACTCGCGCGGTGGTTAGAGAGGCTTCAACAGTACAACTTTGATATCCAGCACAGGAAAGGCCAACTGTATTCTAACGCCGACGCCCTGTCACGAAGACCGTGCCCCGAAGACTGCACCTTCTGTGCCCGAAGGGAGGAGAGCACCGGGATACAGTGCCAAAGGACTACCGTGGAACTTCAAGGGAGCTGGAGCCGCGAATCTCTCACGCCGGCGCAAGCGGAAGATGATGCCCTGGGACTGCTAGCCGAATGGAAGATGGCCTGTGTCCCCAGATCCGGGTGATACATTGTGAGCGACTGCAGTCCAAAGTTCAAGTCCTACTGGGCGCAGTGGGACTCGCGGATTGTAAGGGATGGCCTCATCTGCCGCGCCTGAGAGAGCACCGACGGGAAGACATCTCGGGATCAGGTCGTCGTTCCAAAGGCTATGACGGAGGAAGTCCTGAAGGAAGTTCATTGAGGACCATCGGGTGGACACCTAGGGATAAAGAAGGCCCTGGAGAAGCTGAGAGAGCGGTTCTACTTGATCGGATGCCGAACAGACGTGGAGAACCATTGCGCGTGGTGCCACGATTGCGCAGCCAGCAAGGGCCCAGGACAAAGACGACGGGGTCCACTGAAGACCTACAACGTGGGCGGCCCCACGGAGAGAGTGGCCATCGATGTTTCTGGACCATTCCCGTTGAGCGAGGCAGGGAACCGCTACATATTGGTCGTCAGCGACTACTTCACCAAATGGCTGGAGGCGTATGCGATCCCTAACCAAGAAGCCGCGACGATCGCAGATACCCTGGTGAAGGAATTCGTCATCCGGTACGGAGTACCCCTGGAGATGCACTCCGACCAAGGGAGGAACTTCGAGTCGCAGGTGTTCCAGAACCTATGCCAGCTGCTGGGAATTCGGAAGACAAGGACGACGCCGCTACACCCTCAGTCCGACGGGATGGTAGAGCGATTCAATCGCACCATCGAGAACCATCTCCGAATAGTCGTCAGCGAACACCAGAGGGATTCGGACAAACATCTTTCACTATTTCTCCTGGCCTACCGCGCCGCCGTGCATGAAGCCACCGGGTGTACACCAGCCC
Organism: Meconema thalassinum; assembly: GCA_946902985.2. Taxonomy (NCBI): domain Eukaryota; kingdom Metazoa; phylum Arthropoda; class Insecta; order Orthoptera; family Tettigoniidae; genus Meconema; species Meconema thalassinum. The sequence continues at coordinate 2,135,996,521 of OX336388.2, forward strand.
GGGCCATGATTGGGAGGGAGCTCCGTCTACCTGTCGATCTTGCCTTCGGCCGACCTGGGAATGATCCGGTCCCGGTAAGCCAGTATTGTCAAGAACTGGTCGAACAACTGGAGGGCGTGCACGCGTTCGCGAGGAGGAAACTGCGGATCGAGACCGACCGAATGAAGACCCGATACGACCAACAGACGGATGCCGGCGGATTCCACGAGGACGACCTGGTCTGGCTCTTCAACCCATTACTGAAGAAAGGCCTGTGACCCAAATTGCAGAAGTCCTGGGAGGGCCCGTACCGAGTCGTGAAACGGACCAACGATGTCGTCTACAGGATCCAGCGGAGCCCGAGGGCGAAGAAGAAGATCGTGCATCGAGATCGCCTGGCAGCCTACGGAGGGACACAGACGGACCAATGATTGATCGGGACGATCAGCCTTTTAGGAAGGGGGTGATGTTACGGCTGTGAGTTTATTTCATCGCTCGCCGCATGAGTCACAACTGCCCCCGGGCTGGGCTGTGCTCTGCCTCAGTGTATTGCGTGCGCCTTATGCAACAGGACTACTAGGACAAAGGGATGGTCAAGAATATTCGTGACTCAGCTAGTGAAGGAAACCTCGAGAAGCCGTGAACCCTGGATGGGTCTAGAAGCATTTATTGAGTCACTGGCCTGCTATATAAGAGCGACCTGTCAAACAGTTGTGTTGTGGGTTTTACGAGCTAGTGCGAGCGTTTATTCTGAGCGACAGAAGTGTTGTGACTTGTGAAACCCCTAGTGAAGCTGATTCTCTTGACTGTGAAGGAGTGTGAATCATACGGAGAGGCTGGGTATTGAAGAGTGTGTGCTTACCTAGTGCGACAGAGGTCATTGTGGTGAGTTGCAAAACAGTGAGTGACAGACTTAATGCAGCTATTTCCAGCCAGCGTACGGGACCGGACTCATTAGCGAGAGGATTAACTGCAAGGCCGATTGAAATGGTGAGTCGAGCTCCATACAGGAGGGAGCTTCTGTAAGACAGCTAATTGTTTCTATCTGCTTATTGTACGGCGTATATTTCTGACCTGCAAGCAATAAAGCTAACTTCTCTTTAAAGCAGTAATTTGTGTTGTGCTTTCTACCCACCATAATCCAGTTAACGGAATTGCCACTAGGGGGTGGCACGTAACAATACATTTGAAAAGATAACACAAAATAAAATTAATACATTAAAATTTGGCTAAAATAATCAAATTTAAATAAATACAAATAAAATATTTCAATAATAGTTCTGCCCTATAAAGGGTTATTGTTAAATCAACAACCAATAATTGAGTAATAACATTTGTAAATACGATTGACATGTTACACAAGCTATTACAATTTGACGAAATTTATGCACAACCCTTGAAGAATGGCTGAGTTTTAATTCACTGGCCGTGAAAGCCAATATTCCATATATTTAGTGGATGGTTCTCTTACATGTAATTCATAAACATCGTACATTTTCTATGTCTAAGTGAACAGGATCTGAAGATGACCGCTTGGCGATCGAAACATGTCATCCAATTAAGTCCCCCTCGCCATTTTTGTGTTATAATAAGCTTGTTACTTATTACTTATGTAATATTTCTCACGGGTTAGGTTGTACTTAAAATACTTTTCCCGAAAAATATAATTGGGCATAAATGTGTTGATCGACTGGAAAGCTTTCTTTAATAGTTATTCTCCTGGAATAAATATCGATCGGGCTGCGACCAAACATCCTATCCGTTACGCTGTTTAGTTCCTTCAACAACGAAGCGTGGCACTTTTAAAAATACGGTAGCTTTAAGGAAAATTCTAATTTTATGTAAGCTAGTTAGCTAGTCATTGTTGTGTTAAGGGGCGGAACAGCGAGGTCATCAGCCCTCCAATGAGTAGGTAAGTTACTTCCTAATAGTACCTAGCCTCCATTACTGTTGCCGTTAATTTACAAAGTTAAGTTGACCCCAATAAAGGAATGAAAACGTGTTTATGTGAATCGTTCGCGTAACTAACAATTTCAGATTCAAAATCAATCAATCATTCAATCAATCAATCAATCAATCAATGTACTTACACACAAAATGTATAACAAAACTAAAACTCCCCCTTTACTTCTGAACACTAGCCTGGAACCGTTTAGCACATTAAAACAATAATAATAATAATAATAATAATAATAATAATAATAATAATAATAATAATCATGTTATTGGTTTTACATCCCTTTTAACTACTGCTGCTTTTAGAGACACCGGGGTGCCGGAATTTTGGCCCGAAGGGGATCTTTAACGTGCCAGTAAATGTACTGACACGGCTCCCTCGCATTTGTGCACCCTCAAATGCCAGCTGACTGCGCCAGGATACGAACCTGCAACCTAGGGCCCAGCAAGCGAGAACGTTACCGCCGAGCCACGCAGCCAGTCCGGTCGATTATGTCTCCAGATCCATAACATTCTTGAGATACTTCTTATCTTTCTTTCTTCAATGATGGTAGCATTTCTTATCTAGATTGTGGCGTTTGGTAGAGGTAAATCGTTTCTATGGCCTTCAACAAAGAATAGTTCTATTATACTCTTTGATAATAACAACGAGTTATAACTATACTCATACATTTAGGAGAAAGTAGGCTATATGTTCTTTACTGAACATCTTGTTTTTCAAATACCACTCACTCACTCACTCACTCATTCATTTATTCATCACGAAATCTCAGAAACCACCGAACGGATTGGAATGAAATCTGGTATGCAGCTTCCTCAAGGGCCGCAAATGCCCACTAAGAGAGACATTTTGGCTATTCAGGTTCTAAAGGGGTGTTAAGGGGGTAGACCTGCATTTAATTGAATAGCAATATCTCCCGATTGGTTTCATGGGGGGATGTGATACTCGGCATATAAACTCATCATTAAAAATAAGAAGACATGTGTCTGAGGGTTTTTCGATGTGGTGTATATAATGAGGTGAAAGGGGTGAAAAGTGGGGATTAAAAGATTCTTAACGGAGCGTGTGTCTCTTAATCGACATAGGCGAGGAGTTTGAAACACAGCGAATAAAAATCAACATAAAAAAGAAGTAAATATGTGTTTGACAGTTTTTTTATAAATCCAATTTAAGGGGCCCATGGGGAGAGATGAAATTCTGGGGGGGGGGGGACAGGAAAGAAAGGGTCCTAACTGATTGACTGACTGGCTCACTCATCAAACTCAGGGGGAAAAACTGCTTTAAAGTAAGTAAATAGCTGTTCGACAGTTTTTTTTCATAAATCATTTTTAAGGGGTTCATGGGGAGGGGTGAAATTCTGAAAAAAGAAAATTGAAAGAAAATGTCCAGACTCACTCACTTACTCACTCACTAATCATCGCCTAGCCAAAATTATTGAAGTTAGAAACATGACAGTTTGGGGATATGTTCATTGTATGTCAAAACCGTCTACTAAGGGAGGATTTTCGGATATTCAGGTTCTAAAGGGGTCTTAAGGGGATTAAACCTGCATTTCATTGAATAACAATATCTCCCGATCGGTTTCATTGGGGGATGTGATACACGGCATATAAACTTATCATTAAAAAGTAACAAGACACGTGTCTGAGGGTTTTTCGATGTGTTTATGAGGTTAAAGGGGTGAAAAGTGGGGATTGAAAGATTCCTAACGGAGCGTGTATCTCTTAAACGACATAGGCGAGGAGTTTGAAACTCAGCGGGAAAATAATCAGCATAAAAATAAGTAAATATGTGTTTGACCGCTTTTCCATAAATCCAATTTAAGGGGCCCATGGGGAGGGGTGAAATTCGGGGGGGGGGGGGACAGGAAAGAAAGTGTCCTAACTGATTGACTGACTGACTCACTCATCAAACTCAGGGGGAAAAACTGCTTTAAAGTAAGTAAATAGCTTTTCGACAGTTTGTTCTTCAATCAAAATGAAGGGGTTCATCGGGAGGGGTGAAATTCTGAAGAAAAAAAATGAAAGGAAATGTCCTGACTTATTCACTCACTCATCATCGCCCAGCCAAAAATATTGAAGTTGGAAACATGACATTTCGGGGATATGTTCGTTGTATGTCAAAACCGTACACTAAGGGAGGTTTTTTGGATATTCGGGTTCTAAAGGGGTCTTAAGGGGGTTAAACCTGCATTTCATTGAATATCAATATCTCACGAGTGGTTTCATTTGTGGATGTGATACTCGGCATATAAACTAATCATTAAAAATACGCAGACATGTGTCTAAGCGTTTTTCGATGTGGTGTATTATTATGAGGTGAAAGGGCTGAAAAGTGGGGGTTGAAGGATTCCTAATGGAGCGTGTAGGCCTATCTCTTAAACGACATAGGCGAGAAATTTGAAACTCAGCGAAAAAAAATCAGCTTAAAAAGTAAGTAAATCGGTTTTCGACTGTTTTTTTCATAAATTAATTTAAGGGGCCAATGGGGTGGGGTGAAATTCTGGGGGAAAAAATGAGAGAAAGTGTCCTAACCGACTGACTCAGGGGAAAAAGACAGCTTAAGAAATAAGTTAATAGGTGTTCAAGCGTTTTTTAATCAATCCAATTTAAGGGGCCCATGGGGAGGGGTGAAATTCTGGTAAAATAAATGAAAGAAAATGACCTGTCTGACTCAATCACTCATCACGCCCAGCGAAAACTATTAAAGTTGGAAACATGAAATTTTGGGAATATGTTCGCTGTATGTCGAAAACGTTAACTAAGGAATGATTTTTGTTTATTCGGGTTTTAGAGACGTGTCAAGGGGGTAAACGTGCATTTCATTGAATAACGATATCTCATGAGTTGTTTGTTTGGGGATGTGATATTCGGTATATAAACTAATCATTAAAAATAATCAGACATATGTCTAAGGGTTTATCGATGTGGTGTATATTATGAGGTGAAAGGGTGAAAATTGGGGGTTGAGGGATTCTTGACGGAGCGTGTATCTCTGAAACGACATAGGCGTGAAGTTTGAAATTCGGTGGGAAAAAACAGCTTAAAACACAGGTAAATAGGTGTTCGAACGATTTTTCATAAATCCAATTTAAGGGGCCCTTGGAGAGGGGTGAAATTCTGGGGGGGGGGGGGGGGAAACAGGAAAGAAAGTGTCCTAACTGATTGACTCACTTACTCACTCATCAAACTCAGGGGGAAACAGCTTTAAATAAGTAAATAGGTGTTTGACCGTTTGTTTCATAAATCCAATTTAAGGGGTTCATGGGGAGGGGTGAAATTATCAAAAATAAATGAAAGAAAATGTCCTGACTGACTCACTCACTCATCATCGCCCAGCCAAAATTATGGAAGTTAGAAACATGAAATTTTGGGGATATGTTCGTTGTATGTCGAAAACGTCCACTAAGGAAAGAGTATTGGATATTCAGGTTCTAAAGAGGTGTTAAGGGGGTAAACGTGCTTTCCATTGAATAACAATATCTCACGAGTGGTTTCATTTGGGGATGTGATACTTGGCACATATACTAATCATTAAAATAAGCTGACACATGTCTAATGGTTTTTCGATGTAGTGTATATTATGAGGTGAAAGGGATGAAAAGTGGGGGTTGAAAGATTCCTAACTGAGCGTGTATCTCTTAAACGACATAGGGAGGAGTCTGAAACTCGGAGGAAATCTATCAGCTTAAAAATAAATAAACAAATGAATAAATAAATAAAATAAATAGGTGTTCGACCGCGTTTTCATAAATGCAATTTAAGGGGCATATGGGGAGGGGTGAACTTCTGGAAGAAAAACGTCCACTAAGGAAGGATTTTTGGATGTTTACTCTCATCGACCAACCAAAACTATTAAAGTTAGAAGAATGATATTTTGGGGATATGTTTGTTGTGTGTCGAAAACGTCTGTTAAGGAGGGATTTTTGGGTATTCAGGTTCTAAAGTGGTGTTAACGGGGTTAAACCTGCATTTCATTGAAAAACAATATGATACGACTATGACGCGAGCGATGCGAGGCTAAAATTGAGATGGTGTGTGTCTGTGTATTACTCAATCTCGCAAGTACCACTGGTCCGATTTACGTGAATTTTACATGGAAGTAGCTGATTTACCTGGTTAACATATAGGTTACTTTTGATTTCAATACTTTGCACTATTTAAAATGGCGACCATTTTAGTGACGTCACTACACCCTTTGGTTTCAAACTTTCATATTTCCATTTCAAATAAAAAGAGAACGCTAAGAAATAGCACACTTTTGATGGCATATGCGAGGTTTAAAATTACATTTTCTGTCCGAAAGGTATCTGCAACTGTTAGCGAGTAAAACCTAAATTTGTGCTATTAAACACGGTCAACGCCGAGCGGTGTACTTGGACAAAATGTTCCCTCTGCGCAGCACCTCGCCTATCCCCTGTTTTAACTGTCACCTTCAAATTTTAATTTATTTATGACGCGTAGCGAAGCACGGGTACTTCAGCTAGTAGTAGTATAAATGCTGATAAGTAGACGTCCTAAGTACATGCACCAAAAAAGGTATAGGCTAATTAAGTATCTCTATATATAAGAATGAAAGTTTGTCTGTTTCTTCTGAATTTCTACGGAAATTTGCGTTATTTACGGGATTTAGACTGTTTTATGACGGATGCGCGCGAAAATATTTCTTTTGTCTGTCTGTCTGTTTGTTTGTTTGATTGTCTGTGGACATTTTTTTGTGTTCTTATAATTCGAGAACGGCTGAGTGGATCAACGTAAAATTTGGTACAGATATCCTTCAGAGGCACGACACCAATCATTGATGTAACTCTTCTCTGTACCTCTCATAAAAGGGGGCCTACCCCCTTAACATACTTGCTGAAATAGGCGTAGAAGGGCGAGACAAAGCTCATTTTCAGCCCCTCAATGTGAGAAACGAAACTCGGGGGCCCTAAAGGGACCCCAAAACCACATTTTAAGGCCCTAAATCCAACAGTTTTTGAGATATTCCCAGAAAATTAATTTCATTTAATACAATAATGAAAGAAAGCTAGCCGGTAACCATGCCAACAGAAATTCACAAGTCCATCTATTGCTGTAATATAAGACGCAATACAATTCCATTTATTACATTACTGAGATAGTTTGCAAACGGATAGAAGGTTATAACGGAACCAAACTAAGTTGTAAAATTCATCAATACATATAATGCGCTTAAGGGGCTCAAGGGGTACTCTAGAATTTTTTCACGCGATTTACACGTGCTGGTGTGCTACGGAAGGTCAATTATATCCCTATCCCTATATTGTTATATTATAATTATAATAATTATTATTATTATTACACCTCGGAAAGGAAGACCCCAGAGGACTGGAAAAAGGGAATAATTGTCCCGATCTTCAAGAAAGGTAGTAGAACAGAATGCAGAAACTATCGGGGAATAAAACTGATGAGTCATTGTGCAAAGATGTTTGAGAAAGTTTTGGAAAGGAGAATTAGGACAAGGATAGAAGGAGGGATGAGGGAAGAACAACATGGCTTCAGAGCAGGAAGGTCCACAGTGGATTTGATATTTGCTGTAAGGCAGTTACAAGAACAGCACTGTGAGTATGGAACAGATCTACTGATGGCCTTCCTGGACATTGAGAAAGCATATGACAGAGTATGCAGAAACAAAGTATGGAAGTCCCTGGAGGATAGAGGAGTAGAAAAATGGACTATAAGGAGGATAAATGAGATGTACAAGGGAAGCGTGAGCTGTGTGAAAGTGGGAGGAGAGAGATCGGACTGGGTGGAACAGAGAAACGGCCTGAAACAAGGAAGTGCACTGGCACCGTTACTTTTCATTGTGGTGATGGATGACATAATGACCCGAGTGGCACAAGTAATTGGGGAAGGAATGATGACAGCAATGGTGTTAGCGGATGATTTGATAATTTGGGGAAACAAGGAGGAGGAGGTACAGGAACAGTTGGACGTGTGGGAAGGAATAATACAAGGATATGGGATGAAATTTAGCATAAATAAGAGTGAGATGGTGATCTCAACAAGGAAGAAGGAAAGAACCACAACGGGAATAACAATTGGTGGGTAACAGCTGAAGAAAGTGGAGAGTTTCAAGTATCTGGGAAGCCTGATACAAGATAATGGAAGAAACAATAGAGAAAAACCTCCTAAAGTTCACTCCACAAAAAGATAATTAACTGTTAACTCGTCTGTCGCAAATACATGTAATAACACGATGTTCAGTAAAGAACATAGAGCCTACATTCTCCTAAATGCATGGGTATTGTTATAACTCTTTGTCCTTTTCAAGGAGTATAATTGAATGTTGGTTGTAGTAGCTTGTTGAAATACAACGTGCTATAGGGATATTAAACATGAATGTGAGGTGCCCTTTGCTAGTGCTACCTCTGTAAAAAAATTCATTCAATTCGGTTTCACCGTGTTTGAATTCATCCGGGGAACGGATTTGCACACATACATGGCCACCATCTGCAAACTATTGGGCTGATGATCTAGCAGTTTGGTCAGAATATGCTTCCCACATAAAGATTTGTTGTTGCAAAATTTGGTAGAGACTAGATTATTAGGTTGGTCGTAATTACATTTTAGCCTTTAATATTTGGGTGGCCGCGATTACGTTTCCGTCATGATGGCGGTGATATAAAACATGACACTGAGGTGGCCTTTTCTAGTGCTACCTCTGTACCAAATTTCGTTCCATTCGGTTTCACCGTGTTCGAATTAATAGGGGGAATCGATTTTCACACAAAGATGGCCGCCATCCGAAAAATATTAGGCTAATGACCTATTAGTTTGGTCAAAGGATGCTCCCTCCATAATGGTATGTTGATGCAAAATTTGGTAGAGATCGGATGATTAGGTTAATCGTAATTTGAATTAAGCTTTGAATATTTGTGTGGCCGCCATTACGTTTCCGTCAAGATGGCGGCGATATAAAACATGACACTGAGGTTCCCTTTGCTAGTGCTACCTCTGTACCAAATTTCATTCCATTCGGTTTCACCGTGTTCGAATTAATAAGGGTAATCGATTTTGACACAAAGATGGCCGCCATCTGCAAACTATTAGGCTAATGACCTATTAGATTTGTCAAAGGATGCTCCCTTCATAAAACTATGTTGTTGCAAAATTTGGTAGAGATCGGATGATTAGGTTAGTCGTAATTTGATTTAAGCTTTGAACATTTGTGTGGCCGCCATTACGTTTCCTTCAAGATGGCGGCGATATAAAACATGACACTAGGGTGTCCTTTGCTAGTACTACCTCTGTACCAAATTTCGTTCCATTCGGTTTCACCGTGTTCGAATTAATAGGGGCAATCGATTTTCACACAAAGATGGCCGCCATCCGCAAACTATTAGGCTGATGACCTATTAGTTTGGTCAAAGGATGCTGCCCCCATAAAGGTATGTTGTTGCAAAATTTGGTAGAGATCGGATGATTAGGTTAGTCGTAATTTGATTTAAGCTTTGAATATTTGTGTGGCCGCCATTACGTTTCCGTCAAGATGGCGGTGATATAAAACATGACACTGAGGTGTCCTTTGCTAGTGCTACCTTTGTACTAAATTTCGTTCAATTTGCGCTCACCGTGTTCGAATTGATAGGGGGGGACAGACATTCAGAGTACACACACTCACACACACACACACACAGACTCACACACACACATACACACACACAGACACACTTTTTTCGCCCTGTATTGATCTCATAAGTCTACTTTCATTTTTTGCAAAAATCGAAAGTAGGCTAGAAATGAGCGGGGGAGACAGACAGAAGCATTCCGGAGGAGTGTGAGAAGCATGTTATGGAGCAAGGATGTCCCTCAGAACAGAATAAAGATCATATATCGGACGTACTATGCCCCTATCCTGACGTATGCCTCGGAGACCTGGGCTATGAAAGGAAGGGAGAAGAGCAAAATACAGGCCAGTGAGATGAGCTTCTTGAGAAGCAGTATTGGAGCTACAAAGATGGGCAGAATAAGAAATGAGAGGACCAGAGAATTAATAAAGGAGGAACCATTACGGGATGGTATGGAGAAATCTAGACTTAGATGGCATGGACATGTAAAACGAATGGAGGATAAGAGGATACCCAGGAGGATACACGAGACGAAGTGGGAAGGAAAGAGACCGAGAGGAAGACCGAGAGGAAGACCGAGAGACAGGTGGCTGAAAGGGATGGAAGAAAGCGTGAAGAAGAGAGAAGAAGACTTGACAGGGGTGGAAGCTGAGAGATGGTGGGAAGACAGAAGACGTTGGAGTGGCCTGTGTTCCAAACAGACCCGGCCAACGGCTGGAAACTGTGCAAAAGTATGATGATGATGATACTACGGCCTACAACGACGAGACAATGTTCATTTTCAGCCCCTTGGTGTCAGAAAAAAAAACTCGGGCCCCTAAACCAAGGCTTCATAACGTAACAGAATTGTCAGAAATAACGAATTAATTTTTGTTACGTTACTGCTTCCGTACCCAAAACAAATGGTATATGAATAACGTTTTTAGTGCAGCAACGAAATAAGGGGTTATAATTTTCCTTGGTTTGTGTTATTAACGTAATAACCAGCAGAGGAAAAGATTCCGATATTTTAAAATGCGCTCCCGTTATTAACGTTATACGTCTAGTAACGGTATGACAGCGATTTTGACCCACTGCGCGTCATCAATAACGTTATTCAGGCAGAGTGATCGATTTGGTTATTTCAAAATGCAAACCTACTAATAACGTTATAAGCCTAGTAACGGTATACGAGAGATTTTAACCTGTTATACGCTATCAATAACGTTATTCAGGGCAGAAAAATTAATTCCGTTATTTAGAAATGTGAACCCACCAATAACGTTATAAGCTTTGTAACGGTATACGAGCAATATTTACGAGCTTTGCGCTGTCAATAACGTTATTCATGGCAGAAAAATAATTCCGTGATTTAGAAATGCGAACCCACCAATAACGTTATAAGTCTAGTAACGGTATACGAGCGAATTTTACCAGCCATACGCTATCAATAACGTTATTCAGGGCAGAAGAATTAATTCAGTTATTTTGAAATGCGAACCCACCAACAACGTTATAAGTCTAATAACGGTATACATGCGATTTTTACCAGCTATGCGCTATCAGGAACATTATTCTAAGCGGAGAAATTGATTCCGTTATTTCAGAAAAGAATCTCGTCAATAACGTTATGGAAGTGTCTATTTGCCCGCTTCCCGGACAAGCATGGAAGGTGACCGTGAACTGACGATGCTGGGCCATATGTAATTCCAGGCCAATTATTTATTCAAACATAGGATAATTACTTCTTGAAATATCAATAATAATCAACATAATGATTTCAATCTGTGCCCGTGCCCCATCAGACAGGGCAAGGCACCTTGCTCGTTTCGATCGCGGTCATATTGTAGCCTACGTTAGAAACATGTTTCCTAAAATCAATACGATGGTTCCCATTGATTCGAAATATTTCTTGTTGCTTCATATAGGGGTTTGGAACATAGCCTATAGTTCATCAGTCCCATGTAGTTGAAGTCTGATAAACTTTGTTATTTTTGGAGTTGGCAATGGCCTTGACTTAGGAAATATCCACGCATTTTCCTGGAGTGGAAGTGGGAAACCCCAGAAAAACACTCTAAGATAGCTAAGATAGGAATCGAACTCACCTTCTCGCAGTGTTGCCATATAAGGCAGAGTGTAACCTACACACCAAACTTTCACTCCTTTGTGACCAATAAGAGTATTTCTTTCCTAAATGAAACCTCCCGTTCTTGCTTTTCGTTTACTAGGTATCCTATTTTCATTTAGTAGTGATAGATGCCATTTATCAGTGATGGTTATTTCTAATGAAGAAAGCTATTCAGTCGGTCAACACGAAATTCGCGTCGACCGAATGAAAAGCTTTCTTCATTATTTTCATTTATGAAAAAATAGGCTTATGACATCACATTTAGTCGGTGTGTGTGCGTATGTGTGTGTGTCTCCTAAAAAAATATAAACGGCTGGAGCGATTTCAATGAAACTCGGTAAAGTCATAGTACTATTTTGTCCGACCCCGACCGTGATCTTCAGATTTTATTACAGCTCACCAATCCAACATGGCGACTGTGCGAAATATTTCACTGGCATTCCATATCTCCGAAACTATTACAGATATCACCCTGACATTTTGTACGGTGATAAAATGAACTACTAGATGGGACTCTCAAAATTCCTGTTAAGTAACAAACGAACATGGGGGCCAAGCGAAGTTGATACATTAAAATAGATCTTTTTTTTTTTTTTTCTCGCGATTAAACCATTCGAGCGCCGTCAAATGGTATAGCAAATGTTATACACCTTGTAATGAACTGATATCTTATTCAACTCAATTGTTTACATAACCGAAAGATGGTGCCTGTGTGAAATTTAAAAATTACGTTTTAATTTCTTGAGTCCTAATCATGCGATCGTAGCCAACGTTTGAACAATGAACCTACCGTACGCAATAATCGCCATCTAATAGTACATAGCTCAATGGTCTACACATATTTAGAAATATTTAGACGATTCTCAATGTCAACTAATCAATGACAGCAATCAAACTGAATTGTTTTCCTAACCACAAGATGGCGCCTGTGCGAAATTTTAAAATCTCGTATTTAGCCTATTTCCATTTATGAAAAAATAGGCTTATGAGATCACCTTTTGTCCGTGTGTGTTCACCTGGGTCGTGCAATGGACAAGGTGAAGCAGTGCTAGCAGGTGAAGCGCAGTCCTTTTCTGCCTATTTCTGAGCAGTGCAGCACGACATCACACTAGCACTGCAGCGCTTAGTCGCACAAGCACTGTCCATTTGACGGGGTGCTGCAGTACGTTTAGTACTGAGTGCAGAGCCTGAACACTAGGCGCACTGGAGCCAACATTTTGTCATATGCTTGTGGTCTGACGTGCTCATAACGTCTTTTGTGCCTGGGGAGCACAAACATACCATAGTGGGAAAGTCACACCTTAAAGAAACACACCGAAGACGTATAAAACATGATATTTGGACGTACATGAACCAGATCTGCAACAAGGATACAAGAAGTTGCATACTTTTTAGCCTATTTTCATTTATGAAAAAATAAGTTTATGAGATCACCTTTTGTCAGTGTGTCTGTCTGTGTGTGCGCGCGTGTGTGTGATATGGTGTGTGCCCCCCCCCTAATAACTTCTAAACCGCTGGAGCGATTACAATGAAAGTCGGTAAGTTCATAGCACTATTGCACACCACCCCGACCGTGCCCTTCAAACTTTGTTACATCCCACCAATCCAACATGGCGGCTGTGCGAAATATTTCACCAGCATTCGATATCTACGAAACTATTACCGATATCACCCTGGAATATTTCACGGTGATAAAGGGAACCACTAGAAGTTCACCAATGTGATTTTTGAAAACCTGATAACTACAGAACCAACATGGCGGCCAAGCAAATTTGCGACTTTTAAATAGACGTTTCTCACGATTTAACCAACCAAACGCAATGCAACTTGGTACAGTATATGTTTATACACATTGTAATGTACCGACATCTAACTTCATTCAATTGTTTTCATAACCTCAAGAAGGCGGCTGTGCGAAATATTTCACCGGCATTCTATATCTCTGAAACTATTAGCGATATCACCCCGAAATTTTGTACGGAGATAAAGGGCACTACTGACATTTCATCTATAAGAATTTCAAAAACCGGTTAACTAAAAAACGAATATGGCAGCCAAGCGAATTTGAAAATTTTAAATAGACCTTTCTCGCGATTTAATTATCCAAACGCAATGAAACTTGGTACAGGAAATGTTTATACACATTGTAATGCACTGGGATCTATATTAGTTCAATTGTTTACATAACCTCAAGATGGCGAATGTGCGAATTTTAAAATTAAGTTTTTATTTCTTGTGTCGTAATCATGCGATCGAAGTGAGAGTTTGAGTAATGAACCCTTGCAATAATTTTCCTTTAATGGTACGTGACTCTATGGCCTATACATATAACAATCCAACATGGCGACCATCCGAAATATTTAGATGGATCTCAATATCTACGAATCTATTACAGCAATCAAACTGAACTTTTTGATAGCAGGTTCAAACCCGGCCGAAGCCGTCGGATTTTTTAAGAGCGTTAAAAATCCCTCAGTATGCCTTCCTTCGGAGGGGAAGTAAAGCCGGCGGTCCCATGTCATAGATTTATGGCATGTTAAAGATCTTTCCACTAATTACACCTGTGTGAAAATAAATTGGATAGGTTAAGAATGTAAACAACGCTCTTAGGTTGCTACGTTCGTTGCCAAGAGCCGACTGCGGTGGCGTCTAGTAGCTAGTTCTGAACTAGGCCTAGTAGTCGTTGACGGTGGCGTTTGGCGGCAAAAGTAGGAACTATTCGAAAATTCAAAGTTGCAGTCTCTACTTGAATTAGAAAACAGATACACACACTAATACAGTCATCACAATTAACACCGGTTATCAGACAGATTCTACACACACCCAAAGTACACGGGGCTACATGACCGCGTTGTCGCAGCCCCTAAACTAAGGAACCAACCAACCAACCAAACTGAACTTTTGTATGTTGATAGAGGCAATTAACATAAGTAGGATATATGAAAATAGGCTGTATAATTCTTCGCGGAACTACTTGTTGGGTTAGTTATTGTAGTTTTAAGGGGCGGAACTACGAGGTCATCTGCCCCTACTTTTTGGGTGATGTAGCAGGTGCAGCGAGATATAATAATCCTAAAAATAGAATCAAGCATATTGGTAATCATGCATGTGACAGTAACAGGGCCGGTATGGAATCAGGAGTGTTAAAATATATTTTTTAAATTTGTTGACATACTGTCACAAACCAGCCGACGTAGCTACACACGCTAACGTGCATGGTCAGACTACACCGAACTCGAAATACCACACACAACCATTTCATACCTTGCCTCATTAATTTCATTTGTCATTAAATCCTCTCATTAGATTGACGTCATGAAGGGCATCTATCCGTAATATCATTCCCACAAGGAAACTGTCTCACCATATCCCCTTCCTCATAGCCACCTAAATAATTACGGGTAGAACAAAAAACTACATTAGGACTATAAAGCTATGGTCTACAGTATTTCAATAACAAGATTCTGAATTCACCAACTGATTAGATTGGTGCTGTTCAGGGATATGTGAATTCGAGAAACGTGCGTTAGTAAATTTATCAGGTTTTTAAACTGAACAATATTCCGTCGCAATCTGAGGTAATTTATGTTTTTTATTCGTATTTTCAACATCGCCTGAAACAATAACTCATGGAATTTACCTACACATAAGATATACGGCAAAATAAGCAAGTTGACATGAAATCCTTCTAACTTTTGAAGTTTTAGGACAATTTTCATTATTTCAACAGTATGGAGACCAAGAGAGTGCTCTTCATTGTAAAACAATTTTTCTCTGAAAATTACAAAATCTGTTGTCTGTCTTTCTACCAGATTGTCGGTATTTCTTTTGGTTGTTTGTTGGTTTTTGGAACTATTCGGCTCTTTGGTTATGGTATGCGAACCATCTCTCTAACTTACCAGGGGCACTGTAATGCCAAAAATACGAAGAAAGGTGTACTATTATAGTTCGTGCTGAAATTACATGGCATCGTGCATGAATCTGGTGTAGCGGCTAACATTCTTGGCTGTCGCCCCGGTGGTCCGGGTTTGATTCCCTGGCCTGCCAAGAAATTTAATTTCGGTTTGAGGTACTGAAATGGTATCGATGATACCGAAGTCATCAAAGGGGTGTTAATTTTGAGGACTTGCACCAGGTCAGTGAGCACAAGTTTTCCTTTTTTTTTTCTACATTCTTATTCTGCAATTCGAACATTCATATGGGAACTCGGAGAGAAACTCACCTCGTAGAGTTGTTAGAATAGCTTCCGTAAAATATTCTCAAAGGCCAATGCTACAAGTAGCTGTCGTGAGTAAATCCAATTGCATATTTATATGTAATCCACACATCGTATTTAAGAACATTTGATTTTCATAGCATTCTATATTCTGGGCATAGGAAAACCTCGAAGCTTATTTCGCAATTTTCAGTGAATGAACAACCAAAGTATAGTAATCATCATGTAGGGACACCGTGCCACATATATACAGAGAGTGCAAGGATTGCTTGAAGGCAATGTGACAAGGTGCGTAATTTGTGTTTGTACAACGAATGAGGTTTTCATTGCGGTGATGATGATGAAGATGGTGGTAACGATGAAGACAGTGATTTACTAGTTAGGAACCAAAGGAATACTTGAGAATTGAGCCTGAAGCGGATGTATGGAAAAACAAAATGAACTTGCAGGTTGATTGCGAAAGTGTCTTATCACCATATTTTATGGAGAACAACTTATCCAAAAGTACACATGAAAGGGAGTAGTCAAGCACAAATAGGTGGAGGCAAAGGTTGCTCTTGTGTGAGACTGTAAGCTGCAACCACTGTGGAGTGTCTGATAACCTAGCTCCGTTCAAACACCAAAATTAAGAAGGGAATCACCGACATAGATCTAAGATGCATCTGTAACATTTCAGAAATGTTACGCGATCCATGTTTTCGTGTCTTCCTCGTGTTAGAAGCAAAAGTACAATAGAATAATAATTTTTATTGGCCGTAAGAAGGATACAAGATTTATGCTGGACCCCACCATCAGATGTGAAGTAACCATCGGCATAACAAGACAGGTCGTTTAGAGCTAACGATAGGCTTCAAAGAGAATTGAAAGCTTGTGGTACGTTTCGAATAAGGGAATGAAACAACATCAACATTTTTTAATAACTTATCGTGTTTGGGTATGCCTAACTTAAGTGTAAATGGCATAATTTTGCTATCAAATGAATCCATTCAATAATAGGGAATTGATCAACAATGTACTCGGGAACAGTATCCAGCCGCGACAGGCCGGCCAGCGCCCCTGAACTGAGAGTTCCAGCGTAGACAGTGTGCGCCTTGGTCATATGGCCCTAAAAGCACTTGCCTGGCTTGCAGGGTACTACGACATACTATACACAGCTCACTCGCACACGTAGCTAGTGGCAGGCGGGGAGAGTCAAGGACACAGATTACCTACTGACATGACATGACATGACGTCACGCACCTACGCCGGGCCTTGGTGTGCATCCCCACCCATCCCCCCTCTTCCCCCACACCCCACCTAATAAAATCTAAGCAGCTGGAGCGATTTCAATGAAATTCGGTAAGGTCATAGTAGGCCTATTATTTTGGCCGACCCCGATCGTGCCCTTCAAAGCTTATTATGTTTCACCAATTCAACATGGTGGCTGTGCGAAATATCTCACTGGCATTCTATATCTCCGAAACTGTCACCGATATCACCCTGAAATTTTGTACGGTGATAAAAGTCACTTAAGTGACTTTCATAAACCTGTTAACTACAAAACGAACATGGCGGCCAAGTGAATTTGAACATTTAAATAGACTTTTCTGGCGATTTAACCATCCGAACGCAGTGAAATTTGGTACAGAAATTGTTTATATACATTGTAATGAACTGATATCTAATTTTGTTAAATTGTTTACATACACTCAAGATGGCAGCTGTGCAAAATTTTTAAATTATTAATTTATTTCTTGTGTCCCAATCATGCGATAAGAGTCAACGTTTGAATAATGAACCTACGCAATAATAGTCATCTAATAGTACATTACTCTATGGTCTACATATAGGGTCTTTCATATTAAGTAAGAACGACGAGCGGCGGTTTTGTTATTCGCTACCGCAGCGGGCTTGGCCGAGTTTCTGGCGCCCCACGGCCCCCTGCTGTAGTATTGAAAGCGCGCGCATAGTACAAACTTGACCTTGCAATAAGCGTGCAGGTGTTGTCAGTCGCCAGTCTGAACCTCAGATGGTAACATGTTCAAACAGTTATCATTGCAACATCGTATTTTTGTATGTAAAACTTATTTTAAGTACGAGTCGGCCCGGTGGGTAAGTTCAGCAATTTCGTGATGAAGTGTCACCTTCACTAGCACAGATTCACGTCATTGTAAATAAGTTTTCCACTAGGATTACTGACTCAGTGCTCAATAAAGAACATAAAATACAAATCAGAAACATTACTGTGGCAGAACTCATTCGCGTGAGCCAAAATGTGGTTACCGGATACAATGCCTGTATAACCCAGGAAGGACGACACTTCCAGCATCTTTTATAAGGTAATATTTCATACAGGATTGTACACACGCTTAAAGCAGGCGGCCACGGCGCGCCACAAGCTCGACCAAGGCCACCGCAGCAGCAGGAAAGGGGAGCGAAAATCAAGTGAGAGAGTGATGACCTTACCCCTTACCTGACGGTATGGGATTCCTGAGCATCTAGTCCGATGTTGCGATTGACTGTGACTGTGATGGCTAGTTCTGAATTATTGTTCAGTTCTGGATATTTCTGAGTGATCCTTTGAAATTTTACCAGTTTGTACTTACGACTTCTAATTTTCCATGTTGTTTTTCCTGTTTTAAGTTCATCGATCCCTTTAATTACTTTTTACTTAGTTTATTTTACCTGCAACACCATTATTTTTAGTGTTCGTTAGGTGTTCTATTTTAGGCAATTTATTTTTGGACAGTATCTTTGGTTGATCATATACATGAACGATGTACATACAGGTACGAGTGATGGAGAGCATTACGGTCATCAAGTGCAGTTAGTTTTACATTTTAGGTGAAAAATGGAGCCACCACCAAAACAGATTCAAGGCAGAACTGGCATGCAAAACGAAATGTATCATCAATTTAAATTAGCGTCGCGAAATTAAATTGTTCAAAGGAATAAAATTTCACTCCTGGCGCAAAATAAAATTGGTAACAGAATTTTAATTTCGCTGCAGAGGCGAAATAAATTCATTAGTCTTTTAATTTCGCTTCCGGCGCGAAATAAAATGCATTACTGACTTTTAATTTCGCTCCCGGTGCGAAATAAAATTCGTACCAGACTTTAAATTTCGCTCCCAGCGTGAAATAAAATCCGTTACAGACTTTTAATTTCGCTCCCGGCTACAAACAGAATTCTTAACAGACTTTTAACTTTGCTCCTGACGTGAAATAAAATTCATTAAAGACTTTTCATTTCGCCCTTGGCGTAAAATAAAAATCGTTAGTCTTTTAAATTCGCTTCCGGCGCGAAATAAAAAAAAATACAGACTTCCAATTTCACTCCGGGCACGAAATAAAATTCGTTACAGACTTTCAATTTCGCTCCCGGCTGAAAATAAAATTCATTACAGACTTTTAATTTTGCTCCTGGCCTGAAATAAAATTCGATACAAGACTTTTCATTTCGCTCCTGGCACGAAATGAAAACCGCTACAGTCTCTTAATTTTGCTCCCGGCGCGAAATAACATTTTTAACGACTGCTAATTTTGCTCCTGGTATGACAAAAATTGCTGGCCTCATGGTGTTGGGGATAGCGTGCCTGCTTCTCACCTGGAGGCCCCGGGTTCGATTCCCGGCTCCGTTAGTGATTTTAGAAACGGACGTGTGGGTTGGAACGGGGTGCACTCAGCCTCGAGAGTAGCTGTCTGAAAGTCGCGAAAACCAAGATTAACGGCCGAGGGAACCCGATGCGCTGACCAATATCTGTAGATGCCTGGGCAGCGGTCGCTTGGTAGGCCTAGGCCTTTCATGGGATGTAGTGCCACGGTTTATTTTAATGACACAAAATTCCCAAACAGCATTTAGTTTCGCCCCCGGCGTGAATTTAAAATGCATGGAACATATCATTTCATGTCTGAAATTAAATCTGGTCTGGCATGCGAAACAAAATGGTTGTGGACGCGTTAACATTTTAATTTCGCCATGAGCGTGATATTCGGGTGCGAAATGATATTGATTGTAAGCGCGAAAATTAAAATGAAAACTCAATGTAATTCTAAGCACAATAACATACTGAAAGGCGACGCAAAAGTAATTGCGTACGTGGCACAGGGGTTTGACTTTCGTGCCATGGTCAGTATAAATGCGCTGAGGGTAAGAAGGAAGTAGTAAGGAATGCCAAGCCCCCACCCCGAAATTTCCGGAAGTGTAAGAATAAAGAATGTAGAAATGAGAGGAATGACCCCTCAACCCTGTTGTTCGAGTAACCCGCCTCCGAAACAGAACTCCATATACGCCGCGGTACTACCACAGACGATTTTCTGTTATTTGTAACTCTTCAGTCAGTCAACATTAATTTACCCGATAACTGGGTGGGTACAACGCATATAAGATGTAAGTAACACTCCTGAAAAAAAATACATGTATTAGATTTAAGATCACTAAAATTGCTGCATTATAATCGTGACCATAAACTAATACATATAATGTTATTTACATATTACTGGATATACATTGTACCCCTCCCAGTTATTGGGCAAATTAGTGTTGACTGACTGAAGAGTTACAACTGACAATTTGTATTGTAATTGGAGTTCGTCACTTATCTTGAATGTCTGTCCACACAGCACATTCGTCTTCTTGTTCGCTATAGAACAAGTAAAGGTACTTGTTGCCCCATTGCGTTATGAACGTCAGGGAGGGCCAGCCACGAGTCCGAGGTGCAGTCAACGACGATGGTGATGTTGATGCCATAGCACTGACTTTCTCCTCTACTGGAGTGATGACCATTGAATGACTCACGTTGCTGTTGCAGCCCTGCAGATTGGGCAGGCGGTGAACGGTAATAAGACTGCTACTGCTGCCAACGTCAGGACTTTGAACATCGCTCCGAACATAATTTCTCTCTCGAAACGAATACATTTTAATTTCAACAACGAAATGAAATGTTCCATTCATTTTAAATTCACATCGGAGGGCGAAACTAAATACCGTTTGGGAATTTTATTTCACGCCGGGTGCGAAATTAAAAGTCTGTAACGAATTTTATTTCGCGCAGGGAGCGAAATTAAAAGTCTGTAACCGAGTTTAATTTCGCGCCGGGAGCGAAATTAAAAGTCTGTAACGAATTTTATTTCGCACCGGAAGCGAAATTAAAAGTCTGTATTGAATTTTATTTTGCGCCGCGAGTAAAATTAAAAGTCTGTAATGAATTGTATTTCGTGCCGGGAGTGAAATTAAAAGACTGCAACGAATTTTATTTCGCACCGGAAGCGAAATTAAAAGTCTGTATCGAATTTTATTTTGCGCCGCGAGTGAAATTAAAAGTCTGTAATGAATTGTATTTCGCTCCGGGAGCGAAATTAAAAGATTGTAACGATTTTTTTTCGCGCCGTGAGTGAAATTTTATTCAATTGTACAATGTAATTTCGCGTTGCTATTAAGTTTCGCGTTGATTTCGCTATGTCATTTCGCTTCGAATTAAGTTTCACTTCGATTTAATTTCCCGCCGACAATCATTGTCATTTTGCTCCCGAGTATCGTGCTCACGGCGAAATTCAAATATATTCGCCCCCACAGCCATACATTTCGTTTCGCATGCCAGCCCTGATTCAAGGGCATACCACTAAATCCCAGTGGGAATTGCGACTACCATTGACCAAAATAGTATGTGTACTCGAGTTTGAAGGTTGTTTGTGAAGTAACCAATAGACCTACATAAAATCCAATAACATCATCATTTTCGTCGTTCTGTTTTACGTTAGTTCATGTTGGTTTGGATTTTTTAAAATATATTTTAATATTTCTTATCGCAGTTGGAACACATAAAGTGCCCGTTTTAAGCGTGTTTCAACCATGCGTCACATTAAAGAATTATTATCTCACAAACCCGTCAACAGATCGAATCCACATTTTAACACAATATAAATTGGAATGTTGTATAACTGGTTCATTAATTTTAAAATTTTGTATGGCCAAGAAACAAAGTTGTCATCATTTTGGTAAGGTAACTTTTTCTCGGCTCGGGTTTGTTTGAAAATGTAGTTCTTGGTCGCGTTGTAATCCTAATACATCAAATACATCACCCGATTTTATTTATGAAAAATGCATTGGAATCAGGAAATAAATCTCCGTTTTCGTATTTCCAGTTTATTTTTCATTTTTTAAGCAGAAATATAAAAAACTGCTAGTAACGTCTTTGTTTTTCACATTTTGGAAAATGCATTGAATTGATATCAATTCTATTGCACTCTAGTATACATAGTGGTTTTGACATCGCAAATACGAGCTTCCATTCAAGAGAAATTGCCTCACTTTGGTGCTGCTACGTGGTGTCAGAATTACAAACTAAAAATCGGGACATTTAGTCTTAATAGTATCTGGCTGCTGCACAGACTGCTGTGTTGCCTGCTAGTGTGTCCCTTCCCCGTGCTGTCCGATCGTGACGTCACAGTTCCCTCTTCATTGCTATGTAAAGTAGTCAGGGATGTTTCAGCTACGTTATCTGATGGTTGAGTTACTTCCGCAATGCTATAAGTGTTTGTAGAATGGGGCCTGTTATGAAAGGCCTCTGATATGGCTGGATATTCAGGGGAAGGTACCGCAGTTTCCATGTCGGTAGTGTCGCTTAGCTTACTACTCCCATCTGACACGCCCAGCACCGTGCTGTAGGTTTGTTGTCTGACATGAATACCGGGCGATTCCTTCTGTTCGGACAGTCTATTTGTAAGTGGGAGGTTTCTTTACAATAAAAGCAATACTTAGCTTGTCCTTCATATGTTAACAGAACTTTACAATCATTGACCGTCAAATATGATGGAATGGGGTATTTAAGTTCAATTGTTACAATACGTATGCCATTACAGCATAAAATTCGTATACTTCATTCCAGCACTCGTTCCGTATGTCCTTGAGAACTCCATGCGTAGAAAGCACGCGGGAGAGCCTTTCATTGTTGACTTCGGGAGGAGATTAAACAGACACGCACACGTTTTGTTAAAGAGTCTGAAGCAGTGATAGTTATCTTTGTGGTGTTACCGCTAGCTAGCCGGAAGGATTTCACACCTTCATGTCGAGATAATATGTTTTCATAAAGTAAGGTGTACACTAATTTAATGTACACTGAATTTTCCCCGTTGTCTAGTTGATTCGCTAGTACTTGATCTCTATTAAGCTTCAGGTCGTTTGCTATCCACCTAGGCCTATGTATTTCAAGTGGTGTCGGTCTGTTGTTCCTTTCTTCAAAAGCACATTTAAGAGTGTTTTTCCGGACATTCGCCACTTTCGCAAGTTCAACAAGCACTTCCATGACAAACTAAGGAGCCTATTTTTCTTAAACATAAAGATTCATGCCAATGTTTAATCTATATGGAACTATCTAAGTTAATGACGAAATTAAGTTGGTAATATCAAAATTTCTAATTAATTCGAAATATACCTGCACTACAGTTGGAAGCCCTGGTGACTTAATATATTCTTAGTTCCATCTCTTAAGGTACAGAATACAAAATTTGATTGAAGTTCAATGGAAAACGTGGACGTTACATGCAGTTAGATATTGGATCTATCAGTGCGCGTAAAATCATGTTGGTAGCAATGTCATGCATGTCTTGGTCAGAAATAATCTGACATATTATGATCTATTGTTGTGCCAATTTTGGACGAAATCCATTTGTATGTATAGAAGTTACATGCATTTTAGAATTAAACCTATCATCAGGCTTAGAATCATGTTAGCGGCATTGGCATAATATTAGTTACTCCAAATTAATCTAGAATGTCAGGTACTATACGTGTACAAAGTATAGAGTTGTTGGCTTGCATGCATTCTGATATATTAATATAAGGGTAAAAAAGTACAGACAGCAATTAGGCTATCAACAGTTGTCAGCAGCTGGTTGCTCATAAGAATACGCATAGTGATATCTGGTTATGTACACATAGTAGACTACATACGAAATTTTGTTGAAATCCAATTGATAGTGTAGAAGTTCTATTAGTTAAAAAAATTGACCTATCAGCATGCTTAGAATCATTTTGTCAACACTGTCATGTATGGCCTCCTGGAAATTAAACTGAAATATTATTGTCTATATAATTATGTGCCAATTTTGGAATAGCTCCCATGCATACCTTCCAAGATATCCAACATGGAGCTCAAATTTCAATTGCGGTTTTTCAGCAGTTGGTAGCACTGACTTCAATTTCATGGCCTTGAGATATTCAGATATAGATCTTTACTCATACCAAATTTAGTTTTGATTGCTTCAGCCGTTTAGGAGTTGATAAGGGGACATTTGCCCAGATCGATCTCATAAGTCTACTTTTTCCTCAGTTTGTAAATGTGAAAAGTAGACTAAAAATACAATACCCTATCACGGTAAGCACTTCCGAGTATTTATTAACCTCGCGGCTAAACTCAGAACCTAACACGACGTAGGTCGCAAAGTGACACTTCCACTCTTTCTACTCTATGGAGTTCTCCAACGCAAAATGTATCAAAATGGTGCCATTCTCAATCGATGATGCCGTTTGTAATATATAAACGATATGCGAATAACGTTATTAGTCCGAATAACGGTATTGAGGGAATATTTTTTGATAGATATATTCAAATAACGTTATTTCTAGTGAGCACTACCATTTCGTTCCTGCGATAACCGATATCCGAATAACGTTATTAGTCCGAATAACGGTATTGGGGGAATAATGTTCGAGAGATGTATTCAAATAACGTTATTTATAGTGAGCACTACCATTTCGTTCCTGAGATAACCAATATCCGAATAACGTTATTAGTCCTAATAACGGTATTGGAGGAATGTTTTTCGAGATATGTATTCCGATAACGTTATTTCAGGCGGGCACTACCATTTCGTTCCTTGGTTAACTGATATTCGAATAACGTTATCAGTCCAAATAACGATATTAGGAGATTTTTTTCGAGTAATGTATTCCGATAACGTTATTTCAGGTGGGCACTAGTATTTCGTTTCTACGATAACCGATATCCGAAGAACGTTATTAGTCCGAATAACGGTATTAGGGGATATTTTTCGAGAGACTTATTCAAATAACGTTATTTCTGTCGGACAATACTATTTCGTTTCTACGATAACCAATATCAGAATAACGTTATATGGCCCAATAACGTTACCATGCGATACAAATGACTTCCGGATATGAAACGTAACGACCACAATGTGACCAAGACCCATTTTGTTACATAATCTACCCAAACAACCATTTTCGTTATGTTAAGTTATGAAGCCTTGCCCTAAACAGTCGTAAAGGGTCCCCGAAAACTACATTTTAATGCTCTAAAACCAAGAGTTTCTGAGATATTCCCAGAAAACTAATTTCATTTAATAAACTAATGTAGGAATGCAAGCCAGTAATGCGCTTAAGGGGGTCAAGAGGTACCCTCGATTTTTTCACAAGACTTAAACGTGCGATGTGTCTTACAGAAGGTCTATTATATCTTCAAACAGCAACATTATTTTCAAAAATTCCTGAATTGAAATAGTTTACTTTTTATTTTATTTTTTTGCTTTTAGGAATTTGGGCCATTGGAGGCTAAAAAACCTGAATTTTCATGCACCACAAGCCTTTATAATTTATTAAAGGGGTCTTCCTCTGGATGCGCACTTGACACAACAGTGAGGGTCAGTGAATTGCATATCATCTACGAGGTTTTCAATTTTATTTTCACGTCAGGAAGTACACGTTAGGTAAATTAGTTTCAGAGCATATTTCAAATAATCATTTATCTTTGTCGACAAACAGGTTCCATGCCCCTAACCATTGCAACAGTAGCTCAATTGATTAGGTCTGGTTATTAATACCGACGACCGTTCGAAGAATGGGAACTTCTGCTAGTCTATTTATAAAAATGAATCTTACGTGATAGTTTGTCTGTGCGTGTGTATGTCCTGTATGCGTTCATATACCATTCACCCGATTGCCATGAAACATGAGTGAGTTGTTGTGTACATTCCTGCATAGGGTTTTGCTTAGTAAATCCATTTTACAATAGGTAGCTCATGAGTAGTTCCAACAAATGAGTGACGGGGAGCGAATCGTTTCAACAATTGTCCGTCTGCGTACATATAGCCTACCATTCATCCGATTGCGATGAAACTTTGGTGAGTTGTTGTGTACACCCCATGGAAGGTTTCTGACTCGGTAAGTCTATTTCACAATAGGTAGCGCACGAGTAGTTTCAACAAATGGGTGACGGCGCGCGAATCGTTTCAACAAAGTTCCGTCTGCGTTCACATACCATTCATCCGATTGCGATGAAACTTTGATGAGTTGCTGTGTACTCTTCAGGGAAGGTTTCTGAGTTAGTAAATCCATTCTACAAAAGGTAGCGCACGAGTAGTTTCGACAAATGAGTGACGGCGCGTGAATCGTTTCTGTAAACGTCCGTCTGCGTTCATATAGCATTCATCCGATTGCGATGGAACGTGGGTGAGTTGTTGTGTACACTTCAGGGAATGTGTCTGACTTAGTAAATCTGTTTTACAATAGGTAGCGTACGATAAGATTCAACAAATGAGTGATGACGCGCGAATCATTTCAACAAATTCCCATGTGTGTTCATATACGATTTATCCGATTGTGATGAAACTTTGGTGTGTTGTTGTGCACGCTCCCACGAATGTTTCTGAATGAGTAAATCCATTTTACAATAGTTTATAGGCAGTCAACAGAAAAAGAAAGAATGATATTGTGTATCCAAAAGCACATCAACAAGCATAATTCGAACGCCAACACATTCTTTGAAAACATTACAACGCATGCCGAGTACAACATGTGCTTCATAAAATTGAACCAAATTAATCACAAAGTTCAATTCCGATTGCTGTTCTGGGTGCAACAATACTCTCGAGGGAAGTACCCCAGCTCGACCGGCGAAAACCGACTGAAAGTGGGTTTAATGTATACAGTTCACCTATGTCAATAGCTATCAATGCCATTCATCTGTAAAAGTACGTGTTCGGTCGCCAGCACCGTCTGAGTTGGTGATAATGTGATCACCGTGGCATTTGAGTTTGGATTATTGCAATGCGGGAACATTGTAAATAATGGAGTATGTCTACATGTTGCCCTTGTTAAGAGTGCGTACTGTTCCATTCCGCTGGGTTTTAATCACTTCATTGAAACTCCACATTTACACTTCGACGTCGAATGAAGGACAACACTGTATCTTCTATTGTGGGAAAGATGACTATGTCAACACGGTACTGCATGTGTTAAGATTTCTTGTTGTTAGCAAGTGTTCAACCTTTTGCCAGATGATACTGCACCACATCTGTTTCTTGTTAATATTATGGTCCGAATTGCCTGTTCCACGGTAGTTTCTGCTACGAATTGTGTTTCTGCAATCTGTTTGTAATGTTACCACATATATGCTAAAGGTCTAACCAATTGCTAGGAATGGATTTTCCCTAATATAATGGTCCGAATTGCCTGTTGCACGGTAGTTTCTGCTGCGAATTGTGTTTCTGCAAACTTTGGACGCCGTAAATTCCAAACATTGATTGTACACTAAAGCGGGGTTTTACAGATAAATGCCCGTGATGGGTAGTAGAAGACACATATCTTCGTATGTTAAGTGAACTGCCAGTCGGTTTTAGCTGTTCGAGCTGGGGTACTTCTCCGTCAGTAAGTTGGACTCCCTAAAGTAATGAGAGCTTCGAACAAGCAGATCTGTAGTCTTAGTCACTGCTGTATCGACAACGTTTCTGCTCTAAGTGTGTAATAAGATTATAATTATATTCTACAGGCAAAATCCGTAAATTCAATCACTTGGAGCTCTGGCTTTTGGACTCGATCATCTCGTAAATTAATTGGATGCCAAATTTCGTTCGTCAGGTGGACATCATCAGATCAAGTTGACTTAGGTTCGGTGAACATAATTCCCCCCAATTGTTAGAGAAGTTTGTTTATGAATTGCTCATGTACTACTTGTTTCATGTATCAAGGTATTAAGATAATTGGTAATTTCCGCTCCATCTAATTATGTACCATCATGTTGACCGATTGAAAATTATTTATGTTAATAGATTGCTAAGGCAACTCTGAAGAATGACTTGTAGCTCTTCAATACGAATGTCAGTGACCCTGCTGCTACTCAAGATATTCTATTCCTCTCCTCAAACGTTAAATTTCCCAAATCTCCCGCTATTCACGTCCGTATCAACGGGAAGACGTTGATCTTGGTCGAAATTGTTGACATCCGGTGATGAATGAATTAGTGGATGTTTCCATGATCCATAAACATGTTTTAGCCACAGTTCGTCCACTTCCACTCGGTTCCACCCAAGCATAGAGAAGTGATACCGGTAAGTGAATTAATGGCAAAACATTCTGGCAGTAGGTTCTTATTCAATTCGTCGCCCCAGCTCCTTGGACTGATTTTTAAAAGAGAGCACGGACAATGGGGTGTGCAGAATGAATCGCAACCTTCACTACTAAACGGAGTACAGTCATAAGCACGTGACTTAGGCCAACAATGTAGCGGTTTATTTTTACATGGTGTGACTCAACAGATGTTGCAGAGGGGACAGAACTGGTGGGGCAACACAAGGAGAAATTCAAAGCAGTATTTGCAGTACGTGTCCTTGCTTTACAACACAATACGCGTTCTGTGATACGCCCTTATTACAAGCAAGGTAGCAAGTTAGCGAGTGACACATCAGTCCTCCGTTATCTCCGCCCAAGGTTATCAAACAAGACCACTCGGTCGGCCAAGCGCTGTAGATTTACAGGCTGACTCAAAAATTTCCCACGATTGAACACACATTTCTTTTACATTTTACTGGCAAGTGTTCGCTTGGAGAAGACATAAAAGGCGCTAGAGATCGATCTTTATTTCAAAGCGGGGTAACCTTTTACAATTTCCGTAACTTATTTGCAGACACACTGAATAAAGGAAGAGAGAATAATACGCTATATTATGAAACCAGTCATACAGTAACTCTATAAAATATGAATATTATCATGTGAAAAACGAACAATATGTAGCCTTCAAGGACACCCTCCTAGGTGGCCGTATAAAGGACACCCGCATCACTGCTAAGGCTGTACAGGTCACCTAGCTCCCAAGGGGAAGGAGCTCATGTCTACTTTGGAGACCCCTGTTTTACGCTAACACGCTGGCTACGTTGTATAGAGAAGAACAAGATCTGACGCAACGCGATAATGAAGTACCCCACCATAGTACGGAAGCGGGTGAAATGACAGGTGAAGGTTGCCTGAACCATTAAATACATACCACAGGTAATTACAAGGGGAACACCAGAGTTCGGGCTGAGCAGCGCAGTGGGCTTGGCGTTGGCTTTCAAACCTCAAGTTCACGGTTTCGTTTCGGGCTCACTACAATGCTACATAATTGCTTAAATGGGCCAACCTAGAGGCAATAGATTTAGTACACCAGGCAAAATGTTCCCATGTGGATGAGATGAAATGAATGAAGAGCAAGTTCAATTTCAAGTAGTTCCAATTTTGGAAACCAGACGTCACTGACACCCAGCGGTCAACATTGCAACTTGATAGAGCGTTTCTAGCCAAGTGACCTGTGTACGTTCTTTTACATGCCATAAATCTATGACATTGGCCCTCCGGCTTTACTACTCCTCCAAAGGAAGACATACTAAAGGATTTTAACGCTCGTAAAAATCCAACGACTTCGGCCGGGTTCGAACCCACGATCTTAGACGTAGCAGTTCAGCATGTTACTTACTACACCACCGAAGCCGCTAATCATCGAAAAATTCTAATAATTGAACTGTTCGATTTATTTATTAATCGACTATTCGAAATACTTCGAATATTCGAATGAACAACCAAAGTATTTGGACACCCGCATTGTTCAAAAATTCAAATATTATAAACGTTTGAAAATGTATTTGAATTTACAACTGGCAAATAACTTATTCGTAGCCTATGTTATCAAGAGGGACCAAAACACGAATATATAAAACGATAATTAGGCCAGTATTACTATATGGTGCAGAAACATGGATATTAAGCAAACGCACAGAGAGAAAGATACAAGTTTTTGAAAATAAAATCCTCAGAATGATTTTCAGACCAATCTGTGAAGCAGGTGAGCGACGAAGGGGAAAGAACAAGGAACTAAAGGAGTTGTATAAAGAACCCGATGTTGTTGCGGAAGCTAAGACAAGAACGCTGAGATGGGCTGGCCACGTATATAGGAGAGAAGAGGGATCTGGACTGCGAGAAGTGTATGAGAAAAGGCCAGACGGACGAACACCAACAGGCAGACCAAAAATGAGATGAAGAGGCGAGGGAGCCAAGGGCATCCAGCTACAGGGCGCCCGAGAATGTTCTCTGCAGTGGGTACGTGCAGCTGTGAGTGGTTGAGTCATGAGTTTTAGTTGGCTGCACTGCACTGTGTCCTTCAAAGCGGGACTTCCCCGTGTGAGCTGTCGATGTGCAACGCGATAAGCGCGCGAGCCTGCAAGTCTTCAGCGTGTATTACAGTCAGCGAGCGTTCGGATAGATTATTATTGGAAGAGTGCAACAGTATACAGGCGGTAATGATTACTACTGAAGAGAGAGGTTTTTTTGGTGGAATACGTTTTTCGCGAAGGCGATCGGTTTACAGAAAATGTAAAATTAAGATTTCAGGCGCGGTTTCCTAATTCAAAGTGTCCAAACCGTGATACCATTCGGGATTTGGTAAATAAATTTCGTGTGGCTGGCTCAGTTCACGATGTACCGGGAACAGGCAGGCCTACGCTTTTAACAGACGAAAAACTTGATGAAATCTCCGATATGATGCTGCGAAGCCCAAGTAAATCAACACGAAAATTAGCTCAACAAACAGGAATCTCCAAGTCGACAGCACATAAAGCTGTCCGAGACAAGCTTCAGTTGTTCCCTTATTGTGGGCGAATTATGGAAGATAGACATATGCTCTCGCGGACTTTTTTGTAGAACGTTTCATTATGAACAATTCTTACACTCATAGTATTTAGATATTTTTAACGGTTTGCCCAGCGTAAGCTTACAAAGCGCTCGGACGCCAGGTTTTTTATCGACTATTCCACTAAAACCGTTACTGCTCGGCTTCCCTTGATCATAAATAAATTATTTTCTAGAAAAATCATACTCGATATTGTGACCTTTATGCATATCTGATAGAATAAAGTCCACATATTATTCCAACAAAATTTAAGTCATGTCTCAAAGCCGATGTGAGAATGGAAGTTTCTTGTGAAACTAGAAGGACAAAAGGACGGTTCGTACGTGACTTGAAGAAGCTTTCTCCCAGCGCGAACAAAGGTGGCAGGAAAGAGAAAATCCACATCTGGACACCAAATGCGCCAGACAACGCGCGAAGGTCGTTCAACTGCGCGGGCAAATGCAGAAAACTCAACGATTACCTACCAAATAAACCCCGCCCATTTGAAAGGAATTAGAGCAGCAATT
Source organism: Meconema thalassinum (assembly GCA_946902985.2). NCBI lineage: Eukaryota > Metazoa > Arthropoda > Insecta > Orthoptera > Tettigoniidae > Meconema > Meconema thalassinum. The sequence goes on from OX336388.2 coordinate 2,136,027,810, forward strand.
AGGATACAGAGACAGGAGTTATACCATCGTATAGGGGATGATCCCAGCCTCTCAGAAATATCATCAAAATTTAAATCGGATTATTCTGTGATTTTTGCCAGAATTAAAATGAAATCAGGGGGTGGATTTGAAACGACCAATGGCAGTGAGAGACGCTAGACGCGATCAAATCCCGCCGAAATTGAGGGACAATGAAGCAAATTACGGAGCTCATTATCTAACGATCCTACGATCGAATTTTGAATATGAAGGAGTCATTGAGACATTGGGAATGAGGACGTTCTAAGGAGCTAGTTCACATATTCATGTGAGTATTATTTTGGAAATAAATTCTGAGAACCCCTACTCCACGTCCCTTTAAGAGAAATCGTATAAATAATGGATTGAAACACAGCGAAGTTAGTCTACTCTGGGGCAACATCAGCGGCGGAAGCCCGTGCCGCGAGCCTTCGGACAATACGGTGATTTTTACAAGTTCTATAAGTATACTTTGGGGCATCGTCAAAGGCGAAAGCCCGTGCCCTGAGCGTTCAGAAATTAACATTTTACAAGTTTTATAAGTCTTAATATACGCTGTGGACGCGATAGCCTGCGTTGAGGCATAAGAATAATTAACATTGTTACAAGTTATAAGTAGGAGCTAGCATACCTCCGAAATTGAACATCGCTAAGTATTCGCGAGTGCAAAGTAGAACAGTGCATATCATAACAGTATGACGCAGTTGTAATGATAGGTATAGCCGCACGCGCTATTAAAAGCTAGACCAGTATTCTAGGATGCTACGAACTGTCGGCCGAACTAAATAAGTAATGATAGCTATATGAGATAGGAGCTTCATATACGAGAACCGTGCATTGTGTTAATGGTAATAATTCACAGTGGACCTTTGTTTTTGGTGAAATTTTGAGAAAAACCGTGTGTAAATTCTCCTCCCATCAAGATGAATCAACTATTGAAGAAGACTGATATCATGGACCAGAACCGCATCAGGAAATATGAGAGATAAGTAAATATTGTATGGGGCATGAGGGTAATAATGTTTCCCATTATTGGGGTCGGATAAGTCTATCTCGATCATAAGCAGTTATGATAAAAATATATATTTTAGGCGTACCGGGCATGTTTGTGTAGATTTGTGTGTTTATCAGTAATGAGAATTTTGTGTGTTTTATAATGTAATCTCTTATATAAAAACAAGTGTCCTGACTGACTGACTGACTGACTGACTGACTCATCATCACCCAGCCAAAACTATTAAAGCTAGAAACATGAAATTTTGGGAATATGTTCGTTGTAAGTCGAAAACGCCCACTAAGGAAGGGTTTTTGGATATTCAGTTTCTAAAGGGGTGTTAAGGGGATACACCTGCATTTCAATGAATAACAATATCTCCAGATTGCTTTCATTGGGGGATTTGATACTCGGCATATAAACTCATCATTAAAAATAAGAAGATACATGTCTGAGGGTTTTTCGATGTGGTGTATATTTTGAGGTGAAAGGGGTGAAAAGTGGGGGTTGAAGGTTTCCTAACCGAGCGTGTATCTCTTAAACGACATAGGCGAGGAGTTTGGACCTCAGCGGAAAAAAATCAGCATAAAAAATAACAAAATAGGTGTTTGACCGTTTTTTCATAAATCCAATATAAGGGGCCCATGGGGAGGGGTGAAAATATGGGGAGGGGGGAGGAAACGTAATATATCTGAGTGTAAAGTTATACATGGCCTATGTTGTAGACAATAACACATTACATCTTTTTTGTCTCTTGCTATTTCATCATACGACGAATACTTAGGGAGTTATTAATGATTTTGTACATTTTGGCCGGAATTTTCTAAGTCCCAGGAATGGCATAAAAATTGATTCGAATGAAATTTCGAAAAATAGTTTTTTTAAATACTTTTATTATATTTTTCACGTCTTTTAGGGTCCGGAACCAATATGATATTTTGATGTTTTTTTTCGTCCCATGCATTTTTGGTTTCAGGTGATAGAATTATTTTCTACTAGGTCCGATGCTTATCTCTTATATAAAAACAAGTAGTTCCGTGAAGAACTATACAGCCTATTTTCATATATCCTACTTATGTTAATTGCCACTATCAACATACACAATTTCAGTTTGATTGCTGTAATAGATTCGTAGATATTGAGAACCGACTAAATATTTCGGATGGTCGCCATGTTGGATTTTATATATGTAGGTCCTAGAGTTATGTACTGTTACATGCAGATTATTGTGAACGTGTAGTATTCAAACTTCAATCGCATAATTAAGACACAAGAAAAAACAAGGAGATTTTAAAATTTTTCACAGCTGCCATCTTGAGGTTATGGAAACAATTGAAATAAATTAGATGCCTGTGGATTAACATTCGTATAAGGATTTACTGTACCAAGTTTCACTGCACGCGGATGGTTAAATTGCGAGAAACGTCCATGTGAATATTTATAATTCGCGTCACCGCCATTTTGGATTTGTGATCACCAGGTTATTTAAAGTCCTATAGGTGAACGTAAGTTCATCGCCCCTATGAACATTAAAAAATGCAGTTTGATTACTAAAATAGATTCGTAGATATTCAGTATCGTCTAAATATTTCGGATGGTCGCCATGTTGGATTGTTAAATGTATAGGCCATAGAGTCTTGTACCATTAAAGGAAAATTATTGCGTAGGTTCATTATTCAAACTTTCACTTCGATCGCATGACTATATCACAATAAATAAAATCTTAATTTTAAAATTCGCACTGCCGCCATCTTGAGGTTATGTAAACAATTGAACTAAATTAGATACCAGTGGATTACAATGTGTATAAATATTTCCTGTGCCAGGTTTCAGTGTGCTTGGAACATTAAATCGCGAGAAAGGTCTATTTAAAATTTTCAAATTCGCTTGGCCGCCATGTTCGTTTTGTAGTTAACCGGTTTTTGAAAGTCTTATAGATGGACTTCCAGTAGTGCCTTTTATCTCCGTACAAAATTTCAGGATTTTACCGCTAATAGTTTCAGAGATATAGAATGCCAGTGAAATATTTCGCACATCCGCCATCTTGTGATTATGTAAACAATTGAACGAAGTTAGATGTCGGTGCACTACCATGTATATACACATATACTGTACCAAGTTTCATTGCGTTTGGTTTGTCAAATCGCGAGAAACGTCTATTTAAAAGTCGCAAATTCGCTTGGCCGCCATGTTGGTTTTGTAGTTACCAGGTTTTCAAAAGTCACATAAGTGAACTTATAGTAGTTCCCTCTATCACCATAGAAAATGTCAGGGTAATATCGGTAATAGTTTCGGAGATATTGAATGCTGGTGGAATATTTCGCACAACCGCCATGTTGGATTGGTGAGTCCTAACAAAATTTGAAGGGCACGGTCGAGGTCGCCGGGAATAGTGCTATGAACTTTCCGAGTTTCATTGAAATCGCTCCAGCCGTTTAGATTTTATTAGGGGGGGACACACACACGAATCACACACACACACACACACACACACGCACACACACACGGACAAAAGGTGATCTCATAAGCCTATTTTTTCAAAATTGAAAATAGGCTAACAAGTGTCCTGACTGACTGACTGACTGACTGACTCATCATCGCCCAGCCAAAACTATTAAAGCTAGAAACATGAAATTTTGGGAATATGTTCGTTGTAAGTCGAAAACGCCCACTAAGGAAGGGTTTTTGGTTATTCAGTTTCTAAAGGGGTGTTAAGGGGATACACCTGCATTTCAATGAATAACAATATCTCCAGATTGCTTTCATTGGGGGATTTGATACTCGGCATATAAACTCATCATTAAAAATAAGAAGATACGTGTCTGAGGGTTTTTCGATGTGGTGTATATTTTGAGGTGAAAGGGGTGAAAAGTGGGGGTTGAAGGTTTCCTAACCGAGCGTGTATCTCTTAAACGACATAGGCGAGGAGTTTGGACCTCAGCGGAAAAAAATCAGCATAAAAAATAACAAAATAGGTGTTTGACCGTTTTTTCATAAATCCAATATAAGGGGCCCATGGGGAGGGGTGAAAATATGGGGAGGGGGGAGGAAACGTAATATGTCTGAGTGTAAAGTTATACATGGCCTATGTTGTAGACAATAACACATTACATCTTTTTTGTCTCTTGCTATTTCATCATACGACGAATACTTAGGGAGTTATTAATGATTTTGTACATTTTGGCCGGAATTTTCTAAGTCCCAGGAATGGCATAAAAATTGATTCGAATGAAATTTCGAAAAATAGTTTTTTTTAATACTTTTATTATATTTTTCACGTCTTTTAGGGTCCGGAACCAATATGATATTTTGATGTTTTTTTTCGTCCCATGCATTTTTGGTTTCAGGTGATAGAATTATTTTCCACTAGGTCCGATGCTTATCTCTTATATAAAAACAAGTGTCCTGACTGACTGACTGACTGACTGATTGACTCATCATCGGCCAGCCAAAACTATTAAAGTTAGAAACATGAAATTTTGGGAATATGTTCGTTGTAAGTCGAAAACGCCCACTAAGGAAGGGTTTTTGGATATTCAGTTTCTAAAGGGGTGTTAAGGGGGTACACTTGCATTTCATTGAATAACAATATCTCCAGATTGCTTTCATTGGGGGATTTGATACTCGGCATATAAACTCATCATTAAAAATAAGAAGATACGTGTCTGAGGGTTTTTCGATGTGGTGTATATTTTGAGGTGAAAGGGGTGAAAAGTGGGGGTTGAAGGTTTCCTAACCGAGCGTGTATCTCTTAAACGACATAGGCGAGGAGTTTGGACCTCAGCGGAAAAAAATCAGCATAAAAAATAACAAAATAGGTGTTTGACCGTTTTTTCATAAATCCAATATAAGGGGCCCATGGGGAGGGGTGAAAATATGGGGAGGGGGGAGGAAACGCAATATGTCTGAGTGTAAAGTTATACATGGCCTATGTTGTAGACAATAACACATTACATCTTTTTTGTCTCTTGCTATTTCATCATACGACGAATACTTAGGGAGTTATTAATGATTTTGTACTTTTTGGCCGGAATATTCTAAGTCCCAGGAATGGCATAAAAATTGATTCGAATGAAATTTCGAAAAATAGTTTTTTTAATACTTTTATTATATTTTTCACGTCTTTTAGGGTCCGGTACCAATATGATATTTTGATGTTTTTTTTCGTCCCATGCATTTTTGGTTTCAGGTGATAGAATTATTTTCCACTAGGACCGATGCTTATCTATTATATAAAACTAAGTGTCCTGACTGACTGACTGACTCATCATCGCCCAGCCAAAACTATTAAAGTTAGAAACATGAAAGTTTGGGGATATGTTCGCTGTATTTAGAAAGGGCGCACTAAGAAAGGATTTTTGGATATTCAGGTTCTAAAGGGGTGTTAAGGGGGTAGACCTGCATTTCATTGAATAACAATATCTACCGATTGGTTTCATTGGGGAATGTGATACTCGGCATATAAACTCATCATTAAAAACAAGTAGTTCCGTGAAGAACTATACAGCCTATTTTCATATATCCTACTTATGTTAACTGCCACAATCAACATACAAAATTTCAGTTTAATTGCTGTAACAGATTCGTAGATATTGAGAACCGTCTAAATATTTCAGATGGTCGCCAGGTTGGAGTTTTATTTTTGTACTATTACATTAAGATTATTGTGTACGTGTGGTATTCAAACTTCAATCGCATGATTAGACAACAAGAAGTAAAAACGAGATTTTAAAATTACGCACAGCAGCCATCTTGTGATAATGCAAACCTTTGAAATAAATTAGATGCCAGTGGATCAACATTTGTATAAGCATTTAACATGCAACGTTTCACGGCACTCGGATAGTTAATTCGCGAGAAACGTCCATTTAAATATTTATACTTCGCGTCGCCGCCATGTTGGATTTGTGCTCACCAGGTTCCTGAAAGTCCTATAGGTGAACATATGTTCATAGTCTCTATGAACATAAAAAATCCAGTTTGGTTGCTGTAAAAGATTCATAGATATTGAGAACCGTCTAAATATTTCGGGAGCTCACCATTTAGGAGTGTTATGTGTATAGGCCATAGAGTTATGTACCATTCAAGGACAATTATTGCCTAGGTTCATTATTCATACTTTCACTTCGATCGCATGATTACGACACAAGAAATTAAAACTTAATTTTAAAATTTCGCACAGCCGCCATCTTGAGGTTATGTAAGCAATTGAATTAAATTAGATGGCAGTGTATTACAATCTGCAAAATCAATTACTGTACCACATTTCACTGCGCTCAGAGAGTTAAATCATGAGAAAAGTCTATTAAAATATTTTAAATTCGCTTGGTCGCCATGTTCGTTTCGTACTTTACAGGTTTATGAAATATACATAGGTATACCTGTATCAGTACCCTTTATCACCGTACAAAATTGCAGGGTGATATCTGTAATAGTTTCGGAGATATAGAATGTCAGTGAAATATATCGCACAGCCGCCATTTTGAGGTTATGTAAACAATTGAACTAAATTAGACTCCAGTGCATTACAATGTGTATAAACATTTGCTGTACCAAGTTTCATTACATTTAGATAGTTAAATCAGGAGAAAAGTCTATTTAAATGTCTCAACTTCGCTTGACCGCCATGTTGGTTTTGTAGTCACCAGGTTTTTGAAAGTCTCATAGGTGAACTTCTAGTAGTACCCTTTATCACCGTACACAATTTCAGGGCGATATCGGTAATAGTTTCGGAGATATTGAATGCTAGTGAAATATTTCGCACAGCCGCCATGTTGGATTGGAGAGACGTAACAAAATTTGAAGGGCACGGTCGAGGTCGCCGGGAATAGTGCTATGAACTTCCCGAGTTTCATTGAAATCGCTCCAGCCGTTTCGATTTTATTAGGGGGGGACACACACGAATCACACACACACGCACACACACACACACACACACACACACACACGCGCACACACACACGGACAAAAGGTGATCTCATAAGCCTATTTTTTTCAAAATTGAAAATAGGCTAATAAGATGACACGTGTCTGAGTGTTTTTCGATGTGGTGTATATTTTGGGGTGAAAGGGGTGAAAAGTGGGGGTTGAAGGATTCATAACGGACCGTGTATCTCTTAAACGACATAGGCGAGGTGTTTGAAACTCAGGGGGAAAAAAATCAGCTTGAAAAATAAGTAAATAGGTGTTCAGCCGTTTTTTCATAAATCTAATTTAAGGGGCCCATGGAGAGGGGTGAAATTATGTGGGGAAAAAACAGGAAAGAAAGTGTCCTAACTGATTGACTCACTCACTCACTCATCAAACTCAGGGAAAAAATATAGCTTAAAAATAAGTTAATAGGTGGTCGACAGTTTTTTTTCATAAACCCAATTTAAGGGGTTCATGGGGAGGGGAGAAATTCTGAAAAAAGAATATTGAAAGAAAAAGTCCTGACTCACTCACCACAACCCAGCCAAACTTATTGAAGTTAGATACATGACATTTTGGGGATATGATCATTGTATGCCAAAACCGTCCACTAAGGGAGGATTTTCGAATATTCAGGTTCTTAATGGGTCTTAAGGGGGTTAACCCTGCATTTCATTGTATACCAATAACTCCCGATTGGTTTCATTGGGGGATGTGATACTCGGCACATAAAGTCATCATTAAAAATAAGAAGACACATGTTTGAGGGTTTTTCGATGTGGTGTATATTAGGAGGTGAAAGGGGTGAAAAGTGGGGGTTGAGGGATTCCTAACGGAGCGCGTATCTCTTAAACGACATAGGCGAGAAGTTTGAAACTCAGCGGGAAAAAAATCAGCTTAAAAATACGGTAAGTAAATAGGTGTTCGACCGTTCTTTCATAAATTCAATTTAAGGGGCTAATGGGGTGGGGTGAAATTCTGGAGGGAAAAAAAGGAGAGAACGTGCCCAAACTGACTGACTAACTCACTCACTCTTCAATCTCAGGGGAAAAAGACAGCTTAAAAATAAGTTAATAGGTGTTCGAGCGTTTCTTCATAAATCCAATTTAAGGGACCCATGGGGAGTGGTAAAATTCTGGTAAAAATAATTGACAGATAATGACATAACTGACTCACTCACTCATCATCGCCCAGAAAAAAATAAGAAGTTGGAAAGATGAAATTTTGGGAATATGTTCGCTGTATGTCGGAAACGTCAACTAAGGAAGGATTTTTGTTTATTCGGGTTCTGAAGAGGTGTTAAGGGGGTAAACGTGCATTTCATTGAATAACGATATCTCATGAGTTGTTTCTTTGGAGATGTGATATTCGGCATATAAACTAATCATTAAAAATAAGCAGACATAAGTCTAAGGGTTTATCGATGTGGTGTATATTATGAGGTGAAAGGGGTGAAAATTGGGGGTTGAAGGATTCTTAACGGAGCGTGTATCTCTTAAACGACATAGGCGAGGAGTTTGAAACTCAGCGGAAAGAAATCAGCTTAAAATATAAGTAAATAGGTGTTCGACCGTTTTTCATAAACCCAATTTAAGGGGCCCTAGGAGAGGGGCAAAATTCTGGGGGGGGGAACAGGAAAGAAAGTGTTCTAAATGATTAACTCACTTACTCATCAAACTCAGGTCGGAAGAACAGCTTAAAATAAGTAAATAGGTGTTCGACCGGGTTTTTTAAAATCCAATTTAAGGGGTTCATTAGAGGGGTGAAATTCTTAAAAATAAATGAAGGAAAATGTCCTGACATATTCACTCACTCATCATCGCCCAGCCAAAATTATTGAAGTTAGAAACATACAATTTTGGGGTTATGTTCGTTGTATGTCGAAAACGTCCACTAAGGAAGAATTTTTGGATATTCCGGTTCTAAAGGGGTGTTAAGGGGGTAGACCTGCATTTAATTGAATAATAATATCCCCCGATTGGTTTCCTTGGGGGATGCGATAATCGTCATATACTCTCATCATTAAGAATAAGATGACACCATGTCTGAGGAATTTTTGATGTAATGTATATTATGAGGTGTAATGTGTGAAAAGTGGGGGGTTGAAGGATTCCTAACGGATCAAGTATCTCTTAAAAGACAGAGGCATAAAGTATAAAACTTAGGAGGAAAATAAACTTGATAAATAAGCAAATACAGCAGGTGGTCGACCATAATTCATAAATCCAATTTTAGGGGCCCATGGGGAGGGGTGAAATTCTGGGGAAAGAAGTCCACTAAGGAAGGATTTTTGGATATACACTCATCATCCTCCAGCCAAACCTATTGCAGTTAGAAACATGAAATTTTGGGGATATGCTCGTTGTATGTCGAAAACATCCACTAGGGATGTATTTTTGGATAATCATGTTCATTGATTAACAATATCTTACGAGTTGTTTCATTTGGGGATGTGATATTCGGCATGTAAATTAATCAATAAAAATAAGCAGACATATGTCTAAGGGTATATCTATACGGTGTATATTATGAGGTGAAAGGGGTGAAAATTGGGGGTTGAAGAATTCTTATCGGAGCGTGTATCTCTTAAACGACATTAGCGAGATATTTGAAATTCAGCGGGAAAAAATCAGTTTAAAAAATAAGTAAATAGGTGTTCGACCGTTTATTTCATAAATCCCATTTAAGGGGTTCATGGGGAGGGGTGAAATTCTCAAAAATAAATGAAAGAAAATGTCCTGACTCACTCATATTCGCCCAGCCAAAATTATTGAAGATAGAAACATGAAATTTTGGGGATATGTTCGTTGTATGTCGAAAACGTCCACTAAGAAAAGATTGTTGGATATTCAAGTTTTAAAGGGGTGTTAAGGGGGGTAAACTTGCATTTCATTGAATAACAATATCTCACGAGTGGTTTCATTTGGGGATGTGATACTTGGCATATAAACTAATCATTAAAAATAAGCTGACACATGTCTAATGGCTTTTCAATGTGGTGTATATTATGAGTGAAAGGGGTGAATAATGGGGGTTGAAGGATTCATAACGGAGCGTGTATCTCTTAAACGACATAGGCCAGAAGTTTGAAACTCAGCGGGAAAGAAATCAGCTTAAAGAATACGGTAAGTAAATAGGTGTTCGACTGTTTTATCATAAATCCAATTTAAGGGGCCCATGGGGAGGGGTGAAAATCTGGAAGAAAAACGTCCAATAAGGAAGGATTTTTGGATATTCACTCTCATCGACTAACCAAAACTATTGAACTTAGAAGAATGATATTTTGTGGATATGTTTGTTGTGTGTCGAAAACGTCTACTAAGGAGGGATTTTTGGATATTCAGGTTCTAAAGGTGTGTTAACGGGGTTAAACCTACAATTCATTGAATAACAATATGACACGACTATGACGCGAGCGAAGCCGCGGGTACCTGCTAGTAAGTATATGAGCATCAAAGTGTTATTTTAAATATGATTTTGTTTTTGGGATGTCATTTATCTTTGTTAATGCACAGTCAAGGGAATATTTGTTTGATAGTGCTTATGCACAATGTAATGGTAAAAGCTAAATGGGGAAGACCACTCGATAGTGTGACAAGACCGGTAAGTGACAATGAAATTATGAGAGTAATGAGTATGGTAAGTGATTATCACGCGAAGGTACAAAGTGGTAAGACAAGAATGGCTGGAGGGGAGTATGAGATATATTCAGATGAGGCTAAGAGTCGATCTTGGGTCGAGCAGAAATAAAGGGGATGTGGTATTCCCGCGTTCTTCGATGATATAATGGTGAGTGAAAATAATAGCGGAGGTGGTATTCCCGCATTCTTCGACGATATATAAATGGTAAGTAAAATGATTGAATTCATTAGCTGATGAGAGCCCACTTTAGCTCCGTCGGAAAGAGGTTGAATTGCTCGAGCCCAAGGCAGGTGAAAGGGAGTCTTAAGGAGCAGGTAGAAATTGGCTAGCCGTCTGAATTCTCAAAGCAGCCAGGAAGGTTGTGCCGGCAGGCTGGTTAGCATGGTGAAAGCACGTCTGTCACAAGGTCGAGTTTGGCATTGTATTATATGAAGGGAGATAGTCCAACTCCCCGGGGTTTCTTTTGTGTGCCGCTTCAGGAAGCGATGTGTTATATTTGTCATTATTTTTGGAGTGCATTCATTATGTTGTTGTTTATTAATAATCACGGCGCACCGGCAGCCGAAGTATTTAATTGATGCTTCATGTATGTTGACTTGTTTATTTTACCATAATTAACGGAGTTATAGCTCTGAGCGAAGTAATTGTTTTAAAGTTATAAAAACACACATGCCCGTAACCTAGAATAAACCTATTGCCTTCATTATCTGACTCTTGTGAGGAAAGATGATGATTGTACGAATAGACGTGTCCGATTTCCCAAAGAACAAGTTTTGCAAGTTATAAAAATGAGTGCGCAATATTATTGTGATAGAATGGCTGGTTTATTTAAGCCATAGTTATTGAATTAAGTCTGTTGACAATAACCCTTGGACTTGAAGCAGTGGACTGCAGTAAAATAGACTATTTTCTATTCCTGGTTTCAGCCAGTGTGAAACATTAATTTGCATTTTTTTTGATATTGTTGTTTTTCAGTAATTTAAGGGAGTTGATTTTATTTTATTTGTCTGTGGTTGGGAGAAAAGGGAGATGATGTTTTTGTGAAATAAATTATTTTATATTAGGAGTTCTCTGACCTACTGATTTTAAGATAAGCCTCCTGTGATCCTGTGACAATATTCCTAGGATGTTAAGTATAAATTAGAGCCACCCCGAACAGAGCACCACCCGAGTGAGAGTCGGCATCCTAGAAGAACGCGGAAGGGTATATATGGATTGGTGATAATGATGCAGTTATTCCTGTCCATATTAGTTTTCTTTTATTAATTAGTGGATCACAGTGATGGAAAGTGTCAGAGAGTAGCTAGCCGGAGCCTACTGAAGTCTATATGCCGCCTTGAGGTCATATAAACAGATGTAGAGCATTCCCCTATAGATATATATATATATAAATGGCGCCGAACGGTGTGGCCAAATTAACAAGTAATTCAGGGGAAAGTAAAGCCAGGAGTTTGTTTAAAGTAAATAATCGAAAATGCTGAGTTTATTTTGCATAAGTTAGGTAGAAGCAGCGTTTTCGTGGCGCCCTTATATTTGAATAATTAGTAGCAAACTCCAAATGTATGTTGTAGGACGGCGTGAACCGTAAAAGTGATGTCAGTACTTTATTGACAGAACTGGGAAGTTAAAATTAATGCAGAAGGGTAAACTGAAAGTTCATTCACAAAAGCAAACATCAGATAGGCAGCTCTTCAAGCATATTAAAGTCATTAATGGGATTAACGTAAATTGGGAATAAGCGACTCATTTTATGATTGCAGAAGATGGGAACATGAGGCTCCATGCCCCAGTCTTCTCAAATAAGTATTATATTGTGTGATATGGCGTCAGTGGAGGAGATTCGACTTATTATTGAGAATTCAGTGGCTAGAACGATGGAACAGTTCGAACACTTTAAGAGGGAATGCAGGGAACAGAGCGAATTAAACAATGCACGTATTGCGGAACAAATTGCAGAACAGAGTGAATTAAACAATGCACGTATTGCGGAACAGTTAGCGGAGCAGATAGCGGAACACAGTAAGACAAATAATGCACTACTCGCGGAACAAAATACAGTTACTAACACACAGTTAATGGAACAAATTGTAGAACAGGGTAGGCTGAATAAGGAAGCGTTAAAAGAGGAACTGACAGATAAATTAGCAGGGCAAATAGCTAAAATCACGCTCGAGACTACCACACAGTTAGGTCAGATGGAGACGAACTTAAGGCAATCAATAACGTTCAGTGAAGAAATGGCGGCAGCGAAACTCATACAGCTAGAAGAAATATGTAACGCTAACACAGAAGGGATAAAGACAGAACAATTAGCAATTCAAGATACCATAAAAGGAGTAGATAACGAGGTTAAGTCTGCGGCAAAACAATTGCACAGCCTGGAAGGAGAGATGATAGAGATTAGAACGGAAATAGACAAGGCAGCTTTGACTTCAGCAGAACGATGGAGCATTCAGGAAAACGAGAATGATGCACTTAAAGAGAGGATCCGGGAAAGCAATGAAATGATAGGAGGCAGGCTCGATCAGCTGGAAAGCGAGAAGAAAGAGGGAAAGAGAAAAGAGGAAAATAGATATGAGGCAATAAGACTGGAAATAAACAAGACATGCCAACAAATTGGAATTGACGGGAAAGAGGATAGAAAGAAACTTATAGAACAGATGGAAGAAAACCAAAGGAGAATAAAGGAGGTCGAACTGCAGTTACTGGGAAAAATGGAGATACAAGAACGGAAGATCATTAAGACCGAGATACAGTCTCTACAACAACAGGAAATGCTTCTGGAACTGAAAGCTCACAGCAGCGGTAAAGAAACGAGCAGTGTGGCTAATCACTTCAACACAAGCCAGACCCAGGTAGAGAGAATGAATGAACTTAGTCCGGGCCGTGCGACCGCAGGTAGCGAAAATAATGAAGGGTTTCAAACATTTAGAGGAATGGCCTCAACACCTCAACAGCCGACTGGCGATAATAATAACAATAACTCAACTACACAATATGTTCAAATAATTAGGATGCAGGAGGATCGCCCACGAAAATTTAACAATGATGGTTCACAAACACCGAAAGCTTTTCTAAAAGATTTGGAACACTACCTTACAGACAATAATATTCCTGAGAATTAGAAACTCAGAATAACAGAGAAACTACTGGCGGATAGCGTCCTGACGTGGTTCAGAAGCTTTCGCTACACCTTTGAGGACATGGATACCTTCAAGCAGGCATTTTTACGTCGTTACTGGAGCATGTCTATACAACATAATTTAAGGATGGAATTATATAGTAGGAAGTACCACGCGTCGCAACCAACACGCTACTCAGAATATTTTTCGGCTCAGCTACTTAGACTGAAGGATATGGATATTTTACCACCGGAGTCAGAACTGGTGATGACAATAGGAAAGCAGTTTCCATTGCCAGTACAACAGTTTTTAATTGCGGCAAACGTCTCGAGCGCACTGCAAGCAGAGGAGGTGTTACGTCAGTTGGACGAGACGTCACTAAATAATCAAAATAGACACGTCAGAGCGAGTGACAGCGCAGCGCTAGTACACCAAGCCGAGCTAGTTAAAACTAGAGAGCAAAGTACCAACACGAATGTTAGCCATAGAAGCGGGAATAATAACGGAAGGCCAGACTCGCCGAAAGAGGAGCAGAGGAGATATGAGCCAAGGAACAAGAGGAACTGGCAGCCACAACAGTACAGGAGAGATGAATGGAGAGGGCGTGGTCGCGAAGGTCCATATCATCATCGCAGTTATGATAGGAGAGATAATAGAACGTGGAACCGAAGACGAGAGGAGAACCGAGGATATCCGGAAGACAGTCGACGGGAATTACAAAGCAGGCACGAGGCATCACAACGATACCTAGATGAGTTGCATCGCAACCAAGAGACGGAAAAGGATCGCTGGCGAAGGACAATGGAGAATCGCGAGAACCCAGATATGGAAATCACTGGAGCAGAGAGTGAATTAATGCAGCAGCACCGCGAAAGCCAGAATGAGAAAAGGAACATGGGAGCTATAAAAAAACGTATTAGAGGGTGAACGAGATAGGCTAAATTTCACGCCAGATAAGACACAATGGTTGATAGCGAACATCGAGGAATGGGTCGCAACTCCTGAGGATTTTACACGTGAAATTATTCAACCGGAACAACATTGTTTGAGGAGATTACCAGTCATCATTACGAGGATAGAAGGACTAAGAGTAAAAGGATTAGTGGATACAGGGGCACAGCTATGTCTAGTATCAGAGGCATTAATTAAAGCTCTAAGCGAGAAACAGAGAATACCTACGATTCCAGTGCCACAGGTCAAAATTCGAGGATTCATTCCCGAAAAATCAGCTGTATGCAAATTTCAAGTACAACTGGATCTAGAAATATTAGGACACACTTTCTCACATGTATTCATGGTGATGAACAAGATGAATGTAAATTTGAACAATGTCATTAAATTCAGAAATATGGAAGGATTATCAGCAGTAGGACTGAACATGAATAACCACGGCTTAGATAGAGAAGCTGACATTTGGAAGCTGGAGGCCATTCCTGAGGAAGGAGAAGAAGAAGAAAGTCAAGCAGATGAAGAGGACTCGAACACAGGACTCCTGGAGGGAAAGCAAGAATTGGAAGATGAAATGTGGTCCATGGCAGTAGAAGAAGATGGCAACAAAGACAGTTTTGAGGCACTTTTGAAAGAAAAATTAAGAGAGGCAAAGCTGAATGATGATGAAAGAAATTGCTTGGCACAAATGCTTTGTAACCACTCAGCAGCATTTAATACACTACCGGGAAAAAATTTAAATTTCAAGTACGCTATGCAGGTAGATGACTGGACACCATTTAAGAGCCGACTCTACCCAATTCCAGAAAAGCAGCGGGCAGCAGTTAGGAAAATTATAGGTGAGATGCTTAAAGGGGGCATAATTAAGAAAGCTCCAACCCCATATTTGAACGCCATATTAGCGGTGGCGAAGCCAAATGGTTCAGTGAGGTTGTGTCTCGATGCTCGCACCCTCAATTCCAGATTAATAGATGAAACCGACCGGGCACCACTAATTAAAGATGTACTCAAGAAGTTCCATAAGAAGAAAATATATTCGTCTGTCGACCTTGCGAATAGCTATTGGCACATCGAGTTAGAAGAGAAATCACAGCTGTTAACTGGATTTCTATTCGACAATCAGAGTTTCACCTGGTGTCGCTTACCATTTGGAGTTAAGACAGCCGGATCTGCACTAATCCGAGCATTGGATCGAAATTTAACAGAAGAAGTGAAAGACATGACTGTCAGATATGTCGACGATATCTTACTAGCATCAGAGAGCAATGAGGAACACATGCAAAATTTATGCAAGTTGTTAGAGAACCTAGAAAGGGCAAATTTCAAGATCAATCTAAAAAAATCACACTTTTTTCAGCACGAAATTTTATATTTAAGACATATTGTTGATGGAGAAGGGATCAGGCCCAATCCAGTGAAAATCGAAGCCATTAAAAATTTTCCTCGACCGACCAGAGTCAAGCACATAAGGATGTTCTTGGGAGCCACCAACTTCTTTCGTGAAAACTGTCCAGGATACACCGAAGTAGTAGCACCATTACAAGAGATGCTAAAAAAGAACAACCGTTGGTTTTGGAACGAAGAGTGTGAGAAGTCATTCATAGCTACGAAGGAATTATTGTCAAATAACATCAAACTGAGCTACCCAGATTTTTCGAAGGGGTTTATAATTCACGCAGATGCATCTTTAGTGGGCATTGGAGCAATGCTTTTCCAAGAAGACGCAGAGAGAACAGCAAACCGCTCATACCTAGCATTCATCAGCAGGAAATTAAGAAAACATGAGAAAAGTTATACCATCTCAGAGCTGGAGCTTTTGGCGATCATATACGCGCTTCAACAATGGCGTCGTATTATATATGGTTTTTCCATAACAATCCGCACTGATCACAAGGCGCTGACCTTCTTATTTAAGACTACCATGGTGAGTGAACGTATCAACAGATGGGCCATTTATATGCAGCAGTTTAATATACAAATTGAGCACATATCAGGAAAATTAAATGTAATCCCGGATATTTTGAGCCGAAATCCAGAAGAAGAGGCACAACAGGAGGAAATGTTAGTGCAGCACATTGAGCTGACAAATGAAGATCGAGATTTCTTACAAGAACTGAAGAGGTTACCGCAGGAACAAGAAAAGGAGCCATGGATGATGCAGATGATTAAATTCCTCAAGAGAGAGATAACACCTGATACCCCAGCATATCAAGAAATTGAAGCTCAAGCGAGAAGTTATTCATACTTCAATAATATGCTCCATAAATTTATAGATGAGGATCATGTCAAGTTACGGATATTGTTACCAGCTTCGTTACAGAGGAAATTAGTGTGGCATACTCATTACACACTTGGTCACATAGGGTTAGACAAGACGCAAGCAACAATAGGTGAAGCTTTCACTTGGCCACGGATGAGGATTACTATACGCGATGTCCTGAAGACATGTGATATTTGCCAGCGCGCAAAACCCAATAACTCCCTCATGAGACAATACCCAAAGCCAATATTGCCACAGAAACCGTTAGAGCTCATTGCTACGGACTGTCTTGGTCCATTGCCAAAAGGACGTAGAGGAGTGCGACATGTCCTTGTATGTGTGGACGTCTTTTCTAAATTTGTTGTTCTATGTGCTATCCAGAAAACAACTTCGAAACAGGTCCTGAGCCGCATCAAGAATCGAGTTATACCTATAATGGGAAAGCCTGAGTTTATTCTTTCTGATCACGGAAGTTATTACACATCAGCAGAATTTAAGCGCGGATTGATTGAGCTAGACATCAAGCATGTACTATCTAGCATACGCCATCCACAAGGAAATCCGAGCGAGAGAGTCATACGTGAGGTCTCGAAGCACATCCGGATGTTCATTCCTACAGAACACCACCGTTGGGCCGATACATTGAAAAATATTGAGATTTGCATCAATATGACACGTCATGAGTCAACTGGACAAGTACCGTACACGTTACACTTGAACCAGCAACCACCGAGATCTTGGACAACAGTACTAGATTGCCCAAGAGATCCGCAACCAGCACCACAGCTGAGAGTCGAACGGACGGTCACCTACATGAGAGAACAAGCTGACAGGAGGCTGAGAAGACTGAAAGGAAAACGCTTTCACAGGGAATTGAACGTCAATGAACTAGTTTTGTTGAAGAGGCCACCTATCTCTGATCCAGCAAACAAAGTATTTCATAAATGGTGTTTCCCATACGTAGGACCGTATCGGATCATAAGAAATTTGGGGAATAATGCATATAAGATACAGGACGTAAACGGCGGAAACACATCAGTTGTAAATTGCTCAAACCTCAAATTATATTACAAAAGGGAACCGTTTGATCAACCACGGAACACCGCGGGTGTCAACATTATGGAAATTGAATAAAGATGAGCCAAATGCACGTGGAACGAGGAAGTAGTCGATCATAAACAGACCCGGTGTTTACAGTGAAAGACCGTGAAGCAAGTAAACTGGGCGAGACAGGCGGACAATAGCTAGCTACCTGCGCCAGACAGCAGAGACACTAATCTTAGCAAGAATGTGGAGAGGGAGACAAGGATCGTACCAAGGGAATCCCTACACACGACAGCAGTGGCGAACCAAATAAACAATAAGGAGTGACGACGGAACCTTGCAGCATCCGTGAGGCGGATCGAGATTGAAAAAAAAAATCATACGTTCCATATCGATTTTTTTTTCTTGGCAGAAGGGTAATGTGACCTTTATGCATATCTGATAGCATAAAGTCCACATATTATTCCAACAAAATTTAAGTCATGTCTCAAAGCCGATGTGAGAATGGAAGTTGCTTGTGAAACTAGAAGGACAAAAGGACGGTTCGTACGTGACTTGAAGAAGGTTTCTCCCAGCGCGAACAAAGGTGGCAGGAAAGAGAAAATCCACATCTGGACACCAAATGCGCCAGACAACGCGCGAAGGTCGTTAAACTGCGCGGGCAAATGCAGAAAACTCAACGATTACCTACCAAATAAACCCCGCCCATTTGAAAGGAATTAGAGCAGCAATTAGGATACGGAGACAGGAGTTATACCATCGTATAGGGGATGATCCCAGCCTCTCAGAAATATCATCAAAATTTAAATCGGATTATTCTGTGATTTTTGCCAGAATTAAAAAGAAATCAGGGGGTGGATTTGAAACGACCAATGGCAGTGAGAGACGCTAGACGCGATCAAATCCCACCGAAATTGAGGGACAATGAAGCAAATTACGGAGCTCATTATCTAACGATCCTACGATCGAATTTTGAATATGAAGGAGTCATTGAGACATTGGGAATGAGGACGTTCTAAGGAGCTAGTTCACATATTCATGTGAGTATTATTTTGGAAATACATTCTGAGAACCCCTACTCCACGTCCCTTTAAGAGAAATCGTATAAATAATGGATTGAAACACAGCGAAGTTAGTCTACTCTGGGGCAACATCAGCGGCGGAAGCCCGTGCCGCGAGCCTTCGGACAATACGGTGATTTTTACAAGTTCTATAAGTATACTTTGGGGCATCGTCAAAGGCGAAAGCCCGTGCCCTGAGCGTTCAGAAATTAATATTTTACAAGTTTTATAAGTCTTAATATACGCTGTGGACGCGATAGCCTGCGTTGAGGCATAAGAATAATTAACATTGTTACAAGTTATACGTTGGAGCTAGCATACCTCCGAAATTGAACATCGCTAAGTATTCGCGAGTGCAAAGTAGAACAGTGCATATCATAACAGTATGACGCAGTTGTAATGATAGGTATAGCCGCACGCGCTATTAAAAGCTAGACCAGTATTCTAGGATGCTACGAACTGTCGGCGGAACTAAATAAGTAATGATAGCTATATGAGATAGGAGCTTCATGTACGAGAACCGTGCATTGTGTTAATGGTAATAATTCACAGTGGACCTTTGTTTTTGGTGAAATTTTGAGAAAAACCGTGTGTAAATTCTCCTCCCATCAAGATGAATCAACTATTGAAGAAGACTGATATCGTGGACCAGAACCGCATCAGGAAATATGAGAGATAAGTAAATATTGTATGGGGCATGAGGGTCATAATGTTTCCCATTATTGGGGTCGGATAAGTCTATCTCGATCATAAGCAGTTATGATAAAAATAGATATTTTAGGCGTACCGGGCATGTTTGTGTAGATTTGTGTGTTTATCAGTAATGAGAATTTTGTGTGTTTTATAATGTAATAAGTATATGAGCATCAAAGTGTTATTTTAAATATGGTTTTGTTTTTGGGATGTCATTTATCTTTGTGAATGCACAGTCAAGGGAATATTTGTTTGATAGTGCTTATGCACAATGTAATGGTAAAAGCTAAATGGGGAAGACCACTCGATAGTGTGACAAGACCGGTAAGTGACAATGAAATTATGAGAGTAATAAGTATGGTAAGTGATTATCACGCGAAGGTACAAAGTGGTAAGACAAGAATGGCTGGAGGGGAGTATGAGATATATTCAGATGAGGCTAAGAGTCGATCTTGGGTCGAGCAGAAATAAAGGGGATGTGGTATTCCCGCGTTCTTCGATGATATAATGGTGAGTGAAAATAATAGCGGAGGTGGTATTCCCGCATTCTTCGACGATATATAAATGGTAAGTAAAATGATTGAATTCATTAGCTGATGAGAGCCCACTTTAGCTCCGTCGGAAAGAGGTTGAATTGCTCGAGCCCAAGGCAGGTGAAAGGGAGTCTTAAGGAGCAGGTAGAAATTGGCTAGCCGTCTGAATTCTCAAAGCAGCCAGGAAGGTTGTGCCGGCCGGCTGGTTAGCATGGTGAAAGCACGTCTGTCACAAGGTCGAGTTTGGCATTGTATTATATGAAGGGAGATAGTCCAACTCCCCGGGGTTTCTTTTGTGTGCCGCTTCAGGAAGCGATGTGTTATATTTGTCATTATTTTTGGAGTGCATTCATTATGTTGTTGTTTATTAATAATCACGGCGCACCGGCAGCCGAAGTATTTAATTGATGCTTCATGTATGTTGACTTGTTTATTTTACCATAATTAACGGAGTTATAGCTCTGAGCGAAGTAATTGTTTTAAAGTTATAAAAACACACATGCCCGTAACCTAGAATAAACCTATTGCCTTCATTATCTGACTCTTGTGAGGAAAGATGATGATTGTACGAATAGACGTGTCCGATTTCCCAAAGAACAAGTTTTGCAAGTTATAAAAATGAGTGCGCAATATTATTGTGATAGAATGGCTGGTTTATTTAAGCCATAGTTATTGAATTAAGTCTGTTGACAATAACCCTTGGACTTGAAGCAGTGGACTGCAGTAAAATAGACTATTTTCTATTCCTGGTTTCAGCCAGTGTGAAACATTAATTTGCATTTTTTTTTGATATTGTTGTTTTTCAGTAATTTAAGGGAGTTGATTTTATTTTATTTGTCTGTGGTTGGGAGAAAAGGGAGATGATGTTTTTGTGAAATAAATTATTTTATATTAGGAGTTCTCTGACCTACTGATTTTAAGATAAGCCTCCTGTGATCCTGTGACAATATTCCTAGGATGTTTAGTATAAATTAGAGCCACCCCGAACAGAGCACCACCCGAGTGAGAGTCGGCATCCTAGAAGAACGCGGAAGGGTATAATATATCCTTTTCAGAATGGTGAAAACCGCATCAAAATCTATCCAGTGGTTCTTGAGTTTACCAGTAACATCCAAGAAACGGGGACTTAGTTTTATACTAAGTAGGGATGATGCATGCGGCAGCCGTGCTACCAACGTAACTGCTGTAGCTAGCTCTCGCAGACGTATGTAGGTGCTGCGGAGAATATTCCCGGACTCACTGTACTAGGAGCTCGAGAGGAAGATGCCAAGGACAGAACGAGGTGGAGGAGGCTACTTGACGAGGCCAAGAACCGACTGCGGTTTGTGGAGCCAGGAGAGTATGAGTAAGTAAGTATGTACAGACCACATGCCTGGAGAGACTGTGGAAGGAATCACACTCAGGATGGCCGCTATCAGCATCTGGATTCAAAACACATGCTTCCAGAGTTCCTGAAACTACCCATGGCAGTCATGTTGCGTCATTTATGGAGAGTATCCGACCGAAATGACGGTCAAAGCCAAAATGAGCAATCATGCTATGGTGACCTAAATAATTGGGCTAATCCAAAGAAAGTATTTAATTGACCGGATATTGCGTTGATGGGGAATGTTGAAAGCGGCTTTTGTTGGCTACAGAATGTGACCGCAGTAGCGGATACACAATATGTAGAAACCAAACATGTTAGCGGGTGACCTGAGTGGAATATAATATTCATGCAGAGAGTGAAATTCGCTGGAATGACGAATATCGCGCGATATGAACATACATTGCCAATCCCCAATGTATTACATCAGACATTGATACACAAGTCCGGATATTGAATTTTTTAATACAGCCCTTCATTGATTGCAGTTCGCAAGAGAACGACAGGTCATTTCAACTCGTCATGACTTCAATTTATTCAGCTCAGGCACTCTAAATTCTGGTTTTATTTAGATGAAATGTTGGCTGACGTACGAATATTTAATCATAAAATCGCTGGCACGTAGTAGGTTAAAGGATTGGAGGCTAGAGTTATTACGTTATTGGGGTGGTCACGTTACTAGAATCAGGGTTGCCAACTTACTTCCTGAAAGTCACTATATTAGTGACGTGGTAACATTTCAAGAATCAGGGTTGTTAACTTACTTCCTGAAAGTAACTATGATAGTGACGTGGCCACACTAATACAATCAGGGATGCCAACTTACTTTCTAAAAGTGTCTATATTACTGACGTGGTAACATTTCTAGAATCAGGGCTGCCAAATTACTTCCTGAAAATAACTATGTTAGTGACGTGGTAACATTTCTAGAATCAGGGTTGTTATCTTACTTCCTGAAAGTAACTATGTTAGTGACGTGGTCACACTAATAAAATCAGGAATGCCAACTTACTTTCTGAAAGTGTCTATATTACTGACGTGGTAACATTTCTAGAATCAGGGTAGCCAACCTACTTCCTGAAAATAACTACAGTATATTTGTTACGTGGTCACACTTCTAGAATCAGGCATGCCAGCTTACTTCCTGAAAGTATCTACGTCAGTGATATGACCACGTTACTAGAATCAGGGTTGCCAATTTACTTCCAGAAAGTATCTACATTACTGACATGATAACATTACTAGAATCAGGGTTGCCAACTTACATCCTGAAAGTTACTACATTACAGTAAGGTTTGTGGGAACAAGGCATCGCTACTGTTGAATAGAATATTTCCTCCACTCCCATAATTCACTTCATTTAGACGGAACAGAGGATTCCACTAAGAATGGAAAACACCGAATGATCTTGTGTATATCTTTATTTTGACAGTCTCATCCCTGGAGATTTACGATTCGTTATACCCTGGCTTTCGTGGTGGTCGAACATCAATTCCCCTCGAGTTTCCTTAATTCTACTCGATTCTCCAAGGGACCCAAAGATGAGTTCCTCAACTCCGCTCAGACTTTGGCAAGGGGTCGGCAAAGGGGTTATCCCCAATGACGTAAACAAATGGCATAACCCTCCTGCTCGCATACCAAGGGCCGGGTCAAACACCTTCTGCAGCGCATGAGCGAATTCTTGAATGCAGCTGATTTTTCCATTCTAGGTTGGAAAACAGTATTTTCAGCATCTGCAGCTGATATCAAAAGTATTTTAGGTACAAATTATACACCTATTATAATCTAAATTTAATTTTATGTCTGACTAGGTAGAAAAATATAGAAACATTTAATTATGCACATGTTAAATACAATGCATAGAATTTGTAGAAAAAGAATTGACTTCAGAGCGCTTGACCGATGGCGTGGTGGTGTTCGCAAGACATTGTGGTGTCATTGGTGAACCACTCTGATATCAAGCCTGCTCATTCGTTAACTCAGGTATAAAGTGTTTGGCACATTATAACTTAGATGGCAGAAAATACAAGTGATTTGAAATTAATCATAATATTCTTTTAAATAAGTCTGCCCAGTTTTCTATTTTTTTCTATCTACAGTAGTCAGACATTATAAAATTAAATTTAGATAATAATAGGTGTATAATTTGTACCCAACATCTAGTATTTCTTTTAATAGTTGAGATAAAAGATAGTGAACATTATTTAATGTTAATAATGTACTTGGTTTGCAGTTTTTAATAGTAATAATAATAATATAAGGGCGTTCAAAAAGTAACGAGCTGGAGGCTGGAATGTACAAACCATTGACTACATCGGCTAATCGTGGCGTGTGTAACGAGGTGTGGTTCCGACCATAGCGTGGAAGTTCACAGCCCGTCACTAGAGGGCACGCGTGCACGTCACGTGACGATACAAAGTGTGCAGCAGCATGCATCAATCGTCCAACGCTGCCAGTCGCATTGCAAACAGTGACATGGAGGCGACAAACGAAGTGTAAAGAGGTGTTGTTCGGTTTCTGACAGCGGAAGGAGTCGGGGGAACGGACGTTCATTACCGAATTTCACAAGTGTACGACGAACACTGCATGTCCCTTGCAAGGGTCAAGGCGTGGCACAAGCGCTTCAGGGAAGGACGGGTGTCGTTAGCAGATGATGCCCGGTCTGGGGCACCCCCTGCATTACCGATGACAACGTCCAGCTGGTTGATGCACTCATTACCCAGGACCGCCGAGTGACAGTGAACGCCATAGCTGCCGTGGTCGCTCCACGACAATGCACGACCTCATACGGCCAACACAGTCGCGGCACTCCTGCAGAAATTCAAATGGGAGGGCCACCCTCCATACAGTCCAGACCTCTCTCCCTGTGATTACGCCATGTTTGGTCCCCTGAAGAGGGCTCTGTGGGGCCAACGATTCACCTCGGACGCCGACGTCCAGCTCTACGTGCGGAACTGGTTAACATCGCAGCCCAGGGAATTTTATGAGACAGCCATTCACCGCCTCGTGTCACAGGGCCAATACTTCTAACATACAGGTACTGGTTTCTGTAATTATGCCTCCGGCTCGTTACTTTTTGAACGCACCTTATAATATCAAAGACGCTCCTCTCCACTTGGAGTAGAGAGAAGCCAAGATAAAGCGAGATAAGTGTTTTAAGTACTTGGGAGAAAAATTCCAGGACAATGGGTCGGAAAACGATGCCATCAAAGAGCGGGTGAGAAGAATGGAAGTGGCTTATCAACTTACGAAAGATACTGTACATACAACAGAAATGGTCTGTCCTTTGGGGCTAAATTCCGACACTTAGATACTGTTCTCAGATCTGAATGTCTGTATGCAGCAGAAACACTAGATATGATTGGGACATCCGGAAGAGAGAATGGAAAATGCTCCGAAATATCCTGGGCCCAAATATCAAGGATGGAGAGAGGAGACGCAATCCTAACCAAGAGCTATACCTGAAGACAGAAGGAGTCGTAGCCTTAATGAGAAAAAAGGAGAATACAGTTTTATGGAGACTTGGTGAGCATGAACAGTACCAGATTGACGAAGAGGATTTTTAAATTCTTCAGGAAGAGGAAGACGAAGCCGATTTGGTTTCGGGAAGTGAGATTGGACTTGGATCGGATGGGGGTGAAGGAAGAAGACATAATGGACAGAGAGCGATTTAGAAGACTAGTTAAGGAGTTTACAGGTTTCCAGGAGTCAGTGAGGAAAGGAGGGCCTTACACGGAGGAACAGAAGAGGGAAGTGGGAGAGAGAATGAAGAGATATTGGCAGAAAGTGAAGACAAGAAATAATGTAAAAACTCTCCAACGTGGGCCATAGTTGGCTGTAGCGAATACATAGAATAATAATAATAATAATAATAATAATAATAATAATAGCGGTTATAAAGGAAGGTAGGGAGCTATCTGAGGAGGTGGAAATAAATCGTGGTGTTAGACAAGGTTGTGTCTTGCCTCCTATGCTGTTTAATCAATACTCAGAAGAAATATTACAAGCAGCTTTAGAGGAAGAAACAGCAGGAATTAAAGTTAATGGAAAAATAATATACAACTTAAGATTTGCAGATGACACGTTATTCGCAGAAAGTCAACAAGATTTACACCGACTGACTAACAAAGTCGTGGAGGCAAGTGAACAATGGGGATTAACACTTAATGCCAGTAAGACACGTTTTATGGTAGTATCACGAACACAACATCATGACAGCTTGATAATCAATGGGGAGACCGTACAGCAAGTGACAACGTACAATTATTTAGGAACAAATGTGAACTGCTACATTGACTGTACTAAGGAGATAAAGTCCAGGATCGGTCAAGCCAGAAATGCATTCATTAAAATGAGGAGAGTGTTCTGTAGCAGAGACCTTAATTTACATCTAAAAATTAGACTTCTGAGATGTTATATCTTCCTCACCTTGTTCTATGGAGTTGAGTCCTGGACCATAAAGAAACGAAAAATGGACAGATTGGAGGCATTTGAGCTGTGGACGTACCGAAGGATACTGAGGCTGAGTTGGAAAGATAAGGTCACCAACGATGAGGTGATGAGGCGGATGGGAAAGAGAAAGGAAATATTAAATACTGTCAAAATTAGAAAACTGCAGTGTCTGGGTCATGTGATGAGAGGAGGGAAATATCATCTGCTGCAGCTGATCATTCAAGGGAAGCTACAAGGCAAAAGAAGACCAGGAAGAAGGCGCATTTCTTGGATCGATAAACTGAAAACTTGGTTCAATTATTCCACTATTGAGCTGATTCGTGCTGCATCATCTAAAGCATGAGTGTCTATGATGGTTGCCAACCTCCTGAGAAGAGATGGCACATAAAGTAGAAGAAGAAGAATCAACACCGTCGGAGAATTTCACTTGCAGATATGCGTTCCATAGCTGACAGATCATACGGAGTATTCCCCAGGTACGACAAGCGGGGTGGAAATTAACTATGGTACCTCCCACGGTTCACCCCAGGTTAGGGGCGGTGCTGAACCAGCACGTGACCCCGCATGAGGGGAGGATATCGTCACCTAGCAATTATAATCTCCTGATTCTGTTTGTGATGACTGGGGTGAGATGAGATTAGGTTGAATTGGCATTAATGAGGAGACATAATGAAATAGAAGTATTATCGTGGACTAATTCAAATATTGTGTACACTTAATGATAAAACCCAGGGCTGTACATGCCATTTGAATATGTTATTAATTCAACTACAGCACTTTGAATATTCGCTAATTCGAAATTCGAATAGATCATTCAACTGCATTCCAATAATCGAAAGATCGGTGATTTTGAGTGTTCGAACAATGAGGATGTCCGAATACTTCAGTTGTTCGAATCATTGTATTGGAAGTACTCGAGTATATTGGATAGTCGATTATTAAAATAAATTGAACAGTTCAAAAGGAATCAGAAACCTCTATGGACATCAAATTAGCAGAAGAAAACCTACAGGAAGTAGCAGACATCTGTTACTTAGGAAGAAAAATAACCAGTGATAGACGAAGCAAAGAGGATATAAAAAGTAGGTTGGCTCAGGAGAGGAAAGCATTTCTACAAAAAAGGAATCTGTTGACATCGAATATAGATTTAGGTATTAGGAAGTCATTTTTGAAAGCCATCGTCTGGAGCGTGGCGCTCTATGGAAGTGAAACCTGGACTATTGGTGCAGCAGAAAAGAGGAGAATTGAATCGTTTGAAATGTGGTGTTACAGGAGAATGATGAAGTACAGATGGGTAGATAGGGTTACGAATGAAGAGGTATTAAGACGAGTGGGAGAGGAGAGAAGTTTCTGGTGACTGCTAATGAAGAGAAGAGATAGGTTGGTTGGAAACATACTAAGACACCCAGACATAGCAAACTTAGTTATACCTAGGTAGAAGGAAGGGTCGAAGATAAGAACTGTAGGGGTACACCAAGGTTAGAATATGTTAAACAGATTGCCTCGAATGTAGGGTGTGGTAGATATGCAGAGATGAAACGATTAGTTAAGGACGGGGAGGCATGGAGAGCTGAATTAAACCAGTCAAAAGGCTGGGAACTCAAACACACACAATTCCCCCTTACGTCCAATCTTAACTTGACTATGTATTTTACGGAACGGAATGTTCACAGGCGAAATGAAGAAAAGCCGAGTTGGCACTTCCAGCGAAACTCCAAACACAACCACTTTTCTCTGAAGTCTTAACTCAACACGAATCGACAGTTTGCTGCTGGCTGTATCTGGGGTAATAGGCTTGCCCCTATCTAGCTTGTAAACTGTCACCTCAGTAATTGAATGGAGATTGTTGAAAGAATTGAAAATTCATGCAGTCTTAAGAGAAGTTTGTTGACAAGTGTATAAATAATTCA
The DNA here is from genome assembly GCA_946902985.2 of Meconema thalassinum. Taxonomy (NCBI): domain Eukaryota; kingdom Metazoa; phylum Arthropoda; class Insecta; order Orthoptera; family Tettigoniidae; genus Meconema; species Meconema thalassinum. The sequence goes on from OX336388.2 coordinate 2,136,055,763, forward strand.
TGTAACATTTCTTCCAGGTAGTAGGGCTATAAAATAATTGTTATTAAAACACCTTAGGGGCTTGGGATAGCTCTGTCATCAGACCCATGTAGTTGGGTGTGTGTTGAATTTGTCTGATAACCTATATTTATTTGTGTAACTGTATTAGGGACAGGGATGGGATGGATGCCCCGGTACTTCAAATAAGGTAGTAATCCGGCATATACCTGGAGGGAGTGTGGGAAAAAACCGAGATAAGCCTCCTCAAGATAGCCCCTGGGATTTGAACTTCGGTCTTGCTGAAGATGCCACCGCGGCTGTGGTGCACGATGTAACGAGCATGGCTGCGCTGCGGGAGAAAATAATTGTTACCTCCCGTCCAATCTATTTGCGCACACTAGTGTTGGTTTAATGAGAGAGAAGTAATTGTGTTGATTTCGTACTTGTTGTAGGCTGTGTGGTTACTCAAAAGGTAGGTTATGTGAGCAATATACCCTAGGTAATGCTACAATGAGACGTACTAGGCAAGACAAGTAGCCTCCGTGGTGTAGTGGTCCGAGGTTCGGTTCCCGGCTCTGCCACTAAATTTGAAAAGGGTATGAGGATTGGAACGGTGTCTACTCAGCCTCGGGTGGTCCATTTGAGTAGAGGGTATTCGATTGTAACGTCAGCCATCCTCTAAATGGTTTTCCGTGGTTTCCCACTTCATCTTCGGGCAAATGCCAGGTACCTACTGGTACCTACCAACAGGCCACGGTCGGCTCCTTCCCTCTTCCTTGTCTATCCATCCCATTCTTCCCATCCCGTCTCATCTCTCATGAGGCCTCCTGTTCGCCTTGCAGGTGAGGCCGCCTGGGCGAGGCACTTGTCCCGACTCCCCAGTTGTATCCCCCAATTCGATGTCAAGATCCAGGACACTGCCCGTAGAGGCAGGAAAGGTGTTATCCTTCGCTGAGTTCGAGGCGAAAGCCTACCTGGAGGGTAAACTGACTACGAAAAAAGAAGAACTAGGGAAGACGAGCAGTGAAGTAGTTTGTCACTACTTTCCTTCCTGAGACAGTTCAGTATCACTATGAGTAGCACCTTTCACAGCAACCACAGGCACTAGCTGTACACCCATACCTCAGTAGCTTCCTATAATCACGGTCATGAGACTGAGACATCGATAAAAAGCCACAGTTTCCTCTAGCCTGTGCCAGTAGAAAATGCAAAATAAAATCGCATTCACCAAGAGATGGTAACAGGCCAACCTTGCTGTATGGAAGTGAGATCTGGGTGAATTCACAGCAGGGGCGTATATAAGGGAGGAGGGGGGAGCTGAGGGGGCTCCATCCAACTCCCCCCCCCCTCTCTCCAAAAGAAAACAATGGAAATTAAGAAAGTGTTGCTTTGGTAACAGCATAAAATAGGTAAATTTGGTTGTACCCTAATCTTAACTTATTGGCTAAGTTATAAACAATATTAAGATTAAAATTAGACTACCTCGTGGTGAAATGGATATCATTATTGGCTGCCACCCCAGAGGTCCGAATTCGATTCCTGGCTCTGCCAAGAAATTTTAATTCTGGTCTGAGGGCTGGAGGCATGTGAGGCAAGACTGAGAATTCCACAGTACCGTACTTCTGAGAAATAAATTATCAATTTGTAAATAAAAAATAAAATAAAAACTGTTTACCTTTCTGCTTACTAAATTGACAAATATTTAGATATTTGACATTCATACTCCACAGGCCATAATTTGCAATTCATTAAATATAAAATTTTATTTTGTGTTGTATTTTACAACTTCTTGTATCGCCACTAATTGTTGGCTATACAAAGTTAGGATTTAACAATTAACTCTTATCTAAAATAATTACACAAAGTTAAGCTCTAAGTTGTTGGTTGATATTTCTGGGTATTTTTCGGTGACAATTCTCTGAGAATGCTCACAGTCTGCTCCCCCCCCCCCCCCCCCCCACACACGAAAAAAATAGGATATACGCCCCTGATTCACAGATATGAGGTGGCACGAATGAAATCAGGGATAAATATCTGGCATTAATGGCAAGAGAGTACTGGCAATGAAGAGATAAAAGCTAAGTTCGAAATAAACACGTTAGGTTAACCTGAGTCCATTTAGATGGTGCGGTCATGTCATAAGAATGGAGGGAGATATCTCCTAGAAGGAACTCGGCTGTAGAGAGTAAGAGAAGCAGAGGCAGACCTAGGAAGCGATGGTTAGATTCAATGTTTAACTATTTCATTATGAGAGGTGTAGAAGCAGAGGAGGCTTCAGAGCTAACTGCTAATGGGGGATTCCTGGAGGTGACTTGTTCGCACACAGATGTTTGCAGACTACACTGGACTCTGAAAAGGGCAAAACAGTCTCACGAAAAAATATTAATAAAATTCTTCTTCTTCTTCTTCTTCTTCTTCTTCTTCTTCTTCTTCTGCTTCTGCCTTATCCGATACGGAAGTTGGCTAACACCTTCTTATCCTGTGCAATCCTGAAGATATCAGTGGAAAACAACTCAAACCACGTTCTTAAATTATCCATTCAAGTTATTGATCTCCTTCCCGGGCCACGCTGGCCTTCAATTTTACCCTGAAGTATAATTTGGAGCATACGGTATTTAGGATTGCTCATCATTGTCCCAAGTATTCCAATTTCCTCTTGTTAATTGTGGTTAACAGCTCAGGTTGGCTGCTCACACGCTGAAGAACCTCGGCATTACTCATATTATTATTTAGTTCTATTGTTATTATTATCAGGCTATTATTATGATAATTATAACTTATCCTCCAGTGTTGCTTGCTGGATTGAGTGGCCAAGCAACGCTGTTGCCGGTCCCAAGCCTGGCGAAAGAAGGAGGGCTGGAGCGACTGTCAATCACTGCGTAAGAACGTGTAGCATTCCTGGATAAGATTCGGAGTGTCAACACTGAAGACCCTGTGTTTTCACCCCTAGTAAATATCTTTACTAGTTCTTATACGATGGAAAACAACATCAAAGATGTTACTACCCCAGGGAATATCAAATCTCCCATCACCAGTGGTAGCGAATTCGAGCCTTCGGAGTCTGTGGAGCCTGAGCTCATCGTACGGGGAACGTCGGAGTTCCCTCAAATCACCAACTTATTGAAACTGAAAACTATCACACATCTTGGCACTATAAACATTCAAACCCTATGTAAGACCGAAAAACTTAAACAACTGACTGATGTCCTGCATAAGCGCAAAATTTCAATATTGGCTGTCCAAGAAACCAGATTTACAGATGATATGGCATTGGAGTCGAAAGGTTACCGAATAATTAAAGGGGGACCAGCATCTAAGAATGCGCATGGCTCCTACGCCTGTGGAACAGCTTTCTTAATACAACGTGATCTAATGGGTTTTGTCGTCGGGTTCACATCAACTAGCGATCGCCTTTCTGTGTTATCCTTCAGATGCGGAAACAAGGGTTAGGCCTACTCCATTGTAAATGTACATGCTCCAGTCAATGCTGACAATAAGAAGAACCCTGAAAGTGTCCAAATGTTCTGGCAGATGCTTGAGGACGAGATTGAGAAGATCCCTAGTCATCATATTAAGCTCCTGGTAGGTGACTTTAATGCTCAACTGGGGAAAGAACGGAGTTACCGAGATGTATTGGGGCCTTACACAGCGCATAGAAGGACAAGCACTGACGGCAAGCGCTTAATTCAACTATGTAGGCTGTATCAGTTGAAAATCATGTCCAGAGTTTTCCCTAGAAAGGCTAGATACCAAACCACGTGGTAGTCACCAAATTCCATTATTGGTTCATTTCAAATAGACCATGTTGAAAACAGAGTTCAACTAAAGACCACTGTGTGTGAGACAATCAGTAACCTCGGACAACCACGAAGGAAACGGCGTCACAGATGGTGGACCAAGGACTGTGAAAATACGGTGGATGTATGTGCTGCAGCATGGTTGAACTGGAACACGTCTAATAGACAGGAAGAATGGGAAGATTTCACGTTAGTACGAAAACAATCGAACAAGACCATCAGGCGTGTGAAGAAATCTTATGACCGGTCAAGATTAGAACAGTTGGATAAAGAATTCAGACTGTACAACACTAGAAACTTTTATCGGACCTTCAAAGAGGAACTCTCTGGGTATAATCCCCAATGCCTTAATTTCAAGAACACAGATGGTAAATTGGTCACTTACGACCGTGAAAATGTGGCATTCTTGGCTAACTACTTTGAACAGCTGCTTAACTGCGAAGAACCCAAGGAGAGACTACCGGTCGAAGATCCAGTGGAGGTACATATTCCATCCGCACCTCCGACTGTGCAGCAGGTTGCTAATGCCATCCAACTCCTCAAATACTTCAAAGCACCCGGAGAAGATGGTAGCACTGCGGAAGCCTTGAATGTAGGCGGAAATGAAATAACGTCACATGCTGGGAGACGGGCAAGATCCCTGATGACTGGAAGTCAGCCCTTATATACCCTTCACCAGATCCTTGTCACATGCTGGGAGATGGGCAAGATCCCTGATGACTGGAAGTCAGCCCTTATATACCCTTCACCAGATCCTCGTCACATGCTGGGAGACGGGCAAGATCCCTGATGACTGGAAGTCAGCCCTTATACACCCTTTGCACAAGAAGGGAACCGCCATGATACTATCAATAATTACTGGGGGATATCTTTGTAGTCAGTAACCCACAAATTCCTCTCCAGGATTCTACTGGACAATGTTAAAAGTCAATGTGATCAGACAATTGGTGAATATCAAGGTGGATTTCGGCGAAGACGTTCTTGTATGGAGCAGATATTCAATCTGAAAACTATTCTCCAACTAAAACAAGTGAGGAGTGCGAACTTCACAGTGGTCTTTGTCGACTTTAAGAAGGCTTACGATTCAATAGACCGTCAGATGCTCTTCTCTGTACTACAATAACGAGGTGTAGATTACAACACCCGCACCCTCATTGAACAGACTCTAACAGACACCACCTCTAAGGTGTAGTTCAGAAGAGAACTCTCTAGGAATTTTGAGATCAAAACCGGAGTACGGCAGGGGGAATCTTGTCCTTGATAAAGTCATCAATACATGGTAATATGCACTGAGGAATCTGGGAATCAAACCGGTGACCATTGGAGCTGGAACTCGTAAAATCGAGATCAGATGCTTGGCTTTTGTTGTTGACAGAGCAATCCTAACCAACATCTCTATGGATGCTGTTATTTCTGCACGAGATAGCAATGAAGGCAGGTTTACTAATTTCGTATGACAAAACCAAGCGTTTTGAGACTCGTCATTGCGGGAAGCCCCTTCAAGAACTGCATATGGGACAATTGGGAATGTTGATCGCTTCTGTTATGTCGGTGAATGGGTCTACCTGAATGGCAGAGACGGCACTTCAATCTCGGAGAGGTGCACTAAACTCAATGCAGCCTATTTTGTATCAATTATCCTCTACAACAAGAGGTGTATTTGAAAAAAAAGCAAAGATCTGTCATTATGAAACCCTTATTAGACCACAGTTTTTATATGCAGCAGAGACTCTCTTGATGAACAAGAAATGCATCATGTATGATTTGGAGATAGTCGAGATACGTATCCTTCGATGAATTCATGGACCAAGATTGTTCCCAGATGGCTCTTATCGACTTAAAGCAAACACCGACCTATACCGTCAATTGGAACCAGCCACCACTATCATGCGACGGGGACGAATGAAATTCTACGGGCACCTCTTCCGTATGGGGCGGATAGAATCACCAATAAGATTTTCAACTTAATTAATGGCTACAAGACTGGCAGCTTGTGACTTAATGGAGTGAAGCAAGACTTGAATAACGCTGGCATTGTAAACTGTGATATTTTTGACCCTTCGAAATTGTGTGATAGTGTTAACTCTTGGTCCCCACCAGCCAAAGTGATTAAGACCCGACCACCCTCACACAGGAGAGGAAGGACTAGTTATTGGCTGGACTCAGGAGAGATTGGAGAACAAAGAAAGCATCGCAGAAGCACAAGTCATAAGCGCTCCTTAGTGGGATTAAATCACTAATAATAATTATTATAAGGCTATTATTATCTTAAACGCCACATTTCCTTCATAGCAAACTTAAGTACTTAACGTCGTCTGATGTATTACTAGGCTACCGGTTTCAAACTGCTGCGAATGTTTATAAGGTGAAAATATTTGTGTGCTTTGACGAATGAAACATAGAATAGCTACACTTAATTTCAAACGTAGCATACGTGCGTACTCTTATATTATCCCGTCATCATGTGAATAACCGACAGCAGTGGCTATGCTGGCTAAAGCGCAGCGTTAGATCATGGGACCAATCTCTCTGCTGACTCGGTAGACGCGTGGGTTCGAGCCCCACCGTTGGCCGTCCTTGAAATGGTTTTCCGTGGTTTCCCATTTTCAACACCAGGCAAATGCTGGGACGGTACCTTCTGATAGGCCACGGCTGCTTCCTTCCACATCCTTGCCAAGTTTCATTCATCTTCATCCATTCCATCTCTCATCCCGACGCGCAGGTCGCCCACGGGCGTCGAATAGAAAGACCTGTATTCGGCCTCTGAGGAGGTCACACGACCAAAACATAAAAAATCATGTGAATGAGTTCGTTGGCGTGGATGACAGCACTCTCAGTGTTCCAACACACACGTTCTTGTGGAGTACAAGTTCTAGCATCTCATGCGGAACCATTAATTCCCACTTTTACTGATTTATGTTGCTTGGTGACGAACGGTTACAACACGGACATCTAATCAACTCAGGGCATGCCTGGGCAATCTTTTTGGATTTGCGGGACAGATTCGTAATATCCAACATATCCGTAGAGCGCATTTATATCTCTCACCACGCATGCGGTCGGGAATTGTTCTACTGTAGAATACTAACGTGGAGGGTGTTCGCTCGCTCAGTGGCGCCGTTAGTCGGGGACCAAGATGAGTTCTCCCACTTTCGAAAATAACTCCAACCCCCATTCAGATCCCCTCAAATGACTATTTATTTTAATCTCAACTGGCTTGTCGGACAAGAAAATATATTTTAGTTTCGTGACTGCCTGATATGCAGTTATTTATTAGGAGAGTAGATTGTCTATTTGGCTCCAGTGAGTGAATGTGGTCAGTCTTGGTTTAGAACAGAGTAACCAATATACTAACAAGAAGTTCCGTGACGAACTAAAGAGCCTACTTTTCTTAAAATTTAAGATTCATGCCAATGATTAATCTAAATGGATCTATCTAGAATAATGACGAAATTAAGTTGGTAATATCGAAATTTCTAATTAGTTTGAAATACTGTATACCTGGATAATGCAGCCTAATAGAGAACTACAGTTGGCAGCCCTGGTGACTGAGTATATTCTTAATTCCATCTCTTAAGGTACAGAATACAACATTTGGTTGAAGTCCAATGGATAGCATGGACGTTCCTTGCAGTTAAACATTGCATCTAACAGCGCGCGGAAAATCATGTTGGCATCAATGACATACATGTATTGGTCAGAAATAATCTGAAATAATATGATCTATTGTTGTGTCAATTTAGAATAAAATCCATTAGTTAGTAGAGAAGTTACATGCATTTTAAAATTAGACCTATCAGCAGGCTTAGAATCATGTTGGCAGCACTGGCGTAGGCCTATATTAGTTACTCCAAGTTCATCTAGAATGCCAGGTACTATACGTGCGCAAAGTTTGGAGCTATTGGCTTGCATACTTTCTGATATATTGATATTAGGGCAACAAAAATAGAGATAGTATTTATTAACAGTTGGCAGCCCTGGTTGCTCCTAAATATACGCAGTCATATCTGTTATGGTACACATAACACACACGAAATTTGGTTGAAATCCAAATGATAGTATGGAAGATACGTGTATTTAAAGTTGGACCTCTCAGCAGGCTTAGAATCATGTTGGTAGCACTGACGTATATAAGTTACTCCAAATTAATATAGAATGTCAGGTACTATGCGTGTGCATATATTAAAGCAGTCTGCTTGCATACTTTCGGATATATTGGTATTTGGATAAAAACAATAGGGAGTGCATTTATTAACAGTTGGCAGCCCTGGTGGCTCTTAAGAATATGCTCTTTCATATCTGTGTATGCACACATAGTACATACGGACTTTGGTTGAATTCCAATTGATATTGTAGAAGTTATATGTATTTAAAAATTGGACCTATCAGAAAGCTTTTAATCATTTTGGCAACACTGCCAAGTATGGCCTCCTGGAAATTAAACTGCAATATTATTATCTATTCGTGTGCTAATTTTGAAATAGCTCCCATTCATACCTTCCAAGATATCCAACATGGAGCTCAAATTTCAATTGCGATTTTTCAGCAGTTGGTAGCACTGACATCATTCTCAAATATGGCCGTGAGATATTCAGGTATAGATCTTAACTCCTACCAAATTTTGTTTCGATTGCTCCAGCCGTTTAGGAGTTGATAGGGGGACACACACACACAGCCAGACAGACAGACAGACAGACAGAAGGACAGACAGACACACATTTGCCCGATCTCATAAGTCTACTTTTTCCTCATTTTTGCAAAATGTGAAAAGTAGGCTAAAAATGACAACACAAAAGTAATTGGTTGCTCTGCCTGGAAACAAGTGCCGGTTGTTGCTGCTGTTCTTTTTAAATAATGTTGGGTCTTATTTATTAGTCTATTATTTCGTCGGTTCTCTTTTCATAGTCAGTTTACCCTCCAGGTAGGCTTTTTCCAAGGTCTCAGCCTCTACGCGCAGTGTCCTGTAGCTTGATGTCGAGCGGGGGATACAACTGGGGTGGTGTGATCAGCACTTGCCCAGGCGGCCTCACCTGCAAAGCAAACAGAGGCCTCGTGAGGGATGGGAAGGGAGGGAAAGAATGGGAGGGATAGGCAAGGAAGAGGGAAGGAGGCGGCCGTGGCCTTACGACAGATACCATCCCAGCATTTGCCCGAAGACGAAGTGGGCACCACGAAAAACCACTTCGAGGATGTCGGAGGTGAGATTCGAACCCACTCTACTCATTTGGACCACCCGAGGCTGAGTAGACCCCGTTCCAGTCCTCATACCACTTTTCAAATTTTGTAGCAGAGCCGGGAATCGAACCAAGACCTCCGGGGTAGCAGCTAACCGCTACGCTACGGAGGGGACATTATTATTATTATTATTAGTAGTAGTAGCAGTAGTAGTATTGTTAATGTGATACCGGATGCAGTGGCCGAGACCGTTAACGCGCTACCTAATTCCTTGCTGGTATTGGGTCAGCGTGGGTTCGAATCCCTCATCCTGAAAATGGTTTCCGTGGTTTCCTATTTACACCACCAGGCAAATCCCGGCGCAGTATGGCCACGGGTGCCGGGTGCAAGCCTTGTTCTTTACGCCCAGAGGGCAGCTTGCATGTCGAATTTAGTCGTTCCTTGGAACGCTATGCAAGTCAAGGAAGTTAGATATCTAAGTTCCTCGACCCTGTAGCGCTTTCTAGTACAGAAAGGACGAACTTTTTTGTGTTGGCGTAAAATCCCGAGATTAAGTTCGGCATTATGAATACGGCCGACTGAATTCAAATTGGTTCTTTAACATGCCAACAACGTATAACATGCGTACCGTGATTTCTTCACCTTTCAAATCACTTGCCACTGCCAGTTGCGAACCTGCAAGCTTGGGGTTGGTAGTCCGACACGATAACCACTCAGCAACCGTGGCAAGCAGCTCAGTTGGTAATTGCATCGGATCGGAAATCAGAATATGCCAGGCTCGAGTCCTGGTCGCGTCAGATATTTTCATTCTCTATGTAACATCTTGTATTCCATGTAGACAACATGACCTAATAACTGTAAAAAAAAAACACTTTTTGGTATTCAAGAAGCGAAAAAAGAGCACATTTATGGTACAAAATAGTTGATATTAAAGTAAAGAAATAGAAATGTTGAAAGTGATCTGGCAGGCTGAATTCATTCTTGCAAGACCATTATATCAACTACCCCATTTATTAATAAACTAGCAACCAGCTCCGGCTTCACCCAGGAACAGTTATGAATGTATTACTTGATAAGTGCTTATTTCCCCTCCTAGCTCGTAAACTGTCGCCTCAGTAATTGAATGGAGATTGTTGAAAGATATGAACACGTAAATTCACTAATAGTGGGCGATGTATTGAAGATAGAGATATGCCCTCCCGGACGTTTTTGTAGAACTTTTCATGCCGAACAATACTTACACTCACAGTATATTGATATTGTTAACGGTTTGCCTAGCGTAAGCTTAAAAAGCACACGGACGCCAGTTTTCTTTTTCGACTTTTTCACTGAAATCGTTACTGCTTGGCTTCCTTTGATCATAAATAAATTATTTTCTACAGAAACCTTCCTAGAGATATCCTTTACAGAATGGTGAAAACCACATCAAAATCCATCCAGTGGTTCTCGAGTATACCCGTGACATCCAGGAATCCGGTCTTTGTTTTATACTGAGTAGAGATTTAGCTTGTCGAGTAGATACTATCTCTAATTAGCTAGCTAGGGGCAAGCCTATCACCCCAGTTACAGCCTAGCTAGCGGGCGAGTATATTACCCCAGATACAGCCAGCAGCAAACTGTCGAGTAGTGCTGAGTTAAATCTTCAAGGAAGAGTAGTTGTGTTTGGAGTTTCTCTGGATGTGCAACTTGGCTTTCTTAATTTTCCCTGTGAACTGTTCGTTCCGCAAAAATACACAGTCAAGTTAAGATTGGACGGAAGGGGGATTCGAGTTTCATTCACCACGCCATTACGTCTGACAAAATTCGTTGCATATGAGTCTCCATGATAATGTAATATAATAGTCCAGTCAGTGATTTTAACCCATCATGCCGAGACGGTAAACGGATATAGATCGTATAGTTCATTGACGTTGAAAAAAAAGGCGCTTATCACGTAAAGCATTTATAATTGTTCCCGGGCGAAGCCGGAGCGGGTTGCTAGTTATTTATAAGTAGCTCACACCAAGTTTGGGATATAATGCTCCGTTAAAATATATGGAATACATTATTGCTTAAGAATTCCTATTCCGTGTTATTAATTCAGATAATATCAGATTGCTGTCCGACAATTTGCGTTATTTGTTGGGTACACGAGAGGTTTTTTTCCTCATTATCGCATTGTATTTCTACCAATAGAACAATTAGAGAATAGTGTAGGTAAATAACTACATTAATGGTGCTTAAATATGATACGGTCGCGTCAAGTTCGGCATTATTCTGCAAATTCCAATGCATGTTGGAAGTGATTACATTCATGCAGTCAATCATCTCTCATTTAGATTAATGCAGACTCTGCCTTTAACGGCTTTGGTTTACTTGTTTAACAAATACATCAATTAATTGATATATACATTTGTTCTGCCGGTCAACTCAATATAATCTCAATTAATGCGAAAGAAGTTCCGTGACAAACTAAAGAGCCTACTTTTCTTAAAATTTAAGATTCATGCCAATGATTAATCTATATGGACCTATAAATAATGACGAAATTAAGTTGGTAATATCAAAATATCTAATTAGCTCGAAATAGCCCATACCTGGTGTAATGTAGCCTAATAGAGCACTACAGTTGGCAGCCCTGGTGACTGAATATATTGTTAGTTCCATCTCTTACGGTACATAATACAAAAATTGGTTGAAGTCCAATGGATAGCATGGACGTTACAGGCAGTTAGACATCGGATCCATCAGTGCGTAAAATGATGTTGGCAACAATGTCATGCATTGGTTGATCAGAATCAATCTGAAATATTATGATCTCTTGTTGTGCCAATTTTGGATGAAATCCATTTCTTAGTATAGATGTTATATGCATTTGAATATTGAACCTATCAACAGGCTTAGAATCATGTTGGCAGCAGTGTTGTATATAAGTTAATCCAAATTAATCTAGAATGTCAGGTACTATACGTTTGCAAAGTTTAGAGCTGTTGGCTTGCATACACTCTGATATATTGGTATTTGGATAAGAAAATAGAGAGAGCGTTTATTAACAATTGACAGCCCTGGTGGCACATAATAATATGCCCAGTTATATTTGCTATGGTACACATAGTATATACGAAATTTGGTTGAAATCGAATTGATAGTGTAGAAGTTATATGCATTTAAAAATGGGACTTATCAGCAGGCTTGGAATCATTTTGGCAACACTGCCATGTATGGCCTCCTGGAAATTAAACTGTAATATTATTATCTATATGTGTGTCAATTTTGAATAGCTCCCATTCATACCTTCCAAGATATCCAACATGGAGCTCAAATTTCAATTGAGGATTTTCAGCAGTTGGTAGCACTGACATCATTTTCAAACATGGGATTGAGATATTCAGGTATAGATCTTTACTCATACCAAATTTTGTTTCGATTGCTACAGCCGTTTAGGAGTTGATGGGACACACACACACACACACACACACATACACACACACACACACACACAGACACAGGCAGACAGACAGACAGAAGGACAGACAGAGACACATTTCGCCGGATCGATCTCATAAGTCTACTATTCCCTCCTTTTTGCAAAATGTAAAAAGTAGGCAAAAAATGCATGTGATGAAAATGTTATTAATAATAATAATAATAATAATAATAATAAATACAACCAAAGAGAAAAGTAAGGAAAGAAGTGGACAAAAGAGAGAAACACGAAGCATAGTAAATATATGAAGGGTATTTGGGAAAAAAAAGAAGAAAGTATGAGAAGAAAAAAACAAGAAAATTGATTGTGTTTTAAGCAATGCCATGCTATTCTTTAAACCACGGGCTACCAACGGAGGGGTATTTTGTGACCACCATAATAAATTCTTTTTGTGTGATTTGGAAAGAATGGTAGAGGACAAGAACTGCGGGGGTAGACCAAGATTAGTATATATTAAGAGGATTTTAAGGTGAGTAGAGATGAAACTATTAGCTCAGGACAGGGAGGCATAGACAACTGCAACAAAAAGCCAAAAAAGTGAAGAAACAATCAACAACATATGTATTACAATGTTCAGGGAACAGTCGCAGTGTTGTCGCGAGCCACCATTTAGATGGTCTACCTGACGGAGATTGTGCACCGCTGGTTGTTTCATTTTGTCTGAAGACCAACACACGACCAGCTGATATAAATTACCAGAACTTAAGGAAACAAATTTCACGCGCCACTGAACTTGGTTCGCTATTAATTAAAATATATTGCGTAATTAGTGAAGCTGAAAGTTAATGCCATGTAAAACGTAAAGCCAGCATTCATATGAACTCTAGCATAGTGTGTGTTACCAATTAGCTTCTGAAACATCGCGTTAATGTCTCTCTTTCATCAAGCGGCTTCGGGGGCGTGATTGGTAGCATGCTGAGCTTCTATGCCGAAGATTGCGGGTTCAAACCCGGCCGAAGTCATCGGATTTCTTAAAAGCGTTAAAAATCCCTCAGTATGCCTTCATTCGGAGGGGAAGTAAAGCCGGCGGGCCTATGTCACATAATTATTACACTTGTGTGAAGACAAATTATAGGTTAGATTTAACTAACGCTCGTAGGTTCCAACGTTCGTCGCCAGGAGCCGTCTGCGGTGGCATCTAGTAACCAAGTTAACCACTAGTTGTCGTTGATGGTGGCATTTGGTAGCAAACGTAGGAACTACTTGATAATTGAATGCCTGCAGTCCTCACTTGAATTAAAAACTGATAACACACACTAATACAGTCATCACAATTAACACCGGTTATCAGACAGATTCTACACACACCCAAAGTACACGGGGCTACATGACCACGTTGTCGCAGCCCCTAAAAACTGAGGAACCAGCTTGCCACGGTGGGTGAGTGGTTAACGTGCCGGTCTACTAAACCCAAGCTTGCAGGTTTGCTCCTGGCCGTGGTAAGTTATTTTTGAAAGGCGGCAAAAATTACGACACGCATGTCATACGATGTTGGCATGTCAAAGAACCTATTTGATTTCAGTAGGGCGAATTTTTAATGGCAAAATTATTCACGGGAGTTTCCGCCAACACAAAGTTCCTCATTTCTCTACTAGAAAGCGCTATAGTGTTCAAGGAGCTTAGATATAAAACCCCCATGACTATCATAGTGCTTCAAAAAAAAGCTCGAAGCTTGTGGTTTAACGTGACTGTTAATCTCGCGATTATGAGCCACGAGACCTCCTTTTTACGTGGAATCCGAACCACAGGACATGGCATTTCACTTCGAAAATCTCACATGCATCGACCGGGAATCGAACCCGGTCCGCCTTGGCGAGAGGTCAACAGCTTGACCGCTGCACCACCACGCCCCCATAGTGCATCAAGGAACAACGAAATTCGACATGAAAGCTGCCCTCTGGGTGTCAAATAACAAAGCTTGAGCCGGCACCCGAGGACAAATATCCTATCAGGGGATGAGTGGGCCAGTCAGTGACGAGCCTCCACACCAGTTGCTGCAAATCAATGTTAGTTCAGGTGCTAGGGACAGCATGGTCTTCAGGCCTTTGTCAATTAGGGAGTTAGTTAGTTAGTTAGTGTTGCTTTAAGGGGGAGCATACAGCTTATGGAGCAAAAGCAATAACGATTTTAATATCATATAAAATGTGCCTCTCATAGATTTTGTACAACAATTAAATACATTTCCTAGGAATCACATACATTTTGCTATTAGAAGCAAAGAATTATATTTTCATAATTCAATTTAACTACTTTGATCCATTTATCAAAATTAAGTTCCTGCTTTGCTCTGACCTTCACCGTTACCTTCATATCTCCCGTGTTTATGGGAATGTTTTGACTTTTTGTTTTTGAAAGCCTAATCTGTGACGCAGGGCACAGCTTTACCAACATAGAGTCGGACCTTAAAATAATCCATCACGAATCGAAAGGCCGAGCTCTTGACATAAAGGTAGCAATCGAGATACACCTAGCCAAACGAAACAATCCCAACAATCTAAATGAACACACGTTCATGGAGAGCTCACCCCTCTTCACGCTACTAAAAAAACACACCCTGTCGGAAACAAAACACAATTTAGCGACACAGCCAAGCTAGATAAAAAAGGGGGGAAATTAGGGGGTTTTTAATAGGTAAATGTTATCTGGATCAGGTGTACGATGTACTTTTCTTCTGCAATAAACCAAGGCCCATATTCGCGGCAGTATTAAAGGTGCCGGGACGTCCTCATAAGACCGTCAACGCTTAGTTCGAATGGGTTATGCTCCACGCGTGGCGAGGGCTAATCCACGGTCTTTAATAGTTGTAGACCCACCTCATTCAAAAACATACATCTTATCTAGGTTGGCAACACCTCACATGAACACATCGCTATCACTCCCCACAGCACGTAGGGGCAGGGGGGAGAAAGCAGGGAAAAGCCAGTCGTTAAGATAACCACCGCAGTCGACCGCACAGTGAGTTCCAGTGAGCACGAAAACTGCGAGTAGCTGTTGTACGGAAGACAATCAGATAAGTAGTTAGCCTAAAATTTTATAGTTTAACCATAGTTTACAACCATATAATCTCTCTAAAGTACAATCTACGGATAGCTATCACCATTTAGCATTTCACCTAACATATATACTGCATTTAGCATACACTGACAGTTGCAGTACCAATACTGCAACTAAATAATTGTACATATTGTAAATATTTTCACCTGTATTTCAAACATAGATTTTGTAGACTAAGTGTAATGGATCTGATGATGATCGCTTGACGATCGAAACTGGTCATCCTAGTGTTTTATTAATCTCATGTAATTTATTTCAGGATTAGGGCATAACCCATCTCTTTTGGGTACATTCGTGTTGACCGACTGAAAAGCACTAAACTCTTGTTTACTAAGGCAACACTGAAAATATGGCTTCAAACACCACAATATTTGTTTTACATTTATTAATTTACATCATGAATTCTTTCCGTAAGACGGAGTCCATACCATTCAAAATCTCATTCAAATCCTCAGGCTTGTCGGCCAAGATGACGATGTCATCAGCAAATCTCAGAGTTGAAATTATTTCTCCTTGAATCTTCACTCCCACTTTAAATTTTTCTCTGATTTCCTTCATTGTTTGTTCAATGTAAAGATTGAAAAGTATGGGTGATAAGTTGCAGCCTTGCCTAACACCTTTCTGAATACCAGCTTCTCTCTCATGTCCTTCACCTCGAATGACTGCTGTCTGGTTTCTGTATAGATTGAAGATTACCCTCCTATCCCTGTACTTTATTCCAATAGATTTCAAATTGTCAAACAATTTAGCCCAATCAACGTTATCAAAAGCCTTTTCTAAGTCTACAAATGCCATGAACGTTCTCTTATCTTTCCGTATTCTACCTTCCAAAATCAGCCTAAGACTTAGTACAGCTTCCCTTGTTCCTACATTTCTCCTGAAACCAAACTGGTCTTCACCCAACTCCGTTTCTATCTGGCTTTCAATCCTCTTGTAAATTATTCTAGACAGGATCTTTGGAGCATGAGTAATCAAGCTGATCGTACGGTAATCTTCACATCTGTCAGCTCCCACATTCTTTGGTATAGGGATGATTACATTCTTCTTGAAATCTGGGGGTACCTCACCTGTCCCATAAATCCTACACACCAAGTGAAATAACCTGATCAGACCTTCATCTCCTATACAGCGAAGCAACTCAATCGGTATATCATCTATGCCTGGTGCTTTGATCCTGCTTAAGTCTTCCAAAGCTCTATCAAATTCTGATCTCAATATTAAATCTCCTTTCGCATCCTCATCAATTTCCTCCTCCCTTTCCATTACATGATTCTCAACCTCCTTTCCCTTATACAAACTCTCTATGTAAGCTTTCCATCTCTCAACCTTTTCTTCCCCATCTGTTAGAGGCTTTCCATATGTGTCCTTAATATTACAGCACTTAGTCTTCTTTTCCCCAAAAGTATTCTTAATCCTTCGATAAGCTGTGTCTACTTTTCCTAATTTCAGACAATTTTCTATACCTGCACATTTCTCTTTCAACCATTCTTCTTTCGCTTCCTTGCACTTCTTGTTAACCACATTTCTCAGACGTCTGTATTCTGCTTTCCCCTTTTCATCTCTTACATTCTTGTGTTTCCTCCTTTCATCCATCAATTCTAGTATATCCTGAGTGATCCATGGTTTTCTACCTATTCTTTCTTTACTACCAATGTTTTCTTCTGCGGATTTTGTTATTCCATTCTTCAAAAGTGCCCATTCGTCAGCTATTGAAGTTTGTTTAGGGTTTTTCATTAGTCCTTCCTTTATACTCTTCTTGTATCTTTCGTTTACATCCTTTACTTTCAGTCTGTCTATTGCCCATCATTTTGGCTTTTGACATTTCTTCAGTTTCTTCAACTATAATCTGCATTTCATTACAACCAGATTGTGGTCAGAGTTTATGTCAGCACCAGGATATGTTTTACAATCCAAAATCTGGTTTCGAAACCTCTGCTTGACTATAATGAAGTCGATTTGGTAACGATTTAACAAGAAATACCAGTCGGAATGGAATGAATTCTTTTTCATTAAAGTAAACGCACAAATAGCGAGGATGAACCACCAAGAATGTTATACTGTAAATAGTATATTTAAAAAAATATATTAAATTTGTCTTTCAAAAAATGAACAGTTTTCAGCCTATTTTCAATTTTGAAAAAAAAAAAAATAGGCTTATGAGATCACCTTCTGTCCGTGTATGTGTGCGTGTGTGTGTGTGTCCCCCCTGATAACTTCTAAACGGCTGGAGCGATTTCAATGAAAATCGGTAAGTTCATAGCACTATTCCGGGCGACCCCGAGCGTGCCCTTCAAATTTTGTTACGTCTCACCAATCCCACATGGCGGTTGTGCGAAATATTTCACCAGCATTCAATATCTCCGAAACTATTCCCGATATCACCCTGGATTTATTTACGGTGATAAAGGGAACTACTAGAAGTTTACCAATGTGACCTTTGAAAACCTAGTAACAACAAAACCAACATGGCGGCCACGCGAATTTTCGACGTTTAAATAGACGTTTCTCGCGATTTAACCAACCAAACGCAATAAAACTTGGTACAGTATATGTTTATACACATTGTAATGCACCGACATCTAACTTAGTTCAATTGTTTACATAACAACAAGATGGCGGATGTGCGAAATATTTCACCGGCATTCTATATCTCTGAAACTATTATCGGTATCACCCTGAAATTTTGTACGGAGATAAAGGGCACTACTGGAAGTTCATCTATAAGACTTTCATACACCGGTTAACTACAAAACGAACATGGCGGCCAAGCGAATTTGAAAATTTTAAATGGACCTTTCTCGCGATTTAATGTTCCTAACGCAATGAAATCTGGTACAGGAAATGTTTATACACATTGTAATGCCCAGGTATCTAATTGTTTATGAATTTTAAAATTATGTATTTATCCCTAGTGTCGTAATCATGCGATCGAAGTGAAAGTTTTAATAATGCACCTAAGCTATAATTTTCCTTTAATGGTACATGACTCTATCTATCTACGAGGCACGTCCAGAAAGTAAGCTCCGTTTGGTAATAAAATTAAATTGTGTACAGATACAGGAAAAATATTTATTGCACAACATTCTACACCTCTTTAACTACTTTTCCACATAACTGCCAAACTTTTGCAGGCATTTGTCATAGCGTGGCACAAGTTTTTGGATACCTTCTTCATAGAAGTTTGCCGCCGACCCGTAAACGAGAGTGAAGACGCCCCTGTAGGATATCCCACCATTCGGCCACCACTGTTAGGCAAATTGTGTATGTGGTCAGGAGAACTCCTAAACATACGCAGTTCTCCTGGTAAGCACGCAATTTGCCTAACAGTAGTAGCCGAACGGTAGGATATCTTACAGGGGAGTCTTCACTCTCGTTTACGGGTCGGCGGCAAACTCCTATGAAGAAGGTATCCAAAAACTTGTGCCACGCTATGACAAATACCTGCAAAGTTTGGCAGTTATGTGGAAAAGTAGTTGAAGAGGTGTAGAATGTTGTGCAATAAATATTTTTCCTGTATCTGTACACAATTTAATTTTATTACCAAACGGAGCTTACTTTCTGGACGTGCCTCGTCTATATATATAAAGCTCAATGTTTGTCTGTCTGTCTGTCTGTCTGTCTGTCTGTCTGTCTGTTATGTATACAAATCCACACCGTTTCACCGATCTGAACCAAAATTTGTATACTTACCCTTCGGATCCCTGCGGGTAACCCTGTCCACTTGAAATTTCCGACAGACCACCCCATTCCCTGCATTTAGGCCCTTTGTCCCAAATCTACACCGTTTCACCGATCTCAACCAAAATTTGTATACTTACCCTATGTAACCCTGTGAATAACACTGTCCACTTAAAATTTCGGACAGACCACCCCATTTCCTGCATTTAGGCCCTTTGGCAAACTTCTACACCGTTTCACCGATCCGAACCAAAATTTGTATACTTACCCTTTGCAACCCTGCGGGTAACCCTGTCCACTTGAAATTTCGGACAGACCAACCCAATCTCTGCATTTAGGCCCTTTGGTCCAAATCTACACCGTTTTACCGATCAGAACCAAAATGTGTATACTTACCCTTAGCAACCCTGCGGGTAACCCTGTCCACTTGAAATGTCGGACAGTCCAACCCAATCTCTGCATTTAGGCCCTTTGTTCCAAATCTACACCGTTTCACCGATCAGAACCAAAATTTGTATACTTACCCTTTGGTACCCTGCGAGTAACACAGTCTGCTTGAAATTGCGGACAGACTACTCCATTCCCGGAAAGTGGACAGGGTCCGTCCCAAAGGCAATGGAAAAAAGGTGTAAAACCGGACCCGCTCAGGAAACCTTCAGGGTTGCCAGCTCCTGAACTCACCAGCCATGAGCCCTTGAGGATGTAGCACTAGCCAGGGTGCACCAGGGCTACACACACCCTGCCTCCTTGAGGGTCTTGAGCAGAAGATATGAGATATTAAGAAAAGAATGAGGCTATCAGGAATGATTAGACAAGGGCCAATTAAGGCGGGAAAGTGAAAGAGCCGCTAGGCCTCGGATAACCTGATACCATCGGGGTCGGAAGAGAACAAGAGTTTGACCAAGGGAGGCTGAGAGGAAAGAGAACTGAAAGGTGCCCAGAACCAGTAAGTAGAAGCAATGCCGGACTCAGCTGGGGTCCCGTGGTCGCAAACCCACGTCCCACAAGTTGTGACCCTGGTGGGTGGATGGGGGGAAGAGGGGTCAGGGGTGAGAATAGCTTGCTCATTCATCGCGAGGTGACATGAGAAAAATGTCCAGACCCCGCCGTGTTACCTGTTATTGCTGACTATGCTGATGTTCATACAGGGTCTTTGCTCAAACCGCTGTAGTGTTACGAAAGAATGAGTGATTCACCGGTCAATGTGAATAGGACCGGGAACCCCCCCGAACGTCTGTTATCATATATCGTCATCATCTGCGATATTCTCAGCTACGTGCAGCTTGGACCCGAGCAGTACTCGATAAGCTCTTTCACTACACGCATCGAGTATAGGCCTAAGCCAGAATATAACGTTCAGACTTTGGAAGACATCGAAGGTAGTAATCTGAATTACCTATATCAGATTTAAAATTACACCATGTTCGTTTAGTAGTCATTTTTCATTACCTTATTATTATCATAAGGGCAATTGACCTAGATGTTACACCCTTTATACCACTAATCACCACTCACAATAAGTCTTCATCGCCTGTGAATTTTGAAATATTTCGATCACGGTAGTTTGTAAGTTTGTCGTGTCAATTCAACAGTAGTTTTCATTACCATCCTCATCAAAAGGGCAAATGACCTAGATGTTACGTCCATTATACTACTAAGTAACACCACAGTCTTCATCGCCTGTGATTTTTAAAATGTGTATTTCCATTAGTTTGTAAGTTTGATATATCCGTTCAGTAGTAGTCGTCTTTATTATCATCCTCATCAAAGGGGCAAATGACCTAGATGTTACGTCCATTATACTACTAAGCAACACCAGAGTCTACCTAGCCTGTGATTTTAAAAATGTGTATTTCCTTTAGTTTGTAAGTTTGATATACCGGTTCAGTAGTAATCGTCTTCATAATCATCCTCATCAAAGGGCCAAATGATCTAGATGTTACGTCCATTATACTACTAAGCAACACCAGAGTCTACCTAGCCTGTGATTTTAAAAATATGTATTTTCATTAGTTTCTAAGTTTGATATACCCGTTCAGTAGTAGTCGTCTTCATTATCATCCTCATCAAAGGGGCAAATGACCTAGATGTTACGTCCATTATACTACTAAGCAACACCAGAGTCTACCTAGCCTGTGATTTTAAAAATACGTATTTCCATTAGTTTGTAAGTTTGATATACCCGTTCAGTAGTAGTAGTAGTAGTCTTCATTGTGATCCTCATCAAAAGGGCAAATGACCTAGATGTTACATCCATTATACTACTAAGCAACACCAGAGTCTACCTAGCCTGTGATTTTAAAAATACGTATTTCCATTAGTTTGTAAGTTTGATATACCCGTTCAGTAGTAGTAGTAGTAGTCTTCATTGTGATCCTCATCAAAAGGGCAAATGACCTCTCATTCCTTTAAAGTACCAATTATTCCCATTCGTTGATAAGTTATATGTGCCAGTAGTCGCTTCTATGTTCATCATCACTATGTAGAAGATGTTTTGCGTCAGAAGAAAATACAACTAGATGCTCAGGAACGTTAACGATATATCGACTGCGATATCTGGAAGCTTCTCTTTGAGGAATTGCTTCAGACATTTATCGTACAGTTTAAACCTTAACAAGACGAAACTTTTAACCAGATAGCGATCTAAGTGGCTCTTTGGCAAAAAATAATCAAGTCTTTCCCGAAATGTGAGTCCTAAAAATAACTTTTTCTATTATTTTCTAAGTTTCATATGTCAGTTATGTAGTAATTTTCAATATCATCCTGATCAGTAGGGCAAATTACCTAGATGTTACGCCCTCAACGCCATTTGGGCTAAATGACCTAGATTTTAAGTCCATTATATTTCTAATCACCACCACATAAAGTCTTCTACGACTGAGATGTCACGAATTCTGGGACCGCTAACGACATATCTCGACTCGGACTGAAGACAAATATCACGAGAATGATCATTATTTTACAGAGCCTTCCCATAGTGACTTAAGTATAAACATTGTCACTGGGTTTGATAATGTAAGAAATGAATACATAAATAAATATAATTTATGATGTTGAGTGTTAAGGAGACTGAAATATTATCATATTTCCACCGGGCGAAGCCGGGTACTACTGCTAGTATATATATATATATAAAGCTCAATGTTTGTCTGTCTGTCTGTCTGTCTGTCTGTCTGTCTGTCTGTTATGTATACAAATCCACACCGTTTCACCGATCTGAACCAAAATTTGTATACTTACCCTTCGGATCCCTGCGGGTAACCCTGTCCACTTGAAATTTCCGACAGACCACCCCATTCCCTGCATTTAGGCCCTTTGTCCCAAATCTACACCGTTTCACCGATCTCAACCAAAATTTGTATACATACCCTATGTAACCCTGTGAATAACACTGTAAACTTAAAATTTCGGACAGACCACCTCATTTCCTGCATTTAGGCCCTTTGGCAAACTTCTACACCGTTTCACCGATCCGAACCAAAATTTGTATACTTACCCTTTGCAACCCTGCGGGTAACCCTGTCCACTTGAAATTTCGGACAGACCAACCCAATCTCTGCATTTAGGCCCTTTGGTCCAAATCTACACCGTTTTACCGATCAGAACCAAAATGTGTATACTTACCCTTTGCAACCCTGCGGGTAACCCTGTCCACTTGAAATTTCGGACAGTTCAACCCAATCTCTGCATTTAGGCCCTTTGGTCCAAATCTACACCGTTTCACCGATCAGAACCAAAATTTGTATACTTACCCTTTGGTACCCTGCGAGTAACACTGTCTGCTTGAAATTGCGGACAGACCACTCCATTCCCGGAAAGTGGACAGGGTCCGTCCCAAAGGCAATGGAAAAAAGGGGTAAAACCGGACCCGCTCAGGAAACCTTCAGGGTTGCCAGCTCCTGAACTCACCAGCCATGAGCCCTTGAGGATGTAGCACTATCCAGGGTGCACCAGGGCTACACACACCCTGCCTCCTTGAGGGTCTTGAGCAGAAGATATGAGATATTAAGAAAAGAATGAGGCTATCAGGAATGATTAGACAAGGGCCAATTAAGGCGGGAAAGTGAAAGAGTCGCTAGGCCTCGGACAACCTGATACCATCGGGGTCGGAAGAGAACAAGAGTTTGACCAAGGGAGGCTGACAGGAAAGAGAACTGAAAGGTGCCCGGCACCAGTAAGTAGAAGCAATGCCGGACTCAGCTGGGGTCCCGTGGTCGCAAACCCACGTCCCACAAGTTGTGACCCTGGTGGGTGGAGGGGGGAAGAGGGGGCAGTGGTGAGAATAGCTTGCTTATTCATCGCGAGGTGACATGAGAAAAATCTCCATACCCCGCCGTGTTACCTGTTATTGCTGACTATGCTGATGTTCATACAGGGTCTTTGCTCAAACCGCTGTAGTGTTACGAAAGAATGAGTGATTCACCGGTCAATGTGAATAGGACCTGGAACCCCCCCCCCCCGAACGTCTGTCATCATATATCGTCATCATCTGCGATATTCTCAGCTACGTGCAGCTTGGACCCGAGCAGTACTCGATAAGCTCTTTCACTACACGCATCGAGTATAGGCCTAAGCCAGAATATAACGTTCAGACTTTGGAAGACATCGAAGGTAGTAATCTGAATTACCTATATCAGATTTAAAATTACACCATGTTCGTTTAGTAGTCATTTTTCATTACCTTATTGTTATCATAAGGGCAAATTACCTAGATGTTACACCCTTTATACCACTAATCACCACACACAATAAGTCTTCATCGCCTGTGAATTTTGAAATATTTCTTTCTATCACGGTAGTTTGTAAGTTTGTCGTGTCAATTCAACAGTAGTTTTCATTACCATCCTCATCAAAAGGGCAAATGACCTAGATGTTACGTCCATTATACTACTAAGTAACACCGCAGTCTTCATCGCCTGTGATTTTTAAAATGTGTATTTCCATTAGTTTGTAAGTTTGATATATCCGTTCAGTAGTAGTCGTCTTCATTATCATCCTCATCAAAGAAGGCAAATACCTTGATGTTACGTCCATTATACTACTAAGCAACACCAGAGTCTATCTAGCCTGTGATTTTAAAAATGTGTATTTCCTTTAGTTTGAAAGTTTGATATACCCGTTCAGTAGTAATCGTCTTCATTATCATCCTCATCAAAGGGCCAAATGACCTAGATGTTACGTCCATTATACTACTAAGCAACACCAGAGTCTACCTAGCCTGTGATTTTAAAAATACGTATTTCCATTAGTTTGTAAGTTTGATATACCCGTTCAGTAGTAGTAGTAATAGTCTTCATTGTGATCCTCATCAAAAGGGCAAATGACCTCTCATTCCTTTAAAGTATCAATTATTCCCATTCGTTGATAAGTTACATGTGCCTGTAGTCGCTTCTATGCTCATCATCACTATGTAGAAGATGTTTTGCGTCAGAAGAAAAGACAACTGGATGCTCAGGAACGTTAACCATATATCCACTGCGAAATCTGGAAGCTTCTCTTTGAGGAATTGCTTCAGACATTTATCGTACAGTTTAAACCTTAACAAGACGAAACTTTTAACCAGATAGCGATCTAAGTGGGAGCTCTTTGGCAAAAAATAATCAAGTCTTTCCCGAAATGTGAGTCCTAAAAATAACTTTTTCTATTATTTTCTAAGTTTCATATGTCAGTTATGTAGTAATTTTCAATATCATCCTGATCAGTAGGGCAAATTACCTAGATGTTACGCCCTCAACGTCATTTGGGGTAAATGACCTAGATTTTAAGTCCATTATATTTCTAATCACCACCACATAAAGTCTTCTACGACTGAGATGTCACGAATTCTGGGACCGCTAACGACATATCTCGACTCGGACTGTAGACAAGTATCACGAGAATGATTATTATTTTACAGAGCCTTCCCATAGTGACTTAAGTATAAACATTGTCACTGGGTTTGATAATGTAAGAAATGAATACATAAATAAATATAATTTATGACGTTGAGTGTTAAGGAGACTGAAATATTATCATCTTTCCACGGGGCGAAGCCGGGTACTACTGCTAGTGGCCTATACATTTAACAATCCAACATGACGACCATCCGAAATATTTATAGGGTAAGGTGGTACAATTTCGATATAGGTACAATTCCGATCAAACTAAGGTTTAGTGGATATTTACCACTTCGGAGTGTTGGTAGTACATGACTGTGTATGCCATTACAGTGCGGAGGACTTCTCGAGTTGTGTGTGATTGCATTACGAATACAGCGGTTTGTGCTTCAGATATACAGATTATTTTTTGTAGCTAGGTGAGTTCAATTATGTAGTTTTGTACTCTGTTATAAAATTGCCTAGTTTTTACACGCTGGCAAACAATGATATTATGAGGTTAGAACCATGCTGTTGATTTCTGCTTGTGCTCGCACTACCTGAGAGACCTTCTGCTTGACATGTGCTGCCATCTCTCGTCATAGTGGGGTACTACTTGACGATGTATGCAGTGATGTCAATAGTACATTTTCGATCAGCAGAGAGGTACAACTTCGGTACACTAGTACAATTTCGATCGGAATTGATTCAACCAGATATTTGTGTTGGAATATAAATCTTATTACGAAGCAAAAATGAATTATGAGTATTTCAAAGGATTTCAGCATCTAACGTTTGTATAAATTCAGAGAAAATAATGGTACACTGTTCTTAAGTTTCCAATATCTGAAAAATAAACAATATCGTTCCTAACTCAAATTCATATTTATGGTTCATGGTATTCAGAAGCAAACACTTCCTTTATCATTATTAGGTCAAACAATGTTAATAATGTTATTGCTTATCATTGTGGGGTTTTAAGCCACTTTCAGTGTTGCCTGAGTAAACAAAAGTTTGGTGCTTTTCAGTCGGTCAACACGAATGTACCTCAAAAAAGAGCTGGGTTATGCCTTTCCTGAAAACGCAAACATCAGTTCGACTCACTTCCAACGGAAATCTGGAAAAACTCCGAAGCAAGAGACGTCTTTTTCAACAGGCACAGAAGAAAGTAAGAGGTCGCCAGCAAACGACGATGAGTGTGGATTTTGTTTCATGAACTATTATAGTGAACAATCAATGAAAAAAGTGACTGGATCCGTTGCCAGAAATGTAATGTGTGGTATCATGAATTGTGTGTTAGTTCAGTTTGAAAAAAAAACACTTCGTATGTGGAAGATGCCAGTGATCGAAATTGTACCAGCAGGTGATCATGATTGTACCCGACGAGGTACATTTCTGATCAATTACACAAAATTATGTTTTTTATTCTTGTGTCTAAAGTAACAACTGTAATTTTGTAATATATATAAAATACATCCACTATAGTTCAAGGAACGTGTACCACTATTGAAATTCATTCTAGCTTCTGCACGCCGCCCGTGGTAGTATGATTTGTCTTAACTGATCGAAATTGTACGGCTCTGAATATCTATGAATCTATTATAGCAATCAAACTGTTTTTTTTTAATGTTCATAGGGTCTATGAACTAAAGTTCACCTATATGACTTTAAATAACCTGGTGATCACAAATCCAAAATGGCGGCGACGCGAAGTATAAATATTCACACGGACGTTTCTCGCAATTTAACCATCCGAGTGCAGTGAAACTTGGTACAGTAAATCCTTATATGAATGTTAATCCACTGGCATCTAATTTATGTCATTGCTTCCATAACCACAAGATGGCAGCTGTGCGAAATTTTAAAATATCCTTGTCATTCTTGTGTCCTATTCATGCGATTGAAGTTTGAATGCTACACGTACACAATAATCTTCATGTAACAGTACATAACTCTAGGACCTACATATATAAAAACCAACATGGCGACCATCCGAAATATTTAGTCGGTTCTCAATATCAACGAATCTATTACAGCAATCAAACTGAAATTTTGTATGTAGATAGAGGCAATTAACATAAGTAGGATATATGAAAATAGGCTGTATACTTCTTCACGGAACTACTTGTTTGGTTTATTCTTCCAAGTATATCTCAATTATTTTTTACGATAATCTCATAAATGAGGTTCATCCTATAGGGATCATATGTTGGAATAGCTTCATCCAGTTTCATCACATAGTTCACGAGATATCGTGTTTTTCCTACAAAAAAGCAACCTTTTGGGTAAACAGCTTTGGATATTAAACACTCCATTGACAGATAGGCGCATGGTCTCACGTAATACGCTACATCTCTGCCAAACCGCTGAATTTACTTATAAAACTTAACAGATATACTGAGAAAAGTATTGTCTTCCATTTAAACGTATAATACAACTTAAATTTTGACAACCGACGGTGTATGAGCCCCCTTAATTTGGAAAGGTGTGAGATTCGTATCCTAAAATAAAAGTCCAAGAATTCCTATAAACTTGGGGGACGGTGAAGGTCAGCGCAAAGCAAGAACCAAATTTCAAAATATGGATAAAAATAGTTATGATTAGAATTTTGAAAATTTAAAGCTCCGCTTCTAATAGCAAGTTGTGTGTGTATACTTCGAAATGTGTATAATTGTTGTGTAAGATCTATGACAGACACAGTTGTAGGTCATATGACCCCCCACCCTCTTTGTAGTCGCGTGTTTGGGCATCTTTGAGGACTGTAGCAGTCTGTACCTGGAGCAGTCATAATCTTTTATTCTTCGGCTTCGGTGGCGTAGTCAGTAGCATGCTGAGCTTCTATGCCCAAGATAGCCGGTTCAAACCCGGTCGAAGCCATCGGATTTTTTAAGAGCGTTAAAAAGCCCTCAGTATGCCTTCCTTCGGAGGGGAAGTAAAGCCGGAGGTCCCATGTCATAGATTTATGGCATGTTAAAAAACCTTCCACTAATTGCACCTGTGTGAAGCTAAATTGGATAGGTTAAGAATGTAAACAACGGTCTTAGGTTTCTACGTTCGTTGCCAAGAGCCGACTGCGGTGGCGTCTTGTAGCTAAGTTCTGAACTTGGCCTAGTAGTCGTTGACGGTGGCGCTTGGCGGCAAAAGTAGGAACTATTTGAAAAATTATATGTTGCAGTACTTAATATTAAAAAAAAACAGATAACACACACTAATACAGTCATCACAATTAACACCGGTTATCAGACAGATTCTACACACACACAAAGTACACGGGGCTATATGACCGCGTTGTCGCAGCCCCTAAACGTAAGAACCAACCAATCTTTTATTCATTACCTCGATAAAATAAAGAGTATTTAATTATTTATTTATTTATTTATTTATCGAATGGCTTTTAGTGCCGGGAGTGTCCGAGGGTATTTTCGGCTCCTCTGAGTCTGTAGCTGCTTCCAGCGAACACCCTTAGGGTGAGCTACAAGTTCCGTTCAATTTAAAGTAGTTCCAACTTTCACTACGAGATATCAATGATACCTAGTGGTGAACGTTGGAACTTTTTGACAGAGCGTTCCGACGAAATGTAACCTAGCAATTTAGCTTCAGACAAGTTTAGTCTGTGGAAGGATCCATTACATGCCATAAATCTATGACATGGCACCGCCGGCTTTACTTCCCCTCTGAAGGAAGGCATACTGAAAGATTTTTAACGCTCTTAATAAATCCGACGACTTCGGCCGGGTTTGAACCCGCTATCTTGGGCACAGCAGTTCAGCTTGCTACCAACTACGCCACCGAAGCCGCTAAATAGAGTAATTACAGTATTATTGCTGATGACGTCGTCATCTTGGCCGACAAGCCTGAGGATTTAAATAAGTTTTTGAATGGTATGGACTCCGTCTTGAAGAAAGAACTCATGATGAAAATTAATAGATGTAGAACAAAAATATTGGAATGCAGCCGAAATAAACCAGAAACCTCTAGGAACATTAAAATTGGCAGGTGAAAAGCTAAAAAAAGTAGGAGACTTCTGTTATTTAAGAAGCAAAATAACCAGTGATGAACGAAGCAAAGAGGATATAAAATGTAGGTTGGCTCAGGCAGGGAAAGCATTTCTACACAAAAAGAATCTGTTGACATCGAATATAGAGTTAGGTATTAGGAAGTGATTTTTTAATGCCATTGTATGAAGCGTGGTGCTCTATGGAAGTGAAATTTGGACTGTTGGAGCAGCAGAAAAGATGAGAATTGAAGCGTCTGAAATGGGGTGTTACGGGAGAATGATGAAGATCAGATGGGTTGATAGGGTTACGAATGAAGAGGTAATAAGAGGAGTGGGGGAGGAGAGATGTTTCTGGTGACTGCTAATGAAGAGAAGAGATAGGTTGCTAGGACACATACTAAGACACCCAGGAATAGCAAGCTTAGTTATGGAAGAAAGGGTTGAGGGCAATAACTGTACGGGAAGACCACGGTTGGAATATGGTAAACAGATTGCCTCGGGTGTAGGGTGTGATAGCTATGGAGAGATAAAACAATTAGCTCAGGACAGGGAAGCATGAAGGGCTGCATCAAACCAGTCAAAAGACTGAAGACTCAAACATCAACAAGAACTTAAATCTTCAAGGGAGTGTTGGGGTGGTCGCCAACCTCCGGGAAAGCATTGCCCGCCCTGAATGGTGTCTGGAAGAAGCACTGGACCGTATGTTTTGAGAAAGTCTTCAAATGTTTAAGGTCCTGATAGAGAAACTAATATAGCTAAGCACCTGTGATTCTAAATCTATATTCCTGAACGTATCGGAACGCTACCTGCTCAACCCTGGTGGCCACCTGCGTGCTGTTTATGGCCAAGCCCGCAGTTGGTGCGAACGACCCCTCACGTGCACAGTTGGCTGCCCTGCCGGCAGGTAGCGTCGGGGAAGTCCCCTCTCCAGGTGTGCCTCACCGCGCTGTTTATGACTGCCACCAGTTGGTGTGAACGATGTCAGATCTCCCACCTGGGCCCTCGTAAAGGAGAGTGACGAGTGGGACGTCTAGCCCAACGCCCTGTCCTCAGAGGGACACCTCAGTCATTAGCCTGTGTCTTTGTGGGATCTTTGGTGTGGTTCATTTAATCAGGGGCTTGGACATCGAGATCATTAAGCTCCATGTTTGTGGGTGAATGTGTAATTTTTTCTGATATTAATAAAGGAAGAAAGATCGCCCCGAATGGGCGATAATATTTACTGTATTCACTAAGTGGCTTTGTTCTTTTGCGGCAAGACGTTGTAGAGCCCTGCGGTGATACACAAAACTTTATCCGCATCCGCACGACTGTTATCCGCATCCGCCCCGCATCCGCACGACTGTTATCCGCATCCGCACTACTGGTTATCCGCATCCGCCCCGCATCCGCACGACTGTTATCCGCATCCACCCCGCATCCGCACGACTGGTATCCGCATCCACCCCGCAACCACTCGACTGGTATCCGCATCCACCCCGCAACCACTCGACTGGTATCCGCATCCACCCCACGACCGCACGACTGGTATCCGCATCCACCCCGCGACCGCACGACTGGTATCCGCATCCACCCCGCAACCACTCGACTGGTATCCGCATCCACCCCACGACCGCACGACTGGTATCCGCATCCACCCCGCGACCGCACGACTGGTATCCGCATCCACCCCGCAACCACTCGACTGGTATCCGCATCCACCCCACGACCGCACGACTGGTATCCGCATCCACCCCGCGACCGCACGACTGGTATCCGCATCCACCCCGCAACCACTCGACTGGTATCCGCATCCACCCCGCAACCACTCGACTGGTATCCGCATCCACCCCGCAACCACTCGACTGGTATCCGCATCCACCCCACGACCGCACGACTGGTATCCGCATCCACCCCACGACCGCACGACTGGTATCCGCATCCACCCCACGACCGCACGACTGGTATCCGCATCCACCCCGCAACCACTCGACTGGTATCCGCATCCACCCCGCGTCCGCACGACTGTTATCCGCATCCACCCCGCAACCACTCGACTGGTATCCGCATCCACCCCGCAACCACTCGACTGGTATCCGCATCCACCCCGCATCCGCACGACTATTATCCGCATCCGCCCCGCATCCGCACTACTGGTTATCCGCATCCAATCTACTGTTATCCGCATCCGCCACGCATCCGCACTTCTTTTGTCCACATCCGCACTATTGTTGTCCATATCCGTCCCGCATCCGCACGACTGGTATCCGCATCCAATCTACTGTTATCCGCATCCGCCACGCATCCGCACTTCTTTTGTCCACATCCGCACTATTGTTGTCCGCATCCACCCCGCAACCACTCGACTGGTATCCGCATCCGCCCCACGACCGCACGACTGGTATCCGCATCTACTGACATTACAATAATACTTTTAACTAGATAAAGAGCCAAGTATTTAAGCGACACCTTTAGACATTTGAGGAAAAGGTCGCGTCGTTCCCCTAGGCTATGCACTGTATGTCATGAGCTATGCTTAAGTTAATATTGTAGTCACAGCCAGAATTGAAACTCTTTTCAGTTCGGAGTGTTAATTATGCTTCATGACATAATCTGACAGAGATTAGCGTAAATCATCATCTTACATTAGTCATGAAAAATACATAGAAGAAAATATGATAGGCCCAGTCATTAACATCCGGGTCCTAGTAATTATATTCAATGAGTTCGGATTATATCCTTAAAGGTATCCACAAATTTACTCCAAACATTAACCGCAGCTTATCCGCTATCCGCATGGCGAAATATTTTGCGGATATCAGCAGGGGTTTAATTATGGTACTTGTTACACCTTCTGTTGCACAGTAGTCTACACATAGCCTACACGGTAAGATCTGGTTAAGCAAATCTTGATGAAAGCCATGAATGGCGGATCTCGTTATTTTAATATGTCCGTGTTCTTGATTCTGTTTGGTCCACATTCTGTCCATCATGGCGTCACTGATATAGAAGTCCAGGTCGAACTCTCTTCTCTCTACTTTTCTACACTCTAATAGGTCTGTAGATAGTCCTGTCTTCTATGTCTAAGATCACGCATTCAAACCCGACCGAAGTCGTCGTATTTTTTAAGAGCGTTAAAAAAACCTCAGTATGCCTGCCTTCGGAGGGGAAGTAAATCCAGCGATCCCATGTCATAGATTTATGGCATGAAAAATAACCTTCCGCTAACTACAATGGTGAAAGCTAAAATTTGTAGTTTGATAACGCTATATTAGTTGCAACGTTCGCCGCCAGGTGCTGAGTGCAATGGCATTTAGTTGCCATGTCCGCAGCTAGGAGTCGTGGACGGTGGCATTTATTAGCAAAAGTAGGAAGTACTAGAAAAAATTAATCGTCTGCAGTCCTTCTACCTGAATCACAGACAACACACATTAATACAGCCTCAAAATTAATACCGATTATCAGACAAATTCTACACACACCCAAAGTACACGGGGCTACATGACAGCGTTGTCATAATTCAAGTAAGGACTGCAGACGATAGTTACTACTTTCGCTACCTAATGCTACCGTCCAGGACATCTAGCTGTGAACTTGGCTACTACTAGATGCCATCGCAACCAGCGCCTGGTTGAAGAACGTTGGAACTTAAGAGCGTTAATCCAACCTAACCTACAATTTTTTCTTCACACGAGTTAATTTAGTGAAAGGTTCTTTTACATGGCGTAAATCTATGACATGGGCTCGCCGGCTTGACTTCCCCTCCGATGGAAGGCATACTGAGGAATTTTTAACGCTCTTGAAACATCGGGCGAATTCGGCCGGGTTTGAACCCACGACCTTGGACATAGAAGCTCAGCATGCTACCAACTACGCCACTGAAGCCTCCCTACAAAGCTAAATGGGAAAAGTAAGGATGATTCATACCAATGCATTGCATTTAACGGGGAGAAATCAGTTGTATGATACTCAGCATAGACCAATGTACTGCCGGCAAAATAACGAAATTGTCGTACTTGAACAGGATGAAGCTCATTTTATACCCCTCGCTGCGAGAAACAATAACACAGTTTAGGTCCTTAGAACCAACCGTTTCCAAAACAGTTTATATCAAGGAGTGGTTAGCCGTAACCATAACAACGGTAGTTCTTTCCGTCTATCTCTGTAAGAGGTAGTGCCACTCAATTTACCACCTAATATTTTATTGGGCTACTTATCCTGGTAGCTCCATTTCACCGACGGACTCTGTGAGGGATCATTCCTCTACCGTCGCAGAGACGGTGTCTGGGAACTGAACACACTTTTTCAGCAGATACAACTGGGGATGGTAATGATGATGATGCTGTTTTAAGGTTCCTAACATCTAGATAATAATTTGTTGTTGAATTTACCTCTCTAATATGTTCACATTTCTGTTTGGAATAAATCACAATATTCTTCACTTAACACTTGTGCTCGTTTCCTGCACATTCCATACATCGGAGTACCACTTGATTTGTATATGCGGTATATTTGTTATGGCAAAACAGCCCTATTAATATGTCAACAATCCCACAAGAGCCGTCGGCCGCACGACTGTACGTATCCTCGCTGCCACAGTGTAGTGGTGGTAGGGGAAGGAGCGCTAGTCTGACTGCCACAGTGTAGTGGTGGTAGGGGAAGGAGCGCTAGTCTGACTGCCACAGTGTAGTGGTGGTAGGGGGAAGGAGCGCTAGTCTGACTGCCACAGTGCAGTGGTGGTAGGGGAAGGAGCGCTAGTCTGACTGCCACAGTGTAGTGGTGGTAGGGGAAGGAGCGCTAGTCTGACTGCCACAGTGCAGTGGTGGTAGGGGAAGGAGCGCTAGTCTGACTGCCACAGTGTAGTGGTGGTAGGGGAAGGAGCGCTAGTCTGACTGCCACAGTGCAGTGGTGGTAGGGGAAGGAGCGCTAGTCTGACTGCCACAGTGTAGTGGTGGTAGGGGAAGGAGCGCTAGTCTGACTGCCACAGTGTAGTGGTGGTAGGGGAAGGAGCGCTAGTCTGACTGCCACAGTGTAGTGGTGGTAGGGGAAGGAGCGCTAGGCTGACTGCCACAGTGTAGTGGTGGTAGGGGAAGGACCGCTAGTCTGACTGCCACAGTGTAGTGGTGGTAGGGGAAGGAGCGCTAGTCTGACTGCCACAGTGTAGTGGTGGTAGGGGGAAGGAGCGCTAGTCTGACTGTCACAGTGTAGTGGTGGTAGGGGAAGGAGCGCTAGTCTGACTGCCACAGTGTAGTGGTGGTAGGGGAAGGAGCGCTAGTCTGACTCCCACAGTGTAGTGGTGGTAGGGAAGGAGCGCTAGTCTGACTGCCACAGTGTAGTGGTGGTGGGGGAAGGAGCGCTAGTCTGACTGCCACAGTGTAGTGGTGGTGGGGGAAGGAGCGCTAGTATGACTGCCACAGTGTAGTGGTGGTAGGGGAAGGAGCGCTAGTCTGACTGCCACAGTGTAGTGGTGGTAGGGGAAGGAGCGCTAGTCTGACTGCCTCAGTGTAGTGGTGGTAGGGGAAGGAGCGCTAGTCTGACTGCCACAGTGTAGTGGTGGTAGGGGAAGGAGCGCTAGTCTGACTCCCACAGTGTAGTGGTGGTAGGGGAAGGAGCGCTAGTCTGACTGCCACAGTGTAGTGGTGGTGGGGGAAGGAGCGCTAGTCTGACTGCCACAGTGTAGTGGTGGTAGGGGAAGGAGCGCTAGTCTGACTGCCACAGTGTAGTGGTGGTAGGGGAAGGAGCGCTAGTCTGACTGCCACAGTGTAGTGGTGGTAGGGGAAGGAACGCTAGTCTGACTGCCACAGTGTAGTGGTGGGGGAAGGAGCGCTAGTCTGACTGCCACAGTGTAGTGGTGGTAGGGGAAGGAGCGCTAGTCTGACTGCCACAGTGTAGTGGTGGTAAGGGAAGGAGCGCTAGTCTGACGGCCACAGTGTAGTGGTGGTAGGGGAAGGAGCGCTAGTCTGACTGCCACAGTGTAGTGGTGGTGGGGGAAGGAGCGCTAGTCTGACTGCCACAGTGTAGTGGTGGTAGGGGGAAGGAGCGCTAGTCTGACTGCCACAGTGTAGTGGTGGTATGGGAAGGAGCGCTAGTCTGACTGCCACAGTGTAGTGGTGGTAGGGGAAGGAGCGCTAGTCTGACTGCCACAGTGTAGTGGTGGTAGGGGAAGGAACGCTAGTCTGACTGCCACAGTGTAGTGGTGGTAGGGGAAGGAGCGCTAGTCTGACTGCCACAGTGTAGTGGTGGTAGGGGAAGGAGCGCTAGTCTGACTGCCACAGTGTAGTGGTGGTAGGGGGAAGGAGCGCTAGTCTGACTGCCACAGTGTAGTGGTGGTAGGGGGAAGGAGCGCTAGTCTGACTGCCACAGTGTAGTGGTGGTAGGGGAAGGAGCGCTAGGCTGACTGCCACAGTGTAGTGGTGGTAGGGGAAGGACCGCTAGTCTGACTGCCACAGTGTAGTGGTGGTAGGGGAAGGAGCGCTAGTCTGACTGCCACAGTGTAGTGGTGGTAGGGGGAAGGAGCGCTAGTCTGACTGTCACAGTGTAGTGGTGGTAGGGGAAGGAGCGCTAGTCTGACTGCCACAGTGTAGTGGTGGTAGGGGAAGGAGCGCTAGTCTGACTGCCACAGTGTAGTGGTGGTAGGGGAAGGAGCGCTAGACTGACTGCCACAGTGTAGTGGTGGTAGAGGAAGGAGCGCTAGTCTGACTGCCACAATGTAGTGGTGGTAGGGGAAGGAGCGCTAGTATGACTGCCACAGTGTAGTGGTGGTAGGGGAAGGAGCGCTAGTCTGACTGCCACAGTGTAGTGGTGGTAGGGGCAGGAGCGCTAGTCTGACTGCCTCAGTGTAGTGGTGGTAGGGGAAGGAGCGCTAGTCTGACTGCCACAGTGCAGTGGTGGTAGGGGAAGGAGCGCTAGTCTGACTGCCACAGTGTAGTGGTGGTAGGGGAAGGAGCGCTAGTCTGACTGCCACAGTGCAGTGGTGGTAGGGGAAGGAGCGCTAGTCTGACTGCCACAGTGTAGTGGTGGTATGGGAAGGAGCGCTAGTCTGACTGCCACAGTGTAGTGGTGGTAGGGGGAAGGAGCGCTAGTCTGACTGCCACAGTGCAGTGGTGGTAGGGGAAGGAGCGCTAGTCTGACTGCCACAGTGTAGTGGTGGTAGGGGAAGGAGCGCTAGTCTGACTGCCACAGTGCAGTGGTGGTAGGGGAAGGAGCGCTAGTCTGACTGCCACAGTGTAGTGGTGGTAGGGGAAGGAGCGCTAGTCTGACTGCCACAGTGCAGTGGTGGTAGGGGAAGGAGCGCTAGTCTGACTGCCACAGTGTAGTGGTGGTAGGGGAAGGAGCGCTAGTCTGACTGCCACAGTGTAGTGGTGGTAGGGGAAGGAGCGCTAGTCTGACTGCCACAGTGTAGTGGTGGTAGGGGAAGGAGCGCTAGGCTGACTGCCACAGTGTAGTGGTGGTAGGGGAAGGACCGCTAGTCTGACTGCCACAGTGTAGTGGTGGTAGGGGAAGGAGCGCTAGTCTGACTGCCACAGTGTAGTGGTGGTAGGGGGAAGGAGCGCTAGTCTGACTGTCACAGTGTAGTGGTGGTAGGGGAAGGAGCGCTAGTCTGACTGCCACAGTGTAGTGGTGGTAGGGGAAGGAGCGCTAGTCTGACTCCCACAGTGTAGTGGTGGTAGGGAAGGAGCGCTAGTCTGACTGCCACAGTGTAGTGGTGGTGGGGGAAGGAGCGCTAGTCTGACTGCCACAGTGTAGTGGTGGTGGGGGAAGGAGCGCTAGTATGACTGCCACAGTGTAGTGGTGGTAGGGGAAGGAGCGCTAGTCTGACTGCCACAGTGTAGTGGTGGTAGGGGAAGGAGCGCTAGTCTGACTGCCTCAGTGTAGTGGTGGTAGGGGAAGGAGCGCTAGTCTGACTGCCACAGTGTAGTGGTGGTAGGGGAAGGAGCGCTAGTCTGACTCCCACAGTGTAGTGGTGGTAGGGGAAGGAGCGCTAGTCTGACTGCCACAGTGTAGTGGTGGTGGGGGAAGGAGCGCTAGTCTGACTGCCACAGTGTAGTGGTGGTAGGGGAAGGAGCGCTAGTCTGACTGCCACAGTGTAGTGGTGGTAGGGGAAGGAGCGCTAGTCTGACTGCCACAGTGTAGTGGTGGTAGGGGAAGGAACGCTAGTCTGACTGCCACAGTGTAGTGGTGGGGGAAGGAGCGCTAGTCTGACTGCCACAGTGTAGTGGTGGTAGGGGAAGGAGCGCTAGTCTGACTGCCACAGTGTAGTGGTGGTAAGGGAAGGAGCGCTAGTCTGACGGCCACAGTGTAGTGGTGGTAGGGGAAGGAGCGCTAGTCTGACTGCCACAGTGTAGTGGTGGTGGGGGAAGGAGCGCTAGTCTGACTGCCACAGTGTAGTGGTGGTAGGGGGAAGGAGCGCTAGTCTGACTGCCACAGTGTAGTGGTGGTATGGGAAGGAGCGCTAGTCTGACTGCCACAGTGTAGTGGTGGTAGGGGAAGGAGCGCTAGTCTGACTGCCACAGTGTAGTGGTGGTAGGGGAAGGAACGCTAGTCTGACTGCCACAGTGTAGTGGTGGTAGGGGAAGGAGCGCTAGTCTGACTGCCACAGTGTAGTGGTGGTAGGGGAAGGAGCGCTAGTCTGACTGCCACAGTGTAGTGGTGGTAGGGGGAAGGAGCGCTAGTCTGACTGCCACAGTGTAGTGGTGGTAGGGGGAAGGAGCGCTAGTCTGACTGCCACAGTGTAGTGGTGGTAGGGGAAGGAGCGCTAGGCTGACTGCCACAGTGTAGTGGTGGTAGGGGAAGGACCGCTAGTCTGACTGCCACAGTGTAGTGGTGGTAGGGGAAGGAGCGCTAGTCTGACTGCCACAGTGTAGTGGTGGTAGGGGGAAGGAGCGCTAGTCTGACTGTCACAGTGTAGTGGTGGTAGGGGAAGGAGCGCTAGTCTGACTGCCACAGTGTAGTGGTGGTAGGGGAAGGAGCGCTAGTCTGACTGCCACAGTGTAGTGGTGGTAGGGGAAGGAGCGCTAGACTGACTGCCACAGTGTAGTGGTGGTAGAGGAAGGAGCGCTAGTCTGACTGCCACAATGTAGTGGTGGTAGGGGAAGGAGCGCTAGTATGACTGCCACAGTGTAGTGGTGGTAGGGGAAGGAGCGCTAGTCTGACTGCCACAGTGTAGTGGTGGTAGGGGAAGGAGCGCTAGTCTGACTGCCTCAGTGTAGTGGTGGTAGGGGAAGGAGCGCTAGTCTGACTGCCACAGTGTAGTGGTGGTAGGGGAAGGAGCGCTAGTCTGACTGCCACAGTGTAGTGGTGGTAGGGGAAGGAGCGCTAGTCTGACTGCCACAGTGTAGTGGTGGTAGGGGAAGGAGCGCTAGTCTGACTCCCACAGTGTAGTGGTGGTAGGGAAGGAGCGCTAGTCTGACTGCCACAGTGTAGTGGTGGTGGGGGAAGGAGCGCTAGTCTGACTGCCACAGTGTAGTGGTGGTAGGGGAAGGAACGCTAGTCTGACTGCTACAGTGTAGTGGTGGGGGATGGAGCGCTAGTCTGACTGCCACAGTGTAGTGGTGGTAGGGGAAGGAGCGCTAGTCTGACTGCCACAGTGTAGTGGTGGTAGGGGAAGGAGCGCTAGTCTGACTGCCACAGTGTAGTGGTGGTAGGGGAAGGAGCGCTAGTCTGACTGCCACAGTGTAGTGGTGGTAGGGGAAGGAACGCTAGTCTGACTGCTACAGTGTAGTGGTGGGGGATGGAGCGCTAGTCTGACTGCCACAGTGTAGTGGTGGTAGGGGAAGGAGCGCTAGTCTGACTGCCACAGTGTAGTGGTGGTAGGGGAAGGAGCGCTAGTCTGACGGCCACAGTGTAGTGGTGGTAGGGGAAGGAGCGCTAGTCTGACTGCCACAGTGTAGTGGTGGTGGGGGAAGGAGCGCTAGTCTGACTGCCACAGTGTAGTGGTGGTAGGGGGAAGGAGCGCTAGTCTGACTGCCACAGTGTAGTGGTGGTAGGGGAAGGAGCGCTAGTCTGACTGCCACAGTGTAGTGGTGGTAGGGGAAGGAACGCTAGTCTGACTGCCACAGTGTAGTGGTGGGGGAAGGAGCGCTAGTCTGACTGCCACAGTGTAGTGGTGGTAGGGGAAGGAGCGCTAGTCTGACTGCCACAGTGTAGTGGTGGTAGGGGAAGGAGCGCTAGTCTGACTGCCACAGTGTAGTGGTGGTAGGGGAAGGAGCGCTAGTCTGGCTGCCACAGTGTAGTGGTGGTGGGGGAAGGAGCGCTAGTCTGACTGCCACAGTGTAGTGGTGGTAGGGGAAGGAGCGCTAGTCTGACTGCCACAGTGTAGTGGTGGTAGGGGAAGGAACGCTAGTCTGACTGCCACAGTGTAGTGGTGGGGGAAGGAGCGCTAGTCTGACTGCCACAGTGTAGTGGTGGTAGGGGAAGGAGCGCTAGTCTGACTGCCACAGTGTAGTGGTGGTAGGGGAAGGAGCGCTAGTCTGACTGCCACGGTGTAGTGGTTGTAGGGGGCAGGAGCGCTAGTCTGACTGCCACAGTGTAGTGGTGGTAGGGGAAGGAGCGCTAGTCTGACTGCCACAGTGTAGTGGTGGTAGGGGAAGGAGCGCTAGTCTGACTGCCACAGTGTAGTGGTGGTAGGGGAAGGAGCGCTAGTCTGACTGCCACAGTGTAGTGGTGGTAGGGGGAAGGAGCGCTAGTCTGACTGCCACAGTGTAGTGGTGGTAGGGGAAGGAGCGCTAGTCTGACTGCCACAGTGTAGTGGTGGTAGGGGAAGGAGCGCTAGTCTGACTGCCACAGTGTAGTGGTGGTAGGGGAAGGAGCGCTAGTCTGACTGCCACAGTGTAGTGGTGGTAGAGGAAGGAGCGCTAGTCTGACTGCCACAATGTAGTGGTGGTAGGGGAAGGAGCTCTAGTATGACTGCCACAGTGTAGTGGTGGTAGGGGAAGGAGCGCTAGTCTGACTGCCACAGTGTAGTTGTGGTAGGGGAAGGAGCGCTAGTCTGACTGCCACAGTGTAGTGGTGGTAGGGGAAGGAGCGCTAGTCTGACTGCCACAGTGTAGTGGTGGTAGGGGAAGGAGCGCTAGTCTGACTGCCACAGTGTAGTGGTGGTAGGGGAAGGAGCGCTAGTCTGACTGCCACAGTGTAGTGGTGGTAGGGGAAGGAGCGCTAGTCTGACTGCCACAGTGTAGTGGTGGTGGGGGAAGGAGCGCTAGTCTGACTGCCACAGTGTAGTGGTGGTAGGGGAAGGAGCGCTAGTCTGACTGCCACAGTGTAGTGGTGGTAGGGGAAGGAGCGCTAGTCTGACTGCCACAGTGTAGTGGTGGTAGGGGAAGGAGCGCTAGTCTGACTGCCACAGTGTAGTGGTGGTAGGGGAAGGAGCGCTAGTCTGACTGCCACAGTGTAGTGGTGGTAGGGGAAGGAGCGCTAGTCTGACTGCCACAGTGTAGTGGTGGTAGGGGAAGGAACGCTAGTCTGACTGCCACAGTGTAGTGGTGGGGGAAGGAGCGCTAGTCTGACTGCCACAGTGTAGTGGTGGTAGGGGAAGGAGCGCTAGTCTGACTGCCACAGTGTAGTGGTGGTAGGGGAAGGAGCGCTAGTCTGACTGCCACAGTGTAGTGGTGGTAGGGGGAAGGAGCGCTAGTCTGACTGCCACAGTGTAGTGGTGGTAGGGGAAGGAGCGCTAGTCTGACTGCCACAGTGTAGTGGTGGTAGGGGAAGGAGCGCTAGTCTGACTGCCCAGTGCTCCCTGAGAGCGGCCGCGCTCCCGGAGCGAAACAACTGGATGGCCCTGGGGTAAGCGATACAGAACTCAATCACTCAAACGTGTATAAAAATCTTAGTCAGTATCACGGGTGGAAATAAGATGTAAACTTCAACAAGTACAGTAGCATTTGACACACTAAAGAGACTATTCTCCTAAAATTTAGGATTTATACCAATTATTCTATTAAGGCCTATTCAGAATAATAGCGTTATCTGCAGAATTTAGTTGGTAACACTGGCTTTATACATTTGCTCAAAATAAGCCTGAAATATTGAGGCCTAACAGAGCACCGTAGTATTTATGAAATCATTTCTTTGCAATGATCTGTGATATTGAGAGTAAATGGCTCAGATGCCTGGGGAGAGCTAGTTGGTAGGACCGCTGCTTCTGAAAATATAAGTGTTTGTATCTCTTAAGAGATACCATTTATATACAAAATTTGGTAGAAATTCATTAATCCTTAGCCTATGGAAATTTCATGCAGTAAAACATGGGTGCAATTAGCGTGCGTATAATTATTTTGGTAACACTGATACATACGCGTTGTTCAATATGTATCGTAAGACTTGATGATGTACTGGATAAAAAAAAAATATAGACTACTATTTATATGAACGTTATTGAGTCCAGAGTTTAAATGTACGCAGAATGTTACTAGGCAATTGGTATTCCTGAGGAGTCTGATATAATGCACAGTCATATCTTTTAAAGCATACATTGCATACTCAAAATTTTCTTGGTAGGCTACTACAACAGGGATTCGGCTAATGTCATCAGCTCGTGGTTCGACTACAGGGATTGGGCTAATGTCATCAGCACGTGGTTCTACAACAGGGATTGGGCTAATGTCATCAGCACGTGGTTCTACAACAGGGATTGGGCTAATGTAATCAGCACGGGGTTCTACATCAGGGATTGGGCTAATGTTATCAGCACGTGGTTCTACAACATGGATTGGGGAATTCTACAACAGGGATTGGACTAATGCAATCAGGTCGTGGTTCTACAACAGGGATTGAACTAAAGCTAGCAACACGTGGTTCTACAACAGGTATGGAGCTAATGTTATCCTAACAACACGTGGTAAAACAGGGATTAGGCTAATCATAAGAGCATGTAGTACAATAACAGTGATTGGGCTAACAATAGGAGCATTTAATATGCTGCCAACCTCCTTCATGAAGTTTTCGAGACGGTTTGGTGTACTTAAAAACGGAATTTTGGAATTAGACATCGCTGTTATACGTGGCTCAACTGGTTTCGTGAGATCCCATATCTGCAATCAGTGAACATCTTGCTAAGACAATGAGTCTATTAAATGTGTATTTTAACTTCAATTGCAGATTCCAACTTATGAATACTGATTCTATTTCTACCAACTTCGTCCTATGTTCCTACGGGAGGTTGATAATTATTTCTTAATAAATGATATTATGTTCATACACCATGTTACTGGGAAAATCAAGTACATCTGTTGCAACATAACTACTCTACAATGTAGTATGTCGTATATTAACATTGCTCCTCAGCCAATGCCTGTGCATTTCACAAGCCTTCACGTTTGATCGTTATTCCAGTTTATGGCTCATAACAGCTGTTTATTTATGACCATGTAAAAAGACTTTACATCTTAGATTTCTTATATATGAGATATAATTCTATGCAGGAATGGCAATGTTAATGGTGAGAAGGCCACCAGTGGCAGACACTGTCCAGTATCGATCGCGGTGTAAGGGCCGTCGAGACGGCGGCTGTAAACTTGGCACCGACAATATATTCTGAATAGTCGCCGGTGAGTTTAACTCTAATAACTTTACCCCCACCCCCGAACCATGCACCGTGACGGGCAACTGCAACAAGTCCCGAGATGAGAGGTTCGAATCCCGGTGCTGACAGTGGATATATGAAGTGTGGTTTCTCCACACTTACTCCAGACAAAATTTGCCGGAATAGAAAGTTATTTCAATACCGGGGCAGCTACCATACATAAAATAAATTTATTTTAATTTCTAAGATTTTTTAAAAAAATATATAGGCTAATAAAACAATATAATAATTAAATAAAAGTTAAAAATAACTATAAAATATAAAAAATAATAAAATGTAAAAAAATAGATCACTAAAAGATTAATAAGGTAAAATTACAAAAGGAAATTATTTATTTATTATTTACTTAGCGTATGGCTTCTAGTGCCGGGAGTGTCCGAGGACATGTACGGCTCACCAGAGTCTGTAGCTGCGTCAATGCGGATGTTGGAAATTTAGCTTCACACAACTTTAGTTAGTGGAAGGATCTTTTACATGCCATAAATCTATGACGTGGCACCGCCGGATTTACTTCCCCTCCGAAGGAAGGTATACTGAAGGATTTTAACGCTCTTAAAAATTCCGACGACTTCGGCTGGGTTTGAACCCGCGATCTTGGGTAGGCTACAGCAGTTCAGCTTGCTACCAACTAAATTAAATATAGAAATATAGAAATTCAAGAGCGTTAGTAAAATCTAACCTTTAAAAGAAGAAAGTAAAAATCAAAAATCAATATTTAAAATTATAAAAATTAAAAATTAATAATTAATATAAATAAAATTTAAAAAATAGGTAAATACTTATAAAGAATACATCATTTAAATAAAATATATACAAATATATACAAACACGCACACACACGCAGAGACTGATTTGAATGAGGGAAACGAAAGCTACGATGATTCTCAAACTTTGAATTAAGGGACACTAGGGCTGAGTTTTTCAACTTCCACATTTTTTTTATCAGAATGAGTTGAAATTTAAACTGCATACTAAGAATAGTAACACTAAGTCACTAACGAATTTGAAAACAATTGGATGAAATGTAGTTGATTTTTTACTAATTATATTATAAAATATACCGTGTAATCAAAATGTTCCATAAGCATTAGAAATTGTGTAAAACATAAAACTATTCTTAATATTAAAATATTGAGACATTTCAGGAAAGTGATACATGTATGCTGTCAGATTATTTTTTTCTTCATGAGCCATCATGTTTTATGAATTTTGATAATGTTTCATAGTTTTTATTTTATTTTATTGGTGTGTAATTTACAAAGTGACTGGAGATATCGCAATGTTATCTTACAACACATGTGTTTCTGAATATCGAGTGATTTTTTTAAAGTTAAATTGGTGAATACCTCATGCACATGGAGCATTTTGATTACCTAAAAATGTTGTTTGAATATAAAAGATTTTTATAAAACCGCATGCTATATTAACCAGTTTGGCTCACCCAATGAATCTTTTTTGGAAAAAATCTGAAAAATACAATGTTTTGTTGTAGAGATAAAGCGTATAGAAACCTTTCGTTTGAGTTAACCTACGACTTTCAAGGATTTCTAGTTTTAAAAGTATACCCTACTTTCTATGATTTGCCTTCCATCTTCTTTTTACGCAGAGGATATTTAAAATGTCACTGAGCCTTTAAAAATGGCAGTGCATGAAAACTTTTTTACTGAAATGAA
The DNA here is from genome assembly GCA_946902985.2 of Meconema thalassinum. Taxonomy (NCBI): domain Eukaryota; kingdom Metazoa; phylum Arthropoda; class Insecta; order Orthoptera; family Tettigoniidae; genus Meconema; species Meconema thalassinum. The sequence goes on from OX336388.2 coordinate 2,136,099,995, forward strand.
CCACAGGGGTCCATAAGATATACGAGGCACGTCCAGAAAGTAAGCTCCGTTTGGTAATTAAATTAAATTGTGTACAGATACAGAAAAAATATTTATTGCACAACATTCTACACCTCTTAAACTACCTTTTCACATAACTGCCGAACTTTTGCAGGCATTTGTCATAGCGTGGCACAAGTTTTTGGATACCTCTTCATAGAAGTTTGCCGCCGACCCGTAAACGAGAGTGAAGACTCCCCTTAAGATATCCTACTGTTTGGTCACTACTGTTAGGCAAATTGCGTGCTTACCAGGAGAACTGCGTATGTTTAGGAGTTCTCCTGACCACATACGCAATTTGCCTAACAGTGATGGCCAAACAGTAGGATATCTTAAGGGGAGTCTTCACTCTCGTTTACGGGTCGGCGGCAAACTTCTATGAAGAAGGTATCCAAAAACTTGTGCCACGCTATGACAAATGCCTGCAAAAGTTCGGCAGTTATGTGGAAAAGTAGTTTAAGAGGTGTAGAATGTTGTGCAATAAATATTTTTTCTGTATCTGTACACAATTTAATTTTATTACCAAACGGAGCTTACTTTATGGACGTCCTTCGTATATATGGGAAAAACAAAAGACAGTTATTTTGTTATTTTTGCCTAAAAACTCAGCCCTAGTGTCCCTTCAATAACTTTATTTGACACTTTGATGCGTAAGAGGTAAAAAGCATGCCACCATCGAGTTTTGAATCTAGATCGTTGCATTCTGGGCAGGTCTGGAGCATGGCGCTCTATAGAAGTGAAACTTGGATCGTTGGTGCAGCAGGAAAGAAGAGAATACCGCATATTAAATGTTGTATTAAAGGAGAAAGATGATCAGATGGGTAGAAGGGAGATGAAGATAGACGAAGAGGTATTAAGATGAATGGGAGAGGAGAGATTTTTCTGGCGACTGCTAATGAAGAGAAGAGATAGGTTGGTTGATTGATTCCTCAGATTAGGGGCTGCAACAATGCGGTCATGTAGCCCCGTGTACTTTGGGTGTGTGTAGAATCTCTCTGATAACCGATGTTAATATTTTGATGGCTGTTTTAGTGTGTGTTAACTGTTTTTAAATCAGGTAAGGACTGCAGACATTCAATTTTCAAGTATTTCTTATTTTTGCTACCATTTGCCACCGACAACGAAAACTAGTTATGAACTTGGTTACTAGATGCCACCGCAGTCGGCTCCTGGCGACGAACGTTGGAACCTAAGAGCCTTAGTCAAATCTAACTTATAATTTAGCTTCACAAAAGTGTAATTAGTGCAAGGTTCTTTTACATGTCATAAATCTATGACATGCGATCGCCGGCTTTACTTCCCCTCCAAAGGAAGGAATAATGAGGGATTGTTAAAGCTCTTAAAAAATCTGACAACTTCGGCTGGGTATGAACCCGCGACCTTGGGCATAGAAGCTCAGAACGCTATCAACTACGCCTCCAAAGTCGCTGAAGAGATAGGTTGGTAGAACACATACTAAAGCACCCCGGTATAACAAACTTAGTTATAGAAGGAAGGGTCAAGGATAAGAACTGTAGGGGAAGACCAAGGTTAGAATATGTTAAACAGATTGCCTCAGATGTAAGGTGTGGTAGCTATGTAGAGATGAAACGATTATCTCAGGGCAGGGAGACATTGAGAGCTGCATCAAAACAGTTTATTTTATTTTATTTTATTTAGCATTCAGTGCCGGCGATGTCCGAGAACATGTTCGGCTCACCAGAGGCCGTAGCTGCTCCAATGCGGACACCCATGGGTTGAGCTACAAATTCCGTTCAATTTCAAGTAGTCCATCTTTCACTGACACCTAGAGGTGAACGTTCGAACTTTGATAGAGCGTTTTAACGAAATCTAACCTTCAAATTTAGCTTCACACAAGTTTATTAGTGGAAGGTTCTTTTACATGCCTTACATCTATGACTTGAGACCGCAGGCCTTACTTCCCATCCAAAGGAAGGCATACTGAGGGATTTTAACGCTCTTACAAACCCGACGACTTCGGCCGGGTTTGAACCCGCGATCTTGGGTATAGAAGCTTGGCATGCTACCGACTACGCCCCCGAAGCCGCTATCAAAACAGTAAAAAACTGCAGAATAAATCAACAGCAACGATAATGCTTGCAACAAGGCAGGTCACACGCGAAGAAATCTTACAGAAAACTCTGCATATGATTTCTGTCGGTTTGAGTAAAATACCTTACCTCCTGTGTTTAAAATCCAGAAATCTTATTTAACATTTCAGCATTAGTTTCGATAACTACTACATTATTCCACCAGAAACATATTTTAATGTATGTATCATGCTGGTTGGTAAAGTAGTCGTGATAGCAGGTTGACCTTGGCACATGTGAGAAATTCAGTTTTCTACCTGTAAGTAGATGTATGCATTCCTTCACCAATTCGTGCGCCATGGGAACATCTTGCCTTAACATATAAAGATGAAACTCATCCAGACAGTAATACTACCGATTCCCGACTACTGTGATATTATTCTCAAGGAAAAACAATGATACTGCAATGATGCCATCATCACCCCAACTTACCAAGCTTTTCCTGACAAGGCAAATATCAGGTAAGACAGGTGGAAACCTATCTTGAAACTTTGTGGACGCAATCCATGTAAGTTACTATAAGAGGACAACGTGTGGAAAATCAGCCGCCAGATTGAACTGCAAGGCCCCGAAATCATGTGGCGAATCTCTCATATAAATCAATGGGAGGTAGCGAGTACCGTACATGTTGGAATGGACAGCCCTGACACACTCAAAGCCGGTGGGAATCAGCCGCACGCTCCAATCAGTATTTACGCCCTGCCACTCGGCCGAGATAGTAGCCTACTATGGACCTTACCGAGTTTGCTTGAAATCGCTCCAGCCGTTTAGAAGTTATTAGGACACACACACACACTCACGGATGCACACACATACACACACACACGCGGACAAAATGGGATCTCATACGCCTATTTTTAGTCTACTTTTCATATTTTTTGCAGAAATGAGGAAAAAGTAGACTTATGAGATCGATCCGGGCAAATGTGTGTCTGTCTGTCTTTCTGTCTGTCCTTCTATCTGTCTGGCTTTGTGTGTGTGTGTCCCCCCCCTATCAACTCTTAAACGGCTGCAGCAATCGAAACAAAATTTGGTAGGAGTAAAGATCTATACCTGAATATTTCAATACCGTATTTGAAAATGATGTCAGTGCTACCAACTGCTGAAAAATCGCAATTGAAATTTGAGCTCCATGTTGGATGTTTTTGAAGGTATGAATGGGAGGTACTTCAAAATTGCCACACGTATTAAACCCTTTGGAAAATAGCATGTAGACAAGATTCAAAATTTCGGGGTCGTAATGGATTCTTGTGAATGTGATTTAGAGGTTTTGCTATCAACATAACTTCCAGGGTTCATAAGGTTAACTTATTATTATTATAAAGCCAAGAAAAACAACAGGATCTACTAACAAATGAAATTTATTAACTGAATCAAACATAAAAAAGAAAACTATAACCACCCTTTTATTGTTCACTCGCGTGAACAGATCTAACACTGACCAGCCTGACGTACCGTGACGACACGGCATGACAGCTGTCAACAAGCATTGTGACTGCAATGTCACTTAAATCAAAGTAACAAAAGAAAACGGATCACAAGATCCAAATATAACAAACAAATAAAATAGTACAAAAATTTAATATTTATGAGCGACACGGGTTTTAAGACTAGTTCAAGTAATGAGCATTTTGACGGGCGCTCGTTTCCGACCAAAACAGTTGGTTCGGGAACGGACTCCGTACTGCGAAGGACGAATTACGGAAATGTGGGAACAACAATTACATATTTATATACACTACTGGCATGCTCTAACCTTAGAGTACCACAACCAAATACACGTGTGTATTATTTAAAAGAAGGGCTGCGGAATTACCGTCTTATACCTTAAACACTAGGAAGGCATAACATGACATGAACAGGTTTGGCCGGTTGCCAAATTATATTTATATGAATACAATGGCCTTGAAAATAAGAGCCAACAACAACAAAATATAACTTTTAATTTTCACGCCGGAAAGTTTGGCGTTTTAAAACAATGAACAAATAAGTCGTAGTAATGATAAAAGAAACTTGGATCGACAACATGGCAACTTCCCAAATTAAACCAAATAAAATAACCTTAACTCATTAGGCTTTAAAGCAAACATAACGTGTCATAACGAGCTGGAGACAACCGGGCCTGTTATCGCATCACCGAGAGAGTGGCTGATTTCTTCCCCCAAGTAGTAATTAGTGCCATGCTAAATATAGATTCTGGCCCATAGCCAGCGTACAGCACCTTTGCTAATCGCCACCTGTTAAACGCGTACAAATAAATAACACATTATCTCAAAACATCCTCTCAGGGATTTTTAAGAATACATTCCCAGGTCAAACTTATCCCCACGGATAACTAGTTTGCCGGAATGATATCGCAGTCATGGACAGGCTTTACCTCTCCTCATCATCATCACTTACACCCAAAAAACACGTGGCACATTTCTCGAAGATCACGTCGTAGCATTAATCAGCACACCTCTCAGATAATGACACACAACATGTCCAAATGACAATAAAGAATTAATAACAGGATCAGTCCTAGCCCGAGTTATCAAAGCAACAAAATGCAAATATTCCCCCCACGTAGTAATTAGTTTAACATATCATTAAATCAGTCCATTTATCATTGTCGTTCCTAGGTTCTCATTCATGGCTACACTTTTTATAGATACGTTAATCGATGCGGCCGTTTCGCTATAAGAATTACGTATACATAAGGAAAACATTTAAATTACAAAATTTACTGTACAACAATTGTCACGCAATGCCAAAAATTACTACACGCATGTCAGTTAAGAAATCAAACCCTGAAATTTAAATTAAACCACACAAATAAAATCTATACACAGTTCCACACATCTCTCGCGATTCCCCTCGTCCAAAATCAATAAATCAATTTTTTAATACTCATCACTTAAACTGCTTTCCAGAGGCCTCCCGCCTCGTCAATTCCCATCATTAGGCCGTTAGCCCATAACACTGATGGTAATGGAGGATGAAGCTTGCTGTCTTCTCTCCATGGTCGACATTTTGCTGCTGTTAAAACACAATTAAATCAAAGTTTTTAAACTGTTCTATCTGCGTTCTAAGTATTTTATTTCCTCAGATCGTCCTATGCAGAATCGTCGACTTTCCCTATTCTATGGCTAATTGCCATCTCACAATTTATGAAAATTTCCAACTTCGTTGCCGACACACAACTATAATTTTAAAACCATATCGTCTTAAGGACGTCTTAAAATGACTGTCGAAGAATAATTAGGAGTGTCCCGGTTCATCTCAGACATTTGTATATATACAGAAAGCCTAAAGTTTCAATGGTGGGAGTAAAACAGCTCCTCAATATTTTAAGTAATGGGCCTATAATTATGTGTGACCTCTCAAAATTCTTGTATTTTCTCACAGGTCGCGAATCTGCCGTCGAACAAGCAAACCGATCGCTAGATCTTTTTATATCCGATTGCCGCGCAAAACACACTGACGCTATGTTCTGGCGTCATGTTTTCTTATTGGTCAGATAAGTTGGCTTCGGAGTTCTGACCTTACAAATCCCGCCCTTATTTTCACGTCACGACTATTCTCCTCTCTCTCACTCCTTGCCTTGTACGCAGCATTGTGGCCTTTTATGGTCACGTACGCCACAGCGTCATATCTGATTTTCTCAGAAATCCAAGAATAACATTGGTTGTGAAACTATTGGTCATTTCCAGCCAGCACGTAGCATGTCTTACCAAGTCCAGATTTCTTGCTACATCAATATTACTCAAATATCCAGCATATCATGTATTTAGTATTTCCATCGTTTTTATTAATATGAAACATTATTATTGGACACAATGATAAGGGTTCATCTGACCCCTAGTTGATGAAATTCGAACTCAAATGAAGTCGAATTTCACATCCCCTACTTTTCTGGCTCAAATTTGAAGTTGCTGGTCACCCTCAAATATAATGACTGTCCGCCTCTGTCTGTTTCAGTAGCCGTCTCGTTCCAAACTCATTAGGAAATTCCTGTATACTTATGCCCTCCGGCCTCTTTCCTTGCTACTCGTCTCCCCTCTCACTCTTTCAAAACATCAACATATTCATTAACGACTTCCGCCTGAACTTGTAAACACGTCAGAGCTGTCTTTTGAGCGCTTTAACCACTAGAGTACCCTTGTATCTTTTGTTGTATGTTATCACGCGAATGTTTAATTTGCTGCAGTAACATTATTTCTCGGTTCGTATGGCTCTCTCTGATGATACAATTTTAAATTTTAGATATTATACACTGCCATGTTTCCTGTGCTCACCTCTCGGACTCTGTAGGCGTTGTTACCTAAGTTCGTAACCCCTAGTTGAACTTCCTTAAGCCGCTCCTGTCTCTTCTCCATTTTACCGTGATGTCATCTCCTTCTTCTTCCCCGCGTTGCCATCTTCTTCCTTCTCCCTTCTTCTTCTCCGATTCCCGTACAATAACTTTTTTTTTACCATATTTCGAGACCCTTGCCTGACACGGTCTGCGAATCTCTCCTGCTATTCTTCTGTTTCCTATTGTCGGCTGCTCTATTTTCTTCTTCTCCATGCAGCTCCTCCAAATATCTCTGGGTTTCTACATGCATGGCCTCCAACATTTGATGTGTTCCGTTTTCCTCCTCGTGGGTGTCGGGATTCTTCCGCCGATCTATCGCTCTTTCCCATTTATCATTATTTCCTTCCATGTTACGTGGCTCCTCCAGGTACTGTTGCGGGTCAGCGTGTCTCTCGTTCCAATTTCTCTGATCATCCCTTGGATCCGATTGCTCGTTAAACCGCTGGTTATTTTGTGCGTTATATTGTTGATTGTAACGCCTATTGTCTCTGGGCCTATATTGTTGATTATAGTGTCCTCCACGCCATCCCCGATTGTAAGGTGCGTTATTATTATTATTCCTATTGTATGACGTTTGGTATCTCCTATTATCTCGCCACTGCTGATTGTTTGTGTTCCGGTAGCGGTTAGTTCCTTCCTGATTGTTGTGGTTTCTGTCCCTATTTTCGTATCTCGGTTGAGATCTCGGCTCATATTCTTCGGTGCTCTGCCGTCTTTGATTATCCCCAGTGTTTGTAGCTTGCGACCTCGTGTTTTTGTTCGGTGTCTTGACTACTTCGACTGCATTAACTAACTCTATCTGTCTCTTCTCTCTCGGGTTGATGTAATTAGTGGTTTCATCTATCTTCCTTAATACCTCTTCTGCCTGGACCACGGTCGTAATATTTGCCGCCACCAAGAATTGCTGAACGCTAATAGGCATCTGCTTTCCTATAGTAGTTATTAGCTCCATTTCGCTCGGTGGATTATCAAGATCCTGCAATTTGACAAGTTGCATGGCGAAAAAATCTGCATATTTCGTCTGATGCGTGGAATGGTATTTGCGCGAGTATAAGTCCATTCGCAAGCTTTGTTGATACGACCCACTCCAGTATTTGCTTAGGAAGGCCTTGTGGAAACCTTCCATTGATTTAAATGTGTTCTTAAATCCAAGATACCAGGTAAGTGCTGAGCCCGCCAAAAATTTTTCAACCATTCTTAATTGTCGCGTTGAGCTAACATTTTGGTCCGAAAAATATTCTGTCAGTTCCCTTAAGAAAGCTTTAGGTGTCCCTCCGCTCTCTGGTAAAAACTTATTCGGTTTAAATTCGTTTCCACGGATGACTTGTATAACTTGCGTGGGAAGTTGTGTGTTTTGAGGTGTCGAGCTACGACCCTCATAATTCTGGAATGCTTGCGTGTCTACCGTTCTTGGACTTTGCCCAAGCTCGTGGCTGTCTATTGTGTGCTCTCTTTCCGCATTCTCCCCTTTCCCCTTTTCCATTAGTGTCGCAAACATCGTATTATGTCCAAGTGACTGCAACTCCGATTTTATCATGCGGTCCTCTTGAATTTGAAATCTTAACTTCATATTTTCTTCTAACGCCTGTATTTTCGCGTTATTTTCCCCTAGCTTCTTGCTTACTGCGAGCCGTTCATCTTTCGAATCAGCGCTCATCTTGGTCCAATCTTTCCTAATAGTATCCTTCAATTTAACAAAGCGTTTTTCGACTTCCTGTTGATTAGCCTCCTGATTATCTTCAAGTTTATCTATCCTTTCTCCCAGAGAAATGTTGTTCTGTTCTAATGTTTGTTTAATTTCTTCCTGGTCAATTTCTAACTTTTTCCATTTCTTAATTGATTGTATTTCTAATTTGTTGAGTTCCGTCACTAAGCCCGTGATATTGTTATCTACTGTAATTATCTGATCTTGCATACCCTGTGTCCCTCGTTCGATCATCTCAAACCTTTTTTCTAAGTTTGTGTGTGCTTCTTTAATCTCAGATGAGCTGGTCAAACACGCTTGCTCGATTTGTGCTAGTTTTGCCATAACAGTCTCATCCATTTCTTTTATTTCCTTTTTAAACGAATCTTCGATACCTTTTATTATTCCTAATTGTTTGGTATTGTTAGTGCTAACGTCCTTTGCTAATTGGATTAGCTGTTCTTTTGTGTGCTCTTTGATTTCTACCGTTAGCGCAGCTAGATTTTGAGTGTTCCTTTCGTCTTGTGCGTTTAATATTTCATTGTTTTTCTCAGACTGCCTATGTAATTGTTCACTAACCAGAATGTTTTGTGTAGCGATTTTCTGATTTATATTCTCGTTAACTTCGGATAGTTTTGTGTTTAACTGTGTCTGTATTTCTTCCGATTGTTTATTTATAGCAGCTAACTGTGTCTGCGTTTCTGTCGATTGTTTATTTATGGCCGTTAACTGTGTCTGCGTTTCTGTCGATTGTTTATTTATGGCCGTTAACTGTGTCTGCGTTTCTTCACTATTTGCCGCTAACTGTGTCTGTATTTCATTGGTTATGTCCTTTCTCATCTCACTAAGTTGTTCTCGCGTACGAGCGGATGCTAGTTCAATCACTTCGCGAATTTCTCCCAGAGTTGCCATCACAACAATAATATATTTGAGACATAGGGAAATGACATAAGGGCGGAGCCCTGGATACGCGCGCTCACACATATTAAATATACACACATTAACCCTTTACATACTCAGTTCATTTACTTTAAATTACTCCCACAAACTATAGCATCACTGAGTATAATTTACTTATTATTCCATTTAATTTTAACCCTTTGATTCAGTTATAATCTTCCTGACCTTACTTTACTTACAAATTTTAACCAATTAATAGAGTATTAATTAGTTTTTAAGGTCTAACCTTCCTGTCAAATAATTCTTTGAGTTTGGCTTTTCTACACAAAGCTAATTTAATTTTATTGGGCGCCTGGAACAGTTTGTTCTAATTTTAATCAAAGTTCAAACACTTAACTTGTTCCACATTTACTTTATTGCAAACTCCATGACTTTATATTTTCAAACATTTGGCGGTACTATCTTCGCCTAACTTACGTTAATAAACTTATCACATGCCGGTGATCTATTTTTTTACTCTAAAACACAAATGCCACACGTTCGGAAGCCAAAGTAACTCTTATAAACCCTTTGGAAAATAGCATGTAGACAAGATTCAAAATTTCGGGGTCGTAATGGATTCTTGTGAATGTGATTTAGAGGTTTTGCTATCAACATAACTTCCAGGGTTCATAAGGTTAACTTATTATTATTATAAAGCCAAGAAAAACAACAGGATCTACTAACAAATGAAATTTATTAACTGAATCAAACATAAAAAAGAAAACTATAACCACCCTTTTATTGTTCACTCGCGTGAACAGATCTAACACTGACCAGCCTGACGTACCGTGACGACACGGCATGACAGCTGTCAACAAGCATTGTGACTGCAATGTCACTTAAATCAAAGTAACAAAAGAAAACGGATCACAAGATCCAAATATAACAAACAAATAAAATAGTACAAAAATTTAATATTTATGAGCGACACGGGTTTTAAGACTAGTTCAAGTAATGAGCATTTTGACGGGCGCTCGTTTCCGACCAAAACAGTTGGTTCGGGAACGGACTCCGTACTGCGAAGGACGAATTACGGAAATGTGGGAACAACAATTACATATTTATATACACTACTGACATGCTCTAACCTTAGAGTACCACAACCAAATACACGTGTGTATTATTTAAAAGAAGGGCTGCGGAATTACCGTCTTATACCTTAAACACTAGGAAGGCATAACATGACATGAACAGGTTTGGCCGGTTGCCAAATTATATTTATATGAATACAATGGCCTTGAAAATAAGAGCCAACAACAACAAAATATAACTTTTAATTTTCACGCCGGAAAGTTTGGCGTTTTAAAACAATGAACAAATAAGTCGTAGTAATGATAAAAGAAACTTGGATCGACAACATGGCAACTTCCCAAATTAAACCAAATAAAATAACCTTAACTCATTAGGCTTTAAAGCAAACATAACGTGTCATAACGAGCTGGAGACAACCGGGCCTGTTATCGCATCACCGAGAGAGTGGCTGATTTCTTCCCCCAAGTAGTAATTAGTGCCATGCTAAATATAGATTCTGGCCCATAGCCAGCGTACAGCACCTTTGCTAATCGCCACCTGTTAAACGCGTACAAATAAATAACACATTATCTCAAAACATCCTCTCAGGGATTTTTAAGAATACATTCCCAGGTCAAACTTATCCCCACGGATAACTAGTTTGCCGGAATGATATCGCAGTCATGGACAGGCTTTACCTCTCCTCATCATCATCACTTACACCCAAAAAACACGTGGCACATTTCTCGAAGATCACGTCGTAGCATTAATCAGCACACCTCTCAGATAATGACACACAACATGTCCAAATGACAATAAAGAATTAATAACAGGATCAGTCCTAGCCCGAGTTATCAAAGCAACAAAATGCAAATATTCCCCCCACGTAGTAATTAGTTTAACATATCATTAAATCAGTCCATTTATCATTGTCGTTCCTAGGTTCTCATTCATGGCTACACTTTTTATAGATACGTTAATCGATGCGGCCGTTTCGCTATAAGAATTACGTATACATAAGGAAAACATTTAAATTACAAAATTTACTGTACAACAATTGTCACGCAATGCCAAAAATTACTACACGCATGTCAGTTAAGAAATCAAACCCTGAAATTTAAATTAAACCACACAAATAAAATCTATACACAGTTCCACACATCTCTCGCGATTCCCCTCGTCCAAAATCAATAAATCAATTTTTTAATACTCATCACTTAAACTGCTTTCCAGAGGCCTCCCGCCTCGTCAATTCCCATCATTATGCCGTTAGCCCATAACACTGATGGTAATGGAGGATGAAGCTTGCTGTCTTCTCTCCATGGTCGACATTTTGCTGCTGTTAAAACACAATTAAATCAAAGTTTTTAAACTGTTCTATCTGCGTTCTAAGTATTTTATTTCCTCAGATCGTCCTATGCAGAATCGTCGACTTTCCCTATTCTATGGCTAATTGCCATCTCACAATTTATGAAAATTTCCAACTTCGTTGCCGACACACAACTATAATTTTAAAACCATATCGTCTTAAGGACGTCTTAAAATGACTGTCGAAGAATAATTAGGAGTGTCCCGGTTCATCTCAGACATTTGTATATATACAGAAAGCCTAAAGTTTCAATGGTGGGAGTAAAACAGCTCCTCAATATTTTAAGTAATGGGCCTATAATTATGTGTGACCTCTCAAAATTCTTGTATTTTCTCACAGGTCGCGAATCTGCCGTCGAACAAGCAAACCGATCGCTAGATCTTTTTATATCCGATTGCCGCGCAAAACACACTGACGCTATGTTCTGGCGTCATGTTTTCTTATTGGTCAGATAAGTTGGCTTCGGAGTTCTGACCTTACAAATCCCGCCCTTATTTTCACGTCACGACTATTCTCCTCTCTCTCACTCCTTGCCTTGTACGCAGCATTGTGGCCTTTTATGGTCACGTACGCCACAGCGTCATATCTGATTTTCTCAGAAATCCAAGAATAACATTGGTTGTGAAACTATTGGTCATTTCCAGCCAGCACGTAGCATGTCTTACCAAGTCCAGATTTCTTGCTACATCAATATTACTCAAATATCCAGCATATCATGTATTTAGTATTTCCATCGTTTTTATTAATATGAAACATTATTATTGGACACAATGATAAGGGTTCAGTATAGACAATACTATTTCAGTTTAATTTCCAGGAGGCCATGTATGGCAGTGTTGCCAAAATAATTCTAAGCCTACTGAGATGTCCAAATTTAAATACATGTAACGTCTATACTATCATTTGGATTTCAACCAAATTTAGTATGTGCCATGTGTACCATAACAGATATGACTATGCGTATTCTTAAGAGCAACCAGGACGGCCAACTTTTAATAAATACTGTCTCTATTGTATACCTAATAGTAATATATCAGAAAGTATGTAAGCCGACAGCTTTAAAATTTGCACACGTATATTGCCTGGCATTCTATATTAATTTGGGGTAACTAATATAAGTCAGTGCTGCCAACATGATTCTATGCCTGCTGATGTGTCCAATTTTAAAATGCATGTAACTCCTATACTAACAAATGGATTTCATCCAAAATTGGCACAACAAGATATCATAATATTTCAGATTATATATGACCAGCACACGCATGACATTGTTGCCAACATGCTTTTACGCGCGCTGCTAGATCCAATGTCTAACTGCATGTAACGTCCATTGGACTCCAACCAAATTTTGTACTCTGTACCTTAAGAGGTGGAGCTAGGAATATATTCTGACACCAGGGCTGCCAACTGTAGTGCTCTATTAGGCTTCATTATACCAGGTATATTTCGAATTAATTAGACATTTCGATATTACCAACTTAATTTCGTCATTATTCTAGATAGATCCATTTTGATAAATCATTGGCATGCATCTTAAATTTTAAGAAAAGTAGGCTCTTTAGTTCGTCAAGGAACTTCTTGTTTTTTCATAAATGGAAATAGGCTTTAAGTTAATACCATGACGAATGTCAAGAAAATACATTCACTGAAGAAATATAAATAGAACAATATACAGGAATACTCGGCTATCCGGTGCTCTCAACACGGCCATTTCCATATTACTTAACATTAAATCTCCATTACCGTAAGCTGCCCCACGGTTTCCCCTTGCGAGGGGTGGTCTGCCATTGTCGGTCAGCCTGGCCGAGCGTTCCCGTGCCTGGCCTGGAAAATTTGTCATAACACTACGTCATATCCCAAGCGTCACTGCAGCAGTACATTGGAACAAATAAAATACGAGCAACAGGAAGATACCCATCCGCCAATATCCTCCGTCAGCCTTTTCCATGTTTCATATTAGGCTTATAAATGGCATTTACATCAGCTTATCGCCAGAGCTTCACGCAGCCGTTCGATAGCAGCCTGGCACAGTTCACCATCGCTCCAAACAGGGGACATGGGCAGGCCGACTGACGTAAATAGATCAGTTGGACAAATATCCTCGTCAACAAACATAACGTTGCTAATTTTAAATACTTTCGTGAATTAGTTGGTGGAGGGCGAATGACACGACTCTTCCTTAGGACCGCTTTTACAATCTCCAGTAAAGTGACAGTAGACTGTGACAGTTGGCATTACGGTTGGAGTAAAGTCTCGGTAAACATTCGATCGTTCTTACAATATGTTAACACTTACACTAATCGGCCAGCATGGGGAGAACTGAGCAAACGTCTGGGAAATCCCACCTACCTGAGCAGGACAGATCAAGGTCCGACCACACGGTACACATTATGGGAAATATTCTTTCAATAATCATGGCATTGATAATTGGAACTCATTACCTGCCTCAGTCTTAGAGCCCTTCCCCAATCATATTGATGTGTTTATGAGAAGACTGAAATGTGTAAATACTATGATAGTATAGTCTATTGGCTTTCACGGTCAGTGAATTAAAACTCAGCAATTTTTCTAGGTTTCTGGCGTGTCTTTTGTGGAGTACCGCCTAGGACACCAAGCTGGCTCATCAGCGGGCTCTTGGTGTCCCCGCCCGGACCCCACATATCATCTTTTTGGAAGCCTTCATTGGTAGGTTATGGTTGCTTGAACTTTTAGTTCTCGCAGTAAAGAGATGCAGGTGCGCTTCATGAAAAGGGAGGTAGCTCGCAGTTCGCTACTCTTGTGGGGGTCCGGGAGGGGACACGAAAAGCCTGCTGATGAGCCAGCTTGGTGTCCTAGGTGAAACCCCACACAAGACAAGGCACAAACCTTGGAAAATTGCTGAGTGTTACTACGATGTAATTACTATAGTTCCCAAATCGCGACTTGTGTACATTAAGGGTGTTTGATATTAATGTTAGTAATTTTCCGTAATTGTACAATTTGCCACCGGGGAATTACTCCCATTTGCAAATAAAATAAAATAATTATTGAATGTTCCGATAATGTTTACGGAAAGTTAGTGGTTCTGCGCGTGAATTTGATCAGTTGGTACATATGTCTGGTTCGATTTGCTTATTTCGTGTTACCTCTCAGGAGTTGGCATGAGTGGATCTGTGTTGTTGGCGCAATCTGATTGTTTTGATTATTCGCGTTTATAAAGAGAAACATTTGAGTGGAATGTGGGCAATTATGGCTTCGCCCGGGAACAGTTATGAATGCATTACGTGATAAGCGCTTTTTTTTTCAATGTCAATGAACGCCGAGCTATATCCGTTTTACGTGTCGGCATGATGGGTTAAAATCAGTGACTGGGATATTATATTATCATGGAGATGCATGTGCAAAGAATTCTTGTCAGACGTAATTTAAGAATGGCGAGGTGCATGAAACGCAAATCCCCCTTCCGTCCAATCTTAACTTGACTGTGTATTTTGCGGAACGAAAGGTTCACAGGCGAAATGAAGAAAAGCCGAGTTGCACTTCCAAGGAAACTCCAAACACATCCACTCTTCTCTGAAGTCTCAACCCAACACGAATCGACAGTGTGCTGCTGGCTGTATCTGGGGTAATAGGCTCGCCCGCTAGCTAGGCTGTAACTGGGGTGATAGGCTCATCCCTAACTAGCTCGTAAACCACCTCAGTATTTGAATGGAGATTGTTGGAAGAGATGAAAACGTAAAAACACTAATAGTAAGCGATGTACTGAAGATGGAGATATGCTCTCGCGGACTTTCTTGTGGAAGTTTTCATGCTGAACAATTTTTACACTCATGGTATATTGTTATGTTTAACGGTTTGCACAGCGAAGCTTAAAGAGCACACGGATGCTAAGTTATTTTCATGATCCTTTCACTTAAATCGTTACTGCTTGGCTTCTTTTGATCATGCTCGTATATAAATTATTTTCTACAGAACCCTTCCTCGAGATATCCTTTACCGAATGTTGAAAACTACATCAAAATACATCCAGTGTTTCTCAATATTACCCGTGACATTCGAGAATCGAGGACTTCGTTTTGTACTAAGTAGAGATAGTGTTTAATAAAGAAGTGATGAGGAAAATGCAGACCAATTTCTCTTCGTCAGAAGAGGAAGTCCTCATCAAGGTGGTGGAAGAGAAGAGGCCAGTTATTGAGAACAAGAAGTCCGATGCTGTTACATGACAATAAGTAGCCCAAACGTTTGATGCATTGACAGGTTCTAGACGTGAAAAAAAATGTAAGGCATAAACATGAAAATCCCATAATAAATAATCTGGCAGTAAGCAGTTTACGGGAGCAGAATCATCCGGTAAAGTTAACTGCCGGTTAAGGCTTATTTTACTGTCAGTTTGTCACTGTCCAGTTCTGCAAAATCTGCAGAACGTCGGTCATGCAATGGAAGCATATGGGCAGTCTACCGCCAAAGAAATGTCGAACAGTGCCATTAGTTGGCCAGCGAATGGCGACGGTATTCTGGGACACAAAGGGCATCATCCTCATTGACTGGCTAGAATTTGGGGGCCACGATTAACTGTGCAGCAAATATGGCAACCCTTAAGCGCTTACGTCGTGCCATTCAAACTAAGCGGACAGGAAAATGGGCTAAAGGTGTGCTTCTGCAACATGACAATGCCCGCCCCCACACTAGCCGAGAGACCACCGCTGCAATTGATCAAATGGGATTCACGGTGCTGGCACACCCACCATACTCTCCCGACTTGGCACTAAGTGATTATCAGCTGTTCGGAAACATGAAGAAACTTCTGGACACATCTCTCAAGGCATGGGTACGCGGCACTCCGAAAGAATGCTTTCAGGAAGGTCTGGAGAGACTGACACATCGATGGCAAAAGTGCAAAAAGTTACAAGGAGATTATGTTGAGAAGGTGGACGTAACAACTGATGTGTAAAGTACTTCATTTGGGTAGAAAAAATAAAGTGTATAACAATATACTGTAGTATGCCCCTCGTAGAAGAAAGCTTAATGTTGATTACTTGGACGTGAAAGCGAATATTGTATCTAATGTATTGCACATGAAATGAAATTAGATGCATTGACATCATCCCAATAATAGCCAATTCAATCATATGCATGCAATGGACGTGCCATCCCCACCTTACCCCCAGGCTAATGATGCACAATACTATTTTCTGTCAGAGGCTGAATTAACATGATCGTCATAATGTATACAAATTACAGAGTTCTCTGTCTATGGTTTGTGAGACAGATCAGAATTTCATTTCGACTAATCATCGTATCTGCCTATATCTGTACTTGGTATAAAACAAAGTCCCCGATTGTTGGATTTTCCGGGTAATCTCGGAAACCACTGGATAGATTTTGATGTGGTTTTCAACACCATTCTTTAAAGGATTTCATGAGGAAGGTTTCTGTACAACATAATGTATTGTTACGAATGCTAGACAGTTTCGTCACCCGCGCGTGACCCAGCCCCCCCCCCCCCCCCCAGGGCTATCCCTGACTGAGTGTTACCAGCGCCTTACGCAACGGGGCTGCAATAACTAGACCCCCGACTCGAAGGTTCGTGGCCCGCCCATTATCTCGAGAAGGTGTGAACCCTGGTCTACTCTAGAAACATCTATTGAGTCATCAGCCCCGCTATATATAAGCGACCTGCCCAGCGAGGGACGGACTGTGTTTATGAGGAGTGTGTGTTTGACAGTGCGACAGAAGTATTGAGGCGAAGTGCCGTGCGAGTGTGTTCTTACCAGTGCGATAGAGGTGTTACGGTGACGTGTGAATTGCGAAACAGTGTGTAGTACGGTATTCAGGAACAGTGAGTGACAGACTGTGGCTGGACACGGGTCTACCTAATTAGTGAAGGATTAACTGAATAAGGAAGTGAAAGGGTGAGTGTCCTCCATAAGGGAGCAAACACGAAGAAAGACAGCTTATTGTTTCCATTTGCTTATTGTGTGGTGTTACTTTCTAGACCGGCAATAAAGCTATATTTTTAAAGGACCACTTGTGATGTGCTTTTACCCACTCTAATCCAATTAACGAACGTGCTACTATGGGTAGCACGTAGCAGTATTTATGACCTAAGGAAACCAAGCAGTAACGGTTTCAGTGAATCCTTCAAAAGAAACCTACGGTGCGTGCAACTTTTCAGCTTACGCTGGGTAAACCGTTAAAGTTACCCATATACTATGAATGTAAGATTTTTTCAGCATGAAAAGTTCTACAAATATTCCGGGATAGCATATCTCTATCTTCAATACATCGCCACTATAAGTGATTTTACGTTTTCATTTCTTCCAACAATCTCCATTCAATTACTAGTGCCACTAGCTAGCCTATCACCCAAGTTTCAGCCTCCGTTCCGCAGAATACACAGTCAAGTTTAAATTGGACAGGAGGGGGATTTGCTCTTACCCTCGTTCTGTAGTTAACAAGTGTTTTTCAAAGTTATCCACCAAATGCGTTTAACAATCTATTTTTTAATCCAGGTAAATCCAACTCGTCCCCATCAGCACTAATGGATTGTTCGTCGGGCTGTGTAACAACTTCAAACAGATGTAATGAAATTGGCACGTATACAAAGAGTTACATTTCACCAGAGAGCAAATAATACTATAAATGGTCGTGAGAGATGAAATAATCATTTATTAACGCAAAACACAAAATAATATGCAATATAATGCAAGATTAAAAGTTGATATTATCCATTGCCATACCGTAGAACCCATTTGGATTCAGTACGCCGTATTCATAATGGCAAAATTAATCTCGGGAGTTTTCGCCAACACAAAGTTCCTCATTTCTCTACTAGAAAGCGCTATAGTGTTCAAGGAGCTTAGACTTTCATAGTGCTTCAAGGAACAACGAAATTCGACATGCAAGCTACCCTATTTGGTGTCAAATAGCAAAGCTTGCACCCGGCACCAGAGGCCATAGGATATTATTTTTATTATTTTTATTACTGTATACCATAGAATAAGCTGTCGAGCGTTGTTTGAATGGGGAATGAGAGAGGGTATCTTTAAGCAACGCTAAGTGTGGAAATTCACTTCAAAGTTCTACAACAAACACCACAGCCACCTTATCGCTAATTGAGGCAAATTACTTCAATGTTCTACAACAATCACCACAGCCACCTTACGCAATGCAAGTGCAAACAATTGAACACGACACAAAGTAGTTCCAAGAGGTTGGGAGACCCGGATCGTCACGTGGTGGAGATTATGGTGCCACTCCGATACTTGTCTAAGAAAGGAATCGAGATAAAATTGATATTCGGGGCACGGAGGCTATGATAGCACCGGGGAATGGTGTTCTCACAAAAGCTCTACTTAAGATCTCCATTCCTCCGTTGCTTTGCCGAGCTATGGAGATAAGTTAGCCGTCCTTTCCCTCAGTAACTCCCTCGGTGACTCCTACTTTTTACATTTCACAACAAATATTGAGCTTGCAATACTCTTTTAACATTGACTAGGCTCAAATGGACAAAGAATTCGCAATTAGATACAAATAGTACTGCAAATTCTTGAGACTAACACAATAGAATTATTGGTTTTGTATATTTACTGGCTTTAGCATCTGGATAGCATCGTAATAAGTTATAGAAAGCAGGGGCGCTGCGTCGTTAAAGGCCTCACCTACCCAGGGTCGTGTTGCACAAAATATGTTTAATTAATGACTTAAAAAATATTTTAAATTACAGATATTCTAAAAAATAAGTGTTTTTCCTTCTCGCATATTTAAGACAATACAGTACACATAAACCATCAGTAAGCTTAAGTTCCTGACAGTCTTGTGTGGTGTATTACAATAGCGAGGGCTGCTCTATAGAACCTTTCATGCAAAGTATATAGAGTATGGGGCCGGGTGATAAAACAGTGGATACAGCACTGTCTTTCACGCAAATTCCTCTGTTCTATGGAAGGATTTTCCTTTCTTATCTAGGGCCAGGAGAATTGGCCCATAGTGTTGGGTTGGAGAGAAATAGAAGATCTCTCCATTTCATTTCCTGCTTCTATCAAACTCGATTACGGGAGATGCGTCCACCCCACGTCCTTAAACAGGTCTACTTAGCCATTGTTTACAGTTTGCTGATTTTACACAGAAATATATTTATACATTATCAGTTGTCTGATGTTCCAAGTACAGTTGCGTACAAGTGTGTTAATGAGCTCTGTGAATAAGGTTAATTTCCATAAATTAATGTGTCGTCCAGTTAACACCCAGGTTAGTCGACCAAAACCGGTACCAGAGTGAACACGAAACAGCTCGAAGTTCCAGTCAGGGAGACAAACCGGATAAGTATCAGCCTGTATTATTACAGTATAACCATAGTTGATTTTGTATAACCATATAATCACCTCAAACAGACAAACTCCGGATTTCTATCACCATTTAAGCATTTCACCTAACATTAGATAAACTACATTTAGCGTAACTTACACCGACAGTTGCATTACCAATACTGCAACTAAATAATTGTACATATTGTAAATATTTTTCACCTGTATTCTCAAACATGGATGTTATAGCCTAAGTGTAATGGATCTGATGATGATCGCTTGACGATCGAAACTGGTCATCCTAGTGTATTTATTAATCTAATGTAATTTATTTCAGGATTAGGGCATAACACAGCTGTTTTTGGGTACATTCGTGTTGACCGACTGAAAAGCACCAAACTTTTGTTTACTTAGGCAACACTGAAAAATGGCTTCAAACCTTACAATGTTTTCTGGTGCTGTACGTAATTATTTAATATGCTGATTGTGTGCGACATAGGAAAATGAATGAAGTGGGATTTTTATTAACGAATCCATTTACTTCTGTATCTCTGAACGCAAAGTTAGAAATTTAAAAATTAGGACCTCGTAAACCAAGCTGATAGATAAATTAGCTTCATCTAAGTACAGGAGAGTAGAATATATTTACAAATAAGGAACCACGTGAGTGCAGTTCACGAAATGTGTATTAAAATGTGTTTCAAATGTTGTGTTGTGTGGAATTATGATAGTGGCAAAATTGCAATATTGTCAAATAAAAAACAAAGTTTACAATGAAACAATAATATCATCTGGCCAACCCTAAAGAGTTAGCCAGGAGCTGCCACTGATTGAAAGAGAAGCTTATCGTACCTGATGTTGACTGGTTTGTCCTATACGAATATAAGATAAAATAAGGTAGGCCTATAGCACCAGAAAACTTCCTGAATTTATGGATATAGATGGAAATAGCTTACTCAAGGAGTTCCCACACAGTCGACTCGATGAGTATGTTTAGTATCAAGAAAAAAAGAAACTAGAGTGTCATATCCCCTCCAGGGGCGTAGGTGACCTAAATTAGAGCCCTTGGCTTCGTGAAGGGATCACTAGCTAGGCGTCCCTAGCCGGAGTTTGCGTGTGGTAGGGTAACCTGTTCCTTTCCGCTCCTCCTCCTGCCATAGAATCCGGCAGGTTCCCATTTCACATCACGAGGCTGGGAGACCCCGTACCAGACCATACCAAGACTTTTAGATTCTTGGCAGAGCCTTGGATCAAACCCAGACCCTCAGGGGGGACAGCCAACAATGCTAGCCACTGTGCCACGAGATGGTCAGACTCAAGAAATGAAAACTAAAATAATTTGTAACCTCGACATGTATTTAGACGGGATAAACTTCAAATTCGGCCGCCGCATGGACAGTCTGGCAGCTCTGCGGCACCGCACACGCCTTGTCAGTAATGTCTTTTATGATGTCCGACGACGTAAAGCCATGAGTTTTTATTAAAATATTAAATTTTGTATGATGGAAAAGTGGCAGACCATAAAAATGTAAACCGACATAATGATTATCACTAACCGCAATGTTATGAAACGTTTCTGATGGACACTGATTCATTTCCAGTTACAAATGGCATTAAATCCTCAGCAGCCAATCTGAAAACTATCTGGAATAGGTCAACTGCGTTCCCTGTATTGTTTAAACATACAGTATGTTTGACTCTTTTCAGATATCTGTCAGTAAATAATTTAAAGAAACCTTCTTTCTTTCTGTTTTTGTAGATATATTTCATGGTTTTCCTATTTCTCTTTCACACCAACAACGCTAGGATCAAGTTATCAACATCTTTTTGACCGTATTTGTTCTAGCTTCGGTAGTGGCAACCTCAATGTGAACAACCTACTGAACCTCTACCGCGCTGCCCAGGCGGCGAGGTTCCAACTCGTGCCTTAAAACTAAAGCTGTATTTCTACCTTTTGCTGCTCCCATTTCGATCAGTTGCAGGACACAGTCGTAGGTCTCACCTTTTGTGCCCAACATTGCGAAATCGAATCCCAGCCCGGTTAGTTGTCAATTAAGGGTGCTCATTGCAAGAGAATCGCTTCAATATACTTACTGACACTTTGAAAATCCACTTCAGGTTAACCTTTTGGCACCGAGGTGCCTTTTAAATGCAGAAGTTAGAAGGGGAGTAAAACCTATCACAAACTAGCAACCCACCCCAGCTTCGCCCGGCATCTTTAACGGTTTCCCCCCACGTAAGCTTAAAATGCGTAGTTTTTCGGTTTCAATGAACTTTGGCCTGTAACCGTTCTCCGTCTCGACATGATAGGTTAAAATAACTGACGGGACTATTAATTATATTACAGTGAAACCTCTATTAAGAGACAAGTGACGGTTCCATGGAAAACTGGTCTTTTAGAGGGGTGGTCTCTTAATAGGGGTGGGCATTAAAATAATTTTATATTGCAATATTAATAAAGTACAGTTGGAACACATACTTGATTACAATTTATCTGCATTGGTTCTCATTTAGCACAAATTAATTACAATTAGTTATTTTCTGAGATCTTCATTTAAAAAGTCACGAATTGATCTCTGTTTCATATTGGCACATCTTTTTTTTTTTTTACAATTTCATTTTCTAGAATATCTCTCAGTGAGTTCGAAAGTCCATTAATTTCTTCTGGGTTCGAACAATCTTCTAGGAGAGCCGTTTTTTGTATTTTCTATACGTTACATAACACTTTTTCTAATAACATTGTATGCTGATGCAGTTCTCTGCCAACAGAACCATTGTCTACATCATCACTCGAGAAGTGGTCTTTTGAAAGAGGTCAGACTCAGAAAATGCCAGGTCTTTGGTCGGGGAGAGGGGTGCTCCTTAAATAGAGGTAACAAATACATTGATCTTATGAGGTTTTAAATCAGTTCCAAGAAAAATCGGTCTTTAAGAAGGGTGGTCTTTCAATAGGGGTGGTCTTTTAGAGAGGTTTCACTGTATCATGGAGATAGCTTGTGCAATGAATTCTTGTCAGACGTACAGTACAAAGGGAAATTACCAGTAGTTCTCAACCTCTGAAAAGAAATACCAGAAATCGAAATGTTTGTACCGAAAATCATGTAACGCAAATTTGGTTGTTCCCCCTTAATTGAGATTTTTTAAAAAGTGAGATCTCCTTGGATTCAGATTTTACTCGTGAACCTTTAAATCATTGAGTGAAAATCAAAGTCTACCTATACTAGATGACTAGTAATTAAGGGGCTGTAGTACAGTGCCTACTTGTTTGTTTTCGAGCCTAGGTAGTTTCCAGATTTTGGCTAAGTAGGACAACAAGGTCTATCAAGTAGACCTATTGGTTTCTTTAATTATTATTATAACTCTTACTAGCAGTGTTGCTGTACCAGTTCTGATTAGTGTCATGGCCGCCGCGTGAGTTCAACCCGATATCTCCAGAACCTATAATCCTGGAGACTTGTGTTAGGTAACAAATTGCTCGGGATGAAGTTTCCTTTGCCTAGAAGCATTTATTGTTTAGATTTTTGCGACAATTTTTTGCAAATTTCTAAAATTACTTTTTTTTTTACAATAAAGGGCAGAGAGGGCTATCGTTTAAGCACACAGACAACATTTTGCGTTTACTAGTTTTAAAAATATAGCCTACTATCCAAATAAAATAGTCGCAAAAATTTAAAAAATAAATGGTTCATGGCAAACGGGGCTTCATCCCGAGTAATTTGTTACCTAACATAATTCTTCTTGAGATATCGGATTGGACTCGCGCAGCGACCATGACACTAAGCTGAACTGGTTCAACTACACTAATGTTACTATTATATACGTCAAATAGCTGAATATCAACCACCCAGATGAGCGCGGAATGTTTGTTTGATCGCTAATAAAAAGCACGCTGCTCCTGGAAATAAATAAAAGCTCCGGGTGTTTGTAATAAATTGCGAGTGTATGAGAGAATGTGCCTGACGTGACGGGCTGGGCTTGTAAAGCGCTTTGTGATCGAATGGAGGAATGCACAATTATTTGGTTGCTACAATAAATGAACATATTAAGAGCCAGTGGACAGGAATAAAGGGCATCGCAGTAGCTACATTTCAGTACAAATGAAGTGCCATAGGAGCAACATTGATTCATCACTACTGTAGTTCCTTCTTTAAACCATAACTGTGAGTTATGTTTCAGTCTTCAGTCCGTAGACGGTGGGCGACTTTTTATCGTGTCGGACTAACAAACCCAAGCTTGCAAGTTCGCTCCTGGCCATGGTAAGTGCGACACGCATGTCATACGTTGTTGGCATGTTAAAGAACCCATTTTAATTCGGAAGGCCCTGTTCATAATGGCTAAATTAATCTCGGGAATTTCCACAAACAAAAAGTTCCTCCATTCTTTACTAGAAAGCGCTATAGTGTCAAGGGGCTCAGATATCTAACCTCCATGACTCTCATAGCGTTCCAAGGAACGACAAAATTTGCCATGCAAGCTGCCCTCTGGGCGTTAAATAACAAAACTTGCACCTGACACCCGAGGCAGTACGATATTATTATTTTATTAATATTAGTCCTTAGACTGGATTAATGCAGATCTCCATGTCCCCTGTCATTTCAACCTTAATTAGCTTGGACACCCCACACCCGAGGCTAACATACGAAGGGTACAGGGGGAAATATCAGGTTCAAGTGAAGCACAGTTCTTAGGAGAAGGGGTTGAAAGCTCGAAGACTCAAATCGAACAGAATTTCTCTCGATAATATAAAGTAATCATGCACATTACTTTCACTACTTATATTGTTAGGGAATTTGTTGAGATTATCACATCATACAATCGATCCTGATCGCTTTGCCCTGGATTATATTAACATATTTTCATTTGTGAAAAAATAGGCTTATGAGATCACCTTCTGTCCGTGTGTCAGTCTGTGTGTGTGTGAGTGAGAGGATTTTTGTGTGTCTCCCCCTAATAACTTCTAAATGGCTGGAGTGATTTCAATGAAACTCAGTAAGATCATAGCACTATTTCAGGCGACCCCGACCGTGCCCTTCAAATTTTGTTACGTCTCACCAATCCAACATGGCTGCTGTGCGAAATACTTCACCAGCATTCAATATCTCCGAAACTCTTACCGATATCACCCTGGAATTTTGTACGGTGATAAAGGGAACTACTAAAAGTTCACCTATGTGACTTTTGAAAACCTGGTAACTACAAGAGCAACATGTCGGCCAAGTGACGTTGCGACTGTTAAATAGACGTTTCTGGCGATTTAACCAACCAAACGCAATGAAACTTGGTACAGTATATGTTTATACACATTGTAATGCACCGACATCTAACT
This sequence comes from Meconema thalassinum, assembly GCA_946902985.2. Lineage (NCBI taxonomy): Eukaryota > Metazoa > Arthropoda > Insecta > Orthoptera > Tettigoniidae > Meconema > Meconema thalassinum. The sequence continues at coordinate 2,136,125,077 of OX336388.2, forward strand.
TCGTTCAATTGTTTACATAACCTCAAGATGGCGGCTGTGTGAATTTTAAAATTAAGTTTTTATGTCTAGTGTCGTAATCATGCGCTCGAAGTGAAAGTTTGAATAATGAATCTACGCTATAATTTTCCTTTAATGGTACATGACCCTATGGCCTATAAATATAACAATCCAACATGGTGACCATCCGCAATATTTAGATGGATCTTAATATCTACGAATCTATTACGGCAAACAAACTGAATTTTTTAATGTTCATAGGGACTATGATCTTAAGTTCACCTATCGGGCTTTCAATAACCTGGTGATCACAAATCCAACATGGCGGCGACGCGTATTATAAATATTCACATGGTCGTTTCTCGCAATTTAACCCTCCGAGTGCAGTGAAACTTGGTACAGTAAATCCTTATACAAATGTTAATCCACTGGCATCTAATTTTTTCAATTGTTTCCATAAGCACAAGATGGCAGCTGTGCGAAATTTTAAAATCTCGTTTTTACTTATTGTGTCCCAATCATGCGATTGAAGTTTGAATACTACACGTACACAATAAACTTCATGTAACAGTAGGCATACATAACTCTAAGGCCTACATATATAAAAATCCAACATGGCGACCATCCACATTATTTAGTCGGTTCTCAATATCTACGAATCTATTACAGCAATCAAACTGAAATTTTGTATGTTGATAGAGGCAATTAACGTTGGTAGGATATATGAAAATAGGCTGTATAGTTCTTCACGGAACTACGTGTTACCGGTTCTTCAATCATGTGGGTTTCATTCTTAGCAAATGACCATTTCCACAAAACATCAGAGATCTCTTAGACATGAATATACAGCTCATGGTTATGCTGTCGTTAATTCTTTATTATTATTATTATTATTATTATTATTATTATTATTATTCTCTTCTACATACGGGACGCATTCTGTGGAAAACATACCAAATTGTTGTAATCAGTTAGTGGTACTTCTACTATCGACCAGCTAAAACCTGGAAATAAGGTATGACGATCCATAATAAATCCAGGCAGACGAGGAGAAACCAAAATTACTAAAGTCTCTCTTTCTAATTCCAATAAAGGTGAAATATCCCACACTTCATGACATAATTTTGACACTAAAATGCCAATTTATTGCATTTCCATTCAATCATTTAGAACTATTGCTTATTCCCGTTAATTATTGCAAAAAACGTAACTTTTTACAACAATTCAAGCTTGTCGTTTTGTGTTTTTGAAAATGCCTAGCTAGCAGTCTCTTTTTTAAAGTTATCTGTAGCCACTTAATTACCATTCTTCTAGCTTGCCACGGTGGGTGATTGGTTATCGTGTCAGACTACCAACCAACCAACCCCAAGCTTTGAGGTTCGCTCCTGGCCGTGGTAAGTGATTATCGAAACCTCACAAAATCACGGTACGCAAGTCTTACGTTGTTGGCATGTTAACGAACCCTTTTGAATTCAGTAGGCCGTGTTCATAATGGCAAAATTAATTAATCTCGGGATTTTCTGCCAACACAAAGTTCCTCCTTTCTCTACTAGAAAGCGCTATAGTGTCAAGGAGCTTAGATATCTAACCTCCTTGACTTTCATAGCGCCCCAAGGAGTGATAAAATTCGACATGCAAGCTGCCCTCTGGGCGTTAATTAACAAAGCTTGCATCCAGCACTCGACGCCATACGGTATTATTATTATTTACCAGTCTTCTAATTTAGCTAGACTTTGATTTCCACTCTTTGTTTTAAAGATTCAAGGGAAACATCTAACTCCAAGGAGATCTCACTTATTAAAATCTCAATTAAGGGGAAATAACAAAATTTGCGTTTCATGATTTTCGGCACAAAAAAAATCGATTTATGGTATTTATTTTCAACGGTTGAGAACTACTGGTAATTTCCCTTTATTTATGTCACAAAGTATTAAATTCAATAAATCTGTGCCTACTGCATAATTGTCTAACATACAACTGTTTGAATATCTGTACACGTATTAGACGCAATTGTTACGATACAGGTGAAACCCTGAAATTTGGAATGCAGATGTATTTGTCTGCTAAGAAAAGTTTTAACATTAAACTATGATCAGTCAAATAGTAGTAGACGTATTTCAGTGACACTGAAAGGGTTAATGTTTTTCAATTTATCTACTATTACTGGATAGTCTCCTTACACAATCATTTTAACAGGTAATACAAGCCATTTAGGAACACATTAAAGTGTGAGATGAAAGAGGAAAGCATCAAATATATTATAATACTAGCTGTACCCGACATGCATTGCAATGCCAATCAAAGAAAGAGTTGGTGTTGTAATTTTGTTTGTTGAAGTGCTTTTAGGTAACAATATTATATTTCTTGACGATTGTAAGGATTTTCTAATTCAGAAATAATCATGGGAGCGTGCACAACAACTCACCAAAGTTTCATATTAATAGGATGAATGGTATATGGACGCATATGGGACTTTGTTGAAAGGATTGGCATGCCGTCACTCATTTGTAAAAACTACTCGTGCACTACCTATTGTAAAATAGATTTACTGAATCAGAAACTTTCCCTGGAGTGTACACAACACCCAACCCAAGTTTGATCGTAATCAGATGAATGGTATATGAACGCATAAAGGACACACACACATACATACAATCACGTAACATTCATTTCTAGACGATTTTCACTTATGAAAAAATAGGCTTATGCGATCACCCTTTGTCCGTGTGTGAGTGTGCTTGTGTGTCTGTGTGCGTCCGTGTGTGTTTCACCCTCCCCCTAATAACTTCTAAATGGCTGAAGTGATTTCAATGAAACTCGGCAGGGTTATAGTACTATTCCGGCCACCCCTCAATGTGCGCTTAAAATTTTAGTAGGTATTTTCTCGCGATTTAACCATCCAAACGCAGTGAAACTTTGTACAAAAAATGACTACACAAATTGCAATGCACTGACATCTAATTTAGTTCAATTGTTTACATAACCTCAAGTTGGTGGCTGTGCGAAATTTTAAAATCTCGTTTTTATTTCTTGTTTCCGAATCATGCGATTGAAGTTAGAATAAAACACCTGCACAATAATCGTCATGTAATATTACATAACTGTAATGCCTATATATAAAAATCCAACATGGTGACCATCCGAAATATTTAGATATTTCTCAATATCTACGAATATATTACAGCAATCAAACTGAAATTTTGTATGTTGATAGAGGCAATTACTATAAGTAGGATATATGAAAATAGGCTGTTTAATTCCTCACGGAGCTACGTGTTACATTGGCTATAGAGATAAAAAAACTTTACGAGCATTACAGTAGTCGCATATGATGTGCAACATCTGATATAGAAAAAACCTCACGTGAAATTGTTGATACACAGGTATTTTATAATATTATTGGAGAAGAAGGGAGGAAAACCTGAAGATGTACTTAAAGGGGGAGAGGAGTGGTGGAGAGACAGGCAACGTTGGAGGTCCTTGATTCACAACCCGACCCAGGAAGCTGGAAACGGGAAATGAAGAAGAAGATTGGCACAAATATTAATCTATTGTAAAAGGGAGTGTTTTACAGATATTGTAGTTTAATATACGGAACTCATTTTATTAGATGATTTGTAGCTTCCACCAGAACTAGCCTAAATAAAGAATACGATATGGATCAACTATATCTATAGACGTGACACCGCTCATAACCTTAAATTCCTTATAAATAGGCCAACTTGCGAGTAAATGCAATATGCACAGCAGTAGATCATGAAAGGCTTGCCCAGTTCCCGGACCTCTTGATCCACAGACCAACACGTAATTTCATACGGATTCTGTTAAAATGAGTCATATTGATATGATTAGCAGCAGAGCATCAAGAAGGCAGTGCGATAACAATCAAGAAGGCAGAGCGACAGTAGAAATATCAAGTAGGCTGTGAAGAATTAGCAGCAGAGTATCAAGAAGGCAGTGCGAAAGTAGCAATATCAAGTAGGCAGTGAAGAAAAAAATAGAGAGTCTTGGAATTGTTATGTACTATTAGTGTGTAAATAAAAAAGATTTGTGTGTATTGATGAATGTCCAGGAGGGATACGATCCAGCTGGCAGTGCATCTCACACACTTCCGTCCGATCCACTTCCGTCCCATTTTTGAAAATCACTCCCACAAAAATATCCAGCAACCGAGTGGAAATGTATTACACATCAAAAATCTTGGATTTAAAACACTTTGGAAATTGACCCTCCACGTAGAAAATACTCGCAATTGGACCTCCTCACTACTCTTATCATGATTTGTAGTCCGCTGTTGGTATTAGCTTCCAGAATTCATCACTGGGAGTAGAGCTCGACCAAGGAAGTGGGCGATTGGTAGATTAAAAGGCCTTCTCCAATTGACCAAGACCAAACAGCGTGGGGGACGCTCTCGGGGGAACTGAAGTGCTGGAAGCCAGCTAGGATGATTAATGCTGTGTACAAGGAAAGTCTCACTGCGGCGGACCGGGCTCGAATCTTAGCACGTGATATCTCCAAATTGGAAAGTCACACCCACTATTTCGGTCTTTAAATAATAATGATTGCATGATTAAAAAGCGGCCGGCCCCGTGGTGTTGAGGTAGCGCGCCTGCCTCTCACCCGGAGGCCCTGGGTTCGATTCCCGGCTCCGTCAGGGATTTTAAAACTGACGTGAGGGTTGGAACGGGGTGCACTCAGCCTCGTGAGGACAATTGAGTGGCTGTCTGACAGTGAAGCAGCGCCCCGATCACGAAAACCAAGATTAACGGCCGAGGGGACCCGATGCGCTGATCACGCGTCACCCCCAATATCTGCAGGCCAAATGGCTGGGCAGCGGTTGCTTGGTCGGCCTAGGCCCTTCATGGGTTGACTTGTTGTTGTTGATTAAAAGCCACATAGAAGTAAGGTTTAAGGGGCTTCGGTGGCGTCGTTAAAATCCCTCAGTATGCCATTTATGGCATGTAAAAGAAACTTCCACGAATTATACTTGTGTGAAGCTAAAATTGCAGGTTAGATTTCATTGAATCACTGTATAGAAGTTCCATTGTTCACCACTAGTAGCGAAAGTTGGAACTACTTGAAATTGAACGGAACTTGTAGCCTACCCTATGGTTGTCCGCATTGACGCAGGTACAGGCTGTGGCGAGCCAAACATGTCCTCGGACACTCCCGGCACTAAACGCCATACGCTAAATATATAAGGTTAGAATATGTGAAACAGGATGTAGGGTGTGGTAGCTATGTAGAGATGAAACGATCAGCTCATGACAGGGAGGCGAGGAGTTGTTTGAGTCTTCAGTCTTTTGACTGGTTTGATGCAGCACTCCATGGCTCCCTGTCTTGATCTAATCGTTTCGTCTCTACATAGCTACCACACCCTACGTCCGAGGCAATCTGTTTAACGTATTCTAACCTTGGTCTACCCCTATAGTTCTTGTCCTTGACACTTCCTTCCATAACTAAGCTTGCTATTGCTGGGTGTCTTAGTATGTGTCCTACCAACCTATCTCCTCTTTTGATTAGCAGTGGCCAGAAACATCTCTCCCCTCCCACTAGCCTTAATACCACTTCGTTTGTAACCCTATCTACCCATCTGATCTTCATCATTCTCCTGTAACACCACATTTGAAACGCTTCAATTCTCCTCTTTTCTGCTGCACCAATAGTCCTAGTTTCACTTCCATATAGCGCCACGCTCCAGACAAAGGTCTTCAAAAATGACTTCCTAACACCTAAATCTATATTCGATATCAACAGGCGAGGAGAGCTGCTTCAAACCAGTCAAAAGACTGAAGACTCAAACAACAACATTTTGCTCCCTTAAATCATTAAGGCTTTACTCTAGTTAGTTATTGTTATTTTAAGGGGCGGAAGTACGGGATCATCTGCCCCAAGGATTTACTCTCTACCAAATTATATAAATGAATGTACGTGATAGTTTGTCCGTCCTTTATGCGTTCATATACCATTCATCCGATGCGATGAAAGTCCGGTGAGTTGTTGTGCACACTCCCAAGAATGTTTCTGAATTAATAAATCCATTTTACAATAGTTTAGAGGCAGTTAACGGAAAAATAAAACAAAAAGCTTTTAGTATTTGAAAGATTAATGCTGATTCCGTATTGATGAACTAATTAGTAATAATTGTGGCAAAGGTTCAGCCCAATCAATACCTTTATTTTAATAAATGATTACTTTGTGGTCGTTGGGGACATGTTTCGAGGCCTAATTGTTTTGGCCCCTTCATCAGCCAATATAGATGAACAGATGTTCAGTGAATAGCATATAGCCTACTTTCTCCTAAATGTATGAGTATTATAACTAGGCCCCGGATGTTGATAACATGTCATCTTTTTACTGAGCTGTGTAAAACAAAGCTGAAGTACATAAAAACTCCGGACGGGCCACCCCACCTTGAAATATATCATTTTTATTTTGCATTTTTTTGTTGCAATTTTTGCTATTTTTTTCGAATTTAAGTGCATTTTTTTAGTTTGGTAGATTTTTTGGTCATATTTTTGAGAAATCAGCCTTTTAAGGCCATTTTTCTTTCCAATTTAGTTATGTCACAGCTTTATATGAGAGAGGTACGTCTTTCTGAGTTAAGAAGAAGCTAGTAGCTATGAACATAAACCTTTTGTTAAGTGCTAAAAATCTATTTTGATTGACTTTTCAGTTTGAGCTTCAGATGTCATTTTTGAAATATTGGTGAGTTTATTATTATAAGATCATATTCTCCATTTTATTGTGCATTTTCCGATTTTTTAGGTCATTTATTACAGTCATTTTTGAAAATTTTAAGTGCATTTTTTAAACTTTTTCACTGCATCAACATCCGAGCCCAAGTTATAACCCTTTGTCTTCATCAAGGAGTATAGTAGAATCATTTCTTAATTGAAGACCTTAGAAACTATTTACCTTACCAAACACCAGAACCTCGGAAAAACTACTACCATCATTCAAGAAAGAAAGAAAGAAAGAAAGAAAGAAAGAGAAGACATATCTCAAGAATTTTATGGAAATGGAGCCATGATCGACCGGACGTGTGCAACATCCAACTTTGAGTTGAGGCATGTGTTTGCACGTCTGGCGGTCCATGGTTTTCACCCACCTTGGTTGCATTTATAAGTCTTTCCATGACTCTACAGTGTATACAGTGACGTGTGTATGCCAACTATGTGGACTTAGAGCTCTGTAGTAAAAGAAAACAATCAATCAATTACTAAGCAATTCAAAACCCCAGAGTGCAATTTTAATGTACATGTTCATTCTTTATTTTCGATTGTTATTTGGCTGCAATAAAAGTATTAATTAATATCCTGAACTGGCACCAACAGATAGAGTACAGGTACTATGTGAGATTGTTTCTTTCTTTAGTTCAAATGAAAATGAAATCCACAGCCTGCTTCCAGTCTCCGACCGGGTCAGGAATGGAACGAATGAAGCCCCCATCTAGCGGCGAGGATATGAACTGTACCGGCTGCCGAGGCCTGACGCATTCCTCTGGGGCAATGATTAAATGAATGACAGATGAAATGTAATGATAGTGGAGCGTGTTGCTGGAATGAAATTTTGACAGGGAACACCGGAGTACCCGGAGAAAAACCTGTCTGCTTCCGTTTTGTCCAGCACATATCTCACATGGAGGGACCGGGATTTGAACCACGGACCCAGCGGTGAGAGGCTGGCGTGCTGCCGCCTAAGCCACCGAGGCTTGCTTAGTTCAAATAACATTTTCAAATAACACACATTAGGCTGATACAAACGCTATAAAATTAAAATGTATCGTATTATCAACTTGTCATTCTTCAAATTCGATGTGCATAGAATGCCAACGGTAGGATAACAAATCGAGTCCCACATAGACCATGACATCCGGCGTAAGAGTTTCGCATACGATAATCCTAATTCGGCGAGTACATTCTAGCGGCCTTAAAAGGATACTTTTCATTTTAAGATGGTATATTGGCTTTCAGGGTCAGTGAAATTAAAGCTGTTCCAACATGCATGCCGGAGCGCAGCTCACAACCAGTTGGTCATGATAGATCATCTGGTTGCTGTTCGATGTCTCGTGCAGATCCGTTGGCGAATGTTGTTGCAATTAAATGTATATTTTCCATTGTAATATGCACAATTTAGCACTTAACTTTATAACGTCTGGTTATTTACAAAACTATACATATAAAAGAATCAAGCCAAAAACCCAACTCTTATAGGTTTTGAACCCAAATCAAACGGGTAAAAGACAAATGCTTTAACCACGCAGTCAAATGAGTCTGCCGAAATTTGCCGCTATCAATTGACTTACATACAACGTCTTAGCAAATAATCATTTGGCTTAAACGATTTCTTCAGTGGAGTATATTTTTAATACATAAGGGCTGTCATACAAAGTTGATATTATTTCTATCAGTAGGCTATATTGCATGCAATACTCAAACTCGTGAAATACAGGTCAGGCACAAGATATCAGCTGCCATCTTGTCTTGTAACTGAGACGGATTGGCTTTTTAAAGCCACTGCTACCGGGTAATATTAAAATATGAACTTCAAATATCGAACGGGCCACATCCTTGAGGACAGTTAAACCATTCTCGGTTCGATAATCCGAACTAATGGGTTTAAAGTTATTAATTATCATGCTTGCATAATTCACACGGCCGCCATCCTGAAATGGCAAGGCTAATGACCTTGTAGTTTGGGTGTAAGACGCATCCTACATGAAGGTATCTTGTTACCAAATTTGGTAGAGATCGGATGATTAGTTTAGTCTTAATTTGATTTTACGTTTCGAGTTTGAGTGGTCGCCATTCAGTTTTGGTAGAGATGGTGGCGATATACAGTAAAATATGACATTTAGGTGCTCTTTGCTAATGCTTCCTCTGTACCAAATTTCGTTCAATTCGGTTTCACCGTGTTAGAATTGATAGGAAGGAGGGGATAGACATACAGAATACACACACTCACACACACATACAGACACACAATTTTCGGCCCTGTGTAGATCTCATAAGTCTACTTTCCTTTCTTTTTTTCAAAAAACGAAAGCAGGCTAAAAATGTCAAAGAAAACAGTCATTGCATATTTACAGAAGAATTGGACCACATAACTATTACCCAAATGAAGAATGCCCAATAGAGTGATCTACAAGATAAAGTGGCATTTTGGAGTTTAATCATATTGTGTTTAGATTTCAAATTTCAACTATTTCTTTCTTTATTTAAATTCAGTCACTTGTTATTGTATTGTATATTTAGGGTAAACATCTTCCGCCTTCCTTATGGTGCACCATAATAGGTTTATAGATAAGAATGTTTTCTAGTGTTAAGCTTTTCAACCACCTGTTTTCCTTGACATTTTTGATCTACCTAGGTATATTGGCTGATGAAGGGGCCAAAACAATTCGTCCTCGAAACATGTACCCAATGACTACAAAGTGATCATTTATTAAAATCAAGGTATTGATTAGGCGGAACTTTTGCCACAATTATTACTATCTAAAAGCTCTTCAACAAACTAAATTACAACGCCAACACTTTATTTGATTTACATTGCAACGAATGCTGGGTACAGGTAGTATTTCATAAATGATAATTTTAGGCGTTTCATTTTCTTACTCCTTGACAGATTGAGAAGTTAAGTTTCTTTACACGCCTGAAATTGTTCCTTTATGAAAAGCCCACCCGCAAAGCTTGTGCCTCGACTACTGTAGGTGACGTATCGCTCATATTTAAGGCCGTGATCCCCCAATAAAGCGGAAGCCTTCAGGCTCTATCCCAGCCAATTACTATGAAACACGATCACGATATTTAAGAGCTGGGGGCTCCTAATTAGAGCTGTGTTCTTCTCATCTTCCCCGCCAAGCACGTGCGGCCCGCGGTACTTCTGTGTTTCCTGCACAAACCGCCCGAGCACTTCGTCAAGAATCTGCGAGATACTTTCCAGAAACTTGCTATCTTCAAAGTGGGAACACTTCTGCCGTTACCCACATCCACCGAGCAGCGAGCTAAGCCGTAATGTACGAGGAAATTCGGCCACTGCACAATTAATGAGGCAACTTTAGGAGAAATGGGGTAACAATATGGGAAAATTGGTTTTCTTTGGACATGCATAAACTAGTTTACCTCAGTGAACATACTCTTAGGACTGGGGGACCTTCTTGCCACTATTTATACAGGGTCTTCGAAAAATAATGCCTGGATTTTAAATAATCGCTAGAATAGAACTATTACAGGTAATGTAATGGTTTTTGCTTTAAAATACGTGGAAAATATAACATTTTTAGCCTATTTTCATTTATGAAAAGATAGGCTTATGCGACCACCTTTTGTCCGTGTGTGTGTGCGTCCACCCCCATCCACCCAAATAACTTCTAAGCGGCTGGAGCGATTACAATGAAACTCGGTAAGGTCATAGTAGTAGTGTGGACGACCCCGACAGTGCCCTTCAAATTTTATTACGTTTCACCAATCCAACATGGAGGCTGTTCGAAATATTTCACCAGCATTCTATCTCCGAAACTCTTACTTATATCACCCTGAAATTTTGTACGGTGATAAAGGTCACAATTAAACGTTCACCTGTGTGACTTTCAAAAACCTGTTAACCGCAAAATGAACATGGCGGCCAAGCGAAGTTGAAACATTTTAAAAAGACTTTTCTCAGGATTGAATGATCCGAACGCAGTGAAACTCGGTACAGCAAATAACTATAAAATTTAAATCCACTGACATCTAATTTAGTTCAATCTTTTACATAACCTCAATATGGCGGCTGTGCAAAATTTTAAAATTAAGCTTTTATGTCACGTGTCCTAAACATGCAATCGAAGTAAACGGTTGATTAATGAACCTACACAATAATCGTCATCTAATAGTACATAACTCTATGGCCTACATATCTTAAAATCCAACATGGCGACAATCCGAAATATTTAGTCAGTTCTCAATATCTACGAATCTATTACAGTAGACAAACTGAAATTTTGTATGTTGATAGAGGCAATTAACATAAATAGGATATACGAAAATAGGCTATTTAGTTCCTCACGGAACTGCTTGTTGAATAATTTGAATATCAAAGCATCACTTTTTAACTGCTTCTTTATCTCTTTCTCCCCCCCCCCCCTAACACAGGGTCTCACATCTGGAGGGACGTGGGTTGGCGACCATGGGGCCCCAGCTGAGTCCGGCATTGCTTACACTTACTTGTGCCGGGCTCCTCTCCATCCTCTTTCCTGTCGACCTCACTTGGTCAACTATTCTTCTCTTCCGACCCCGACGGTATTAGGGTATCGGAGGCCTAGGGAGTCTCTTCCTTTCCCGCCTTAATTGGCCAATGTCTCATCCTTTTCTGATACTCTCCTTCTGTCAGGGGTCAGCTTTCTTTTCATGTTCTCTCCTGCCTTCTGCTCAAGGCCCTCAAGGAGGCAGGGTGTGTGTAGCCCCACTACTTATGGTGCACCCTGGATAGTGCTACACCCTCAAAGGTTCACGGCTGGTGAGTTCTGGAGTTGGCGACCCCGAGGGATTCCTGAGCTGGGTCCGGTTTTCCTACTTTTATCCTTTACCTCTGGGGCGGAACCTCTCCTCTTTCCCTTTCCTATCTGCCTTTCATGGCTCTCCTTCCTTCCAAGTCCCTCAATACACCTTCTTTGAGGGTTGAGGGCATTTCTTTGCCTTATTCTCCTTTTGTTTTCAATTTCTTCTTCTAGTATTTAAGTTAGTAGTTAGTTTTAGTTATAGTTTACATTTCATTATCATCTTCACGATCACCCAAACCATTAGGGGCCGATAACCTAGATGTTAGGCCCCTTAAAACAACAATTATCATCATCATCTCTTTCTTTCTTTCTTTCTTTCTTGCATTTTTGCTTTGTTTTCTATTTGTTTCTATGTTTATTATAATTATTCGCCCATTTGAATGATTGGACTTGTTCGTGGAATCATTCGATGGTAGACTGAATAGTCGGGTAATTTCACTAACGCCAATATTCTTAGCCTACTTTTCACATTTTGCAAAAATGAGGAAAAAGTAGACTTATGAGATCGGGCAAATGTGTGTCTGCCTGTCTGTCCTTCTGTCTGTCTGGCTGTGTGTGCCCCCCCCCCTATCAACTCCTAAACGGCTGGAGCAATGAAAACAAAATTTGGTAGAGGTAAAGATCTATACCTGAATATCTCACGGCCATATTTGAAAATGATATCAGTGCTACCAACTGCTGAAAAATCGCAATTGAAATTTGAGCTCCATGTTGGATATCATGGAAGGTATGAACGGGAGCTATTTCGAAATTGGCACACGTATAGATAATAATATTGCAGTTTAATTTCCAGGAGGCCATACATGGCAGTGCTGCCAAAATGACTATAAGCCTACTGATAGGTCCAATTTTTAATGCATATAACTTCTACACTATCAATTGGAATTCAACCAAATTTCGTATGTGCAATGTATACATAAACAGATATGACTGAGCGTATTCTCAAGAGCCTCCAGGACTGCCAACTGTTAATAAATGCTCTCATTTGTTTAAATTCAAATACCCATATATCAGAAAGTATGCAAGCCGACAGCTTTAAACTATGCACACGTATAGTACCTGACATTTTATATTAATTTGGAGTAACTTTTATAGGCCTACGTCAGTGCTACCAACATGATTCTAAGCGTACTGAGAGGTCCAACTTTAAATACATGTAACTTCTATACTATCAGTTGGATTTCAACCAAATTTCGTATGTGCTATGTGTAACATAACAGATATGACTATAAGTATTCTTAAGAGCAATCAGGGCTGCCAACTGTTAATAAATGCTGTCTATATTTTTTCCCTAAGATCAATATATCAGAAAGTATGCAAGCCAACAGCATACTTTGCACACGTAGAGCACCTGACATTCTAGATTAATTTGGAGTAATTAATATAAGTCAGTGCTGCCAACATGATTCTATGCCTGCTGATAGGTCCAATTTTAAAATGCATGTAACTTCTATACTAAATACTGGATTTCCTTCAAAATTGACACAATAATAGATCATATTATTTCAGATTATTTCTGACCAATACATGTATGTCATTGTTGCCAACATGATTTTACGCGCGCTGTTAGATCCAATGTTTAACTGCATGTAACGTCCATGCTATCCATTGGACTTCAACCAAATTTTGTATTCTGTTCCTTAAGAGATGGAACTAAGAATATATTCAGTCACCAGGGCTACCAACTGTAGGTCTCTATTAGGCTACATTATGCCAGGTATACAGTATTTCGAACTAATTAGAAATTTCGATATTACCAACTTAATTTCGTCATTATTCTAGATAGATCCATATAGATTAATCATTGGCATGAATCTTACATTTTAAGAAAAGTAGGCTCTTTAGTTCGTCACGGAACTTCTTGTTAAATTTGAATTATTCGAATAGTTACACTATTCCTTTTTTCTAATCAAATATTCGTATTCAAAATTATGTTCAAATATTAACAGCCCTATTATGTTGAAGATAATTGCTGTTTTAAGGGGCCTAACTTCTTGGTCATTGGCCCCTAATTGTTTGGGTGATAGTGAAAGATGTGAATGTAATGTATACTATAACTAAAACTAACTACACATTTACATACTAGAAGAAGGAGTCGAAAACAAAATGAGAATAAGGAGAATAAAGGACAGGAGGAAAAGGAAGGACTTGGAAGGAAGGAGAGCCATGAAAGGCAGATTAGGAAAGGAAATAGGAGAGGTTCCTCCCCAGAGGCAATGGAAAGAGGGGGGAAAAGACCGGACCCAGCTCAGGAATCCCTCGGGGTCGCCAACTCCAGAACCCACCAGCCGTGAACCTTTGAGGGTGTAGCATTATCCAGGGTGCACCATAAGTGGTGGGGCTACATACACCCTGCCTCCTTGAGGGCTTTGAGCACAAGGCAGGAGATAACAGGAAAAGAAAAGAAGGCTGACTCCTCGCAGAAGGAGGGTATCAGAAAAGGATGAGACACGGGGAAATTAAGGCGGGAAGGGAAGAGACTCCCTAGGCCTCCGATACCCTAATACCGTCGGGGTCGGAAGAGAACAAGAGTTGACCAAGGGAGTTCGATATGAAAGATGACAAAGAGGAGCCTGGCACAAGTATGTGGAAGTAATTCCGAACTCAGCTGGAGCCCCGTGGTCGCCAACCCATGTCCCACTAGTCGTGAGCCCCTGGGGAACAGCCCTATTATACACACTTAGCTGATTCTAGTTTGTACTAACGCCTGCTACACTCGACTGTTGTAATATGTCAATATGACGATAAACAAGGGATGTATGAAGTAGAAGAGACACCACAACAAACAATGCCAAACGTGAAAAGAGAAGAACATCAACTGAGTTTCAAATATAGGTCATATTTGATTAAATTTTTAATCATTCCGAGGCAAATAACATCGAACAGCCATTACCATACAAAGAGCTAACTCCAGGGAAGTTGACGCACACATTAAACAAGTGTACTGGGAAATTGCGTCAATTATGCTGTTATACAGGACGTGTTAGCTTTGATAGTCTGCTATTTACCGGTGTATAGTATACTCAACAAGTCACGACAGCGTAGATACTAGCATTCTGAGGTCAAAGTTCGAGTTCTGGCCAAAATTCAGGAGCGGGATACACTTCAGCCTTATGAAAACAGGTCTAAGAAGGGATAGGTTTGATCCACACCTCACCTTTCCTAGAAGTAGTATGATGAGAGTTACCACTTCTACTTTTAGCGAATGCCAAAGCTACAGCCAACTCCTACACGGATTCCCGACCCAATTTGAAAAAAATTACGAGCCTTACAGTAGTCGCATATGATGTGTAACATCTGACATAGAAGAAACCTCACGTGAAATTGTTGATACACCGGTATTTTATACTTTTATTGGCAAAGATATTAATCTATTGTAAAAGGGAGTGTTTTACAGATATTGTAGTTTATAATACGGAACTCATTTTATTAGATGATTTGTAGCTTCCACCAGCACTAGCCTAAATAAAGAATACGATATGGATCATCTAGTTTAATAGACCCGACACAGCTCATAACCTTAAATTCCTTATAAACAGGTCCTCTTGATTCACAGACCAACCAACACGTAATTTCATATGGATTCTGTTAAAATGAGTCATATTAATATGATAAATATCGTTTAAAATGATAATCTGGTAGCAAAAATACCTAACCAGTCCGGGATTCGAACCCAAGATCTCTAGATTCACAGTCATAAGCACTAACCCCACGGCTATTTCGACTACGCCAATTTTGTGCTCAAGATGGTGACTTATTTCCACGTTCCAATAATACCCCACTACGGAATTAAGTTTCATTTATATTTTGCTTGTTTCGATAATGTTCCTGCGTGAAATTGAGTTTAAAATGCCTTATGAATAGGCCCTTTGGTTTGTAAAGAGAATGTATTCAGTAATAGTTCATGAAGGCTTGCTCAATTCTCGTATAACCACAATGATTATATTATATTGATGACTGCATTACCGTTATGTGGGTTAATATTTGAATAGCCATTGTGCAGAAACATAATACCGACAATGCCGACTACTTACAATGTTTGATATTAAGGCATTTTACCAAAGCCTGAGCGGAGTTGAGGAACTTATTTTTGAGTCCCTTGGAGGACCGAGCGGAATTAAGGAAAATCGAGCGGAATTGATGTTCGACCGGTCAAACATCTGTTTCTTGAGCTATGATTGGTGGGAGAAACAGTTTCATAATGAAACATAGTGTTATAATGACCACCATTATAGTACAGTTTTCTGACATATAATAGTCAGGGTCGAACATAAACATTTTATAGTGTTTACATATTGTGTTAAATAGTGTCAGGAGCAGAAGTACCGACAGCCGTAGCTACGCTCGCTAACGCGCAGCGCTAGGCCATGGGGGCAATGTCTCTGCAGACTCGGTAGACGTGGGTTCGAACCCCACTTTCGGCCGTCCTTGAAATGGTTATCCGTGGGTTCCCAATTTCTACTCCAAGCAAATGCTGGGACGATACATTCTACTGACAGGCCGCAACCGCTTCCCCACATCCATGCCTAGATTAATGCATTCATTTCATCTCTAATTCCTCTCATGAGGTTGACGTCAGGTAGGGCAGTCGGCTGTAAAAACCATCCTCCTGATAGATTTTCATCGCATCTCTTCCCCGACCCAGTTGGAAAGGGAATAATAGGGGGTAGACATACAGTACAGGGTCTTTCATATAAAATAAGAGCGTCAAGCGGTGGCTTTGTTAACCGCAGCTGCGGTCACCTTGGCCGAGCTTGTGGCACGCCAAGGCCCCCTGCTTTAAGCGTGTGTACAATCCTATATGATGCAGCGGCCTTGCTAGCGTGTGTACAATGCTGAAATCTTACTTTAGTTTGTTAGTTATTGTTGATGAAACCGAAACCCCCTACTTGTGCTAATTTTGTGAGTGATTTATTCGGAGACCGTTCAAGATTCTCGCCAATGTCATCTAGCTCATCCTCTGTTAAAACTGTTAGTGTGCGGGCATGTTTCTTACTGAACATCGAGCCAGTAGTGTCAAACTTATTTGCAATTACGTGAATCTGTGCTAGTGAAGGTGGCAATTCATCAGGAAATTACTGAACAAATGCATCACGTACGCAGCGAGCCGACTCGTACTTAAAATAAGTTTTGCATAAAAAATACGATGTTGCAATGATAACTGTCTCACCATGTTAGCACTTGAGGATTAGACTGGCGACTGAGCAACTGCACGCTTATTGCAAGGTCAAGTTTGGTAATGTCAATCTGTTATTTTTATACAGTCCATCGAAACTTGAAAAAAAAAACAGCCCTCGTATGTACTATGCACGCGCTTTCAATACTAGAGCAGGGGGCCGTGGCGCGCCACAAGCTCGGCCAAGGTGACCGCAGGTGAGGTTAACAGAGCCGCCGTTTGGCGCTCATATTTTTTATGAAAGACCCCGTACATAGGCCTACAGTGTCAGAAGCAGAAGTCCCAGCAGTTCAATGTGCGTGGGTTGGCGACCACGGGACCAAAGCTGAGTTCAGCATTACTTCCGCTTACTTGTGCCGGGCTCCTCTCTTTTATCTTTCCTGTCTACCTCCTTTGGTCAACTCATATTCTTTTCCGACTCCGACGGTATTAGGGTATCCGAGGCCTAGGGAGTCTTTTACTTTCCTGCCTTAATTGGCCCTTGTCTCGCCTTTCCTGATCCCTCATTCTTCCAGGTCAGACCTCTCCTATTCTCTTCATATTATCTCCTGCCTTCTACTCAAGGCCCTCAAGGAGGTAGGGTGTGTGTAGCCCCACCGCTTATGGTGCATTCTGGATAGTACTACACCCTCAGGGGATCACGGCTGGTGAGTTTGGAAGTTGGCGACCCCGAGGGATTCCTGAGCTGGGTCCGGTTTCCCCCCCACCTTTTCCATTGCCTCTGGGGCGGACCCCATCTTCATTCCCTTTCGTATCTACCTTTCATGGCTCTCCTTCCTTCCAAGTTCCTCAATCCGCTTTCTTCGAGGGTTGAGGGCATTTCTTTTTCT
This sequence comes from Meconema thalassinum, assembly GCA_946902985.2. Classification (NCBI taxonomy): domain Eukaryota; kingdom Metazoa; phylum Arthropoda; class Insecta; order Orthoptera; family Tettigoniidae; genus Meconema; species Meconema thalassinum. The sequence goes on from OX336388.2 coordinate 2,136,142,622, forward strand.
CCTGTCCTTTATTTGCCTTATCCTTCATTTGTTTTCCGTTTCCTCTTCTAGTCTGTCAGTATTATGTTTAGTATTATCTCATTTCCATGTTCGCTATCACCCAAACCATTAGGGGCCGATAACCCAGATGTTAGGCCCCTTAAAACTACAATTATCATCATCATCATCAACAGTTCAATGTGCGTGTTACCGTCGTGTGTTGTCAACCTTGCTGACTAGGCTGACTGCACTTGGAACTACAGCTTACAATGGAAACAGAAATAGCCACGCGGAGCGCCCATATACCTTGCTATTTGTGAAGTGATGGGAAGAGGAATGACTTGATATTACCTACTGCACTTTGCAAATGGCGCAGTGGTCGAAACCAGTTTATGTGCCAGGCCTGTTTGAGTGCGAAGAGCTTTAATGTCTGGTGTTACGACTGTTCATATACCTCAGTGTTGTGCAAGTTTATTGCCTGCATTAGGAGCATGATGCAGTGGCTCAACATGAGAGCGCCATGTCAACAACACCAGGTTACGATCAGGATACATCGCAGTCCACACACGCCCGGATAATATCAACGTTGGACAACTCCTCTTTTGCTTTTATTACAGGAGAGGTGAAAAGCTATATCCACAATATGGTTGTCAGTATCATGGTGATTTTTAGCCTATTTTCATTAATAAAAAAAATAGGCCTATGAGATCACCTTTTGTCCGTGTGTGTGTGATTGTGTGTGTGTCCCCCCTAATGACTTCTAAACAGCTGGAGCGATTTCAATGAAACTCGGTAAGTTCACAGCACTAATCAAGGCGACCCCGACCGTGCCCTTCAAATTTCGATACCTCTCACCAATCCAAAATGGCGGCTGTGTGAAATATTTCACCAGCATTCAATATCTCCGAAACTATTACCGATATCACCCTGGAATTTTGTACGGTGATAAAGAGAATTACTAGAAGTTCACCTATGTGACCTTTGAGAAACTGGTAACTACGAAAACATCATGGCGGCCAAGCGAAGTTGCGACTTTTAAATAGACGTTTCTCGCGATTTAACCAACCAAACGCAATGAAACTTGGTAAAGTATATGTTTATACACATTGAAATGCACCGACATCTAACTTCATTCAATTGTTTACATACCCTCAAGATGGCGGCTGTGCGATAAATTTCACCGGCATTCTATATCTCTGAAACTATTACCGGTATGAAACCAAGTCATGGGGTTGTCTGTATTGGAAGCCAAGGGGAGCCATTGAATCTGTTCTCTTTTGGAATCGAATAATTTGGAAATCGATATCAATTAGTTAATTTTATTTTCTTCATCTGCACTTCTAATGACTGACGGTGTTTTAAAATAATGTAATTATGTGTAATGTATTAAAAAAATATAAAATCAGTCTTATTAGCCTATTTTCAATTTTGTAAAAATAGGCTTATGAGATCACCTTTTGTCCGTGTGTGTGTGTGCGCGCGCGTGTGTGTGTGTGTGTGAGAGAGAGGAGTGTGTGTCCCCCCCTAATAATTTCTAAACGGCTGGAGCGATTTCAATGAAACTCGGAAGTTCATAGCAATATTCCGGACGACCACGACCGTGCCCTTCAAATTTTGTTACGTCTCACCAATCCAACATGGCGGCTGTGTGAAATATTTCACCAGCATTCAATATCTCCGAAACTATTACCGATATCACCCTGGAATTTTGTACGGTGATAAAGAGAATTACTAGAAGTTCACCTATGTGACCTTTGAGAAACTGGTAACTACGAAAACATCATGGCGGCCAAGCGAAGTTGCGACTTTTAAATAGACGTTTCTCGCGATTTAACCAACCAAACGCAATGAAACATGGTAAAGTATATGTTTATACACATTGAAATGCACCGACATCTAACTTCATTCAATTGTTTACATACCCTCAAGATGGCGGCTGTGCGATAAATTTCACCGGCATTCTATATCTCTGAAACTATTACCGGTATGAAACCAAGTCATGGGGTTGTCTGTATTTGAAGCCAAGGGGAGCCATTGAATCTGTTCTCTTTTGGAATCGAATAATTTGGAAATCGATATCAATTAGTTAATTTTATTTTCTTCATCTGCACTTCTAATGACTGACGGTGTTTTAAAATAATGTAATTATGTGTAATGTATTAAAAATATATAAAATCAGTCTTATTAGCCTATTTTTAATTTTGTAAAAATAGGCTTATGAGATCACCTTTTGTCCGTGTGTGTGTGCGCGCGTGTGTGTGTGTGTGTCCCCCCCCTAATAATTTCTAAACGAATGGAGCGATTTCAATGAAACTCGGAAGTTCATAGCACTATTCCGGACGACCACGACCGTGCCCTTCAAATTTTGTTACGTCTCACCATTCCAACATGGCGGCTGTGCGAAATATTTCACCAGCATTCAATATCTCCGAAACTATTCCCGATATCACCCTGGAATTTTTTCGGTGATAAATGGAACTACTAGAAGTTTACCTATGTGACTTTTGAAAACCAGGTAACTATTCAACCAACATGGCGGCCACGCGAATTTGCGACTTTTAAATAAACGTTTCTTGCGATTTTACCAACCAAACGCAATAAAACTTGGTACAGTATATGTTTATACACATTGTAATGCACCGATATCTAACTTGATTCAAGTGTTTACATAACCACAAGATGGCGGATGTGCGAAATATTTCACCGGCATTCTATATCTCTGAAACTATTAGCGGTATCACCCTGAAATTTTGCATGGAGATAAAGTGCACTACAGGAAGTTTATTTACAAGACTTTCAAAAACCGGTTAACTACAAAACGAACATGGCGGCCAAGCGAATTTGAAAATGTCAAATAGACCTTTCTCGCGATTTAATGTTCCAACCGCAATGAAATCTGGTACAGGAATTGTTTATATACATTGTAATACACTGGTATCTAATTTAGATCAATTGTTTACATAACCTCAAGATGGCGGCTTTGCGAATTTTAAAATTAAGTTTTTTATTTCTTGTGATGTAATCATGGGATCAAAGTGAAAGTTTGAATAATGAACCTACGCAATAATTTTCCTTTAAAGGTACATGACTCTATGGCCTATACATTTAACAATCCAACTTGGCGACCATCCGAAATATTTAGACGGCTCTGAATATCTACTGATTTTTTTATGTTCATAGGGGCTTTAAGTTCACCTATAGGACGTTAAATAACCTGGTGATCACAAATACAACATGGCGGCGACGCGAAGTATAAATATTCACATGGACGTTTCTCGCAAATTAACCATCCGAGTGCAGTGAAACTTGGTACAGTAAATCCTTATATGAATGTTAATCCACTGGCAACTAATTTATTTCAATTGTTTCCATAACCACAAGATGGCAGCTGTGAGAAATATTTAAATCTCCTTGTTACTTCTTGTGTCCTGATCATGCGATTGTAGTTTGAATCCTACACGTACACAATAATCTTCATGTAACAGTACATAACCCTAGGAGCTACATATATAAAATCCAACTTGGCGACCATCCGAAATATTTAGTCGGTTCTCAATATCTACGAATCTATTACAGCAATCAAACTGAAATTTTGTATGTACATAGAGGCAATTAACATAAGTAGGATTTTTTGAAAATATTATGTATAGTTCTTCACGGAACTACTTGTAGTTAAAAATCACATGCACAAATTGTAGGCCTATTGAGACGCCTTTTGACAAAACTGAAATCCTTGAGTATCTCATACACCATAGAAACAGCTAATTCATCCAAATCTGCACTCTCCAACTCAGCACACTCACAATGTCCACTGTTAAGAATATTACCAGCGTCGTTACAGGTTAAACATTCAGCCATGATGGATATGCAGTGCATGCTGGAAGCAGGTTGCATGAATGGAAGCTTCTCATTGGTTACTAAAGAAGTTGCCATTTTTTGAAACGAAACTATGGTGGAATTGTCCATGTTTTGACTCTGAACTGAGCAAATACATCCTGTTCTACCTAAGTTCTGTCCCTTTTGAAGCAGAACAGTTGTTGATTCGCATTCAGCATAAGAAATCACATAAGCGTGAACCAAAATCTCAAAACTGCCAAAAATGGATTTGTCCAACTTTTATACCAAGCTCCTTATATGTAACCAGGGACCTCAGGATACAAGTTTCTTATCTCCGTGGTGCAGTCAACATTGAGATATGTATCTAGGAACCTTCTCAGAATGCAAATTTCTAATCTCCGTGGCGTTCTAAACATTGAGATATGTATGAAGAACCGACTCATGATAAAAGTTTCTTATCTCCGTGCCCCCCAAAGGGCTCACATCAAGTAGGACGTGGGCTGGCGACAACAGGATTCGAGCTGAGTCAGGCATTGCTTCCACTTACTTGTGCCGGGCTCCTCTCCGTCTTCTTTGCTGTCGACCTCTCTTGGTCAACTCTTGTTCTCTTCGGACTCTGACGGTATTAGGGTGTCCGAGGCCTAGGGAGTCTCTTCCTTTCCCGCCTTAATTGGGCCTTGTCTCATCTTTCCTGATACCCTCCTTCTGCGAGAGGTCAGCCTTCATTTTCTTCTCATGATATCTCCCACCTTCTGCACAAGGCCCTCAATGAGGCAGGGTGTGTGTAGCCCCACCACTTCTGGTGCACCCTGGATATTGCTACACCCTCAAGGGCTCACGCCTGGTGTGTTAGGGAGTTGGCGATCCCGGGGGATTCCTGAGCTGGGTCCGTCTTTTCCCCTTCCACTGACTTTGGGGCGGGCCCTCTCCTCTTTCCCTTTCCTATCTGCCTTTCATGGCTCTCCTTTCTTCCAAATCCCCCAATCCTCATTCTTCGAGGGTTGAAGGCATTTTTTTTCTGCCTCTCCTTTATTTGCCTTATCCTTTATTTGTTTTCCATTTCTTCTACTAGTATGTAAGTTTGCAGTTAGTATTAGTTATAGTTTTCATTCTCATCTCTTCTTTCACTATCACCCAAACCATTAGGGGCGATAACCTAGATGTTAGGCCCCTTAAAACGACAATTATCATCATCATCATCATCATCATCATCATCGTATCTCCGTTGCGCTGTAAACATTGAGATACGGATCAAGGGACCGACGGGACTGTATGAATTCGTAGCGTTAGGCTAAAGTGAGCTAATAACATTCATTCAAAAATTTCGTATTTTTTTCTTCTAGCGTCTTCGAGTGTCATTTAAAAATTAAATCGAACCCGTACCTTTGGGAAGAATGCTAGTCACCACACCACGAGGTTGTCAAAGTAGAGAGTGTAGACAGTGGCGTTGTTCTCAGGTTAAGAGTGTTTGCTAACAAGCTCGCTTGTGTCTGACTTAGAAAAGACGCCCGAGGATCTATTTCGGGCGGTAGTAAAACAGTAGGCAGTGTGGTTCAAAAGAAAGGGATAGGAATGAAAGATTTTGTGTAGGAAGTAATGAACACATTAATGGAAAACTGATAGCTACCGAACATCCAGAGTATTGAGTTACGAATGCACTTTGGTCACAATTTCTATGTAGCAGCTGGCTTCGCAAGAACTACAAAAGGGAATTCCTACACAATTTGGCAGGAACTGCATGAGGCTATATATTAACCAACTGTCATCTAGTACATGGTTAAATTTAATCTTCAACATATTGAAGTAATCGATGTCATGATATGGGCCCGAGGCAGCTTTCCATCTCACTTCGGGAATGTGTGCAAGTGACTGGGAATCCGTAACTCCACAGTTTTACAAGTCACCAAACTAGCGCTGAAGGGATTGATTGCAATATCATCTAACCAATGTGGCTGAAATGTTTGGTTTTCGTTTTCACGCCAACTTTCAAACTTTCATTCTGGATTACGTCGTCCCCCTTTTTTTTAAGAAATATTGTATAAAGTATTAGAAGTTTTATAAATGTTGTCGCTAATGACAACCTTTTGATCAACGAAGCAATAAATAAATAAATGAAAATGAAAATCCACAGCCTGCTTCCAGTCTCCGACGGGTCAGGAATGGAATGAATGAAGCCCCCATCTAGCGGCGAGGATATGAACTGTGCCGGCTGCCGAGGCCTGACGCACTCCTCTGGGGCAATGATTAAATGAATGACAGATGAAATGAAATGAAATGATAGTGGAGAATGTTGCTGGAATGAAATTTTGACAGGGAAAACCGGAGTACCCGGAGAAAAACCTGTCTGTCTCCGTTTTGTCCAGCAGAGATCTCACATGGAGTGACCGGGATTTGAACCATGGACACAGTGGTGAGAGGCCGGCGTGCTGCCGCCTTAGCCAAGGAGAATAAATAATTAAGTAAATAAATAAATGAATAAACTTTCTTCAGCTATTCACAATTAATTGGGGTCGCCGGAGCCAACCAGGCTCATTTTGGATTTGGCGGGGTTTTAAGCCCGGATGCCCTTCCTGACGCCACGTGATTTTTCAAGTGAAAATTCCACGCTGCCGTAAATAAATAAATAAATAAATAAATGAATAAATAAATAAATAAATAAACATTATTGTGTTTGAAGCCCAACCATCACACACAGGAATTTCCCCTCAGTCGAGTGCAAACAGTAACCATGTGAAATGCTCTCAACAGGACCGCGCAAGACTCAACCAGATAAGTAGCCTGTACAATACAATCTGAATTGACTATTTACAACAACCACATATTCACTACAAACAAGTGAATTCTGGAGTTCAATCACCACTTCCAGCTTCTCAACAAATCATCACATAGACCACAACTAACAAATACTGACGAGTTGCACTATCTCAACTAATACTGCAACTAAATAAATATAGATGTCGCTTCCGTAGTGTAGCAGTCAGCATGGTTAGCTACCGACCCGGAGGTCCTGGGTTCGATTCCCGGCTCTGCCACGAAATTTGAAAAGTGGTGTGAGGACTAGAACGGGGTCTACTCAGCCTCGGGTGGAACAAATGAGTAGATGGGGTTCGATTCCCACCTCAGCCATCCTCGAAGTCGTTTTCTGTGGTTTCCTACTTCGTCGTCGGGCAAATGCCGGGATGGTTCCTACTGTAAGGCCACGGCCGCCTCCTTCCCATTTCCTTGCCTAACCGTCCCACTCTTCCCATCCCTTCATCAGGCCCCCTGTTCGCTTTGCAGGTGAGGCCGCATGGGCGTAGTGCTCGTCACACTCCCCAGTTGTATCCCAGACTCAGAGTCTCAAGTTCCAGGACACTGCCCTCAGTTGTGGTAGATGTGGGATCCCTCGCTTAGTCCGTGGGCAAAGCCAATCCTGGAGGGTAAAACGATAGCGAAAAAAAAACCTATATATTGTAAATATGTAAATATGTTTACCCATACTTTCAGACATAGATTTTATAGCCTACTGTAAGTGTAAATGATCTGATGATGATCGCTTGACGATTGAAACTGGTCATACAAGTCTATTTATTAATCTCATGTAGTTTTTTCAGGATTAGGGAAGAACCTATCGTGTTGACCGACTGAAAAGCATCAGACTTTTGTTAAAGTAAATAACTAAACAAATATACACACATCAAAAAAAGTTTTGCATCACCTCGGTTCCAAGAGTTCCGGAACCGTTAAATACAAAGGGAATAGAGATCAACACAAACAACATTTCAGCTCGTTTTATTGCTCATGAGACCCACACATTGCATGTTGTACCATCATACAGCTAGACTTTCAGCATTTGTGGTCCAGATTGCAGTACACACCACTACCTCTAATACCCAGTAGCACGTCCTCTTGCATTGATGCATGCCTGTATTCGCCGTGGCATACTATCCACAAGTTCATCAAGACACTGTAGGTCCAAATTGTCCCACTCCTCAACGACAATTCGGCGTAAATCTCTCAGAGTGGTTGGTGGGTCATGACGTCCAAAAACAGCCCTTTTCAACATATCCCAGGCATGTTCGATAGGGTTCATGTCTGGCGAACATGCTGGCCACTGTAGTCGAGCGATGTCGTTATCTTGAAGGAACGCATTCACAAGATGTGCACGATGAGGTCGAGAATTGTCGTCCATGAAGACAAATGCCTCTCCAATATTCTGCCGATATGGTTGCACTATGGGTCGGAGGATGTCATTCAGGTATCGTAAAGCCGTTTCGGAGCCTTCCATGACCACCAGTGGCGTACGTCGGCCCCACATAATGCCACCCCAAAACATCAGGGAACCACCACCTTGCTGCACTCGCTGGACAGTGTGTCTAAGACGTTCAGCCTGACCAGGGTGCCTCCAAACACGTCTCCGATGATTGTCTGGTTGAAGGCATATGCGACACTCATCGGTGAAGAGAACGTGATGCCAATTCCGTGGGGTCCATTCAGCATGTTGTTGGGCCCATCTGTACCGCGCTGCATGGTGTCGGGGTTGCAAAGCTGGACCTCGCCATGGACGTCGGGAGTGAAGTTGCGCATCATGCAGCCTATTGCGCACAGTTTGAGTTGAAACACGACGTCCTGTGGCTGAACGAAACGCTTTATTCAACATGGTGGCATTGCTGTCAGGGTTCCTCCGAGCGGCAATCCGTAAGTAGCGGTCATCCACTACAGTAGTAGCCCTTGGGCGGCCTGAGCGAGGCCTGTCATCGACAGTTCCTGTATCTCTGTACCTCCTCCATGTCCGAACAACATCGCTTTGGTTCACTCTGAGACGCCTGGAAACTTCCCTTGTTGAGAGCCTTTCTTGACACAAAGTAACAATGCGGACGCGATCGAACTGCGGTATTGACCTTCTAGGCATGGTAGAACTACAGACAACATGAGCAGCGTACCTTCGTCCTGGTGGAATGACTGGAACTGATCGGCTGTCGTACCCCCTCCGTCTAATAGGCCCTGCTCATGCATGGTTGTTTACATCTTTGAGCAGTTTTAGTGACATCTATGAACAGTCAAAGGGACTGTATCTTGGATACAATATACACAGTCAACGTCTATATGCCGGAGATCTGGGAACCGAGGTGATGCAAAACTTTTTTTGATGTGTGTATAAAGAATATTACGAAATATGTCCGCCTCGTTGCGGTTCGATACCCGGTTCTATCAGGGCTGTAACGAGGAATGCTGAGCCTTGTTAGACAAATCCGAGAAGCGACGGGTGCGATTTCTATCTCAATAATCCTGGACGTTTGCCACTTCTAGTCCAGAAAAATGCTGGGATGGTGTCAAATTTAAGGCCATGGCCGCTTCCCAACCAAATACACACACTAGTAGAGACATCACAGTGACACAGGTTATCAGACATCTACACACACCTAAGTACACGGGGCTACATGGCCACGATTCCGCAAGAACAGTAGTGCGAAACTAGTACACATAGTTAAACGATTGTCAAGCAGCGAAAAATCGAACAATATGCAGTCCCTTGAGAGTCCCTGATGCTCGCTAAGCCCGCGCCTTTAGAAGTCCACCCGTAGCACTCATAAGGCAGTCCACGTTGCCTATTACCGAAGGGGAAATATAGGAAAGCTGAAGTCTGGATTGGAAGGAGATGATGATGATGATGATGATGATGATAAATGTTGTTTTAAGGGGCCTAACATCTAGGTTATCGGCCCATAATGGTTTGGGTGATCGTGAAGAAGATGATGAAATCTAAACTATAACTAAAACTAACTACTAACTTAAATACTAGAAGAAGAAATGAAAAAAAAAAGGAGAATAAGAAATATAAAGGACAGGAGGAAAAGAAATGCCCTCAACCCTCGAAGAATGCGGATTGAGGGATTTGGAAGGTAGGAGAGCCATGAAAGGCAGATAGGAAAGTGAAAGAGGAGAGGGTCCTCCCCACAGGTAATGGATAAAAGGGGGAAAACCGGACCCAGCTCAGGAATCCCTCGGGGTCACCAACTCCCGAACTCTCCAGCCGTGAGCCCCTGAGGGTGTAGCAATATCCAGGGTGCACCAGAAGTGGTGGGGCTACATACACCCTGCCTCCTTGAGGGCCTTGAGCAGAAGGCAGGAGAGAACAGGAAAAGAAAAATAAGGCTGACCCCTCGCAGAAGGAGGGTATCAGAAAGATGAGACAAGGGCCAATTAAGGCGGGAAAGGAAGAGACTCCCTAGGCCTCGGATACCCTAATACCGTCGGGGTCGGAAGAGAACAAGAGTTGACCAAGTGTGGTCGACAGGATAGAAGACGGAGAGGAGCCGGCCACAAGTAAGTGGAAGCAATGCCGGACTCAGCTGGGGCCCCGAGGTCGCCAACCCACGTCCCACTAGATGTGAGCCCCTGGGGGACGATTGGAAGGAGAGCGTTAGATGAACGAGTCTGCTTAGTCACTCCTAACAAGTTCGGAAGTGCTTTACCCTCCTAGTGGTCTGGCTCTGTGGATAATAGGTTAGCGTGCAAGCCTTTGGCCCGAAGGGTCCCGGGGTTCGATTCCCGACCGGGCCATGGGGAATTTAATATCCTGTGGTTAATTTATTCCTACGGCTCGGGGACTGGGTTTTTGTGACGTCTCCGTGAGCAAAGAAACCCAAAAAAAAAACTGGAAACATAGAAAAAAACGAAAACCAAAGTATAAATAAAATAAAATTTATAAAAAAGTGCTGGGCCCTGCGACTTATGCATGCACATTCTCACCTACGCTGCAGAGAACAGAGGGAAGGCTATATTCAGGAGTAGATATCTGTGCGTAATGTGAAATACAAAGCAATTAGCAGAGAACCTTCCCAGAGCAAACCTGTTGCTATTTATTTTGGTGTTATTTTACTTTCTACATAGGCTGAAGAATTTTTATGTTAATCTGTGTTGTTGTAGTGTCTGAAGTAGTGTGTATTCATAATTGAGGATACCATATTGAAGGGGTAACCGTACCCGATCATTACGAACTATCCAAGCATTTGACTGAAGTAAAAGTGGAGAAACTATGGAAAATACTTTCTTCACTCACTTATATTTTGTTTTGCTTCACAGAGCTGACGGTACTATACCCCCATTAAAACCATCAGATCAGAACGAATTTGTAGGCAAAACCGGACATAGAAGCCAAGACCATTGTAACCAGGGTTTTAATTTGTAGACCTGCTCCGGGACATCAGAAGATAGGAAGAGAAACTGGAAGAACCTTCGCACAACTCTTCTCGTTCATAATTTACGTGACTTTTGACTGTGATACTTCTTACGTCAATAGTCCACAAATTGAAACGCTTGCACTAAGATACATCGCCTCGTGATATGTATTTTAAGAGACTGCGAGGGGGTTGCATGACGTTCCTTCAATAAATTTACAGGAACTAAACATCAAGACCACACATCATACTGTTTAACAGGAGTCTCACATCTTGAAGCACACAATTCCCCCTTAATTGTTGCCAAGAGTAGTGGTTCTTCATAACTCAGCAGTCTCTTTGAGCCTCACAAATTATAACTTTCACTGGCGTTCAGACTTCTATATCACTGATATACAGAACGTGGACCAACGAGAAGGAATATCAATGGCCCATCGCCATTCATGGCTTCCATGATATGATATGCCCAACCAAGTCGTACCACCATGATAGACAGAACAGGGACCAACGAGAATCAAGCATCACTTTTTATCTCTTTTATTCTAACTTTAAATGGTATGGATTCTGTCCTGAGGAAGGAAATCATGATGAAAATTAATAAATATAAAACAAAAGTATTGGAATGCAGTTGAAAAAAAGGAAGCTTGTAGTTGAACGTGACCGTTAATCTCGCGATCATAAGCCACGGGACCTCCGTTTTACGTTGAATCCAAACCACAGGACATGGCATTTCACATAGAAAATCGCACATGCAGTGACCGGGAATCGAACCCGGTCTGCCTTGGTGAGAGACATACAGCTTGACCGCTGCGCCACCACGCCCCCCCGAATGCAGTTGAAAGGCATCAGAGAACCCTTTGAATGTCAAATTGGCAGGTGAAAAATTCTAAAGGAAGTAGGTGACTCCTGTTACTTAGGAAGCAAAATAACCAGTGATGGACGAAGCAAAGTGGATACAAAGAGTAGGTTAGCACAGGCAAGGAAAGAATTTCGAGAGAAAAGGAATCTGTTGACATCGAATATAGATTTAAGTATTAGAAAGTAATTTTTGAAAGCCTTTGTCTGGAGCGTGCTGGCCTATGGAAGTGAAACTTGGACTGTTGGAGCAGCAGAAAAGCGTTTGAAATGTGGTGTTACAGGAGAATGATAGGGTTACAAATGAAGAGGTATTAAGACGAGTGGGAGAGGAAAGATGTTTCTGGCGACTGCTAATGAAGAGACACCCAGGAATAGAAAACTTACGTGCAAAAGGATCGATTAGGGATAATAACAGTAGGGGTAGACCAAGGTTAGAATAGAATATGTTAAACAGATTGCCTTGGATGTAGGGTGTGGTAGCTATGTGTAGATGAAACGGATAGCTCAGGATAGGGAAGCATGGAGCACTGCATCAAACCAATAGAAAGCCTGAGGACTCAAACAACAACATTCTAACTTACTTTCTTCTCTTTATGCTTTCTTTTCACTGTGTATCTATGGTTATTATTTAAGCATTTCAATGATACAACTTGTTTAACGAATCATTCGATAATTAACGGAATAGTCGGATTACTTTTAATGTGAATATTTCGAACTTTGTATTTTCAAACAGGTTGAAAATTCACATAATTCGAATTTTAAAATGCTTGGAACACGGTATTCGATTGTGCGAATAATTCGAACAGTCGAACTAATTATATGATCGAATGAAATATTCGATTTTGAAATTATTTGAACATTTCTCCCCCGTGAGACAGTTGAAATGAGAACCGCAATCCCCAGTTGTTGTCAGACGACTAAATCTACCCCATTTTAAACCTCCAACTGCAGATAAAATTTGGCTGAGCTGGAAATACACTGAGGGCCTTCTCTATAGAACACAACCTCGCAGGGGCCGTGTAGCGCTGGGTATTGCAGCAAGACATTGGTGCTAGCAGCACCGTAGCGCCCAACTAGCTTAACACATTTACACTTTTCAACGTATTTAATAATCATCATTACTCACATTGATTACAGAGTAGTTGCTGTAAATGCTGTCCTTCAAATTATAAACACACGTTGCATCAACGTAGGCAGTTTTGATACTCATCCTCACTGACATTGCATTCTTGAGAGCCTCCAGAGTACGCGAATTGTTTCTGTTTACCTTTTGTTTGAGATTCCTCCACAAGTAACAAGTGGTTCCAGGAAGAACTATACAACCTATTTTCATATATCCTACGTATGTTACTTGCCTCTATCAATATACGAATTTCAGTTTGATGGCTGTAATACAGGCTGTTCCAGGCGAGCAGTTCGCTAGTGAGCAGTAGAGTACTCGCCGCCTTGCGTGAGTAAACCCGCAACATGCGATACAGCTCTGTTGTGGGGGCTGCCGTCACTGCGCGGTGAGTACGTGAAGACTGGCAAGAAGCGCATGGACTTGTGTTATGACCTTCGCCCAGTGACGTATTGGCTATCACCCCCAGTCCCTCTCGAAGCGTGCTCCGAGCATCACCGCTGAGTACTCGCGTGTACTCATACTCAAACTCGTGGATTTGGAACAGCCTGCTGTAATAGATTCGTAGGTATTGAGCACCATCTAAATATTTCTGTTCATCGCCATGTTGGATTTTAATATTATTCAAATGTTGATTTCGATCGCATGATCAGAACACAAGAAATTTTAAAAATTCGCACAGCCGCCATTTTTGAGGTTATTTAAACATTGAACGAAATTAGGTGACAGTGCATTGCAATTGTATAGTCATTTGCTGTGGCAAATTTCACTTCGTTCGGATGGTTAAATCGTGGGAGAAGTCTATTTAAATGTTTCAAATTCGCTTCGCCGCCATGTACGTCTTGTACTTAACAGAATGTTGACAGTCACATAGGTGAACGTATAGTTGTGCCCTTCATCACCGTACAAAATGTCAGGGTGATATCAGTAACAGTTTCGGAGATATAGAATACCGATGAAGTTCAATGTTTCGCTGCAGGATTGTACCGACAGCGGTAGCTACGCTCTGTGACGTGCTGATGACCAAGGTGTCCATATACCCTAAACATGGACAACAACGTGAGCTATGTTATTGTTCTGTACCAAAATACATTATCCCCCTTATTCTTTTCAGATTGTCCCGACTAACGTAAGCCAAAAATTGTCATGCGAGGACTGGCGCCATGGGTAAATCTGACCCGACCGTAAATAATATAGAAATAACTTGAGTGTTCTAAAAGTTATGGACTTGTTTCATTCGCAGGGTGAAGTTCAAGGCTAGGAAGGAAGGTACAGTAAGCGACAGGAAATAAGGGCTGACCAAAACGAAAATATAGAGCCTTATTTAAGCCCCGGGTCAAAGAATACACATGCGCCAGTTATCGTGGGTTCAGATCAGATGGGTAGATACAGTAACATATAAAGACATATTGAGACGAGTGGAGAAAGAGACATTTTCCTGGTGACTGCTAATCAAGAGAAGGCATAGGTTGGTAGGACACATACGAATACTCTCAGGAATAGCGAAGTTTTGGAAGGAAAGTTCGAGGACAAGAACTGTAAAGGTAGACCAAGGTTAGACGTAGGGTGTTGCAGCTATGTAGATAAGCAACGATTAGCTCAGGACATGGAGACATGGACTGCTGCATCAAAACAGTCAAGAGAGTGAAGATTCAAACAACAAAAATAACAGAAATTTGGGGCAGCTTCGGTGGCGTAGTCGGTAGCATGCTGAGCTTCTATGCCCAAAATAGCGGGTTCAAACCCGGCCGAAGCCGTCGGATTTTTTAAGAGCGTTAAAAATCCCTCAGTATACCTTCCATCGGAGGGGAAGTAAAGCCGGCGGTCCCATGTCATAGATTTGTGGCATGTTAAAGAACCTTCCACTAATTGCACCTGTGTGAAGCTAAATTGGATAGGTTAAGAATGTAAACAACGCTCTTAGGTTTCTAAGTTCGTTGCCAAGAGCCGACTGCGGTGGCGTCTAGTAGCTGAGTTCTGAACTTGGCCTAGTAGTCTTTGACGGTGGCGCTTGGCGGCAAAAGTAGGAACTATTTGAAAAATTCTAAGTTGCAGTACTTAAATTTAAAAGACAGATAACACACACTAATACAGTCATCACAATTAACACCGGTTATCAAACAGATTCTACACACACCCCCGAAGTACACGGGGCTACATGACCGCGTTGTCGGAGCCCCTAAACTTAAGAACCAACCAACCAACAGAAATTTGGGGCTCTTTTGCACCTCCTGTCGTTGCTATTTTGTGCTGAAAATACCTTGGGGCGATGACGGTTAACGTCATGAATATTTGAACTCTTGACAGGACTACTTTGATGGCCGTTTCATGTAACCAGCCATAACAAAGTAGCTTGTTGTTGATGCACTGTTCCCATGGTGACAAGATGCTATCAAGATAAATAGCCTCTAAAAGCCTACGACATTATAATCTTCAGCTAAAGCCATTAGGAAAGTTACGCACGTCGTATTTCTGTCATATTCTCATATTTTATGACATGTAAAAACTGAATTTCGTATCAGGAAAATCTGAAAGCTTAGCTCACCTGGGGATAATTCAGGCTGCAAATGATGGGCAGAAATATTTTGAAAGAACATGTTGGAGAGTTGAAGTGATAAAGAACACTTATCACACTGGCAATCAGGAAATTTCGTAGGTTATTTCAACACATGGTGATCATCAACGTCTTGTGTAAACGTCTCTGATAACCTGTATTGTTGTGGTATCTGGGGTCATGTAAGAAGTTATAATTGGGGTAAGGATTGGTAGAAAGATGGCTGTGATTTTATGGTAGGTATCATCCCTCCCTATATTATTCTGCTAAGGTCTCATTCCAGTTTTATACCGAAAATAAGGTCCCATTAACACAACCTACACATATGGGGTACCTACAGGTTCAGCATAACCCAATGCGTAAGCGAAACGCACTCACTTACTCTTTAAATGCCTCAAATTAAATAAATACCTCCAAACATGTATATTTACAATGACATATTGCAACACGGTAACCATGGTAACAGAATCTCAGAGGTCCATCTATTTCTGTAAGACGCAATGCAATTCCAATTATTACATTACTGTGAAAGTTTCCAGACGGTTATAAGGTTATCACTGAACCAGATTAAGCTGTAAAATTCACCAATACATACATTATAATGCGCTTAAGGGGGTCAAGGGTCACTCTAGAATTTTTACACGCAATTTTCACGTGTGAGTGTGGTACGAAAGGTCTTTTTCACCCGATTATAAAGTGTCTGCGAAAACCACATTTAAAGACCCTTAAATTAACAGTGTCTGTGATATTCCCAGAAAACTAACTTCGCTCTGATATACCTATGAAGGAATGACAAACCCCTAACGACTGCACCAGTAGCTGAATTGATCAAGTCTGATTATTCATACCAAAGATAAATCAGTCATAGCATTCATGATTGAGATTTTGCTAAATGTACTCTTTACAACTAGACTATTCGCGGGCGAAGCCGCGACGGGTAATGCTAATCCCATATATTCTGAATAGAAGCCTCACGTAGCCTAAGTGGTATATTTTTGGTTGGTATGTTTCTACAGGCTCTTAGGCGCCATCTAACCTATCCCTAAAATGTTCGCAAACGACTACAAGCAGTGTAATTGCTGTCGGATTTGTTTGTGCTGATTCACAGGAATAAACACTGAACTGTTGCGTGGTATGGTGAACAAACTACGATATTGATTCTGATATTTAAATCTATCGTATTTCTTAAATCATATTTTAGAATTAGAAACTATCTCTGTGTTTTTAGGACTTGTATTCCAGCGAAAAATCCAAGGCGACTTACTGAAGAAGAAATCTATTAGCACTATAGCTCAAGAAGAATCGGATGAAGGGACGCAGATACTTCCGAGGAAGAATTTAGAGGAAAATGATCACAATACAGCATCAAGTATGGTTAGCCTTAACTCATCCACTTGTAGAACAGTTTATTTTAGCGTATGGCTGTTAGTGCCGGGAGAGTCCGAGGACATGTTCGGCTCGCCAGTTTTGTAGCTGCTTCGAGGCGGACACCCAATGGGTGAGCTACAAGTACCGTCGAGCGTGGGGTGTTCTCTGGGGAGGAAAGTTTGATTGTAAGGACAAGGAGTTGGAAGGTAGCGGCTGTGGTCTATAGTTAGGGACCAACCCCAGCATTTGCCTGGAAAGAAGATGGGAAACCACAAAAGACCATCATCAATGTTGCCGGCGGGGGGATTCGAACCTCCTCGCCTCCCGGATGTAAGCGTCTGCCAGCAGTCATGCCGTAACGACCACGGCTAACTCACCCGGTGTATGATTTAATGTGATTATTAAGATAAAATATTTACGCTAAGTGATTTCGTGACATTATTCTCTTGGTGTACGATATTCACCATGCGAGTACTTATTATATATTAATAGGTGCATGTAGTCAAAGGAAAAGACTGACGATTTGTGTAAATACTCCAGTCTAATTGTTATTATTATTATTATTATTATTAATAATAATAATAATAATAATAATAATAATAATAATAATAATGTCGTATGGCCTCGGTGCCGGGTGCAAGCTTTGTAATTTGACACCCAGATGGTAGCTTGCATGTCGAATTTCGTTGTTCCTTGAATCACTATAAAAGTCAAGGAGGTTAGATATATAAGCTTCTTGAAACAGTATACCGCTTTCTAGTAGGGAAATGAGGTACTTTGTGTTGGCGGAAACTCCCGAGAATAAGTTTGCCATTATGAACACGGTCTACTGAATTCAAATGGGTTGTTTGACATGCCAACATCCTATGACATGCGTGTCGTATTTTTGCCGCCTTTCAAAAATTACTTACCACGGCCAGGAGCAAATCTGCAATCTTGGGGTTAGTAGACCGACACGTTAACCCCTCACCCACGGTAATGAATAATTGTTTATTTGTTATGTATACACAAATTGCCACCGGGGACCCCCACTCCAATTGCAAACAAATGAATGAATAGTGAACCAAATATTGGGAGAGCGCTTTACCACATGAGGAACAAGACGCTGTCTCTCTAGTAATAGTGTTTGTTATTTCATTTGAGGGACATAGTCATCGTGGTCATTTATCCCCTTGTACTTGGGTGTGTGGGTGGATTTATACATCTGATAACTTATGTTATTGTAATTTTTGTATTAGTGTCAGTATTTGAATTCAAGTTAGGCTCCATGGTGTTGGGATAGCTCGCGTACCTCTCAGCCCGAGGCTCCTGGTTCAATTTCCGGCTCCGTCAGCATTGTGAAGACAATTGAGTACCTCTCTGACAGTGAGGCAACGCCCCGGTCACGAAAACCAGATTAAAGGCCGAGGGGACCGGACGCACTGACCACCCAACATTCCATAATCTGCTGGCCAAAAATTGGCTGGCCCGCGGTTGCTTGGTAGGCCTAGGCCCTTCAAGGGCTGCAGTGCCAGGGGTTTAGTTCTTTCTTTGTTTATTTGAATTTAAGATAATATGGTATTGATAAGGTAAGATATTGGGTTAGAAGGTGGCCAAGGCCTTAAGTTACGAACCATCCCAGTATTTGTCTGGGGTAGATGTGGCAAACCACGGAAATCCACTTCCAAGATGGCTGAGATGGGAATCGCACGCTCCTCTATTCACGAGGGTGAGCGTCCCCCTTCCAGCCCTCACACTAGGATTACATTTCATGGTATTAAGGTGCGTTCAAAAAGTAACGAGCCGGAGGCTGTAATGCGCAAACAGGTGCCACGCCTTGACCCTTGCAAGGGACATGCAGTGTTCGCCGTACACTTGTGACATTCGGCGATGAATGTCCGTTCCCCCTACTCCTTTCGCTGTCAGAAACCGAACAACACCGCTTTGCTCTTCGTTTGACACCTCCCTGTCACTGTTTGCAATGCGACTGGCAGCGTTGGACGATTGATGCATGCTGCGGCTCCCTTTGTATCGTCACGTGACGTGCACGCGTGCCCTCTAGCGACTGGCTGTGACCTTCCACGCTCTGTTCGGAACCACACCTCGTTACACACGCCACGATTAGCCGATGTCGTCACTGGTTGGCGCATTACAGCCTCCGGCTCGTTACTTTTTGAACGCACCTTATATACGCAGGAACTGAGCCCGCAACTTAGCTACTGTTGTGGAAGTTTCTAGGCGAACCACTCTCCAATTCATATGTCCCCTTTACATCGTTAACTAGCAGCGAAACAGGAACCTTATTGGCAGTTGTTTGCTTACTGTATTTTACATCAACCTAAGTTAAGTATAGCTAAACGTAACTTTATGTATTTCTCACCAAAATTATATAATCTTCTCCCAATTAAATTAAAAGAATTTAAGGGAAATCATGCAAACCTCAAGATGCATATAAAACACTTTTTTTTTTTGAGAAAACAAAATTAATATTGAAAATATAATTAGTTGAGCCTAAAAGGTTATACAAAGGTAAATTCAATTTTCCCTCTTATTCATTATTTTTAGTGCATAAAGTATTTACTTAGAACGTGTT